>OX589588.1:911200-3311200 GCA_951329385.1 Polia nebulosa | reverse complement strand
CAAGAGATCGTCTTGCGACGTCCTACGCCCAGTACGCCCAGTACCTCTCCTGCGGTGGTAGCGGTGGTGGTTATTAGGTTAGGTAGGTACTTAGAGACCACTACATCTATACTAATAGTATGAAGAGGTACAGTTTGTGAGGTTGTACGGGATAATCTCTGGATCTACTGAACCGATTTTGAAAAAAAAATTACCAATAGAAAGGTACGTCATTTGTGAGTGTCATAGGCTGTACATTTTTGAAATCCACGCGGGCGAAGTCGCGGACGAAGTGCTAGTATTTAATAAATCGAGCGTACTTTAGTACATTACATTAGATACATACCACTTCGAGTCGCGCGCACTCCGTGCATGTTTACATTTTAGCTATGTTAAATTATTACCGATTACCCAGAATATTTTTGTATGTTGTAATTTTTTGAAGTTATGCTTCTTTTGGCGCGTTATGGAAAAATGATGAGAGTAAATTTTTAAGATGCGCGCGCACACTGTCACAAAAAAAACTAACACCCTGAAGTTAGCTATAGTCTGTGGTTCATGAAGAATGATTGTTATCCTGTGGGTTTCCTTTTGTAAACTTTGTGACAGTTTGGTTTTTTATCTTGTTGCGCCAAAGAAGTAAGTATAGTTTATCAATAATATTTTTGAAATAGCTAAATATTTCTCATATATGTGTTTCTAATGGGAAATAAAGGCAATCACAAACCCGAACTCACTACCCATAATTATGCCTACTCTACACACTGATTAGCGGATTCTAAACTCAAGATAGCATACATCTTATCCATCGAATTCAACTGTAAATAGGATAAAACCTCCTTTAAATTATTAGTCAGCACTTGACCTCCCACATCTACCCTTCTCCGGGTAGAAATTGTTGAAATAAGAACTTTTTAATTAGTGTTCAAACTAATCACATATTTATTTATTAGCTTTATTCCTTACATTTAGCTTTTGTGTTGTGGTGTACTTATTTATTAATTGTTAGTGATGTTAGTTTTTTACTTAAATAAGGTTAGTATTGTTATGTGGAAGGGCCGCCTTTTGCGGTGAAAGCCTCCTCCAAACCGTTCCAGATGACTTTGTCCTTTGCCCATCTGGGCCACAAGACTCCGGTTATCTGTATGATGTCGTCACTCGATGTCGATGTCTACCCTTCCTTCTTTTTTATATATTGGGTACCAATTTGAAATAGTTTGTGACCATTTGTCATCCATAGCTATCTGAATATGACCTGACCGTTTCCATTTCAGTGTCAGCACCTGTTTGACCATCTTTGGTCTTTTTCTTAGCAGTGAACTTTTAACTCTATCTTTTAATTTAATATTCATGTAGTTCCGTTCTATTCCTCTTTGACAGATTCTTATTTTATTTAAGAGTGTTTTTTTAATAGACCACGTTTGGCATTCGTAATTAAGAACATAAGGCAGATGTTCATATCGAGATAGAGCCGAGAGCGGCGGTGCGTAGGCTGAATGCAAAAAGCACCGCTCCAGGACCCTATGGCGTTCATGGGAAAACCTGGGTCCTGGCCTTGCAGGAGGCTCTCGGGCCTCGACTCAGTGGGCTTCTAAGCGCATGTTTGGAGAGGGGCCAGTTTCCGCTTCGTTGGAAGACGGGGCAGCTGGTCCTGATCAAGAATCTGGGGCACCCCGCGGACTCTCCGTCCGCTTATCGGCCTATTGTGCTGCTCGACGAGGTGGGCAAGCTCTTCGAAAGAGTAATTTGCAGACCGCCTCGTCGGGCAGATGGTGCGAGTGGGGCCGGATCTGGCGGAGAGCCAGTACGTCTTCCGCAGGGCCCACTCCACGGTGGACGCCATCATGCGCGTACAAGCCCTCACGATCATCGTCAATGCCTTTAACACCCTGCCCTGGAGTTGCATAGTCGAGGCACTCCGGTATCACCGGGTGCCGCCCTACCTCCGTCGCGTGGTCGAGGCGTATTTGACGGACAGGGCCGTCATCTACCCCGGTCACAAGGGAGAATGGAACCGGCTTGAGATGTCGTGCGGTGTTCCACAGGGATCGGTCCTGGGGCTGCCTCTGTGAAACATCGGGTACGACTGGGCGCTGCGCCCTGACCTCCCCATTGGCGTCAGCGTAGTCTGCTACGCTGACGACACGCTGGTCCTGGTATGACACGCGGGGTTGCGACAGTCGTAGAGAGGATCCGGCAAATGGGACTAGATGCCAACTGGCATTGCACAAGTACGAGGCCATGTGTTTTCATGGTCCTCAGAACGCGCCACCGGCGGGTTCCCAAATTACGGTAGGAGGGGTTCACATCGGCGTCGAGGGGACGATGAATTACCTGGGACTCGTCCTCGACAGCCGGTGGAACTTCGTCGAGCACTTCCGACGTTTGGCTCCCAGACTGGACAGGGCTGGGGCCGCCTCGAAGCGGCTCCTGCCCAATCTGTGGGGGGCCAAACGCCTCCTGCCGGTGGCTCTACGCGGGGATCGTGCGGTCCATGGCCCTTTACGGGGCACCGGTGTGCGCGCGTTCCCTGAGGCAGCGATCAGCTCGCCAGATGAACTCGTCCCAAAGAGCCATGGCGATCGGAATGATCCGACAATACTGCACGATCTCCCATGAGGCGGCGTGCCTCCTTGCCGGACTGACGCCATGGGATCTGGAGGCTAAGGTCCTCGCGCACCTATATGAGTGGCGCGAGGAGGCGAAACGCCGGGGCTAAACTCCGCTGCCGCGACATCTCGCTGCTCGGCGGTACGCCACCATTGCGGCGGTAGTGCCCCTCTTTGAGGAGTGGCTGGAAAGGCGCCACGGCGTCCTCACCGGACAAGTTAGGAAGTTTCGGGAGGTTCCTGTGTAGGATAAGGCGGAGGGAAACGCCCGGGTGTCCCCACTGTGAGGATCGCCCAGAAAACACGGTGGAGCACACGGTGGAGAGCTGCCCCGCTTGGTTGGAGCCCCGCCGTGTCCTCGTAGAGGTGATCAGCGGCAGCGACCTCTCGCACCCGGTCCTGGTCCAGGCCATGGTACGGAGCAAGAGGGAATGGGAAGCAGTCTCCTCCTTCTGCGAAGCAGTAATGCTTGCGAAGGAGGAGGTGGAACGAGTGAGGGATATGAGCAACAGACTCGCCCTCACGTCCTCAGCAGCAGCCGCCGCAGGAGACGCCCTGTGCGTAGGACGTCACGAGACGATCTCCGGCCACCGTAGACCCGGGCCTGCGGACGGCGAGTAGTGGGTAACTCGCCGTCCGATCAGCACTAGCCCCGAGAGTCGACGGCGCGCAGTGTTCCACGCGCGCCTCAAAGAGTTGCCAGCAAACAAGACGAGGCCCGTCATGGCCGATGTCTGCCCGGGGGTTGAGGATAAATTCGAAAGAGTTACCTCGCCCCTGGGCATTCAGGGCAGGGAAGGAACAGGGGTGGGTTTTAGTCAGTAAGAGTCTGACACGCCCTTCCGCTCCACCCAGAGCGGGAGAAGTCATTGGATGATTGCTCAACCCCCACAAAAAAACTTTCGTTTTTAGTTTATTGGGGGTATGGGGCCTTTGAAAATTTCCTTCTCTAACCACATGGTTAGGTTTCTATAAATAAAGTCCTAGTTGTGTAGACTGTTGGTTACGAAGTCCTCGTAAAAATATTAAAATTGTCATGTACCGAAAAAGCGAAAACTTTAGTCGTATATCAAAAGCGGCATATCGCATTCACACAGCCGTGTGAGCTTAGCAATGCAAGCTATTCATCATACGGGTTTTATTTCACAGAAAATGTATAAAAAATAGAATTACACACGCACGAGTAAGCTCCAGCTAAGCTTGCAATTTTTCGACCTAAATTCGAGTGTGCATGCATCCACATAAAAACGTTAAAATAGAATAATCATGTGAAATATTGTAAATGGGAATATAAAGTGGAATTTAATATAAATTTGAATGGCGCTGACCAAATCTGCGGGAGAGATTATGCAAAATATTTTGGTTAACGTTAATAGAGTTCGAAATTTCTGGTTTGTGTGAACAGGCGCTGTTCTACGGACACTAATTGTGTTTTTATGTATATTTGCGGGCTGTGCCGAAATATCCGCTGCAGCTAAAAGCAGTGTAATCAATGAGGTTGAAAGTTTAAGGTCCATTATTCTTGACTACATTTCGAAGAGAATGGTCGCATCTTTAGGTGACTACAGGTTAGACATATTTTAACCGACTTCAGAAAGTATTGTTCGGGCATAACTTCGTCATATAAAGACGGATTTTCAATTTTTTTTTGTTCGAAAGGGGTTATTCCGAAATGGTCCCATTTATATTTCATATAGATCTGATGATGAGTTTCGGAGACATACAACGGAACTCTTAAAAAAATAACAGCAAATCAACCGCGATTGCTGCTATCGCTTTTATAAGCATTGTTAACACAATTTAACGGGGAATCACAATTAAAAAGTGAAAAATAAAAACTTTATTACAAAAATATAGAACCGACTTCCAAAAAAATAAAGTGCAAAATAACTTTAATTTCGGAAGTCGGTGTCAAAAAACGAAGAAATAAAACCAGAAACACCGACTTCCGAAATTAAAGTTATTTTTAAAATTTTTGGTTTTTTTGGAAGTTGGTTCTTTTTTTTTTGTAAAATAGTTTTTTGGATGGATAGTGTTGAGTCCAGGGACGTGGGCTCCGGGTATGTGCTTCTTGTTGTGAAGTCAAGGTTTTTGGTGAGTATAGAAAGAAACACTGTAGGTACCGCAATACTTGATATTTTATACTGCAAACTCAATCTGTTTGTCGACGACTCACAACCGACTGCCCACTCTTATTTGAATCATGTCCTATATTTGCACAACTCTTTAAACGTATAGGTATTTCATCGACCAGCTTGTCTGCCGACAAGGTTCGATATTCATGGGACCTCCTTAGATATCACCTGAAGATTACTATTTTTTTTTTTGGAGGGTGGGAATCATCCAATGACTTCTCCAGCTCTGGGTGGAGCGGGACGGCGTGTCAGACTCTTGCTGACTAGAACCCACCCCTGTTCCTTCCCTGCCCTGAGAGCCCAAGGGCGAGGAAACTCATTTTCAGAATTTATCCGCTACCCCTGGGCATCTAGGCACCGGCCACGATGGGCCCCGTCAGTGGTGGCTGACACTCATCTCTTTGAGGCGCGCGTGGACCACTACGCGCCGTCGACTTACAATGCCTAATGATGCTTTCCCTAAAGCACTTGCCTATCTAGCTATTAAGACCATAGGTACAAAATATCCCATTACAGTTGATGATTTTTAGGGTCGTGCTACAGTTTTCTTTGAGGATCTTAGAAAGTTAAGACTACTTCTTAGGTCATTGTTTCATTCATAGTCGTGGTCTTGTGGATTGTGATAGACAGAATTCGTACTTATATATGTCGGATCACCAGGATGTATCGAGCTACAATCAGGTATCAGGTGGGTCTGTGTAGGTATATCGTGCAATAAATAACAACGGCAAAGTAATTACTCACTTTAATTAATTTGAAACTTATAAACTTGGTACTTTAAAATATTAGTAGCAACAAAACGTAGGACAGTTCCGATGCGTCTTCACTCCGTGACCCCCAGGCTGAGACTGCCCGACTAGGCGAGTCTTCCCCAACCTCGAAGTCTAACGGAAACGCGCTGACTCCGTCAAAGCCCGCCAACTGTAGTGTTTATAGTTGCCGCCAGATGGCGTGCTTTGTTTTGTTGCCAATTTGACTAGCGGATACGACACGGCCATCCTGCGAGTCACACGTCCTCGTGTGTTAATCTGAAGCAAAAGAAAATACCACACAGTATCATTCACGCTCGGCCATATCTGACCTAAATAACTCAAGTATTATGTCTTTGAACATTTTTATTTTAAATGCAAGAATGTAACTACAAAATTCTGTAACACCATTGAAATTACACAAACAAAACATAAGTGACTGACAATTGCTGCAAAATCTCTATGTACAACACAAATGTAAACAGTAAAAAAAAGTCATCCCTGTGACCATGAAATGCGACACACACTAAGTCAACTCTGTGACTACAAGTGTTCTATGGTAGTCATCCCTGTGACTCCAAATTAACAGTCAGTCAACCCTGTGACTGAAGCGCAACACATGTCAACCCTGTGACCATGCGAACTCAATGATTCAGTCATCCCTG
Source organism: Polia nebulosa (assembly GCA_951329385.1). Taxonomy (NCBI): domain Eukaryota; kingdom Metazoa; phylum Arthropoda; class Insecta; order Lepidoptera; family Noctuidae; genus Polia; species Polia nebulosa. The sequence continues at coordinate 3,305,063 of OX589588.1, read as the reverse complement.
TGACTAATCAATGATTCAGTCATCCCTGTGACTATTCAATCAGACAGTCATCCCTGTGACCATCACATAATCTTACAAAGATTGTCATCCCTGTGACAATAACATACAATCATAGACAGTCATCCCTGTGACTAATCAATCAGACAGTCATCCCTGTGACCATCACATAATCTCACAAAGATTGTCATCCCTGTGACAATAACATACAATCATAGACAGTCATCCCTGTGACCATCGCACACAAAATCAACAATAATTGAACTAATTACCTAGAGTACTTGCAGCAATGTCAGGTGAAGGTTCTGAAACGCCTTCAGTATCACATTTCGGTAAGTCACAGTTGTCATTTAATTCAATAATTACTTTAGCTTCTGGCATTTTCCTAACCCTATCATGCGCGTACTTATAAGTTCGCTTTGAATTTAAAGATTTTAGCAGATGGCGGTCACCATCCAGAACTTCTATTATCTTATATGGACCTTTGAATTTGGGGTCTAATTTGGTTTGGTTTCTCTCTTCGTTTTCTATTAAAACTAACTCATCGATTATTATTTTCTTTTTGTTACGTAGGTATTATCAAGACAAAATCTAGTTAGGTACAAAGGATTGAAATAATTTCAATGTTGACGGTAGTTAACTCGAAATATTACTTTTGATCGGTTGATTTAATGTTTCGTCATTTTTCTCACGGAAACAATAGTTTTCTAAATAACCATTTTTATGGCAGTATTTACTTTTAGTCCGGCTTTGCAAAAATAATATCAAATTCAGAAGTTGTTACCATTTCCTTACTGTCACGGATACGGTGACCAGATTTCTTACACTAAAAATAAATGAGCGACAGAACTGACGACGATTCAGGCGTTACCAAAAGCCGCGATTATTTTGTCTGTAGTTATTGTCATTTTTTTTTCACGTTTACGGAAAGTCATCAAAACAGACTAGTTTAAGCAAAGAGTCAGGTGTATTACGCAGCAATTCACATTTCACAAAATCGGGATAGATCCCAGTGAATAGTGCATCAATTAATCGAATCTCAAACAATTACAAGCCTGTCCTTTGACAAAGTAAACTCAGTTGCGGATATACTAAACCCGAAAGCCGTTACTCAAAATGTCTTGATCCAATGAAATATCACTACGTAGGTGCTCATCAGGTAAAACGTTAAATAAAATCTCCATCGTGAAATTATTAATCTGAACTCGACTCAGCAATTGGAGGGTACTCTTTGATTTTGTCATTACCGATACAAATTAAAGGAATCACATCACCAAATCGCTTTCCTTTAAATTTACTAATTATACTTTCACGAGTACTGCACCCGAATCATAAACAAAATGTTCCCCAAAATGTTACAATGTACTCGATGGAGGCTTGACCACTTACAGGTAAACTCACTTCTCTGCTGTCTAAAACCTTCATAACATACAGAGCTATTCCTATATTTTCCTCATCTTTCCGCCTGACCAGCTAGCGGCTTCTTGATAATTTAAAAGTGTCTAAATGGCTTGATTGAAATAAATGTTTAGAGTTTGACTCTCGTGAACTAACAAAGCCTCTACGCGTTTCATTGGCACCAAGATGAAAAGTTATAGCACAGGGAAAGATACGAGTAGTGTAATTACTGAAATTACTCTCAATCTTAGGAAGCAAAGCCAGTATGGTGAACATCAAATCCAAGTACCACTAACAGTCTAACTCCCATTAAATTGAACGAAGAAATCCAAAGACCAGGTATCTTATTCACGGTCAACAGCTATTTCATAGCTCAGCAATACACAATTGCTACACTCGCACTTCCCCACGGGAATGCAGTGTCATTTCTATTGACTACACCACCCAGGGTTACCACAACGACACCCTGGTACAGACTCTCCCATCTATACTACCCAGAGCTATCGCTACAATACCCTGGTATAGTCACCAACTCACTGAACTCAGAACCTGTTCACAGATACTAAACTGATGCAAATTCATCATTTGATTCACAGAACCTCAGTTGGTACTTGGGTTCGAGTATCTTTCTACACTTGGAACTAAAAAACATACCGACCTCGAATCTATGTGAGTCTTTGACTGTGGAAAGGGAAACAATTAGGCCTGGCAACATTTGTGTAAAAGAGTTACGTTCTCAAATTACTCTTCGTTCTTTCACGAACCTCGTATACGATCGCCGCTGCACTATATGGTTCGACTAATCGAATTTTTAATTCGTCTGTATTCACTCGAGTAGTCAGTATTCCCTTAAAACATTCGCCAAATTATTCAAGTTTACTCACTATTTACTAACTTACCCTTGAAACACTAATTTACTCTTGAAGTCATTCGAAAAATTGGTATCAACCGAACTTAAATAAACCGTTCGTTTAATTAGATTGGTGTCGATTTTGTTGTGCACAAACTAAACTTAGTTTAGGCTATTGCTATCATTGTCTCTCTAATAAATCTAGAAAGAGACGGACGTAATTTAGAGCTGTCAAATTTGGTTGAAGTATTACTTCCATACAAATAAGGGTACACGTAAACACATGTCAACTAAAAACACGGTAAAGCGCAATGCGTAAACTAGTTTGACATCTTTAACTTAGTTCATAGCTATAGCAGTCCTTTTCTCGCACAGCCTTTTAGTAAAAGATAGCGATTCTCCAATTTTAGTTTAGTTATTGAACAAGAGAATCGGTACCATTATCTAATAAATTGACTACCCTCACATTTTTTTTTTATATAATTTGGCTCGCGTTTGACCATCTCACCTGATGGTAAGCGATGATGTGGTCGAAGATGAAACACGCTTGCCTAGAAGTAACCTATTCGCTCTCGACTTAAGACTCCCAGGTTGTAGCAATCAGTAAACAGACTGTGGCAGGGAATTCCACTCCCTAGCCGTACGCACAATGAATTTGTTGACGTTTAAACTTTATTTAATGAAAGGTCACTAGAAATCACGTTATTAGAAAATTCTAAATTTAGTCTTTCACGCGCAATCATTATGTCACTGTGTAAACAATATCTGATTATCCGGTAAAAAGTTCAATAATATCTCAAAAAGGTGATCGTTACACGTTATTAAACTTGTTCTGTGCTGAATACGCGTTTTTGATCAATACCGTTTGGGGACCGAGTCACCCGCGTCCGTAGGAGTATACCCATTGAGTCCCTACACGTGGTCCCCGGGTGGTGCTAATCAGGTGACACAAACTGGTGGTAGGTTTCGACCGATGGCTTGCGACCACCCACTGGGCAAAGACGTACCGCCAAGCGGCCTGGCCGTGTTCCGGTACGATGCTCAGTGTAGCCAATCCAGAGGAGTTGGGTCGAAATAGTTGTTCCATTGCAGGCAGACCAACCGGGCTCGCGCTGATATGAATGTATCGGGAGACTAGTCGCGGAGGGTAGCGGGATCCGAGGCACGGTGCACCGCTGGCCGACCGCAGTTAGTTGGGGGCCCAAGTAGTGTACTAGCCATACACGAAAGGCTGCCCCGCCAACTGACGAAAAATCCCGGAATGCACCATCGTGCTGGTTGGCGACCAGACGAGAGGGCCCGATGGACATTCCCGGGGGGGCTCGGGCGTCCCCGCAGTCTCCAGACTAGTCCCCCAATGATGCCGTCCTGTCAGTGCGTGCCTGAAGGTAGCCAGCATGGAACCTAATTTCACTTCCTTCTCCTCTCCTTCCTTCACTCTTTCAATCATGAACAAAGGAAATAAAAAGAAAAAAGCTGTACAGCGGCAGCACTCCCTCTCACACAAAGTGCACCTATCGAACATTCGAGGTCTGCACTCAAATCTCGCCGCAGTCCACCACCACCTAGAGACTGAGAAACCAGCTCTCTTATTCCTTTCGGAGACGCAGATCGGATGTCCGTCTGACGTGGCGTACCTATCTTACCCAGGGTTTACCCTGGAGCACAATTTTAAGCCACGCGCTGGTATATGCATGTACGCCCGGGACGACATCTGCTATCGGCGTCTCCGTAACCTTGAGGACTCCAGGTTCTCAACTCTTTGGGTCCTAGTGGACACAGGCCTAGATAAAATTGTCTACGCCTGTGTCTACCGTTCGCACAGCGGTGATCTGGAGACAACTGGGCTCACACAACACCTGAGTAAAGCGGCGGATGTGGCTCAGCAACGGTACCCTTCTGCCCAATTGGTGTTACTGGGGGACTTCAACGCCCACCATCAGGAGTGGCTCTTCCCATACCAGTACACAGACCATGCTGGACAAGAGACGTATAAGCTAGCGCTAGCGTTAAATCTTACCCAGCTGGTCCAGGGGGCAACGAGGGTGCCGGATGTTGATTCGCACACAGCCAATTGCTTGGACCTTCTGCTGACAACAGATCCAGACCGTTACTCAGTGTCGATTTCTTCACCATTAGGTACTTCCGACCACTGTCTGGTGAAATCTGTATCCGTCTACTCCCCGCCCGATCCTAGCCCTAGAGGCACCAGGCGGGTTTGGCGATACAGGTCAGCAGATTGGGATGGCATGCGATCTTTCTTCGCATGTTATCCTTGGCGGCCCACTTGCTTTTCTTCGACTGATGTTTCGTCGTGCGCGGACGCCGTGACGGATGTGTTGCGGCGGGGAATGGAGTACTACATTCCATTCTCTGACGTAACAATGTCTGGCGGGGCTCGACCATGGTTTGGTGCCGAGTGCAATCGCGCTGATGCGCTTAAACACGCGGCCTACCTGGCATGGGTCGACGCTCGGACGCGTAAAACGAGTGACGTGAGTCAGAAGAAGAGAGCCTTCAACAGGGCTGCCAAGTTCTGCAAGAAGGTGTTGCGGAAGGCTCGGTTTGACCACATTGGCCGAATTGGGAACAAACTTGCTTCTTACCCAGCTGGTAGTAAGGCGTTTTGGTCCCTGGCTAAGTCGGTTGAATCGAACTTCTGCCGCCCCTCATTACCTCCACTGCTGAAACCCGACGGGTCGCTGGCCCACTCCGCTGAGGAGAAAGCAGGCTTGTTTGCCTCTCTGTTTGCGGAATCTTCGCGTCTAGATCCTGGTGGCGCGAGGCCCCCTGGTACTCTTGGTGGATGCGAGTCGATTATGTCAGACATTCGCATTCATCAGAAGGATGTCCGAAGGGTACTGCGTAACCTGGACGTGAACAAGGCTAGTGGCCCCGACGGGATACCGGCAATTGTATTGAGGACTTGTGCGCCTGAGTTGTCTCCGATCTTGACGCGCCTATATCGCCTTTCGTTGGAGACTGGAAAAGTGCCGATGGCTTGGAAGCAAGCTAACGTGCAACCCGTACCCAAGAAGGGTAGTCGAGCTGACCCAGCAAATTATAGGCCCATCTCGGTAACTTCCGTACTCTGTAAGAGTATGGAACGTATACTGAATGGTAAGCTCCTGGCATACCTAGAAGCTAGCGATATCCTAAGTGACCGACAATATGGCTTCCGTCGAAATCGGTCAACGGGAGATCTTCTAGCGTATGCCATTCACATCTGGAGTGAGGCCATCGACAAACAAGGGGAAGCCCTTGCGGTCTCCCTTGATATCTCGAAGGCCTTCGACCGGGTCTGGCACGACAGTCTAATTGGCAAGCTTCCTTCCTTCGGTCTGCCCGCTGCTTTGTGTGATTGGATTGCAGATTTCCTGAGGGATCGGTCTATCCGAGTAGTCATAGATGGCTGCTCGTCCGGACTGCTGGCTATTAATGCCGGTGTTCCTCAGGGGTCGGTGCTCTCGGCAACATTGTTTTTGCTGCATATTAACGATCTGCTTAAACCCGGTACCTTTGGGTATGCAGACGACAGCACTGTTGCCGAGAGATACGTGCCTGACGCACGAGTTAGTGGGTCTCAGGTGCGGTCTCTCCGCGAGGCTATGGTTGGGCGCTTGAACTTGTCCTTGCAGGCTGTCTCAGAATGGGGCGATGCCAATCTGGTTAAGTTCAATGCTTCTAAAACCCAGGCGTGTCTTTTTTCTGCTAAAAGGAGCCAATTTCACCCGGCTCCAACTTTCCGAGGTGTAACCGTACCGATAACCGATCAACTTGATCTTCTTGGTGTTACTTTAACATCTACCCTCAATTTTGGTCCCTTCATAGAGGCAAAGGCTCAAGTGGCTGCCAAAAAGTTGGGGATCCTCGCAAAGGTGAGACGATATTTCACGCCGGAACAGCTGCTCCAACTCTATCAAGCGCAAGTCCGATCGTGTATGGAGTACTGCTCTCATCTTTGGGACGGATCGGCCAAATACCAGCTTGATGCCCTTGAGTCAATTGAGAAACGAGCCAAGAGGATCATCGGCAATGATAGACTCGTTGAGTCGAAACTCCAAAGTCTTGAACATAGACGCCGAGTTGCTAGCCTGTTGGTTTTCTATCGATTACATTTTGGGGAGTGTGCTACGGAATTGCATGATTTGATTCCGCCAAGCCCGTTTCATCAAAGGACCACAAGACGTACGGCGAAGTGCCACCGGTTCATGGTAGACATCCCATCCATACGCACAAAGCGTTTTGAGAAAACATTCATTGTGCGTACAGCTAGAGAGTGGAATTCCCTACCGGAGTCTGTGTTTCCTGATAGCTATAACCTGGGAGTCTTTAAGTCAAGAGTGAATAGGTTACTTCTAGGTAAGCGTGCTCCATCTTCGACCACATCATCGCTTGCCGTCGGGTGAGATAGTGGTCAAACGCGAACCTATCAAACATAAAAAAAAAAAAAAAAAAAAAATACCAGTCATAACGAAAACGTTATAAAATCTCTTGCCACTAAATCGCGCGCCAATACTTTCTTTAACCAACGAGAATTCAGCACCAGAATCATAAGAAAAACAATACAGCTCACCCGTCATGTAGACAACTCGTGGGAAGTTTCGCGATACATGCGACTACCCGCCAATCGGTGCGCGCGCCGTCAGCCGTCTGTGCAGCCCTCCACCAGGCTGCCGTCCGCGCAGCCCTCCACCAGGCTGCCGCCTGCGCAGCCCTCCACAAGGCTGCCGTCCGCGCAGCCCTCCACCAGGCTGCCGCCTGCGCAGCCCTCCACAAGGCTGCCGTCCGCGCAGCCCTCCACCTGGCTGCCGCCTGCGCTGCCCGTGCACCGGAATCTGATGTATCCAGGCCGTCATATTTGTAACAGATCCAGGTCTTCGCTGCTGGCTGATGTACCGCTTGGCTCAGTCCTGGTGTCGGTATCGTGTTTGTCAGGATCGAATGCAAGTAGTTCTTCACAGTAAGCTGGTTTTGGTGATTGCAGCACCGCAATCAATAATTGCATGTTTTGGTTTTAAATTTAAAAATTAACCGCCTCTGTGCGTCACTGTTACTCACACCGGTTGTTGATTTATTTGCACGACAGAATCCCAATTCTGATGTCGGATCACCAGGATGTATCGAGCTACAATCAGGTATCAGGTGGGTCTGTGTAGGTATATCGTGCAATAAATAACAACGGCAAAGTAATTACTCACTTTAATTAATTTGAAACTTATAAACTTGGTACTTTAAAATATTAGTAGCAACAAAACGTAGGACAGTTCCGATGCGTCTTCACTCCGTGACCCCCAGGCTGAGACTGCCCGACTAGGCGAGTCTTCCCCAACCTCGAAGTCTAACGGAAACGCGCCGACTCCGTCAAAGCCCGCCAACTGTAGTGTTTATAGTTGCCGCCAGATGGCGTGCTTTGTTTTGTTGCCAATTTGACTAGCGGATACGACATATATAAGAAAGAAAGAAAGAAAGAAAGAAAGAAAATACGTTTATTTACGGTAAACATGACGCAAAAAACAGAGAAACACAAAAAGAAAAAGAAAAACTGGGGGAAAAAATGCGTCACATCCACGCAAAACGGCCATCGCTCAGCTTAAGTGCTATGACCCTATGCAAGACAGAGCCCCAGCGCTGGTTTTCAGCGACAGCCGGCGCCAACGTCATGACGTCGACCGGTGCAGAAAACAATGAGTAAAACTTCTAAAATATTATACAGCGCAAAAAAAAAAAAAATTATTAAACACTAATTATTTATTGGAGTTATTGCCTGTTGTATTTCTCACCTACGTCCATTTAACAATATCATCATTGGCAAGAAAGAAAAAAGAAATATTATTTTGTGCCCCACACAAGAACTTAAACAATATAATATATTAAAATCAGAATAAACTGTGCGACGCCGAAAAGGTGCCTAACTCAGCATCATCATCACCAGCCTGTAACAAGGCAGTGTTAAAGCCTTGTTCATTTTTGACCTCTATTCCAAAACTACGTTCTTTCCTACCTTTTTTAATTTAAAATTCAAAAATTACTTGTTTTCTCTGTCAAGTCTCTGTTCTAATTCTGCAGCCGAGCTAGTAGAAGCTCCTCATTATCATTTTTCGACTCTTCAACTGTCAGTTACCAGTTTCCAAGAGTTGTGCAATAATACAATTTAATTACGTACCAAGTCACAGTGTATGTGTTTGTACTTTTATGAGTGCTTCTTATATTCAAGCCTACTTTTGTAAATAACAAAATATACGTGTTAACTCTTCGTGTGTTATTCTTCATTCTACGTCCTCCTCTGCGTGTCACACCTACGACCTCCTCTAAGGGTCACCAGTACTCCGGTCCTGCAACGTGACAAGCCTTTTAATGTCCCCACTGCTGGGGTACAGGCCTCTTCTTTGTGAGAGGATGTGGGCCGTAATAAACCACTTGGGCCCAATGCGGATTGGTGGATGTCACATGTCTTCGAATTTTTGGTTCTGGGACCTGCCGGTTTCCTCACGATGTGTTCCTTCACCATTTTGAGAGCAGTATACATAGCAGCAGTAGCATATATGCTGCGATATGTAAAAACAGAAAATAACACAGCACTTGTATTCTATTAGGGCCCGCAGTGATGCCACGGACACATTCACGGAACGTGGTTTAGACTAACTAAAATAACATAAAAGAAAATAAAACAGACTAAACACAAAAAGGCGTGAATTTATGTAAATATGTACAAATGTGGCTATAGGAACAGTCATGGAACTGTTTCCCCGTGATGGGTGTGAACATATCACGCCAAAAATAATTAATAAAGGTTCTAAACAAACTCGCATTTACCTCAACCCGTTACATGCTGTCATCCCATGGCATCAGCCACCCAGACTAGCCCTGTGACAGGGCTAAATGTAAATTCATTATGTTCACGTCTGTCGTAAAATGCACATAATTTCGTTAGGTTGGTAGACGGGTCTCATGTGTGCGTTGTTTCCGGATGCCATCACACCCTGACTAAAACATAGCGTGATAAACTGAAATGAAGTGACGGTAATTTATTTGCGAGGTGATTTAGGAGGAGCGGTGTTAATTGTACCTACTCCCTTTTCCGAAATTTCTTCCTGTGTCCTTATCCACGGTATCTGAAATTTGGCGGGTTTGTTATTTGATGCCACGTTAATTAGCCAGAAGTTCTCTATCGATCTGTTTAAGTAGTATTTTTCTACTAATAATAGTTACCGAGATACATAAATAAAATCACCGTTAAGTTCCCTTGATTTCTTTATACCTCGACGCTGCTTTTTTGTACGTAACATAATATATGATTTTGTCACATAGCGGCATTTCACCTTGTGTACGGCAGTGTACGTATGTAATTAAGTTATTGCTTCCTGTAACTGTCACTCTCTCTGTCTGCTATGTACACTACTTCCTAGAGCAGTTCCTTTATACGTCTATGAAAGCCTCGTCCTACTATTTACGCCCCAATATTCTTGCTACCTTTCCTTGGTGGGAATGTACCGGTGTCCTAACAAAAGACTAGCAAATGGGACATTTCATCATCTACCTTGAGTGTCTCTACTGCTAATTTTTTACGAGTTTTTCTCAAAACTTTCGACGAGATTAGGTTACCTATTTAATTGAGAATTTCACTACGCCTCATCTTCGTTTCAAAACTGAGCAGAAGAGAGTGCATTCAGGTTGCTGTCTTTAATATAATTGTCTCTTATCTTCATAAATGCAGTTTTAAACTTCCATGAATACAAAATTTGCAGCGTTGGAAGGCCTTCCATAAGGTAGACCGATGACCTGATGAAGGTCACGCAGATCTGAAGGATGCGAGACGCACAGGACCTGTCGTTGTGGCGACACTTGCGGGAGGCCTATGTCTATGATGATGAACACAAAATATACCTGCGCTACAGAGACGGTCTCAAACGTTACCTTACGGCTTGTGGCATATCCGTTGATAGATGGCAGGAGTTTAGATTTACTTTGTGTAAATTATTTCATCACCACTTCTCTCAAAACGGTGAAGGTAAACATCGTGAGGAAACCGGCATGTCCTAGAACCAAAAATTCGAAGATATGTGACATCCACCAATCCGCATTGGGCCCGCGTGGTGGATTACGGCCCACACCCTCTCACAGAGAGGAGGCCTGTGCTCCAGCAGTGGGGACATTAAAAGGCTGATGATGATGATGACTGCCTATCTGACCTCCACAACCCAGTTACTGGGTAATACGATACCCTTTGGTAATACTGGTTGTCAGACCTTCGGGCTTCTGACGACCCGTAACGACTGTCAAAGATCCATGACGCACCAACGGCTTTACGTACTTTCCGAGGCACGGAGGAGTCTCGGTATGTAAAGATGGTCACCCATCCATGGACCAAACCTTGCAAGCGTAGCTTAACCTGATGGATCGACCCGTGCGGCTGTTATAACTTTAGCCACGAGCTCCTCTGGCTCCACATAAAATAAATCATAACATCGCCAACATCCCCGCTCCACTTTAAAACATACATTATCGGCGTCAACTAACCGGACACCGATCGTTGGCTACATCTCAGCATCTCACCCTTTGTTGGTTCTCCGCCTCCATCCATCTTGCAGTACCACTCTAAGATGACCTTGATATCACGCCGCTATGTTTACAAACACAATAGTTACAAAGAGCGATAGTTCACCAAAGGGCTCAGGTTATAATGGACGCATTAGTAACCCAGTGTAATTAAGTTTGTCGGCTCCTTTTCGTAGCGTTTGTGTTGCAAAGTTACGTAAGCATGAATTTTCTTGGGAATATGTTCGGTTTAATAGTGGTAATTGTGTAGGGATAACATTGTGTGACAAGTTCGTTTGAAAAATTGCAGCAAAAATGTTTTTTGGTTGGTCTTTTGAGGCGAACTATGGAACAGTTTTGTTACAAGATCATCAAGATTTTCTACCTGACTTACAGAGGTAAAACAAACAATTTAATCTATGATTGAACTAAAATAAATGCTACCTACTGCATCAGCCTGCTTGAAAAGGTACTTGTTCGTGTCTTGACTTTTTAAAAAGGAGGAGGTTATCAATTCGGATGTTTGTATTTTTTATTTTATGTATGTTCAGGCATAACTTCGTCATTTATACATGGATTTCGAAAATTCTTTTTTTGTTCGAAAGGGGTTTGTTCCGAAATGGTCCCATTTAAATTTCATACAGATCTGATGATGAGTTTCGGAGATAGACAATGGAACTCTTCAAATGCTAACACAATTTAATGGGGATTTACCACTACAAAGTGAAAAATAAAAACTTTTTTTACAAAAAAACAAAACTGACTTCCATAATTTTATTTTGCACTTTTTGTTTTTTTTTGGAAGTCGGCTCTATTTTTGTAAGAAACGGTCGTTTTTGGTACTTTTGCCTACTACTTTGGATACGAAACATTTTGAGACCCGTTTTAACAACGTAAAAATGCTTTATCCTCTTTGTAACAAACGTGAAGTTGGATTTTTTAATATTTATTTTCTGTGCTATGCTACGATTTTTTATTCAATGAGGGCGCCTGGACCGTGAGTAGGGCCTTAATGTCCCCACTGCTGAGGCACTGGCCTCCTCTCTATGAGAGGGTATGGGCCGTAATCCACCACACGGGCCCAGTGCGTGTTGGTGGATGTCACATGTCTTCGAATTTTTGGTTCTAGGATATACCGGTTTCCTTACGATGTTTTCCTTCACCGTTTTGAGAGCAGTGGTGATGAAATAATTTTCACAAAGTAAAGCGCCGGTCTGGGTTTAACTTGTAAGTCGCGGGCCGTTACCACTGGGCCACCACTGCTTCTTTTCTACCTCTTCGTAATCTCTCCAGCCTAAACCACACTTTTTATTACCATCAGAAAGGAAATTAAAGAAAACTTATCAAATTCATTTGCATAGTTTTTCAATAAAGCCTGTTCTTAACTTAGTTTGTTTACTTTTTTGTTTAGCGTCTTCGAGAATGCTTAATATTTTTTCTTTGTCCTCGTTGCGTTAAACATACTAGGAATAAATCCATTGTGTTCGCGGAGTCTATTAACTGTCGGTGATGATAAACGCTGAATCAGGGTATGCTCATTAAACAGAGAAGCTGACATAGATGTAGAGGGGCTGGAAGAGACCTCAAGACTTGGTTTTCAAAGGAAAGACGCATAAAATACCAAATAAAGCGTTTTGGTCGCATGACTTGTAACATACGAGTACCTACTATCCAAAGTAACTAATACGAGACTTGAGAAACAATCCGATAACACAACACAATCCTCTTTTTGCGTACCTAAAGTACATTAATGTGAAATTATTAAAACATCAATATGACTAAGTTTTTAGGGTTCCGTACCCGAAGGGTAACCAACAGGGCCCTATTACTTACTAAGCCTCCGCTGTCCGTCTGTCTGTCAGCGGGCTGTATCTCACGATCCGTAATAGGTAGACAGTTGAAATTTTTTACAGAATGTGTATTTCTGACAAATAATAAAAATAAATTAAAAATTAAAGGGGGCTCCCTCTAGTAACTAGACACGTGTTATTTTTTTATTTATGGTACGGAACCTTTCGTATGCAAGTCCGACTCGCACTTGGCCGTTTTTTTTTAGATTGGTTCGCGACCACTATTCCACCTAATGGTGAGCGATGATGTGGTTGACGATGGAAACCACTTACATAGAAGTAACGTATTCATTAATGACTTAAAAACGTTGTAGCTATCAGGAAACACAGACTCCAGCAGGAAATTCCACTCCCTAGCTGTACGCATAATGAACGTGTTTCCAAAACGTTTTGTGCGTGTCCACAATGTACCGGTAGCGCATCGTCGTACGTCTAGTCGACTAATATGTATTCTCTAATTGACATTTTATCACTCGCGAGATGGTGTTTAACAAATATTTATGGTCCCAAACAACCAATCAGCCTAGTTTTTCCTAACTTTGTTGAGGTTGGCTTCCAGTCTAACCGGATGCAGCTGAATATCAGTATTTTACATGGAGCGACTGCCTATCTGACCTCCAATCCAGTAACTGGGTTACACGATACCTCTTGGCAAGACTCGTGTCAGATTTTTATGGTCACATACGAAAGTCTTGAACCTATTGCGGAAAATTGCTTGCAGACTGATGAATCTGTCTCCATCCTGCATTACTTCTATCAAAAAGTAAGTCTCCAATTCAACCCGTAGACTCGAAGAACTTCTAGTAACCATGCATCTACAACATGTAAGAGGGGTGCGAGTGACCCAATTCTCACTGGAAATGCGCTCCCAAGACAAATGGCGGTCACATCATAGCATCACTCGAGATCACTGGTTCCCAATCTGTGATCGTGCTCCACAAGAGCAGAATTGTTATCCGCGAAAGGATTCAACTGTACAAACTTTTCAACTCAAACAAAGAAAACCGGCCAAGTACGTATCGAACTTCTCACATTTAGGGGTCCGTACAAATGTAGAACATAAGGGTAATAGGAAAAAAGAGGGAATTTCAAAGAAAACATCTGATTTATCAAGGTATTGGTATTTGTTACTAAAGTGTACTTAATAATAACTTATATTATAATTATATCAAATGTTAAGTTTATACACAGATAATATAATACTAGCGTACAGATGCCTCATCCCATACAAAGAAACGGTACCGCCGTAACTACGGGTTTTCGACTTGCACAAGCAACTTTTGTTCTTTGTTCAGGCCCGTCTTCTATACCTCGCTAGATGGTGTTAGCAGCGACGGCTTGCAAGTTGAATTAATTTACATAAAGTCTTACCAATATTTTCTCACACATTGAGGAATTACTTTATAGTATTTTTGGCACTTCATAAGAGTTTTACTGTTTCAAAATGTTTCAATAAACAAATTTTAAAGAGGTGAATGGTTTAACTTTAAAACTTCAAACAGCACCGTCTATTGGCACAAGAAATATAAATGCCTAAGTATTCGTACCAATAAACATATAAATTTGAATAAGGAGCCAATTATTCCATTATTAATTCTTTAGGGTAGTTTATTAAATAAGAAAATACAGTTTTTACCACATTTTTTTTTTCAAAATACTAATGTTACTTAAAGTTCAATAGGAAATCGATGCTTAATACGCCATCTATTGACATTTATTTGAACAAAAGTTTGTTTGTTCGAGATGAGACCCCGTGGTTTATAGGTCAATGGGAAGTTTAAAAATTATTCGGAACAAATTTTTGTAGAAAAGCTGACTTTGGTGGCTTCTCATTCCTTTGTTTCCCAATATTATTGTTACAAACAAAAGAAAGTATTTATCTACTCAACGAGTTCTAAACAACGATACCCCAAACGATAGTCAAAAAAAAAAAAAAAACCCCACACGATAGAGTCGGTCAATTTATTTTCGTGCCTCCCTTTATCTGTACGCCCCTAAAAACATTTAAAAATATTTTTTGACAATTTTTTTGGCTTTGAGTCAACAAGGTGCTTATAATGTGAAAATTTGCAGACTGTACCTGTAGCTCAACCGTTTAGCTGTAAAAACTGTGTGACAGACGACGGACAGACAGATAAACGGCCACGTGAGTGACAGCAATTGGGTGTCGTTGGTACGGAACACTAAAACTAAGCAGTCATGGGAACTGCCAACAAAAGTGAAAACTGCGCATTACCAATATGGCGCAACATGACACTACTTATGGCAAACTTATGGGTTCGCGTCATCGACATGCTAGTCGATGACGCGAACCCATAAGTTTTGACCCTACAAAAAATTGCACGACGTGGCTGAAGAAGTTATTATTATTATTATTTAATAATAATAACGAAGTTGTTAGAAACTTAAATCAAATTGCATCAATATAACAATAATAATATAATAATAATAATAATAAGATTTAAGTTTCTAACAAAAATTTTCGTTTTCAATGACAATATTCGTAACCTTGATTTTTTTTTATCGTTGATAGGCACGCGTTTGACCACTATTTCACCTGATGGTAAGCGATGATATGGTCGAAGATGGAGCACGCTTGCCTAGAAGTAACCTATTCACTCTTGACTTAAAGACTCCCAGGTTGTGGCTATCAGGAAACAGACTCCGGTAGGGAATTCCACTCCCTAGCCGTACGCACAATGAATGTGTTCTCAAAACGCTTTGTGCGTATGGATGGGATGTCCACCATGAACCGCTGGCACTTCGCCATACGTCTTGTGGTCCCTTGATGAAACGGGTTTGGCGGAATCAAATTATGCAATTTCGTCGCACACTCCCCAAAATGTAACCGATAGAAAACCCACAGGCTAGCAACTCGGCGTCGACTTCAAAGAATAGCCATTCTACAAGTTTTGAGTTTATGATATCAGAGCATTTTTAGATTAGCTCAGTAATTTTTTTTCCTGATTTCTGGTTCCTGTCAAGAACATAGAAATAAAAAAACCAACTCACTGGTTAAGTTTAAGTACCTACCACTAAACTAGTCGAACTAAGGACGTATCTTGACGGTGACTATTTTTAATTACTTACTGAGACTGCCTCAATTTTGTATGCGAGTGCAATTAACAACTTATCTCAAAATATACAATTTTTTTTTTTAAAGTGGTCCTAGGTTAAGTATAGGTTGGGAACCACTGCTCTAGACCTCTTAGATACGAGCACGAGACGTATCCTTTTAGTATTGATATATCGTGCGTATCAGAAGAGATTGTTGTTTATTCAACTGTTTCATGAATTGGATGCTGGGATTTTACGTTTGTGGAATGTAGATTTTCGTTTTTGATGTGTACCTAATGTTTTAGCTGGAACGTGATTATTTATTTTGGTGTCAAGGGTTTTGGAGGGTTCTGCATTTAGTCGTATGATCAGGTTGTCAGGAAGGGTTGCTAATTATAACTTACAACCTTTTCTTTAACTGGTAATATTTGTATTTAGGTTTTCCACTTCAAAATTTTCAAACCATATTTCGACCTTTGGTTGGTTTCCGATAGAGTTGAAATTTGGCCATCCATATGTACATAAGTCAAGTGACAATGCAATATTATGATACCATGATGGCGCCAGGTTGTAGGGATTGGAACTCCCTGATGGCAAATGGTAGGATAGTTGAATTTGAGCTAGTATGTTTTGTTATCATGGTTTCTTTCCAATACACATCAGTCTGAAGGGTCTGAAGTATTTTTAGGGTTCCGTACCCGACGGTTCCAAACGGAGGCTTATTGCTGTCACTCACATGTTCATCTGTCCTTTTGTCCGTGTGTCTGTCTGTCCGCCATCGTCTGTCACACAGGTTTTACAGCCAAACGGTTGGAGCGTTACGAGTCTTCAAATTTTCACAGTAAGTTAGTAAGCATCTTGTTGACCCAAAGCCATACAAATTAGCAAAAAACTTTTTACAAAAAAAATACAACCGACTTCCATAAATAATACTAAAAAAGATTTTTATTTTTCACTTTTTAGTTGTTGTACCCCATTTTAAACTAAATTAATAGTAAAGTTATGCCCGAATTGATAGCCCCAAAAATAGGGAATTTGAACATATCAGGGTGAACTGTACAAATCTGTATACCCCTTCAGAGCGTATCAGCGTGATGTAATGTTGTGAAGTGGTGAAAACAATATACAGACATGCGATTGCAGCAATTCTGGAAGGTTTGCTATCATTTATTGAAGAGTTCCATTGTGTATCTCCGAAGATCTTCATCAGATCTTCACCAAATTAAAATGGGACCACATGTGAAGCAACAGCTTTCAAACAAAAAAAAATCTTCAAAATCGGTTCACGTAGTAAGAAGTTATGAGGTAACACACATAAAAAAAAAAAAAATACAGTCGAATTGAGAACCTCCTCCTTTTTTTGAAGTCGGTTAAAAATACATTTGGTACGGAACCCTTAATGTGCGAAGTCCGAAACGTACTAGGCCGGTTTTTTTTTGTTTCTTTGAATGTGTTCTACATGACATGTATCTCTAGTTTCAAAACATTTTCAGTGTAACACTCTCTGCAAGTTATCCTTTGTATATTATACCTTCATACGCACATATATTTATTTATGTAGGACCAGGAGATTATGTAAACATATCCGGGTCCAAAATCAAATAAGAACTTAAAATATCTTCAGAAAAAGTCGTGAGAAACAAAAAGAAAAAACAATATAATTCAGTCTACTTTCAAGGATATTGAGTATTATATACAAGATTGTTCACAATACATTGTTATTTATTTACAAATATCACAAAAAATATATCACATTATTTCGTTTTTGATGTAAATACCATACATGTAGGTAGACAGATACATTTTTTTCTATCAATCGATGTAAATATGCACAAAAAATGTTTACCCAGTGAAGTGAAACCAAACAATTATTGTAACAGAAATGCGTAAAATATTGTTAGATTTAAAAATAACTGAAATACAAAAAAACACAATGTTGATAAATAAAATAAATATCATTTTTTTACGACAATATTTTTTGTCAGTTTAACACTCTCCCTGCCATGGGAACCGCCGGCGACCCCCAAAAAATTTTGTCCAGCAGGCCATGCCGTGTACACGCACGAGAAGTTTCACATTTTCCATAACAGCACGCCAAAAGTTGTAAAAATTATTTGAATTCGGGAGGTCAGGGCGGATCCCACGGCGTCTTAAAAGATTTTTTTTTTGACCCGCCGGCGGCTCCCACGGCCTCTTGTAATAATTTTAACTTTTGACTCACGGCGTTCACAATCAACAAATTTGGGACCCGCCGGCGACCTCCATGGCCTCCTGAACTTCAAAAGCTTTATATATTGTCGGCAGGGAGAGTGTTAAGCTAGATTAGGCCGGTGTGTCCAGACAGTGCAAGCATTTGTCAGTTATCGTATAGCTCAACGCTTGTTCAGGGGGATGGCGATATAGACCGAGACGTAACGCACAGGATCAACTCAGGATGGATGAAATGGCGACAGGTCACTGGAACAACTTGCGACCGACGGATGCCCCTTAAGTTAAAAGGAAAATCTATAAGTCCGGGAGTAGACCTGTCGTACTGTATGGGACAGAATGTTGGGCTGTGAAAAAGACGGACGAAAAAAGATTGCATGTGGCGGAGATGAGAATGTTGAGATGAATGTGTGGAGTAACGAGAATGGATAAAATGAGAAATGTGTACATTAGAGGTAGTTTAAAAGTGGCGCCAGTCACAGAAAAGTTGAAAGGGAACCGCTTATCTTGGTATGGTCATGTGAAGAGGAGGGATGAAACACATGACTGTGTGTCGCGGGTTTAATTCCCGCACGGAACAAATATTTGTATGGCCTACAGATAGTGTGACTCAACCAGAGGCCACAATAAAACTGACTAATGTAGTCGAACTAAGAACGTACCTTAACGATGACACCCAAGCTCAACCACTTGGAATAGACAACGATAAAGATTAGCCAGAAAGAACATTTACAACACTAAAAGGGCTAACTTGAGTCACTGAATACTTAAGGTGAGTAAACAAGCGTAGTGAGCGGAGCGAGGTCCTGAAACAGTCCCTACTTCAGATAAAAAGGCTGTCATGGCGACTGCGACGGAAGTGAAAACTTAAAACTGTTTTTAGGCGTCTAAAAGTCCGAATAAATAAACGGAACACTTGTAGGATCACCCGTGTCTGTCCGTCTGTCACAGCTAATTTGCTCCGAATCTGTTGAACCCATAGAGTTGAAATTTCGTACACACATGAATATCTGTGACCCAAATACGAACATGTACGTTACATAAATTATTTTGCAATATCAAAAAACAAAGTTTTTTAAACTGCACCGTGCGACATAGCAAATGAAAGTGCACATTGTGAGGGTCTCGAACGTATTATTTTCATAATTAAAATTTTGAAAAAAATACATAAATTAGTTCTTTACTTATACACAGTTTAAAAAAAAAAAACCTGACAAAAATATAATTTGTTCGGAACCCTTTGCGCGCGAGTCCGATTTGCTCTTGGCCAGTTTTTTTTATTACTTACGGTATGAATAATTAAAATTTCATAATAGTCTGATTTTTACATCTATTGGCACTCCGAGCAATAATTATAATATACATACACTAGCTTCTGCCTGCGGCTTCGCCCGCGTGAAATTAGTACTTCCCCCGTTATAACTTTCCACCCCTTTGTCACACCCTTAAGGGTTGAAATTCAATAAATCCTTTCTTAGTGGATATCTACTGTTCACAAAGAACACACTCCATATTTCATATCTCTAGGACCAGTGGTTTAGGCTGTGCGTTGATATATCAGTCAGTCAGTCAGTCAGGATTTTGAATTTTATATATACTGATTTTCATATAGTTACACAGGCCGCAGCACGTCGCCAGTCTTTCGCAACACTTCACAATCCATAAGTTTTGTTTTGCCCCTACCAAAAATCGCTCAACGCGGCTAAAGAACTTTTGACTTCAATTATAGAATAGAATAAACATTTATTCGACACAGACACAACATGACAGCAACAAACAAAAGGTAAAGAAAATAACAGTAGGTACAGAGATACAATAAAATTGTGCTGAGCGTGCCCATACCGAAAGGGTTACCATCTCAGCATTTGCTGGGCGTTGGACACAATATCAACTTTGCTCTTTAACTGGTCCTTATATCCGCGGGCGGATTTTCAACAGAACAATGTCCATTTTTATAAATAGTTTGTAGAGTTATTTTAGCTTGTAGATTTATCTCAAAGCATTTGCAAATGACATCAACTTCTTAACCAACTGGTTGATCGACTCCATGACAGTCCAAGAGCCTGAAAATGTTGTTGAAGTAAATACTTTGAATTTGACTTATTTCGTAGATAATAATCAGAGGTCAGAATTAGGTAGAGTTATTTATGTACTTACACTGATTTCATACAGCGAAAGAATAAAGTCGATATGCCTCAAATCCTAAGATTAATTTTAAAGAGCAGAGAAGTCCCGTGATTTATTAAATAAGAAAGCTATTTACTTTTACACAATTTAATCCACTGCACGCGCGACGTTGCCAAATTTGTAGTTCACACAACATAGCTTGTGAGAACAAATGAAAATAATAGAGGTTTTTATTATTATTTATTTGTAATATTGTAGTTGTGTTTTGTATTGTAATGTTGTTTGTGTATTGTGTTGAAATCCCGGGAAGATCCATATTAATATCAACATTTCGATGCAAGTACATAAATAACTCAACCTAATTCCGACCCCTGCTAATAATCCTCCCACCAAATTTTGATCACGGTGGCCAATCTCAACGAAGACTAGGCAAATACACAGGAGATTATATAGTGATATCAGACGCAGGATCAACGGCTTTACGTGCTTTCCGAGGCACGGGGGTGTCACACGGTCACACCACCAACTACCAAACTCCAGGCAGCTACGGAGTAATGCCTAATGAAAAATCTCAATAGGAATTTTTGCCCGACCCAGGAACCCAGGACCTCACGCTCAGCAGTCGCTCTTGCGACCACAATATCCGAGGCAGTGCATAATACACATCCGATGAAAACATGACAATAGAACTATCAACTTCGATGAGAAGTTCAATACCAATAAAGTAGTCGAACTGTGGACGTACCTTGACAATGACCCATCAACCTAAACTGACCACGTGGAACAACCAAAGCGTGGCATAACACGTATCTATAGTTGTTTCGTTTTAACACGCCAATAGCGGTCATTGCCCTTTCTTTAATATTTGTCAGTAGAAACCCGAACTGTATGTCTTTTTCCAGTATTAGAAAATGTTTCGATTCAAGATGGTTTCATGTGTATATTTCAGTTCTTGTATTATTAAATGTTCATACAGGCAGTGTGATATGACAATACGAGACCGATGATGATTGATTTTCATCGAGAAATTATGTAATGGCTATAAATTATTACCCATGCATAGAACAATTTCTACAACAAATGGTTGCGCATCAATGTCACATTGTGTCGTACTGTCGTAGCGCCAGTCTCGGTAATAGTTGTTGCATCGATGTAGCATTCTCTCGTCTCGCTTGTTCTCCTGCCTCAATGTCAATAAAAGTAGGGTCAATGACCGCTATCGCCACGCTAGAACACGATAACTATAGTAATAGTAATTTTTTGAAGTACCAAACACGCCGATACTCAATGCATCGCACGATGTTTATTTACCGATAAAAATCGATAGGTCTGCGCACGTGTAGTGACAATTTATCGTACGATTGATAAGTGACTGGTTGTAGAATAAAATAATATACCTTTTTAACGAAGTTGTCAAATCATTGTCATTACATCACTCGTCTGAGTGTTACCTGAGTGCCTGAAAAGGTCTTGTTCTATAATCTTCTTCTTTCCTTTTTCGTGTTGGGTTTGACTAAAATTTTGTCCGACCAGTAGGATGTACTTGGATATCTTTGTCATTGGTTTCGTTTAAGACGATATTAGCTGCCAACAATCGTAAGTGGTTAGCTTGCGTGTTCTGTGCTGAGCTCACGTAACGCGTCGTATATTCACCCAGTATAGGACTCGCCCATCAAGGAGCGCTGTCCGAAATTAGACGCATTATTAATTAATTATACATAATACAACAGGTATATATAAAACATGTATACTAAAATATAGATAATTAAGTAATCTTTAAAATGGTGAAGATTTCATAAAAATATATTTTACAGTTTTTACGTGATTCTCAATTTTTAATCCGCGTTAAGCATAACTTTACAAATTAATTACACTATGTTATAAAAATATAATTTCAAATTTTCACATATCAAATTACGAAGGAAATAGTCGAGAGTAACATATGTTTTTTTCGAAGACAAGTCGTTTAGATGTGACGTGTAATTAAAAATCATTAGAAGTCGTATAACTGCGCCTTAAATATGGCTTTTAGCGATAAGACCGCTTATTTTGTAAAAGAAAAAACAGATGAAGGAAACATTACATCTTCATCTATATTGTCTATTACTTAAATCATCCAAGGTTCAGGTGGCCGGGCAGAAAAAATGAAATCTGATAAAACGCTTAAAGGTCTATTGATCTGGTCTGAAAATTCATGCTTGTTGGATCATTCAGGATAGCAAGCTTAAAACTAATACGACGTTATCCACTCAAGCGCCACCCACGGGATCCGTGACGAGGCCTTACCGCCCACCCGCTCGATCTGGAAATTCTCCGCCCAGGCAAGCGCTCCGTGCCGTAGTCCAACGTCAAACTTAAAGCTTCATATCTAGTAAACTGCTGCAGCTACACTCAAATGAAAAATACATGTATAAATAATTTAGAGAATCGATTCATGTGAAAACTAAATCAAAAAAACTAGGTCTAAGTTCTTTAAAAAAAGTTAAACTTGAGATACGACGCAAGATATTTTTTACAAGCTGTGTGTGTGAGTATACATGTTTGTGAACGCACCCACGATACAGGAGTAAATCCTAGTGTGGGGCAATCATCTATAAGAAAAATAAAAAGTTTGTTCGCGTCAAATCTTGCAAGCTGCATTAGAACCACTTCCTCTTATCCTACGGAGTTGAATTTTTACATTCAGGTAAGCATTACCCGAGTCGATATTCAAGATTAGCTACAGAAAATCTATTCTTCAACAGTCAACAGCAAAATTACGTTTTGTGTGCGAATTTAAAAGCTTGTTTAAAATATGTTATTTTACTATTAACTTATTTACCTTTATATTTATTTAACGATGAAGAACTAGAGAGGGAAAGGAGGGTGTTGGCAGTCCGCTGCAATATGTTGGCCCGCAGATTCGCACGATGTAAAACTGTTACTTTTCAGAGCCTTCTGTCAGTCTTTTTACACGTGCAGTCTGTGGATTAACTTTACGCGGCGGGCTTACAACGCCCTGCGTGTTCAGTACAACGACGCTCTGAGGGCAGTGTTGAGAAAACCCCGGTACTGCAGTGCATCTGATATGTTTGCGGATGCATCCATCGATGATTTCTTTGCTATTCTAAGGAAGAGAACTGCATCGATGATGTGCAGGGTCCGTGGTAGCACCAACACTGTCCTCAGAACGTTAGCGTGCAAAATTGATAGTTCTTTTATAGTTTACTGGGCGGGGGTACACCTGCACAAGAATAGAAAATAGGCTAAGTAGGTAATTATTGTGTAACTTGTCTTGTTGACTAACAAATTACTAATACCTTTTCGTTTTATTTTATTTTATTTTTTGTGTACTACTAACAACCCTACTAACGCGTTCTTTATAATTTTGTTATACTGTGTTGTTATTTTTTTATTAACTGTATTGTCTGAAATAAAGATAAATTATAATTATAATTATTAACTGTTTGATCATGGTGTAATTTCTGCTGCTTGTCAGTTTAAACCTGCATGAGTGAAGGCATGACAGAGAAAAATTTTTGTGACAAAAATCCTAGTGATAACCTCACAAAAGACTAGTGAGATACTTTCGTGCATCAGACGTGTGCATTTGTGACGAATTCGTAATTTAGTGCACTTTTAAACCGGTAATTTTGATTTCTGTTACCGTTTCTGGTACCGGTAAGTTTTCTAGCATAGTGTTTATGCTTGGTTTATCTAAATCTGTATACGAGTAGATAAAATTAAAAAGTCCTGACTGACTGACTGATATATCAATGCACAGCCTAAACCGCTGGTCCTAGAGACATGGAATTTGGACGGTGTGTTTTTTGTTAAGAGTAGATAGTTATCCACTAAGGAAGGGTTTTTCGAAAATCAACCCTTCATCATCATCTTCCTGCCCTTATCCCATGTTACTTGGGGTCGGCGCAACACGATTTTTTCTTCCATTCTGTCCTGTCAGCCGTCACGCTACCACTACCTCCCTTTTCTTTCATATCACTCCTCACACAATCCATACTTTCTCTGGCTTCCCTCTCCCTCTCCATCCATCCACATTTATATTCATAGCTCTTTTATAGTTACATGTGTGTCATCCCTCCTCTTCACATGACCCTACCAAGATAAGCGGTTCTCTTTCAACTTTTAATCATTAAGGGAAAAAGGGGTTGAAATTTTATAACAAGGGAAGTACTAATTCCACGCGGGCAATGTCGGTGGCAGAAACTAGTTAATTCATAAAATCGAAGCTATATAGTCACAAGGGTAGGTACAAATCTTCGGGACCAAAAAAAATATGACTCGAAATCTCATCGTGGTTTAGATTACTGCTTATCTCGTCTTATCATTGTAAGTAACATATCAAAGGATAAAAAACCTTCGTAAACACCGTAGTTTTTCCAAAGTCCCATTCAATTGCTTGTCACGTTGTACACCTAAAATGTTATTCAAACTTTTTGCGCGCTCACAACTATTATGACACATTTTTTTTATCGTCGACTGTTCGGACTTGTAAATTGTAATACAAACTGTTTAGGGTTCCGTACTCGAAGCGTCCAAACGGACCGTCCATTCGTCTTCTCTCATAAAATCTTGTCCCGAACAGTCCGAAAGTTCCTAACTCAATTGGAAGTTAAAAAAAAATTTACTTCCCATTGACCTATGAACTTGAAATTTGGTGATAATGCTTATTACCACGTATATTTTACTAACAAATACCAATCTATTCATAAATCAGATTTTTTCTTTGGTACGGAACCCTAAATGTGCGAAGTCTGACACGCACTTCGCCGGTTCTTTTTTATAAATCAGAGTACGTTGAACGAAGGCGATGCGTGCTAAATCTGCGTGTAATGAACTGTGAAGATTAATGACCAGGACATTCCTCGCAGATAGAATGGACTTTGCAAAAATGTAGTCAATATTTATATGTATTGTTCAAGAATAGAAAAACTTTTTTACAAAAAAGTACAACCGACTTCCAAAAAAAGTGCAAAATAACTTTAATTTCGGAAGTCGGTCAGAAACAATGATTTCCGAAATTAAAGTTATTTTGCACTTTTTTTGGAAGTCGGTTCTATTTTTTTGTAAAAAAGTTTTTTATTTTTCACTTTCTGGTGTTGATTGTTAACACAGTATAATTGTTCCCCATTAAACTGTGTTAACAATTTATAGACATACGATCACAGCAATCGCGGTTGATTTGCTGTCAATTTCTGAAGAGTTCCGTTGTCTGTCTCCGCAACCCATCATCAGATTTATATGAAATTTAAGTGGGACCATTTCAGAACAAATCCCTTTCGAACAAAAACAATTTTGCAAATCCGTCAATATATGACGGAGGTATGCCCGAACATACCTACATAAAAAAAAAATACAAACATCCGAATTGATAACCTCCTTCTTTTTGAAGTCGGTTAAAAATGTGATAAGAGAATAGTACCTATCGCGTTTATTTTAATTATTTGTAATAAAGCTTGCAGCAAAAAACGTGCCTACAGTAAACACGTAGCAATATTTTCCTCATCTAATCCATGCTACGAAGAGCATACAGTTTTCCTAGATTGATATTATGTATAATATAGCGTGTTTCATTCATCGTGGGTAAGTTTAACAGTCCCAAGTATAAAATTAACTAACTTCTACCCGCGGCTTCGTCCGCGTGGAACTACGTAGTACTTCCCCCAGTAAAAATTATAGCCTGTGTAGTATTCAAAGAATAGAATAGAATAGAATAGACATCATTTATTCGACACAGACACAACACAGCAGCAACAAACAAAAGGAAAAGAGAAGTACACAAAGATACAATAAAATAAAATAAAATTGTGCTGAGCGTGCCCATACCGAAAGGGTTACCATCTCAGCATTTGCTAGGCGTCAGACACCTAGCGCTGGTTTTCAGTTGGCACCCCGCAGTGACGCACGTACGGGAGTTAAAAAATATATACATTATTAACGATGTTTATGTACCTACTTAGGTTATATTATAGTTAAAATAAGTAAATAATTTGTGTAACATAATGATAAAATATTATATTATATGTGCCACGATTGTATAGAAGTTATTAATTCCTACCATACCCACAATACTAAAATAATAAAATAAAAAAACGCACGAACAATGCACATCAGTGTCCATTCCAGACTCTGTCCCAAATTTCATCCAGATCTGTTCAGCTGAAAAACATCCAAACTTTCTCATATAAATCTAATATTAGTAGAATGTGCACGCGAAAAACTTATTATCTTTCCCGGAACCTGAAATTCTGCTTGTACAGCAAAATATCCCTCACCTTGACAGTTTAGTCGTTTCCCTCGTAAATTGTCCTTACTCAACATCTCCCAAACAAATTAATAGTGTTATGCCAATAAATCGACTTCCCCATACCGGAGGACCACAAATTAGTACCTAAGCGATAACTAGATGGCGTTAGTAGTGACTACACTTATGGGAGTTGCTAAGTTCCCTTCAGAGGTCGACTGTAAAGGAATTAATGGTCATCGTGAATGCAGTGGACGTCGGGTGGATCTAAACAGTCCCATCCAATTAGAGACCGAGGGAGTTGTGGTCAAGTTTACTCTGTGGGGTAATCGATTTGCGGGTGACCGAATATAACATTAATCATGGAACCCTTTGAACAATAATGGGTCAGGTACGTTGTTCGGAATATTAAGAGGATGTGGCGTTCGCTAATGTAGGATCGAATTAGCAGGGTGATTTTCATGGGAAATCTTAACTTACGTAGGTACCCATGATCAATTAGCGTGTGAAATGTTGGCATTTATCGCATTGTGGAAGAAAAAATGTACTTAATATTAAATGAAAGAACGGGAGAAGTTACCCCAAAAGCTCTTGGGTTTTATCTATGCTTGTATTTAGAATAATTGAATCTAATCGCTTTCACACATTTATTCCTGCTGGTGGATTTTGTGGTATTCTCTGTTGTTTAGATTTGTGCTGGATTGAATAGCGTTTGAAATGTATGGCTTTTGTTCCTGTGATTGATGCGCTCCCTGTACTTAAACAATGGATAACATATTACTGTAAAACGTTTAATTAGATTTTCGTTCCAACTGAACCTGCAATAAGTATGTTTTATTTAATCAAATATGAGATATATCCACGAATTTTTAATTATATGTCCTACTTATTGTGATTTCTGACAAGTTATCAGCATCACACACTGATATAATTAGCAGTAACCATGATTTAGCAAAGTCTAACCCCTCGTTATAGCGATTTTGTTCCAGTAACCATGTTAGCTGTACATAAATTCCGTGTTTATTTATTATTATTTATTTGTGTTGTTTACTTTATTATACACCTCATAATGAGCACTGGACAAACATTTAACTCTAGTCTACAATGGGCGGTCTTATCACACAGGAATCTCTTACAGACAATCTTCGGATGGACTGAACGAATGGAGATAGATTTAGGGCTCTAAGTGTACCTACAACATAAATAATATTAATAAGACATAATAAAAAAAAAACTTTTTTACAAAAAAAATAACTGACTTCCAAAAAAGAAAATACACTAAAAATTAAAAAATGGGTAATTTTAATTTCGGAAGTCGGTGTTTGCATTTTATTTCTTCGTTTTTTGACACCGAATTCCAAAATTAAAGTTAATTTTTAATTTTAGTGTATTTTCTTTTTTGGAAGTCGGTTGCTTTTTTTTTGTAATTTATTTTTTATTTTTCACTTTTTAGTTGTTATACCCTAGAACTAAATACCCCAATAAAATGGAACAAATTTCGACAAAATTTATATGGGACCACCTCGGGAGTATATTCTTTCGGATAAAAAAGAATTTTGAAAATAGGTCCACAACTGACGGAGAAATCGGTGTACAAACAAAAAAAAATATAGTCGAACATAGAACCTCTTCCTTTTTTGAAGTCAGTTAAAAATACATACGTACGATACCAAATAGTATATCTATTAAAGAGAAAGGAAAAGAAAAATTAAAGTGAAAGGTAAGGCTTCTTCACCATTTTTTATACAATTTTGCAATAGAAACTTTAATTAATATAATATAGATAGGAAATAATTTCCAAAACGTGCTTAATCCTGAAAACATCTGAAACAGATTACAAGTTTAGAAATAAGGGGTCGTACAAAACAAGATAATTTACAGCTAACAAATAACACAAAAACTGTTCTCATATTCAAAAGGGTTGCTTGTCCACCAGAAATACTCGAATTAATCATATTTTCATTCAAACAAAATTTGTGTCGGAGGACCGAAAGTGTCCGCTAATTTTGATGGAAGCAAAACAAAGGAACTTTGGTTATTAATTGCCAAAGCTTTCGACAACGGGTGCGGCGATATTTTAAAATGATATAATACTAGCTTCAGCCAGCGGTTTCGCCCGCGTGTAAATCAGAAATGATTCCAAGAAAACATACTGCTCCTTTGTTGTGTATAATTTTTTCTCGCGAGAAAAATTTGTCAGTCAGACAAATAGTCAGACAGACAGTCAGGTAGACTGTCAGACAGAAAGTCAGACAGACCGTCAGACTGATAGTCAGACAGACAGACAGTCAGACAGACAGTCGGACAAACAGTCAGACAGACAGACAGTCCGATAGACAGTCAGATAGACAGACAGACAGTCGGTCAGTCAGACAGACAGACAGATAGACAGTTAATCAGATATATAGTCAGACAGACAGACAGTCAGACACTCATTCAGGCAGACAGTCAGACAGATAGTCAGACAGACAGTCAGACAGACAGTCAGATAGTCATACAGTCAGACAGAGTTACTTTCCATCTAGAATATTAGTACGGATATATTCAATTCATTGAATATAATCCTGTGTAGTGGATGGATAAAGGCTTCACAGTTGGAAGCTCGTGTTAGTGCGATGTACGTTTATTAAAAACGTTCAATAGCTGTCGGGATTTGTGCGGAGTGACTGGACGGGGTATTGTGTGACGTTACAATAGCACATATTGAAGTGTGTAGTGGCCCATCCATCAGTAAGTCAAGCCCTTTCGATGAAAAGTCAAACTTTAACATCTGAAAAGAGCTAAGTACATCATATCTGTCAGAAAAAAACTTCTCGGCTTTTTTGATATCAAGGAGAAGCACGTTCCAGAGTTTTAAGCGTGGCCACACACCTACCGTTTCTTTCCTTTTCTACCTAGAACAGATTAGAAAAGAATTGAAAACTTGGGATCGTCAGACACACACCGGTCACCGGGCTTTTTTGATTTGCGCTCAGTCGTGATCTAGCGCTTGCCGAGAGATGTAGTATTATACCTTTGCGTTAGTACGAACGTACAAAGAAATAGACATACAAACATATACACATACATACTCTCGAAAAACATTACCCTCCTTCTAGGGCAGTCGGGTAACAATAATCAGGAGATGTTCTCAGGCGCACAGCTGCAGGCGTACTGAGGCAAAATCACCGGCACCAGGTTGAAAACGGGAAGTGTGTGACGATATATGGAGCTGCAACGTAAGCCACGCCTCTTTCTTACCGGCCAGAACGTTCTGATCGGCGACGTCGGCTGGTTGCATTCTTACCGGGCGTTCTTACCGGTGCGCGTCGGTAGGTGTGTGACGATCGATACATTTTGTATTGCATTCTTGCCTTCCGGTTTCATTCTTTTCTGATCTGTTCTAGGTAGAAAAGGAAAGAATCGGTAGGTGTGTGGCGACGCTTATAGTCGAAACTACTAGTTAGTCATAAACCCGGTGCGGTGAGAAGGAATATGAAGAAACAAGTTTTTTGGAAACTGTAAGGTTAAAAAAAAAAGTGTTGGTGTTGTGATAAGTATGTTTACTATTAGTGTATTTATATTGCTTATTATAATCAGCCTTTTACCGTCCCCACTGAGATGCCTGGGGGTGGCGGATAAATTCTGAAAATGAGTTACCGCACCCCTGGGCATCAGGCAGGGAAGGAACAGGGGTTGGTTTTAGTCAGTAAGAGTTTGACACGCCCTCCCGCTCCACCCTGAGCGGGAGAAGTCATTGAATGATTTCCCAAACCAAAAAAAAAAACCGTCCCCACTGCTGGAGCACAAGCCTCCTCTCTGTGAGAGGGTGTATGTAGGGCGTAATCCACCACGCAGGCCCAATGCGGGTTGGTGGATGTCACATGTCTTCGAATTTTTGGTTCTAAGACATGGTTTCCTCACGATGTAATAATAATAATAACTTATTTAATTCAAAATTGTCTCTCTCTCTATATTTATCCCTAAATTGTAAAACTTAAGTTAACTAGTTAACTTGAAGTTTTACAATTTAGGGATAAATATAGAGAGTAACAATACAGAATTAAATCTAGCGTCCTAGCTAGGTTCCATAGAAACCTGTATTAAGGTTCGCCAGTCCATTGCATGAATTTAAATCGAGACTATAAGGTGCATAATTGGCTTATAAACAATGCTTATAAACGTATGATAACTTAAACTACGTGTGTGTTTTGTGGAGTAGGTGTGGTGTGCGTGTATTTTGTCAGGTAGGTGTTGTGTGTATGTGTTTTGTGATGTAGCTGTGGCGTGTGCGTGTAAACGGAAAAGAAAGAGGTGGGGCATAAATACGGAGTGATAGAAAAGTCATTACAACTGTGAAGTAAGCAGACACTCAGTGTCGCCGTAATGATGTTTTTCTAATAATGTAATAAAGGGGTATTATTTTTTTAAATTCCTATTAGTGAGCATCTCTGGAGATGAATTGGACGCGCACCACGAA
Organism: Polia nebulosa; assembly: GCA_951329385.1. NCBI lineage: Eukaryota > Metazoa > Arthropoda > Insecta > Lepidoptera > Noctuidae > Polia > Polia nebulosa. The sequence goes on along the minus strand of OX589588.1, from coordinate 3,274,335 downwards.
GGCTGGATTGAGGTGGAGCTAGAAAAGAGTGTCTGTATATGGGTGAGGTCTTTACCCAGCAGTGGGGTGGGGTACTATAGGCTAACAAAAAAAATGGTCTGGAATCTGATGACAAAAATTCATTCGCTTATAGAAAGCTATTTTCTCGCTGAGTGTCATAGATATCAAAATGCTCAGCTCCAGTGAGATAAAGGAGCAAACCCGCGGGGAAAAGCTAGTTAAGGCGCTATTAAGGCGCTATTAGCTGCCAACGACCTTGAGTGGTTAGCTTGCGTGTTCTGCGCTGAGCTCACGTAACGCGTCATGTGTTCACCCAGTAATAGGACTCGCCCATCAAGGAGCGCTGTCCGAAATTAGACGCATTATTAATTTATTACACATAAAAAAACAAGTATTAAACTAAAACGCTGAGACTAAATTATAAAAAATTAAATGATCTTTAAAATGGTGAAGGTTTCATAAGAATACGCTTTATAGTTTTTGCGTGATTCTCTGATTTTTATCCGCGTTAGACATAACTTTACAAATTAATTACACTACGTTTTAAAAATATAATTTCAAATATTTTCAGATCAAATTACGACGAAAATTGTTTAGAGTAACATATATTTTTTTCAAAGAAATAAGACTAGTCGTTTATACGTGATGTTCAATTAAAAACCATTAAAAGTCATTTAACTGCGCCTTAAATGCCAACGGCCTTAGTGGTTAGCTTGCGTGTTCTGTGCTGAGCTCATGCTCATCACTCGCTCATCAAGGAGCTCTATACGAAATTAGACGCATCATTAATTTATTATACAAAAAAAAATAGGTATTATCTAAAACACGTATATTAAAAGATAAATAATTAAATTAGGTTTAAAATGGTGAAAGTTTCGTAAAAATAGAATTAATAGATTTTACGTGATTTTCAATTTTTTATCCGCGTTAGACATAACTTTAGAAATTAATTACACTATGTTATAAAAATATAATTTCAAATATTCACATATCAAATTACGAAGAAAATTGTCCAGAGTAAAAAAACATTTTTTTTAAAGAAATGAGATAGTCGTTTAGACGTGATATTTAATTTAAAATCATTAGAAGTCTTATATTTGCGCGTTAAGACACAAAACACCCAACAAAGATGCATGATCTACATTATAATCTTTCCGACCGAATTTCGATCACGGTGGCCAATCTCAACAGACATTAGCTAAGTGCGCAGGAGATAATATTTAGTGCACAAGCGTGTGCACAGACACAGGTGCACTCTCTGTTCCTTAACTGTCATAGTCCGATGGGCCGGCAATCCGACACGACCGGGGAGAGATCAGGCGCTGGACCAACGGCTACAAGTGCTTTCCGGGCCACGGGAATGTCACACTACCAACTTCCAAACCCCGGGCTGCTACAGAGGAATTCCTAATGGAATAATCTAATAGCACTTTTTATCCATACCCGGGAAACGAATCTAGGACCACACGCTCAGCATTCACATTTGCAACCACGAGGCCAACGCAGCAACGAGGCAGTCAATGAACTACATAATGTATGTGTATATGTAACACACATGGAAACATGTTAATTTCAACTTTTCTGCATGCATTTCATTTAGAAAGTCCAGTTTGTTTATTTATGTAAAATTCAGGTCCCTTGAGTAAAAGGGACTGTCCTCAGCCGCCCGCCAGCCTTGACCCTCGACCTTGTCGCCAACTGTGTTAGGTTATGAATACAGAGCTATTCCGAGATACCTTTAGTAATGTGTTTATCAGCCTATGTATGTGTGTATGTTTGTTCCTTTGTGGCACTATAGAGATCAAACGCATGGGGCGATTTTGATCATTCTTACGTCAATTGATTCGTCTTAATCTTGCGAGTGCTACTAAAGACATGACAGTGATCAAAATACAAAGGCGACAACCAGACGCCATATTGTGAAAAAGAAAAAATGGTAAAGTCGACGAACTATATTAAGTGGGTATCAAAATAAAGGGTTCGAGGAGGCGATTCCAAAAATAATAACTATAGAAAGTAGAAAATAAAGAAACAAAATATTTTCAAAAAGCCCGACTGTAAAAAACAACTAAAAACCCCGAACAAGTCACTTTTCAAGCAGTCTGATGCAGTTGGTGGCAGTTATTTTAGTTCAATTATTGATTTCATGCCACCAACTGCATCAGACTGCTTGAAAAGTGACTTGTATTTTTTTGATTGCTTGATATGTGTATTAAGTGGCTCATTTACCGGTAGTTGAATGAGTGACACCTGTCAGTGGGTGTCTCGGATGTTAGGACCAAAGCACCTAGATAGTAAACTGGCTTGTGTCAGCGGCTTCACCCGCGTGTAAATCGAAAATCATCCCTAACATGCTCCTATGATAAAAATGTATCCTATGAGCTATTCCAGTCTATAATCTATCTCTGTGCCAAACATCCAGATCCGTACACTCGTTCTGGCATGATTGAGTAACAAAAATCATCCAGCCTTCGAAACTTTCGCATTTAAAATAGTAGTATGATATATATAGCTAGCTATTTACCCCCGCATCGCACCTGTAGCTTTTGGCACTCAGCAATAGAGTAGGTACTATAAGTAAACGAATCATAATCGGATCAGTAGTTGCAGAGACTTTGTACAAACTTATGAACGAACAATTTTGACGACGAATCAATTGACGTAAGAATTATCAAAATCGGCCCACGCGTTTGGTCTCTATAGTGCCACAAAGGAACAAACATACATACATAAAAAAATAATACATAGGCAGATAAACACATTACTAAAGGTATACCTTTAGTACATAAGATTAGATTTAAATCCTGCAGAAATAAGAACTGGTTTGTGTTATACATCACGATTGCCTAAAAACGATCATCATCTGCCTAGCCTTGTCCCAACTATCTTGGGGTCGGCTTCCAGTCTAACCGGATGCAGCTGAATACCAGTATTTTACATGGAGCGACTGCCTATCTGACCTCCACAACCCAGTTACTGGGTAATACGATACCCCATGGTAAGACTGGATGTCAGACTTTCGGGCTTCTGACGACCCGTAACGACCGTCAAAGATCCGCGATTGCAGCCGGGACCAACGGTAAGCTGTTGCAACGTGCTTTCCGAGGTACGGAGTAGTCTCGGTATGTAAATATGGTCACCCATCCACGGACCAATCCCGGCAAGCGTAGCTTAACCTGATGGATCGATCCATGCGGCTGTTATTACTTTAGCCACGAGCTCCTCCTCCGATTGCCTAAAAACGATACCCTACTTAAATTAATCTTCAGGTCGTATTCAAACTTCAATCTCCTGGTTTCATGGCTTTTCTCGTTCTTACCCAAAGGTCATTCTTCCAGACAAAAGGCCCGATTCATCCGGGATTTACAGCAGGCCCAACGCCATAGATTACTGTAAGCAGTTCCGGGTCAAGTTCGTGTAACGCATGTTAATGTACGAAATACCCTAATTTAAGTTGAATAGCTTCGGAATTCAGGGTAACTGTGTCTTGACGGGGTAAAGGACCAGATTCCTGTCGCTTAGCTCTGTGGTCTCTGCTGTTGGCAGGCACTTTGCATATTTTAGAAGGCACGACGTGAGAATGCCAAACGCTGTTAGGATTTAAGTGAAAGGGGCTGAAAGGAATTGAATGTGCTTGCCTTCCTTGTAATTACTTTCGTAAATCAGGTTTGTAGCTTATATTATTTTGACTTTTCTGTGTTGAAAAGTGTCTGCATTTAATGAAATCGATTGAACTCGCTTTAAGGTCCGTCACACGTGATGTAGATACTTTAATGTTTCTAAAGATCAAATATCTATTATAGTAATTAGTATGTCACAGACGGTTCAGATACGATAGTGTGTCTGTTCATTTTTGAGTATGAATATGGAGGGCTAAAAGAGTAGAAACAAGACCAAAGAAACAGGGATGGACTGTGATAGACTTGGTCATTCTAGAAAGGATTATAACTTAGATGACGACTGGTAGAAAAGTAAGTAGGGATGGAGAAAGTTGACGTATATGTATTGTAACAAGAGCAAGAGAATGATGATGATGTTATGTTTTCTGATTCAAATGCAAAAACATTATTTGTTGTTTTTCAGCTGTTACGTAAAGGAAACAGTATAGGCTGATTCCAATAGTAAACGAAGCCTTCATGGCAATTATTTTATTGCTATGGTACAGATTTACATTGAACAGTTTTTACTTCTGTAAAAAATATGTTGAAATGTAAATAGATCCGATTCAAAGGTTTTTTTTAGACACGACAGATTTGCATTTCCTAGAACGGAATAAGAAACAAATGTCTCAGAGATGATCAATGCGCTCGACATTGACAATACTGAATCTAAATGGTATCGCGGAAGAAAAGTCTGTGATCTGTACAAACAGTAGCAACTGGTACACCCTGGTGTCAGCTTAATTAGAATCGGACCAATAGTTCTGTATTTTTTGAAGATCTGCCTGATAGAAATCTTAAACTGACACGAAACGTATAGCCTTAACTGCGTTCGGTTTTGGAGAACGAACATAAAAAACCGGCCAAGTGCGAGTCGGGCTCGCACAGGAAGGGTTCCGTACCATAAACAGAAACATAACAAACATAAAAAACACGTTTCCGGAAGCGGATTTTTTGGGCTGTATTTCGTGATCCGTTATTTATTGTTATAGTGGCAACAGAAATACACATTCTGTGAAAATTTCAACTGTGTAGCTATTACAGATCGTGAGATACAGCCCGCTTACAGACAGACGGACTTCGGAGTCTTAGTAATAGGGTCCCGTTGGTTACCATTTGGGTACGGAACCCTAAAAAGTACGTACATGACTTCCATATACAGGATGTTACGGAAATGGGTGGTCATATATTAGATACTGTTTCTGCCCATTGGAATGAACATCTTTCTTCAAGTAATTACTATTACTTTAAGGCAAGCGTGCTCCATCTTCGACCACATCATCGCTCAGGTGAGATATTGGTCAAACGCGTGCCTATCAAGAATAATAAAAAAAATTATAGGAAATTCCCAAAAAAAATTGAACTCTCCGTACAAAGGTATCATCAGCTGATCAAAATTAGTTTTGGAGACCCAACATTTTTTTTCTTAAGTATTACTCCCTTGAACAAAGTTGTTTAATTATTTTGGTTGAAGCATTATCTAAGATTATGTAGAACAAGTTTGAACAAGTTTTGAGACAAGTTTTTGCAAAAAATTTAAACCATAATGAATTTAAACAGGATGAAAGTTTATGAAAATTCCTCATTTTTACCGATGGGAAATTTCTTGGAGCACACGGCTTGTAAACAATAAGTTTAAATATGGTATTCATTTCGTTAGTAGCACGCGGGGTGAACTCTTTATTGGTATAAATATTCTATTTCACGAATGTGGGTTGATCTTTGGCACATTGGTTCAGCGTGCATAAACTATTGTCTATGACACCGAGCGCTCCGAGTTTACGCACATAGAATAAAAGTGAACGTGTACCAACACTGAAAAACGAGCTATACAAGACTATGTCTGAAATCACAAGTCATGGTTCTTAAGTAAATGGAACTACAAATAAGTACGAAGAAAGCTACGAGCTATTCTACTTCCTGGTTTTTATTTTCTACTTGGTTTTCAAGATTGATGATCCATCCATCTCCTTAGGAACCATGGACCACCTTTTTGTTTTCGCCTGAGTAATGAACTTGCCTCTCTTATGTGCAGTTACCTTGTGTTCAATGCTTCTTGCATACCTAGTCCTTTTCTTATTTCAAACATAACGTTAATAAAACCTTATTTTAATTACAATATTACCTAAGTACTTAAACATCGATATTTTCAATTAAGTATATATTTTATTAACCCTCGTCCGTACGATACTGCAGGGTGGCAACTGAACTGCCTGGGGTCGCGGATAAATAGAGTTACCGCGGCTTTTGGCACAAAGGCAACTGAAGGAACAGGGGTGGGTTTTAGTCAGTAAAAGTTTGACACGCCCTCCCGCTCCACCCAGAGCACGAGAAGTCATTGAATGATTACTCTCACCCCACAAAAAAAAGAAGGTGCCAGCTGAAAACCAGCGCTGGGTGTCTTGAGCCATACCTTTTCCGTATGGGCACGCTCAGCACAATTTTATTGTACCTTTGTGTACACTACTCCTTTCATTACCTCTTGTTTGTTGCTTTTGTGTTGTCTGTGACGGATAAATGTTTTACTATTCTATTCTATCTATGAATTAATTCATGTTTATATTTATTCATTTTTATTTGACAAATTGACGCACAAAAACGTACAGAGGCAGACTTATTGGCTGACTGCTCAATACTAGTGTGTCTACATCAGGATAAAACATCGAAATGCGTCTTACTCGAGTCATTTGTCTCGCAAAACTTCCAAAGCCAACTTTGCTAGAACTTTTCTTACGCTCTAACATCAACATAGAAATGGGAATCATAGTATCTTTCGGATTAGCTTCCCTCCCTAACAAATTCAGGGTCAGTGTTCATTAGTTCTTAAGTATCCAGCATTCATTAATAATTAACATAATTAACTATAGCACCGACTCATCGTCTATTTAAGTCTTTAATTACAAAAGAGACAAAGAAAGCTTGCCTCATTTTGTCTTACATTGCCTTTTTGTTAATTCATCTTGCTAACGACGTTCAAGGTATTACGCAATGTAAATCGAATTTAAACTTATTTAGACAAATGGTAACAGGCTGTGAAGTAGGGTTACCACCAGTAAATTGAAACGAATAAGGAGTGGAATTCCCTGCCGGAGTCTGCGTTTCCTTGTAACAAGGCACTGTTAAAGCCTTGTTTATTTTATAGCATTTATTCCAAATTACGTTCTTTCCTACCTTTTTTAATTTAAAATTCAAATATTACTTGTTTTCTCTGTCTAGTCTCTGTTTTTATTTTAAAAATCAGTTCTAATTCTGCTGCCGAGCTAGACTAAACTCCTGTATCATTGTCATTTTCCTACTCTTCATTAACTGATAGTTACCAGTTTCCAAGAGTTGTGCAGTTTTATAACTAGACAGATTCAGGAATCCAGGCAATAATACAATTTAAATATGTACCTAGACACAGTTTATGATGTCGTACGTACGATTAATGAGCGCTACTTATAATCTGTGAATACTAAATATACGTCTTAACTCGTTGTGTGTTTATCTTTATCCAACTCCTCATCCACGGTCGTCCTACCCTACTTCCCTCCTCTGCGTGTCACTCCTACGATACTCCTCTACGTGTACGATACACCACAAGTCCCGGCTCCGTTCCGTGACACTGGCGCCCAACGTGGGGCAGCTGCGCGCTGGGGGATAGCTACAACCAGGGGGTCACTTCTAGGCAAGCGTGCTCCATCACCACCACATCATCGCTTACCATCAGATGAGATAGTGGTCAAGCGAGAGCCTATCAACGACAAAAATAACCTTATATAAAACGTAACTGTATTTTATCGGTTTTAGAAGCTCATGGCTAAATCTTAGGAACCGCACAGTCAATCTACAAGGTTAAGCAACGCTGGCCGAGGTTGGTCCGAGAATGAGTGACCGTGACTCCTTCGTGCCTCGGAAAGAACGCTAAGCTGTTGGTCCCGACTGTCTTATTTAGATCTTTGACGGTCATTACTGATAGACGGAAACCAGAAAAACTGAAACCACTTTTGCCAAGGGGGGGAGAGCTGTGTTACTCAGTTACCGGGTTGTGGTGGTCAGATAGGCAGTCGTTCCATCAAAATTGGTTATTATATGAAGCTGCAATAACAATTTCAAATATTGGAAGAGTGGGGGTGTGGTGGGAACATCTCGCTATAATGGCGTCATGGCGGATACGTCATATGTCAGCGTGTGGATACTTTTTCTACTTGACAGTTTCTCCTTCCACGTGATTTGAAAATTTTTAATAACTTCCTTAACTTTGAACGGTTTTGAAAACTTCTTTATATTTGCAAGTTCGGATACAATTAGTTTTGACATAAATAAATAGTAAAAAAAATAGTTTACTATCCTATTTCGTTGCAAGGTAAGCGAGCTAGACACATCTCCCGGAGTCAATCACAAAATTGTCCGCAAGAAGTCCAGAAGGACCACAAATTGTTGGTTACCGATCACAACGGTCTCAACAGGCTGTGTCGCTAACGAGTGGCAATTTGCTGAGATTACTCATTAACGACACAGTTATAATCACTTATCTATTATACCTTTTACTTGAGCAGCCATTAACTGAGGAAGTGGGTCTCTAAGGATGTGGGGAACTAAGGAAGTAATGCTTTTGATAGTAGGTACGGTATGCGTTTAATGTTGAGGACCCCAGTTTTAGGAAATGAGTTGTCCCTTTTGAGCTTAGAAAGTTAGGTAGATATATATATCTACTAGGTTTGATATTTTAGTAGTATGAAGGTAAAGTTGTCGTAGTTAGTACCTACTTTGAGAATACGAGAATAATTATGGTTCTGCTTTTAACTCATCATCATCTGCCTAGCCTTTTCCCAACTATCTTGGGTTCTGCTTTTAACTGTTGTACGAAAATAGTGTACCTACCTAAGGTGTACGGTAAGAACACGTTCTATCACAATCAAGAAAATCAAAAATCATTTATTCAAATTAGGCTGAGAGCCAGCACTTTTTGAGGGTCAAAGTTCAAAACTGTCTGGACTGTCTTTATGTAGACATAAAGACAGTCTCCCAAAAAACGCCCGCCTGTCACCACTTCCTAGTGTTTTATCTCACGTTCTATCGCAATCCGAAGGATTTTAACGGAAATTCCTATTATGTATTGCTTCATATATTTTATGTAAAATTTGTCTGCTCACTAACATAAAGATCGCAATGAATGTTCTTTTAACTGTCAAAATGCCATGCATTGCCAATGTTACATGGGGCAGCGTTATGTTTGCCTGTGTTCAGAGTCTTCATTATTTATGGACTGAAACTACACTAATATCCCGTACAAAATCTATACCGATTTTGAGCACATAGTAAACCTTATGTACTTTGTAAGTAACCTACTATTTACAGGGTGTAACGGGAATGCGTAGACATATTTTAAAAACGCTTCTGCCCATATGAACAACTTTCTTCAAGAAAGTAATTAACAAAATTTTTGGCGTCCTATAGGTATTAATTTTGATCAGTTGATGATAACTTTGTACGGTAAATTCATTTTTTACTAGAAAGTATTCAAACGGAGTCCTATTGCTGTCACTCATGTGTCCGTCTGTCTACTGTCTGTCCGTCTGTTCATATGCCCATCTGTCCGTCTGTCTATCCGTCGTCTGTCACAAAATTTTGTTCCGAAGAAATTGACCTATAAACTTGAAATTGGTTGAAAATGTTTATTATTACGTATATTTTAGTAACAAATACCAAACTACTCATTTCCCCCCTAAGGTACGGAACCCTAAATGTGTGTCAGACGACACGCACTTGGGTGTTTTTTTTGGGAAATCATTAGGGCTTCCTTGAAGAAAGTTGTTCATCTCCAAAAGCAGTAAATATCTAAAATACGAGCACACACACACACACTCTGTATAGATGACAGCATTTATTGGCACATGACGTAGCATCCATTGTGGTCCGGACGTGACAGGGTATATTTTATCGTCAGCATGCGGGATGCCGCGTGATCCTCATTCATCGCAGGAGCCATGCTTCTCGTGAAATATTATCGATATAAATTACAGTTGATACATGAAACCGCGTCGGAAAATGATATTCATTTGTTTAACGAAGGCTCTTTATTTTATTAATGATTTATGAGAGGCTCTATAAATCAATTTGTTGGAAAGTTTGTAGGAATAGATCAGTAATGATAAACACAGGAAAAATAAGTTCGGTGTTATAACTGTTGGTACAAAATTTTCAGTTTTCAGATTATGTGTAATTAACTTTTTCCCACAACTTTGCTCTCGTGACGTATCCCACTGGAACCATAATTTTTTCGGAGATAAGTAAGTAGCCTAACATTACGTGTCAGAAGCATGGTTGATTAATTTAATTTTTTTCTGTTGCATAATTTGTTTTTCGTACCACTTGCTCAAAAAAGTGACATTCTATGCCACAAAAAGCGAACATAACAATAGTCATTTTTAATCTGTTAAAAACCGGGAAAGAAAATTGTACTGAATTTCATTCATCCTCTAGGGGGAGAATGTGATTTAAATTTGGAATACTTACCGAAATTTATACTGAACTACATCTGTGTTTACACCATTGAGTTTGTATATAAAGCATTATACATCTTTTTAAAAAAGGAATACGCATTTATTATGCAGTTCTTTATGATTATTAAATAAAAAAAGCTTGATGCCTTTGCTTTTCCGACAAAAAAATATTAGTCTAGGAATTTGCCGCGTTTTTGTTTTCTTCAAATACATAAACGTTAAGTTTATTTTAATTTATTTTTATAAATAAGTTACCTGTGAAGCCCCGAAACTCACCGGTGAGTCGGACCAAAAAAAAAAAAAATTAAAGAGAATAAAAAATAAAAAAATCGGCTGTCAACCCGGGTTGTCCTCGGGGTTTAATTTGACAACCCGGATTTTGCCATGGGGCTTCACAGGTTGTTCTAAAAATACGTTACGATATGAAATCAAAGCGACAGTGACAGTGAATTGTCGGATTCCATCAGTGCAAATGCTGCCGCAATTATAAATAATTTGCTTCCAACAAAATCCAAGGAAAATTATTTAAAAACTTATGAAGAATTTTCAACGTGGAGAAGTGCGAAAGGCCTATCAATTTCAGAATCAGTACTTCTTATCTATTTTGATTATTTATCCAAGACAAAGAATCCGAATACACTTTGGTGCATACACTCAAAACTGAAAGCTACAATAAGCATCAAACACAGCATTGAAATAAATAGATTCACGAAATTACTGGCTTTTTTAAAAAGAAAATCAGAAGGGCATTGCGCAAAGAAGTCTAAAATTTTTACGACTCAAAATGTGGAAAATTTTCTTAATGAAGCTCCTGACGAATTTTTTCTGGCCACAAGAGTAAGTATACATGATTTAACTATGAATATTTCGTATCTTAGTAATGGTAATTACCTGTTTTTTATCTTTGTTATATGTAGGTGGCCTTAATTTTTGGACTCAATGGTGCTTGCCGCGGATGTGAACTTGTAAACTTAAAGGTGGAGGACGTTGAAAATCATTCCAATGAGTTCCTGCTATGATTAATGTAAAGGAAACTAAGACAAAGAAAAATCGGTCATTCATTGTACACGGACAATATACTAAAATCATTCATAAATACCAAGCATTACGTCCCACCAACATGGAAAACAATAGATTTTTAATAAACTATCGGAATGGGAAATGTACTCGACAAGCCATCGATCGGCAAAAATAAAATTAGCAATATGCCAAAGGAAATTGCTAAATATTTAAAACTTAAAGATGTTGAACTCTACACCGGTCACTGTTTTAGAAGAACTATCTCCAATGAAACGCAAGTTCCTCAGACGCAAGAACAGAGAAATACTCAAATCAACTCATCAACAATAAATGTACCAAACAAAAATGTAACTCTCTCTATCAATAATTGGACCAATGTTTCGAATGTTAACTTTTAATTTTAACTGTCATTATTTTTAATAAATGCTTATCTCATATTATTATTGTGTTAATTTTTTCGCAAATGGTACGAAAAGTAGAGTATTTTCCTCGGTGATAAAGCTGTCTTAGTCTTGGGTAAACTTAAATCCCTCGCTACACTCAGGACTCGTCTTAAATCCCTCGCTTCGCTCGTGATTTAAGTTTTTAACACCCTCGCTACGCTCGGGAGTAAACCTCGAGTCCTTCGTTACGCTCGCGATTTAAATCGTCTCCCGCGACAGAAGACACTGCTTTATCCCATTGGTTAATAATCTACTAATAGGTACAGGGTGTAAATAGACTCATTACAAAGCCGTCAACGCATACTATACATCTAACAAAGTAGTTTTTCCCAAAAATTATTGCTGCGAAACGACTTTTATTATTGCGCATAATGTAACACGAACCCAGGCAAGTGGAGTTAAGCCCCACCCATTCGCTCTAAGCCGCCTGGGTACTTGTCGCATACATTTGATATTCATTGCGTTTTTGTAACTTCAAATGCGTAATTTCGAAAATTCTAAAAAACAAAATCGAAAATTCAGGTAATATTTGTTTGGAAAGAAGTTTATTAATATTACTTGGAATTCATTTTCGTAAAAAAGAAAAAAAAATTGCGACTTTGACCTTTAATATCTCCAGAACCAGTGGATTCCCAGGTACGGTCTAGTGGAAAAAAATATCCAAATAATGGGTAGATTATGTGGCTTCCGGCTTCGGAAACTGTTTTTTTACACCCGATTATAAAATTATTAGGTGTCTGCACTCCTTCTCTATATCTAAACTAATATTATAAAGACGTAAAGTTTGTGAGGATGTAGGGGGTAATCTCTGGATCTACTGAACCAATTTTATAAATTCTTTTACCAATAGAAAGCCATGTTATATGTGTGTAATAGGTTATACATTTTTGAAATCCACGCGGGCGAAGTCGCGGGAGAAGTGCTACTAAATTATAACTGTACCAAATTTTAGAGTTTCATTGCCTCGGCGTATTTCTGGTGGTGGCCAGTGTGGATTCTGGCTTACAGGAGTTACAGTGGTTTGGGAATAGTGTGGCGGGCTTGTCCCAATAAAAAAACAATTAACATTATTAGTTTCGTAATTAAAATCTGTGTGATTAATGCTCTTGTAATTACTACTTATCAACTGGTAGCCGTATGTAAGAGTTGTAAACAAGTTTTATCATAGAAAAACATTTCGGAGTGCCTTGACCTATAATTTTTCAATGTTACTAAAATATTGCCAGAGAAAACATGTAAAGTAGTACAATATACCCGGGCCTGCGGACGGCGAGTAGTGGGTAACTCGCCGTCCGATCAGCACCAGGCCCGATAGTCGACGGCGCGTAGTGTTCCACGCGCGCCTCAAAGAGTTGTCAGCAAAAGGACGGGGCCTGCCACGGCCGATGCCTGCCCGGGGGTGGAGGATAAATTCGAAAGAGTTACCTCGCCCCTGGGCACTCAAGGCAGGAAGGAACAGGGGTGGGTTTTAGTCAGTAAGAGTCTGACACGCCTTTCCGCTCCACCCTAGAGCGGAAGAAGTCATAGGATGATTTCCCACACCCCAAAAAAAAAAAAAAAAAAGTAGTACAATATGTTACTTTTTACTGTACAGTTGAAACAATATCCACTATAAAATATACGAGTATGATGAACTATGAACATGTGTTTATATGTACATTGTTCATTATGTACTCGTACAAGGCAAATCAATTCATTTGAAATTTATATTTTTGTAAATACACCTACGACCAAATGCGCGGATATAAACTTCGGGCAGAAAAAGAAGGTCTGGCCATTCGTACTTTGTAGGTACTTAAGTTATAAATAAAAAACTATTTTACAAAAAATACAACCGACTTCCAAAAAAGAAAATACACAAAAAATTGCAAAAAACTTTAATTTCGGAAGTCAGAGTTTGTATTTTGTTTCTTCGTTATTTGACACTGACTTCCGAAATTAAAGTTATTTTGAAATTTTTAGTGTATTTTCTTTTTTAGAAGTCGGTTGTATTTTTTTTTGTAAAAAAGTTGTATTATTTTTAATTTTTTAGTTGTTGTATCCCAGAACTAAAACTAAATATTAAATTTATGCCTGAATTTACAATCGCAATAATAATAACAATTGAATTTGAACATAATCGGAGTAAACTAAAACGTCATCTCTGAACCTATTTCTTTTTTTGTTTTTTTTTATTCAAAAAGCGTTAAATCAAGTTCGATTAAATTTAAATGGGACCCTCTCTGAAGTGAGACCTACCAAAAAAAATCATCTAATTCACCTTTTTTTTGGGGTTTGAAAATCATCCTCATGACTTCTCCCGCTCTGGGTGGAGCGGAAAGGTGTGTCAGACTCTTCCTGACTAAAACCCACCCATGTTCCTTCAGTTTCTTGTGCCTGGGCCGCGGTAACTCTCTTTCGAATTTATCCGCGACCCTGACAGGCGTTGGTCCTGGCGGACCCCGTCAGTTTGCTGACATCTCTTTGTGGCGCGTGGTCCTTATCGGACGGCTTATCGGACTCGCCGCGCTTGCGGTGGCCGGGAGTCGCCTTGTGTCTCCTGCGGCGGCTGCCAGGGGCGTGAGGGCGTCTTCGTTGAGTCTCCCTCACGCGCTCCGCCTCTTCCTTCGCGAGCATTACTGCTTCGCAGAAGGAGGTGACAGCTTCCAATTCCCTCTCGCTCCGTACCATGGGCTGGACCAGGGCCGGGCGCGGGAGGTCACTGCCGCCGATCTCGTCCACGGGGACATGGTAGTGCTCCGCCAAAGCGGGGCAGACCTCCACCTTATGCTCCACCGTGTCTTTGTGTTTTGAACTCGCGACCACTGGACCACCACTGCTCACACTTATTGTAATTAGTTTGTGGTAATTATCAACATTCGGTGTGACAGGACGAGGCACATCCCAACGATGTTGACAAGCGTGTGGGAAGTGAGGTCGTGGCGACGGATATGACTGTTCTGTTTTGGGTTCGAATTCATGTTTAAACAAAGCATTCGCTTAGCTGAAATTGTAGGCGTGTTTTTATGAAAAAAATACTACGTTAGAATTTTTAAATTATTTTTTAGGGTTCCGTACCCAAAGGGTAACCAACGAGACCCTATTACTAAGACGCCGCTGTCCGTCTGTCTCATGTCAGCGGGTTGTATCTCACGATCCGTAATAGCTACACAGTTGAAATTTTTACAGAATTTGTATTTGTATTGCCGCTATAAAAACAAATAATAATAACAAACATAAACTAAAAATTAAAGGGGGCTCTCTACCCCCCTTTAATTTATTTTAATTTACTTTTATTAATTGTTGTTATAGCAGCTATAGAAATACACACTGTGTGAAAATTTTAACTGTCTACCTAGTACGGATCATGAGATTCAGCCCAAAAAAAACATGTTTCTACAAACATGTTTTTTTTTTTGGTTTTTAACCGACTTTCGAAAAAGGAGGAGGTTCTATGTTCGACTGTATCATGTATGTTTTTTTTTTTTTATGTATGTCCGCGCATTTCTCCGTCAGTTGTAGACCGATTTTCAAAATTCTTTTTTTATCCGAAAGAATATACTCCCGAGGTTGTTCCATATACATTTTATTGAAATTGCTTTAGCGCTTCTTGAGAAACTGAACAAAAACGAAAAATACGCAGATCTTGATGACGTTTTTTGTGTACTCCAAATGTTTAAATTCCACGTTCCATGTTATTGGGGTTTTTAGTTCTGGGTTTTTTAGTCAAATATCGAAGAAATAAAATACAAACACCGACTTCTGAAATTAAAGTTATTTTTAAATTTTTAGTGTATTTTTTTTGGAAGTCGGTTGTTTTTTTTGTAAAAAAGTTTTTATTTTTCGCTTTTTTGTTTTCAGTTTATGGTAAGGAACCCATCGTGTGCGTGTCCGACTCGCACTTGGCCAGTCTTTTTAAAACACAACAAAAACGAAAAAAAAATGATAGCCTAGGGCAATATCCTATAGTATATTGCCCTAGGCTCTTTCAGTTGTAATTTATTCCTGTTAAGATGATAATCTTTTAAACAAACGCGTATATACGTCAATATCATCGTCTCACTCGAGTATACTTTAGAGATTACCTACCTAAATATTAATTTAATATTATCATAACAATTCATATCAGTTACTAGCGGGCTTCATTATTATATTACACATTTGAACATTCACCCATTAGGCATATTAATCATAAATATCTTAGCGTTAAGATAACTTACACGCATCTACTTTATAACCAAAGTTCAGACAGTAAAAACTGTTTGGTTATCTATATCCTACTTACGATGGCAATCATTTGATTGTGTTGTTGACAGACAGCTAGTCTAGTCGGCACCTTTGTTATCGTCACGCTACGGACGGAGGGTGCACGGGAAGCATCCATTCAGTTTCTGATTGCAGGAAAATGAAAAACACAGTCGACGGCCGGCCGCCGCGCGAGTAACACGCCTACAGGCCTCGCACAAAAACATACGCGCGCGCGGGAAAACTGACAATAAATAAAATAAATATTTATTTATATATTTTAATTATTAGATCTAGTGTAATATAAATGCCAAATTCAGACAACAATTCGACAATAAAATATAAAGATTATATTTTTTAATAATATATTCAGAAACATATAAAATATGACTGATCAGAAGAATATGGAAGTTTGCGGGAGTGTTATGGACGGAATTGCTGAAAAGGGAGGCGTACTGGAGTCCCCTACTAAGAAGGGGGCGACGGAATACACGGTGTTTCCCATTCGTTGGCTGGTTTTATTCGTGTTCGTCTTCAACTCGGCCTCAAACTCGATGCAATGGATACAGTTCACTATCATTCAGGATGCTGTCGTGAAGTACTACGGGGTGTCGAGCATCCAAGTTTATTGGACCTCGATGATCTTCATGATTACTTACATCCCTCTCATATTCCCGGCCAGCTGGCTCTTGGATAAGACGGTAAGCAGATTGTAACTTTTGCTTGTACATATAAGAAAATACTGAAAGAAACGCGTGTTAAATAATTTCGCGATGTATTTGCTTTGATAATGCATTTCTTTCTCGAAAATCTATACTTGAAAATGGAAGGATGATTGTACCGATAAAAATTAGCAAACAAAACACGAAGTTAGATGAAGTCTAACTGTCGACTGTAATCGTGCTGCCTTTATTGGAAGAAGTAGCAAAAACTATGGCATATTAGTGTTGCAAAACATCACAAAAACCAAAACACAGACTCAAAACGATGACGAAAAAACATTTTGGTTCCATTATTATGCAAACGATCATATACGGTATTTTTTTAATGATATGGATACAACTGCTACCACCAAAATTATATGCAGATATAAATGAACATCAAAATTAATGGCAATCATAAATTTAAAAAAATTTCAAATCACATTATCCCGGATTACAATTTAGCAGAAAATTATCGTATTACAAAACATTAAGCATAAATACATATATTACGAATTTATAAATTAATATATTAATCCATAGCCGAGTATATTTATTTATTTAGGTACTCCCAAAACAATTTTTATAAGTACTTACATATTTTAAAAGAGCGAGAAGGTACTGCTTTTTTCAAAAGAAATTTCATTTAGAGCAGACATGCGACGGGAGCGTACGATAAGTGTTTATTAATAATATAATAATCTTTAATGTTCCAAGATACATTGCAATTAAATATAAACCCTAGACCCCACACTAGGATTCCCTGAGGTCTAGTCACTTTCAATCTATCATGAACAAAAATATTTAAAAAAATGAAAATAATAATACAAATAAAATTAACATTTTATGAAAAAAAGATTAAAATTTTAAATAATTACAAAGATTAAAATAAAGTAAATTAAACAATGAAATAGATAAAATTAACATTAAATTGAACTATAATAGAATAGAATAGAATAGAATACTCTTTATTGTTTTTTATTAATTAAAATTATTTAAAAAAAAAATAATAGATACTCATTATTATTCATAGCAATATTCATTAATAAACTCTAAATAATATCGAGTACATTATTACCAACATGATAGGTAAAGTCCCAACCTGTCGCTGTGCTTGTGAATTGCATTAGTTGTGACTTTGAAAATGATTTACCTCTAAATGTCGGAGTAACTTGTAATTAAAAGGCTTTTGACGTCTTGGTTTATATTATATGTGATTAAAAGTTGATTGCCTACTTGGCTTACGTTATTTACATATGCCCAGTTTAAACGCGTAGCTGTCGTAGGAAAGGGACATTTCGGGAAAAGGACATTTCGGGAAAGGGACTTTCTGGGAAATGAACATTATGAGTAGGGGGTACATTTCGGGAAATGACTATTTGAAACAAGGTTCAGAATGTCCCTTTCCCAAAATGTCCCTTATTTTGGGAAAGGGACATTCTGAACCTGAACGACTTTGTTTTCTTTTTACCCGACTGCGCGACGCAAGAGAGGGTAATGTGTTTATCAGCCTATGTATGTGTGTTTGTTTCTTTGTGGCGCTTTAGAGACCATACGCGTGAGCCGATTTAGAAAATTCTTACGTTAATTGATTCGTCTTAATCTTGCGAGTGCTACTATAGACATGACAGTAATCAAAATACAGTATGGCGACCACCAGACGCCATATTGTGAAAAAGAAAATATCAAAATAAAGGGTTCGAGGTGGCGATTACAAAAATACACAAAACTCACTAAAATGTAGAAAATAAAAATAAAAAATATTTTCAAAAAATCCGAGTGTAAAAATCAACTAAAAAGTACCAAACAAGTCACTTCTCAAGCAGTCGAATAAAGTTGGTGGCATGTAATCAATAATTGAACTAAAATAACTGCCACCAACGGCTTCAGACTGCTTGAAAAGTGACTTATTTGCAACTTTTGAGTTAATTTTTGCAGTCGAGTTTTTTTTTAACATTATTTTTTTATTTTGACACTTGTTCGATGTTTCTCGACATATTCAAGCTTTGTCATAACTGCATGGTTGTACTTCAGTGCAAGCATTTGTCAGTCATCGTGAAGCTCATCTCAGAACTTTGAGGAGCTCTGGCATAAAATGAAGAGTTTATCTTTTTGTAAAATAGTTTTATGATTAACTGGAACTCCTCATTTTCATTATGATGAATCACCAATTTACAGATGTCATCTACAGCAAAAGTTTACTAGGACGTAATACGATCAATAACCAAAGAAAAATATATTCTACCAATTTGGATACTGGCCTTTTCCGGCCATAGCTGTTATAAGTAAATTATAATGTCTAGATATAATTTATCAAAAAAAGTCATAATTGGTGTTCCAATATGTTTTGAGTCCATTGGATTAAAAATTCTATGAAGCCAACCGTGCACCGGTCAGACCAATTCTCTCAGAAAGCAGGGCAGGGGAAAAATTATAGGCAAATACCATTACTTAAAATAAAATAGCTGGAAATGAAATGGCCCGCAACCATAGAGTGTTATATATTTTATGTAATGTCAAAAATGTATTTCTGTTATAAAAAATATTCTAGTGTAAGGCTACTTACCTGTGTGAAATCTTCACACAGGTAATTCCATTGACAGTGATTCCAAGAATAGTGAAGTATGTGGTGGTGGCGAAAGTAATTTTAGAAAATGTATATAGAATAGTCATATTTGGAAAACATAGAAAGTAATGTTGAGAAAAATAGTATACTTTCGATAATTTACCAAGAAACTTCTTCAAAGATACAGGATCTTTGAAGGAGCGTCAACTAAGCGTTGTATATGTTATTGAGACAATACAAAGTGTACCTTGTGAGAGGGCTGGTCTTGCACCTATTTTTGTGCTTTACTCATAATAAAACCCTCTGTGATGCAGTTCTGTAGCGTATCCAAATACCAAGTATATATGTGACGGCATTAACCTTAATGGGTCTACATGCCTCTGATACTTCCTGCCAGGAGGTCCTTGGAAGAGACGGAATAATTTTAATATATAAGGGTGTTACTATAGACAGACTGTCATCTCGAGCTCGTCCTAATAGTTTCGTTAAAATGTTCATCCGCGATTTTGAAGGAAAGGAACTTTTGCTTGCTGAAGATCGCACAGATATCATCATATTATGGATTACATTTTATGACAGTAAACTCTTTAAGTCGGAAATTCATAAACAAACACTAAAGAACAACTGCAGATAAGATAGGAGAAAATAAGTAAAGTTTAATCACTAGTATCTCGTTAATCTGATTCCTATTGTTTCTTAAGGTTTCCGAGAATCTGAAAGTGATTTGTGTTAACTCTCTTGCAGATTCTTGGAAGCCCTGTTCGCATTTCAATTTGAGATTATTCTCCTACATGTGTTTAGGTTTCATGTTAGTCCTAGCATGATCCCCGGTTCTCTCGTGAATCCAATAAATCGTTGGATTGGCTTGCCTGCAAAGCACTCTATATCGTAAATAGGCATTAAATGTTGGCTCAATACTGGTGCATGTATTTCTTGTATTACATGTCATTGAATATTAGGTACCTATTATATTGTTCATAGTTCTGTGTAAATTCTTATCGAATGAAACATCTGTAGGTAGATACTTTTAATTTATGGCAGCAGCTTTACTGGGTTTGGTGACTGATTATATAAATTCACGAGGAGTTAGGCAATCAAAAGAAACCCCAAAGTTTTTTTTCAATTATAATCAAACTAAGTTTTAACGATGGCTTTTTCTAACCCTTGCCCTTTCAAGAGAAAACTTTGTTTTCAGCTCTTTCAAAAGAAGGAAAAAGTTCTTACGTAATTTTAACGAAGTCTGAACTGTCATCTAATTCATTACTCGTATTTGAAAGGTTATCTGTGTCTTTTGATTCTGACTCTGACTCATTTGACTCAACTTTTCTGACTTTGTATTCCGGGAAATCGTTGAAAATATCATTACAATTTAATATTCGCCAGGTAATACTGTCGATTCTTGACAAATTATGTGTTATCATTAACTAGTAACCTGACCAGTGCTCGGAGTTTCCTTGCGTGATAGAATCAGAAATGATGATATACGCAAAAGAACTAAGGTTACCGACATAGCCCGAATAATCGCCAAACTGAAGTGGCAGTGGGTAGGGCACATTGCTCGCAAAACAGATGGTCGATGGGGCTGAGAAGTTCTGGAGTGGCGACCGCGTACCGGTAGACGCAGCGTTAGAAGGCCTCCCACAAGATGGACCGATTACCTGGTGAGAGTCACGGGTAGCCGATGGATGCGAGACGCACAGGACCGGTCGTTGTGGTGACATTTGGGGGAGGTCTATGTCCAGCAGTGGACGTCTTTCGGCTGAAATGATGATGCTGATGATAGCAGCGACCTGGCCTGGCTATGCACGGGTGCAATTTATATACACGAACCTTCCTCGTTTATCGCTGTTTCTGTTAGTGAAAACCTCAGTAAAATGCGTTGCGTGGTTTAGAAGAAGTAAAAGAAGAAACAGACGCAGACAGTAACTTAATATCTTCAGGTTCTACAGGGTGTAACGGAAAGGTGTGGTCATATTTTAAGAGCCGGTTCTGCCCATGGAAATGAACAACTTTCTCTAAGAAAAAATAGAAAATTCTCAAAAAAAAAGATGTACTTTCCATACAAAGTTATCATCAGCTGATCTATATTTGTATGGGAGGTAAAAATTTTTTTTTAGAATTTCCTCAGATTTTCTTGAAGAAAGTTGTTCATATTGATGGGCAGATGCAGTTCTTAAAATATGACCACACCTTTCCGTTACACCCTGTATACTAAGTTTAGGGCTCTTTTTAACTGACTTCAAAAAGGAGAAGATTATCAATTCGGATGTTTATATTTTTTACGTATGTTCGGCATAACTCCGTCATTTACAGGGTGTAACGGAAAGGTGTGGTCATATTTTAAGAACCGATTCTGCCCATGGATATGAACAACAATCTCTAAGAAGAAACAGAAATTAACCCAAAAAATAATTGGACTTTCCACACTAAATTATTAACCTATTCAATCATTTTTAAATTATTCAATCAATCAAAATTCAGATCAATCATTTGTACGGGTAGTATTTTTTTTTTGAGAATTTCCTCCTCTTTTCTTGAAGAAAGTTGTGAGAAGACAATTTAATGGGAAACCACAACTAGAAAGTGAAAAATAAAAACTTTTTTCCAAAAAAAGTTGTGCAAAATAACTTTAATTTCGGAAGTCGGTGTCAAAAAACGAAGACAAATAAAAACTTTTATTACAAAAAAATAGAACCGACTTCCAAAAAAAGTGACTTCCATGAAAACAAAAGTAAGAAAAAACTTTTTAACAAAAAAAAAGAACCGACTGCCAAAAAAGTGCAAAAAAGGTTTAATTTCGGAAGTCGGTGTTTAAGGAGTTCATATTTTTTCGGCAGTCGACGTTAAAAAAAACGAAGAAACAAAACCTGAAACACCGACTTCCGAAATTAAAGCGGTTCTTTTTTTTGTAAAAAAGTTTTTCTTACGTGAGTGTTTTCTCTACTGGGCTTTGATCAAGTTGATAATTATTGCTTGTTATTTATTGACATTAATAGAGGGTTTCTGGGGTTATCACAGCGACTCAGTCGAGTTCGACACTCCAAAAGGACTTCAATAGGACTTATACGAAAAATAAATTGAATACCAAAAAGGGTATATATTCAGGAAACATAACGTCAGTATAAGTGACGAACTGACAAATAAATCTAAGTTAAATAAAAAGAATTGAATAGAAGGTACACAATCACCACACATCACTCCCAAATAGCATTTAGAGTTGGCATTTGGTTGGGCCAACAATAAATGCTATCATTTTATTGTTGGCCCAACAATAAATGCTATTACATGCTATGACATAATTATTCACTATTATTCAAACACTCATTTGCAACTCCTCATGTAGACTCCTACACTCACCCACACTATAAACTTAGCAATGCGTAGATGGTGCTAGCAGTTCACTTCATTCTTTATGTTTGTTTCTGTTGCATGTTTATGTCATCATTCTCCTGCCCTTACCCTAATTTATTTGGGGTCGGCGCAACATGTCTTTTTCTTCCATACTCCTCTATTAGTCCTTTTTACCCATATCCTCTTTCACACAGTCCAACCATCGTTTCTTTGGCCTTCCCCTACTCTTATAGCCATCCACATCCATTCACAAGACTTTCCTCACGACATTTTCTTCATTCCTCCGCATCACATGCCCATACCACGACAACCGATTTCCACACAATTTTTCAGTCAGCGGTGCCACTTTCAGACTTCCTCTTATATACTCATTCCTAATTCTATCCATGCGCGTAACACCACACATCGCTCTTAGCATTCTCATCTTAGCTACATGCAATTGCTTTTCATTCATCCCTTTTGTGGCCCAACATTCTGAACCATACAAGACAGCAGGTCTGACCATTGTTTTATAAATCTTCCCCTTAAGTTTTAGGGGAATGGGAGTCACAGATAGTCCCGGTGACCTGCCGCCATTTCATCCATCCAGTTGCATGTTTATGTATAGCTATTAAATTGTAAATCCGTGATTGGCTGTAAGACTAGATTATATATTTTAAGATAAAATTTCAAAAAGCTGTGACTAATAAATAAAATCTATCTTCTACGTTCTATTTTTGGTAACTGTCCACATAATATTTGATTTCACCTACAATCAGAGAGATTTATTTGCTTTGATCTTCGACAAGGTAAGCTGTGAGAAAATTTAATGATGTTGATTTTGGTCCTTCTATCTAGAAGTGGATGTGTTGAGAGATTTGACATTTTTATTTAGAGCTCGGAAAATTGTTACACATACAATAACTTTATACCTAGCAATTACAATTATGATAGTTGTACATTTTTCGCTAGAAAATTGTTGATGAAATTGATGTTTTGAAGAGATTTTCCAATTTCTTAAATTAAATGATTGGGCCAAAATATGATAAAATTCAAATCTAGGTCTCGGAAACGAGTTAGCCAAGTATCATAATTATAAAAATAGAATAGAACCTTGGAGCCTACGAAACCTTGTTTCCTTAGCGATCTAAATTAATACGGACATAAACGCTTTATCTACATTTTAGCATACATAAAGATATCTCTTTCTTCAAACATTTCATAGTAATAGGTACGACTCAGCGACATGGATGAAGGAAGTATCAAAATTTACGATTTGACAATAATTAATCTTGAGGAAGGAGAATTCTGAGACTTTTTTGAAATGTCCTTTTTCGTTTTAACAATACGTACTTCAATAATTTCGAACCTAATTGAAATTTGGTAGTGCCGGAAATTCAGTGGTTTGAATGCCATTCTGATATTGGATGTTATTTATAAACGAGCAGATAAATTGCTTACACTGCTCTCAATACGGTGAAGGAAAACATCGGGAGGAAACCGGTATGTCCTAGACCCATTCTCTTGTTCAATAACTAAACTAAAATTAGTAATAGAATCGCTATCTTTTACTAGAAAAGGACAGCTATAGCTATGAACTAAGTTAGAGATGTCAAACTAGTTTACGCCTTGCGCTTCACCGTGTTTTTAGTCGACATATTTTTACGTGTAACCTTAATTTGTATGGAAATATTAGTTCTACTAAATTTGACACTAATTAGCACTAATTTACGTCCGACTCTGTCTTGTTTTATAAGAGAGAAAAATATAGCAATAGCCTAAATAAAGTTTAGTTTGTGCCCAACAGAATCAGCACCAATATTCTCATTTGATGTGATGAAAAATTGCTTCCTAGTAGATATTATAATGGTATAGGAGTTGCTTATTTCAAAACCGGTCTAACAAAAAACTAAGATCATTGACCTTATATTAGTTGAGGCCTTAAAAGGTACGTCAGCCAAAATCTTCCTTATTCAAAAACACTAAATAGCCCATTTGGTGAAACATCGACGTAACTGCTACTTTTAAATTTTATACAAGAGCGTAATTTAAAGTGATTTTTTGTAACGAGTTACCATCTAGTTATGAAGACCCTTGACTAGTTTTAACACAGTTAAGTATATTAAGTTTCACTTGCAACTAACTATGTAAACAAATCTTAGAAGTTAAATTTGACCCACTTCCCGGTTTCTGGTTGAGCTGAAATTTGGCGTACATGTGTGTTTGATGAAGTTTGGATGACAATGCATGATTAGCTAAGTGACATCATTCTAAATTCAATATGGCGAACTCCCAAAGATGGCCGACAAGTTATTTTCTATGCATTCCCATGATATCAAATGAAAGGGTTTTCTGAGAAAAAATAAAAAATTAAGTGTGTATTTTAGTTTTTTAGGGTTCCGTATCCGAAGGGTCCAAACGGAGTCCTATTGTTGTCACTCACGTGTCCGTCTGTCCGTCCGTCGTCTGTCACAAAATTAACTTCCCATTAACCTATTTTTTTTTTTGTGGGGTGGGAAATCATCCAATGACTTGGAGGGCGTGTCAGACTCTCCCATTGACCTATGAACTTGAGATTTGGTGATAATGTTTATTACTACGTATACGTTATAATAAACTTATAAAATATTTTGATATTTGGTACGGAACCCTTAATGTGCGAAATCCGACACGTACTTGGCCAGTTTTTTTTAAACTACAAGAAATTATTTGTACATAGAATGTCACTATACTAATGTAATTTGCTGTGCTCCAAATGAGCAAAATGAAAGAAAATTAGGAAAGTTGAATTAAAATAATAGCTGGTGACTTCTCTTCTGTAAATAGTATAAAACAGAGTCACTTTCCATGTCTGTCTGTTTCTCGGGTACCTCGGGTAATTTCTTCTAAAGCATAAAATGTATTTGGATGTGGTTTTCACTAATATCAATCAAGCCCGCGCCTTTTCCTAACTATTTTGGGGTCGGCTTCCAGTCCAACCCAATGCAGCTGACTACCAATATTTTACATGGAGCGACTGCCTATCTGACCTCCACAACCCAGTTACTGGGTAATACGATACCCCTTGCTAAGACTGGTTGTCAGACTTTCAGGCTTCTGATGACCCGTAACGACTGTCAACGATCCACGATTGACAGCCGGGACCAACGGCTTAACGTGCTTTTCGAGGCACGGAGGAGTCTCGATATGTAAATGGTGGTGGATGTTCACCCATCCATGGACCAACCCCGGCAAGTGTGGCTCAACCGTAACATTTTCACTGATATAAAGAACGATAAACGAGGCAAGTTTTTTTATATAATTTGCACCTGTAAAGCCGGGGCGAGTCGCTAGTTAAATATAATTTGCCAATCAAGTCAAGATATGAAACCTCCACAACGTAGGATTAGAAAAATTGCAGAGTAAGATTTTTCCCTTAATTTTGAAAGAACCATTTTTCATGTCAATTTGCCTCACGGTCAATTTATTTTCATTACCGTCCCACTTATGAAAAATTATTTAATTAAGTAAATCTTTAGAAGTGTTGGCTGTGTCAATCTAAAAATTACTCTCTCAATTTTAATACGAATTCTTTTTATACAATGTGGTCAGTTTCATTCGTATATTATATCAAGGAATAACATCGTTTTATGCCAATAGTGTATAGTTGTGCGATCTCATCTAATGACTACTACCGTTCTGGGTGGAGCGGTAACTCTTTTAAACAATACCGCAACAAAAAATAAAATACTTAATAGTGAAATAAATTAAAAGTAAAAAAAAATATTTTTAAAAACAAGCTTTTATCTGGAACAATCAACTAAAAAGTTAGAAATATTTATAAGTTAATAGTATTTGGCATGTAGGTTCTTACCTACATTCTTAAAAGCTTGAGACCCAGAGGTATAGTACCTAAGTACCTAACCTGTAACGGGGAGTGACTCATGCTTTTAATAATATAGTGCTTTTCATTTATTTTTAACTTTTTAGTAGGTAAGTAGGTATTTTAGAATAGGTGTGACGTTTTTAAAATATGTTCTACGGATATTATGATTTGATGTAAAGTGCTCCTCAAGACGAATCAATCGAACCCAAACTGGGTGGGGTTATGTTGTTTTATCACAGAGATGCCGTGGCCACCTTCCAGTTTCATCATCAGACTCTGGATATTGTCTAGTCGTAAAGTGCGAATACGAATACGAATCAATCGAGCCCAAACTAAATGGGTTTATCTTGTTTAGTTCAGAAGTTTCTATGGCCATCTTCCGTCTCCGTCATCATACCAGCTCCATGGTACCATATCATTGTATGTCACCAAATATACATAAGTATACCAAATTTGAGTTCAATCGGACATGGGTCTAATTTAGCTTGCTTATTTTTTTTTTTTTTTTTTTTTTTTTTTTTTTTAATTTAGCTTGCTTATTTTTTTTTTATTATTTGATTACAGACAACGGGACAGGTGAAGCTAAATAAAAGCTTATAAAAATGAAATTGGTTCTTGAGAAAAAACTAATTTATATTTTTTACTTCGTACTAGTAATTAGGTAAGCATAATCATGTTCCATCTAAATTACTTTTAAAATCAAACCGCAAAATGTAATAAGAGTAGATATCGGCAAAAATATAACTAGGTTTCGTTCCAAGCTGCTCAAGAATGCAAATAAAAACAATATTTTATAGATTTTCCTCGATCAATTATTATGGATTTGCAAATTTTATTCAAGAGACTAGCTTCTGCCAGCGGCTTCGCCCGCTTGGAATTAGTACTTCTACCATTACAAATTATAGCCAATGTGATATTCCAGACTATAATCTATCCTTATGCCAAATTTCGTTCAGATCCGTTCAGCCGTTTTGGCGTGATTGAGTAGCAAAGATCCACTCTTTCGCATCACTACACATATTATAAAACAAAGTCCCCCGTCGTATTTGTACGCGATAAACTCAAAAACTACGGAACGGTTTTTTATGAGGTTTACACCAATAGACAGAGTGATTCTTGAGGAAGGCTTAGGTATATAAATTTTACCCGAGCGAAGCAGGGCGGGTCGCTGGTTTATTGAAAGTAAATCTTCTTTACGCACGCTTGACTTCGGGAGTAAGCTGGTGAATCCATAACGAGAGCGTTACGAAAAGTGTGATCGTGGAGGCGAACCGAAGAGATGGAGCTAAAGAAGTTTTACTTCAGTCGTGTGGCCTAAAGCACACTCGTTTCTTTTTTACATAAGTAGGAATTAGTAAGATTTTTTTTAGGGTGGGAAATCATCCAATGACATCTCCCGCTCTGGGTGGAGTGGGAAGGAGTTTCAGACTCTTACTGATTATAATCCAACCGTGCTCCTTCAGTTGCCTGGGCCAGGGCAAAATGACTCTTTCGACCTCCTGCCACTCCCGCGACCCTAGGAATTAGGTGGAAAGGATTTGGATAAACGAAGGAAATTTAAAGTAAATAAAGATGAAATGTCTTCGGTAGACAATGAACATTTTTTTTTCGTTTTGTTTTTTGTTGATAGGCAAGCGTTTGACCACTATCTCACCTGATGGTAAGCGATGATGTGGTCGAAGATGGAGCACGCTTGCCTAGAAGTAACCTATTCACTCTTGACTTGGGCAAATGATGCGGGAGTGTTCGAGAAAGTCACGGCGGGCCTGGAACGCAAAAGGTGACTGGTGTTCCTTCAGTTGCATTTTGAATTTAAAAAAAAAAATGGCCGTTGTGACTCTCGAGTGGGTTTTCTGTACCCTAACTCACTTTAATTTTTTTCAATATATTTTACATGAATTAATTTGACACAATCAGCTAACACACAACCTTACACTCTATACAACAAACTCACACATTAACACTTACTCTAAATCACAAACACAACTCTCTTAATTTCTTTATTTTATATTTATTTATATTCACAAATATTTTTATTAAAATTATGTGTTTCACTATCACTTTTATTTTATTTATTTATTTATGCATGTATTCCGTGAGTGTATCCGTGGCTCTACAGGCCCTATCAGAATACCAGCGCTGTGATATTTATTTTATAATTGTCGCATTATATTCTGAGATAGGTGCTTTTTTGGCCTCGCACAGGTTAAGACCTGCTATGTTTTTTTTTTAAATATTTTTTGAGTATGTGGTTTTTTATGTATTATTATTGTTTTGATGGTATGTTGTAAAATAATTGTGTTTTTCTGTGCGAAGCACAAAATAAACTCTTTTCTTTCTTCTTTCTAATTATTTACAAAAATATTACACCCATTCACATCACAGTATTCCTTATTGTCTCTTGTCACAAGTACATAAGCAATTCAGACACAGTAATACGGTGTGGAGACCTGGTGACCTGAAACACAGGCCATTGGCATAGCTTAGGTACCAGTCCCCGCAATATTTTCAGTGTTACTACCTACGAGTACTTGGTCAATTAAATATGTAAATGTTTCTGTTAAATATTGTGGTGAAAATAAACGTATTCAACCTGCCTAGCCTTTTCCCAACTATCTTGGGGTCGCCTTCCAGTCTAACCGGATGCAGTTGAATACCAGTATTTTACATGGAGCGACTGCCTATCTGACCTCCACAACCCAGTTACATGGAAATACGATACCCTTTGGTAAGACTGGATGTTAGACTTTCGGGCTTCTGACGAACCGTAACGACTGTCAAAGATCAACGATTGATAACCGGGACCAACGGCTTAACGTGGTTGCCGAGACACGGAGGCGTCTCGATATGTAAAGATAAGCGTAGCTGAGAACGGATCCATGGACCAACCCCGGCAAGTGTAGCTTAACCTGACGGATCGACCCGTGCGGCTATTATTACTTTAGCCACGAGCGAACGTATTATTATTATTATAGTCAATAATAGTTTGACACCTTCCTGCTCCACCTGGAGCGGCAGAAGTCATCTGATGATTTCTAATCCTTAAAAAAACAAAAAACAGCCAAGTGCGAGTCGGACTCGCGCATGAAGGGTTCCGTACCATCGTACATTATACGCGTTGCCATTGTAAATAAAAAAAAAAACAAAATAAATTTTATTATCTCGCTTATTTAGCTTTCTTACATATTAAATACATTTTTAAATATTTCTCAAAAAAATATATAAAAAAACATTTAAAAATATAAAAAATAGTAGCCCACCGGTATCGGGAACAGGGTCCAAGCTATTGGCGGTCAGGGCTCCAGAGAGAGAAACCGCCTGAAAATGCGAGCCGTGTCCAGAATTACAGCTTTCTGAATCAAGCCCTTGATCCAGCCGCCTAACGAGAGCCTCCTGAGATGTTGGTCGAGGCTCATATTATATTTTTTTTTACTCGTTTAGATTTGTCGGGACCCTGAGGTCCCGGATATTTGCAAGGCGTACGAGGAGCCGAAACCAACTCGCAGAGGCCCCTTTGGACGCTTTTATGAAATGAGGCACCAATCGGTGATTATCCCTTATTATTATTGTTAAGATCGAGCAAAAAATGCCAAAAAAAAACACGTTTCTAATAGGGTCCTTTAATTTTTAATTTATTTTTATTATTCGTTGTTATAGCGGCAACAGAAATATATATGCCGTAAAATTTTCAACTGTCTACCTATTACGGATCATGAGATACAGCCCGCTGACAGACAGACAGACAGACAGACGGACGGATGAACGGACGGACGGACAGCGGAGTCGTTGTAATAGGGTCCCGTTGGCTACCCTTCGGGTACGGAACCCTAAAAAGTATTGCAGTTAATGAGTTATGAACCTGTCATGGTATCTGTCGTACCTATTTATCCACAATGCCACTGCCATGGCCGTGACCATGGTCATAATATTTGTCTCTCTTTATGAAATTCTTTACGCGACATGTTTTAAACAATGTTTTTTCACAGTACATTCTTGCATGAGGTAGGTACTTACCATACAGCCATTTACAAATTGCTTTGTTGTTTTGACACGTATATATATTCTTACAAAAAAGTTAGTCTCAAACCAATTTTAAATCCTAGTATTCTACTAATATTATAAACTACCCTTCAAAGAGAGGAGGCCTGTGCCCCAGCCGTGGGGACATTAAAAGGCTGATGACGATGATGATGATGATGATGATGATGATGATAATTACAAACTAGCTTCTGCTAGCGGTTATGCCTGCATGGTCAAAAGTAGCCTATGTTTTAATTCAGGTTATAATCTATCTGTGTGCAAAATTTCATTTAAATCCCTTCAGCCGTTTTTGCGTGATTAAAACATAAACATACAAACTTTCGCCTTTATATTATTAGTGAAATTACAGAATATAATCAGCTGTTTATTAATGGTAAGCACCATTTTTATCATTTAGCAAGTCATTAATTACCATAGCAATGATGTTTTTATTGATAGCATTTAAAATTGGTTTTTACATCGTCAGTGAGTTTGTTTCGAATAAAATGCCAACCAAGATACAATTTTTGACATTCCAGGAAAATACTGATGAGAAACTATTTACTTATGTAGTTTCTTTTCTCAGTAGATTTACGTATATAGCAAAACAGTTTATTTTGGTTACATAATCAGAGATAAGTCTCAACTTAAAAATTTAAAATGGACTGAAAAGACACGTCAACTCATTAACATTTTTTTAACAAGTAAGTATATATTAGTCTCTTTAAACGCAGACTTCTTCATTCTTCGCAAATGACCGTCCAGTTTCATAATTTGCATAATAAATTTAAGCTTAATTCTGGGATTTTAATGTTCTCTCTTTGTTTTAAGTCACATTTAATTTGTCATACTTTTAGGGTTCCGTAGCCGAAGGGTCCAAACGGAGCCCTATTGCTGTCACTCACGTGTCCGTCTGTCCGTCGTCTGTCACAAAATGTTGTTCCAAAGAATTTTTTAACTTCCCATTGACCTATGAACTTGAAATTTGGTGATAATGTTTATTATTACGTATATTTTACTAACAAATAAAAATATTGATTTCCCTCATATGGTACGGCCATATGAGGGAAACCCAAAATGTACGAAGTCCGACTCGCGCTTGGCCGTTTTTGTTTTTATCATTTATTCACGTTCGTTCGTTTTTATTCACGTTTGCCTAGAAGTAACCTATTCACTCCCTCCCGACCAGGTTGTAGCTATCAAGAAACACACAAACTCCGGCTGTCTTTATTTTTTGCTTTTATCCGCTAATAAAGAAATCTCCTGTTCGAAAAAACCGCTGACTCGTATCAAGAAGTTCACCGAATTTTTTTAGTCCCGTCTCCAAATCATCATCATCATCATTTCAGGCAAAAGACGTCCACTGCTGGACATAGGCCTCCCCCAAGTGTCGCCACAACGACCGGTCCTGTGCGTCTCGCATCCATCGGCTACCCGCGACCCTCACCAGGTCATCGGTCCACCTTGTGAGAGGCCTTTCAACGCTGCGTCTTCTGATACGCGGTCGCCACTCCAGAACTTTTCGGCCCCATCGCCCATCTGTTCTGCGAGCAATGTGCCCTGCCCACTGCCACTTCAGTTTGGCGATTCTTGGCGCTATGTCGGTAAATAATCCAACTTATTTTTATCATCATCATCTCTGCCGAAAGGTTCCTTAAGCTAAATGAAACTAATCAAATGATTGTCTCATTTCCGACTCTGTTCCTTCGTTTAAGAAAGGAGATTCGTATGTGTTCCTATCAGCATGACCTTGAGGACGCACCTGTCAGGGAAACGCGTCGTGAGATTTATACACGTGAACTCCTTTGTGCGATGCTTGTTAGAGACACCATGTGGATGCGTAATTGAGTATAAATCACTGGAAAGGACACGGAATCTAATCGAGAATACTTATTTTTAACCGACTTCCAAAAAGAGGAGGTTCTCAATTCGTCTGTATGTTTTTTATTATTTTTTTTTTTTTTTTGTATGTATGTTACCCGATTTCTCCGTCAGTTGTGAACCAATTTTCAAAATTCTTTTTTCATCTGAAAGAATATACTCCCGAGGTGGTCCCATATAAACTTTATCGAAATTGCTTCAGCACTTTTTGAGAAACTGAACAAAAACGGAAAATACGTGTACCTCGATGACGTTTTGGTGTTCTCCAAATGTTTAAATTCCACGTTCCATTATATTGGGGTTTTATTTCAGGGGTATAACAACTAAAAAGTGAAAAATAAAAAACTTTTTTACAAAAAAAACAACCGACTTCAAAAAAAAAATACACTAAAAATTTCTAAATAACTTTAATTTCGGAAGTCGGTGTCAAATAACGAAGAAGTAAAAATACAAACACCGACTTCCGAAATTAAGGTTATTTAGAAATTTTTAGTGTATTTCTTTTTTGAAGTCGGTTGTTTTTTTTGTAAAAAAGTTTTTTTTAACCGGAATTTTCCAATAAAGGAAGTTCTGTATTCGACCCGTATGTATTTATGTATGTATTTTGTTTGTCCGCGATTTTCTCGATAACGACTGATCCAATTTGGATGGGGTTTTCGTTATTCAGATGATTATTTTTCATGAAAGGTTTTAGTATATACATTAGGATCTGATGAAGATCTTCGGAGATAGACAGTGGAACTCTTCAATATCTAACAGCAAATGACTCGCGATTCCTGCGATCGTATGTATTATTAACACAATTTAATAAACACCTTCGGCGCCATTTGTATCTTTTTGGCACACAGTGTCTGGAACATTGAGCATCCGAAAGTATACACATCTTTCTACTTGGTAAAAGTGCTGTGTATCTTTTAGGCACACGTTTTCTATACATTTATTGTGGAAAAATGGAAGCCCTGGTCTGTCGCATTTTTTCGGTATAAACGGTCTGGGAAACGGTTATTTTGCGAAAAAGTTACAGGCTTTTGAATTTTCGCGTAATTTTTCTCGGGGACCTAGGCAAATTATCAATAAAACCCTATAAACGTTTTAGTGTTTTTATTATATCTGTCTTTTTATATAGCACTAGAAATGACAAAATAATAAAAAATAACTATAATTGAACTAGAAAATCAACAAAAAAAGTTAGTGACGATCATTGAAACAACTTTTACAAAAGGCCACTTCACAAACAGAACATTTGGTAACCACTTGGGAAGCTTTTCGTAGTTTTCCGTCGAAGGTTTTCCCTTTCCTTCTGTATTTTGATAGCATTCAGAGTAATTATTTATTTTACTTTGCACAGCCTTTCATCAGTAGGTATCAGCAGTTTGGTTGTTGGCGAAATGGACAAATTTCAGAATTCGTTCGAATTGATTCCGAGGCATAACAGTATGAGCTAAGGGTATTTCATAGAGTGTGTGGTTTCTCTTTTTAATCTTAGATGCTTGGTAATTTGACCAAACCCATCCACCCAACTAGAACCTAAAATTTCAACACATCTTCTCTGCTTACTGGAGTCCATAGATGGTTTCTTGATCCAGCAGAAGAATCAGAAGATAACAGACACTGTGTTGCGTATAAGTTGGTTTGCTCGGTGATATGTTGTATAATGCAGGGGTCAGAAACAACTCATTGTAGGTAGTCCATTGGATCCGCATTTGCTGAAATTCCGACATTAATATCCTTTATACCAGAGCTTGGTACAGTATAATCTATAGCAGGAGGATCATCATGTTTTGGCATGTCCCATTGCATATTTGCAACTTTTTCTTCTACCCAATCTTGTTCAGAAATTTGTGCATCAGTTGTACCAGAAGTACTTGACACATTTGGTTGCTGCTATTTCAAATTGACTGGTGCTGTTTGTGATGACTTACGCCGTTCTATTTCAGGCAATGGAGGTATATCACTATCAGATAATGTTGACAGACGCCTTGAAAACCTTGCTTTCTTTTCGTTTACGTGATTTTTACCCGTGTATTTATTTGGATACACATGGCCTAAGAGGTATGCATTTCACATTAACTATTTCCCAGGCCACGTGTATCTAAATGTCACACGGATAAAAATCCCGTAAAAATGAAGGAAAAAAGGAAGGGTGTCAAAGACAAATACGATTATTATGTAGTTTTAAACACATCCGAACAGAAACACAAATTTGCAAAATTTGAAAGAACGGTCACTTAGGGTTTGGCGCTCAATTACGATGGGTACGATGGGGCTGACATATCTTTGATAAAAGCCTCTAAACAAAACTAGATTTAAAAAAAAGGGTTTGGCGCTGAGGGTGAATATAGGATTAATGAAATAATAATAGGATTTAAAATCTTTTAAAATATAAATGAATTGCATGCATAATTATCATTTACTTTAAAATGTGATAATAATTATTATATTTGGAATAAAATAATGCGAGAAACCCTCCAAGGTTAAGACCTCCTCTTTCTCTACTCTATTACTTATCTATAGACGTAAACAGTAAGTCTAGAATTCCATTACGAACATCTTATTGTCTTTGTCTCATATAACATGGAGTAGGCGCAACACGAACGGCGATTTCTTTTTCTATTCTCGCATGTCAACCGTCATGCGATCACTTGCTCACTTTCCTTCCATATAGCTAATTCCTCATGCACACAATCCATCCATATTTTCTTTTTCCTGACTCTCCATTTATTTACCGACTTCGAAAAAAGGAGGAGGTTCTATGTTCGTCTGTATGTATGTTTGTATTATGTTATGTATGTCCACCGATTTCTCAGTCAGCTGTGGACCAATTTTTAAAGTTCTTCTTTTATCCGAAAGAATATACTCCAGAGGTGGTCGCATATAAATTTTATCGAAATTGCTTTAGCAGTTTTTGAAAAAATCAACAAAAACAAAAATGTATGTATACGTAGATGACGTTTTGGTCTCTTCCATGTTCAAATTCCATGTTTCATGTTATTGGGGTTATCAATTCGGGCGTAACCAAAAAGTGAAATATAAAAAACTTTTTTACAAAAAATTACAACCGACTTCCAAAACTGAAAATACACTAAAAATTTAAAAATAATTTCGGAAGTCGGTGTCTTAAAACGAAAAAAAAGTGTGTGTGTGTACTTATGTACGCACGTAAGACCAAAAACCAAACTGTCACAAAGTTTACAAAAGGAAAACAATAATTCTTCATGAACCACAGACCATAGCTAACTTCAGGGTGTCGGTTCTAGCTAACTTCAGGCTGTAGGTTTTTTGTGACGGTGTGCGCGCGCATCCTAAAAATTTACTCTCATCATTTTTCCCTAACGTGCCAAAAGAAGTATAACTTCAAAAATAAAATACAAACACCTACTAATTTTTTTTTCCACGTTCTATTTCATCATTATTTTAGTTACATGCATTTGAACAGGCAGAATTAAACACACGGTTTTTCCTCAAGTGTCACACAGAACTTCGTTTGCCAAGAGACACTATTATGTAACCAGCACGAAACCTTATAACCAGCTCAATAAAGTACTAAAAATCTTTCCTGATACTAAATATCAGTTCAAATCTAAGTTACAGGAATATCTTCTGATGGGGAATTTTTAGAAATATAAATAAATAGTTTTTTTTTATATATATATGACGGTAATTTACGATAATTATTATACTCTTGCATACGCTCGCACACACACTCATACTTGCACTCACAGTCACCCACTCTCTTTCACAACTAAACACATACCATCAGACATCTACACACACATTCAAACACATTAGAGACATACATATTATATTCTGTTTCATATTTCATTCATTTTTTTATTTTATTTCTTTTGGTCTTGTCCTAATGGATTTTTGTGTATAATGTGTGTCCTATTTTCTATATGCACATCACTTTGAAGGGACACTGACTTCTAAGATACAGGTACATAAACCTAGTTAAGTCAGGGATTTTCACTCTGGAACACTAGCTTAAGACATTGTTCGATCAAAATAATGTAAACGCATTTTTGGAGCAATAAAGATTTTATTATATTATATTATATTTCATAACATTCAAAAAATTAGTCTAGAAGAAACTAACGATTCAGCAAAAATAGTTCAGTAAAATATTTATCTTTCTGGTATAGGGACAAGAGTCAAACAAGCAAGGGTGGCAGTTGCTACAAGAGGCTTGCGCGACCGTACATGAATAAGTTAGTGGACCAGCTTACGACAGTTTAATTAAATAATGCATCGAACTTCGATGCACGTGCTGCATTCATCAAAGTGGCACATTTATGTTGTCCAGTGTATTTAACTAGCTAGTAAATTTAAAAAAAAAAACCCTTAGTTTTGAAGCTGAGAGTAAATTTACCTTCAAGCGTAAAATCCAACTTACTATTATAATTACGTTGTATTTATTTTATTTACAGTTCTCGTAATTTTAATGTTTGGTATTCTGGTGGATGTAGTATTCCATGGTAGTATTGTATATTTCGATTTTAAATAATTATTATTTATTTGTTGTTCTCTCTCCCAAAAGGTCTTTCTTTTTATTTTTTCTTTTAAAAAAGTTGCCCACACTAGGAACACACTCACACAACATACACATGACACACTCATCATCTCGATCATCATCATCATCATCTTCATGTTACATGAAGTCACTGTACATGAAGGTTAAATTCAAAAAAAAACGTGCGAGCCTTACAGTAGTCGCATATTAATATGCTGT
This sequence comes from Polia nebulosa, assembly GCA_951329385.1. Classification (NCBI taxonomy): domain Eukaryota; kingdom Metazoa; phylum Arthropoda; class Insecta; order Lepidoptera; family Noctuidae; genus Polia; species Polia nebulosa. The sequence continues at coordinate 3,237,412 of OX589588.1, read as the reverse complement.
GTAACATTTGACATCTCACCTTGGTAATAAGCAACATTAAGGGTCTACTACCGGCCAAGTGGCGCCCTCATTGAATAAAATATCGTAGCATAGCCTAATATTTATATTAAATAAAATATTTATAATTAAATTAATTATAAATACTAAAAGTAGCAGGAAAAAGTACTAAAAACGGCCGTTTCTGACACTTTTGCCGTAGTAGGCAAGGCCAATTTGACCATTGCCGGGAGACGTGAAAATTGGGCTCGTGAAACCTTCATAATATAATACGTTCTATATTATTGCCAAATTCCAGCCCTGTAATGCCAGGCCCAAGTTTCTATGGATTTTGGGTTTCTCGTTTCATATAGATCTGATAATGAGTTTTGGAGACACAACGGAACTCTTCAAAAAATGACAGCAAATCAAACGCGATTGCTGGTATCGCATAAAATATGCATTGTTAACACAATTTAGTGGGGAATAACAACTAAAAAGTAAAAATAAAAACTTTATAGAAAACAAATGGAACCGACTTTCCAAAAAAAAACAATAAAAGTGCAAAATAACTTTTAACTTTGGAAGTCGGTGTCAAAAAACAAAGAAACACAAAACCAGAAACACCGACTACACGAAGCACTTTATTTTTTTTATTTTTTTTTTCTTACTTAGTTTCTATTTTTTTGTAAAAAAGTTTTTATTTTTCAAAATAGAATATTAAGGCCGTACTGCCGGCCAAGTGGCGCCCTCATTGAATTAAAAATCGTAGCATAGCCTAGAAAATAAATATTAAAGAATCCAACGTCACGTTTGTTACAAATAGGATAAAGTATTTTTACGTTGTTAAAACAGGTCTCAGAATGTTTCGCATCCAAAGTAGAAGGCAAAAGTGTCAGAAACGGCTGTTTTTGGTCAAGCATGAATCACTTCATACTAAAGTATACTGTAAAAAAAAGGATGTTGACCGTGTTCCGGCCGGGGCACTTTCGGGCCCGGTGCACACGTTCATGTTATAACGTGTCGGGGCCGGGCCGAGCCCCGGGACGGGAAGCAATTGCCACCGACATTTCGACGCCATGGTGGCCGGTGGCGACACGGTGTAACGTGAATCATCATTTACAGTATCGATTTCCACTGCAATTATGTTTTTAAGGTACGCTCTATTGACATATACCAGCGTTTGTGAAGTTAGTGACTGACGTATAATGAAATAAGTGTTGTGACGATTTACAAAAGTTGTTAAAAACAAAAATTATAATTCTACTTATTTTCTAGACTTGGCAATTGTTATTGAGGTTAAGATTTAAGTGGGTTAATTAAGCAAAATAGACGATTTTTAACCGACTTCAAAAAAAGGAGGAGGTTCTCAATTCGACTGTGTTTTTTTTTAATTATTTGTGTTATCTCATAACTTTTTACTAGGTGAACTGATTTTGAAGATTTTTTTTTATTTAAAAGCTGGTGCTTCACATGTGGTCATTTTAATTTGGTGAAGATCTGATAAAGAACTTCGGAGATACACAATGAAACTCTTCAATAAATGATAGCAAACCTTCCAGAATTACTGCAATCGCATGTCTGTATATTGTTTTCACCACTTCACAGCATAACATTACTGATACGCTCTGAAGGGATATACAGATTTGTACAGTTCACCCTGATACACCCTAATTTCACCAACTATGTTCAGATTCCCTATTTTAAGGGGCAATCAATTCGGGTATAACTTTGCTATAAATTTAATTTTAGAATTTGCTACAGCAACTAAAAAGTGTAAAATAAAAAAATACAACCGACTTCCTTAAATAATACTAAAAAATGGAAAATAACTTTAATTTCGGAAGTCGGTGTTTCTAGTTTGGTTTCTTCGTTATTTGACACCGACTTCCAAAATTAAAGTTATTTTCCATTTTTTAGTATTATTTAAGGTTGTATTTTTTTTGTAAAAAGTTTTTTTTGGTACATATCTCATCCGTGTAACAGTTACGCCCAAAAACGGGGTTCTCTTTTAAGTGGGAACTCTCGGAATAAAACCCTTTCGAACAAAAAAATAATTTTGCAAATCCCTCTAAATATATATGACGAAGTTATGCCCGAACATAAAATACATATATAAACATCCGAATTGATAACCTCCTCATTTTTGAAGTCGATTAAAAATTAAAACGTTTAGTTCCGATTACGACCGCGCGCAGACTTATCGTGCGCGCGCTCTACCATCTGACGGCCAACTCTACCTCCGCGCACGCTTATTGGTCAAATCAAATATCTGCCGGTCGATTCTGTTAACAGCTCACCGTGAAAACTTAGGTGGAGTGAGCGTGAAGTGAACTGTCATTCCACCTTAATTGTATGGTTTGACAGCCCACTTCACGTTCACTTCACTTAAGTTTTCACGGTGAGATTTTACAGAATAGCACTACTGATTGCAGACATCACTCCCACAGATTGCAAGAAAACGAGGGGAAAGATGTTACACATCAATAATTAAAATATGTTAGTAGGAGACAAAAAATTTACATGTAAAAGTTATCTATTGTTTTGTACTATTTCTAGCTAGTTGGTCCTTTGTTAACAAGCATAGCAGGTACCTTCTGTTATATATTCTCATTTCCTTTCCGGAAATTCTAAAATACATTACATCTTATTTCACAAAGAGCGTAGGGATGTATTAAATTACTGCTTCCATTAAGTTATGTAGCAGATTTATAGCTTTTAAACAACAATCAACAACTGTAAGTGACGATAGTGTTGAGTGTTTATGTTACTTACGAGGCAGTATTCTAGAGGATGTGTACGTAAAATGTTTTAGCAACATCTTGCGAATTCGCTCATGCGTATTGTCAAGTCGTTGTGAGCCTGGAATTTCGGAAATTGTTTGTTTTGTAATTTAGTAACACCGCAAACGGGTAGTGTGTACAAGTTTGGAAGTAGTATTAGTGCAGGCAGTTAGAATGTTCTTTGTGTAGGTATCATTCCAATCTAGGTGTGAAGATCGACGAACACAAGGCTTTTCTACCTAGAATTCTTCATACAACCGACTTCTAAAAATAGCAAAATAACTTTAATTTCGGTGTCAAATAAAGAAGAAACAAAATAAATATATACACCGACTTCCGAAATTTAAGTTATTTTGCAATTTTTAGAAGTCGGTTGTATTTTTTATATACTTTTTCATAATTACTTTATAGTTAAATCTGTAAATCTTTTCGTGTCGATTTTAACTCAAATTTTGTCCGACCAGTATTTTCATATCCATTCTGGATAGCTTGAAATCAGTGTTAGATGGCAATACTAAGTTTTGCCACCAGACCTTATACTGAATGGAGGCTCTTTTTAACCGATTTTAAAAAAGGAGGAGGTTCTATGTTCGACAGTTGTGGACCGATTTTCAAATTTCTTTTTTATAGGAAAGAATATACTCCCGAAGTATTTTCTTGAGTGAAACTCTCCAAATGTATTTTCTTTTTTGGAAGTCGGTTGTATTTTTTGTAAAACAGTTTTTTTATTTTCACTTTTTAGTGGTTATACCCCAGAACTAAAAACCCCAATAACATGGAACGTGGAATTTAAACATACTCGTGATTGGAGAAAACCAGAACGTCATCTATATGTACGTATTATTCGATTTTGTTCAGTTTTTGGCACAATAATGTAAAAAATAACATTATTGTTCTTTCGCGATTTTATTTCATGTTGTGCCAATAAACGCAACTTCCTTTCTTTCTTTTTGAAAGCGTCGTAACAGTTATTGTTAAAGACCAAAATCTTCTAACGGAGCGGTCCTTTCATCATAAAAACCACAGATTACCAAATGGCAGCCATAAAATCGTCCAATTCTCACTATCCTTAGCCCCGAGGCTCCTAAATTCGTATCCTGACAATATCTCATATTTCGAGTAACTTTCTCTCAGCGTGTTGGCCATAAACTTACACATATTATCTGTAATATTGCGGCTCAAAGGAACAGAAAGTAATGAACGTTTCCTACTCTATGAACACACCAAAATATACCGATTTTTCTCCGTTTTCCTGGGAGGAATATTCCCGAGATTGCTGCCTTGTATCGTTTCTATAAATATTGATGCGCCGGAAGACACTACCGGTATTGAGGCGTATTAAAAAGCTCAGTTTATGTGCTGGGTTAAAGTTACTGTAATAGGACAGCGGAGAATTGGATGAGAGACCATATGCAACTTGCATTAAGGGTCTACTACCGGCCAAGTGGCGCCCTCATTGAATAAAAAATCGTAGCATAGCACAGAAAATAAATATTAAAGAATCCAACGTCACATTTGTTACAAAGAGGATAACGTATTTTTACGTTGTTTTACGAAACATTGTTAGTAACGGCCGTTTTTGGTACTTTTGCCTACTACTTTTGATACGAAACATTCTGAGACCTGTTTTAATGTAACAAATGTGACGTCGAATTCTTTAATATTTATTTTCTATGCTATGCAACGATTTTTTATTCAATGAGGGCGCCACTTGGCCGTTAGTAGGGCCTTAATAGTTTCATATAACCATAGTAAGATAAGAAATAGTATCTACGAGACGATTCGAAAATTCCTGAGCAAAGCTCCAAATTCTTGAGCATCGACGCCGAGTTGCTAGCCTAACCGAGTTCTTTCGGTTGCATTTCGAGAAGTGTGCGTCGGAATTGCTTAGTTTAATTCCGCCAAGCCCGTTGCTTCTTCGGACCACTAGACGTACGGCGATGCGCCACCGGTACATGGTGGACACTCACACACACAAAACGTTTTGGGAACACACTAATTGTGCGTAGGTACAGCTAAGGGGTGGAATTCCCTGCCGGAGTCTGTGTTTCCTGATAGCTACAACCAGGGGGTCTTTAATTCAAGAGTGCAGACGTTACATCATCGCTTACCATCAATAGGGTATTTTACTAAAAAGTCTGTCAGTTAAATAACCAAAAAATTATAGACACGTATTTTTTCTTTTCTGACTTAAACAAAAAATTTGGGCGATACAGCGCGATGAATGTTCGCGTGACGTCACGCTGCGCAATACTTTTTACCACCAAAGTGACGTAACGAGCCCCCCACTCCTGAACTTTGATGCGTGTTATCTTTCACATGTTTTATTGGTTTGGTAAAGCAAAAAATACGCTTCCAATATTTTTTGGTTATTTATCTGACGGAGTAATTAGATGTTTTTAACCGTTTTCAAAAAAAAAAAGCTTTTTATGTATGTTCGGGTATTCCGTCATATATTGACGGATTTGCAAATATTTTTTTTTTTCGAAAGTGGTTTGTTCCGAAATGGTCCCATTAAAATTTCATATAGATCTGATGATGGGTTTTGGATACAGACAACGGAACTCTTCAAAAACTGACAGCAAATCAACTGCGATTGCTGCTATCATATGTCTATCAATTGTTAACAAAGTTTAATGGGTATCTACATCGACTCTTCACGTGACCAGAGGGCTGGCCTTTTTTTCGGCCAGCGAATCAGCATTGCCATTCAACGTGGCAATGCTGCCAGCGTTCTGGGCACTTTGCCCATTGACAGCGATGTGGACGAAATTTTTGATGCCCAATGAGCTTTACTCCTACCGGATCTTTTATGCCTGTTGTACATATTTTATTTATTAAGTTATTTATTATTTTAGTATAATATGTATTATAGTTATAGTCTGTTGAAAATAAAGGATCCACAACTAAAAAGTCAAAAATAAAAACAATTTTACAAAAAAATAAAACCGTTTCCAAAAAAAGTGCAAAATAACTATAATTTCGGAAGTCGGTGTCAAAAAACGAAGATACAAAACCAGGAACACCGACTTCTGAAATTAAAGTTATTTTGCTCATTTTTTGGAAGTCGCTTTTATTTTTTTGTAAAAATGTTTTTAGTAAAATATTATTAAGATGGTGGTAAACGCGATCCTATCAACAATTAAGAAATGATAAAAGTGAAATGTTTTTAATTGTACCCTTCTTCGGCACATAATCGTCTATTGAACGGCCCCAATCAGTGGAAATATTTATTGTTTTCCTTCAAAGGAATTAGATAGCAGTAAGTGTGAGTCTTGACTCTTAACTGTGTGTAAAGTGGTTGTCTAGATAGTAGCCGATTCTAGCACGCATGAAATGCACTTAATGACAAGAGGAAGGCACCAGAACAACCCAAATATGCGTTCAGAATAGGGATGATTGCAGAGTAAAATAAAAGTGTGTGTATACTTATGTACGCACGTAAGACACTAGAGACTTATACTTCTTTGGCGTAACAAGATAAAAACCAAACTGTCACAAAGTTTACAAAAGGATAACAATCATTCTTCATGAACCACAGACCATAGCTAACTTCAGGGTGGATCGGTTCTAGCTAACTTCAACCTGTGAATTTTGTGTGACAGTGTTGCGCGCGCATCTTTAAATTTTATTCTCATCATTTTTTCTTAACGCGCCTAAAGAAGTTTAACTTCAAAAATAATTATTTTTAGTCCCTCGTCATCTTCCTACCCTTATCCCATGTTACTTGGAGTCGGCGCAACACGTTTTTTTCTTCCAATCAGTCCTGTCAGCCGTCACGCTATCACTAACTTCCCGTTTCTTTCATATCACTCCTCACACAATCCATCCATCTTTATTTTGGCCTCCCTCTCCCTCTCCATCCATCCACATATTCATACTTTTTAGTCCCTATGTTAGAATATCAAAAACTATAGCACACGAACTTTTTGCTTTATTAAATCAATGATAAATAACCAATATAAAACGCATCAAAGTTCAGGAGTGCTTTTTACGTCACTTTTGATTAAAAAGTGGTACAATTTTAACTCAAGTGTGACGTCAAGCAAAATTTCAACGCACTGTATCGTCTTCATTTTTTGCTAACCGACTTCGAAAAAGGAGGAGGTTCTATGTTCGACTGTATGTATGTTTTTTTTTTTTTATATGTACCTATGTCCACAGATTTCTCTGTCATTTGAGGACCGATTTTCAGAATTCTTTTTTTATCCGAAAGAATATAACCCGAGGTGGTCCCATATAAATTTTATAGAAATTGCTTCAACGGTTTTTGAAAAACTAAACAAAAACGAAAAATATATATACCTAGATGACGTTTTGGTTTTCTTCAATTACGAGTATGTTTAAATTCCACGTTCCATGTTATTGAGGTTTTGAGTTCTGGGGTATAATTTATGTGACAAAAGATAAAATACGTGTAAAATATTTTTTTGGTAATCTGACGGACTTAATTAGACTTTTTTAGTCAACAACCCAATTCTGTACCAGATTTATTGGTATTGTTAGGTATTTCACTTGTGCGTAGTGGCTTCCAGCAAAACCGTAAATCGGCAGATTTTTTAAAGATAAAACTTCTTTATCCGCGTTAAGTAGATTTTGGTAGTCAAAACTCATGGGTAGCGGTAGCGTCACCGACATGCTAGTGACGTGTTGCGCCAGACGGGCGATGCGCAGTTTTCAATTCTGTCGGCTGTCTCCATGACTTCCTTTTTTAGGGTTCCGTACCCGATGGGTCCAAACGGAGCCCTATTGTTGTCACTCACGTGTCAGTCTGTCCGTCGTCTGTCACAAAATTTTGTTACGAAGAATTTTTTAATTTCCCACTGACATTATGAACTAGAAATTTGGTGATAATATTTATTATTACCTACACTTATACTTTACTAACAAATACCAATATTTGGTACGGAACCCTTAATGTGCGAAATCTGATATGCACTTGGCCAGATTTTTTTCCTGCTCGCTATTTTTGTTTCCTTTCATTTTATGTAAATCTGTAATCGGTCTTCGTACAGCCTAAGATGACAAGATAATTTGATTGAGACAGATTTTTATGCGGGTAGACGGAAGTTGACGGGGAATACAAAAATTCGTTGAAGCAATCTTTATTATTCCGGATCTGAGGACGGAATTTCCTCAAGGTTGATTTTCTCAACCTCGCTTTCATCTTCTTCGTGACAGCTTGTGTCATTTGGCCATCTGAATCCACCCTTCCGTGAAAATGATAATGAAGGGGGAATGTTTAGGACTCGCCTTTTTATCACCAAGTTGGTCACAAAACGGTTTATATTACACTAGCGACCCAGTCCCGGCTTCGCGCGGGTACAAATAGTGATGATTCCAGTTAAATTATCAAAAAATATTGGACTCGTAATTTTTTGGTTCCGGAGTGAGGGCAGGCGGGCGGGTGGTACAATTTTAACTCAGGTATGACGTCATGCGAAATTTCAACGTACTGTATCGTCTTCATTTTTTGTTTACGTGGCTAAAAGATTTTTTTTTAACTCTCTACTTGCGTCTGTATTTCCGATTGCATACAACCCTAATCTCTTCAAAGTTAGAGTGAACAGGCTTCTTCTGGGTAAGCTCGCTATCGTCGACTTTGTCTCTGTCACCTCTGAACTAGACTAGAGTCAAGAGCAAACCCGTCTAAAATAAAAATACAAATAACACTTGAACAAATATTTACTTACTAAGTTTTTATAATGTGGGTTAAAGTTAAAAAAAGTTACCTTACTTTTAACTCATTGGGTGTAAAAGATTGCCTATGTCGAATGATTCCAAATGTCGCAAGATTTAGGTTGGTCCATTAGTCAAGTTATTTTTCACCCCTTGAAAGATATCTTATAAAGAAAGCACGATCTTGTATAACTTTACAGTTTCTTTTCTGACAGTTTGAGTACTTTTACGGCCTACCCAAATGTCCTTTCTTTGGTATTGTTCGTCAAGTCCTCTACTTCCAAGCTCCTTAGGGGTTTTAAGTTGAGCTATTCGACTATTGACAAATGCTTGCACTGACTGGACAGGTCCACTCAAATATGTGTGGTTCTTTCTTCAAAAGACCATTACAGACACTAAGCTGCATGGTCCTCATATAGAATAATGTGAATGCGAGAACTATGTATGGCGTTTTATTCATGTAGATTTTGTGATTTTCGGCCTACCCAAATGACTTTACTTTGGTATTGTTCGTCGGTTCGTTAAGCTCCTCAAAGTTCTGAGTTGAGCTTCACGATAACTGACAAATGCTTGCACTATCTGGACAGATCCACTCGAATTTGCGTGTTGCTTTCCTCAAAAGCTCATTCCAGACATAAACGTATATGGTTCTCATATGATTTGACCAGTACATATTGTATGGATTTGAACACTTTAAAAGAGACTGACCTCTGAGTTTGTTTCGGTGTTTCTTCTCAGGGTAGTCAGCTAGGAAACACCAGCCTCATCTAGCTAAAACTGTCAAAAAAATGTTGACATGTAAAAGTGTTGTTAAAACCTACTTACAAAAATAAAATCATTTATCATTTAAACAATTCATGTTCTGCATCTGAATAATCTGGGATTAAAACGACGCATGACATAAAAGAGGAATTCCTTTCAAACATCCATCTATCTCTCGCTCACATGCAGTGTTAGGACCTAAACTGGGCTGAATGGAACTGGGGAAAGCCTCACTCGCGTTGAATGCTTCGACGGATATCCTGCAACGCTTTGTGTATGCTGGGAAATGCATCTCATGTGTAGCTTACGTCTGACAGCGTTCTGTTTCTTTCAAAGTGTTGCCTGGGACCGGTTAGGTATCTATGAATCGTTTTGTTTTAAAGGTTTTGTTCAGATCAAACAATACTTGTTTGATAGTTCTATTTTGAATTTGTTTATATGTGTATTGTGAACAAATTTGAAATGATATAAGTTAAATTATATTTAGTTAATATAATTACAATGAGTCAATAAGTGATTATAAGGCGTTTATTACACGCTCATGCAACCGTCATTCAATTCTAAAAGTCATGTTCAATGATCGGAATGGTAGAGCTATTTTTTGTACTTGCGGTATGTTGGCTTAATATGAACACTCCCGGAATTATGGGATTTGAAATATACATTATTAAATAAGTTAGAAATTACTTTGTAAAAAAGTTTAAACGTCTTAAAGAATTATGAATGAACACATATCCCTCCAGCCCTTCGACGGGTAGGTAAGTATAAGACGGACACGTTTCGGGTTAATGAAATTAAAAACTTTATTTTTTTAAATCACATATATTTGTAATTATCAGTTACAATTTTGTATAGATAAGACAAGTGTCAATAGCCGTTACAAACTTATTGTAATAAAAATAATAAAAAAACAATTTATTTTTTTGAATCCCAGAGTTTCAGTTAGAATCCCGAAATTTCAGTTAGAATCCCGGGGAATGTCCATATTAACATCAACGTTTGCGGTGATTGAACCAAAATGGTTCTGCCTACTCCGATCACTGATCATGACTTATGGTTGTATGATGCTTATTAGACGATAGGTTATCCGTCAGTCAGAACTCACAACCTTGACTGTGGTTAAACTGATAGCACAACCTCGTGTAATGGGCGCTTAAATTATATTATTTGATTCAATAGCCATACCACCTACATACATACCAACAGCGAATATAATATATAAAATCACAAGACTTGGTTTCTCCTGCGAGATCAATAAATTTAGCCCGTGAAATCTCCTTTGTCAAACGACAAATCTTGGCCAAATTCTTTTCCAAACTTCCAAATTCATGCAAAAGCAATCGCGGACAAAGTCGCTTCAACATAATACGGATTATGAAGTTGATGGGGTCGTGTCAGAGCCTTTCATACAAAGTTGCTGGGAAAATACAGATTGTATGAGTTTGAATGGGAGAAATATGAATGCGAATGCTTTGAATATTGCTTTCCCGACGAATGGATGGCGGGTTGTATGGAATTAGTGTGTTTTTTTTTATTTTATTTTTTATTGAGATGGATTGTTCTTGACTCTAGTCTAGGTCATTTGAATGTGACTCTGACGGATCATTTCAAATACGACGCTCTTTGGTAGTTAGTTGCTAGTATGAATAAATTATTTCATTATGTTCTTTTTTGACCACATGCCTTTTAGCTATGCTAATTTTTAGCACAAAACTACTCCGAACCACAAAAAAAATGTCTGTAATAGGCATGGTACCGTGCATTGCATATAACAAAGACATTTTTTTTGTTATTAAGACCGCTTATGTAAAATCAGTAAGCAAAAATATTTTTTGATTTTGAAAATAAAGAATCTTCAGTAGCTTTTGTTTCCGTGGTTAAAATGATTTACATAATTATGAAAATATTTACGTGCTAGAATGTTTTAGACAATTCTTAACTACCTAAGTAGAGGTAATGTTAGATACACCGTCAATGTTAAAATATTGTAGTTTAAAAATCTTAAAAACACGCGTTCCGTATTTTTCTTAGCAAACCTTTTAATTTTAATACCTATAACTTAGGAATGCATAAAACATAACTAGTTCGCCATCTTTGAGAGTCGCCATATTGGATTTAGAATGACGTCATTTAGCTAACCATGCAATTGTCATCTAAAGTTTAGATTCTAAACTAAACATGTATGCAAAATTTCAACTCAATCGGAAACCGGGAATTGGGTCAAATTCAACTTCTATTTTTTTTGTTATATGGTAACAGGTGAAACAATAAAAAAGCATGTTAAAAAAAATGTTACTTACGCTTCTTTCACATTCATAACTCATCCATTTTCTCAAAAGTTCAGCAAAGCATAAGCGACTCTATTCTTATTGACATAGGTGGCGTTTGCTCGTTATATTAAACTTCCAACACATACAAAACTTGGAGAGTTTGACGATTGCTTGTTGGTCCTCCTCTTATAAGTTCTAAGCTGAACATTTCCTGATAAGTTGCGATGACTGGCATGTTAGTCTAGTACCTAGGTAGAGCAAGCGGTACTGCTGAGCGTGGGGTCTTGAGTTCATTTTTCGAGTCGAGTAAAGTGATATTGAGTTATGTTTTTATCCGATCTGAAAATCAGTAACAGTCCGAAGCGTGGACATACAGTGTGTAACGGAAAAGTGTGGTCATATTTTATGAACTGCATCTGCCCATCGATATTCAACAACTTTATTCAAGAAAACCTGAAAAATTCTCAATTTTTTTTTTTTACCTCCCATTCAAATTTTGAGCAGCTGGTGATAACTTTGTATGGAAAGTCCATGTTTTGTTTTGGAAATTTTCAAATTTTTCTTAGAGAAAGTTGTTTATTTCCATGGGCATAACCGGTTCTTAAAATATGACGACATCTTTCCGTTACTCCCTGTATTGAGATATAGGACATTAAACAGCAAACAGCATGGTTAATAGGCTTGTTCTCTATGATTTCAATATACCAAGTGAAAAGTGGGTGTACTATAGGTGCACAATTCTGCCTGTCCTTTCGGGGAATAAGTATCTACGTACAGTTGCCGAGCGGGATCGTGAAAGGGGAGTTCCGACTCAGAGAAGAAAGCGTCGCGACGCCTGACACACCGAAACCCCACCTGCATCATTTAATGCAGCCGGGACTTTGACTCCGTTCGCTCATCGAGTGAATCCAGGGAAGATGGTAGTCGGTGGCGCATTCATTTTTTTTTTGGGGTGGGAATCATCCAATGACATCTCCCGCTCTGGATGGAGCAGGAGAGCGTGTCAGACTCTTACTGACTAAAACTTACACTTGTTCCTTCCCTGCCTGAGTACCCAGGGGAGCGGTAACTCTGTTTGGAATTTATCCGCTACCCCTAGGCATTTCATCACGTGCTGCTGTGCTCAGCAATGCCCCTGGGAGATCGTTTTACAGTCTCCTCAGGCCTAATGGCCTAGTTTTGTTCTGTCTCCCGCTTGTTTAGAAGGGAAGTGGAAATTATGTTTTTCTTACTCCTTCGCTGTCTTTTCTGATTAATTTCGTTGCGGGACCCAAGACAGTTTAATCGTTTCTCTGGGACTCGTCGAGCTTCATTGCCTCGGCGTTTTTTCTGGTGGTCGCCACTGTTGATTCTGGCTTACAGAAGTTACAGTGGTTTGGGAAAAGTGTGGCGGGCTTGACCCAATAAAAAAAAGTCTCCTCAGGTATGTACCTTGTCAGGCGTTCCGCAGTTGTCTTGTAAGATGTGCTGATGGTGACCACCGGGGTGGTTTTCTCCCCGGTACCAAAAACTACCTTTAATAGGTATGGCGTCATATTATGTTTTGTTCCCACAAAGTTGAGAACATCTAGTAATATATTTGTAAACATTACTTCCAAATGATTAACTGTTATGGTGTTTTTATAGTGGTTTACTATGTTTCACGCTGAGAAATGAGATGTATTGTTTTTCTATTTTTATTTATTCCTTTTATGTCGTGTTGCGATGACTTGTGTTTGTGTTGAAGCCTGTAGTTATTGTTCGCTCTTTTTCCTTGTCGGTAGTTTTGTATATCGATCACAAAGCTGTAACTGTATCTTGTATGAAACCTGTTCCTTACTTTTTTTACTTTGCCAAGAATTGCGTCGTTAGTTATGTTTTGCCTGTATTCCATATACTTATATGTTTTATTCTCTTACGACCATGTAACTAAAAAAAAAACTTTTTTACAAAATTATAGGTAACCGACTTCTAGAAATTGCAAAGTGGCTTTAATTTTGGAAATCGGTGTTGGTATCTTGTTTCTTCGTTATTTGACACCGACTTCCGAAATTAAAGTTATTTTGCAATTTCTAGAAGTCGGTTATAATTACGTAAAAAAGTTTTTTTTTAATTTTTACTTTTTAGTTGTTGTACCCCAGAACTAAAACTAAATAATAAATTTATGCCCAAATGTATAACCCCATGGAATTTGAGCATAATTGGAGACAACTAAAACGTCATCCGTGTACCTATACATATTTTTTGTTTATGTTGATTTTTTCAAAAATTGTTGACTCAATTACAATTACGATAAAAATTTTATGGGACCACCTCTGAAGTATGCCAAACAAAAAAAAAATCAAAATCTATTCACAAGTGGCGGAGAAATCGCGTAACAAATATACTCGTACAAAAAAAAAACCATACAGACGAATTGAGAACCTCCTACATTTGGAAATTTCTTAAAAAGAAGGCATGAGCAATGAGAATTTTAAATTATAAAATCTTTTTTACTTTCAAGTAGATAGGCAAAAAACCTAAAATGTTGTAAAAAAAAAAAAATTCCAGGTTGGTTAAAAATAATAAGAATCGTGAGAAGATAACAATCTCAAAATATTGTTGGTTCTAACAAAAAACTCAAGAACAATAGTAAAGTATCCGCATTGTTTATAAGTATTTCGGCTTCCCTATTACCAGCTATTACCATCGGCGTCGTAACAAGATATAATGGCGACTACCCACACATTCACACTAATACGATACGACCAATGATAATCACAGTCTTTCTTTGCAAAGAAATCGGTAAAAAATAACAGCGGGTATTAGAACCATTTATATGAAAATAAAACACTTTTCGACTGCCCGGGGGTGGAGGATAAATTCGAAAGAGTTACTTCGCCCCTGGGCACTCGAGGCAGGGAGGAACAGGGGTGGGTTTTAGTCAGTAAGAGCCTGACACGCCCTTCCGCTCCACCCTAGAGCGGAAGAAGTCATAGGATGATTTCCCACCCCAAAAAAAAAAAAAAAAAACCTATGAACGGGGTGAATAGGAACGAAGAGGTGAATAGAAACAAAACTTTGATTAAGATTTTCGCTATGATACCCTTTTTTTATGTGGGGAGGGAAATCATCCATTGACATCTCCCGCAACTGGGTGGAGCGGGAGGGCATGTCAGACTCTTACTGACTAAAACCCACCCCTGTTCCTTCCCTGCCTGAGTACTCAGGGGAGCGGTAACTCTGTTACGAATTTATCCGCTACTCCTAGGCATATCTTAATATTGGTTTCTAGTAAAGCATCGAATTAGTTTTTATAACAATTCATAAATAAATCGGAGTACTTAGATGCTACAAACAATTTCTAAATAACGTGAAAAACCCCTTTAAAGTTTGGTTTCTATTCACCCCAGAGCGTTCATATTCACCCCGTTTGACGGTACCATGTTAATAACTATGTAGTTACAGGAAACGGTGTAGTTACGAAAAATGAAGTAAGTGCAATGAAACTCTGAGATACTTGTACTTTTTAAAAATTGACGACTCACTTATTACACTCGAATTCACTCGATCTTACTATTCTTAATTACTTATACAGTTAGTAGGTAGCTTACAATCAGTACTGATTGATTTCGCCGTTACCCGCATGGAATTATTTCTTCCCCCATTATAAATTATAGCCTAAGTGCTATTACAGAGTATAATCTATAACTGTGTCAAATTTCATTCGGATCCATCCATTCAGATTTAGTAACAAACATTCATCCCAACATTTGCATTTATAATATTACTAGCGAGCCGCCCAGCTTCGCACGGGTACATATTATACACCTGAACCTTCTTCAATAATCACTTTGTATATTGGTGAAAACAGCATGAAAATCCGTCAGTAGTTTTTGAGTTAATATTGCTTACATACAGACAGACAGACGCGGCAGGGGCCTTTGTTATATGATACTAGTGACCCGCCTTGGCTTCGCACGTGTGCTATATTTCTTTTGAAATTTTCATTCATACAAACCTTGTCCTAAGTCTGACAAATACGAACACAACATAAAAGAATAAGCCAAATATGTGATGTGTCTTGAAGTGATGCGCTTATATACATTCGGTAATTATTTTTATTTATATAGATGTAGTGTAATAGGATTCTATCTCCTAATCCAGGTCTCTAATGAGGCCCTAGACAAGGGATAATTTATAATCCAGGTCCCTAATGAGGCCCTAGACAAGAGCACATTTATAATCCAGGTCCCTAATGAGGCCTTAGACAAGGGCACATTTATAATCTTAGTAGAAAGCAAGATTTAGGTCCAATTTATCTTAGTCCAGTACCCTTTGCTATGATCCATTCCTTCTGGTACTTGTCCTCCACATCACTACTTCACAAGACTCTCCAATATAAATGCCGTATTGCACCTATAGATCCGACCAATACAATACAAAATCCGGATCCGACCTCAGTAGGATCTCGTATTAGTACCAGGCAATTAACTCGGCCACGCTGAGATTCCTGCGCTCCGTGACCCGGAACAACTTTAATCTATTATTAGCAACTGTAGCTGTTATCTGATACTGCAATGGCATGACGGCGTTAAGAAAAATGGAGTCTATCTTTTATATTAATTAACTGACGTAAGAATTATTAAATACGACCCACGCGTTTGGCCTCTAAAGCGCCACAAAGGAACAAACATACATACATAGGCTGATAAACACCTTACCTTCCCTTGCGTCGCGCAGTCGGGTAAAAAGGCCTATATTTTCACCTGATGCTGAAGTTTTACGCTCACTTAAGTTGTCACGGAGAATTTTTTAGGAATTAGTACTTACTACTGGTTTCAGTACCTACCTATTATAAATAAAATAGGTACCTTCTCAAGATGGTTTTTCATCTAAAATTAACAGATAATGGTGTTGATTCTGTTGTGCACAAACTAAACTTAATTTAGGCTATTGCTATCTTTTTCTTTCTAATAAAACAAGAAAGAGACGGACGTAAATTAGAGCTGTCAAATTTAGTTTGAACTAATATTTCCATACAAATTAAGGGTACACGTAAAAACATGTCGTCTAAAAACACGGCGAAGCGTGAGGCGTAAACTAGTTTGACATCTCTAACTTAGTTCATAGCTATAGCCGTCCTTTTCTCGCACTGCCTTTCAGTAAAAGATAGCAATTCTCTAATTTTAGTTTAGTTATTGAACAAGAGAATCCGCGTCAATGTCACTGTAACCCTTGTATCATTAAATAATCTGGCGGGACTTTTGATGCAAAACGCCAGGTACAATAAAAATGTTTGATCATTAAAAAGGAAAAGCTAAAAGCTAAAGCTAAGCTTTACGATCCTTTATTAGGATCGTAAATTACTTAATCACTCTACAAATTTTACCATCCCGAGCCTAACTTCACAAGTATTGTTTCGATTTATAGGGAGCGTCAACAAAATGGTTAATCCTTGCTATATGAGTTTCCGATACACCCCAGAACGTAGTCATGAACTATGTCAGGTCAGGTGGGTGCTAAAATTCACTCTTGCGGTTTGTGCTTCCTCGGAGGAGTTTCGGCTGAAATTAACTTTCGATATAAGCTCTGTTAGCAACGTTGACTTGTTTGGTAATAAGTATCGATGTTTTGAAGTTAGTTCTATGAGTTGAGTTTGTTTGACATGGTTTTGAATTAAATAGGTACCAACTAGACCAGCGGGTGTATTCGCTAGGTCGCGAATAAATTTGAAATAGAGTTACCGCGGTACTTGGTACAGGCAACTGAAGGAACAAGGGTGGGTTTTAGTCAGTAAAAGTCTGACACGCCCTCCCGCTCCGAGCGGGGAGCGGGAGAAGTTATTGGATGGTTTAAAACCCTCCAAAAAAAAAAATAAAGGTGTATTCGCTAACTCAATTGACATCACTTTGATAGGCACTTTGCAGTACATTGCTGCTTTGCTCTGTGGACATCGATTTTACATTTTTGTTTTCCTATACGTCAATGCTGCAATGTGCTGCATAGTGCCTATCAAATTGATGTCAACTGAGTTAGCGAAGACACCTGCTGAGGTCCTAAACAAAGTGTCATTCCAGTGGTGCGTCCACACAGAAGTTACTTTTTGTAAAGTAACATTTTTCAACATGAAAATCCTTTGTGATAATCATGCTTTATAAAGTTTCTCCACAAAAAATAACTTCGACGTGGACGCACCATATCAGTAATAAAGATTGCCAAATAACTTGGCTATCCCAATCATTTTGGATTTTTTGACAATTGTGATCGCTGATAAGATATCACTTTTCTGGATCCCCTGAATTGTGTTGGATATTTTGCATAAGATCAAAATAATAACTTTCAGCAAGGAGTTTTATGGGATGGCGCGCCCACGAGCAACTTAGTTTCGCAACAATTTTTTTGCCTTTGTCGCTGAATCTTCGCCGAGATTTGAACGATACGCACACGGGAGCGACAGCAACGCGACCTTTTTATAAAAAAAAATCGTCTTTTTTTGAGCGGCAGCTGGCTGGTCGTAAACTTTTTTGTCGCCATGCAAGAAAAAAGGCTCCCAGTTGTCGCGTGAGTCACGTCGCTACATGCGCGCACTTTCATACAAGCGCATAGACTTGACGTGAGAGACAAAATAGTTGCGGAGAGAAAAATTGCTCCTGCCCGCTATCACATGAACCCATTGCCGTAGTATTCTGTGACCGTCGCCGAAAACGAAGTAATCTTTGTTTAAAGATAGTTAATGGCCAGTAGATGGAGGAGTTGTAGAGGTAGACCGCTAACATCTTGGATTACGAGTGTGATGACAATAGGTAGACAACAAAAAATTCGTAAATTGTGAGGATCCAGAGCTAAATACCGGCAGATTCATATCATCATCATCATTTCAGCCGAACCACGTCCACTGTTGACTTTTTTTTTGTGTTGGGAAATCATCCAATGACATCTCCCGCTCTGGGTGGAGCGGGAGGGCGTGTCAGACTCTTACTGACTAAAACCCACCCCTGTTCCTTCCCTGCCTTAGTGCCCAGGGGAGCGGTAACTCTGTTACGAATTTATCCGCTACCTATAGGCATTCACTGCTGACCATAAGCCTCCTCAAAGTTTTTTTTTTTCTTTTAGTAATTCTTTACCGGGTTCCGTAAGTCACAGCGGGCCCTAACTGAATACCAGCGCTGCGTTATTTATTGCTTTAAATATCGCTGCATAATGCTGAGCGCCTTTTTGGCCTCGCACAGTTTATTTTTATTATTTTTTTGTATTGTTAGTTAAGTTCAGAAGTTCTTGTGTGAGGTACAAATAAATATTTTTACTTTCTTTCTTTCTTCCTTTCAAGTGTCGCCACAACGACCGATCCTGAGCGTCTCAGAAAATCGGAAGACGGGAAAATAACTAAATAGAAAAGCACTGTGTCTGCCTAGCCTTTTCCCAACTATCTTGGGGTCGGCTTTAGCGGATGCAGCGGAATACCAGTATTTTACATGGAGCGACTGCCTATCTGACTTCCACAACCCAGTTACTGGATAATACGATACCCCCTTTTTTTTGTGGGGTGGGAAATCATCCAATGACTTCTCCCGCTCTGGGTGGAGCGGGAGGGCGTGGCAGACTCTTACTGACTAAAACCCACCCCTGTTCCTTCCTGCCTCGAGTGCCCAGGGGCGAGGTAACTCTGTTTAAAATTTATCCTCAACCCCCGGGCAGGCATCGGCCATGACGGGCCCCGTCTCTTCTGCTGACAACTCTTTGAGGCGCGCGTGGAACACTACGCGCCGTCGACTCTCGGGCCTGGTGCTGGTCGGACGGCGAGCTACCCATTACTCGCCGTCCGCAGGCCCGGGTAATACGATACCCCTTGGTAAGACTGGTTGTCAGACTTTCCTGCTTCTGACGACCCGTAACGACTGTCAAAGATCCACGATTGACAGCCGGGACGAACGGCTTAACGTGCTTTCCGAAGCGAGAAAAGCACTGTGTATTATAAAAATTTAAGTTCAAGTAAAAAAACTCTACATAAGTGATTTCTCGAAACTGTTAGCGTTTCCAACAACGCTGCGCGGAAAATACGAGGATTCTTCATCCCGTGAGCTGCGCTGTTATTAATTTCTTGATAAACGGTCGCAGGGATTCTAAAGGTGGAAAATAAAATTGTACTGAAAGAAGCAGAGCTTTTGAAATGTGAACGGAGAACTTTTCAGACTTTCACTTCATTAGTTTCTGTAAATAGGTTTCCGACTTACACTAACGCGACTGCTAGAGTGTAAATCATAGTTGTCGAGTTCTTTACTGCGATGATTGTGTAAAGAAAATTACTTCTTCCACCGGCTAGTGTCAGAGATATCTTATGGCATGAGACCCTGGTTATCAATCCTCGGGCACACTGCACACGTGGTTTGTATGTAGTAAATAAGAGTCCTTTGAATTTGGTCTTCTCATATATCACATTTATTGCTAACACTGCATCACACAAGAGAGCAGTCAGTACACAGAAAATTGTATGTTGAACTTACAATTTATGATGAATCACTTTTACCCTATCGTTCGAAGACAGAAGATTAAAGGTCCAATGAGGTGAGACCCACAAGCAGTATCTATGCCGTGGTCATCTAATTATGGGCATCTCTGGACACGTGGATGCTTGTGTTCGAAACCCTTTGCTAAGACCGCATTGTTCCTCCAAAACGTAGTGAAATCTATGATCCGACCATTTTATAAAGTTTTTCCATATTATCAATTAAATCTAATGTAGGAACCCTGCCCACAAGAAAACATTTAGGTGAGAATCATAACTGCCATGCTTATGACTTAGCGTCAGTACAGAAAATCCCAATAGAAGTACTTACATCGTCCTACATTCTTATGCTTACAGCATTTGAACTTGACTCTTGTCCCTTTTACACCTCGAGACATCATTAGGTGCTTTTAAGTAGTTTTTTCCAATATATAAAATTTAATAGACAGACTCGCTGCAGATCAAGTTGGAGAAAAAAAACGTCAAACGACAATCTGTCAACTCCCAAAATAACGCTCCATTCCACGAATCTAAATTTATTCAATTTTTCAGTGTTACAATTGTAGTTTCGATAACACGCTGCCTGCAGGGTTTAAAGGAACCTTACACGAAGGGGATGACGGGGGCTGCGTTCGCTCGTTTTGCTCGCTCACTGTAACCCCAGTCATCTCCTTCGAACCTAACCTATCTGTGTCGGGGTGCCCTAAGTTCCCAACACAACGTACGTCGCAATAGTAAACTTTCGCGGTAACGTGTATCGCGGTAATGAACTTCACAACTATGATTTACACCGCGATTGCTACAACGTTTACCCCAAATTGAGAAATTGGTTAAACTCGTGTTTTATTCTAAACCAGTTGCTACATTGTTTCTTTGTTTGTTAAAGACGAATCTCTGAAAGAACTGATCCAATTTCGACCATACGTTTAACGAATTTTTATTTCCACTGAGTGTCTGCCATAGGCTACTGCTTATCCCAGAAAATTAACAGTTTTGTTGGGATAGACGACGCGTCACCGTTCCTGGTTTCATTGTATAGTAACATGAGACCTCCATTGTTCGTGTATATTTAGATTTTTGACCACTGAAACCAATGTTCTAGCAAACTTCAATTTCCTATAAATACTTCACTACTGCGTGAAATATGACTTTAACATCCTGTCCGCAATATAACTCTGAACCATATATCTACTCGTGCCACCGATCTGCGGATACCAGCGGACATGCATCTATTGTGATAAATTATAATTCTTTGGCCTTTATGTTTTCTTTTGGCATTGTCTGGCTGCGCTGGTTCATTAATCATGAAATACAGATCAAGCGAGGACTATGTACGATTTTTGTGACAACACTATACTTGACACGTGTAGATTTTAACTAGCTATTTTTTTAAGTTTCATTGTTAAACTCCTTTTACCGCGGGTTCGATCCCGTAGCGTGTGCGACTGTGCATGTCCCACCACAAGACCGTGCATTTTTCCGGGGTTAAATATGCCTAGTTCACTTAGCGAAATGTAGCTTTCAATATTTTCTACATAATTATTTTTACAAATAAATATTCTGATTCTATAAGTGATTTTTTTATTTCGTTTGGTCTCTCCTTTTGCAAGCAATCAAGCAATTGAATCTCTTTGCATTATTGATAGTTAAGATGCTCAGCACGCTTAGCATGACCACCATAGAAACGGACATAGACAAAATAACAGATTGTAGAAATATTTCTACCGTCCTAAGCATGAAGATGTTAAAACTGAGGAGAAGAAATGTTTCTATTCTTCAGTCGACAAAAGTCTATAATGTAAAACATGATGCTCGGGCAGAAAAATTGTCAAGTTAGATAAAAAGAACTTTGTCTATTCTTGGTAGAATAGAGATAGAATTGGTCACCTGCTGTTCCTATATAAACTGACAGAGTGCTAGAAATTATTCGGTGATATATGTAACATATTTACAGATGAAGAACTTAATCCCTCGTACCGGAACACCAGGTCATATAACCCTTTAAGCAAATTAAATTATTTCCCTCTTCGTTTCCAGGACCGGGAGCTTAGTTCATTTTAATAATACGGGGTAGGCTTAATACAAGAACATTCGCTGGGATATTCAGAAGCTTACATAAGGCGCGGACTGACTACGATTTCAAATAGCTTCAAATAAGTTTGACAATAGAACATAATAGTTGTGGTGACGATGCAAATAGGCATTTACTATTCGGGTTTTCTTTTGATTATCCAGAATATACACAATAAATAAAATAATTGTCCGGTCAAAGATTTAATAAAATGCTAATTCTATTCAATTCTTAAAAAAATGTTGTTGTTATCGCAGAAAATAACATCATTATTCGACGCCAAAGTTTTATTTTTGTAGAGCAATTTCCAATTTTTTTATTAGGAATACCAAACTATTTTTAGCCGACTTCAAAAAAGAGGTGTTTTTTTTTTTGTATGTTTGTTACGCGATGTCTCCGCCATTTGTGAATAGATTTTGATGTTTCTTTTTTGTTTGGTAGGTCGTACTTCAGAGGTGATCCCATATAAATTTTATCGAAATTGATACAGCACTTTTAAAAAAATCAACATAAACAAAAAATACGTATACACAGATGACGTTTTGGTTGTCTAAAAATGTTCAAATTCCATGTTATTAGGGTTATCCATTAATATTTAGTTTTGTTATAACAATTAAAAAGTGAAAAAAAAATACAAAAATACAACCGTTACCGTTGTCCGTCGTCTGTCACAAAATTTTCTTCCGAAGAATTTATTAACTTCCCATTGACCTATGAACTTGAGGTGATAATGTTTATTATTACGTATATTTTACTAACAAATACCAATACATTGATAAATCAGATTTTTCTTTAATAATTCCCTCAAGTACGGAGCCCTAATTTGCGAAGTCCGACACGCACTTGGCCGATTTTTAACTTCACAACAACAACAACAACAACAACAACAAGCCCCGCACTCCTGAACTTTGATGCCTTTTATCTTTGTTATTTTTTGTTGATTTGTTAAAGCAAAAGAATCATTCCTATTGATCCGGCAATTGAAGTCTCCACAGCATTAAAAATATCCTTAATCCGCTTAGGGATTAGGTATATTTACAAACAGATTACGAGCAAATACATTTGACGGACAAAAAGTTATGTTTGTGTCAGCTTGCTCAGTGTATCGGCTTGCTCTCGCTAATACCTAAACCTAATCGTTATCACACTAGTATCAGCTACATAAAGCCTGATATATAACCCTTTTGTTATCATCTAAGCAGCTAACTCCATATTTCACATAAACTATCAAACTCATGCGCATAATTTACCTCCAACATGTGCTTGTAATCTCCGCACAATTAACTCAGACAAGGCATCACGACACGGGCTACTGAACACCAGTCTACCTATAGGCATGCATAGCTGTCTCGCGTTTAATCCAAAGATGGGTGGATTGGAATCAATGATCTGACACGGGTTGTGATCTGGATTGACAGTGTGTTTGATCTTACAGAGATTAGGTAGGTACGTGAATTGTGGTTGGAGGTAAACGCTTTAGCAATAAAGCCTTTAAGAAAGGAGATATTACGATACTTACTTACATAAACTCACGTTTTTATACCATTAGTAGGATGGGAAAAGGGAAAAATATATAGAACGCCACCTGCTATGATCCATGAGATATAAGAAAGAATTCAAGAAGTTTTATTTGCTTTTAGAGCTGCACGATGCATTAAATGGATGCCCGTACCAAAACCTTTTTATAATCCACAAATTGCATCTCTCAACAGCTAACCTAACCTACAAAAAAACGAGACGTGATTTACCTAACGATGTAGAAATAAATAATTAAAAAACGTATTTTTACAAAAATAACTTCAACTATTCCTCATTGAAATTCTTTAAAAAATGCCAAAGCTAGACTAGTAATATCATCACCTGTGAGGTACGTCACAGGTATTCAAAAGGATGTGTGTCCTTGTGTCACAACCTCACAGTCGACGGGTACAGGTTTAATTAAAGCGTGTGTGACGCTGTTTGCAGATGTTTTGTGAGGGTAGTCGTGTTTTTGTTTGTGGAGTTCAGCGCTGGAAACCGCGTTTTAATTAAATTAGTTCTTTCTGAAGCAACCGCTGTGTTTCGTCGATTTTGTCTCACTGACAGCGTGTGTGGCCTGTCGACGTCACTTATGCAATACGTTGCATTTTAATAAAGACATTCAATATAGGTTTTATCTTGTTTCTAAAATCCATGTTTGATTTTGAGCTGAGATAGACAAACTTGGCATTGTTGGCTTCATAATGTTTCCACAGTGGTGACATAGGGTAGGGAATATACGTTCCAGTGTATTCCCAGTTGCTACCACAGACTTTGTCACCACTGGTGAATGGCATTTTTTTTTCCTATTTGTCACCAATGGTATCAAAGTCGGTGGTAGCACATGGGACACAGCTGTAACAGTGTGCAGAGTGGACCATAATAACCTACATGAGCCCGACGCGGTGAGACGGTTCATCCCACCCCAGGTGAATGACACATCTTTTAATGAAATTCCATTATTTTGTGAATGAATACAGCTCACTCATGACAATTGTCAACTACTTATTTATCTTCATTGTGTCCAAATCTGCCTCTATCAATTGTCTTTTCAAGTTCACGAGCACCAGATAATACCTACCGTTCTAAAAGTGGTACAGCAAGTCAATATACTAATTACACAATATTGTCATCCCGGACTCATTGAAAACAATAATCATTTAATGTTTCTCTTATACGATGCGACCTTTTGGTTCAGAAGCTATCAGTGTGATAAGAACTTGCTTAGAGAGCTGGGGTTATCATGATGCGGGATGCGAAGTCAATGAGGTGATCGATTAGCAATTATACAGGCTGCAACGGCAATGTACAGTGTGTTCATTTTTCTGATGATTAAATTATCTAATCTAATATATATCATCTTTACATACCGAGACTCCTCCGTGCCTCAGAAAGCACGTTAAGCCGTTGGTCCCGGCTGTCAATCGTGGATCTTTGACAGTCGTTACGGGTCGTCAGAAGCCCGAAAGTCTGACAACCAGTCTTACCAAGGGGTATCGTATTACCCAGTTACTGGGTTGTGGTGGTCAGATAGGCAGTCGCTCCATGTAAAATACTGGTATTCAGCTGCATCCTGTTAGACTGGAAGCCGACCTCAAGATAGTTGGGAAAAGGCTAGGCAGATGATTTGGTAGGTATGAGAATAGGAGGTCGTAAAGTATTTTTCTTCATCCTACAGTCTTCAAATTGTCACAGTATATGCATCTTGTTGACCAAAGCCATGAAAATAGTCAAAAATACATGTGGTCCAAACAAGTTACTTTTCAAGCAGTCTGATACAGTTGGTGGCAGTTATTTTAGTTCAATGATTGATTTCATGACACTAACTGCATCAGACTGCTTGAAATGTGAGTGTTTGGAACGTTTTAGTTGTTTTAACAGTCGGGTTTTTTGAAATTAGTTTTTTTTTTTTCGACATTTTAGTGAGTTATATTTTTAGAAGCGCCTCCTCGAACCCTTTATTTTGATACCCCACTTAATATAGTTCGTCGACTTTCATTTTTTTCTTTTTCACAATATGGTGTCTGGTTGTCGCCATATTGTATTTTGATTACTGTCATGTCTATAGTAGCACTCGCAAGGTTAAGACGAATCAATTGACGTAAGAATTATCAAAATCGGTCCACATATTTGGTCTCTATAATAGTGCCACAAAGGAACATACATACATAGGCTGATAAAACACATTTCCCTCTCCCTTGGGTCGCGCAGTTAGTCGGGTAAAAACACTTCTAATTTCACTACATTTTGACAAGATTTTGACGTTAATTTTCACCGATTTGAGATTGCGACTTGAATTTAAACATTTTTAAGACCTATGAGAATTGGCTTTTTGGTGATAAGACTGTCTACTTTGACAGGCGATAAAATAGAGAAAAAATATACAGAAGCTGACATATGACTTGTTGACGTAGAGTTTGCATACAAAGCCACTCTGATCTTCCAAAATAAATAATATTTGGTAAGTGGAGACCCTCGTCTCAAACAGTTTCCTACCGATAAGCAGCTTAGCCCAAAACAACTAACAAAGCACCAAAATTCAAAATTGAAAACCCTTTATAGAAACTTTTATCATTGCATAATATCAGGCTTATTACAGCTGACGGGCTGGCTACATTTACATTTAATGATAAAACTTTTGAATTTAAGTTGAATAACGTGGGGTGTTTGTACCTCAGTATAAATATGGACAGTACGGAAACTACGTACAAACGTTCGAATCGGCACACTCACACAGACTTGCGCATCTACGCTAGCCCTAAGCGATAGTCGCGGTGCGCGCAGTTGCGGCTGCCGTGTCGAGACGAGTGGTCGTGTTGTCTCCTGAGCCACGGACCGTTTTAAAATGCCACGAGCGTATTGCGCAGTGTACTGTTGTATGAATTCGGCTTCTTCAAATCCGGAGCTTTCGTATTTTAAACTCCCTGCTGATCTTGATAGGTACCTAATAATGATTTAATTTAATTTTATGAAAAATAAAGACGTTTTTTAAAATGGTAATGGTTTTTCATTTACATCACACGCATTTTCAGGTTGAAACGCGGTAAAGTGCGCTTCCGCATGGTTAACTAGCTATCGGCCGAGCGACGCGCATTTTGACTTCACTTTAACAACCTCGAAAACCATGAAAATTTTTGCGTGACGTGAAAAAGAAAAAAAAAAGGGTACGAGCCTTTGTGGGATATCTTAACGTTTTTCAAATTGCGCGGCAAATTTAAAACATCGCCCATAGAATTTATTTCCAAACATTAACAGTGACAACACTAGCTCTCTAATGGAGCGTAGGTAATTATCTCAAGAAATAGGTTTAATTTCCATACTGTCCATATTTATACTGTGTTTGTACTTTTATCGACATCATCTGTTTCTAATGAGCTGCTGGATATATATTACCGTATAAATACAGTTAATTAATGAAAAATCTCGTAAAATTGAACTCATTTTTATTTTCAAAAAGACTCCGGTATAATGTAAATTATCAATTATGGATGAGATTTATTATAATTGAAATGATTATTTTCATAATATATCGAGAGTTTACACTCACGTAACATTAATTATTACTTACAATCCTAGTGTTTATAATTATTCGATGACATATATTTACACCCTGTCTAACTGACTTCGAAAAAAGGAGGGGTTATGTTCGACTGTATGTTTTGTATGTCCACCGATTGCTCTGTCAGTTGTGGACCGACTTTCAAAATTATTGTCTTATCAGAAATACTCCCGAAGTATATATGTATACTCCAGAGGTGGTCCCATATAAATCTTATCGAAATTGCTTTAGCGCTTTTTGAAAAAATCAACTAAAACAAATAATTTATATACGTAGATGACGTTTTGGTTTCCTCTAATTACGAATATGTTTAAATTCCTTGTTAATGTGATTGGGGTTATCAATTCGGACGTGACTTTAATATTTAATTTTAGTTCTGGGGTTTAACCAGTGAACGCAAATAAAACCTGTTTGTTATAGAATGTTTTATTTGCGTTCACTGGGTAGGTATAACAACCAAAAAGTGAAAAACAAAAAAAAACTTTTTCACAAAAAAAAACAACTGACTTCCAAA
Organism: Polia nebulosa; assembly: GCA_951329385.1. Taxonomy (NCBI): domain Eukaryota; kingdom Metazoa; phylum Arthropoda; class Insecta; order Lepidoptera; family Noctuidae; genus Polia; species Polia nebulosa. The sequence goes on along the minus strand of OX589588.1, from coordinate 3,209,816 downwards.
AAAGAAATACACTAAAAATTAAAAAATAACTTTAATTTCGCAAGTCGGTTTCGAATAACGAAGAAATAAAATACAAACACCGACTTCCGAAATTAAAGTTATTTTTATTGTAATTTCGTTTTTGGAAGTCGGTTGTATTTTTTGTAAGAAAGTTTTTGTATATACTTACATAAAACTCACGCCTTCTTCTCATATAATTGTAGGCTGAAACTATAAAACGTCAACTGCTATGGCTGCTATGATTTTAACATAACTACTCCTTTTGCTTCGTTTGGTTACCTTGTGATATTTGGTTCTACCAGTCAGACATTTTTATCTAACTGCGCGACGCAAGGGAGGGTAATGTGTTTATCAGCCTATGTATGTATGATTGTTGCCTTGTGGCGTTTCAGAGACCAAACGCGTGGGCCATTTTTGATAATTTTTACGTCAATTGATTCGTCGTAATCTTGCGAATAGTAATAAAGATATTACAGTAATCGAAATACAATATGGCGAAAAGTAGACGCCATATAGTGAAAAAATAAAACTAAAGTTTCAAAATAAAGGGTTTGAGGAGGCGATTCCAAAAATATAACTCACTAAAATATAGAAAATGAAAAAAAAAAATTCTAAAATCCCAACCGTAAAAAATAACTTATAAGTTCCAAACAAGTCACTTTTCAAGCAGTCTGATGCAGTTGGTGGCATGAAATTAATAATTGAACTAAAATAACTGCACTAACTGCATTCGATTGCTTAAAAAGTGACGTGTTTGGAAATTTTTTGTCGTTTTTTAGTTGTGTTTTCGATTATATTCATTTTTATCTCTAAATTTCCTTACCAGCATGATGATTATTTAGAAACTTTTTCCTTTTCTTACATTGTTTTCCTGCAACAAATTACTAAGTAATTTAATAGAAAACACAAGTCCTCTCACGATTCGTTCTGAAACATTGTTTTCAGCGTGTTAATGGTATTATTTTCTTAACAAGATTGCACTTCACATTATTGGTCGTAAAATCTTTTCAACGTCACGTCATGGATAACTTATTGTCTGAAATAACAGATACACTGTTATTAGCTAAGTAAACTATTACATTGTGTGTTTAATTTATAGAACAGCTGACGAATGTAGGTACTCCATCTTCTCGGAGGCAACCTTGATTCTGAATAGCACACGCTCGAGGAGTGCTCTGCGTGAGTCTCTGAGCGGCAGGTCTTGGTCGCCAGGATCAGGCGAGATCTGCCTTTGCCAGCAGTAGTGAGGGCTATGCTGACGGAGACAGAAAATTGGATGGAAATGGCCTCCTTCTGCGAGACCGTGATGGTCAAGAAGGAGGCCACCGAGCGGGACCGTGAGAGAACCGATCCCGCTCGGAGAAGCAGACCACCACGATGCCTAAAACGCCGAAACCCCGCCTTAACGCAGATGGGACTCCGGGGTCACGGGCTCTCAGAGTGGGGACTCTGTCCGGCCACCGAGTGACCCTAGAAAAGACGATAGCACATGCTGCAGTGTACAGCTAGGCTCTGGGGAGACCCCTTTTCAGTCCTCAGGGATGTGCCCTAACAGGCGTTCTATAGAGGGGGTTTCGGGGTGCTATTTTAAGATGGCACGATGCCCCCACCCATGCTGATAGTGATCATAGTGGTGGTGGTGGTTTTAGTGAGATGAAAATCCCACACTTCCTGGTCTTTTTCCCCAGAAGTCCAGGCGCCTGTTGAAGGTTTCCCCCAGAAAGCAAAAAAATCGACCAAGTGCGAGTCGAACTCGCAAATGAAGAGTTCTGTACCATTGTACAAGATTTTCCGCGTCTCTTCGTTGCCATTATTAAGATCGAGCAAATGAGGACAAAAAAAAAAAACTTTATTAGTAGTGGAGCCCCCTTAATTTTTAATATTTATTTTATTATTTGTTATTATAGCGATAACAGAAATACACATTCTGTGAAAACTTCAACTGTCTACCTATTACGGATCATGAGATACAGCCCAATGACATACAGACGGACGGACTGACGGACGGATGGAAAGCGGAAGCTTAGTAATAGGGACCCGTTGGTTATCCTTCGGGTACAGAACCCTAAGAATAGGTACTTCATCTTCTGTATAAATCCTTACAAGGTTATTTCTTACCTATATGATATTTCATATTTCTCAATTTATGTATTTGCCAACTGCAAGTATAATCTACATCATGATATTTTAATTAACGTCCACTTACGACGAGTATGTCAATTTTAAGTACGAGACAACTTAAACTTTAATAGCTAAATAAAATATTTGATAATTTCAGATTAGGAGATCCATATTAGCATCTAACAGCCTTGGAATAAAAATATTTACGTTTTCCTGTACGCAATGATGTAGTATAAGGATTGAGCTAAATGTACTAATTAGTTTGACATACTGATAAAGTAAATCTTTAAAAAATCTGCAGAACTATGGACTGTGATATGACACGTTGGCTTACATGTACGTAGTTTACTTTTACGTTTTTGAAACTTATTAACATTACCCATAAAGGGTGTAACGGAAAGATGTGGTCATATTTTAAGAACCGGTTCTGCCGGAGAAAATTCCCAAAAAACATAATTGAACTTACCATACAAAGTTTACTTATTTATTTATTAAACTTAATGCACTAGTAAGAATTACTGTACAATGGCGGACTTAATGCACTTAGGCACTTTCTACAGTCGACCTTAGTGTGGTGCAGAGACGGAACGTGGCAGGTGCAACTTAATGGAAAGAATAAACGGAAAAAAAATACAATAATAAATACATACATACAACAAAATTAAAAATATAATTGAGAAAAACGAAAACGACGAATCAGCGTTGTGACGATTTTCCAACTCCTTGCGAATGTGTTTACGCGCCTTCAAATTAAAAGAGAACCGACTGGTTGCCGTCCTGATGTTCGGAGGGAGCGCATTCCATAGGGAAACCGCCTGGACAAGGAAAGAAGAATGGACAAACACAGAGCGGTGAGAGGGACAAGCAAAGCAAGTTATCATCAGCTGATCAATATTTGTAGGGGGGGTAAATTTTATTTCTGAGAATTTCTTCAGGTTTCTTGAAGAAAGTTGTACGTATTGATGGGCAGATACAGTTCTTAAAATATGACCACAATTTTCCGTTACACCTGTATATACAGGTGTAACCCCCAGGTCCACCACCAGGGACCAGGTGTACCTGCATATGCGGGTATAATGTTTCACCCGACCGAATTTCGATTACGGTTACAAATCTCAACGGAGATTAGCCAAGTACGCAGAAGATATTACAGTTCACAAGCGTGTGCGTGTGCGCAAACACAAGTCCAATCTCTGTCCCTTTGCCCTCACAGACTGATGGGACGGCAATCCGACACGACCGAGGAGAAATCGTCAGTCGAAAATATTTTAAGTAGTTTATTATTATCTCACTGTATTTGTTTTACCTCAGTTTTTTCTCTTTTGAAGTGAAACTTCTTTAGAATCGTTGTGATTTCAAACCGGATGCAACGGAAAAAACGACAGGTAAGAGACACAAATACAAAAATTTGTGGGATGAAGCAAGATGCAGTATTCCAAAGATATATCAACCAAATTGAAACTAAAACATTTGTATCGTATTTTAGTTATCATAAGCCTCTTGTATCATTTGTTGAAACTGAAAATATGGAACTTGAGCAATAGATTATGTAACATATGTTAAATAAAATATCTTTTAAAATTAATCAAAATACTTTCATTTTTAAACAATTAAACTTTGTAATTATCCTACCCTTGTTATATACATTCATCTCATTCTTTTGTCGATTCACTGAAGTTTCACTTCTATCGTGTGTGAATCGCACACACACCTTTTTTTATTTTTGTTGTCCTGACTTAAGTATTTAAAGGTTTTGGTTTCCGTACGTCACGTCTTAGGCGACCACTGAAAATCAGCGCCGTGCTGTGGGTCCCCCACGGTATAGCATTATGCTGAGTGGAAGTCTTCTTGCCACAACCACGATATGCATCTGTTTTTTATTTATTTCTACCTACCTATTTAACTTTTTTTTTCTTTCCTTTTTTTTTGTTAAACTTGTTACTAACATAGAAATATAAGATCTACTAACACTATCGATAAGGGTTAAGTTAGCAAAATCATATTGTTGAGTATGTCGTTAATTTGTGGCAAATAAATACTTTTTCTTTCTTCTTTCTTTCTTTCTTTTCTTTCACTTTTTGGCCAACCAAACGAGAACGATATCAATTAGGCAGTAAACACATTATAATTATGTATATTTTTAACCGACTTCGAAAAAGGAGGAGGTTCTATGTTCGACTGTATGTTTTTTTTTATGTATGTCCACCGATTTCTCCGTCAGTTGTGAACCGATTTTCAAAATTCTTTTTTTATCCGAAAACATATACTCCCGAGGTGGTCCCATATAAATTTTATTGAAATTGATTTAGCGCTTTTTGAAAAAAGAAAACGGGTACCCACACTAAAAAACTACCACATTATAATAACTTCGGCAGTCGGTGTTTATAATTCGTTTCTTCGTTATTTGACACCGATTTCCGAAATTAAGTTATTTTTTAATTTTTAGTGTAAGTACCTATTTTCTTTTTGGAAGTCGATTGTATTTTTTGTAAAAAAGCTTTATAATGTAACCACGTTTGCAAATAATGTCATACTTACATGTTACGACATTTTTTTTTCTATAAATTATTATAACCAGACTATAATCTATCTTTGTACCAAATTTAATCTAGATCGAATGAGCCGTTCTGGCTTAATTGAGTAACAAACATCCATCCATCTAAACTTTCGCAATTACAGGATCTTACGGAATATGACTGGTCATATTTTGAATACAGCTTCTTCTGCCCATATAAGTGGACAACTTTCTTCAAGAAAGTAATAGTAAATTCCGAAAAAAAAATTGAACCTTCCAAAATACGAGAATTTTGATCAGCTGATGATAATTTTGATCAGCTGTTGATAATTTTGATCAGCTGATGATAATTTTGATAAACTGATGATAATTTTGATCAGCTGATGATAATTTTGATAAACTGATGATAGTTTTGTACGGTAAGTCCAACTTTTTTTAATTTGGATTTGACTATGGCTTCCTTCATGAAAGTTGTTCATATTATGGCGCAATTATACGACTTCTAATGATTTTGAATTGAACATCACATCTAAACAAATTGTCTTATTTCTTTGTAAATAATATTTGTTACTCTAGACAATTTTCTTCGTAATTTGATATGAGATTATTAGAAATTATATTTTATAACATATTGTCATTACCTAATTAATGACAATGTGTTATAAAATTAATTTATGTAAAGATAGGTTTAATGCGGATGAAAAATTGAGAATTACGCAAAAACTAATAATCGTATTTTTAGGGAAACTTCATCATTTTAAAGATAATTTGATTATTTATCTTGTAGATGTGTTTTAGTATAAAACCTATTGTATTAAGTATAATAAATGAATAATGCGTCTAATTTGGGACAGCGCTCCTTGATGGGCGAGTTCTATTACTGGGTGGACGTACGACAGGTTGCGTTAGCTCCGCAAGAACACGCAAACTTACCACTCAAGGTCGTTGACATATAACAGCGCCCTAATGGATAGAAGCGGTATCTTAAATATGACGGCGCTTTTCCGTTATACCCTGTATAACATTGTAGCGACATCTATGACGCAACATAAGAACTAAACTCAAAAATCCTGCATCGCGCAGAGTTTTCCGCGCGATTTGAACATATGAACACACAATCCGAAATCAACTATTGGGCAGTTGCCCGGACCGGACACAACACTCGTCTGGTCGAAGGATCTTTACACCCTGTTCTGCATACCTCCAAAATATTATAGGAGTAATTTTAATAAGTAGAATCACTTTCTAATAACTACTCTACATCTAATACATTTGGGACGTTGTGTTATTGAAACAACTGTTTTCAAGCGATTACCTCTAATTACTGACTAAAGAGTACAAGTGTGATATATATTAATAGAAGACACGCTACATATAAGGATAGGGGCATAGACCTTATACTATAGGTAGTACTAACTACACCTCACCTTGGGGGTGAAACAGAAAAAAAATGCTGTTACAATTTTAAATGATTTCATTTAAAAATGTCTATGTTCTTTGCTCGTTCTAAACGTATAAAGATTCTTATTAGTATCGTATATAGTAGATATTTTTGTATGGGTCAGAATGTTGGGCTGTGAAAAAGACGGATGAAAAAAGATCGCATGTGGCGGAGATGAGAATGTTGAGATGTATGTGTGGAGTAACGAGAATGGATAAAGTGAGAAATGAGTACATTAGAGGTAGTTTAAAAGTGGCGTCAGTCACAGAAAAGTTGAAAGGGAACCGCTTGTCTTGGTATGGTCATGTAAAGAGGAGGGATGAAACACATGTAACTAAAAGAGTTATGAATATAAATGTGGATGGATGGAGAGGGAGAGGGAGGCCAAAGAAAGTATGGATGGATTGTGTGAGGAGTGATATGAAAGAAAAGGGAGTTAGTGATAGTGTGACGGCTGACAAGACAGAATGGAAGAAAAAAACGTGTTGCGCCGACCCCAAGTAACATGGGGTAAGGGCAGGGAGATGACGATAGTAGATATTTGTTATACCCATTACCACAATATTAACTATTTTTTTCATTTAGTACTTTGTATTCGTGTCAAGCTCTAGTCAAAGCCAAATCATTTATTTTAATTAGACCATTTACTAGTTTTGAACTGTCGTGGTTAAAAAGGATGTTCAATTAATTATTCCTTATTCTCTGGTTTTCATGGTCTGTTTTAATTCAGTTGACAAGATCTGTAAGGTCGTACTTACTATTGTCTTCGGTGACAGTTTAATTTATCGTTACTTAAGAGACCACGAAGACGATGTCTTATTGCTACACTTTACGCTCGTTTAAGTTAACGATCTAAAGTTGCGTGATTACAATGCTCATCTATATTCGTGTACCGTGTGAAATTAGTAGGAATCTTATTTAGTATTGTCACAGATAATAATATAATACTAGCGTAAGATGCTTCATCCCATACAAAGAAATGGTACCGCCGTAACTACGGGTTTTCGACTGGCACAAGCAACTTTTGTTCTTCGTTCGGGCCCGTCCTCTACACCTCGCTAAATGGTACTCGTATAATCAGCGACGGCGTACAAGTTGAACGAATTTACATAAAGTCTTACCAATATTTTCTCACACATTGAGGAATTATTTTATAGTATTTTTGGCACTTCATAACAGTTTTACTGTATCAAAATGTGTCACTATACAAATTTTAAAGGGGCGAATGGATAAACTCTAAAACTTCAAACAGCGGGTATTGTAGATAAACCAGTCTTCTACCACACTGCCTTACCTAGAGAAGGGACTTAATTAAAAAACATATTAACCATGTGATTGAACACTGTTTAGCAGGGCTTATTTCAACATTTTCGATCCCTGAATCTACTGACTGATCATTTAAAGAAGGTTTTGTCCTATAGATAGTTGAATTTTATGGGAGAGACGTGTGCTATCTTGAATTAAGAATGGGCTTATCAGGTACCTATTTAGGTAAACTAAGCATAATTACGGTAAATGCCATAGACGCCGCTTTTTCACACATGTAGATTACATTCAATTTTTTTTTTTGTGGCGTTGGGAAATCATCCAATGACTTCTCCCGCTCTGCGTGGAGCGGGAGGGCGTGTCAGAATATTACTAACCAAAAAACCCACCCCTGATCCTTAAGTTGCCTGAGTGCCGCGGTAACTCTATTTCGAATTTATCCAAGGTCCCAGGCCTGCATCGGCCTGGCGGGCCCCGTCAGGTGTTGCTGACATCTCTTTGAGGCGCGCGTGGAACACTACGCGCCGTAGACTCTCGGGCCTGGTCCTGATCGCACGGCGAGCTACTCACCGTCCGGAGGCCCGCGCCGTGGTGGCCGGAGATCGTCTCGCGACCCCCGACGACCAGGGCGTCTCCTGCGGCTGCTGCTGCTGGGGGCGACTGTGTTGAGTCGACTAAAGGTCTTCGGGGAAGGCGACTCTGTTGAGTCTCCCTCACCCGTTCCGCCTCCTCCTTTGCGAGCATTACTGCTTCGCAGAAGGAGGCGACTGCTTCCCATTCCCTTTCGCTCCGTACTATGGCCTGGACCAGGGCCGGGTGCGAGAGGTCGCTGTCGCCGATCGCCTCCACGAGGACACAGCGGTGCTCCGCCCGCGCGGGCCAGTACTCCACCGTATGCTCCACCGTGTCCTCTAGGCGATCCGCACAGAGGTATACAAGCTTCATTTGTAACTAATAACCAACTATGTTAACAAATCTTAGAAGTTAAATTTGACCCACTTCCGGGTTCCGATTAAGCTGAAGTTCTGCGTACATGTTTAGTTTTGATGACAATGCATAGTTAGCTAAGTGACATCATTCTAAATCCAATATGGCCGGCTCAAGATGGCGGACTAGTTATTTTGTATTTATTCCCATGATATAAGGTCGGAAATTAAAGGGTTTGCAGAGACGAAAATTAAAAATTAAGTGTGTTTTTTAGTTTTTTTAAACTACTTAACTTTTAATGCATATGGTTAGTGAGTTTTATACATAAGGCGGTAAACCCCAGCGGCTCTCATGTGTGCCGCTAGTTTTCCGCTAGTTTGCCTTTTTTTTTGCCAAAAAAATTGCCAAAAACCCGATTCACGCGTTTTAATTAAACCGCTATTATCACTATTAACCAAGGTCTTTAGACCTGTGATAAGGTTCATACACCCGGAACTTGACAAAGTCTGTAGTTACACGATATCGTTACTTATTAGGGGATTACCCAGTCTCTCATTTACGCAAATTACTTATGTGATATCTACTGAATTATTTTGTATATTTTCAAGATAATCCCCTTGGGATGGCATCCTCTCACCTTAATGAAATGTTAGTGAACATTGTTTTTTTTTTCTGAAGAGTCAGAGCGATTTCTTATTTTTTTTTTGCATCGTTCTTATGTTGTAGCTTTTTTTATCCGATTTCGCGACGCAAGGGAGGGTTATGTGTTTATCAGCCTATGTATGTATGTTTGTTCCTTTGTGGCACTTTTTATAACTCTTACGTCAATTGATTCGGCTCGAGTGCTACTAGAATTATAATTTTACATTATGAGATGAAAGTAATCAAAATACAATATGGCAATAACCAGACGCCATATCGTGAAAAAGAAAAAAATGAAAATCGACTAATTAAGTGGGGTATCAAACTATAGGGTTGTTTTTTTTTAATTTTTTTTTGACGAAGCAAATCCAAAAATATAACTCACTAAAATGTAGAAAATGTAGAAAATAAACTACATTTTAGTATTCTACTTTTAAAGCAGTCTGATGCAGTTAGTGGCAGTTATTTTAGTTTAATTATTGATTTCACCAACAAAACAAGAAAGTCAATTTTGAAGCAGTCTGCATCAGACTGCTTCAAAATTGACTTTTTTGTAGTGGAACTTTTTAGTAGTTTTTTACAGTCGGGTTTTTTGAAAATATTCAAGTTTTATCAAAAGATTTTCTCGATCTATCATGTAGTGATTTTGTGATATGATCATTTAAACTTGATATACAGGGTGGCCAACTCAGATGTAAACCTACAACTTTAAATTGAGATATGTTTTAATCAAATGAAAATTACCATGTATTACTTCATAATTTTATTATTCAGGCATCTCTTCATCTTTAGATGAGTTTGTTGGTCCATTAATTCGCTATCCTATAAAAAAAATATTGATAAAATTAATTCTTTTTGAAGCTTTTATTTAACTTGCAATGTTTGTATGTATGTATGTAACTATGTTGAGATGGTAACCCTTTCGGTATGGGCACGCTCAGCACAATTTTATTGTATCTTTGTTATTATACCTACTGTTATTTTCTTTACCTTTTGTTTGTTGCTGTTGTGTTGTGTCTGTGTCGAATAAATGTTTATTCTATTCTATTCTATTCTATTCTATTCTATTCTATTCTATGTTTGTTAGGGTGGAATCTTGCAACTCAAATTAGACCCACTTCCCGATGTCCGATTGGACTCAAATTTGGTGTATATATGTATCTTCGGTGACAATACAATGATATGGTACCATGAAGCTAGTTTGATGATGGAGACGGAAGTTGGCCATAGGAACTTCTGAACTAAACAAGATAAACCCATCGAGTCTGGGCTCGATTGATTTGTCTTGAGAATCATTTTACGCCTAGACAATATCCAGGGTCCGATGATGAAGCTGAAAGGTGGCCACTGCATCTCTGTGATAAAACATCATAACCCCCCCCCCCACTCCCCTCCACCTAGTTACCCGGGCCTGCGGACGGCGAGTAGTGGGTAGCTCGCCGTCCGATCAGCACCAGGCCCGAGAGTCGACGGCGCGTAGTGTTCCACGCGCGCCTCAAAGAGTTGTCAGCAAAAGGACGGGGCCTGCCACGGCCGATGCCTGCCCGGGGGTGGAGGATAAATTCGAAAGAGTCACCTCGCCCCTGGGCACTCATGGCAGGGAGGAACAGGGGTGGGTTTTAGTCAGTAAGAGTCTGACACGCCCTTCCGCTCCACCCTAGAGCGGAAGAAGTCATTGGATGATTTCCCACCCCCAAAAAAAAAAAAAACCCCACCTAGTTTGGGCTCGATTGATTCGTTTTAGGCAGCATTTTACAACTATAAAAAAAAATTAATAATTTAGTGGTCTTAACCCCTGAACGGCCACGGGCATACCAGTATGCCGATCCCGATTACGCGGCTTAAACCTCTATTATTAAATAACTAAAGATCTTATATCCTGTGGCATGGTGCACATGCATTCTTAGATAGTTATTACATAGTGTTAGAAAAAAAACGCAACACAAAACGCAACGCAAACGCAGAAACGCAATTTTAAAAAGCCGTTATGTTGTTTTGATTTCGTAATTTGAAGTTTTGAGTGTGAATAATAGGAAAATATGATATCGGACTCTACAACTCCAACACAACAACTCTATTACTTGTCTATTCATAGTGCAACATGCAAAATTTCATGTAAATTGATACAGTGGTTTTGACAACTACCCACACACACACACACACACACTATTCCCGAAAAATCGTTGATAACAGAATTTGAATAAAATTCAACTCTTGAATTACAAGTATTGTTTACATGTTATTCTAAGGTCTGTTTATTCAACAACCCAAAAAAGTTTACTTTAAGTGCCTCGCTCCAATAGAAACCTCAGCAAGTTGTTTTTTATGAGCCCGGTCGTAAATATGTCAAACTGCGATAAGAGGCCGCGGCCGTTGAGGGGTAAACTCTCCAATCCAAAACAAAATTAAAACTTCTTAACTGATAAATGGATATCAAACAAAAGCAAAAAATAGTGGCAAAAAAAGTTGAATCATTGGATTTGGCCACCCTATAATTGTCTTATTAGGTAAGATCTAATCTAATTATTATCATCAGTACATCTTACTGGTATATTCCGCCAAAGGTGTGAGATCTGTAACGTGCTGGCTCAATGCGTCATCATTCTACACTTATTTTGATGAGCGTGAGTTTGTAATCATCGAACAGCTCATACAGTGTTACAGTAACTTTGTACCTATTTTTTAATTTAAGTTGTTAGTGTCCGACCGAAACACGTTTTATTAGCAGAAACCGAAACTGTATCCGAATATTTGGCTCCCTTTCCAGTTACGTCCAAAACAGAAACCGTATCTGAATGTTCGGCTCCCTTTCCAGTTACGTCCGAAACCAAAACTGTATCCGAATGTTCCGCTCCCTTTCCAGTTACGTCCGAAACCGAAACCGTATCCGAATGTTCGTCTGTCTTTCCAGTTACGTCTGAAACCGAAACCGTATCCGAATGTTCGGCTCCCCTTCCACTTACGTCTGGAACCGAAACCGTATCCGAATTGTCGGCTCCCCTTCCAGTTACGTTCGAAACCGTATCTGAATGTTCGCCTCTCCTTCCAGTTTTGGTCGATACCTGGTCTACTTTATCATTCCAGCGTGACTGAAATAGCGTAGAGAGTGTAGACGGTCATTCCAGTACTAGAATTTTACTGAAATCATTGTAACTGTAGTGTAACCAATTCAACAGCATTTACAATGTAAACAATATACTCCAGTCCAACACTGAACTGGATTGTTTCGCTGGATTACTGGACTAGGATAATTCGAACACAGCATTACGTAAATACCACAAACCTAAACTCCTTTTCCTTTTTTCAGAACCTTCGCGTGACGACAATCATCGGTTCGTTCGGGACATGCCTGGGCGCATGGTTGAAGGTGTTCTCAGTGCCCCAAGACATGTTCTGGCTGGGTTTCATGGGGCAGACCGTGGTGGCCATCTCGCAGGTCTTCATCCTCAACGTGCCGCCGAGGCTGGCTGCTGTCTGGTTCGGTGCTGATCAGGTGTCTTCTGCCTGCAGTATTGGCGTGTTTGGAAATCAGGTATGTTGAAATGCTTAAGACACTATTCTGATTAGGAATAGGTACACTGTTATCAATGCAGCATCCTGCAGTTCGCTCTATTGAAGACCAGTTACTTGACCTTTTTATATGTCTCGAACTTTAGATGCCAAATATTATAAATAATAGGGAGGAGAGGAGAATTTTTTTTTGAAAACTGACGTCATTTAAAATTGAAAGTTTAATCCTACAACATCCTACTTAATATTATAAATGCGAAAGTTTGTATGTTTGTGTTTCAATCCCGCAAAAATGGCTGAAGGGATTTGAATGGAATAGCACAAGGCTATCTCATCATCTGCCCAGCCTTTTCCCAACTATCTTGGGTTCGGCTTCCAGTCTAACCGGATGCAGCTGAATACCAGTATTTTACATGGAGCGACTGCCTATCTGACCTCCACAACCCAGTTACTGGGTAATACCCCAGCACAAGACTATCTATACTAATATTATAAAGAGGGAGTATGAGTTTGTGAGGTTGTAGGGAGTAATCTCTGGATTTACTGAACCGATTTTGAAAATTCTTATAGAAAGCCACGTTATTTGTGAGTGTCATAGTCTCATAGCAGAGTGTTAATATTTTTTTTAAACCCATGCGGACAAAGTCGCAGGCGAAGTGCTAGGAATTTATAATGGGGGAAGTACGTATTCCACGTGAGAGAAGCCGCTGGCAGAAGTAAGTTTTAAAACAAAGGGCGTATGCCATAAAAATATGTAGGACCCAAAAGAATAATTTATCTATGGAGTCGTAACTAGAACAATAAAAAAACAAAACATATAAAAAGTCCTTATCCTGGAACAAATAAATCAGAATTAATATGACGTGTTATTAGAACTCTCGCTCTTTTTATCCTCTGAGGATGAAAAGCTGTTATTTATTTATTATATACTTTATTGTAGGTACACAAAAAAAAAAAAAATACACACATTAAGGAAAACTTATACTAAAAAACATACAATTGGCGGCTGTTAATTATAAGTTAAGTCAGTTTGTTTTTGTCAAAATTTTCCGTACCCATATTCGGTATCGTTGAAATATTACGAGTTGATTTCTAAAATTAATGGAAGCTTTGCTACTAATAAACAAACAAGAAACAACTTCTTTCAAGACGGAAGGAGCGTCCTTCCAAATTCACGTTTCAATACATTTTAGAGACTTTTGAATTTATTGCTTCGGTAAATATTTTGTTTTATTCTTGCTTTAATGGCAATCTTTGTTACAAATAGGGAAGCATTATATACAAAAATAAAATAAAAACAGTGAAAGCCGAATAAAAATTGATCGAAAATCAAACGAGATATAACAATCAATCTGCTTAGCCTTTTCCCAACCATCTTGGGGTCAGCTTCCAGTCTAACTGGATGCAGCTGAATACCAGTATTTTACATGGAGCGACAGCCTATCTGTCCTCCACAACCCAGTTACTTGGTAATACGATACAACAATTTTATATTATACTAGCGACCCGCCTTCGCACGGGTACAAATTATAAACATTTTTTTCACGGGTACAAATTATAAACAATTATGACATTTTTCATAATTCTGCCAATGTCTTGGCATCAAATTTTGACATTAGTAATAATTTAAATTAGAAATTAAGACAACAGAGACAATCTCTAGCAATTATTTAAAGAATGGTGAAAACAATGTTTTAAAATCAACAAATAGTATCAACCTGGTGCACCAAAATATTTATGGTTGTATGGGCAAGGATTTAGAAATAGAATTATTCCTTAAATTTAACAATGTAGATATTCTTTGTATAACTGAACATTGGCTTAAAAGCCATCAGATTATGTTTAATTATAGTAATCACCAGGTTGGTAGTTCGTTCAGCAGAGTAAACGCTATACATGGTGGCTCATTAATTTTCATAAATAATATACTTAAGTTTAAAGACCGCAAGGATATTGTGAGCCTCTCTGTTGAACAGACAGTTGAAATTGCCTGTATTGAATTGGAGCAGTTTGTTATATTAAGTGTGTACAGACCACCTAAAGGATTGTATGATTGTTTTGAAAAAGTAATGGATGAAGTGTTGCAAAAAATTTGTAACTCTAGTAAGTCTGTCATCGTTTGTGGCGACTTCAACGTTAATTTGTTAGAAACTTCTAGCCTAAGCACTAAAATTATAAGTTTGTTTCAGTCATACAATCTTGTAAATCTATTTATGGAGCCTACTAGAATAACCCCCACTACTGCATCTTGCCTAGATAATATTTATGCAGATATTTTACCTACCCACAAAAAAATTATTAATTTATTAGACTCTGATCATAGTGGACTATTGATCACTATACCAAATATAAACAAATATAAACGAAAAAAAGATATCACTGTTAACCCAAAATCTAAAGGTCGCTTGGAAACATTTAAAACTAAACTCTCAAATAAAATCCCACTTTTGTCAACTAATGATGACCCTAATCAACATTATAATGATTTTTTCAAAATGTATTGCACGCAATTTGATACTACTTTTATTCCTAAGACGATTTCGGTAAATGGCAATACTTCCTTCAGTGACTGGGCCACCATTGGTATTAATAAAAGTAGAAAACGGCTGTATGAGCTGTATGAAGAACGGACTTATATTAACACTGTAGAATTTAATTTATATGTTAAGAATTATTCTAAATTATTTAAAAAAGTATGTTATTTGGCGAAATCTCGCTACTTAAGTTCAAAAATTAAAAATAGTAGTAATGTAATTAAAATGACTTGGGATATTATTAATAGCGAAACGGGAAGGTCTTGCAACCGAAGTAGTGATTACAGCCTTGCTATTGATGACAGTATCATTAAATCAGATTCGCAAGTCGCCGCGGCATTTGAAAATTTCTTTGCAGAGATTCCCGTATCGACTACAAAATCTCTAAATTCATCACCAACTGCTGCAGAAATTTTACTTAAAGAAAACGTTCCAGTTTGTGAATTCCAATTTTATTTCCAATATGTCACTTGTAATGATGTAATCAAAACTTTTAATACTTTAAATGTTAAAAAGACTGCAGATCTATGGGGTAATTCTGTTGACGTTGCTAGGTCTATTATAGACATTGTAGCACCTACTTTAGCAGTAATCTTTAATAATTGTATAGATTGTGGTGAGTTTCCTGATCTAATGAAATATAGTAAAATTATACCATTGTTTAAATCGGGTAGTACATCAGACCCTACTAATTATAGACCTATATCAGTGCTACCTACTTTTAGTAAAATTTTTGAGAAAATTATTTTAGATCAAATTCAAAGATATTTTAATAAACACAAATTATTACACAACAAACAGTTTGGTTTCACAAAGGGTCGTTCAACAACTGATGCTGGTGTTGAACTTTTGGGACACATTTATAATGCATGGGAAGATAAATGCGATGCGTTGGGCATTTTTTGCGATTTGTCTAAGGCTTTCGATTGCGTTCTCCATGATACATTGATCAGGAAGCTGCACTACTACGGAGTCAGGGGCGCCTCTCTGGATCTTCTTACTTCATACTTGGGTAATAGGATTCAGAGAGTTGATGTGAACGGCAAAAGGTCTTCCGGGTCTGTAGTCAGAATGGGGGTTCCTCAAGGCTCAATTCTGGGTCCTTTTTTGTTTCTAATCTATATCAACGACTTGCCTTACCTCATAAAGGATAAACATGATATAGTGCTGTTTGCAGATGACACTTCACTTTTATTTAAACTCAAACGTCAGCAGGTGGTTGTTGATAATGTAAATAATGCTCTTTCAACTGTAGTTAACTGGTTTAATGTCAATAATCTTCTCCTTAACGAGAAAAAAACAAAATGCATAAAGTTCACATTACCCAATGTAATACAAGTGAACACTAGTGTGTCAATAAAGGGTGAAGAGTTGAAACCCGAGGATTCCACAGTGTTCTTAGGTTTAACTTTGGATGCGCAGCTTCAGTGGAGCCCCCATATAGATAAACTGTCCAAAAAACTTAGCTCTGCAGCATACGCCGTAAGGAAAATTCGTGGTTTAACTGATTTAGAGACAGCTCGTTTAGTATACTTTAGTTATTTTCATAGTGTGATGTCGTACGGCATTCTGTTGTGGGGAAATGCCGCCGATATTCAGACAATTTTTGTTTTACAGAAAAGGGCTATTCGTGCAATTTATAAATTAAGTCCCAGACACTCCCTCAGAGACAAATTTAAAGAGATTAATATTATGACTGTTCCCTCTCAATATATTTATGAGAATCTCATGTATGCACATAAAAATATTAATCTGTTTAAAAGATACAGTGATATCCATAGCATAAATACTAGGAACAAACACAAATTTATTGTACCAAAAACCAGGCTCAAGAAAAAAATAGGTGGTTCGTTTAGATGTCAATGTATACGTTTCTATAATAAACTTCCTAGCCAAATTCAAGAACTAAGCATAAATAAATTTAAATCATTTATTAAACGTAAGCTATGCCAGAAAGCTTTTTACACAATTAATGACTTTCTTGAGGACAAAAAGGCGTGGGATTGAGCTGCTTCAATGATATACATGAGCCATTGTTTTCATATGTACTACTTACTGATGAAAAATTTTTTATATATATATTTTTTTTTTTAATATTCGTTTTTGACATGAATACTTGTATAGTATTGCATTATATTTTTTATTTTATTTTTTTATTGACATTTTATTATTATTATTATTTTTTTTGACTTGAATACTTTGTTAAGTATTATATTTATTTTTATTTTTTGATTGACATATTATGATTACTATTTTGTTTGACACAAATATTTACTTTGTAAAGTATTATATTTTTTTTTTTTTTTTTTTTGATTACTTAATTATTGTAAATGTGAGGACTATGTGGGTTATTATTATTATTTTCTCCTCCTTTTTACAGTAATTTTCAACGTTGTCTGACAGTTTGAGTACTTTTGCGGCCTACCCAAATGTCTTTTCTTTGGTATTGTTCGTCATGTCATTGAGCTCCTTAGTGGTTTTTAAGTTGAGCTATTCGACTATTGACAAATGCTTGCACTGACTGGACAGGTCCACTCAAATATGTTTGGTTCTTTCTTCAAAAGACCACTACAGACACTAAGCTGCATGGTCCTCATATAGAATAATGTGAATGCGAGAACTATGTATGTCGTTATATTCATGTAGATTTTATGATTGTCTAGCAGTTTGAGTATTTTTTGCGGCCTACTCAAATGTCCTTACTTTGGTATTGTTCGTCGGTTCGTTGAGCACCTCAGAGTTCTGAGTTGAGCTTCGCGATGACTGACAAATGCTTGCACTGTCTGGACAGGTCCACTCGAATTCGTGTGTTGCTTTCTTCATAAAGCTCATCCCAGACATAAACGTACATGGTTCTCATAGGATCTAACCAGTCCACATTGTATGGATTTGAACACTAAAAGAGACTTTGACCTCTGAGTTTGTTTCGGTGTTTCTTCTCAGGGTAGTCAGCTAGGAAACACCGGCCTCATCTAGCTTAAACTGACAAAAAAACATTGACGTGTAAAAGTGTTCCTTGTAACCTATTTACTGAATAAACATCATTTATCATTTATCATTTATCAAACTTAAACCTTCCTCATGAATCACCCTGTCTATTGTTGAAAACCGCATGAAAATCCGTTCAGTACTTTTTGAGTTTATTGCGAACAGACGCGGCGCGAGACTTTGTTTCATAATAGTGTGGGGCAGATTTACAAATAATCTGCCCCTCTCTTGAAAACGCTGTTTTCTATGGGTGTCACGGTACTTGAAAGAAATGAAAAAAAGAAAAAAAACTTGAGAGGTGTCAAGGGACACCCAGATGGAACGAAGTTCAATGAGTATGTATAAGTAGGATAGTATATATATATATACTATCCTATTTATACTTGTACCGTGTTGTTGTGTCCTACTTGTACTATAATATATATATATATAATCCTACTTATATATATATTCAATGTTTATACTGTTCAATGCGAAATAGAAAGACGAAACGAAAATAACTGGCTTGCTTTCTATAAGAGAGAGAGAGAGAGAGACAGACAGAGAAACACGCGCACGCCGCACGGCTTACAACTATAGCAAAAAGTGTCGTTACAACTTTTGGTCTAGCCCCCTTTTGCAACGCGCGATAAGGAACTTTGTTCCAAAAGAAAAACTTAAATCACGTGTAAGTGACGCACATACATAAATTTGTAACATAAAAAAAATGGAAATGTGCGTCACTACCATTTGACGTCAGAAACCACGTCGGACTACTTCATATGAAATACTACGAATGAAGATAATCTTGAGAATTGCTGCATATTTTTGTTCACTAAAGTTTATAAGTGTTCAATTTAGCAAATAAAAATGGCAATCATATATACATATGTAATATGTGCATCATCAAAGACGGAATTTCGAATTTCCTATGTTATTATCGCCATATCACGAGTCTGAAGAGTGACGCGTCATGTAATGACCAATTACAGTTGCGCGTTTCTTAATGACGCACTATCAAGTACTAACCTAAATATTGTGTGACGTCAAATAATAACCGTTATTACTAAATTGCGCTTGACCATCCTCAAGAAAAACCTTCTTCCGATTTAAGGCGATGACATACGTAACAAACTCAAAAATTGCTAATTTGCTAAAAGTGTTTTAGTCAAATCTATTAACTTTGAAGCTGTAGAAAAAATATGTATTGGTATGTCAATTTTTGACTACATATCTGAGAACTTCGTTGTTTCCAAAACACATTTAAAAATAAAATCCTCGATAGAAATGATCGTCAAACTTACCTCTAACTTTGAACTTTTAATTTTTTTCCCGTATTACCAGCCAACGTAAGTCGATAAAATTTATAACAAATAATGAATCAAATCTTAATGCAAAATTTTGTTGTTTTAGATTTTTATAGCTCAACTCAGTTTAGAGTAAATCGATAAAATGATTCTTAGTTTGCAATAAATTACAACCATTGTGTCGTCGTGCATCTTTCTTTTCTATGCAGTTTGTATGGCTCAGAGGTAGCCCGTTGAGTTGACGAAAACAACAGAATTACGTTAATAAGGTTTATTCGTAAGTTACATTTAAGTTACGTTGGATGCTTATCCGCGGCTATGCGTCAACTGAACGTTGAAATTATAATTAATATAAAGTTGCGAAAAGTAGGTCGCGGCGTAAGCAAATTTGCCTGTACGTAAACCGTACATGCTCCCGAGGGGAAAGTGGGATGAGCATCCATTACAATGTAAAATAAAAGTATAGAAAAGTGTAAAGTAAATAATTAGAGGTAAACAATAAGTAAAACTGTAAAAGTATAGAGAACACTCAATTAAGTTCATCGAAGTGGAATACTTTCTTCGGCCGTGTCGCTTCGCTGTAAATGGGCTCCACGGTTGTCGAATTGCGTATTTCTTGTAACTCGATGTCCCCTCCAAAGTTCTCCCTTCCTCTAGGTGTCACTTCAGTGTTGGCGCCTTTCCTCGTTTTACACCGTCGTTTTAACATAATATAGAGGGCAACCACAGCAATTCCTCCCAACAACAGAGAAGTAACTGAGTAGAGGTAGATGTCGTGACTTGAGATAGAGAGAGACTTCGGTAATATTTCCCTCTTTTTCTGGAATTCCAACTGCTGATCTATTTTTCTTATTTCTACTGCAGTTGGCAGTTGTAGTTCCGCTACGTTAAATTTTGCATTCTTCCAGCCGATGTCAAATATGTTGTTAATCGTTGAATTTATATTTGGGACTTCAATATACGGTTCCATATTCAAACTACTTCCCAGCTGATTATGTGTAAATATGGTGGCGTCCTTTTTCTGGAGTAAGCATTTTGATTTCAAGAAAATCACTCCAGTCCCGTCAATGACCGCTGGCGTAACTTGATCGTTACATATGACGCGCATCAGCTGTTTACCGCACAATGTAAACAACCACATGTTTGTTTTATGTAGCTTCGTCCAGGTTTCTTTGCATTCTACGTCATTGAGAACGCATGATAATGACTCTTGTTGGTTGAAGACTTGGGCCTCACATGGGGCATGTTTATCGTGCATGTTGTAGACAGGTTGACGTGAGAAACAGATGAATTCGTCTTCTCCGTATGAAGTGCATTGGCGCATGTCTTGATCTTCCATTGATATGTATGAGTTTTTAACAAAGTTAATAGCGATGAAACTTGAACTTGGTTGAACAAGTTTTAAATGTCCTTGTCTTAGGAACGGTATCGGTATGACTCGATATATCTTGTAGTCTTTATCGCTCAACAAGGGGATGTGTATTTCGAACAGCATATAGTTTTTTGTTATTCTTGCCTTCACATGAATGAGGTCGTAGATGTTTTGCAGATCCC
The DNA here is from genome assembly GCA_951329385.1 of Polia nebulosa. Lineage (NCBI taxonomy): Eukaryota > Metazoa > Arthropoda > Insecta > Lepidoptera > Noctuidae > Polia > Polia nebulosa. The sequence continues at coordinate 3,189,032 of OX589588.1, read as the reverse complement.
TTTGGACGTCCTTTACAGGCAATGACAATCCCTGTGGCAACCTTCCGGATATTATGTTAAGTTGTTCAATCAGTTGGTTTGCTGGGAATAGATGAGTATCTAAATGTCCTCTATAAATGTTGGCGAGACCGTTAACCAGCATTTCCAAAATTCTGTTTAAATCACTTAAAATCAGAGTTGACGTCACGGCAGCGGAATTTATGTCATTCATCGTGAATAACATTTGCGTTCTGTTCTCTATTTTAGTGATTAGGCTGCAAGTTTCATTCATGTAGGTGCGCAATGTTTCGAATTGCTTCTCCATAAATATAGTGTTTCTTTTTACTACGTTGTTTTCTGCCTCTACGATCAATGTTTGATTTTTCATAAGTTGTAGTAAGTAGGCATCATTTAATTGTAAATTCTGTATGTCTTTTTCGTACTTTTCTGCAAAGTCTGCATCGAGCACTCCGAAAAGAGTTCTTGCTAATTTCCCAACACCATCAAAGTAGCCTCGTTTTGGTCTTGAATGTTGAGTGAGCAACATAGAGTTATAGTCGGCTAGGTGACTCAGTTCATGCCGTAGGTGGCTGACGATTGCTAGGCAAGGCTTGTACTCATGTGATATTCTTTGGCATAGTTTGTCAATTTGATTCACATAATCATTGATCCGCTCTGTTGCTTGCCAGTATGACGTTAAGTTGTAGTAGACCAAGAGGTTCCATTCGTCATGTTTCAGTTGAATTTTCCCAGCTTCATCGAAGTAAATCGGGTGATTGCTCGATATCGGCGTGACCTTCCAGTTATCAGTCATTGGCGCAGATTGTCCAAGTCCCATCAATACTACTATGGATAGAAGAACAAGTGACAGCCAATTGTTCTTGTTTCTTGTTGTGCCTCCCCGTTTTTTGACTTCCGGAGTAGGTACCCTTTTCTGTTCCTCTTTGTTTACTTGTAGATCTTCAAGTTTCAGCGGTAATGGTGAAAGCTTCGTGATCGGTCGTTTAAGTGACCCTTTCTTAGTTTTCAAGGTAACCACCCGTACTCGACCATCGGTGCCTGAATGAAGTTCCTGGACTCGTCCTAGCGCCCAGCGGCCCGGAGGTAAGTGTTCATCTTTAACTAATACTAGGCTTCCTTGTTTCAGGTTTTCTTTTGATTGCTGCCATTTGCTGCGAACTTGCAGTTGATGCAAATATTCAGTCGACCAGCGCTTCCAGATGTGCACGTTCATTTGTTCAATCAGTCTCCATCTGTTTCTTAGATCATGCTCAGCAAAATCTTGCTCTTCTTGTGGTGGAGACAGTAGGGGGCCGCCTATGAGAAAGTGACCGGGAGTTATATATTCCAGGTCTTCGATGTCCTCTGTTAATGGGCACAACGGACGAGAGTTGAGACAGGCTTCAATTTGCGTTAGTAAAGTAGTGAATTGTTCGAAAGTGAGCTTCTGATCCCCCAGTACTCGATGTAGGTGATATTTCATGGCTTTGACGGCCGCCTCCCACAGGCCTCCAGCGGTTGGCCAAAGTGGAGCATTGAAATGCCACTCAATTTGTAAGTGGCTCATCTCATCGAAGAATTCAGAAGTCATGAACGTTTTGTGTTGTACAAATTCTTGTTGAAGTAGTTTTGCTGCACCTACAAAGTTCGTTCCGTTGTCGGAGAATACGTGTCGGGGTGTTCCCCTGCGGGCACATAACCTTTTGTAGGTGGCGTGGTACGTTTGTGTACTCAGGTCCGACACCAATTCCAAATGCACGGCTTTGGTCACCATGCATATGAAAATTGCTATGTACGCCTTGCAAGTTTTGACTCCTCTTCCTTTGTTTATTTTCACATCAACATGTCCGGTGTAGTCGACGCCCGTGTTCGTGAATGGTCTTGATGGAGTTACACGCTCCCTTGGTAAGTCTGCCATCAGTTGAACGTTTCGGTTGGGTTTAAAACGATGACATCGAACGCATTGCCGTAGCTCCTTTTTCACTGTTCTGCTACCTCCTATGACCCAAAATTTTTGACGTAAATGGGCCAAAGTGAGTCGCGCGCCTCCGTGGAGGGTGTCGCGATGAGCTTCTTGTATAATAAGCTTCGTTAATCTTCCTGTAGCAGGAAGAATAATAGGATGTTTAGCGTCGGGTGGTAAAGTTGAGTTGTCCAGTCGCCCCTTCACACGCAGTATTCCATTTTCATCCAGAAATGGGGTTAACTTCAGTAGGTTGCTTTTTGTTGATATTGGTCGATTTTTCTTTAAACATTCTATTTCTTCGCCATTATATTCATTTTGAACGTTCTTGATGACCAATACTGTTGCTCCCATAATGTCTTGTGGTGACAAACACAAAACCTCTCTTTTGTTATCGCAGTCGGATAAGTTATTAGTTGAGTGTTGTGTCCGTTTTTGCTTACGAGTGTTGCTTAGTCGTAGAATCCATCCAAGCACTCTAATTACGCGTTTATAATTACTGGTTTTGTTGAGTAATGTTTCAATTATTTCACATTTCTTGTATGTGACTGCGCAGCATTTTATTTCTTGCAACTCATTATTAGTTATGTATGTCACACGATTGTCTTGATTGATTTGCGGCATGTTTGTTTTTAACCAATCAGGTCCATTCCACCAAAGTTTGAAATCAAGGAGTTGAAGTGGTGTGAGCCCTCGAGTTGCACAGTCAGCAGGGTTTTCTTCTGACTTCACGTAACTCCAGCAGTTCGCAGGGACAATGTTGTTTATTTGTTTCACTCTGCTTGCTACGTATTTTTCCCATCGGTTTATATCGCCCTGTAACCAGGCTAAGATGACCTTGGAGTCACTCCAGCACCTTATGTGCAGGTTTTTGTTGCAGAGCGTATTTTGTACCTTTTCTAGCAGTTTAGTTAGTAATACAGCCCCGCAGAGTTCCATTCTAGGTACAGTTATCCTATTGCTGATTGGTGCAACCTTTGTTTTTGCCGTGATTAGCGTAGTCACGTATTCACCAGCTTGATTTTTCACTCGGCTGTAAATGACGCACGCGTAAGCTTTTTCGCTTGCGTCGCAAAACCCGTGAATCTCTAAGTTGTTTTCTTGGCATTGTAACCATCGTGGTATGGTTAGTTTGTTTAGCAAAGGGATATCTTTTCTCATAGTTTCCCACTCAGTAGTGAGATCGTCGGGTAAGCGTTCATCCCAGTTGATTTTGTACATCCAGATTTTTTGGAACAGAAGTTTAGTTTTTATTGTAAGTGGCGATAATAATCCAAGTGGGTCGTATAGTTTGCTTATCTCGCTCAGTAGTATGCGCTTTGTCAGTTTTTTCAGGATTGGTATATCCCATTTATATGTGAAGCTATCATTTTCTTGATTCCATCTCATGCCCAACATTTTTGCGCTTGAGGTTTGTTCTGGGCGGAAGTCGATGTTTGTGTTGCGGCTCTTTTGATCATCTCGCAAGTCTTCTAAGATGCTCAGCTCGTTTGTTTTCCATTTTCTTAAGTTAAATCCGCCTTTTCGCAGTAACTCAATAAGCTGAGTGACCAGTGTTTTCGATGCATCGACAGTATCCTGCCCGTAGACCAAATCATCCATGTAGAAATAGTTTTTTAGGACATTTGCCGCCTCCGGATAGGTAGCTATTTCATCTTCTGCGAGTTTATGTAGAGTTCGCATTGATGTTCGCAGATAGGGTGCGCTTTTCATTCCGTAGGTTACCGTGCCCAACTGCCAATCTTGTAGGGGTTCGTTAGGGGAAGATCTCCAGATTATAGTTTGCAAATGTTGTTGTTTTTCGTTCAGCCAGATAAAACGATAAAGTTTTTCTACATCTGCTGTAAAGACGTATCTGTACGTTCTCCAGTTAATTAGCAGTGTCAGCATATCCTTTTGTAAGTTCGGACCGCAGTACATGAGATCGTTAAGGCTGCTGTCTCCTTTTGTCTTGTACGACGCGTTGAACACTACTCTTAGTTTTGTTGTGGTGGACTCAGCTCTCAACACGCCATGGTGTGGTAAGTAGACTTGACCTCTTCTTTCTTCAGTTACAAGTTTCATGTGGCCCATAGCGATGTATTCGCTCATAAAACGCTTGTACTCGTTACTGAGTTCCTTGTTGGTCAGCATTTTTCTTTCTAGTTGAAGGAACTGTGCTAATGCTTGTGACCTAGCATTTTTTAGGTTCCTTTGGAAATTGGGCTTCATGGGCATGTGCACCACATATTGTCCATTCGCCAATCTTGTGGTAGTCGCGTTGTAATATTCCTCACAGTGTTGTTCCTCACTCGTCGATGATGAAGCGTCTGGAATTTCTTCGGTTTCCCAAAATCTTGCCATGTTTTCGAAATCGTTGAGTGTTACCAAGCAGTTGTAAGTCTTTACATTTCCGCATAGAATCCAGCCCACTCTGGTTTGTTGGGCTACTGGGTATTTATTGTCACTCCTGATGACTCCATTTAGGATAAGTTCTGAGTAGACGTCCGCGCCCAAGAGCAGATCGATCGGGCCTGACCGATTGAACTGTGGATCAGCTAGTTTTAAGTTTTCCAAATAGTCCCAGTTGCTGATTGAAAATGATGCGGTAGGTAAGTTACTTATGAGTTTCTTCATAATTAATGCCTCCAAATTGAATTGATAGTCTGAATGTATTGACTGGCATTCCAAGTTCATTGCTCCTTTGCAGTTGCCACCGAGTGATCCGACACCCGATACAACAGCGCTCATTTTTCGTCGCTGTAATCTAAGGCGCTGTGCTGCGTTTTCCGTTATTAGGCTTACTTGGGAGCCTTGGTCAAGTAGGCCTCTCAAGTTGATGAAGTTTCCATCAATTGTTTTAACTTTTAGAAGTACAGTTGTCAACAGCACTTCCTTTTCTTCGTTTGTTATGTTGTTGACCCCATAGGAAGTTGAAGGGGCCGACGATGGGTTTGCTTCCCTTCTTGCTTGTTTGTTGCTAGATAGTTGTGTTTCTGCTTCATGCATAAGTGTGTGGTGTGCCTTTTGACACAATTTACACGTCTTTCGTGATTTGCATTGTTTTTCTCCGTGGCTGAATAGACAGTTTATACAAATATGCAAGTTGCGAACGGTGTCATTCCGTTTGTTTGTGTCCATAGCCAAGAATTGTTCGCAATTCATTAAAACATGATTCGTTTTGCATATTGGGCATGTTTTTGCTGTCGTGAAGAACGCTTTTGGTGAGCTTTGTGATTTCTTAAAGTACGATGACCCGTGCGTTTTATTCTTATTAATGTTATTTCGGTGTTCAGATTCTTTGTGTGGCTGTTTTTCCGATTTCCATGGTTTGTTGCCATGCAGCGCTTCCAGTGACATGAATTTTGATTCTAAAAACTCGGCGAATTCTTCCAGGTCGGGAAATTCCCTAGGACGTTTGATATCTTTTACGTATTCGTTATACGTACCGCTATCTAGTTTCTGAACCAAAAGGTGTACCACTATCGGATCCCAATTGGTGATGTCTAGCCCGATGTTTTTGAGCCCGTTCAAGCACTCCATCATAATGTCGTGAAGCTTCCGTATGCTTGCAGCGGTTGCTTGCTGAATACTCGCTTGATTCAGGAGTGTGTTCATGTAGGATGTGAATAACAGCCGTTTGTTATCGTAGCGGTGGGTCAGCATCTCCCAGCATGATGCATAGTTTTCAGCACTGATACCTAGATGCTGAACAAGTTTCTCAGCCTCACCCTTCAGCTTGGTTTTCAGGTGTTGCATTTTTTGAGCTCTAGAAAGAGTGGGATTGTTGTGTACACTTTCGAGGTAAAGGTCTCTAAAAGTCAGCCACTGGTTATAGTTGCCGTGAAAATCCGGTATTTCAATTTTTGGCGTAGATTTCTCAAAATGTGCATTATTCCAGATGTTTTGTTGTAGTTTCCTTTTCAGGTCATCATAAAGGTTCTCTGCAGCATTGTACTTTTGTTGGTATGCCGTATCCTCGTCTTGCAGTATGTAGTCAAGTTCCCAATTTGCTCTTTCGATATGTTCCCATTTAGTTTTCAGGACGTTCAAGTTGTCTTCTAGTTCCCATTTTTCCATCGCTACTTCCAAAGCTACGTTGATCTTTCCGATAGTGCGTTCGAACATTTTGAAGTTGCAGTATTGTTGACGCAAAAGATCTTGTTGCTTTTCCGTCGACTCGTTTGTTCCCCGAGGAGGTACGTGGAATTTGATATCGTCGAAAGTAAATTTCGACTTTCCCTTATCTTGCGCAGGCGTCGCAGGTGGTTGTTCCGTCTGACTCGTAGATGCAGACGGTAATTCCGACTTTCGTTTCAACACATCTTGCAGCACTTCTTCATACATCTTCTTCGTACTGCTGAAGATGTCATCAGTGAAATATTGCAAGTCAGTTTCTCCAGACTCTTCCAGTAGTTGGTGGTTGTGAACAAACTTCTCCCAGTTATTGTTCAGCCGAGAAAGACGCTCCTCCAGGTACGCCAAGTTCTTCCTGGTGGGACTGTCCTTCTTGTAGTTGATGCAAATAAGCTTCAAGTCTCTGAAGATAGATTCTTGACGGCTTATCAGTTCGGGTACACCATGAACCATTTTTGTAAGCTGTTGGTTTGACCTTTGGTGGAGTAGAGTTGTATCACCGCAGGTACTAGTTCACCAAAGTTGCGAAGTTTCCGCAAGTTTAGGATATTAAGTGCGTCAGCACTCCACTAACGCTGTGTGCACCTTCTCAATCCAACTGGGGCGACCCTCTTCTGGGAGACCCGCTAGACCGATTCGCTAACGCTAATAAAAATACTACGCACCTGTTATATCCGGCTCGAAGGACCAATTTTATGTATGGCTCAGAGGTAGCCCGTTGAGTTGACGAAAACAACAGAATTACGTTAATAAGGTTTATTCGTAAGTTACATTTAAGTTACGTTGGATGCTTATCCGCGGCTATGCGTCAACTGAACGTTGAAATTATAATTAATATAAAGTTGCGAAAAGTAGGTCGCGGCGTAAGCAAATTTGCCTGTACGTAAACCGTACACAGTTCGTGAGTGACCGCGCTTTAGGTCATGTCACGCCCTTAAGGCCCTACTGCCGACCAAGTGGCGCCCTCATTGAATAAAAAATCGTAGCATAGCATAGAAAATAAATAATAAAGAATGCAACGTCACGTTTGTTACAAAGAGGATAAAGTATTTTTATGTTGTTAAAACACGACTCAGAATGTTTCGTATCCAAAGTAGTAGGCAAAAGTGTCAGAAACGACCGTTTTTGGTACTTTATCCTCTTTGTAACAAACGTGACGTTTTTTTTTTTTTGGGGGTTGGGAAATCTTCTAATGAATTCTCCCGCTCTGGGTGGAGTGCGAGGGCGTGTCAGACTCTTACTGACTAAAACCCACCCCTGTTCCTTCCCTGCCTGAGTGCCCAGGGGTGCGGTAACTCATTTTCAAAATTTATCCGCTACCCCTAGGCATGCAGGCACCGGCCACGATGGGTCCCGTCAGTGGTGGCTGACACTAATCTCTGAGGCGCGCGTGGAACACTACGCGCCGTCGACTCACGGGCCTGGTGCTGATCGGACGGCGAGCTACCCACTGCTCGCCGTCCGCAGGCCCGGGTTTACGGTGCCCGGAGATCATATCGCGACGTCCTACGCCCAGTACGCCCAGTACTCCGGTGAGCTTCCCGGAAGCTTCGCAGAAGGCCGAGACTGCCTCCCATTCCCTCTCGCTCCGTAGCATGGCCTAAACCAGGACCGGGCACGAGAGGTCGCCGCCAACTATTGCATCCCCGAGGACACGGCGGTGCTCCGCCCAAGCGGGGCGGACCTCCACCGTATGCTCCACCATGTCCTCTGGGTGATCCGCGCAGTGGTAACACCCGGGCGTTTCCTCCCGCCTGATCTGATACAGGAACCTCCCGAAACAACCGTATCCGGTGAGGACCTGCGTCAGGCGGAAGATGAGGACGCCGTGACGCCTCTGATGTCCAGAGACACTGCCAAGACAACTCTACCCCAGGCCACTGCATCCCCCGTCGTGAGGGCACGTACGCGCATGATTGCGTCCACCGTGGAGCGCCCCCTGCGGAAGCCGTAATGGCTCTCCGCCAGATCCAGCCCCACCCGCACCAGCTGCCCGACGAGGTGGTCTGCAATTACTCTTTCAAAGAGCTTGCCCACTTCGTCGAGCAGCACAATGGGCCGGTAAACGGACGGAGAGTCCGCAAACGTGACGTTGAATTCTTTAATATTAATTTCTATGCTATGCTACGATTTTCTATTCAATGAGGGCGCCACTTGGCTGGTAGTAGCCGTCTTATTCATAAAAATCGCTAATCATATACTCAACTTAAATACTGATTAGCAGCAGATTTTAAATCCTAAATTTTTATAGACAATTTCATATTAAGAACCAACTAATCACATGCTTATTTTCTCTCGATCTATTCTAGACTATCCCTTAACATTGCGTCTACTTGTTGCCATTCGATCGAGCAAAAAAAAGTAACAAAAAAGCGTTTCTAGTAGGGGAGCCCCCTTTAATTTTTAATTTATTTTTATTATTTGTTGTTATAGCAGCAACAGATATACAAATTCTGTGAAAATTTCAACTGTCTACCTATTACGGATCATAAGATACATCCCGCTGCCAGACAGACGGACGAACAGCGGAGGCCCGTTGGTTACCCTTCGGGTACGGAACCCTTAAAACTTCATTCAAATTGATCCAGCTGTTCTCGAGTTTTGCACTTATCAACATATTTAGCAATTCATTTTTATTTATAGGTAAACATAGATAAGGCCTAAAATGTTCCTTAGAAATCCTTTGTCTTTATCCTTTGTACATTTTCACCTTCACATTGTTATCAAACAACACTAATACTTGAAGAAAGATTGCTAGCATTAATATATACTCGAGCACTTCAAATCTAAAGTGGAAAACCTCTCCAGGAAAGGAGTGTTTATTCCATATCTATCACTCTCCCCACATAAAACCTACGTCACAATCACACATCGAATATTTTATGGGGCAATAGTTTCGAGGATTTCCGATTGGCATGAAGTATACGCATTCCGCCGAGATGAATATCACGGGATATTCATCCCAGTGAACATTTGCCTTCTCGAATCCTGTGGAGAAAAGGTCTAGGATTACGGAACTATCGGAGCAAACGAATCAGAAATGTGGAAAGGATCCGGTGTAATATAGAGATGAAATATTACCTATTGTAGCTATTAAATCGGAGAAGGTTTTCCTTAAGGATGGTCAAGTGCAAGTTAGTAATAACTGTTATAATTTGACGTCATGCAAGATTTAGGTAGGTAGGTACTTTATAGTGCGTCATTAAGGCGCAGTTATACGACTTCTAATGATTTTAAATTGAACATCACGTCTAAACGACTCGTCGTATTTCTTTGAATAAATAATATGTTAATCTTGATAATATATTTCGTAATTTGATATGTGAATATTTGAAATTATATTTTTATAACATAGTGTAATTAATTTAGGAAGTTATGTCTAACGCGGATAAAAAATGGAGAATCACGCAAAAACTATGCGTATTTTAATGAAACCTTCACTATTTTTAAGATAATTTAATTATGTATGTTTTAGTATACGCGTTTTAGTATAATACCTGCTGTTTTATGTATAATAAATTAATAATTCGTCTAATTTGGGACAGCACACAAGGGCGAGTCCTATTACTGGGTGGACCGTCCACCGTGAACGTACGACGCGTTGCGTGAGCTCAGCACAGAACACGCAAGCTAACCACTCAAGGCCGTTGGCATTTATCTGCATCTTAAGGGTCTACTACCAGCCAAGTGGCGCTCTCATTGAAAAAAAATCGTAGCATAGCATGGAAAATAAATATTAAAGAATCCAACGTCACGTTTGTAACAAAGAGGATAAAGTATTTTTACGTTGTTAAAACAGGTCTCAGAATGTCTCGTATCCAAATTTGTAGGTAAAAGTACCAAAAACGGCCGTTTCTGACATGACCTCAAGCGCGGTCACTCACAGACTGCATAGAAAAGAAAGATGCATGACGACACAATGCTTGCAATTTATTGCAAAATAAGAATCATTTTATCGATTTACTCTAAACTGAGTTGAGCTATAAAAATCTAAAACAACAAAATTTTGCATTAGGGTCAACTCACACCAAAAGAGCGTCGAAGCGCCCGCGGCGCCGCGGGCATCCGCGCGACTCGAGTCGCGCGATGCGATAATAAGTATTGTAGTAATGAAAATAAAGCTAAAATTCATATGACACTGAAACTGCGCTACGCTTCGACGCTCTTTTGGTGTGAGTTGACCCTTAAGGTTTGATTCATTATTTGTTATAAATTTTATCGACTTACGTTGGCTGGTAATACGGAAAAAAAAACTAAAAGGTCATAGTTAGAGGTAAGTTTGATTTTATTTTTAAATGTGTTTCGGAAACAACGAAGTTCTCAGATATATAGTCAAAATTAACATACGTATTCAAATTTTTTCTCCAGCTCAAATTAAATAGATTGCACTAAAAAACTTTTAGAAAATCAGCAATTTTTACGAAACATTCTGAGGCCTGTTTTATTAACGTAAAAATACTTTATACTCTTTACAAACGTGACGTTGGATTCTTTAATATTTATTTTCTATGCTATGCTAGGATTTTTTATTCAATGAGGGTGCCACTTGGCCGGTAGTAGACCCTTAATAAAATAATTTACTCGATTAGTCTTTATGCTACTATTTGTCATCCCAATGTCACTTGGATTAATATTAATGAACAATATGATTATCTACTTAATTTATTATCCATTTTGCTTTATTGACAAGCACACAATGAGTTTCATTCATAATCAGGAAAAATGGGTCGAAAACAGTAAGTTAACCGTTATAACTTTTGCAAATAACTTACCTACCTTATCGTAACACTAATTTAACGAAGGTTCTTTCCTTATACATTGGTGCCGATTCTGTTGTGCACAAACTAAACTTGATTTAGGCTATTGCTATCTTTTTCTCTCTAATAAAACAAGAAAGAGACGGACGTAAATTAGAACTGTCAAATTTAGTTGAACTGATATTTCCATACAAATTAAGGGTAAGTACACGTAAAAACATGTCGACTAAAAACACGGTAAAGCGCAAGGCGTAAACTTGTTTGACATCTCTAACTTAGTTCATAGCTATAGCCGTCCTTTTCTCGCACTGCCTTTTAGAAAAAGATAGCGATTCTCTTATTTTGGTTTAGTTGTTGAACAAGGGAATCGACACCATTATCTATTATTTTGATGGATTTTGACTGAAGATTTTAACTTTATCCCTTTGGCTAAGAGCCACTAAGGACACTTAGCTTCAGTTAAGAGCCTCAGTGTCGGCTAATCAGCCGATAATGGAATTTATAATTTGAGAGTTCTTCTCAGATAGATGGTGCGAAGAGGTTTTCTTTTATTGATGCAAGTACCCAGTACCTACCTAATCTGTTTTTAAAAATCTAGGATATGGTGGACATCCCATCCACACGCACAAAACGTTTTGGAACACATTCATTGTGCGTACAGCTAAGGAGTGGAATTCCCTGCCGGAGTCTGTGTTTTGCTAGCTAAATAGCTAGCGGAACACAGACTAGTCGCCAGTGATAGCTAAAACCTGGGGGTCTTTAATTAAGCATGAATGGGTTACCTAAGCGTACTCCATCGTCTACATCATCGCTTACCATCAGGTGAGATAGTGGTCAAACGCGAACCTATCAATTATAAAAAAATAATGTATATTACAGGCTTAGACTATGAAAGGTTATAGACAAAGTGTCAAAAGCCAGCAATCTGAAGTACCAGAATGAGAAGCCGGCTTCTATCTGTACACGCGAAATAAGCTCACACAGACATAATGAGAAGCCGAAACGTCAGCGTTACGTTCGTCAAGGTCACTCACACATTTTAACGATCCTGCTTCATTTAGTGTCCAATGACGTTGCGTATAACCTTTCATAGTCTAAGATTACAGGGTTCTTATCTAACTTATCGTGGTCGCGGATTAATTCGAAATAGAGTTACAGCGGCCCTTGGCATCTGTGGCTGTATATGTATGTATGTGTGTACTGAAGGAACAGGGGTGGGTTTTAGTCAGCAAAAGTCTGACACGCCGGGAGCTCCAGCCAGAGCGGGACAAGTCATTAGATGATTTCCTAGCCCACGAAAAAAAAAGGTAGTTATCTTGAATTTGAGTGCGTCACGATTACCCGAAGTTCAAGAACCTTTGACCGAAGAAGTATTGGTCGAAAGATTGTTTACCAACGATCATTTTTTTTTTTTTTTTTTTTTTTTTTTTAAACGTTGCCCCACACTAGGAATTACTCCTGTATCGTGGGTGCGTTCACAAACATGCATACACAAGACACCCAGACCCGGAACAACTATCTGTAGGTCATACAAATATTTGTTCCGTGCGGGGATCGAACCCGCGACACGCAGCGCAGCAGCCGAACGCTCAACCACTGCGCCAACCGTGTCGTCAATTCGACTGAAGACTCTTCGGTCACGTGAACTTCTGGCAATCAACAAACTCCTAGAACGCCGGTTCCACCAGAGGTCTCAGACATCTCAGAAGCCAGGATCTGTAAGTGGTGGAGGGATAAACATTATTTGATGGTTTAGTGAAAAGGACTCAGTCAGATATCATTATGGGGCAGTCGGTCAAACGTATTACGGCGATTACTTTACTATTTGATGGTGTAATACCTAAACTAAAAATTGTATCAATTTATTTCGCCATTATCTAGCCATAGACGGAGACAAAAAAGTAAAAAAAAAGATCTTTTTTTTTTTCTATTACTTTACCCTTCAGCCCCAGCGGACAAACCCGGGTTGTCAAATTGAATCCCGACGACAACCCGGGTTGACAGCCGATTTTTTTTTTTTTTTTCACTTAAATAATTTTTTTTATTTGTCAAACTCACCGGTGAGTTTCAGTGACCTTGATGGTCACTGAAACTCATGATAGTAAACTAATCGCCATACTAGGTTTGTATGGAAGAATGACCGACTAGGGCACCCATATGTTTATTTACCTAGGTAATCGATTTGACCAAAATTATATTAAGATTGAGATAAAAGGATAGCTAAAGAAGATGATTCTAGGCATCCTAAATTTCGTAGCCTGAAAACAATCATCATGTATTTAAGCAAAGTAACAGTACACACTATACACGTTTTTAATAAAGGCGATAACAATTTAATAGCCGGTACTCTATCTATTACGCTGTGCATACATAAAGCTAATTACAATTTTAATGAGTCTGAAACCATTTTACTTAAGTGTTATTATGTATTAACACTTAACTGCTAGGGTTAAAGTAGGTGCTTATTATTTTACACGTGGCAAGTTTTGAGACCGGGACGGAATGGCAGAGGATTTTGCCACCGGTCAGTGCATACATACATAGCCGCTTAGATACTGTAGCATTCCGGCGGCCTACCAAGTCATCCCACGACGGTGACGTGCCGCGACATGCGACATCACGCCGAAGTATGCCTCAAAATAAATACGTGTGAAGTGGGTAGCGGCGCGGGCGCAAATTTTGTGTGCATGTACTCCCGTTTGCACTGCCTCATCCCACGGCATGCTCATGACGTTAGAAATCGAGGATTAATTCATTAAAGTGTACCTTTACCCAACCTTTCTGACGTCTCTGGCCGAGTTGACATTAGGTATACTTTCAGATTTAGGATTTCACGCGTAGGTATTTTAAAACATCCCGACCGCAACGAAGCAATCGTTCTTTCCTTTTCGCCCACTGGCTGACGCAAAAAAACAGGCAGTAAAGTTGGGTCCGAAGTTTATTATAAAGTTATAAAACTATATAGTTTGTGTTCCTATTAGTGTTAGAAGTGTGTATAATGAGACAGCCAGTTTAGAGGGTGTTTTGTAACTGAATATTGTGCACTTATCGAGAATCTTTATTTTGACTCGGGGTAAAAGTACTCCATGCAATTTAGACTGAAAGCTGATCAAAATGAAAAACAAGAACCTTGCCTTCTGCCTCTTTTCTATACATAGTAGGTACTCTAAAATAGAATGTTGTGTCCCAAACATGGAAAACATCGATAAACAAAAACGTAGAATCGAGCCTACCTATGATTTCATACATAACACTTGCTCAAAACCTGACTTGGGACCCTGGAACGGAACAACAGAGCTGTCAATGAATAATATTATAGAATGGTTCGAAAAAACTGAAAACGTTTTTGTATTCTTATAAGCAAAACCTTTCATTTTATACCCATGGCCATAATTATTATCATGGCAATGTATAAAAAATAACTTGTCCACTATCTTTGGGAATCCGCCATATTGACACTTATCCAACCATGCCCTGTCATTCAGACTAATCATGTATGCAAGATTTCAGCTTAATCGGAAAATGGGTCAAATTTAATTTCTAGAATGTTTTTACATACATGGTTGCATGTTTTTAGATAAGCATAAAAAAAGAGAAAAAGTAAATCCCAAATACTTACGTCCCAAGCCAATTTATGTTTTCACGTTCACGAATAACCAATCCTTGATTAATATTCAATCTAACGAAGCCTTAAGAGTAAAACGACGTAATTTTGGCGACGAAAAAGTTTTTGCTCAATCTTCGAATGAATTCATTAAAACTTGCGAAAGATTTTTGTGGGCCAAACTTGATAACAGCCTACCAGGAAAACCGTAAAAGGATAAAGTGAAACCTTGACAAACAGGTTTGTAACTCCACTATAAGGAGTGACTATTGAAATGGTAATATAAACTGCACATAGAATGCACAACACTTTGGAAACCGGATTTATGATCGAAACGATGCAATATTTGGATACAGATTCGGCTCAACATTTTATTTAAGGCGCAGTTATACGACTTTTAATGTTTTTTAATTGAAGATCACGTCTAAACGACTAGTCATAATTCTTTGAAAAAAAAATATATGTTACTCTAGACAATTTCCTTCGAAATGTGAATATTTGAAATTATATTTTTATAACATAGTGTAATTAATTTGTAAAGTTATGTCTAATGCGGATAAAAAATTGAGAATCACGCAAAAACTACAAAGCGTATTTTTATGAAACCTTCACCATTTTAAAGATCATCATCATCTTCTTGCCCGTATCTCATGTTACTTGGGGTCGGCGCAACACGTTTTTTTCTCCCATTCTGTCCTGTCAGCCGTCACGCTATCACTAACTCCGTTTTCTTTCATATCACTCCTCACACAATTCATTCATCCTTTCTTTGGCCTCTCTTTCCCTCTCCATCCATCCACATTTGTATTCATAACTCTTTTAGTTACATGTGTTTCATCCCTCCTCTTCACATGACCATACCAAGATAAGCGGTTCCCTTTCAACTTTTCGGTGACTGGCGCCACTTTTAAAGATCATTTAATTATTTATATATGTTATTTTATGTATAATAAATTAATAATGCGTCTAATTTCGGACAGCGCTCCTTGATGGGCGAGTCCTATTAGTGGGTGGACGTACGACGGGTTGCGTTGCGTGAGCTCATGGAACACGCAAGCTAACCACACACAACAAGGTCGTTGGCATTTAATAGCGCCTTAACTCAGTGTAGAGATTGGCACGGCACGGTTGGAGCAGTGGTTGAGCGATTGACTTTTACGCTGCTTGTCGTGGATTTGATTCCCACGGAACAAATATTTACATGACCTATTGATGGTTGTTCCAGGTCTAGGTGTCTTGTGTATGTGAGTTTGAATGTTTGTGAACGAACCTACGATACAGGAGTAGTGTGGGGCAGTGTTTTTTAGGGTTTAGTAGTCCTAAAAAAGACAATAAACCCTTATAGTTTCGGTCTGTCCGTCTGTCCGTCCGAGGCATAGTTAAGAGATTGCAATTTTGTGTGGATATCAGTATTAAGCACGCCACGGTAAAGAAATAATAAAATGTTGAAATTTTATTTTTTACGGTATCTGCCATCCAGGCCTAAGTGGGGATGACTTTTTTTTTGCCTGTCCTATTGTGTGGGGTATCATTGAATAGGGCTTTCAAAGTCATTGCGGGCTTAGACAGACTAATTTTCGATTCAGTGATTGATTTGCGAAATATTAAACTTTAAAGTGTTTTTTTTTTTGTTTGAGTCGAGCATCTCTCCCCATAACAGCCAAACTATAGACTTGAAAAATCTAAATACATTTGTGATGGTAGTATTTTAAATGAACTTTCAAAGAGAACTATCACGGCTTAGTTAGCTCTGTTAGTTTTAGAGAAATATTCGCCCAAGTTATAAAATGTCTTGTTCTATTTCAGACCGAATAAAAAATTCTTGATAAAAATTACTTAAGTGAAGTGCGGTCTACGGAACCCTACCTTGTGCGTGACCCAAAGCGTACTTGGCCGATTTTTTTTTCTAAAGAAATAATGCTATTGTAACCAAATCGGCATCGTAACTAAGAAAGAAACTGTGACATCTCAATCCTGCTCATTCCTAAGCAAATTATTAGGAACAAAACAGATTCATCCTAATAAAGAAGAAGGAAGTGCCAATAGAAATAATACAACGCAAGGTCTAAAGCCCTAATAGACTTCGACAAGGATGTCAGATAATTATAAACTTTAACTCGAGGCAATAAGAGTTACTTTAATAAAAGCTGATGGCCAATTCCCATCTTCTTTGCCTGTCTGGCGTTTGATAAGAGAGCAAAATATTCTACAAGCTGGGTCTAAGGGACCTTACTTAAACTTTATTGTGCAAGGAATGGCCCGCGTAATTTATATTGGGTTATAAAGTGATAACGTAAACGTAAAAGTTTACGATTTGGAATGTTAAAGAGTTTTTAACTTTTTACTTTCGGTGTCCTTTGTGCGATAAGAGCCTAGCTAGATTATCTTATACAGTCAAACCCTGTACAATTTTGCCCAAAAAAAAGTAACTTTATCCAAAATCGAAAATTGAGAGATTTTTTTCAAATCCGTTCAAAATTAAATAAGTTAGAAACTTTTCAAATCTGGTGGAAGAGGAAACCGTCATATGACAGAGAAAGGATGCACACACATACGTATGATGTCACCGCCATTTGCTTACGCGCGCACAAAAGAGATATCGTCTTCGTATCCTTATACCAACACTTGAAATGCTAATTGCTGCTTCATTTATGACGCAGTTATACAACTTTTAAACTTTTTTAATTGAACATCACGTCTAAACGACTAGTCTTATTTCTTTGAGAAAAATATATGTTACTGTAGACTATATCCGTCGTAATTTGATCTGAGAATATTTGAAATTATAGTTTTATAACATAGTGTTATTAATTTGTAAAGTTATGTCTAACGCGGACAAAAAATTGAGAATCACGCAAAAACTATTAAGCGTATTTTTATGAAACCTTCACCATTGTAAAGATCATTTAATTATTTATAATTTAGTCTCAGTGTTTTATTTAAATACTTGTTGTTTCATGTGTAATAAATTAATAATGTGTCTAATTTCGGACAGCGCTCCTTGATGGGCGAGTCCTATTACTGGGTGGACATACGACGCGTTACGTGACCTCAGCGCAGAACACGCAAGCTAACCACTCAAGGTCGTCCACGGTCGAAGGAGCGCTGTCCGAAATAAGACGTATTATTAATTTATTATACATTAAAAAAACAGGTATTATACAAAAAATCGTATACTAAAACATAAATAATTAAATGATCTTTAAAATGGTGGAGGTTTCATAGAAATACGCTATATATTTTTTGCGTAATTCTCAATTTTTCATCCACGTTAGACATAACTTTACAAATCAATTACACTATGTTATAAAAATATAATTTCAAATATTCACAAAACAAATTACGAAAAAAATTGTCTAGAGTAACGTATATTTTTTTCAAAGAAATAAAAGTAGTCGTATAGACGTGATGTTCAATTCCAAATCATTAGAAGTCGTATAACAGCGCCTTAATAACCAATTTTGATGCTGTTCTTAGAAAAACTTAGATATCTTTTTAGTGTATTGTGGTTTCATTTTGTATTAAACCTACAAAAATAAACACTGGAGAGTAGGTAGCCTATTGCAACCATGCTAGTCAATTACGTCATTCGTATTCATAGAACCTGCCATCGCAAATTAGAAAGCAGTAAAAATAAAAGTCAAACGGGCTTTGAATGTGGGACATAGCAGGACCCTTGTTTGAACCTCTTCCACACGTGCGTCTCGAAAATGACAAAAATGTTGATCACGTGAGTTTTATATTGTTTATTTCTATTTAAAAGTCATGTTTTTCCCTGAACAGCTCGAGAAGAATTTGTTTTTGTAGATACTTACCTACCTATTTATCATCATCATCAGCCTTTTACTGTCCCCACTGCTGGGGCCGTAATCCACCACGCGGGCCAATGCGGGTTGGTGGATGTCACATGTCTTTGAATTTTTAGTTCTACGACATGCCGATTTCCTCACGATGTTTTCCTTCACCGTTTTGAGAGCAGTGGTGATGAAATAATTTACACAAATTAAAGTGCCTGCCTTGGTTTGAGCTCACGACCTGCAACTTGTAAGACGTGGCCGTTACCACTGGTTCCACAGCTCTGCCTAAGACAATATTCAAAACTCAACTGGTTATGTATGCAAAACAAAACTTGCATTAATATTTATCTAGCTAGCAGTTACTTATAATATTATCACATAAGTATACATCACAATATTATATTGTGTATGTGTATGTTTGATACTCCTTCTCGCTCAAACGGTTAACCGGATTCGGATGAAATTTGGTACCTGGATAGCTCATATCCTGGAATAACATATAGGCTATAATTTTTAAAGGTGGGAAATACTAAATTCACACGAGCGGAGCCGCGGTGGCAACTAGTAGGTAAATAAATGCAGAACAAGTTACAGGTATTCCAAGCAAAACAGAAAATGGTATTTACTATGGAGAAAATACCAGACTGCAAAACTTAAATTTTAGTAATCATGTTTACATTTCTGACATCTGTATCAAAACACACGACATTTACAATCTCCAGTAATGCAATAATCTTCACGCTTGTTGGAACAAATTGGTCGTCTCATGCGAAGGCACGAGGTTGACAACCCGACGACTTTGGTTTACTTCCGAACACTTTCCTCCTTCAAGCCTTGACCTGCATGCCAAGGAATTAATTGGTCCTTTTTGTATTGTTTTCCTCGAGATAAATTTAAGGGAGGGATAATTAAAGCCTTCCTTCCAATATTTATGCATTGGGCGAATAGTACAGATTTTATAGCTTGAGCTCAACCTTTTTTAAAAGAAATTTACGAAGGCACGAAGGGTTCCGTACCATTATCTACAAAAACGGCAAAAAAATCACGTTTTTTGTTTGGGAGTTCTCTTAAATATTTATTTTGTTCTGTTTTTTAGTATTTGTTACCAATAGCGGCAACATAAATACATCATCAGTGAAAATTTCAACTGTATAACTATCACAGTTCATAAGGTACAGCCTGGTGCCAGACGGACAGACAGACGGACAGCGGAGTCTTAGTAATAGGGTCCTGTTTTACCTTTTGGGTTATTTTTTTTTTTTTTTTTTTTTAAAAAGGTATTTCTGTATTCGGCCCATATACATGTATGAATCTTATTTGTCCGCGATTTTCTCAAAAGCTGCTGATCCGATTCGGATGGGGGTCGCTATTCAAATGCTTATTTCTCAAGAAAGGTTTTAGTATATAATACATTAGGATCTGATGAAGATCTTCGGAGACAGACAGTGGTAATCTTCAATATCTAACAGCAAATGACTTGCGATTACTTCGATCGTATGTATATGTATTGTTAACACAATTTAACGGGGAACCACAACTAAAAAGTGAAAAAAAACAACCGACTTCCAAAAAAAAAAATACACTAAAAATTAATAAATAACTTTAACTTCGGAAGTCGGTGTCAAATAACGAAGAAGTAAAATACAAACACCGACTGCCGAAATTAAAGTTATTTATTAATTTTTAGTGTAATTTTTTTTTTGTAAAAAAGTTTTTTATTTTTCACTTTTTAGTTGTTATACCCCAGAACTAAAAACCCCAATAACATGGAACGTGGAATTTAAACATTAGGAGAACACCAAAACCTCATCGTATTTTCCACGTTTTACATGTATTTTCCGTTTTTGTTCAGTATCTCAAAAAGCGCTGAAGCAATTTCGATAAAATTTATATGGGAGTATATTTTTTCATCTGAAAGAATATACTCCCGAGGTGGTCGGGAGTATATTCTTTCAGATGAAAAAAGAAAAAAAAAAACATACCGACGAATTGAGAACCTCCTCCTTTTGGAAGTCGGTTAAAAATAGAAAACTTCTTTACAAAAAATAGAGCCGACTTCCAAAAAAACACAAAAAGAAGTGAAAAGTAACTTTCTTTTTTTAATATTGGCAAGCGACCCGCTCCGCACCACACGGGTACAAATTATATACACAAACCTTTCTCATTTATCGCTCCTTCTATTAGTAAAAATCGCATTCAAATCCGTTGCGTAGTTTAGGAGTAGATAGCTGTGAAACAGACAGACGCGGTTAGCGACTTTGATTTATACTATGTACAGATAGGCCTGTGTTTGACCACTATCTCACCTGCAGGCGTAATCGCTAACTCAGTTGACATCAATTTGATAGGCACTTTGCCGTACATTGCTGCTTTGACGTATAGGAAAACCGTAGTGCCTATTACAATCGATGTCCACTGAGCAATGTACTGTAAAGTGCCTATCAAATTGATGTCAACTGAGTTAGCGAATACACCTGCTGATGGTAAGTGATGATGTGGTCGACGATGGAGCACGCTTGCCTAGAAGAAACTTATTCTCTCTTGACTTAAAGACCCTCATATAATTGCTATCAGAAACACGTACAGGAAGGAAAAGGGTACGTGGAACATAGATCAACTATAACCTATAACTGTACTCTAGGGATAGTTGATCATTCCATGCGAAGAGAGTGTGGCACTCAACGCTTTGTGAGTGGCAATCAGAGAGATCTCAAATGGATCGCAATATTGCCCTAAAGCCAGATGCTTTTACTTACTATACCTACCTATCTACGAGTATAGGTTTTCTGATTAGTTTTTGTATGTATTGTCTTGTATGTATCTGTGAGACGAATTGTTTCATACAACATAACATTGGCTAACGACTGCAAACTTAGTTCCTAAATATATTTTTTTTCCGAAAAAGTATAGGTACCTGCTCCAATGCCCTGAAATTGCTTTAGCGCTTTTTGAAAAAATAAACAAAATCAAAAAATGTTTATACGTAGTTTTGGTCTCCTCCATTTACGAGTATGTTCAAATTCCTGCATGTTCCATGTTATTGGGGTTATCAATTCGGACATAACTTTTAATATTTAGTTTTAGTTCTGGAGTAGGTATAAATATCAACTAAAAAGTGAAAAATATTTTTTTTTTTCAAAAAATACAACCGACTTCCAAAAAAGAAAATACACTTAAAATTTAAAAATAACTTTAAAATCTGAAGTCGGTGTCAATTAATGAAAAAATAAAATACAAACACCGACTGCGGAAATTAAAGTTATTTTTCAATTTTAAGTGTATTTTCTTTTTTGGAAGTCGGTTGTACTTTTTGTAAAAAAGTTTTTATATATAGGTTTGGATGGATGATTAGATCTTCTTTCAGCTCTGAAAGCATCCTTCGTATCATAATGCACGTTCATTCTGATGTAAATAACGGTCATTATGACGAGCATGAGAATGCATGTATTGTATTCAACGTTTAGGCATCTGCCCCACCGCCGACGATTTGCGAAAAGCGAGTCGAGCTAGCGCCTAGCAACTAGGAAAGAGTTAGCAACGAGAAGTTCTGCTCGCCAAGTGAGCGTCGCTGAGCCAGTCTTTATTAACACACTTTTAGTAAACAAACCTTAGAAGTTAAATTTGGCCTACTTCCCGGTTTCTGATTAAGCTGAAATTTTCGTAGGTACATGTTTAGTTTGGATGACAATGGTGCAGATTCTGTTCTGCACAAACTAAACTTAATTTAGGCTATTCCTATCTTTTTTTCTCTAATAAAACAAGAAAGAGACGGACGTTAATTAGAGCTGTCAAATTTAGTTGAACTAATATTTCCATACAAATTAAGGGTACACGCAAAAACATGTCGATTAAAAACACGGTGAAGTGCAAGGCGTAAACTATACTATGTTTCAGATAAATTTGCAACAAAGTACATGAACTTTCCCTAATAACTCTTCGTAGGTAGGTACCTGAACTGAACAATTAAAAATCGTTTTTCATTATTAGACAATGGAAAAGGATCACGAGAGATGTTGATTCGGGACAGCTTTGAGTCATTAATTCCGTTTTTCAAATTAAAAATGTCAATAAATGTAGATGGGTCAATGACCGTTATTGCACGTTTATTTGGAACAACCTTTAGTTTGACATCTCTAACTTAGTTCATAGTTCCGTCCTTTTCTCGCACTGCCTTTTAGTAAAAGATAGCGATTCTCTAATTTTAGTTTAGTTATTAAACAAGAGAATCGACACCAATGTATTGTTATCTAAGTGACGTCATTCTAAATCTAATATGGCGGACGCCCAAAGATGTCGGACTAGTTTTCTATGCATTCCCATGCTATGGATATCAAATAAAAGAGTTTGCTGAGAGAAACACGAAAATAAAGAGTGGCACTTCGGGAGTGCCGACAGAAGTGAAAACTTGAACAGAAATGCCCAACGCTCCTAAAGAAGTTTTCACTTCGATCGCGTGGCGGTGTCGGTGTCGGTGGCGAGTTCAATTGTTTTTCCCATTTCAAAAATGCCCAACGCGCCTAAAGAAGTTTTCACTTCTGTAAAAAATAAAGTGTTTTTAGGTTTTTTGAAATACAGCAAATTTTACCTTTTGTTTTTTTTTTTACTTTTTACTGATGATGGTACGCGTTTGACCACTAACACAGCTGTAAAAAAAAAATTAAATTCAATATGTGAACCCCAAAGATGGCGGAATAGTTATTTTTTAATGCATTCCCATGATATGGATATTCAATACAAGGGTTTACTGAGATGAAAGAATACGAAAAATACAATGACGTCACTCTTAATTTAAAGCGTGTTTAAACTACTTACGTGATTTTATTATTTCATAGCTCTTGTCGCTGTGACAAACTTGTGGAGTTAGAGTTAGAGAGAGTCACCGGCAGTGTGAGTACTTAGTAAGCAATCAACTATCAACATAATTAATCTGTTTTATTAAACCGAGACCTACGTCTGTTATACCTTTTTTTAATCGTATAGAATTAGAAATGAGTATATAAGAGGAAGTCTGAAAGTGGCACCGCTGACTGAAAAGTTGTGTGGAAATCGGTTGTCGTGGTATGGGCATGTGATGCGGAGGAATGAAGAAATGTCGTGAGGAAAGTCTTGTGGATGGATGTGGATGGCTATAAGAGTAGGGGAAGGGCAAAGAAACGATGGTTGGACTGTGTAAAAGAGGATATGGGTAAAGAGGGGGTGACTACAGAGATGACGACTAATAGAGGAGTATGGAAGAAAAAGACATGTTGCGCCGACCCCAAATAAATTGGGATAAGGGCAGGAAAATGATGATGATGGTAACCTTTAAATGGCGCCTGGGCTTTTGAGCAAAAGACCAGGGAGTGTGGGATTCTTACCTCACTTAAACCACCCCGGTGATCAACATCCGCACATGGAACCCACCGTTACCTCGTAAAAGACCTCTTCAGAACCCTCTCTGTGTAACATCTGTTTGGGGACATCCCTGAAGGCACTGTAAAGAGGTCTTCTCTGCCTGAGCCTTGCTGTGCACGACAGCAAGTACCTACGTCTATTAAACCTACGTTTCATGAGCGAGAATATAGTCTATAGCAAATCGTTTCTTCTTCGGTGGGACAAGTCCCTTAAGCCTCAACTCATGCGTGTCACGAACACGATCGAGACTTCAGGTGTTTGATGAATCCGTACAGCTGCTATATTATCTCTGATAACCTTCTAACACTTACTCCTACATCCCACGTGATCTAGTAGTGTTCCAGGGTCGTGATTGCGCTCGGAAACGATCATCCAATTGGTCCGCGAGGGGGCTCACTGCGCGATTTGTATCATTGCTTAAATTGAACGTAATGTTGGGTGCAATTGTATGGAACTCTGCTGTTATGTAAGCTGATGTTACGACAGTGTTCTTTATTTTTGTTCAACCAAAGGAGCGTCCATTGGCAACAATAAAGGAGAGACTTATGTTCAGCAGAGGGAATAGTCAACCTGGTACATTTTATATGTCGCAGGTAAATGATGATACCACTGCGGTGGAGCATACGGTGGAGGCCTGCCCCGCTTGGGCGGAGCACCACCGTGTTCTCGTGGATGCGATAGGCGGCAGTGACCTCTCGCGCCCGGTCCTGGTTCAGGCCATAGTACGGAGCGAGAGGGAATGGGAAGCAGTCTCCTCCTTTTGCCAAGCAGTAATGCTCGCGAAGGAGGAGGCGGAACGGGTGGAAGGTGGCTCAACGTAGTGGCTCTCACGCCCCCAGCCGCAGCCGCCGCAGGAGACGCCCTGGGCGTAGGACGTCGCGAGACGATCTCCGGCCGGCCCGGCGAGCAGTGGGTAGTCGCCGTCCGATCAGCACCAGGCCCGTGAGTCGACGGCGCGTAATGTTTCACGCACGCCTCAAAGAGATGGTTGTCAGCCACCACTGACGGGGCCTATCATGGCCGGTGCCTGCATGCCCAGGGGTAGCGGATAAATTCGTAACAGAGTTACCGCTCCCCTGGGCACACAGGCAAGGAAGGAACAGGGGTGGGTTTTAGTCAGAAAGAGTCTGACATGCCTTCCCGCTCCACCAAGAGCGGGAGATGTCATTGGATGATATTCCAACCCCAAAAAAACAAAAAAAGGTATAGGGCTGAGGATACCAGTGATTTCACGAAAGCCCTAGGATTACCACGAAATCACGGTTTTTTTTTTTTTGGGGTGTGGTAAATCATCTTATGACTTCTTCCGCTCTAGGGTGGAGCGGAAGGGCGTGTCAGACTCTTACTGACTAAAACCCACCCCTGTTCCTCCCTGCCCTACGTGCCCAGGGGCGAGGTAACTCTTTCGAATTTATCCTCAACCCACGGGCACACGAAATCACGGTAGATGTCGAACATTCTTCTTTATTACGCCTTCTTACTAAAAATATTTAGTGATAGACAAAATACTAAAATGATGGTTCCGATTGTCTTCTTCAATCACTAAAGAAGCTTGAGCGCTTGCTAAACCTGTGCATTCGTTTTGTTTTTGG
Source organism: Polia nebulosa (assembly GCA_951329385.1). Classification (NCBI taxonomy): domain Eukaryota; kingdom Metazoa; phylum Arthropoda; class Insecta; order Lepidoptera; family Noctuidae; genus Polia; species Polia nebulosa. Next base: position 3,163,830 of record OX589588.1, on the reverse strand, counting down.
TCTAAGGAAATATGACCATGTTTCTCAGTTTCGCAAGGATCTCAAGTGGCTCACTATCCGTCTTCGCAGGAACACTCGGATATTATGTCTTCTGTACAACATCCTTTGTAATCCTAAATGTCCTGGCTACCTGCGTGATCGTTTTTCGCTCACTCGCCCTGCCGAAACCCCATGTAGATCCCGCCTTAAGCATCATCTCAATTTCCCATCCCATAAAACCCATTTCTATTCCCACTCCTTCTCTGTTCATGCGGTACGATTGTGGAACTCACTTCCATCCGTGATTCTAAAACTGTCTACCAATTCAAGAAACAAACTGTCTACAAAGTCAAAGCCTCTCCACCATTCCGTGATTATATTTATGATTGATATTTTACTTTGGTTTATTGTAAAGTTAGGTATATTTTATGTATGAATTATTTATGTATTCTAGTCTATTTTATGTTTCTATATCTTTGTTGTTTATTTATACACACTGTGTCTACATTTCTCAACCAACTTTCCAGTCGCAGGTCTGCTGGAAGAAATTTCTTTTGAAATAAGCAGCACCTTTGTTCTCTTATATCTTTATTTGTTCGTTTTTCTCTTGTAAGTGTTTTTGTGTGTGCATAATTATTTATAGATAGCGATTCTTTAATAAATAAAAAAATAAAAAAACAAAAAATAAATAAGTAAACAAAAAAAAATAAAAAAAGCAAATACTGGGTGGCGCAAAAGTAAAGACCCTATTTGGTTCAGCTATAACATTTTTTCTAAATTAGAAAACTAGATTTAGATTTTTTTAAATGTATATTTGTGCCATTAAATTTCGTACCATTAGGATTTAAAGATGATGTCTTTTAAATGGTGACCTCCAGAGTTGATACACATTTGAGCCCTATTTATGACATTTTGCATAACTTGCCGTAACACTTCCTGCGATATGTTCGTTATTTCTTGACGAATGTTTTCTTTTAGAGCTGCGAGAGTCTGTGGCTTGTTCACATACACCCGAGATTTCAAAAAACCCCAAAGAAAGAAGTCTGGACTGGTCAGATCGGGTGATCTTGCAGGCCAAGGCAAATCGCCAAAACGAGAGATAACTCGGCCTGGAAAAGCGTCCCTCACTAAGTCCATAGTGTCGCGCGCTGTGTGTGCCGTAGCGCCGTCTTGTTGAAACCAGATGTGCTCCAGCCCCAATTCGTCCAAACTGGGTATCAAAAACTCACGTAACATGGTTCTGTAGCGTTCTCCAGTGACAGTAATCGCATTGCCTCCAGCGTCTTCGAAAAAATACTGTGCACTGTGTGTGTGTGTGTGTGTGTGTGTGCTGTGTGTGTGTGTGTGTGTGTGTGTGTGTGTGTGTGTGTGGGCGTGTGGCAAAGCGTCGAATTGTGCGACCAATCGGTGCCGGACGGTGGGGAAATCGTCGACGAAATTCACGTTGTGTTCTTATCACTGATGAATTATTCCGTAAGAACATTGACACAATTATTCCACGTTCTTGGGGAGTAAAACGGTCCATGTTTATTTTCAGTGTATTTTACATTTGTTCACTACACAATTTTCAACAACAGAATGACAGAAAATGTCATATAAAAAAAAAAAAGGTATTTTCTTTAGTGCCACTACTTTTGCGCCACCCAGTATAAATAAGTAAACTAAAATTAAAGAATCGCTCTTTTACTAAAAGGTAGTGCGAGAAAAGGACGGCTATAGCCATGAACTAAGTTAGAGATGTCAAACTAGTTTATGCCTTGCACTTAACCGTGTTTTTAGTCAACATGTTTTTGCTTGTACCCTTAATTTGTATGGAAATATTAGTTCAACTAATTTTGACAGCTCTAATTTACGTCCGTCTCTTTCTTGTTTTATTAGAGAGAAAAAGATAGCAATAACAGTCAGTCAGTCAGTGATATGAAGTTTCACTAAACTAAATCTAGTAAAAAGTAAAAAAACTGGCGAAGTGCGTGTCGGATTTCGCATGTTAAGGGTTCTGTACTAAATATTGGTATTTGTTAGTAAAGTTTACGTACGAACCCTAAAAAGCAGACACCAAAAATAACGCCGGTATACTTACATATAAACAGTATATTTCTGTACATTCACAAAATGGTATCTTTATTTGGTGCCTAAAAATATTCAGACCGCGGACTGCCTATTGTTGAGACAGCTATTTAAAACAGTCTGCAGTCCCCAATGCATGCGGTATTCGGAGATACACACGTTCTTTAGAAATGTTTCACTCTGCACAAGTTTTCTCTTTGAATCTCACCTTCAGTAAAAGATTTAGCATATCTCAATCCCGTTCGAATGATATCCAGAAGTGTTTTCAGTTTAGACCGCGCTGATTCTATATATTTTTATTACATGCGACCTACCTCGATTTCGCACGGGTGCAAATTATTTAGCTATACTTAAACCTTCCTCGTTTAACGCTTTTTCCATTATTGAAAACTGTATTAAAATTCGTTGCGTGACTTAGGAGTTAGCTTAGAAACAGACAGACGAGACGCGGAAAGCGACTTTGATTTATAGTACGTAGAGTGGTATTAGTGGGTTTAGTATTGTGTAAGTATTTTTACTACACGCCTAAACGACCCGGGCCTTCGGACGGCGAGCAGTGGGTAGCTCGCCGTCTGATCAGCACCAGGCCCGTGAGACGACGGCGCGTAGTGTTCCACGCGCGACGATCAAGAGCTGAGTGTCAGCCATCACTGACGGGGCCCATCGTGGCCGGTGCCTGCATGCCTAGGGGTAGCGGATAAATTCTGAAAATGAGTTACCGCACCCCTGGGCACTCATGCAGGGAAGGAACAGGGGCGGGTTTTAGTCAGTAAGAGTCTGACACGCCCTCCCGCTCCACCCAGAGCGGGAGAAGTCATTAGGTGATTTCCCAACCCCAAAAAAAAAAAAACACGCCTAAACGTAAATGGTTTGACGGATTTTAAGAAATTTGGTATCATTAGATTGATCATGTCGTGACTTGTCACCCTTTTCTTAAGGGTTCCGTACCCGAAGGGTCCAAACGGAGCCTTATTATTGTCACTCATGTGTCCGTAGGCCCGTCCGTCGTCTGTCACAAAATTTTATTACAAATAATTTTTTACTTCCCATTGACCTTTGAACTTGAAATTTGGTGATAATGTTTACTATTATTACGTTTTTACTAACAAATACCAATATTTGGTACGGTACCCATAATATGCAAAATCCGACACGCACTTCTTGAATTTTGGTGATAAGGTTCGCATACTTTATTAACAAATAAGTACCAACATTCTTGTTTTTTTTTGGTTGGTCGCCCGAAGTGACTACAGTACCTAGTGGTATAGTATTCGTCAAACTTAATGGCGTGTGCGGAGTTAGCTGCGAGTGCAACTGCGCGCAGGTACAGTCAAGTCGACAATATATTAGGCCATTTTATGATTTTTATAACTGTGTGGAAGCTGTGTGAATATCTTTTAGGGGTGTATGGTACCTACTTATTTGTCAGTTTGGAAGTTGGTGGTATTACCACACGCCATTAAGTTTGACGAATACTTATACATGGGAAGACTTAAGGCGCTATTAGCTGCCAACGACCTTGCGTGTTCTGCGCTGAGCTCACGTAACGCGTCGTATGTCCACCCTATAATAGGACTCGCCCATCAAGGAGCACTGTCCAAAATTAGACGCATTATTAATTTACTACACATAAAACAACAAGTATTAAAATAAAAAACTGAAACTTAATAATAAATAATTAAATAATTTTTAAAATGGTGAAATTTTCATAAAAATACGCTTTATAGTTTTTGCGTGATTCTCAATTATTTATCCGCGTTAGACATAACTTTACAAATTAATTACACTATGTTATAAAAATATTATTTCAAATATTCTCAGATCAAATTACGACGGAAATAGTCTAGAATAACATTTTTTTTTTTCAAGGAAATAAGACTAGTCGTTTAGACGTGATGTTCAATTAAAAACCATTAAAAGTCGTATAACTGCGCCTTAATGCAACAAGGTTTAAGTATTTTTTAGGGTTCCGTATCCGTAGGGTCCAAACGGAGCCCTATTGCTGTCACTCTACTTGTGTCCGTCTTGTCTGTTTGTCTGTCACTAAATGTTGTTCTGAAGAATCTCATCAAAGTTCTTCCCATTGACCTATGAACGTGAGATTTGGTGATAATTTACGTTTATTTTACTGACAGACAGATTATTTCTTTGAAATTCTCTCATTTGGTCCGAAAGGCACATTTCCGGTTTTTTTTAATTCCTACCTCGCACACTCTTTATACAGGGTGTAATGGAAAGGTGTAGTCATATTTTAAGAGCTGCATCTGCCCATCGATATGAACAACTTTCTTCAAGAAAACCTGAAGAAATGCTCAAAAATTGTTTTTACCTCCCATATAATACTAATGATAACTTTGTATGGAAAGTCCTTTTTTTTTTAATTTTCTGTTTTTCCTAAAGAAATTTGTTCATTTTCATGAGCAGAGCCGGTTCTTAAAATATGACCACAACTTTCCGTTACACCCTGTATAGGTTACACGGTTCAAAACATTTCAAAGTGCTCGGTTCCCATTTACTCAAGCAAAATATAATTAAATGTTTTAATTGGCTTTCTTGGACTTTAACCAGTTTTGCGAATTGAGGACAGAACGGTCGCTTGATCAACTTGTCAAGGTGCTTACGATGTCAGATCTTCGTCAGAAGGTAATAAGCCTTTTTTAGGGTATACGAGTAATACGTACTTACCTTATAAAGAGCCAACATATAATTTCGAACTTACTCACTATTTACATATAACTACGTCTGCATTGTGTGTGTGCATATGTAATTGTTTGTATGTGGTGATTGTAATGTTTTATTTTCGTAAATTCATCTTTATACTCATTAGATACATTTTTAGGGTTCCGTACCCAAAGGGTAAAACGGGACCCTATCACTAAGACGCCGCTGATAGTTAGACAGTTGAAATTTTCTCAGATGATGTATTTCTGTTGCCGCTAAGTATAACAACAAATACTAAAAAACAGAATGAAATAAATATTTACCTAAGGGGGCTCCCATCTAACGAACGTGAGTTATTTGCCGTTTTTATAGATAGTGGTAGTACGGAACCTTTCGTGCGCGAGTCCGACTCGCACTTGGCCGGTTTTTATATTTCTTAAAAACATTATCACCAAATTTCAAGTTCATAGGTCACTGGGAAGTTAAAAAATTCTTCGGAACAAAATTTTGTGACAGATGACGGACATACAGACGGACGCGTGAGTGACAGCAATAGAGCTCCGTTTGAACCTTTCTGGTACGGAATCCTAAAAATAGCAGCCCACCGGTATCGTGAACAGGGTCCAATAAGCTACCGGTTAGAGAGGAGGAAGCTTCATACAATACAAGCAGTGTCCAGAAGTAAACCCTTGATCCAGCCGCCTAACGAGAGCCTCCTGAGGTGTTAGTCGAAGCTTGTGGCTATTAAGTCATTGGCTGATATTGCTGAGTCCGATTACTATAGGTATCTTATTGACAAGCAGCTTTCTTATCGCCTAGAACCTGCTGGGTACCAGACATGTGACATCCACCAACCCGCATTGGACCCGCATGGTGGATTACGGCCCACACCCTCTCACAGAGAGGAGGCCTGTGCCCCAGCAGTGGGGACATTAAAAGGCTGATGATGATGATGATGATGATGATAAGAACCTGGCGACTCTAGCAAATTACCCGGTGAGTAGCAAAGCCAGTACGGATGTGGCCTTATTAAATTTTGCAATAAATACAAATATTTACTGCCTCGAGAGTGTGCTCAGGAACTCTCAAAAAGTTAAAAATGTCACTGCATTTTTTTTAAGTCACATTAAAAATTCTGCAAAAAATTACGACCTACATGAAACAAATACTTCAACAAAACACTCATACTGCCTACACACATCCATATAGCTCGTGCAAAAATTAACAGCCGTACATATTTCAGCTGCAATATAAAAGTAATGGTTCCACGGTTGTTAGTAATTTCGGAGTATCGGACAACGCGTCGGATGGTGGACGGCCGACAAGCTGACGTTTTATTGAAGGCTACATATTATCGGACGTGACACCCACCCGGGTTGGGAGGGGAACTCGCTTTACGAGTGAATGGGTATTAAATGTTTAGTTAATTTAGTTTATGGTGTTTTAAGGGTGCCAAGCAAGCACAGCTATGGATAGGCGCATTATTTTTCCGTCGTTAAAATTCTGTCTTAAAATTTTAGAATCAATGTACTTACCCACATGTCACACAATACATGTAATAAACAGACAAGAATTAGGAAAAATAGGTACTTAATTATATAAATAATATATATATATATATATTATTAAATTAATCTATATAGTACAAAAAGTGTACATATTACGTGTGTCTATGTACACTTTTTGTAAACTTATTATTACAATAAATTTTATTTTTTATTTATATAATTACCTATTTTCCTACTTCTTGTCTATAATAGGGTTTTAATAATCTGATAATATTACAGTTGCAAATAAATAGAATTTTAAAGGTTATTTAGTGCATTGATATTTTTTTTCATTAAGGTACAATGCAGGTAAAGGTAGTCTTTAGGAATGTGTTTGAAACAAAATTTGATTGCCTCAAGAAGATTACTCAAAGTGAGTTTCACTCCCTTTGACTAGAATGTTTCGTTGCCTTAGAGAAAGTTTTTCTAAAAGGTTTTTCCGTAACATGAAGTTTGATATTCGATTATGTAAATACCTCAAACTTGAAGCTTTTGATTATCAAATCTGAGGAATAAATATTGGTCTCGTTATTGCCAAAAGATAATTTCTTGGTCTGTTGACTCTTCACAACCATTTCTACGTCACCTATTTTTTCAAACGGGAAACATAAACATACACTAAAGGTAGGTACATAAACATGTGTAGGATAATAATGCATAAGTAATTTTAGCTGCTTCATCATCATCATTTGAGCCGAAAGACGTCCACTGCTGGACATAGGCTTTTCCCAAGTGTCGCCACAACAACCGGTACCGTGCGTTGCATCCATCGTATGCCCGCGACCCTCACCTGGTCATCGGTCCACCTTATGGGACACCTTCCAACGCTACGTCTTCCGGGTATGTGTTCGCCACTCCAGAACCCTTCGTTCCCATCGATCCCCATCTGTTCTGTGAGCAATATGTCCTGCCCACTGCCACTTCCATTTGGCGATACTTCAACCTACGTCGTTAATCTTGGTTCTCTTGCGGATATCTTCATTCCAGACTCGATCATACACGACTCTGAGCATAGCCCTCTCCATTACTCTTTAGGTGACTTTAAGCCTTCTGATCAGGCCCATTGTGAGCGACCAGGTTTCAGTGCCATATATCATCTCTAGCAACACGCACTGGTCGATCATAGGCTTTTATCTTGAGACACTGTGGTACGTGAGACGAGAAAATACCGCGCAGCTTCCCGAACGCTGCCCAGCAGAGTTAGATTTGAAGGAACCTACCTAACTGGGTCGTTTGGCCCAGTTAACAGTAATCTTCTACGACTTCGAGTGTGTCTCCGATCTTGATAGGAGTGGGTGTTAAAAGTGTACATACCATAACCTTGGTTTTGTCCATAATCCATTTCAAGACCCACTCTTTCTGAAACTGGGCATTAGTTGCTTATCTTAACAAAATATCAATAATTATCTATTGCGATCCGAAAACCAGTGAATATTTTCAATTATTGCACACAAAGGTTCTTTAAAGTATGCAATAATATTAACGATCCACAACACCTGACGATATTAAAAAGCCCTGCCATTATATTCGCAATTTAGGAGAACACTACTGTTTTTTGCTGATTTTACACGTCACCATGTTTCAATTCTTCACTGTCGTCATAGCTTTGGTTAGGGTTTTCTGCCTCGGTATTAATTTCCTTAAAAGCACATAGGTAGTACGTAAAACCCTAGTTTCCTATGCCTCACCCAATCAGTAAGCCACAAATAAAACTTTTTTTAAAAATTAAAAAGTTTTTACAAAAAATATAACCGACTTCAATACAATTTATTGTTTACAATAAAATCCTTGAAAATTTTCAAAAAACCCGGCTGATAAAAATCATCTAAAAAAACAAGTTACTTCTCAAGTAGTCTGATGCAGTTGGTGGCAACAAATCTGTGTTTGAACTAAAATAAATTCCACCAATTGCATCAGACTGCTTGAGAAGTTGTTGACTGGTTTGGAACTTTTTTAGTTGGTTTTTGTCAGTTGGGTTTTTTGAAAATTTTCAATGTTTTTATTTCCTAGATTTTAGTGAGTTGTATTTTTGGAATCGTCTCCTTGAGCTCTTTATTTTGATACCCCACATGACCAGGTCACAAAAACATACGACTATACTTACCTATTGGCTGTCGCTATTCGTTTTTTTTTTCAAAATTTATATAGCTTGTGTCACTTCGGCAGTCAAGACCAATCTAATAATACCTCATTTGTTAAAATCCATCCAGCCGTTAAGGCTACATCGCGTGCCAAAGAAATAGATATACAAACATACACACTTATATACATACAACATACTGTTGAAAAACATTCCCTTCCTTCTGGCCGTCGGGTAAAAAATAATAATAATATAATAATATTCCACAACTATCACACAACGCCATCTAGTCCCAAGCTAAGCAGAGCTTGTGTTATGGGTACTAGACAACTGATAAACATACTTATATATTTCTAAATACATACATATTATAGATAAATTACACCCAGACACAGAACAAATGATCGTGCTCATTACACAAACATTTGTCCTGGGTGGGAATCGAACCCACGACCTCCGGCATAGCAGTCAGGGTCACTAACCACTAGACCAACAGGCCAGTCGAAAATGCAACCGACTTCCATAAAAAAAACACAAAAAATTGTAAAATAACTAGAATTTCGGAAGTCGGTGTTTCTAGTTTTTTGTTTCATCGTTATTTGTTACCGACTTAAAATTATTTTGCAATTTTTATTGTTTTTTTTTTATAGGGAAGTCGCGAAAAGCAATAAAAATTGCAAAATAATTTTAAGTCTCTAGCGCTATCTTTTTTTTTTAGAAAAGTTTTTATTTTTCACTTTATAGTTTTTGTATCCCATAACTAAAACTAAATAGTAAAGTTATTCCCGAATATTGATCGTCTCAATAAATAAAATTAAAATATCATCAATGTAGTCGGCAGTCAATTAAATACGCATTATTAAGAATAACTCAAAAACCACTGGTCTTATCTTGATCAAATTTAAATGGGACCTCATAAGAAGTACCAGCTATCATATAAAAAAAGAATCATCAAAATAAGTTCACCTAAAAAAGTTTTGAGGTAACATAAAAACAAAAAAAAACTACCAACTTCCAAAAAAGATATACACTAAAAATTAAATAATTACTTTAATTTATATGTTTATAAATTAAAAACAAAAAAAACTACCAACTTCCAAAAAAGATATACACTAAAAATTAAATAATTACTTTAATTTCAGAAGTCGGTGTTTGTATTCTATTTCTTCGTTTTTTGACACATACTTCCGAAATTAAAGTTATTTTTTAACTTTTAGTGTGTTTTCTTTTTTGGAAGTCGGTAGTTTTTTTTTTGTAAAAAAGTTTTTTTTTCACTTTCTGGTTGTTATGCCCCAGAACTAAAAACCCCAATAAAATGGAACGTGGAATTTAATATTAATTATACTAATTAATAATACTCGTAATTGAAGAAAACCTAAACATCATCTAAGTATACTGTATTTTTCGTTTTTGTTCAGTATTTCAAAAAGCGCTGAAGCAATTTCGATAAAATTTATATGGAACCACTTCGGGAGTATATTCTTTCGGATAAAAAAAGGATTTTGAAAATCGGTTCACAAATGACAGAGAAAAAAAAAGCATATATATAGTCGAACATAGAACCTCCTCCTTTTTCGAAGTTGGTTAATAAATACAGTCGAATTAAGAACCTCCTCTTTTTTTGAAGTCAGTTGAAAAGCTGGCAGAACTTAGGCTTCATAAGCTTTGAAAACCCAATTACTCCCTTACTAATGAGTAGTTGATCAGCAGTTAAACAGAAAGAAACCAAGGTATAACATGTTTAAATCTTATTACTTCTTACATACGTGTATTAACAAGCTGTTTATGCAGCAGTGTAATCTTTTTACAATTCCCAGAAAGGATTTGCAGATTTTCGCGATAGCAGCGGCTATTTTATTAGTCGTAAAAGAATAAAAAAAACCTTGAGAGATTATGATTTGTTTACGCGTACTTAAAATTATTAAGGGCCGACTTCACCAATTCTAAACGCCCAGTTTTCGACGTTTAAGCTCGCTTAAACGCATTTAGCCGCAGTTATAAAGCTGAAGAGTTTGTTTGTTTGGTTGGTTGAATGCGCTAATCTCAGGAACTCCTGGATCGAATTGAAAAATAATTTTTGAGTTGAATAGTCCATTTATCGAGGAAGGCTATCATATATACATATATCACGCTGCGACCAACGAGAGCGAAGCGTCAATGACAAATGTGGCAAAAACGGGATAAAAAATCCTTTTGAGAGCTTCAGTTGCCTGCGCTGCGTAAACGGTTAAAGTTACGCAAAAGTTATGTATGGCGGAATTGTTCTGCTTTTAAAGTTCTAAAAAAAGTCCCCAACAGCATATGTCCATCTTTTAAGGTTAACTTACTGTAATCTTTTTCATGGTTTTTATTTTTTACGCTAAGCTTAGTTCAGTAAAACTTATTTTATAGAGCGAATGGTGAAATCGGCCCTTTTTTTTTGTTTATAGCAGAGCAAACTATGTACAGTTGGAGTCGGTAATGATCCTTCGTGACAGTTTACTGATTCCGAGATTATCGTAATTCTTTTGTTTTTATGCAGTTTGTGACGTTTGCTTGTTTTTCAGCCAGGATTAGGCCTTCATGAAAAAAAAACGTGATCGGATCACGACCATCTAACTCGCCTATTTCGCCCCACTGATGCGTAAAAAAGCTCGTGGCCAAACTAATAACAGCCACACGGGTTGATCCATCCGGTTAAGCTACCCTTGCCGGTGTTGGTCCATGGATGGGTCTTTACTTACCGAGACTCCTTCATACCTCGCAAAGCACGTTAAGCCGCTGTCAATCGTGGATCTTTGACAGTCGTTATACGGGTCCTCAGAAGCCCGAATTCTGACACCCAGTCTTACCAATCGTATTACCCAGTAACTGGGTTGTGTAGGTCAGATAGGCAGTCGCTCCATGTAAAATACTGGTATTCAGCTGCGTCCGGTTAGACTGGAAGCCGACCCCAAGATAGTTGGGAAAAGGCTATGCAGATTGATTGATGGGTAAAGGCATTCCTCTCCTCCTTACACACAACTCTCACCTTTGCTAGTACGGGCCAGTCCCTTCGGTATGAGTCGAGCTCGTCCCGCCAGCTTCGCTTTGGTCTGCCGAGATGTTTGTCTGGCATTTAATGAGACCCATTCAGTAGTTCTTCTTGCATGTTTCTCGTTTAACATGCGGCAGACATTGATAATGGGTCGGAAAATCATTTAAAAATACAGCATGTAACAAAAACCCTGTCCGATCCTGAAGGGTATTATTTGGTATCAGACTGCGTACACATATACATTATTATTTAATAGATACGAGATTATTATTTTTCCTCTATGAAAATAATTAATTAAAAAAAAAAGAAACGGTTATCAAAGGCAACACTGAGCGTTTGACAAAGTTCACCTACAGTTTCGTATCAAAGACGGTATAAGATTTTGCCGGCCGGTGGAGTGTTGTCAACTTATGAAAATTTGCCATATTTAGTATTTTTCGCATATTTTATAAAAATAAAAAAATCTATAAGTATTGGTTTTTATGAGTTACATTTTTTTTTAAATTTTCTAGTATGTATATTAAACCAGGAATACTCCTTTACTAGATCGGAAAGGGTTTGTGTTACATGCTGTATTATGTAGGCTCCCGTATATCTAGCACCTGCGTATTATTAATTTAATATCAAACCACGAGTGTGAGTGTAATAATCGAGGCGAGCGAGGTTCTTATAATGTCACACGAGTGTTTTAATAACCGTTTTATAGACTATCTAAACCTACCTACACATTATTGCTTGAAGAACCTAAATATACTTGATTATATAAAATAGACTTTATTATGTACTTAAATACTCGTAGTTATAGGTACCTAATAAAGTCTACTTTTAATTCATTTCGTTTACTCATGAATGTCACAGAAGTTTTACTGTAAACATTGTCTGCAATGAATACATTAGGTGAAGAATAATTTAGTAATAACTTGTTTTAAATGATGAGGCACTTATTCTAGTCATATATCATAGCTACTTTTAAGTATAGGTATTGTATTGAGCCGTACTGAGACGCAATAGTTACCAATGACGGATTGATACGTTTCCATCCTAGGTAACAGTTTATCTATTGTAAAATAATACGTTCTTAATCATTGAGACGACTGACATATTGAGCCAGGAATAACTACGCTGCGTAGTTTCGATTGTACCGCTGTGTAGCTGGGCCTACGTTGACTGGCCTGAGACCGAATGGGTAGTTGCTACGACGCATCGTAGTGGCGTGGCCGCATGAGTAAATGTGGTCATGCCACTACGTTGCGTAGCAGTGACCACGATGAGTAAATTTGGCCATGCCGCTACGTTGCGTAGCTGTGACCACGATGAGTAAATGTGGTCATGCCGCTACGTTGCGTTGCAGTGACTACGATGAATAAATGTGCCCATGCCGCTACGTTACGTAGCAGTATCCACGATGAGTAAATGTGGCCATGCCACTACGTTGCGTTGCAGTGACTGCGATGAGTAAACGTGAAAATGCCGGTACGAGTACGTGGTGTAGCTGTGATTGAAATGCGTTAATGTGGCTACGCATTACGTGTTCTTTGTAAAAAACAAGCAGTAAAATAAAATCATAACATCAATACCTCCTCGGTACTTACGCATTACGCAGGTAAATCAAATTGCCAGATTCATTCAAGAATAGTATCGCCTTAGTTTCACTTTTATTTACAACAGAAATAGATCCTCAAAATAGGTACGTTCATTTTATTATTTTATTTTCGTACGAAACCATACCTTCGTAATTTATTACGTTACCTACACAGACATACTAAAAGCCACAAGATAAGAGGATTAACAGGAATCTCTGCTTCGCTGAATATCGTGAAATTAGTTCCGACAAGGAACCCCATTCGAAATAACATTCATTTACACAATTTCCGATAGATGGCGGGATGAACTCGACTCCCACCGAAGGGACTGACTGGCTCGTACTAGAAAAGGACAGAGTGGTGTGGAAGAGGGAGAGGGAGGCCTCTGCTCAGTAGTGGAACAAAATAGGCTTTTCATGAACCGCAAATTGTAATAATCCTCTGTTTCTATGGGTGTTTCTGCTCTCAGGCAGCTAAGCTATAGGTTCTTGCTTTTCGGAACATACTTTTGAGACATGTTTGATGTTATTAACGTATATTTTGCTTTGATGCTCGGGTAGGCATATAAGTGTTCTTAGCTTATAAGCAGAGTTCGGAATTAAGTAGAATTATTTATGTATTTACACTGATTTCATACAGCGAAAGAATAAAGTGGATATGCCTTAAATCCTGAGATTTATTTTAACGAGCAGAAAAATCTCGTAATTTATTAAATAAAAAAGCTATTTACTTTTACACAATTTAAAACACTGCACGCGCGACGTTGCCAAATTTACGTCAACGACATCGGATGTCTGAAGTTGCAAAATTCCAATGCGTACACGCGCGATTTTGCCACATTTGTAGTTCACACAACATAGCTTGTGAGAACAAAAGAAAACAATAGAGGTTTTTATTATTATTTATTTGTAATATTGTTGGCAACACGGGATTGTCGATAAGAAATCCCAGGAAGATCCATATTAATATCAACATTTCGTTGCAAGTACATAAATAACTCTACCTAATTCCGGCCTCTGCTTATAAGTTACCTAGTAGCTACAATGAACCGCGTAGCCGTGGTAACAATTTGACTCCTTTAATATGAAATTATCAAAAATAAACCGGCCAAGTGCGAGTCTGACGCGTATGCATATGGTTCCGAGCGAGTTATATTTTTAACCGACTTTCGAAAAAGGAGGAGGTTCTATGTTCGACTGTATGTATGTTTTTTTTTTTTTATGTATGTCCACGCATTTCTCCGTCAGTTGTGGACCGATTTTCAAAATTATTTTTTTATCCGAAAGAATATACTCCCGAGGTGGTCCCATATAAATTTTATTGAAATTGCTTTAGCGCTTTATGAGAAACTGAACAAAAACGAAAAATAAGCAGATCTTGATGACGTTTTTGTGTACTCCAAATGTTTAAATTCCACGTTCCATGTTATTGGGAGTTTTTAGTTCTGGGGTATAACAACTAAAAAGCGAAAAATAAAAACTTTTTTACAAAAAAAACAACCGACTTCCAAAAAAAAATGCACTAAAAATTTAAAAATAACTTTAATTTCGGAAGTCGCTGTCAAATATCGAAGAAATAAAATACAAACACCGACTTCCGAAATTAAAGTTATTTTTAAATTTTTAGTGTATTTTTTTTTTTGGAAGTCGGTTGTTTTTTTTGTAAAAAAGTTTTTGTTTATAATTTTCTTGTAATTTGTAAGTAGGTATAGATTTTTTTTTTCAAAATTTTTGGAGATAAGGGAGGAATGGTCCATTTTCAACTATTTTCTATGGGTTGAGCCCAATAAAAAAAGTACCTTTTAGACCCTCACAATATAGTTCTTAGAGTTCCGTGGAATCAATAAAACTTTTTAATAATACATATCCAAACCTGCGTTAATAACCCCATTTAATTCTGCCACAGCTGGGCGTGGCTGTCGGCTTCGTGCTCCCTCCGCTGCTGGTTCGTGCTTCGGGCACCATCCCGGAGATAGCCGCCGACTTACGACTCATGTTCTACCTCATCGCCGGCTTCACCAGCGTGCTGTTTGTCTTCATTCTGCTGTGTAAGTATTTTTAGTATTAGTAGAATTGCGTAACCTACTAGCAGGCTTTTTTTTTTTGGGGTTGGGAATCATCCAATGACATCTCCCGCTTTAGGGTGGAGCGGGAAGGCGTATCAGACTCTTACTGACTAAAACCCACCCCTGCCCTGAGCGCCCAGGGGCGAGGTAACTCTGTTACGAATTTATCCTCAACGAGCGCTGTCCGAAATTTATTACACATAAAACAACTGGTATTAAACTAAAACACTTAAACTACATTATAAATAATTAAATGATTTTTAAAATCGTGAAGATTTCATAAAAATACGTTTTATAGTTTTTGCGTGATTCTCAATCTTTTATCCGCGTTAGACATAAATTTACAAATTAATTACACTATATTATAAAAATATAATTTCAAATATTCTCAGATCAAATTACGACGAAAATTGTCTAGAGTGACATATATTTTTTCAAAGAAGTAAGACTAGTCGTTTAGACGTGATGTTCAATTAAAAACCATTAAAAGTCGGATAACTGTGCCTTAAAAGGCCACTCCGGAACCCCCCTATGCAACGCCTGTTAGGGGACATCCCTGAGAGAATATGGAGTATCTGTAGAAAGCCAGTCGTTTTACGTTTAATACTGGTATTCAGCTACATCTGGTTAGATTAGAAGCCAGCCCTAACATAGGTACATGAGAAATATACAGGCTGACAGATCCCATGTTACTTGGGGTCGGCGCAACATTTTTTTTTTCATTCTGGCCTGTCAGCCGTCACGCTATCACTAACTCCAGATGATAATATAGTATCTAATAGATTTTCTTGTAAAAGGGCTCGGGTTTAATGGCGTGTATGAGAGCAGTGGTGGCCCTGTGGTAACAGCCACGACTTATAAGTTGTAGGTCGTGAGTTCAAACCCAGGCAGGCGCTTTACTTTGTGTAAATTATTTCGTCACCACTGGTCACAAAACGGTGAAGAAAACATCGTGAGGAAACCGGCATGTCCTAGAACCAAAAATTCAAAGACATGTGATATCCACCAATCCGCATTGAGCCCGCGTGGTGGATAAAGGCCCACACCCTCTCACAGAGAGGAGGCCTGTGCCCCAGCAGTGGGGACATTAAAAAGGCTGATGATGATTGTTCTCAAAACGGTGAAGGAAATTGTCGTCAAAAAACCGATATGTCCCTAGAACCAAAAATTTTAAGACATGTGAAATCTACAAATCCGCAATCCGCGTGGTGGATTACATGCAGCCCACTCCCTCTTGCAGAGAGAAGGTATCCCAACAGTCGGAAAATTAAAAGGCTATTTATTTATTTATTTATTTATTAAAACTTCATGCAACACAAATGTACAAAGGCGGACTTAATGCCTTAGGCATTCTCTACCAGTCAACCAAGGGTGGTGGAGAGATAACATGGCAGGTGCATAAACTGAAAAAAAAAAATACTAAGACGAAAATAGTTACGAAAGTATATATATATATATTTAAAATAAACATACATATATATTTAATATAATATACCTACATTTATAATAATAATAATTATATAAAGTTAGAGATAAGGATTTTAAGACGACTCCTTTACTTGTTAAGAAGGTAATGCCGCAGCTTTCGCTTAAATGCGTACTGACTGGTGGCCGTCCTGATATTGAGGGGAAGCGCATTCCACAGAAGGATGGACTGTATATGAAAGGAAGAATGAATAAAATTAGAAGTATGAGAAGGACAAAGCAGTAAGAGATTGATAGCAGAACGCAAATTCCTGGCGTGAGTAGAGCAAAGATACTGAAAGTGAGATATAAGATAAGAGGGAGGGGTGGGAGAGTTGAGGAAAGAGAAAAGTGTAATCAGAGCGCGCAAACTTCTTCTCTGGCGAATGGGCATCCATTTGAGCTCTGCACTAAAGCTTGACACATGGTCATATTTCCTCAAGTTGAAAATGAACCGGATGCAGTTATTCAGGAGCTTATCCAGCAAAACCGCGTTCAGGTCAAAGTAGCACAAAGTCAAAGTAGCTATTTATATTTTGTGTACCTATAATAAAAAGTTTGACGACGTCTGTTATTTCAGAAATTGCTCCTCGTAAGTGTTGCAAGCTAGTAGATAAGCTGCAGACACCATTTCATATCAAGATGTTTAAAATATCAAGAAATTTGAACTGTCTTAGAATTTCGAGATACGGGCGCGGAAAACTTATATTTTAAAATTCGGACCAGCCAAACGATACAAACAAAATGATTTCTCCTGTCTTTTTCCAAATGCAATGAAATTCTGAAAGGTTCTTTCAGGGTCTTATCTGTCAAAATTACATTTATCAAACGAGTTTTATCGCAATAAAGTATGTTTCGTTCATAGGTGGCCTCTACACTATGTCTCAAATTAGATTTAATTTATGAATGGGTCCTTCGGGGTATCCGTTAATGGTAGTGATAATAATTTAGATTATTGAAGGTCGACTCGACTGAGGTAACAACTCCACTATTTTGTAGTTTCAAATTCAGAAATCTGTAGGTATATATTCAGATACCTAATTACCTATTCAAAAAGAAAGCACCTCTATCCAGCATGTCTATCTGTCGGTTTTCTACATTTTCACGCCAAGCTAGCTGAACCAATTTTGATGAATTTTGTTACAGAGATAGACTGAACCTCCAAGGTTCAAAGAACATAGAATTTATCTTCTTTTAATCGGAGGGGAACGGTGCCTGGGGGTGATTTCCGACATTCGCACGGTCTTCTTTTTATAAAGCTACGAGTAACATCATTAAATAAAATCAACGTTGTTAAAAAAGTTCGCAAACTTGTAGATCGCATTAAAAGTTGCTCATAAACGTACCTACAACAAATAAATGGTGACAGTTAGCAACGACGACGAGTTACTGCATCGTATGAACAACTAACTAGACCATTTTCTCGTGATAACTCCTGAAACAGCGGATAACTTGCACTGTTACAAACTGCTTCACACTTACCTACCTACGTAGTTCTTTAATCAGCGAGAATAATAATAATAATTGTCTTAGTAACTTATAATTAAACGCGTTAAGAGGAAACAGGGGCTGCGATTCTCCATACAAATGTGTTGCCCTTTTTTGTTTCTGTCGGCTCAGTTATCGAGGAGAAAAATAGGAATACGAAACGTCGATCTCGTCAAAAATTTTGTGATAAATTCGGGTTGAGCTGCAGCTGTCCCTATCGCACTCTACGGGGGCAGGCTTGAGGCAGCACGACAGCAATAGTTTCTTCAAATACCTATTTTTCAAATTTCTCGCATCCTGTTCCCTCTTAATGTTAGGGTTACAATATATTTTTATTAAAAAAAAAAACGTTGCCCAACACCAGGATTTACTCCTGTACCGTGGATGGGTTCACAAACATGTAAACTCACATACACAAGACACCCAGACCCGGAACAACTATCTGTAGGACATACAAACATTCCGAGCGGTGACCGAACCCGCGACACGCAGCGCAGCAGCTGAACGCTGTGCCAACCGTGACGTCAGCAATGATAATTATTATTCTCTGTCTTCTCTTCTGTAAATAGTACAAAACAATATCGCTATCTACGTCTGTCTGTTTATCCGCTTACTTCTTCTAAATCTCGCAACCGATTAAGTATAACGAATTAACGACGAAAACAACATTTTCATAATTTGCAACCCTTGCGGAACTTAAAACCTATGAGTAAAACTAGTGACTCGCCCCTGCACGCGTAGCATGACCACCATAGAAACGGGTTTTGTCGACGGAAGAATAGACAAAATGACAGATTGTAGAAAGATTTCTACCGTTATACGCAAGCGATGTTAAAACTGAAGACAAGAAATGTTTTTATTCTTCAGTCGACAAAAGTCTACAATGTTCAACATGATGCTCGGGCAGAAAAGATGGCAAGTATCTAACTTGCCATCTTTTCTGCCCGAGCATCATGTTGAAGAATAGACAAAGTTCTTTTTATCTAAAAAGGACTTTGTCTATTCTTGGTAGAATAGAGATAGAATTGGTCATGCTATGCCTGTTGGTCGCTAGTTTTTATCCATAGCAAATAATTCAAGCAAACATCTGATTGCTAGCTGTAGTCGAACTAGTTATTTATCCTTTATATCCTATATATAGAGTAATTAAATCATTTATATATTTGACTTCAATAAGAAGGAGGTTATCAATTCGGATGTTTGTATTTTTTTATGTATATTCGGGCATAACTCTGTCATATATTGATGGATTTGCAAAGTTCTTTTTTTTTTCGAAAGGGGTTTGTTCCGCAATTATCCCATTTAAATTTCATATTGATCTGATGATGGGTTTCGGAGACACAACGGAACTCTTCAAAAATGGACAGCATATCAACCGCGATTGCTGCGATCGTATGTCTATGAATTGTTAACACAGTTTAATGGGGGAACCATAAAAAGTGCAAAATAAAAACTTTTTTACAAAAAAATAGAACAGACTTCCAAAAAAAGTGCAAAATAACTTTAATTTCGGAAATCGGTGTCAAAAATCGAAGACACAAAACCAGAAACACCAGTTATTTTGCACTTTTTTTGGAAGTCGGTTCTATTTTTTTGTAAAAAAGTTTTTTTTTTTTCACAAAGTATCCAGATTTTGTCATGCAACCACCAGTCACTGTAGGTATTAGACGATAGCTGGCTATCCGACCGTGTAATGGACGCCTATGAGAACCATATAAGCAGGTTAATGTCCGAGGTGGTCTTTTGAGGAAAGCACCACACATCATCATCTTCCTGCACTTATCCCATATTACTTGGTGTCGGCGCAACACGTTTTTTCTTCCATTCTGTCCTGTCAGCCGTCACGCTATCACTAACTCCCTTTTCTTTCATATCACTCCTCACACAGTCCATCCATCCTTTCTTTGGCCTCCCTCTCCCTCTCTATCCATCCACATTTATATTCATAACTCTTTTAGTTACATGATTTCATCCCTCCTCTTTACATGACCATACCAAGATAAGCGGTTCCCTTTCAACTTTTCTGTGGAGGAAAGCAACACACATACACACCGAATATTAGATCTTAATTTATAGCTCCATCTCTCTCTTTTGGTTCTATTTATTTTGTTATTTACCTCATGTTTTGTTTGTAGGGAAAACGCTTATCTAACGACTTATCGTTAAGGCTCGTAATTAAAAAGTTAGGAAAACCCGAATGTTGGAGATTCTTAATTGCTTTGCTGTATTGTGACTTCGCGGGATTTCTCTTTCACGGGTAAAACATTATGCTTTACGTACAATCACAATATCGTGAAGCCAGTTGGAACAGTGTTTCTTCATTAGATATAGCATCTCTAACATCTTCGTTTTAATCTAAAAGTAGTTTAAGTGTGTGAAACAATCAACGTTTTTTTTATGTTTAACATCTTTCCTCTCGCTTTCCTGCAATCTGTGGGAGTGATTTCGTGAAATGGGACGGAAGTGTGTAACAGGAAGCCGGGAAAGTGTCCGCTATTTGATTTGACCAACGAGCGAGCGCGGTAGAGTTGCCTGTCAGATGGGTATAGCGCGCGCACGTTAAGGTGGAAGCGCCAGGGTAGCCCGCGAAATCCAAATTTTCTTACGTTTTTTGCAATTTGCAGGTCAGTGTCAGGTTGTATCTTGGTAAAATTTGATTCGCGAACGTAGCAAGTATGTATTTATATAATTATAATCATTAAAATCATCAATACAACTCTTTCAGTTACCTACCACCCTGAAAACCTGGTTACCTGAAAATTGCAAAAAACGCAAGAAAATTTGAATTCCGCGGGCTACCCCGGAGCTTTCACAGTCTGCACGCGGTCGAAATCCGAAAACGTTTTAATTTTATTTTTCAGGATAGAATGTTAATGTTACTTATTACTCGTAATTATCAAGTTGAGATGTCAAAACATCATATGCGACTACTGTAAGATCACGCTCGTTTTTTTTTAAATAGAGGCATTTATAGTCAATTTCTACTCCCAATCTTAAAACTCGGATCATTTTCGTAGGCTCAAGTCAAGTAGCTAGAGATTTGTAGCCCCTATCAGAAAGTGACGCAGGGGCTTTTCTTATTGGCTCTTTACCTAGGTACTGCAACTTTAGGCAGCACTTAGCTCCATGTAAATACTGGTAGGTATTCAGCAGGTTAGTCTCCAACAAAGTTAAGAAAAGCCTAAATCATTTCAAAATCAGGAGTCATTTATTCAAACTACGCTGTGAGCCAGCACTTTTTGAACGTCAAAGTTCTATATAGGGTGTAACGGAAAGCTGTGGTCATATTTTAAGAGCCGGTTCTACCTATGGAAATAAATTACTTTCTCTAAAAAAAAAATATAAAAAACCCAAAAAAATAATTGAACTTTCCATCCAAAATTATCATCAGCTGATCAATATTTGTATTGTAGGTAAAACATTTTTTTGAGAATTTACTCAGGTTTTCTTAAATAAAGTTGTTCATATCGATGGGCAGATGCAATTCTTAAAATATGACCACACCTTTCTGTTACACCCTGTATAAAGACGGTTCCCAAAAACGCCCGCACGTCACCACTTCCTAGTGTTTTAGCTGGGAAGAAGTGGCGCAACAATTTGATTATTTTTTGAGTTACTATATATGTTTGGTATTTGTTATAATATTTATTATTTTAGCGTATACAGGGTGTAGCGGAAAGCTGTGCTCATATTTTAAGAACCGGTCGAATATCTCGATTTTAAACATTATTTTTTATTTGTGGCTGTACACCTACCACAAAGTACCTGATCTCTTTAACTCAAAGGTTGGGTTGGCTGACTGGTAGAGAATACCTTGTTGCATTAAATCCGCCTATGTACCACTAGGTACTGTACATGAAGTTTAAATAACTAAACAACACCACATCACAAAAAAAATAAAAGACCTACAACGCCTAAAAGAAAAGCGAATATTTAAAAAAACACAAAAGAGCTGATGGCCTTGAAACGGCTGATTTTGATAAAACATGTCTAAGAACCATCGCTAGAAAACCTGCTTTCAAACAAAAAAAATCGCATTCAAAACGGTTCACCCGTTTAAGGGCTACGGTGCCACAGACAGACAGATACACACATAGCGGTCAAACATATAACACCCTTCTTTTTGCGTCGAGGGTTAAAAACACTAACGATCCTCATATTTTCCAGTTTTCAAAGCCGCGCCCCCCTCACCTCCATCTGCGGCCGCGCACATGGGCGACAGCCTGGACTCCAACTTCCTGCTGTCGCTGAAGAAGCTCATCACCAACCGCAACTACGTGCTGCTCCTCATCTCGTACGGTCTCAACGTCGGCACCTTCTACGCCATCTCCACGCTGCTCAACCAAGTCATCCTCACTTATTATCCGGTAAGAATATTATAAAATTATCTCTTTGGAGGTATACAGAACTGGGTGTAAACTCCCGCAAACCTCCATTGAAATCACAAAGAATCATTTTTTGGCGCAGCCGTGGGGCGCACACTTCATTTCTTTATTTTCCGTTGTTACTTTTAGTTTTTTTTTATTTTGTTTTTGTTTCGTTTTTGTTGTGTGCCTCTAACTGTACCCAATAAATGTATTTTCTTTCTTTCTTTCTTTTCTTTCTTTAAAAGGGAGGATCCTCCGACCAGACGGGTCTTGTGTCTGGTCCGGGCATAGAGCAACACGGGCCACCGGCGAACCGCGCTAGTGGCCCGTGTTGCTCTATGAGCTATGAGTCCGGGCTACTGCCCAATGTTTGAACTGTTGTATATTAGGGTAATACACCCATTTTTGAAAATTGTCTTAATGAGATTCTATAGTGCTAATATAAACCAATAAAAAAACACAAAATTTTTATCCAATCAATAAGTGCCTTATAAATGCATTTAAATTTTACATTTTCAAATTTCGCGCGTAATTTGACGAAAACGCTGAACGCAGTGGACGCCATATTGCTCTGTGGTCATGACGTCAGTTGCCTAAGTAAATAAAAGTACAAAGCATAGATACGCTGATCAGTTGACAGTTGACACTTTATTGTTTATATAGCCGTATGACGTATAACATGGCGGCTACTTTCCAGGCGTATATATCCGCCAAGTGGCGCCCTCATTGAATAAAAAATCGCAGCAAAGTGTAGAAAATAAAGATTATAGAATCCTATGTTGCGTTTATTACAAAGCGGATAAGGTGTTTTTACGTGGTGAAAACAATGCTCAAAATGTTTCGTATCCAAAGTAGTAGGCAAAAGTACCAAAAGCGGCCGTTTTTGACACTTTTGCTTACTACTTTGGATACGAAACACTTTGAGTCCTGTTCTAACAATGTAAAAATAATAATAATAATTACAATTAAGGATCATAATTTGAAGCGAATTCAGTGTAATTTACTCATGGTCATATTTTCTCTCTTTGTGGATTATGCTTATGAATAAATTATTATTATTATAAATTATTATTATAAATACTTTATCCTATTTGTAACAAACGCAACATAGGATTCTTTATACTTTATTTTCTATGCTAAGATACGAATTTTTATTCAATGAGGGCGCCACTTACGGGGAGGTAGGCCCTTAAAAAACTAAAAACTTTGAATTGAATTTTAAAATTTATTTTGTTATTCTACGAACTAAAACTAACATTTTCGGCTTCTTTTTGCCTATCTCAATAATATATTTTTAGTTTTTTTTCTCTTATAGAGTAAAATACCCTATTATGTTCAAATCGCGCGGAGAACTCTGCTAGAGCGATGCAGTATTAGTTCGTTGGTGGCGTCATAGATGCCGCCACATCTCAAGTCGCTTTCCGCGTCTGTCTGTTTTTCCGCTAACTCCTCCAAAACCACGCAACGGAGTTTAATACGGTTGGCACTAATAGAAAGAGGTTTGTGTGCACGTATAATTTTTACCTATGCGGAGCCGGGCGGGTCGCTTGTTAAGTACTGCGGCGTCAATGATGGTGATGACAATATCGTCCCGACATCGGACTGGCCGATTAGATTGTTCGACGTTTGAAGAGTAATTCAAATGTAGAAAAGGTACATTCGAATAGGAACTTAGGAAGTAGTATGTTTTGTTTTGAGAGTGATTCCAGAAGGGTCTTCCACAGAGGGCAGTCGTTTGTGTTAGCTCAATATTTATAATCAATCCAGTGCCAGAGTTTTCCTTACCACACTATTCAAGTTCAGTATAACACTTTCTACACGACCCTCGCTGCCAGCGAGTGACACAGCTTCCCAAGGCTCCTCAAGCGAACCCCAGAAGCCCGAAAGCTTCACAGTAGGTACTAAGTAGTTTTTGTAAGCGGCTTCACCCTCGTGAGAATTCATAAATATCCCACTGGAATTTACTACCGGAATTACGGATAAAAAGTAGATAATTATACTAATTCAGGCATGGTCTATTCGTGTGCCAAGTTTTATCCGTTATATGATAAATGATGTTTATTCAGTAAATAGGTTACAAGGAACACTTTTACACGTCAATGTTTTTTGTCAGTTTAAGCTAGATGAGACCGGTGTTTCTTAGCTGACTACCCTAAGAAGAAACACCGAAACAAATTCAGAGGTCAAAGTCTCTTTTAAAGTGTTCAAATCCATACAATATGTACCGGTTAAATCATATGAGAATTTATGTCTGGGATGAGCTTTTTGAAGAAAGCAACACACAAATTCGATTGGACCTGTCCAGACAGTGCAAGCATTTGTCAGTAACCGTGAAGCTGAACTCAGAACTTTGAGGAGCTCAACGAACCGACGAACAATACCAAGTAAGGACATTTGAGTAGGCCGCAAAAATACTCAAACTGCCAGACAATCATAAAATCTACATGAATATAACGACATACATAGTTCTCGCATTCATATTATTCTATACTAGCTTCCGCCCGCGGCTTCGCCCGCGTAAAAAGTGTAATTATAATAAGTCTAAGTGGTATTTCCAGAGAGTACAACTTTAAATACACTACACTTTAAATAAATCCTGTAGAAATCAAAATCAAAAGTAATTTAAATTAGGCTGAAAGCCAGATTTTTTTGAACGTCAAAGTTCTACATAAAGACAATAGGGGCACACACACTCACTCAGTGTGTCGGGGGTCAGTGTTGTTACTCTTACCGTATTAAATATAATAGTTTACCATATCGAAACTGTTTCATTTATTGGGTCCCGAAAATATCCTAAATTGGTGCTTAGCTTCTTTCCCGTGGCTCCGTCCGCGTAGACATTTACCGTGTTAAATATAATATTTTACCATATCGAAACTGTTTCATTTATTGGGTCCCGAACATATCCTAAATTGGTGCTTAGCTTCTTGCCCGTGGCTCCGTCCGCGTAGACATTTACCGTGTTAAATATAATAGTTTACCATATCCAAACTGTTTCATTTATTGAGTCCCGAACATATCCTAAATTGGTGCTTAGCTTCTTGCTCGTGGCTCCGTCCGCTTAGACATTTATATTATATTAACTTTTTCACGATTTTGGCACCCTGGTAGAGTTTACCTGTGGTTGCATCCGCGTGCAGGTCTGAAATTTCTCTTCTTCATGATTCTGTTTATTGGTTGTCTATACGCCTGGGAATGTATACCGCTCAGGATTCCAGCCCCGAAAATACTTATTCAAGATGTTACCTCTCCTAATACCAACCTCAGAATATGTTTTGTGATTCTGATATCCTAGTAGGTTGTGAACTGGTAGTTTGAGAATCTATACCATTTATGATTTCAGCCCTGGAACACTCTTTGTATTTCTGGTCTCCTGCTATTTTGTGAATCTATACCGCTTAGGATTCCAGCCCCAAAAATACTTATTCATGACTCTGGTCTCCTGGTAATTTATGAATCTCTACCTTCTATTTACAACCAAATAATTAAAAAAAAAAAAATTCTTTGAGCCTCAGAATATATTTTGTGATTCTGATCTCCTGGTAGGTTGTGAATCTATACCGCTCAGGATTCAAGCCCCGGAAACACTTCTTCTTCTTGATTCTGGACTCCTGGTGGGGTGCGTGAAGCTATACAGCTTAGGATTGTAGCCCCGAAAATACGTATTCATGATTCTGGTCTCCTGGTACTTTGTGAGTCTTTACCGGTCATGATTTCAGCACTGGAAATACTTCTCATTTTTCTGGTCTCCTGGTAATTTGTAAATCTCTACCTCTCCTAATACCAGCTTCGGAATATATTTTGTGATTCTGATCTCCTGGTAGTTTGTGAATCTACACCGTTTAGGATTATAGCCCCGGAAACACTTCTTCTTGATTCTGGTATCCTGGTGGTTTGTGAAGCTATACAGCTTAGGATTGTATCCCCGAAAACACCTATTCATGATTCTGGTCTCCTGGTACTTTGTGAGTCTTTATCTCTCATGATTTCAGCCCTGGAAATAATTCTCATGTTTCTGGTGTCCTAGTACTTTTTGAGCGTGTGCGCTCGTTCAGCCTGACTTTGGATTTCTACTTCCACCTCAGCCTTCGCTAAGTCTTGTCATTTACCGGGATAAAAAGTAGCCTATGTGTTAATCCAGGTTATGACCTACGTGTGTGCAAAATTTCATTGTAATCCCGTCAGCCGTTTTTGCGATACCTTCAGCCAAACATACAAACATACAAACATACAAACACACAAACATACAAACATACAAACATACAAACTTTCGCATTTATAATATTAGTAGGATGAGGACCATGCAGCTTAGTGTCTGTAATGGTCTTTTGAAAAGTAAGTAAGTGATTAATTGTTATTGTCAACTTCTTAATTACTTTGCCACCCTTTTTTTTGTGGGGTTGAGAAATTATCCAATTACTTCTCTCGCTGCGGGTGGAGCTGGCGTGTCAGACTTTTACTGACTAAAACCCAAGCCTGTTCCTTCTCTGAGGGGTTTACATCGGCGTCGAGGGGACGATGAAGTACCTGGGACTCGTCCTCGACAGCCGGTGGAACTTCGTGGAGCACTTCCGACGTTTGGCTCCCAGACTGGAGAGGGCCGGGGCCACTTTGAAGCGACTCCTGCCCAATCTGGGGGTCCAAACGCCTCCTGCCGGAGGCTCTACGCGGGGATCGTACGGTCTATGGCCCTTTACGGGGCACCGGTGTGGGTGCATTCCTCGAGGCGGCGACCAGCTCGCCGGTTAAACACATCCCAAAGGGTCTTGGCGATCCGAATGATCCGAGGCTACCGCACGGTCTCCGGTGAGGCGGCGAGTCGGTCAAGTACGGTCGAGTACGGTCCTCGCGCACCTCTATGAGTGGCGCGAGGAGGCGAAACGCCGGGGCGAAACTCCGCTGCTGCGACACCTCGTGGTTCGGCGGACAGAGCTCCGGCAGGATTTCATGGTGACATGGAGAGAGCGACTGTCGCAACCCAGCGCTGGGCACGCCACCATTGCGGCGGTAGTGCCCCTCTTTGAGGAGTGGCCGGACAGGCGCCACGGCGTCCTCACCTTCCGCCTAACGCAGGTCCTCACCGGACAGGCATCAGCCATGACGGGCCCCGTCCCGTATTGCTGACATCTCTTTGAGGTGCGCGTGGAACACTACGCACCTGACTCCCAGGCCTGGTCCTGATCGGACGGCGAGCTACCCACTACTCGCCATCCGCAGGCCCGCGCCTACGGTGGCCGAAGATCGGCAAGCGACCCCCGACGCCCAGGGCGTCTCCTGCGGCGGCTGCTGCTGGGGGCGTGAGGGCGACTCTGTTGAGTCTCCCTCACCCGTTCCGCTTACTCCTTCGCGAGCATTACTGCTTCGCAGGCGGCGACTGCTTCCCATTAACTCTCGCTCCGTACCATGGCCTGGACCAACGACGGGCGCGAGAGGTCGCTGCCGCCGATGGGCTCCACGAGGACACGACGGTGCTCCACCTAAGCGGGGCACAACTCCACCATATGCTCCACCGTTTCATCTGGGCGATCCGCACAATGGTGACACCCGGGCGTTTCCTCTCGCCTTATTCGACACAGGAACCTCCCGAAACATCCGTGTCCGGTGAGGACCTGAGTCAGGCGGAAGGAGAGGACGCCGTGGCGCCTCTCCAGCCGATCCTCAAAGAGGGGCCTTACCACTGCAATTGCGGCGTGCCCATACTTTGTGACCCTAAGATAGAATATCACTGCTCAGGTATTTGTGTCAGTCACGGGAGTGTCTGAAAGAGTCACGGCGACCCTGGAACGCAAAAAAATGGTAAAGATAACGGTCGACTATTTTATGTAGTCGCCAGCGAACGAAAGATTCAGATTCGAGAGATCTACCTTGAATTATTTACGACACTTTGATCTCGTTCAAATTGTTGAATATCTAGACGAGATTTCCCTTGAGCACGAACGAACTTTTTCCAATATTAATGTGGATGTCAAACTTGTGCGATACATTTATCTGTCTGACATAAATGTTTATAGCATTTTCGCATATTGCCTATGTTAGTAGGTACTAGATTGTTGGCGACGTGTAGAGTGGCTCAGCGGCATGTAGATAGCTCTGTCTAGGTATTTCTTTAATGCCGGCTGTATACGCTCCTCGAGACACCACGAGTCAGGCCGATTAGGTACGAGTGTGTACATGGTGCTCTCGTCACGTCACGTCGCGCCTCGCGGGTTCTCGTGGCGTCTAGGGGCTTTCGGTAGCGTGTCGGTTTTTGCGTCCGAGTCAAGGGGTCTCGCTCGGAGTCTCGCAATTAAAATCTATTGATACGACGAGTATGTACACATGATGTGCTCTCGTGTTAAGCTTCGACGCGATGAGACTCAACGAGAGGCATTCGAGGCGACGAGACGAGCGGGTACAGAGTGGTCTTACCTACGTGAAGAGTGTGATAACGGAAACACCGGAACGCAATACTCAAAATATTATATTATACAAGAGAATGACTTCATCGGAGTTTCCCTATTGAATGTTCTCCTAACAAAACAAATAGATCTTACTAAATTCAAATGAAATTCTAATTTTGCCCTTTAGTATATGCTCAAGCAGCCTGTCTGTCAATAAGATTTGGATCTCATGTGACCTCCATTCAACGTCAAAGTACCAGCACCTTAAGTTGCCGCAACAAATTATTTTACCAGCTGTATTTTGCAACGGTATCTCATCCATTTTTGCATTTATTTTTATTCCTGTCTCTTTCCATCCAGGGTGCCAACATAGACGCAGGCCGCATCGGGCTGGTGATTGTGGTGGCAGGCATGGTGGGCTCCGTGGTCTGCGGCCTCATCCTTGACAAGACGCATCGGTTCAAAGAGACCTCCCTCTCTGTCTACGCCGCTTCAGTCGTGGGAATGCTGATCTTCACTTTTACTCTGGACTGTGGATACATTTCCGTAGTTTATTTGAGCAGCATTTTGCTTGGGTAAGTTCTGTTCCTAAATGCCTCCATAGATGTCCATATAAGCAGTCCTGCTTGGAGCAGTCAGTGACGACAGTTTCAAGCGGTCACTGTTGGGCGATGTACAGGTTCAATACAAAATTCACATTCGCCATACACGGACCGCTCAAGCAGTTAAGTTCAGTTTTACATTCATTGTGTGAACAGCTAGGGAGTGGAATTCCCTGCCGGAGTTGTGTGTTTCCTGATAGCTACAACCTGGGAGTCTATAGTCAAGGTAGTGAGTGAATAGGTTACTTCTAGGCAAACGTGCTCCATCTTCGACAACATGATCGCTTACCTTCAGGTGAGATACTGGTCAAACGCGTGCCTATCAACAATAAAAAAGTTAGTTTGCAGTCGCAGCTAAAAATGCACGGACTGCTCTAAGTAGTCCGTCTATAGAGGCCTCAAGCGCAACACGACGAGAGCACTCGTGCAGTTGGTCTCGACTGCTCTAAGCAGTACGTCTATGATCAGCCTTAGTGATTAATTAATTAATAGACCACGAAGCCAGGTGGTCTGCTTCAGGAACAAGTTTGTCAGATGGGAGCTCTCCAAAGATCCACACTGTGATTGCAGAGCAACGTCCCAAACAATGCCTCACCTCTTGTCATGCCCTCTGTGCACAACACAGAACTTTGAAACACCTTTACAAGGCAAACGCCAACGCTGTCGACGTGGTTAAAGTTTGGTAAAAAGAGATTGAGTTTTGGAATCATCCATACGACGAAGAAGATGAAGTGATTAAATATGGGAGAGACTATGGAAGCTTTCAGGAATTCATTTATTCCTTGTTTCACTCTGTTGAGTACAGGGCTCCTCCCTTTTGTGCCATGCTTTCCTGGTCTGTGCGAGTCTCAAGTAGGTGTTGCCCAAGGAGATCATCTGACCTTAACAATAGAGTCTGGCCAACGGAAGCTGTCCAAGAAAAAAGGCGGCAATTTTAAAAATCAATAGCTGTTAATCCTGTTTATGCAGGAAGTTAATACTGTGGAAAGGGAAACCCAAAGCTCCTGTAAGGCCTGCAGGGCTCCAGGGGTCCTTCGAAGTATGGGGGGATGTCTCACTCGCTGGCTAACTGCGAGAGTGTGGTGTAGGAGAGTGACAGGCTAATATGTGCAGTGTAATAAAGGAAAAAGGGATAGACTGAGGCTTATTATATTGTTATTAAAATAGATACATCTGCCCACTTGCCATGGGCGTGCTGAAGTCTGACATAAAACAAAGGTGACGCCTATTCTTTTATATTCAATCGACTCTCCAATAATCTCAACAACTAGCTGAAGGCCGGTACAGACCCGCTGAGTTTAGGCTGTGTCTACAATCGCCACAATACCATTTATTATTCAAGAAATATTAGGCGATACTTACATCAGTATTCATAATTTGTACTTAGAAGTAAAAGATTTTTTAAATTGCCGCCTTTATCTTGGAAAGCTCTCGTTGGTCAGACTCTATCTACATAGCCCCAGAAATAAATACGGGGAAAATAAAGAACAGAAAATTGGTACTTTCCCTTAAAAAAATAACGCTGTTACCAACTACAACAAAACTAATAGAATACAACTTCTGTCATTTCCAGGTTTTTCATGACAGGATACTTGCCGGTGGGCTTCGAGTTCGCTTCAGAGGTGACGTACCCTGAACCAGAGGGCACTACATCCGGCCTACTCAACGCTGTGGTTCAGGTAAGAATAGGATTCCCCAAAGATTATAAAGCATTTTTACGTTGTTAAAACAGGTCTCAAAATGTTTCGTATCCAAAGTAGTAGGCAAAATTGACAGAAACGGCCGTTTTTGGTACTTTTGCCTACTACTTTGGATACGAAACATTCTGAGACCTGTTTTAACGACATAAATATACTTTATCCTCTTTGTAACAAATGTGACGTTGGATTCTTTAAATTTATTTTCTATGCTATGCTACGATTTTTTATTCAATGAGGGCGCCACTTGGCCGGTAGTAGGGGCTTAAGTCAAGAGTGAATAGGTTACTTCTAGGCAAGCGTGCTCCATCGTTGACTACATCATCACTTACCATCAGGTGAGATAGTGGTCAAACGCGTGCCTATCAACAAACAATTACTAGACGCGCCCCGCGCTTTCACTCGCGTAGACCGGGATAAAAAGCCCATGTGTTAATCCAGGGTATAAGCTATCTACATACCAAATTTCATACCTATCGGTGTTGCTGTTTGAACGTGAAGAAGTAACAAACATACACACTCACACATTTTCACCTTTATAAAATTAGTGTGATTAGTAAGAAGTAAGATGGCACTCCGCGGCAATGTAGCTTTCTATCAGTGAAATATTTATTGAAATCGAATGAGCAGTTTCGGAGAATACCTCCTAAGTACATCCAAGCTTACAAACTCTTTATAATATTAGTGTTTTTAGTGTTCCGTACCAGAAGGGTAACCTAATAAAACGAGATCCTATTACTAAGCGGCAGCTGTCTGTCCGTCCGTCCGTCTTGTCTGTCTGTCAGCAGGCTGTATCTCATGATCCGTAATAGGTAGACAGTAGAAGTTTTCACAGAATGTGTATTTCTGTTGTCGTTATAACAACAAATAATAAAAATAAATTAAAAATTAAAGGAGCCCCCTTTAATTTATTCCTACTAGAAACGTTTTTTTTTTTTTTGTTTTTTTTTTCGATTTTAATAGTAGCAACAAGTAGACGCGTATAATATTGTACGATGGTACGGAACACTTCATCCGCGAGTCCGACTCGCACTTGGCCGGTTTTCTTTTCCAGCTGATAACTAAAAATTATTAATACAATTCTACCCCCATTCCAGATCTTCGGCATCGTAACTACCCTGCTCTACGAGTGGATGCTGGGCACTGTGGGTGACCTCTGGGCGAACCTCACCCTCTGCGCTCTCCTGGCCTTCGGTACCGCCATCACCGCTGCCATACGATCAGACCTGAGGCGACAAGCTGCACAGAACAGCGCTAAAGAATAAGCAGTGACGTCATCTGTTCTGTTCTAAGTTTAAAATGTAATGCAAATGTGTGAAGATGTCCTCTGAAATTTTAGACTGTAGGATTGCTTATTCTCGCTCAACATTTTGTCTTTGCTGTTAGCAAGCGGTCTTAGCAAACTTTGAGTTATTCCATTAAGCTTGTGACGGCAGGCTAAGTACCTACAGCAATACCATTAATAGATCATTTCAGAGAAAACAATTATTGCGCCACGATTGCAATACTTTCTACAACTTACTCATTTAATTGGTAAGACGATCAAAATTATTAACCTTTGCTTGGCTCGAGGCTGTGAATTAAAAAGTGGACTTAACCAAAGATAATATAGAGGACTCATTTCAAGGCGCTGAATGTTCGATTCATTTCGAGGCACACGAGGCAGGTACAGTCGGTGACACAAATGTGTAGGTATTTAGACCGTGAACGAATAAAGTTAAAAGTGGTTGGTTAACTTTTATGTTCTTAGTATGTGGATCATAATAAAATATTGGTTGTAATTTATTTTACCTTGCTGTTCATAACTGAGGTAGCTTCGACTAAAACGTCATCTATATAGAGTCCTATCGACTACGGGTAAGTAATTCGGCAGCTAGGCCTACGATCAACATTGAGATAAAGATATCCTCGAATGCGTGTTTATTAACGAATCAAAAAAAAAATTAGGAGAAATCGATGATCATCACTTTTATATTTATTATGAGTTTGTTCTGAGTCTTTGTTCTAATAGTTAAGTACCATTTCAGATAAAATTTAAGTACATAATATCCTTGAATATCTGTGTGTTAAAAAATAATATAGAGACTTTAATATTATCAGTCTCAGGCGCAAAAGTATCCTACTTCAGTAAAAGTTGCCATTCGAGAAATAACTTTATGGGTTAGTTCAGCTGATATACTTAAGGGTGAATGCAAACTTTAAAGAACATGGTTTTATGAACTTTTTTCAATAAATCTAAAAACAAAACGAAATGAAGTAGGTCCTACCTAGGATTATAAATAATATAGAGCTAGTAACTTGGAAATCACGACAATAATTGTGTGACTGCAACTATACGGTAGTATTTGCCGCAAACTAGAATAGATTGAGAAGTATCTTATGGAAGGATATTATATTAATGTTGTAGATTGATGGAACATTTACGAAATTAAATAATTATTTTTAAATACATACATTATACCTACTATTAACGTAGCTAAATGATACCTATTTAGACAAATCGTAAGTCTTCAGTATAGAAGGCTTATATTTTACAAAATAACCTAATAATGACGGATAACAGGATTTGTCTGTTCACATATGTGGACTTAAAACTATGATATTAGAAAAAAAGCCGCGTCAATATAATTACATTTCTTGAAAACTAGTATAGACATTCGCGTTGCGGAATGAAGAAAATGTTTAGAATTCAAATAAATGGTGAATTACTAACGATAGAATAGGTGGAAAAACACCAAAAAGGATTTGTGACAAAAAAAAAAACAACACACAAGCGCTTTTAGGCTCACAATTAATAATACTTAGTGTACTTTGAACTCTTTCGGAAAAATGTGGCGGCTAACCCCCGTCACAATTTATTATATTTATTGTATCTGGGTTGTCGCCGGGCAGGGCCCACTTTTTGCCGGGTAGCCCTCACCAAGGCACACGAAAGAAAGATCCATTTCTCACAATAACTTGTTACTAAATATTATGTTTATTAAGTTTTACTTACTATTTTCAAATAAGTGTGTTAAAAAACGTCATTTGATTTATATGGGCATTTGTCATTGTAGTCTTTTGGCTTCATAACGGCCTCACATTCGGCTCAGATATCTATTCCACCTCGGCTGCAATAACAAAGTGTGCCTACTTGCACCAAATGAAATTTTTAGATATCCACTATAATTATGATTGCCTAAAAGTTGTATGCGATAGAACTGCTCTAAGCGAGGCAGCAATAAATGTACGTTTTAGAAATACTGAGCATGTGCCCAAAACTATACCTACCTAAAATTTTCGGCCTAAAAGGTCAAACAAAAATAAACCCATATTGTGCATTTAGAACAGTAGATGGTAATATTATTGTAATAAATAATGCAATATTTTTATGTAAAACGGTCAACCGCACGCTTAGACTACCTACGAAAACCAGTTTTACTGTAACGAAGCAAAGGCACTACGGTGTCAAAATCAAAATATTGCGACCGACGTCCGGTTGACTGTACCTATGTATTATATTTTGAGGCAGAAGCAATGTGCAGTCAGGGATAGATCTGACTAAAAAGAAAGATGCTCATTAATCTGCCTGTAGTTTTAAAGGTTATTTATTTGGGATTTTGAATCCTATTTGTGATTGTAGTAAGAATTATTTTCGGCTTTTATTGTGTAATCTCTTCATACTAAAAGTGAATTAGTTATTGTATACCTAGATGATATTTATAAAGGTGTGTAGGTTTGTATTGTAGTAATTTGTAGTGCAAGTAAGCTTTCATAAAAATATTCCCAAATAAAAGAAAAAAAACATTGACCGTAGGCTAAATATTAATAAATAAAGCTAATGATTATGTTCTATGCAGAAATTAATAGTTTTTGGCTTTCCACACTTTTTAGTCGTGTAGCAAGCATAAGGCGTGGACATTAATTACCTCACATACCATTCACTGGGACGAATAGTAACTAACTGTATTTTTGTTTTGTGTTTGGGAAATTATCAGGTGACTTCTGCTCTGGGTGGAGCGGGAGGGCGTGTCAGACTCTTATTAACTAAAACCCACCCGCGTTCCTTCAATTGCCCTTTGCTTTCCAGGGCCACAGTGACTCTTTCAAACACTCCCGCGACATAGGTAGTCACTGTATATACATGTGCCTCGAGTTGAAGCAGTGCACCTCAACGCGAGGCATGGACTAGTGACTAGTTGCCTTGCCTATTGTGCACGCACCTTTATAATTTTATTATGAATTAGATTACTTGCATTTCAAAACTTAAAACTCTGTGTATGTATGCGTGCCAATACATGTATAAAATGTAGTTGTACGTGATATCTATGTGATTATGTAGTGAGTTACCCAGTATTACCTAATTGTTTAGATTGGATTATGTAATTTTCGTAAAACATCTTTTATACTTATGAATGATTATGTTAGCTCTTAAGATGTATGTTTAATAAATCAGTAGTGTAGTTATTGAATTTCGTTTGTAATTTTGCTAAAAACCTAAAGTGATACGCAAAGCTTTTTTTGTCGTCAACCTAGTTGATATCATTATTTATTTTAAAAAAACAAAGCATTTTTTGAAATCGGAATTAATTTATTTGGAAAGCTCTGTGATTGCAAACGTGTTTAGCTACGCATGTGGTTGGGTAGGTCCAGTCCGCACCTAAATTTGAAGTCTGAGTCGCACAGGTACCTAATAATAATGCCTGTGTATAACCGACCTCGTAATTACTTTATCACCAGCTGTTTCTTTTTTAAGCTTACCTATCTACTAAAAGCAATATACGCCTATAACTACTTATACCAATACCTATACAATGTCAGTACCTAGTAGGCACTCGTACATCTACTAGATTCTATCTGATCTATTAAAATATTTCAATAAAGTAAGAAATTCTTCTAAAAGTAGGTATCGCTTCTATTTTGATTACAAAAGTAACTCTACATAACTGCGATAAAAGAAACTGATGCTTTGTTTTTTAAATGGCTCCGTTATGTAGTACCTACCCAATAATATATTGTCATTCCAGGTTTTTTTTTGGGTACCTTTTGATTTTTGTAGAAAGATACAGTCAACTGCACTTCAGTGGTATATAGCTGGTGTACGACATAAACGATCTTATTTATAAAAAAAAAACATTGTGATTAAGGACACTGATTAGCAAGTTTTTAATCCAAACATTGCGAGAATTTGAATTTACAATAAGCATAATAGTATTTAAACTAAACTTATGGACAATATAATAAAATCATAGACAATATGGGGAAGTTATAAAGTTAAGGTTGAAAATGTTTTTTTTACCACCGATGTGTGGCTGACTGTACCTAATCAATGTGTTAGTGCTAAGTAACTAATTATTCAATAAAATATGTTGATGGATTAGTAATTTTATTTAATTTCAAACTTTTCGATTGGACTTTGTTACTCCTCTAACTTCAACACAAATAACCATTATTAATAATTACTACTTACTTTCTTCAGGGGCACATCAGTTTACCTTGGTTCTACTGCAGCCTAAATCACAGATGTACCTGCCTAAATTATCATAGAAAGAAGTAAATATTGTACCTACCTACTCATAGCAAACACCATAAACTAAATATAGTTCATAAACTGAGTAAAACAATAAAAATGTAGTGGAAAAAGGCAAGCATTTAAACAGTATGATAAAATAAACAAGCATTTACGAATTTTGCGATATAATTAACATTTTTATTGGTAGAAAGCGCGGGTTTTTGGCGGGATTTTCTCGACTCAAGTTCAGTCGATGTTTTATTATTCGCTTATTGATTCCTAGAGGATATTGTGATGTAAAATTGGTGTAGTTTGTGTCTCAAAGGTCTACAAAACTGGACAATATGTTGAATCATTGAAACAGGCGCGATCTCGATAAAATGGAGCTGAGAATTTTATTGTAGTATTGACTACCTCAGCGAAGTTTTCCGAGAAGGATGACTCGACAGATTTGTTGCCAAATACTGCAAAAAACATTAGAATGTGTTACAACCGCTTTTTGTGGAAAAAAATAATAAAAATACACTATTGATGACTAGGCAGCATTGACTCTGACCTTAGCCTCTTCCAAACAGAATAAAAAAAAGTTAGGTAACGCTGTTCACAAAACGATCAAAATTGAACTTAAACTCTGGTAAATAAAACGTATTTTACAAAAGCAGAAAGTTTTGAAATGACAGTTGCCATGTTGACATTTCCACGAGAGTTGCTATGGCGGTCTTTTCATTTTCTCGGCGATGAATTTTGCATTGAAGTGAAATTATAATCGATATCCGTGCTAACAACGGGCTAAAATTATGTGACGTTAATAATTTATGTGTGGAGATGTAATCGTGGGTGGTCATCACAACAGTTTACCTGCGATGTTCCGATCATAAGCCATTATATACAGGATAAATTACTTTTGTTTGTTTGTGATTTTTAAATGCAAGTGCAAGTTTTCATCATGAGTTTTTACTGTAATAAAGAAAAAATGGAATGCAGTGATTACAAAGACATATGTAGGAATCACTCAGCTAAAGCAGACCGGGGTAAGTTACACTTTACATAAATGGGTTTGTAACATGGATACCAAGGAAAAGTTAGGCCACCTAGTGACGTCGGTACACAAAGGTACCGGTCGCCCTTACCGCATTTGACCGCAGTGTGATCTATGCTAACCAAAATATGAACTGTGAGTCATTATAAATTGGGCTAAAATTATTTCAACTAATCAAAAATACATCTCTAAATTAGAACCAAGAAGCTAATACTACAACTAACATAAATAGAACCTGCGAAGTCCTATAGAAATAATATTAGTCCTTCTTATTCTGCTTATAATATCTAGTTAGCTGACCAATAAAGTTTTATTTATCTAATTTAATTCAACCGAAGTGGCCACCTCATCTAGATTGTTCAGTATCTTACTTATAACAGTTAAATGATGAACCAAATAAACATATGCAGTGTAATATTTTCACTAGTTATTCTACTTACTTGTTGATACCAGAGATATAAAACAATTTAATAAATACATTACGCTCAAAATTCATTAAAAAAAATTACCTTGTATATTCCAGAGATGTACCGAGTATGTCCATCAAAATTAAGTAAGCGGGAATTAGAAGATCTATACTTTACTCTTCTGGAAAATAACCTGGAACTCAAAAAGACCATCAACGGGCAGCAAGACAAGATCCGGATTCTGTCCACGCAGGTGCAGCGCATGACAAACACGCAGGAAAGACTTGTGTTGAAAGAGACGAAAGATCGTGGCACTGCTACTAAGGCTGTTGTTGATGAACAGAAAGATTTGTAAGTATTTTTACAAGTTTTTATTTACCTATCTTGCAACAATATATTACAATATAATTTCATTTATCTTAAATAATTTAGCACTTCCTCTTATCCTATGGCGTTGAATTTTTACATTTAGGTTTAAAGAATTTATTCCTCATCATCATCTTCCTTCCCCATATCCCATGTTACTTGGGGTCGGCACAACACGTTTTTTTCTTCCATTCTGTCCTGTCAGCCGTCACGCTATCACTAACTCACTTTTCTTTCATATATCATATAAATTTCATCCATCTTTTTTTTGGCCTCCCTCTCCCACTCCATCCATCCACATTTATATTCATTACTCTTTTAGTTACATGTGTTTCATCCTTCCTCTTCACATGACCATACAAAGATAAGCGGCTCCCTTTAAACTTTTCTGTCACTGGTGCCACTTTTAAACTGCCTCTAATGTACTCCTTTCTCACTTTATCTTACTCCACACTTTTTCTCGTTACTCCACACATCCATCTCAACATTCTCATCTCTGTCTTTTTCACAGCCCAACATTCTGATCCATACAGTACGACAGGTCTAATCACGGACTTATAGATTTTCCCCTTTAACTTGAGGGACATCCGTGGGTCGCAAGTTGTTCCAGTGACCTGTGAATTTATTCCTCATAAGAACATAAATAATTAACAGTTCACTTAAAATGAGGTACAGTACACTTAACATGAGTGCATCTAAATAATAATGTAAATTTTGCCATGAGAATTTATTTTTATGGTAAGCATGATCTGAATTGACATTCAGGATAGATAAAAAATTCTGCATATGAATTATTTAAAAGCTAGTTCAAAAACTGTTTTTTACTGTTATTTTTTTAAACTAATATTAACATATTATGTTTACCGCATTATATTATTGAACTTTAGTGAGTAACTATGAATGTAGGAGGTAGGTAGGTAATAATCTGTGGAAGTATTGATTCCATTATAAAATTTCTTTCATTGATAGAAAGTTAACCATCACTAAAGTGTGAGGCCACAAAAGTGAAACCAAGGGAGAAAATTACCAGTTGGGAGTGCGCAATAATGTAATTGTATCCCAGGCCCCTAACTCATGGTAGCGGTAGGAACTGTGGGGTTTTATTTGGTAGGAGTTCGACATATCTCTCCGATCTCCTTAGATGGAGAGTATCCGTGAGGATAAAAAAGGGGAATAGACTACTTTTAGGTACTAATTAACTGCCTATAACTTTTGCTTTTGTGGTCTATGGGTTGCAAAGGTGACAGCAGAGTGTGATGTCTGTGTTTGATTTATTTAACAACTAGCTGTACCGGCAAATGTTGTTCTGCAATTAAAAAATGGGGGTTGGGGGTAGGAGGGTGATACATGGGGGTTGGGGGTAGGCGGGTGAAAAATACTTTACGACCTATTCTCATACCTACCAAATATACGTAAAAAAAACCAGGCACTCCGGGAGTACCGTCACAAGTGAAAACAAAAAATTTGAACAAAAACGCCCAACGCGCCTCGCGAAACTCTCGTAGCGATCCTTGAAGCGAATCGCGTAGCGGTGTTTAATTGTTTTTTCCCATCTCAAAACTGCCCAACGCGCCTAAAGAAGTTTTCACTTCAAAAATCATTAATATCAGTCAAGCCCTTTCGGAGGAGTGCAACCACAAATACCGTGACACGAGATTTTTATATATTAGATTTATGTAAACACAAATAACAAATAGGTAGACAAGAAGTAGGGAACAGAAAAATATATACAAAGGGAGGGGAAAGGGAAGGAGGGAGTAGCGGGAATTGGAGGGTTATTAGGTTTTTGCAGTATCTACAAAATTAAAATATTTGAGCAATTAATATGATTGCAATATTAACATTAGATTAAAAATTGCGACAATCAATTTAATTTTCTAGGCGCATATTTAGATTATATGATAGTCTCCGGAAAGTGGTTTGATTGTTGATTTGATGTTAGATTGATGATCAATATAATGATTTTGCAGCATATCAGAACTTAAAGAAACAAACCAGGGCTTGGCAGACCGAATCCAGCAGCTGAACATGAAGCTGTGCTCTGCTAAGCAGTTCCTGAAGACCTCTCGTCCAAAGTCGGTCCCCTACAGAGCTAACCGCTCCGCTGCCACGGCTGTTTCGACGCCAAAGAAGTAAGCTTGTTTGTGTTACGGTTACCCCATAATTGGGTTGACGACTAAAAAAATCTAATTAATCCGTCAGTTAGATTACCAAAAACTATTGAACACGTATTTTTCTTATCTCACGTAAACAAACAAATAAATAATTAAAATCGATATGAATAAATTAAAATTGTACCACTTTTTACTCAAAAGTGACGTAACAAGTTACCACTCCTGAACTTTGATGCGTTTTATCTTTGCAATTTTTCATGAATTTGATAAAGCAAAAACATATTTTATTTATTTATTTTTTAAATTTATTTTTGACATTCACATTCCGCGTTTTAATTTAATTTAATTTTGCTTTTCTAATGACTTTTAATAACATATTGAAACAAATGAGCCGTAATTTTAAATTTTATTTTAATTGTATTTATTTAAGCTGTTTTTTTTTGTTCTTTGTTGTATTGTGCTGTGATCACTATGGGCTATGCCTGAAATAAATGAATTTTATTATTATTTTAAAAAATACGTTTCCAATATTTTTTGATAATCTAACTAAACTAGGACTAAACACAATTATTGTTATTTAACCCTGGAATCATACCTATTGTGTACCCCACAAAATAAATGTCGAACACAGCGCGTTATCGCCGCGCTAGCAGAAGCTAGAGGCTCCATTTCTAATAGTATACATGGCTGTGCAATGTGCCCTCAGCACAAGTTTCTTTCGGAGGAGTGCAACCTCATATTTTGACCAACATACAACCTGATACTGACCTGCAAATTGCAAAAAATGTAAGAAAATTTGAATTTCGCGGGCTACCCTGGAGCTTTTACCTTAAACTAGGTCCAGATTGAGTTGATTTGAATAAGAAAAGCTTTTGCTTCACAATGGGACAACACAGGCTGCTAAAATAATAATAATCCTACTTATCCTATCATAAATGCGAAAGTTTGGATGGATGTTTGTTACTCAATCAAGCCAGAACGACTGAACGGATCTAGATGAAATTTGGCACAGAGATAGATTATAGTCAGAAATAGCTTTATAGGCTATTTTATAATGGGGAACTATTAATTCCATGCGAGCGAAGCCGTTGGCAGAGGCAAGTCAAAACTATTTATACAGTTTGATTTATTTAGTTTATTTATTTGTTATTTATTTAGAATAAGTACCTACGCCAACAGCATATAAATGGTACATTGATTAAACAAGCTAATAGGTGTACCATACAACCCGGGCCTGCGGACGGCGAGTAGTGGGTAACTCGACTAACTCGCCGTCCGATCAGCACCAGGCCCGCGAGTCGACGTCGACTTCCACGCGCGCCTCAAAGAGTTGTCAGCAAACATGACAGGGCCCGTCATGTCCGATGCCTGCTCAGGGGTTGAGGATAAATTCGAAAGAGTTACCTCGCCCCTGGGCATTCTGGTTTTGTTTAGTAAGAGTCTGACACGCCCTCCCGCTCCACCCTAGAGCGGGAGATGTCATTGGACTATTTTCTTAATGACCCTCGGCAATCATTGCATTTAGCAGCTTTCTTCCCATTTTTAACCGACTTCGAAAAAGGAGGAGTTTCTATGTTCGACTGTATGTATGTTTGTCCACCCATTTCTCTGTAAATTGCGGACCGATTTTCAAAATTCTTTTTTTTTCGAAAAAATATACTACCTAAGTGGTCCCATATAAATTTTATCGAAATTGCTTCAGCGCTTTTTAAAAAACTGTACAAAAACGAAAAACTGAACAATAAGTATATATTAACGACGTTTTGGTTTTCTCCAATTACGAGTATGTTTAAATTCCACGTTCCATGTTATTGGGGTTTTTAGTTCTGGGGTATAACAACTAAGAAGTGAAAAATAAAAACTTTTTTACAAAAAAAATACAACCGACTTCTAAAAAGGAAAATACACTAAAAAATAAAAAAAATAAGTTTAATTTCGGAAGTCGGTGTCGAATAACGAAGAAATAAAATAAAAACACCGACTTCCGAAATTTAACTTATTTTTTAGTGTGTTTTCTTTTTTGGAAGCCGGTTGCTTTTTAGTAAAAAAGTTTTTTTTTTTTAAAATAAATTGTATTAAGTTAAAAGAGTGTTAACAACTCAATATACTTCCAAGTCGATTGAGAGCGTCCGGTCTGCACCAAGTGCAAAGGGCAACTGATAGAAATCCAACGACTGACGAAACACGAAGTTTGCCGAGAGACATTAAGAAAACAGTTGTAGGTACTGTAAGTTCCTATTGTTCACGAAATGTTTATGTTACCTAAAGAGAAAGCAATAAAAAATAATGTTTCAGGCACGATTGTCCCAGCAAGTGCGCGGAAAGTACAGAACAAGTCCTC
This sequence comes from Polia nebulosa, assembly GCA_951329385.1. Lineage (NCBI taxonomy): Eukaryota > Metazoa > Arthropoda > Insecta > Lepidoptera > Noctuidae > Polia > Polia nebulosa. The sequence continues at coordinate 3,121,076 of OX589588.1, read as the reverse complement.
AAAGTGTCTACCTATAGCCAATGGGAGGAAAAGTTAGTATGAATTTATATTAATATTATTATATCTGATGAGCTGTGGGCTGCCAACCAACCCGCATTGGGCCCGCGTGGTAAATTATGGCTCAAACCCTCTCACAGAGAGGAGGTCTGTGCCTAGCAGTGAGGACATTAAAAGACTGATAATGATGTGGGCCGGAAAAAAACACGGGATTGTGCCTTGACACAGCGTCACGGGGCCGCGGCAGACCACGCAGGTTCTGGCGGGACAGCCTGGATGTCATGGAAAGAAGAAGCGAAGTGTCGGGACCGTTGGAATGAATAGAGGGAGTTGCTTTGCCCAGCGGTGGGAAAGTACGGGCTAGTAATTGATTGAGGCCGTTACCACTAGGCCACCACTTTTGTTCGTCGTAGGTTCAAACCCAGGCAGACATCAACACATGTAAAGCAAATCGTGAGGAATCCGGCATGTCCTAGAACCGAAAATTAGAAGACATGTGATATCCAGCAACCTGCACTGGGCTCGCGTGGTGGATTACGGCCCATCCCGTCTCCTAGAGCGGAGGCCTGAGTCCCAGTAATGGGATCATTATACCTGAGGTTTATTATATTGGGTGTAAAAAGACAGTTTCCGAAGCCGAAAGCCACATATTCTACTCATTATTTGAATATTTTTTTTCCACTAGACCATACCTGGGAATCCACTGGTTCTGGAGATATTGAAGGTCAAAGTCGCAAATTTTGTTTTACTTTTTTATGAAAATGAATTCAATGTGTTATTACTAAACTTTTTCCAAACATACATTACCTGAATTTTCTATTTCTTTTTTCGAATTTTCGAAATTACGCATTTGAAGTTACAAAAAACGCAATGAATATCAAACGTATCCGACAAGTACCTACGTGGCGTAAAGCGGAGGGGCAGGGTTAAACTCCACTTGCCTGGGTTCGCGTTAGATTGCGCGCACTATAATATTTTTTTTTTTCATCCCTAAAAATAAAAGTCGTTTCCCAGCAATAATTTTTGCGCAAAGCTGCTTTGTTATATGTACAGCATGCGTAGTTGACAGCCATGTGTCTTTTTACACCCTGTATATTTGATTGAAACTTAGGCGTGATAGTTAGGTACTTGTTTGGTTCGGCATTAATAGGCACCGCTGGGCGGCAGAATCGACATTACACATAAGGTGATTAATTATGTTGTGATGATTTATACATTTATTTAATTTTTATTTATATTATACCTAGTGCTTCGGGTCGGCTTTTTAGGGTTTAGTACCCGAAAGGTCCAAACAGTGCCCTATTGCTGTCACTCACGTGTTCGTCTGTCCGACTGTCCGTCTGTCCGTCATCTGTTACACAGGTTTTACAGCCAAAAAGTTGGAGCTACAGACTTCAAATTTTCACAGTATACAGAGTGGTGATGACGATACGACATTAAATTAAACCTCGCATACCTCAAGACATTCTCAGTCTACATACAAAAAATCATTTGAATATATCCAGTAGTTTAGTCGCAGGAAATTATTTTTCATTTTTAACATTTGCTACATGATGTATCTGATAATAGGGAAACACTGTCAGGTTAACGACCCACATCGGTATAAACATCAAAACATTAAAGTCACGTTGCCAACTCGCTACTTATACACTTTCGCCAAATTAGTATTTTCATCTGATTTAGTGAAAATTATACCTTAACTCTGAGTAATAAGAGTCATAAAGCGTGTCATCAGAGTTGGATAAGAAAGTAACGAATGCGGAAATTGCAATGCACTCATAATGTTAATAGAAAATTTAGTGTGTGCGAAAGAGATAAATCTAGTTTCGTTTGTTAGTTCGCTTTCTTGAAGAAATTTGCTACAACAAATTTATGTTAGTGTCGCCGCGGTCCTGTGACGAGTCACGCGTCTAGGTACTTCCCCGCCGCTCGTGTTTTTTGTAAATTCATTTACGACGGTATTAGTGCGAAATTGGACGCTTTATTTTGGTGACAGGACACGTAACGTTTTAATAGGTATTTAGTTAAACAGTGAGTGAATTGTGCGAAATTAGACGCTTAGTTTTTATTGTTTTCGTGTTTTTTTTTAACGCAACCCAACGTGTAGTTCAGGTGTTGACCATACAACTATTCTTAAATTTTAAAACGCGACAAACGGAAGCCGTATAAATACAAGAAATTGCATGCATTGTTACCTAGAGACAAACCAGTTAGGTAAAACTTCTGTCGCTGGATTGAAAATAAACATTTCGAGAATCCGGATTTCTTGTACAATGTGATGTGGACTGATGAAAGTACATTTACAAGGAACGGTTTATGGAACAGACAGAATATTCGTTACTGGAGCCGCGTGAATCCGCGTCTAGGACGGGAGACTTCGCACCAGTACAGATTTGGTGCCAATGTTTGGGGTGGCATTCATAGCTGTGATTCTGTGCTAAATAATCTGTGATTCAGTGTAATTTTACTGAGCGTTAATCCATAATTAAAAGCCAAAAAATCAAGTCGCTACAGGATCGCGCGTTGTTGCCGCTCTTACGACAGGTTAGTGAACTCATATTTATAAGTGGTGTTCTATTTCGTTTCTAGTTTTATGCCATTTAGTTTGTTTGAAATTTTTATTTTTTTATTTTCGATGTTAGGACATTTTTGATAGCTTAAACTTATTCTTATAAACTAGTATTGTCCGTGTTTTCATTTATTGTCGTATTGTCTTCTCCACGCTGTATACATTTTGTTGACCCAAAGCCAAAGAAATAGTCAAAAATACATTTGGTACGAAACCCGAAATGTGCGAAGTCGCCACCCACTTAGCCGTATTTTTTTTATCAACAAATTCTGTCTAATCGAATGTTCCGATCCGAGGAAGTGTGTATCATGCCTTACATTTGATTGACTATACAGTAATAAAAACAAATATTTCTCAGAACTCCAAGGAATTCCAGTCAAACAGCAAGGAATGGCAGTCAAACTCTTTACGACGTGCCAATTGACAAGTGAGTGTCTTTTAATTACATAATAAACTCTACTAAAAGGAGAATAAAATTATTTTAAAAACGAATTATTTTTCTTTTATCATAAATTACTGTATTTCAGGAGATCCTTGAAATCAGACCAACCATGCGACGAAAACAGATGTAGAACTCTCATGGAAGAGTTGAAATTAAAAATCGCCGCCTTACAAGATGTAAGAAGTATCCTACTAATATTATAAATACGATAGTTGTTATGTTTGCAAGTTTGTATGTTTGTGTTTCATTCACGCAAAAACGGCTGAAGGGATTTGAATGAAATTTTGGACACAGGTCAGTACTGAATTAAAACATAGGCTATTTTTACCATGCGGGCGAAGCCACTGGTAGAAGCTAGTTTTATAATATATGCTTGTGATGTTAGTAATCATCTAGAATGATTCTTAGTTTATGCTATTTAGGTATTGACTACAAGAAGTGAGTGCTAAGCGCCTGTCATTTTTGTTAAGGCAATAAATTACTATGAAGAAACTTCTGGCAGGCAGAATTTTCATTGATACAAAAAATTCAACCGACTGAAAAGAATTTAAAAAAAAACCTTTTATGTCTTTATTATTAAGCTTATTACTTAAACTATCAAAATTAACAGAAACTAATTTTGAGTCGGCGCCAAACAACATAGTGATTATTTTTATATGTAAGTACATAGAAATGGAGAAAGCTCTACGTAGTTAACCTACGGTCGAGTTGAGAACCTCCTCCTTTTTTTTTTTGCCAGTTATAAATAGTAATAACAAGCTAGTAAAGCCCTGCCCAGGGGTAGTGGATAATTTCGAAACAGAGTTACCGTGCCCCTGGGCACTCAGGCAACTGAATGAACAGGGGTGGGTTTTAGTCGGTAAACGTCTGACAAGAAGAGAGCGGGCGAAGTCATTGGATGATTTCACAACAACACAAAAAAAAGCAAGCTGGTAAAGCCTAATGGCCTCCTGTCCTGAGTTCCATTTATCACAGCAGAATACCCTATTATGAGTATTGCCAGCGATTTCATTTATTCTCCTTTTCTTGTCTCCAACTTGTATAATATGCGTTATTGTAAATCTTCTACGTAATCGGTTGTAGGAACTTGTCATGGTGCACGGCGAGTACGCGACTCGCATCGGCCGCCTCGAGACCGAAGTGAGCGAAGTGCGCAAAGAGAACATTCTCGTAATCAGCGAACGTTCGGCGAGCGAAACGGAGCTCAAGGACACTTACAAGAGAGCCACCGACATGCTGGCGCGGTACAGAAACTGCGAAGCTAAATGTTGTAAGTTATTGCACATTAAAATTTAACACAACATTCCATCATCGGACCACTAGACGTACGGCGATGCGCCACCGGTACATGGTGGACATCCCACCCAATCAATCTGCCCCCGCCTTTTCTCAACTATCTTGGGGTCGGCTTCCAGTCTAATCGGATCGCAGCTGAATACCAGTACTTTACATGGAGCGACTGCCTATCTGACCTCCACAACCCAGAAACTGGGTAATACGATACCCCTTGATAAGAAAGGTTGTCAGACTTTCGAGCTTCTGACGACCCAAACATCCACGATTATTATCACAATCGTAACGACTGTCAAAGATCCACGATTGACAGCTGGGACCAACGCTTTTACGTGCTTTCCGAGACATGGAGGAGTCTCGGTACGTAAAGATGGTCACCCATCCATGGATCAACCCCGGCAAGCGTAGCTTAACCCGATGGATAGACCCGTGCGGCTGTTATTACTTTAGCCACGAGCTCCTCCTCAAAAAATATTGGACTCGCATTTTTTTGCTCATCAAATCAATAAAAAATTACAAAGATAAAACGTATCAAAGTTCAGGAGTGTTAGCTTGTTACGTCACTTTTGAGTAAAAAGTGGTACAATTTTAACTCAAGTGTGACGTCATGCGAAATTTCAACGCACTGTATCGTCTTCATTTTTAGGGTTCCGAAAGTCCGAATGAAAAACCGAACCCTCATAGGATCACTCGTGTGTCTGTCTGTCTGTCCGTCTGTCACAGCCAATTTGCTCCGAATCTGCTGGACCGATACAGTTGAAATTTGGTACACACATGAATATCTGCGACCCAAACACGGACGTGTACCCTAAATAAATTAATTTGGAATATAGGGGACACTGCTGGGGTGAAAATCGGAAAATTAAAAATCAAAGTTTGCTAAACTGTATCGTGCGACATATCAAATGACCGGCACATTGTGAGGGTCTTGAATATATTGTTTTCATAATTTTAAAACCAGCAGTCCAGTGTCCAGTTTAAGACCAACCACCAGTCCAGATCCAACATCAGACCCTGGACTATACCTGGAACTATAGTTTTAGTCAACACAAAATCGACAATTCAAACAATTCTTCTTTTTTCAATTCAATTCTTGTTTAGTATCTATTGTCAGAAAGTAGGTACATATCCAATGAGTCGAAACACGACGGTGCTATGTTCTATGGTTAGAGATCCTACAATATACAGGGTGTAACGGAAAGGTGTGGTCATATTTTAAGAACTGCATCTGCCCATCGATATGAACAACTTTCTTCAAGAAAATCCGAGGAAATTCTAAAAAAAATTTTTGACCTCCCATACAAATGTTGATCAGCTGATGATGACTTTGTATGGAAAGTCCAATTTTTTTTTGGGAATTTTCTATTTTTTCTTATAGAAAGTTGTTCATTTCCATAAGCAGAATCGGCTCTTAAAATATGACCACACCTTTCCGTTACACCCTGTATATAATCAGACCCTGACCACCTTCTAGTGTAATAACATTAGTCAGTACAAATTCAATAAACCCAAAAACGACGGTGTTATCTTGTTTAGTTGAGGAGTTGTTATGGATGGTCACCTTCCAGTTTTATCATCAGACCCTGGGTACCACCACCACTAAATATAGTATCGCTTGTCAATACATAATATCCAATAAGCTGAAACACGATGGTGCTATCTTTTATGGTTGCGTAGATGGACGGAGTGGAGTGGAGTCATGATCCAAGGCCTAAGTGAAGAAAGTGCCAAAGTGGGGTTAACAATGAAAACTACAAAAACAAAGCTATTAACCAACTCAAACAGAGAAATAATAAAAGTGGGTACCCAGCCACTTGAATACGTAGAAGAGTACACATACCTGGGGCAGATCATTTCTCCTAAAGATCAAACAACCAAGGAAATAAACACAAGAATTGCTAACGGCTGGAAAAGATATTGGTCACTAAAAGAAGTAATGAAATCCAAGGATATAGGCATAGCTACAAAAAGAAAAGTTTTTAACACCTGTATACTGCCTCGTATTACTTATGGATGTGAGACGTGGGCGCTTACAAAGCAACATAGAAACTAACTCGAGTACTGCCAAAGATCCATGGAACGAAGCATGATAGGTACTCGTAAGGTAGACCGAATTAGAAACGAGGAGTTGAGAGACAGAACAAAAGTGACCGATGTCCTGTCCAAAATTGACAAGCAAAAGTGGAGATGGACTGGCCACATGATGAGAGAACACCGAGAGAAATGGTGTAAAATCGTAACTGATTGGTACTCTCGGACTTACAAACGGAGCAGAGGAAAACAGAAAAGGAGATGGGAGGACGAGCTAAAGCTTACAGCGGTTCCTAACTGGAGGAGAGTGGCTCGTGATAGATCGCAATGGAAATTGCTAGAGGAGGCCTTTGCCAAAAGGCATGCTGAATATTGAGAGACTTACTTTAAATAACAAACTGTAAAAACCAAAAATAATTCAGAATAAAAGGGCATTATTATTATTAAGTTTTAGCTTCAAAGACCACAAAGTGTTTGAAAAATGGGTTTATAATTTGTAATCGAATACAAACCCAAACTAAAGCAAATTAAAATAAAGTTTGTAAAAATATAGACTTTTCATAGGTTTTCCTGTAATCTATAAGTAAAGAACTATTTCCTGTATTTTATTCAAAATTTTAGACTCGGTAGTTTCAGAGATAAGGAGGGGGGGGGGGAATGGTCAACTTTCTTTTATTTTCTTAAATAACTTTAAAACGATTCATTTCAAAATTTTGAAAAAAATATATTTGAGACCCACACAATCAGCCCTTTAATTTGATATATCACACGGTACGATTTGAAAAACTTTATTTTTTAATTTTTCGATTTTCCCTACAAAAGTTGCCCCCATATTCCAAATTAATTTATTTACTATACTCGTCCGTGTTGGGGTCATAGAAATACACTTCGGTAGCAAATTTCAACTTAATCGGGCCAGTAGATTGGGAGTAAATTGGCTGTGACAGACGGACGGACAGATAGACAGACAGACATACAGACGCACGAGTGATCCTTTAAGGGTTCCGTTTTTATATTCGGATGTTCGCAACCCTAAAAAACCTGAAAAAAAATATGTTTTGTTCGAAAACCTTTGCGCGCGAGTGCGACTCGCTCTTGGCCGTTTTTTTTTATTTACGTGACAAAAGAAAAAATACTTGTCCAACATTTTTTGGTAATCTAACTGACGATTAGATTTTTTAGTCATCTGAAGTGAACGTGAGGCTTGCTTCGATCTTCATTCAACTTTGGACTCTATGACTCTCTAAACAAAGTAGTTATATTATTCAATAGATTTTTCACAAAAAATACCAACATTGTCTGTTAACCTTACAGCTGAACTCGCCACTGAGCTAGCAATAGAAAAGCGAAAGGTGGCAGAACTTGAGACCCAGCTGAAAGCGGCCAACATGTCGGATAAAGTCAACAAGACCATCGAAGACCATCTCACTACTAAACAAGTGAGTTCATTATTAATTTTCCGTACCCGAAGGGTGACCAACAGGACCAACTGACAAATAAGTAGGTACCATACACTCATAAAAAATATTCACACAGCTTACACATAGTTATAAAAAAGATTAAATGGCCTAAATTATTGTGGACTTTACTGTACCTGCGCGCAGATGCATTCGCAGCTAACTTCGCACACGCCATTAAATTTAACGAATAGGTACTATAGACAGTTGAAATTATCACAGAATGTGTATTTCTGTTGCCGCTACCAGAAACGTGTTTTTTTAAATCTTTTTTTGCTCAATCTTAATAATGGCAACAAGTGGTCGCATATAATCTCGTACAATGGTCCTTTAGACTACAGCTATTTTGGGGTAATAAGGCCAAAAAAATCCATACCAATGATTGGATGATTTTGTTAAGTTTAAAGGATGATTAACGTTACACCGTGTCGCGACCGGGGCACGGCCGGGGCACGGTCAGCCATCTATAGTATACTTTTTGTATGAAGTGATTTAGCTTGACCGTGCCCGGCGTGCCCCGGCCGGGGCACGGCGGTACTGTGATCACGTGCCGTCGTGCACAACGAGGTGAGGGCGAAATCCCTTTTCAGTCTTCTCGGGGATGTGCTTTAAGGTGAAAGCACTAGGGTAGCCCGCGAAATTCAAATTTTCTTACGTTTTTTGCAATTTGCAGGTCAGTATCAGGTTGTATGTTGGTAAAATATGATTCGCGGCCGTAGCAGTAGGTAGGTAGCTGGTAGTTGGGGTAGAATCATTTCTTCTCAACAAGTGTCAAATAGTCTACATCATATTGGACTTAAACAAGATCTATAATGATTTTAATAACTCAATTCCGTGAGTAATCCAATTTTTTTTTTTTTTAATTTTGGATAGGCTCGCGTTTGACCACTATCTCACCTGATGGTAAGCGATGATGTGGTCGAAGATGGAGCACGCTTGCCTAGAAGTAACCTATTCACTCTTGACTTAAAGACTCCCAGGTTGTAGCTTACAGAAAACACAGACTCCGGTAGAGAATTCTACTCCCTAGCTGTACGCGCAATGAATGTTGTCTTCAAACGCTTTGTGCGTATGGATGGGATGTCCACCATGAACCGGTGACACTTCGCCGTACGTCATGTGGTCCTTTGATGAAACGGGCTTGGCGGAATCAAATCATGCAATTCCGTCGCACACTCCCCAAAATGAATATTTCAATTGTGGTGAATCTGCCACAAAAGCCTTTATATCAAGACTTGAAGTCACAGAGCATCATAGGTTGAAGTTGATTTTAAAAACATGTTGCTATACCTTTTCCAAAATTTAATTTTAATTTTGTTGTTTTCGACGTGTAACACAATGCGAAAATTAACAAAACTACATTTTTCCAATGTTTAAATAGAGTACAAGAAACAAACGTTTTAATTTTATTCTGTGTCGGTTGGCTACCGACACAGAATAAAATTAAAACGTTTCGTTGTTGAGTTACGTTCAAAAGATTTTAGAACTTGCCTTTTGACACATTTTTTTCGATAACGAAATGTAATATTATCCTAGACTTCTTAGCTTATTTACATCACCAACTACATCCCCGTTGCTATGGAAATAATGAATATGTTTTTGTCTTCATAGAAACGCGAGTCTAGGGGTCGAGGGTTGTCGAGTTGGATAGAAAGAACTTTGTCTATTCTTGGTAGAATAGATATAGAATTGGTCATGCTACGCGTGCAGCAGATGTATTCGCTAACTCAGTTGTCATCAATTTGATAGGCACTTTGCAGTACATTACTGCTTTGCACGGTGAACATCGATTATAATAGGCACTACGTAGTAAATTTTTGTTTTCCTATACTTCAAAGCAGCAATGTACTGCATAGTGCCTATCAAATTGATGACAACTGAGTTAGCGAATACACCTGCTGGGTTAGGACATAGGATTCTTTTTATCCCGGTAGTAGAAGATAGTGGTAAATAATGACGTGTTTATTCAGGAAAAAAGTGGAGCGCTAGATGGTGGTCCTCGAGATGGTGATTTTCAAGTTGGTAGTGCTACATTTGGTAGTCCTCGAGTTAGTAGTCCTCCGGTTGGTGGCCCTCGAGATGGTAGTCCTCAAATTAGTGGTCCTCGAGATAGTGGTCCTCGAGATGGAGGTCCTCGAGCTGGAAAACCTCGAGATGGTAAATCTAAAGATGGTAGTCCCCGAGATGGTGAACCTAAACATGGTAGTCCTCGGGTTGCTAATCCTCAAGATAGTGGTCTTCGAGATAATGGAACTCGAGTTGGAAAACCTCGAGATGGTAAACCTAAAGATGATAGTCCCCGAGATAGTGAACCTAAAGATGATAGTCCTTGGGTTGCTAACCCTCAAGATGGTGGTCCTCGAGATGATGGCCCTCGAGTTGGAAAACCTCGAGATGGTAAACCTAAAGATGATAGTCCCCGAGATGGTGAACCTAAAGATCTTAGTCCTTGGGTTGCTAACCCTCAAGATGGTGGTCCTCGAGATAGTGGTCTTCGACATGATGGCCCTCGAGTTGGAAAACCTCGAGATGGTAAACCTAAAGATGATAGTCCCCGAGATGGTGAACCTAAAGATGATAGTCCTTGGGTTGCTAACCCTCAAGATGGTGGTCCTCGAGATGATAGCCCTCAAGTTGGAAACCCTCGAGATGGTAAACCTAAAGATGATAGTCCCCGAGATGGTGAACCTAAAGATGATAGTCCTTGGGTTGCTAACCCTCAAGATGGTGGTCCTCGAGATAGTGGTCTTCGAGATGATGGCCCTCGAGTTGGAAAACCTCGTGATGGTAAACCTAAAGATGATAGTCCCCGAAATGGTGATCCTAAAGATGGTAGTCCTCGGGTTACTACTCCTCAAGATGATGGGCCTCGAGATGTTTGTCCTCAAGATGGTGGTTCTCCAAAGGGCAGTACTAAAAAGGATAGTACTCGGAAATGTACCTGCAGGTGTCCTCTTCCTACCCTACCAACTCCTCCCCCTCCACCACTTCGCGTTGTAAACGAAACGGCTCCAGTTAAAGTATGTTTTATTTTTATTTTTGAGTACTAAGTGGCCTTACTTGATTTGGCTGAAGTATAAATCAGTTTATATGAGGTTTAGTTCAATCGAACGGTACCGGCGCTGTCATTCTTGAAACGCTAGTTACAGTTCACATGTTGCTATCAGTAATTTGGCAACATGGCAAAAAGCTGTCAAATAAACTTTGATTAAAATTAGATGTAATTTATATATTTTTAACTCGCTTTTATTTGTTTTAACTGCAATTACATATGTAAAAATATCTTAGAAGTTAAATTTGACCCACTGCCCGGTTTCCGATTGAGCTGAAACCAAACATGTTTATTTTTTATGACAATGCATGGTTTAGCTAAGTGACGTCATTAAAAATCCAATACTACCTCCCAAAGATGGACCAGTTATTTGCTGAGAAGCATACGAACATAAATTAAAATGACGTCACTCAAAAGAGTGTTTACTAGTTTTTTTTTAAACTATAATATTTTATTTTATGGTGATAGCATACAATCCTCAGTGCAGTAAAAAAATTCATAGCTATTTTGTGAAATTCTAACATTCTGTCGCTCACGCTGTTGTCAAAGACCAGTTATCGTTCAAGTTTTACTGTTGACGTTCGATTGACATTACCATGTAGCTTATCCATATTGAGCATGTATTATGTAGTTCTTCTTTTCATTCTACTAATATTATAAATGCTAAAGTTTAGGTGGATGGATAAATGTTTGTTTCTCAATCACGCCAGAACGGCTAAACGAATTTGGATTAAATTGGCACAGAGATAGATTATAGTCTGGAATTCCACGCGTGCGAAGCCGCTGGTAGAAGCTAGTTTATCGACAGGGTGTAAAAAGACACATCACAAAGCCGTTAGCTACGTATACTATACGTCTAACAAAGTAGCTTTACGCAAAAATTATTGCTGGGAAACGACTTTTATAATATCTATTTTTTATTGCGCGCAATGTAACGTGAACGCAGGCACGTGGAGTTAAACCCCGCCCCGTGCCTCTAAGCCACATAGGTACTTGTCGGATACGTTTGATATTCATTGCGTTTTTGTAACTGCAAATGCGTAATTTCGAAATTTCGAAAAAAAATATCGAAAATTCAGGTAATGTTTGTTTTATAAAAGTTTAGTAATAACACTTGGAATTCATTTTCCTAAAAAAGTAAAAAAAAAGTTAAAAGAAAGAAAGAAAGAAAGAAAATACATTTATTGGCTACAGTTAGAGGCACACAACAAAAACGAAACAAAAAAAAATACCTACCTTTGACCTTCAATATCTCCAGAAGCAGTGGATTCCCAGGTATGGTCTAGTGGAAAAAAATGATCCAAATAATGGGTAGATTATGTGGCTTTCGGCTTCGGAAACTGTCTTTTTACACACGATATAAGTGGATTAAAGACAAAAAGTCACAGTCTCATTAAAGTAACCTTCGTCTTAGAACATTTTTCGTAGACTTCAATAAAACCCATAATTTCAGACATTACCTACAACTCATCCTCACAAAAAACGAGATGGATTGGATGATACTTCGGCTAAGAGGTCTCCTACTAAATATGGCTCGATGAATTCTTCAGGCGGTAATAGCATCTGCAAGTCCTATGCAACTACGACAACATCCGAAGTATGAATCGCTTTTGGTTTTTAATCATATCTTATTCATCCTATCCTATTCATCCTATGCTTTTCATCCTATCCTATTCATCGTATACTACATCCTATCCTACTCATCCTATCGTATTTATCCTATCCTATTCATCCTCTCCTATTCATTATATCTATCATCCTATATATATATTATTGTAAATGTGAGGACTATGTGGGTTATTATTATTATTTTTCTCCTCCTTTTTACACTAATTTTTAACGCTGTTTGACAGTTTGAGTACTTTTGCGGCCTACCCAAATGACCTTTCTTTGGTATTGTTCGTCAAGTCATTGAGCTCCTTAGTTTTAAGTTGAGCTATTCGACTATTGCCAAATGCTTGCACTGACTGGACAGGTCCACTCAAATATGTGTGGTTCTTTCTTCAAAAGATTGAGACTGATAGCATAATGTGAATGTGAGAACTATGTATGGCGTTATATTCATGTAGATTTTACGGTTGTTTGGCAGTTTGACTATTTTTGCGGCCTACCCAAATGTCCTTACTTTGGTATTGTTCGTCGGTTCGTTGTGCTCCTCAAAGTTCTGAGTTGTGCTTCACGATAACTGTTAAATGCTTGCACTGTCTGGCCTGTCCAGACAGTGCAAGCGAATCTTCCACTCGAATTTGTGTGTTGCTTTCCTCAAAAGCTCATCCCAGACATAAACGTACATGGTTCTCATATGATTTGACCAGTACCCTAAAATTCATACATTGTGTATGGATTTTAATACTTTAAAAGAGACTTTGACCTCTGAGTTTGCTTCGGTGTTTCTTCTCAAGGTAGTCAGCTAGGAAACACCGGCCTCATCTAGCTAAAACTGACAAAAAAAAAATGTTGACGTGTAAAAGTGTTGTTAAAACCTACTTACAAAAATAAAATCATTTATCCTATTCATCATATCCAATTTGTCCTATGCTTTTCATCCTATCTTATTCATACTACGCTATTAATCCTATCCTATTCATCCTGTACTATTCATCCTATGCTTTTCATCCTATCCCATTCATCCTATTTATTATAACTTCATGCAACACAAATGTACAAAGGCGGACTTAATGCCTTAGGCATTCTCTACCAGTTAACCAAGGGTGGTGGAGAGATAACATGGCAGGTGCATAAACTGAAAAAAAAAAACACAACACACACACACACACACACACACACACCACACACACCACCACACATCCTATCCTATTAATCCTATCCTATTCATCATATCCTATTCATCCTATGCTTCTCATCCTATCTTATTCATACTACGCTATTCATCCTATCCTATTCATCCTGTGCTTTTCAACCTACCCTATTCATCCTATCTTATTTTCCTATCCTATTCACCCTTTCCTATTCATCCTATGCTTTTCATCCTATCTTATTCGTCCTATCCTATTCACCCTATCCTACTCATTATGTATCCTATTATAGATGTTCTATTTCACGAAGGAGGATAGGGAGACAAAAATACTATAAGTACCTTCTTTATTACTATGTTGGGAAATCCTCATGGATTGTTTTCGTCTGGGGAGAACGGACAGTTACGTTAGACTCCTACCGAATAAAATCCCACAGCTCCAACCGCTACCAAAAGTCGCGGGCCCGGGATACAATTAGATTCACGCCGACTGGTTATCAGCCCGCCATTGCTAGCGGGCCCCATCACCTGAGGCCGATCCATGACCCCACATGGGAGTATGGAACACTGCGCGCCGCCTCTTTAGGCCTAACTGGTCAGGTGACGACTCAGCCCCAAGTTCGCCGCCAGCAGTCTCCTCCTTGTTGTGGCCGGAGATCAGAACAACTATGCCTTGACCTCCATAACTGGTTCATTGCAGGATACCAATTGCGAAACTTGTGGTTGCAAGCTCCAGCTTGTGAGTGCGGTGCCGAGTCCGGACGGGCAGGGGGTGCACTACTTTGCCATTCCTTGTTCTATAGTAGTATGTTAAATTACATTTATTTTAATTAAATTTCTAATCCGTTATGGATCCCTTAAGTCTATGCTTACAAAACGTCAAAGTCCCGGCCAGGGTGAGGAGCTTTTTTAACAGACTTCAAAAACGAGGAAGTTATCAATTCGGATGTTCTTTATATATTTTTAAAAAAATATAAAGAACACCGGATGTTCTTTATATTTTTTAAAATCCTGGTTAATGTATTTTCGTGCAAACTCCGTCATATACAGAGTGTAACGGAAAGGTGTGGTCATAATTTAAGAACTGCATCCGCCCGTCGATATGAATAACTTTCTTCAAGAAAATCTGAGGAAACTCTCAAAAAGAAATTTACCTCCCATACAAATAATGATCCCTGGTGATAACTTTGTATGGAAAGTTCAATTTTTTTTTTGGGATTTTTTTATTTTTTCTTAGAGAAAGTTGTTCATTTCCATGGCCAGAACCGGTTCTTAAAATATGACAACACCTTTCCGTTACACCCTGTATAGACGGATTTGCAGAATTATTTTATTGTTTCAAAGGGGTTTATTCCGAAATGGTCCCAATTAATCATGTAGGTAGATCTAGGTAGATCTGAGGATGAGTTTCGGAGACAGACAACGGAACTCTTCAAAAAAATACTGCAAATCAACCGCGATTGCTGCGATCGTTTGTCTATATATTGTTAACACAATGGGGAATCACAACTAAAAAGTGAAAAATAAAAAAAACTTTTTTACAAATAATAGAACCGACTTCCAAAAAAGTGCAATATAACTTTAATTTCGAAAGTCTGTGTCAGAAACGAAAACACAAAACCAGAAACACACTTTTGTGGCAAATCATCAAATAACTTGGGCGTGTCAGACTCTTACTGACTAAAACCCACCCGTGTTTCTTCAGTTGCTTGTGACAGGGCAAGGTGACACTTTTGAACACCCCCTCGACCCTGGCAGAAGGGTGAGTATTGTTATAGCGGGAACTATGTAGGGGTGTATTTGTACTAATTTGTGAATTGTTTAGAGTAAAACATTTGATCACACGATAATAAATGTATTATTATATTTTTGATACGATTTATAAGTTCACGTCTTGGTCTTATATCAAAAAACCATGTCTTCTTATTTTCAAAACCTATTCTAAATTCAAATGAACCTTTCAAAGTGTATCACATCGACCGGCGAGTCGATATAGGGAACGTGCACGGAGTAGTCTGTGTCATCTAGTGGAGTAAATTCGAAACTTTTACCCGTTAAAACTTGTCATTGACATTTCCGTGTCATATATGTATACACACACGCATAATGCACACATGCAGCACGCGTAACGTAGACTGCCATCTATTGAGTGAAATCCGCAACTTGTAGTGTAGAAATACTTGACATTGACATTTATGTGGCGCCATCTACAGTTCCTGCACGCTCCCTATAGGGTTTGTATTCTCATACGACCTCCATCAACGCCACAGTATTCTGCGCGTGTGACGCGAAGTATCAAACACCCAAAGCAGCTGACTGCGTCCATACTAAAGTCAGCCAGGTTCACATTATTGTGTTTTGACGTGGCGCAGTTGATTGGCTACTAGACTCGTTGAGATATGCCGTAGAGTTGAACAATGGTGTATTTTACAAAAAAAAAAAACAAATTAGTGTGTCAGCTAAAGAACCAAAAAATATTTGACACGTATTTTTGCTTTACCAAACCAATAAAAAATGACAAAGATAAAGCGCATCAAAGTTCAGGAGTGGGGGCTCGTTACGTCATTTTGGTGGTAAAAGGTATCGCGCTGCGTTCGTCACGCGATATTTCAACGCACTGTATCTCGTTGAGCTTATCATAGGTCGTTAACCATTACTTAGTTATCAACAGTCAGTGTCAGCCAGAGGAGCTCGTGGCTAAAGTAATAACAGCCGCACGGGTCGATCCATCGGGTTAAGCTACGCTTGCCGGAGTTGGTGCATGGATGGGTGATCTTTACATACCGAGACTCCGCCGTGCCTCGGAAAGCACGTTAAGCCGTTGGTCCCGGCTGTCAATCGTGGATCTTTGACAGTCGTTACGGGTCGTCAGAAGCCCGAAAGTCTGACAACCAGTCTTACCAAGGGGTATCGTATTACCCAGTTACTGGGTTGTGGAGGTCAGATAGGCAGTCGCTCCATGTAAAATACTGGTATTCAGCTGCATCCGGTTAGACTGGAAGCCGACCCCAAGATGTTGGGAAAAGGATAGGCAGAATCAGAATACACCATATTAGCACAGTGGTTGAGCATTGGCTGCTGCGCTGCATGTCGCGGGTACGTTTCCCGTACGGAATAAATATTTGTATGGCCTACAGATAGTTGTTCCGGGTTCTGGGTGTATTGTGTATGTGAGTTTGCATGTTTGAGAAAGCTGCCACGAATCCACGATACAGGAGTAATTCCTAGAGTCGTTTGATTGGTGTATCCCGCGCCACGACACTACACGACACAGTTATGTGCCTGTAGCTTATGGCGGGCACCTCGCGTGACGTGATGTAGCGGCCGAGCTAGTGAGCGATAGTCTATTGTTTCCGCTACAACAACTCTCAACGCACTGTGGCCATGATTCGGGAAGTCACTGCTACCCCGTAAGGGGCGCGACGGACGTAATATGCATGGCCTTTCTTCGTGGGATCTATTGCCACCCGTAAATACGGGTGCTTCCTGGGGGTCCCAATATAGGTGCGGCGGTTTTAGGGTGACTGCATACAAGAACCTACTAAACAGGCGATTAACGCCTGCCGAGGCTCTCATAGCAATCACCCATGTGTATTGCTATGTGTAATGCTGTAGGCTCGAAAACGTATGTTCACGGCAGCTAGGCGGTCAGTCACCGCCAGGTGAGACCTCCAGTTCCCTGGAGGAGGCCCAGCGGATGACGACCAGCACAAGGCCGCCGGCTTACGGTGAGCCCACAGCATTCAGTGAGTGGCCCCCGTCTGCCCGGTTTCCAGAGCTAGCCGGTTGCCGTCCGGACCGCGGAGCCGTAGGTGTATGTGTGGGCGGTATTGAGTGTGTAACACCGCCCATGTTTACACTGTATGCGCGTACAAGCCACGCATACAATGCGTGAGTTCACGTGTGTGTGGAGTCATGAGTGTATGGCTTATGTTACGCGACGTGCCTATATTAACTTAGAACACGTCGCGCACAGCGTATGTACTGTTGTTAAGTGTTCCTGTGCTAGTAGGTCGCGTGTAGGTGAAACGACTTACTCGGCGTCGACTGGCGGCTGGCTGCTGGCGGCGGTCCCGCCCTGATACAGGGCCAGGACGGCCACCATGCCCTCCAGCACGGTGATGAGCGGGTCTTGGCCCCTCCTGATGGCCTTGATTAGGTCCAGCAGGAGGCCAGTGGCCCGCTGGTGGAGCTCCGGTTTCGGGATGGCGGCCACAGTGGCGCCTAGTGGCGCGTAGTGTGGACACATGGCAGTGGTGTCTCGGCGATCGGCAGCGGTGGCGCCCTCTGGCACCCGTACTTCCGTGCGACGGCATATGGTCGGAACCTTTACCTTAGGGACGACCGCTGTTACAGAGGCCGCCCCGGGTAGATTCCGACTTTGAGGTTGGGGTACTCGGTGACGGTGGGGGGAGGGGGATTCCCTTTACGGTTCTTCCTTCCTCTTCTTCTCCTCCTCTTCCTGGAGGGGGCTGCGTCTCGGCTCGTGGGCCCGTTAGCAGCCGCCATAAGGGTGGCGCTGTGGGCCTCGTGGAGGTCCGTGGTGGTGGCCTGGGCCACGGCAGTGGCAGGCCGGGCAGCTCTGCACGTCAGCGCCACCGTGCCCGCAGGCCTGTTTGTGAGCTCCCTGCGGAATACAGGGCACTCACGGTGCGACGCGGGGTGTGGCCCGCCGTAGTTGGCGCACGATTCCGGCTCCGTACGGGGCCGGGGGCACTCGCGTGCGACGTGCCCAGCCCCGCATCGCACACAAGCGAGCGGATGGTGGCACTGGTGTGAAGAGTGCCGGAACTGCTGGCAGCGGTGACATTGCGCGGGACCCCTCTTCCCGCGCCAACCCTCGATCGTGACGCCTCCCATTAGCAGCAGCGAGGTGACGTCGTAGATGCGCCTAATGTCGCGTTGGTACTTTAGTACCGCGTGGTGAATGCAGCCTGGGCGTCCTGGGCGGGCCTTGATGCTCCGCACATACTGCGGCTCGAACCCCAGGTTGCGGAGCTCCTCTTCTATGGCTGCCGGGTCCGTGTCCGCCGGCAGCCCGCGGATGGCGATCTTGAATCCCTTCTCCGCTGGCAGCGAATAGGAAAACCAGACTAGGCCGGTCCCCTTCTCCAGGCCGCACAAGTACCGCTGGACCACCCGGTACTCCTCCTCGTTGCCGGGGAGGAATCGAATGCTGCCCTGATAAGGGCGGGCAGTCGGCGGGCGGCCCAACAGATCTCACAAGGCCCCGAAGCGGACCTGCCAGTCCGGTAACTACTCCACTACCAGCGGCGGGTATCGCGGCTTCTTGTCTGCAGGTGGTGCTGGTACTGGTGTTTGGCCCAAGGTGCTGCCGCGCTGCGTGGCGGCTGTCGCGGGCGGAGTTCGCTGGGTGGCTGGTGGCGGTGACGAGGTGCTCGCGACGGAAGCGAACGAAGGCTGCTCAGCCTCGCTGCGCTCGCGCGATGTGCGCCGCAGCTGGCGCCTCTTCGCCTCCTCCTCTGCCTCCTCTTCGTCAGGGCTCCTGGGTCTCCGCACTGGGCGAGTCGCGGGTGACCCGCGTTTCTTCCCGAATGTGGGACCCAGGATAAATCGGGCCAGGGACTCCGCTTCTGTCTCGCCCTCCGACGCCGACATGTCTGACCACTTGCTCTCGCGAGGGGAAAAACATGCCGACATCGCGGGGGAGTCTTGGGCGGAGCCCCTGGGTGGCGACGGTGATAGCGCGCCACTGCTAGCCACAACGACTTGCGGCGTAAACGGTGGCGGCGGATGTCGAGATGGCGTTGGTGATGGAGCCGACGGGGGGGACGTCTGCTCGACGACCGGCAGCACGGGGGTAGCGGTGCGCGGGCGCGGCGCGGATGCGGTTGCGCTCGGCGTGGCGGCGGCAACGGCGCGCTGTGCAGGCGCGGTAGGGTGAGCAGTCCGCGCAGCGACGCGCGGGCCCTGCGGCCTCACGTCGGGTCGCGACGTGGTATTGTGGGGCTCCTCAGTACGCGCCGGCCTAGCTGGCAGCGCAGCGGTGCGCGCAGGCGACGCGGCGGCGCGCGCCCCCATCGCGGCGGCGGGGCGCGTGTCGCGCCCGGGGCGCGCGGCCGTCTCATCGACGCGGCAGGCGCTGGTGCCTGCATACGACGGACGGGGCGGAAGGCCGATGGACGAACCGATACGGCCGGCTGCAAGCTCAGCGACGGTGCCGGCGAAACGCGCGCAGTCGCAGGCGTCGTCGGCGGGCCGGTGGCGGTCGTTCTTGCGGTGGATGCTGGTGCGGCGGATGTTGCGGCCGATGATGCGCCGGGCGATGCGTCCCCTCTTGCTGGGGGCTGCTGCGTCCGGCCCGTCACCGGACGATCCGGTGGTGATGGAGACGGCCCGGCCCCCTGCTCCAGAGAGCGGCGGGCGCCGGACCTCCTCTTCGGCGGCATGTTTTAGATGGTATCCGAAACAGATATGTTTTAGACGGCGAAACAATATGCTTGTTGCCTCCGCGACCGCAACAATGGGTTTTACCCCACTGGGCAGCGACGGGGCGGCTACCCCTGCGCACTCCCGCAAGCGCCAGTCGAAACCAGCACCTACGACAGCACACAGGGAGAACCGGCGAAGAGAGCGGACCGAGCGGAGGAGCAGCGTGCGGACACGACTGCTCAGCTTGGCAACTGGCTGATCCTCTGTGGCCATGCGTGCGCCTGTCGCCCTTTTTAACTGACTTCAAATAAAAGGAGGAGGTTCTATGTTTGACTGTATGTATTTTTTTATGTATGTTCACTGATTTCTATGTCAATTATGGACCGATCTTCAAAATTCTTTTTTTTTTGTTAGAAAGAGTATACGTCTGAAGTGGTCCCATGTAAATTTTATCGAAATTGATTCACTTTAATTTCGGAACTCGGTGTCAAATAACGAAGAAACAAAACACAAACACCAACTTCAGAAATTAAATTAAATTAAATATCATTTATTTCAGGCATAAAATAACCCATATCATAAAATCAGACACAAGAAATAAAATAAAAAATTACAATCAAATAAAATAAAATTACAATTAAATTAAAATATAATTACAATTAGATTAAGATAAAATAATAATTAATCGAAAATAAAACTTTAATTACAGTTATTCTGTCGGTTTCTTAATTAAAGTTATTTTACAATTTTTAGTGTATTTTCTTTTTGGAAGTCGAATGTATTTTTTGTAAAAAAAAAAAATATCATATTTTTTTTTGCACAGCGGTTCTAGACAAAATGTATGGCAATGAAGACATACTTTTTGTACTAAAAGTTTGGCGTGAACGCTAACAGAAAAGTTATTTGTCAAGACCCGCAGCTCAAAGTGGGCTTTTTTTGTAATTATAGTCCTTGATGCAATCTTGGTATAAAATAATTGAGTATTTACCGATTTTCAGGGCATGAAAACTTAAGGAGACATTTTTTATTCCAGAAAGGAAAATGCACCTTGTGCGGCTATACTCCTTCAGAAGACACGTCTACGCCAATCAAAGTATGACCTATTTTAGTATCCTCACGGGACTATTTTATATGGCTGTTCACTCATTTCTAACTTACGTATGTCATCGCGAAGAAAAAAACATTTCTAAACTTAGTTGAGTTACTCGAACAAAACGATTGAAACGTTGATCTTTTTATTAACACGCTTTTTTTAACTAATCTTTGAAGTTAAATTTGACCCCTTTCCCGGTTTCCGATTGAGTTGAAATTTTGTAACATCATTCTAAATGCAATATGGGAGACTCAAAAATTGTGTAATAGTTATTTTTAGGGTTCCGTACCCGAAGGGTCCAAACGAAGCCCTATTGCTGTCACTCATTTGTCCGTCTGTCTGTCTGTCCGTCGTCTGTCACACAGGTTTTACAGCCAAACGGTTGGAGCTACAGTCTTCAAATTTTCACAATGTAAGCATCTTGTTGACCCAAAGCCATACAAATAATCAAAAAATGGTACGGAACCCTAAATGTGCGTATTCCGACATGTACTTGGCCGGTTTTTTATGCATTCCCATGGTATGGGTATCTATCAAATGAAAGGGCTTTGCTGTGAAGAATAATAAAACTAAAATGAAGTCATACTAAGCGTGTTTTTTAAACAATAATATTAATATCCGCGATTTAATTTTGGTCCGCTTCAGATTTGCAATTACACTTCTGGACACATCTATTGGCCCACCTTGTATTTTCAGTTTCGTTTGGTCCTAGCTAAAATTTTATATTAGGTCGAGCAAAAAGTTTTTATGCAGTTTTGAACCTGGCACATTCACAATTTCATTCAATAGTCTTTTTTTGAATTTCGAACACAGAATTTAAAGAAACAAAAGACGATTTGGAGCCTGTTTGTTGATATCAAACAATCGAATACTAAGAAAACTTGGTTTTATTGGTTTACTTGGATTTAATTCTTGAAAAAGTGATTGATATCTTTGGTTTTGCAACAAACATTACTTATTCTTAACATTAAGGTGAGGTTCTATCAATAATCTATGGATACTTCACCTGAAGTCGCCGCCCAAGCTGTGGCACTTATTCATGCCGGACACAGCCAAAGAAACGTGAGTGCTCAACTTAATTTAAGTCGATCTGCGGTCCGAAATGTTTATCGGAGGTACCTAGAGACTGGCGGCTTTGTTCGTCGCCAAGGAAGGCCACGATCTCGGTTCACAACTGAAAGGCAGGATCGATTCATCGTGACGACCAGCTTGAGAAATCGTCACCTTACCTCCATTGAGATACAAAACCAACTTCGCGACTTCCACGGAGTATCTGTGAGCGCTCGAACTGTTCGGAGAAGGTTAAAAGAACGCGATATGGTACCACACAAGCCAGCTAATGGGCCCAAACTAACGCGAGCCCACCGAACAGCGCGCCTTCATTTCGCACGCAGTCATTTAAATTGGACACAGCAAGATTGGAGCCGTGTACTCTTTTCTGATGATTCTAAAATTGTGTTACATGGCAATGATGGAAGGAAGAAGGTCTACCGACGTAAGGGAGAGCGTTTCGCACAATGCTGCTTTGAAGAGAGGGTTGCTTATGGCGGTGGCTCATGGACTGTCTGGGGCGGTATATCCGCGAGCGGCAAAACTCAACTTGAGGTTGTTACAGGACCACGGCTTCCAACATTAAATGCTGAAAGGTACATTCGTGAGTGCTTAGAACCTCACGTGATACGCGGACTATGTGGGCCCAAATTTCCTTTTTATGCATGATAATGCAAGAGCCCATGCGGCCGGCATCGTCAGGGAATATCTTCGGGATGTGAACATCACAGTTATGACTGGCCAGCCAGAAGCCCAGACATGAACCCCATTGAGCACATTTGGGACGAGCTAAAAAGACGTGTTAGGGCTCGTCAGCCAGTTGCCCAGACGATGCAGGAGTTGAAAACTGCCATAGAAGAGGAATGGGAGATGATCCCTCAAAATTTCATAGAGCGGTTGATAAACTCTATGCCTAATTGTATGAGAGCTGTGGTAGATGCCCATGGAGGCAACACGCGTTATTAAATTAAACCTTTATTTGATAAAACATGTTTTTTTATTAAAAAATCAATTGCCTTTAACAAGGCGCATATCCGACTTGTTAGGCGTAGCTCCGTGTCGTATGGTATTCTGAATTCAAATTTAAAACAATACGATCGAAAAAGATGGTAAAATGTATCAGGTTTAAAACTGCATCAACAGTTTTTGTTCAATCTAGCAATCATATTTCGGTAGGGGCCATCGAAACCTAAACTCTAAGGTGGGCCAATAGATGTGTCCAGAAGTGTATTTCAACTACACTTTGTATAAATGTGTAGTGAGTAAGTTACCAATTTAACACGTCTTCGCTCTACGCCTCACCAGCGAGGCCGTGCGAAAAAAAAATATAAAAAATTATAATTATTATTATTAATATTAATTATTTTTGTTAAACAATATAATAATTAATATTAAGTATTAAAAATTATAATAATTATTATTAATATTAACTATTATTTTTAAAAACCTACGATACCGATCGGTAATGCCGCGGTACCTGAGAGGTAAGACAGGTTAGAGCAATAGAAAAACAAACTCATCGTAAAAAATGTTAATTCCAGGGTAAAAAGAAAAACGTCGACTGCCGTTGTCCTGTCTGGGTGCAGGATGGTCTATTAGAGGTTTCTTCATCTCAAGTATGATCAGTGTTCCTTCCAACTTTCTCCCTTACAGATTTATAGCTTATTTATTTATAAAACTTATTATTTATTAGTTTAAATACTGTGTTGGTGATACTATTAGAAGATTAAGGCCGGTGAAATAACTGGACACCTCTGAGATGAATAACTGGTGTATTTGGTAAAATTACACTTTTGAGTTTACCCAAATTAGAACGAGCACGTTTCGTTGCGCTTTTGTTGGATTTAAGTTTCTGTATTCGATGCCCGGATCGGGCAAAAAGTGCTATTAGAATACCCACTTTTTTTTTTTTGTGGGGTTAGCTAATCATTCTGACTTCTGCTCTGGGTGAACCAGGAGGGCGTGTCAGACTTTTACTAATTAAAACCCACCTTTGTTCCTTCCCTGCCTGAGTGCCCAAGGGCGCGGTAACTCTGTTTCGAATTTATCCACGACCCCTGGGCAGGGGTTATTCCTACTAGGAATTACTCTGTAGCAGCCCGGGGTTTGGAAGTGGTGGTGTGACAACACCCGTGTCTCGGAGAGCACGTAAAGCCCTTGGTCCTCCGCCTGATCTCTCCCCGGTCGTGTCGGATTGCCGTTCCATCTGATTATAAGAGTACAGGAACAGAAAGTGTACCTGTGTTTGCACACACGCTTGTGAACTAAAATATGTCCTGCGTACTTGGCTAATCTTGAGGAGCTCGTGGCTAAAGTAATAACATCCCCACAGGTTGATCCATCAGGTTAAGCTACGCTTGCCGGGGTTGGTTCATGGATGGGTGACCATCTTTACATACCGAGACTCTTCCGTGCCTTGGAAAGCACGTTAAGCCGTTGGTCCCGGCTGTCAATCGTGGATCTTTGACAGTCGTTACGGTTCGTCAAAAGGCCGAAAGTCTGACAACCAGTCTTACCAAGGGGTATCCTACTCGTATTACTCAGTTACGGGGTTGTGGATGTCAGATAGGCAGTCCCTCCATAGAAAATATTGGTATTCAGCTACATCTGGTTAGACTGGAAGCCGGCCCCAAGATAGTTGGGAAAAGGCTAGGCGGATGATAATTGACCAATTTCCGTTGTGATTAATTTCTAAGTACATTAATCACAATGCCCCAAAAATATGTAGTCACATCGCGGCAGACCTAGACGAAGATGGTGGGATGATCTTGACGCCTGCATTGGAGAGGAGTAGAGAAGACCTGTGCCGTGCATTGTAACAGAACAGGCTTATAACAAGTAATATCGAAAAGAGGAGAAAATAGATCAAATGTTTCAATAACGATGTTTTGTTTCAGGATACCAAATCAAAATGCATGCAATGCTGCTTCAAAGATGAGCTTGAATCATCAGGGTCTACCCCATCCAGAGTAAGATTATTTTATTTAACTTGTCTAACATCAACCAGTATGTACGAGTAAAGTAGCTTATACTGGGTGTAACGGAATGGTGTGGTCATATTTTAGGAGCCGGTTCTGCCCATGGAAATGAACAACTTTCTCTAAGAAAAAATCAAAAAATCCCAAAAAAAAAATTGGACTTTCCATACAAAGTTATCATCAGCTGATCAATATTTGTATGGGGAGTAAAAATTTTTTTTTATAATTTCCTCGAATTTTCTTGAAAAAAGTTGTTCATATCGATGGGCAGTTGCAGTTCTTAAAATATGACCACACCTTTCCGTTACACCCTGTATAGGGTGACTGGTAATTAGTGACCGATACTTTAACACTTCCGTTCCGCTTCCAGTCATTAGGTAGGTATCGATCAAAGACGATTTATGGAAAAAAGAGGTCTGCTGATTCACTTTTTCGTTCGATAAATAAACCTTTTTTCGGCTATGTTCGCAGAAGCGCACACTAATGGCTTTCACGCCCAGAAACAGTGTGCGTCGCTGCTGAGTCGCGTTAGGTCTAGCAGCAACAGCATACTGAGCGTGTTCGCGGACAGGTGGGACTCTCCACTGCTGCGCTACTGGATACGCTTGCATGCTGTTCGGTGAGCACTGGACAGTTCCCCCTCTCCGAACTTATTGTGTATTGTCTATTGTTATTTTTCTTTCACTTTTCTTTTTGTGTTGTGTGTTTTATTGTTTTGGTTTTTACATGTTGTATGTAACATATGGACAATGGTCTGAAATAAACGAAATTTAAGTTAATTTAATTTGACTGGCCTGTTGGTCTAGTGGTTAGTGACCCTGACTGCTATGCCGGAGGTCGTGGGTTCGATTCCCACCCAGGACAAATGTTTGTGTAATGAGCACGATCATTTATTCTGTGTCTGGGTGTAATTTATCTATAATATGTATGTATTTAGAAATATATAAGTATGTTTATCAGTTGTCTAGTACCCATAATACAAGCTCTGCTTAGCTTGGGATTAGATGGCGTTGTGTGATAGTTGTGGAATATTATTATTATTATTTAGCATTTTGGCCTGATTTGAAAATTTTAGAAAACAGCACTGAAGAACAAAAATTGTGCTTTGACTGCTTTGGCCCTTATTGTATGCTACAAATATGTACCTTAATCTTTGTTCTTCAAAATACAATTATCTGACGATTGAAAAACCGGCCGTTAGTGTAGTGAAACAGAATTATTTTGTAGACGGACGAGGGTCTGCCGCCGAGTCGAGGGGCTACCAGCGTCAAAGGCGACCCCAATTATACTAGTACTAATACCGATGACGACTCCGGATACCAGGATACCGATAACCAGGTCAGTATTGGGAGATTAGTGTCAGCCACCACTGACGGGGACCATCGTGGCCGGTGCCTGCATGCCTAGGAGTAGTGGATAAATTCTGAAAATTAGTTACCGCACCCCTGGGCACTCAGGCAGGGAAGGAACAGGGGTGGGTTTTAGTCTAGAGTCTGACACGCCCTCCCGCTCCACCCAGAGCGGGAGAATCATTGGATGACATCTCGTCTGATCCCACCCACCCAAAAAAAAGAAAAAAGAAATATATTTCATGTATCAATAGATGGCGCTGTTTGAAGTTTTATAGTTTATCCATTCGCTTCTTTAAAATTTGTATAGTGACACTTAATGATACAGTAAAACTGTTATGAAGTACCAAAACACTATAAAA
The DNA here is from genome assembly GCA_951329385.1 of Polia nebulosa. NCBI lineage: Eukaryota > Metazoa > Arthropoda > Insecta > Lepidoptera > Noctuidae > Polia > Polia nebulosa. The sequence continues at coordinate 3,094,255 of OX589588.1, read as the reverse complement.
TAAATCCTTAATGTGTCAGAAAATATTGGTTAGACTTTAAGTAAGTTCATTCAACTAGCAAGACGTCGCTGCTAACACCATCTATCGAGATGTAGAGGACGGGCCGGAACGAAGAACAGCCCCCCTAGCCATATTACATTTCTATTATCGTTTACGCTAACGCTTAGTACAAAATGTATGGCAATGACATTACCTGCGTAGATAAGTGTCACGTGACTTATCGCAGGTAATGTCATTGCCATACATTTTGTTCTAAGCGTTAGCGTAAACGATAATAGAAATGTAATATGGCTAGGGAACCTATAGTTGCTTGTGCAAGTCGAAAACCCGTAGTTACGGCGGTACCGTTTCTTTGTATGGGATGAGGCATCTGTACGCTAGTATTATATTATCGGTGGTATTGGTATCCTCTGCCAGGGGCGCGGGCGTTTCAAAGAGTCACCGCGTCAGTGGAACAGGCTACTGAGATGGAAACGGGTGGGTTTTAGTCAGTAAGAGTCTGACACGCCCACCCTAAAATAAAAGTATTGGTAGCCTAATGATTTTATAGGCACGCGTTTGGCCACCTGATGGTAAGCGATGATGTGGTCGAAGATGGAGCACGCTTACGGAGAAGTAACCTAGTAACGAATACAAGTACTTTTATGTGTTATTGGAAGGTTATTTGGATGATAGAAAAATTAACGCTCGCTTTGTGGAACTCCTCCCTGCATCGCTTTCCCAATTCTCATCATATTTTTTTCTGGATTAAAAACAACTTGTTTGTGTTTCGGTGTTTCTTCTCAGGGTAGTCAGCTAGGAAACACCGGCCTCATCTAGCTTAAACTGACAAAAAAAAAAAGTTGTTTAAAAATGTGTTAAAACCTATTTACAAAAATAAAATCCTTTATCATTTAACATAAAATATGTAACAACTTGTTAACAGCGCGTAAACTGTTGTGATTAAATAGATTATAATTTATTTAGAGTGGCAGGAATGTTCTAAAACGTTCGTTTTATTTCGCTGGATGACTCGCTAGGCATCTCGCCTGCACGCACTGAAGTGCGTGCGTAGCCTTAAAGATTAGTGCAAGTTTTTCGTGTTTTAGCGGTAGAAAAACTGGCCAAAGTGTATTTTTTATGAGTACCTACCTAGTTGTATGCATACTGTGTTTTTTTTCAGGGTTTACTCAAACAGAATAAAGAATTGATGGCAAAGATATTGGAACTGCAAAAACAGATCGACTGTATGAAAATAAAGGGGGTATGTAATATTGTTTTTTTTAGTCCTAGCAGAAGGTCTGTTCAGACCTACAGGGTCCTGCTAGGGTCGCAGGTGTCTTGGAAAGAGTAGCCGCGACCCTGACACAGGAAAATGAAGGAACACGAGTGAGTTTTAGTCAGTAAGAGTCTGACACTTCTCCCGCTCCACCCAGAGCGGGAGAATTTATTTGAAGATTTCCCACCTTAAAAAAAACCTACGAGGTATTCGCTACCTTGGTAGCGAAATTTATCGCGCGCGTAGCGATAAATTTCGCTCGGTTTGTAAAGAAATTTATTCTTCCTCCGGCTAGCGTCAGAGATATTTATGGCATGAGACCCTGGTTACCTATCTTCGGGTTTATTTCATGAGGTATGTATGCAGTAAATAAGAGTCCTTAGATTTGGTCTTCACATATATCACATTTATTGCTAACACTGCATCACACAAGAGAGCACTCAGTTTACAGAAAATTATATGTTGAACTTATAATTTATGATGAATCACTCTTTACCCTATCGTTCGAAGATCGAAGATTATAGGTCCAATGAGTTGAGATCCTCAAACAGTATCCAAGCAGTGGTCATTTTACCTTAGTCATCTTTGGGACACGTGGACGCTTGTGTTCAGAACCTTTTGCCAAGTCCGCCTTGTTCCTCCAAAACGTAGCGAAATCTATGATCCGACCATTTTATAAAGTTTTTCCTTAATATGAATTAAACCTATAGTAGGACCCTGCCGACAAGAAAACATTCGGTGAGAATCTTAATGCCACGCTTGATTTAGCATCATTACAGAAAATCCGAAAAGATTAAGTACTTACATCGTCCTACATTCTTATGCTTACAGCATTTGAACTTGACTCTGGTCCCTTTTACACCTCGAGCCATCATTAGGTGCTTTTAAGTAGTTTTTTCCAATATATAAAATTTCTTAGACAGCCTCGTTGCAGATCAAGTTGGAGAAAAGAAAAACGTCAAACTGTCATCTGTCAACTCGCAAAATAACGCTTCATTTCACGAATCTAAATTTATTCTATTTTTAATTGTTACAGGTTTTATATATTTTATATGGAGTTCTATGCTTAGAGTTAATCGGGCGAAAACAGTATCGACATACCGCCCAGGGCCTGCAGTCTCGACATTGATAGCGAAACTTTCGTTAGGTATCGTTCGCTATATTACTAGCCGTTAAAAATTCCCTCATTTATGAGGAAAAATTTTAGATCATGACCTGAAAAAATAATTGACTTTCTTGAAATATGTACAGTGACGGCGTAAATTTTAACTTGCAAACACAATTTTTCATGAAAACTTATAGTTTATTTAAATTTTAGTGAATAACTTTTAACGCTTGTAACAATTAAATTAACTTGGCAAAATATTAAAGAACATAAAAGTTTGCCTCCTTGCAACATTAATTTCTTAGCGAACGAATTCGGTCGTTGCGCGATCGCTAACTATGTCGAGACTGCAGGGCAAGGTGGTTGGTATTTTTACGAAACACACCGCTACAGCGGTGGTGCGTTAAGGGGGAAGCGCCAGGATAATCCGCGAAATTCAAAGAACAATGCCAACTTCCCATACATTTAAAAACCTGATAGTGAAAGTTTATGTATAGTTGTAAGGTATAGTAGAAAGACTACCTGTAAGTTAAGAAAATGATGTCGTATAGTAATTTTTACGATTTAAACGCTACGAAGACCAAACAATATAAGTGTAACTTTTTAGGTTAGGATTTGCCGACAGCAAATAGGTAATTTAGAAATAAATATGCTAGAACTAATTATTAACGCTCGAAGTTTAGTCTAAAACAGGAATACTTACCTAGCTATGGTATAGACGTCTTTGTTACTTTGTGAATTCTTTGAAACCAACTTTACGTCACTGCTTAGACTCTCGATGACGCCAGACGCACTATAAATTGAGTGAAAACTGTCAAATGTCAAAAAAATCCATTTCAGTCATGCGTACTCAGTTACATACCGCATGGTTAAATAATTTAATAATTATGTTATTATTAATTAATCTTTATTATACAAAAACTAGTAAAGAAATACTTACTGATTAAATAAAAAGTAATGCATAAAACTAAGAAACAGAGTTGAATAAATGTGTATAATGGAACGTCGTAAAAAAGGGTAGTTCAGGTGCATTCAAAACGCTTAGAATACGCTTTAGAATACGCACACAGAAAAATTAAAACATTTTTTTCCCTGCGTTTCTTTTAACATTGTGGTAAGCGTGTTTAATTAAGATTTATTTCATTACTATACATAGGTGAAAAATGGGCATTCTTCTTTTCTTACGTTTTTTGCAATTTGCAGGTCAGTATCAGGTTGTACGTTGATCAAAATATGATTCGCAGCCGTAGCCAGAACGTATTTACAGAGCAGTAAACATTAAAACAACCTTCTAAAGCCGCCCCGAAACGTTCAATTGCGATTGATCGTTTAAGAGTACAATTGAAGGGATTGTCAATCGCAGTTACTTGATTGAAAGCAATTGATGAAAAATTTGATTGCTGCTAATTGATCGTTTAACTGAGTCATCGACGATCGTTTCCGTCATTTGCGCGTCTGACAGCAGTGAAAATAAACATGGCGGATACCCCACGTAATATCAAGGACCGGGAATTTTTATCGCGATCGTCCAGAATTAGCGCAAACAATTGACAATTGCATTTGAAGTGCATCAATGGCACCTTCAATTGCAATTGTCAATAACGTAGCACATTGACAATCGCGATTAAACGATTCGGGGTCGCTTAAGTTCATATTCATGTATGGAATGACTATTTCATGAAATTCATGATTTCATGAAATCGTCATTTGTCATTTGACATCAATTCTAACTATGAGAATGGTATTGATGAGGCGACCCTGTACATTTCACCTTAAATAGTTTCACAAGTAAGTTTCGATACCCATAACTACGAGTAGGTAGAATTACCGCATACCTACTGGACTTTCGTCTTCACTCGGGGTAGCGCATACCGCGTAGTTCTGAAAAGGCCTACGCTCTTACTGGCAAATTAAATTCTGCTAATGCTATTTGGAAAGTTTTTTCACTTTCATTATTTTTTCATATTGATATTTTAATTGTTTTTACAAACCGATACTTTTTTGGTTTTAGTTTGGCGGAATGCCAGAAAGTGATTCAGGAGACCTTGGTAAAATAGAACGAAGTCCGGTGAAATCCGCGGATAACTCTGTTGGATTCGCTGTGACACCCTTGCTCGAAGAATTACCAAAGGTTAATAATTAATTGCTTACCACTTTTAACAATAATTCTAATAAATTGAAACATCATTAAGACATGGGCAAAATAAGACCTTAGACTCTGGACAAGTGACTTTCTACCAAGAGTGACGAGAGCGATTGTCAAAAAGTAAATGACGTATGCGATTGACAAGCCCTATCGAAACGCTACGTGACAGTTGCAAACATTGTGGCAATTCGACAATCGTTATCGTTGATCCATTCAACCCTATAGGTCCATCTGTTTCTCTCAAGAGGAAGTCATTCAGCGTCTATACATTTTTGGACGAAATATAAATAAAAACAAATGCAAAACTAATATTCCGTCCGTTTCTCTCATATTTTTTTTTCTATGGGACCAACTTTGTAGGGTTATTCTCTTAGCCTATGTTTTAATCCAGGTTGTAATCTATTTGTGTGCAAAATTTCATTCAAATCGCTTCAGCCGTTTTTGCGTGATTGAAACACAAAATATTATTAGGATGTATCCAGCTAACAGCGCTGGGAATACCTCTACAGATTCGGTCCCATAGTGAAAAATTAAGAGCATAACGTATTCTTCTAGGACGTGACTTTCATAATTAAACTCAAAATGAATGATGTCCTGAATCTTGTATATATATTTAATTTTTGCTAAGTGATAACATAAAATTATTCTTCGATAACTGTTGTTTGTTTTAGGCGAGTGAATTGTCAAAAGATAAACCAGCCAAGCCCAATCCCCCGGATGCCAAAGATACGGCGCCAATTCCCTCTTCTTCCTTGCTTACCACACTTCCACAGGTAGGTAACTCATGCAATAATTTACTGCCTTAATTATTCATCATCATCATCCTTCCTCCTCAAGTGTCCAACAGGTATAGTGTGTGTAACAACAGTTATTGTTGTTTTTTTAGGCGAGTGAATTGTCAAAAGATAAACCAGCCAAGCCCAATTCCCTCTCCTTCCTTGCTTACCACACTAGAGTTACCACAGGTAGGTAACTCGTGCAATAATTTACTGCCATAATTTCATCATCCTTCCAGCCGATAGTGTGTGTAACATCAGTTATTGTTGTTTGTTTTAGGCGAGTGAATTGCCAAAAGAGAAACCAGCCAAGCCCAATCCCGCTGATGCTAAAGATACGGCGCCAGTGCCCTCTCCTTCCTTGCTTATCACACTAGATTTATCACAGGTAGGTAACTCGTGAAATAATTTACTGTCATAATCATCATCATCATCATCCTTCCAGCCGAAAGGCACTAGCTGGACATAAGCCTCCCTCAATTGTCCAACAGTTATTGTGTGTGTAACAACAGTAATTGTATTTTGTTTTAGGCGAGTGAATTGTCAATAGATAAACCTGCCAAGCTCAATCCCCCGGATGCCAAAGATTCAGCACGAATTCCCTCTCCTCCCTTGCTTACCACACTACAGTTACCACAGGTAGGTAACTCGTGTAATAATTTACTGCCATAATTATCATCATCATCATCATCATCCTTCCACCCGAAAGGCACTGGCTGGACATAGGCCTCCCTCAAGTGTCCAACAGTTATAGTGTGTGTAACAACAATTATTGTTGCTTTTTTTAGGCGGGTGAATTGTCAAAAGATGAACCAGCCAAACCCAATCCCCCGGATGCCAAAGATACGGCGCCAATTCCCTCTTCTTCCTTGCTTACCACACTAGAGTTACCACAGGTAGGTAACTCACTCAATAATTTACTGCCATAATTATCATCATCATCATCATCATCCTTCCAGCCGAAAGGCACTGGCTGGACATAAGCCTCCCTCAAGTGTCCAACAGTTATAGTGTGTGTAACAACAGTTATTGTTGTTTTTTTAGGCGAGTGAATTGTCAAAAGATAAACCAGCCAAGCCCAATTCCCTCTCGTTCCTTGCTTACCACACTAGAGTTACCACAGGTAGGTAACTCGTGCAATAATTTACTGCCATAATTTCATCATCCTTCCAGCCGATAGTGTGTTTAACAACAGTTATTGTTGTTTGTTTTAGGCGAGTGAATTGCCAAAAGAGAAACCAGCCAAGCCCAATCCCGCTGATGCCAAAGATACGGCGCCAGTGCCCTCTCCTTCCTTGCTTAACACACTAGAGTTATCACAGGTAGGTAACTCGTGCAATAATTCATTTCCATAGCTATCATTATCATCATTCTTCCAGTCGAAAGGTACCCGGCGGGTTCCCAGATTACGGTAGGAGGGGTTCACATCGGCGTCGACGGGACGATGAAGTACCTGGGACTCGTCCTCGACAGCCGGTGGAATGTCTCTTCGTCGAGAATTTCCGACTAGTCCAGTCATTATTGACATTCGAAATCGAAAATTTAATAATAATTCCAAAAGTTTTCAAACTTCGGTCAAATGAATGGTACATTGAGACAACAATAAATCTCATTTTGCAACCTTGTCCGCAGTCCGGAACATTGTTAAAATTGCAATTTAATTAATTTTTGCTGTATGGTCGTGAAAAAAATTCCAAAAGTTCTGCAAACTTGGAGAAGTTTTCGATATAAAATTTCATATCACGTATTAAATTTGCAACCAATCAAAGTGTACGGAACATTTTTTGTTAATAAAAATTAATGTTTTTTTTTATTAAACTAAAGGAAAACGTTCTAAAAGTTCTGCAAACTTGACACATAGGTATATCGGAAAAATATAACGAACGATTGTATAAATTTGCAACCTTTTACGTTGACCGGAACATGTTTGTTTATAATTTTTTTTCATTCGTGGTCATTTTTTCGAGTTGAGTGATCTCGAAAAAATTACAAAAGTTTTGAAACTTGGTTGCAAACTTCGAAAACATCTATTCTGATGCATTTACAAATTTGCAACCTCATACGCGACCCGTAACTTTATGCAATTTGCAAAAATGTAATTCTTTTATTTTTCACCTTCAAGAAAATTGCAAAAGTTTTGCAAATCGAGGGGACTGTTTAATTTTGGGATTAATGTCAGTATTTAAATTTGCAATCTCCCACGCAATCCGGAATCTTGTGTGATGTCGGAAATTTAACTTTATGGCATTTTTCATTTTCGAAAAAATTTCAAAAGTTCTGCAAATCGAGCCAATGATTGTTTCTTTGAGGTGCATGTCAGTATAAGAATTTGCAACCCCGCATGAGATCCGCAACTTCGTGTTTTTTGCAAAAATCGTTTTTTCGCATTTTGTTATCCTTGAAAAAAATGGAAAAGTTTTGCAAATCGAGCGGATGGTCTTATTTTGGGATCGATGCCACTAATCAAATTTGCAACTTCGCACGAGACCCGGAACATTGTGGTATTTGCAAAAATCGACTTTTTTAATTTTATTACCGTCGAAAAAATAAATAGACATAATAAGAATTTCAAAAGCAAAGAAAAAAAGTATGAGGATATCAAATATTCGTTAGAAAGGTAAGTAAACATTAATGGACGACAATGCGTAGGTGAGTAACAGTGTATTTAATCCCCAGATTCGTTTTATTCATCAAAAAATACGTACCGACAAAACCCTACGTCCGGTTTAAATAATCCCAACGGAATTTATTTTTGGCAGCAATCACCTGTCTTGTAAAAATAGTACTATACCAACATCTGTTAGAAACAAATTGTGTTACAAAAGATTTCAATCATTAGCATGTGAATGGTATATTATTGATTTATTTGAAATACGAATTTACATCAATCGAAAAATGAACTAGGAGGATCCATAATACCTTTAAAAGATAATGACAAATTGAATAGTAGAAAAATTTGTTGACGAGACATGCTGAAAAATACTAAAGAAACTAACTAAAATAATTTCTGTATTACGTTTATAATTTCTCATATGAAACAAGTAAATGTCGACACTGACGATTGTTACATTCAAGCATTTAAGGAAAAACATTTCGAATAGATTGTCCGTAAATAATATCTTTTTTCAATGTATGAGGTCAGTTAATAAGTATTAAAACCTTACAAGTTAGCGATAAAACTTTGAATGCATGTTGAATGTAACAATCTGTAATTGAAGATACTGAAAATCGGATTTATTTGAATTTCGTAGAAATACATATCCGAAAAGGAAAATTATGAGCATTTTAATTTTTTGGTGTGGGAGGGTCCTGGATCACCATAATGTTCTTCAAGTTCCGTGGTACATTCCGATGACATTTCACATTCCACAATTGTATTATCCGGTGCACCATCTTCTGCATCTGATCTTACGTCACTGCTTTCATAATCAAGGAACGTATCCAGCGGTTGACCTACACGATCGCTCTGAGCGCACCATTGTTCCATTTTAGTTGGCTCTTCATCCTCGTCGTCGGATTGAGTGAAATCTACCTTTATCGCGTTTGTACACGATTGCCCATGGCAGAAATGGCAAGCCTCGGAGCAGTTCAACCCTGCTTTTTTGCAGCCGCATCTAGCCCCACATCCTTTTACACATCTGCATTGAACAAATTCAAGCAACTCTTTCGGTGCTGGATCCTGGAGTGTAAGAATGGGCGTGAGGCCTTGGTTCCCGTGTTTCCATCCCCAAGATTCGGCTTGCAGGTCATTGCCCATCCAATGTTGGACCTGGTGAAATGTGCGGAGTGAATGTTGTCGGGCTGCAGCTTTCGTTGGTGGAAGGGAGGCGAGGTTAAATTTGCTTTTAGTAATAGATCGACTGAAGCCATCGTACCGTAACTTGTTCAGAGAATCCTCTCTTTTACCTCCGTAAAGAGCAACTAAAACCTTTTCTCCAGCGGCATCGATAGAATCGGGATCAGAGTTTCTGTTAACGAATGTGTCTATCACAGCCTCCAAATTTTCAAATTTTTTCGACAATGTGGTAACTTTCAATTTTCCCTGGTTGAAAATGGCTGAAGTTGTATCACATCCGGTAAATGCGTGATAGAAAAGAATGTGTCGCGCTACAGTTGGATCTTTCAGGCTGTTTGCTGAATATACTAATTTCGGCGATTTTCCTTTTCCTGGCTTCATGAAGTAAACGTTTCTTTCCGTTTCCTTTGCGATTCCAGTAAGAATGATCAGCAAGTCGACGTCTTCTCCAACTATAATAATAGATTCGTGCAGCCCAGACAGTTCCAAAGCAGTCGTGACGATCAGGGTATCAGCATCACCCTCGTGTTGTTTGACGATGTATCCAGCGCCTTGAAATTTGCGCTTCAACACCTCTATCAATCGAGATTTATTCTTATCATTTCTTAAGAATTTATCTTGAGCTACAGTGACTTGCATCGTTTCATCGAAGAGAGTCTCTGTTGCCACTGATTTTGTTGATCGACGCAGCCGCTCTGCTGTTTTTGTGCTTTTTCCAACTGCATCTTCTGAATAACCATCAAACACAATTGTGACTTCCCCTTTGTAGTGTTTCTTCACGTAATCTACGTATTGTTGGCAGATGAATGAAAAATACGCGCCTTTTCGCCAGACAACTTTGTGAAGTAGAAAGCCCCCATCTATGATGTAGCCGACATCGTCCGAGAACGTTGCTTTCTCAACTGGCGAAAAAATATCGTACATAGCCGATTTCTTCGATTTTCGCATACCAACCTCATCAAAGAGGGACAGTGGATATGGTGAGAGTTCGTATGCAAAATATTTTTTCAGGTCATCCTGCGATTGTTTCGCGAACGTGATGCGTTGATAAAGTAAAGTTGGATCAATGGCGAGTACGTCGTCTCCAATTTTGATAGATGATGATACGGCTGATAACGGGAGAACTCTTTTTTTTCGCGAAAAAGAAATTTTATCGAAGCTTTGTCCCACAATCGCGTCGATTCCATCAAGTCCAACTTTTTCAGCATCGAAGCAATTAATTTCGGGACCACCAACAATTCCAGTGCTCAAAGAAACAATGGCGTCCAGAACCGGAAACGGAGGATGGCTAGAAAACCACTTCTAGAGCTTAGCAACATCAGCGTTGTCTCTTTCCTGGCGCGATGGTCTCGAATCAACGTGCTGCTCCGAAGTTGAAGACATCACATCTACAAATTCTTCCATTGACTGGGAAACTTTTTGCATCACAGGCAAGCCCTTGGTCCATTTTTCTAAGACACTGTCGGTATATCCACGGCCTCCTGTTAGTCCACCTTTGGTCTTCATGCCCCTCATCAACGTCTGTTCGATCGTCATATCACTCCAGATCCCCGACCTATATTTCTCTGATCGCCTGATAGTGAAGAAGCCTGCACCAACGAATCGACGGTAGTCACGTGGGGAAATCGATCCTTGCAGTTGATGCATGTCCTGCAGATATAGTTGTGCTGATAAGGCGTAATTGAAATGACCAGTGGCATGAAAGAATGGCATCATTTTGGCAATCGTAGACAAGTGCAATTTCCAATTTCCAGTACGCTCAGCTTCTATAAAGTTCTTCACCAACGTTACCATACGGAAGTATAGTACCCACAGCTTAGCAGTCGGACCGTTCTTTTCCAGCTCCTTTAATTGAGCTTCGAATCGACGTGATATTGATTGAAAAAATTCGTTTTCAAGTTTTAATTCACCACTTCCATCACAACAGTCGGTTAGGACGTCCTCAATTTCCATTCGTTCTTCGTCACTGAACTCTACGAGTTCCAAGATGATCTGGCCTAAAGTCAAATGTGTCAGTAAATGTCCCCGGACAGCCCTCGAATACGCGTGACCAGCCAACATTTTTTCCACGGACAGAGGAGCGTAAATGGTTGATAAGAGTTCTTTTAATCCGCTCCCAGACATAATGGCACCAAGGAACGACATCAACAAGTGGAACCCACCAAGCCGAACGACTACAGATTGAAGCCGAGGATCAGACGTGGAAGAAATTATATCACAAGCTTTTTGATAGAGAGGTTGGTCGAATGTTATAAAACAAGTAGTCTGTCGAACTTTCTTGCATTCTGCGGCCGCACAGAGCAACGTTGTGTAGATGGTATTGTAATCGCTCGGTGAAGCGTTGATAAATGACATAGTATTTATGTCAGACGTCGAAAACGTTCCTTTCGACGTAATCTGCTCCATAAATCCGTTCCACCCACATATGCCAGGTACATCGTTCAATTTCCCATACATCCACAACAAATCAGATGCTCTTGGAGAAATAGGATCGATGTTATTGACTTTCTGAACTGTCAATGTGTGAAGTTCTGATGGAGCCGTCTTTCTCTCGAATGTTTCAACAGGAATGTGCCCAAAATTACCCAGTACAGCTGCAGAGGGAACGTCTGTCACCCTGAATAGACCACGTGACCTTCGATTATCGGCCTTGGGAGTTACGCAGTTTATCATACCCATAGAGTGAAATGTACCCAGTCCATCGAGTGTGTTTACATTCACGTCCGCGTTGTCTGCCACAAATTGGATAAAGCCTTGTCCAGCCTGAGCCTCTGGGTGCAAAACTGCCGATAGCTGAAAAATTTCGGCTTCAGTGTACGAAGCACAGAATCCTAATGCGGATACCACGTTCACAAGATTTTTTGAGCCAAATCTTGAGTGAAGATAGGCTGCTAGACCTACTTGTAATGAAGATACGAAGGATTTCGGTCTCGCAGCTGCGATTATCGAGTGTGCAATAGACGTGCATTTCTTTAAATATTTATCTCTCGATTTACGTTTCGTTTTTAATATAATTTCTTTCAGGAACAATTGCAGCGTATCCGGAACATCTTTTTCGGCATCGTCGAGGAAGGTCTCGGGACTGGGATAGTTATCTGTATCATAAATCTGCGATCTGATATCTTCCGAGATTATTGCCGCTGCTGCGCGAACTATTCTCGAGCGTTCATCTCCTTCGTTCTGTTTTCTATTCTGGTACCAGGATTCGAGAAGTACCGTATGGTTCCGAAAACAAATTATTGGGGTCCGACCGACAAGACTTGTAATAACAATATCCTCTTTGTACTTCTCCTGCAGTTTTGCCTTGAGGGTTGAATCAGAGGGAGGATCGTCAACGAGACTACTCAATTCACGCAAAGAAAATTGGCACTGATCCTTATTTTCCTCGAGATATTCGAAAATACGGGCCATTGAAGAGGATACATGTGGCTCTGTTGGTCGGCCACTACTGGCTCCAGAAGGTCTCGTCGGTAAACAAAACGAGGAAAAACACCGTTGATGATATTGAGCTCCTACTACATGTAACTCAACCCCTTCGACTCGCTTCAGCACCTTAAAACAGAAAAAGACGATGTTCTTAGTTAAATTTCATACTTTATTATTGCGATCTTGATTTTTGAGTCATCGTTTTATTTAATCACTATTGTACAGTACTGTTTATTACTGTGTAGAAACAAAAAAATGTATACTATACATTGAGCTAATACAAACGTCAAGCAAAACGAATTCTGAGAAGTGATTCATCCAAAACAGCCAAAATTACCGATTTTTGAAGACCATATATATGGTCAAATTCACCAAATAACGAACGCAAATCCTCAAAAAAATCGACACTTTTTTTATTGGTTCTTTCTACAACTTGGGCATGCAAAAAAAGATTCCTTGAGTTGGAGAGGTCTCACAATTAAATTAATATTTTTAATTGCTCTTATATGTCATTGTATTATGTATTATATGTCAATTTTCACCATTATAGAGGGGTGGGGGGATAAACAAAAAACAATTTTTTTGAAAAATTCAGCAAATTTTCGATCGATAAGTATTTATTAGTTTTTTTTCAAGCGTTTTTAAACATGTTACATAGGATTGAAAAATTTTGGGGTTAAATTTTGCAAGAGCAATTAAAAATATTAATTAAATTGCGAGACCTCTCCAACTCAAGGAATCTTTTTTTTCATACCCAAGTAGTACAAAGAACCAATAAAAAAAAGTCGATTTTTTTGAGGCCGGATTTGCGTTCGTTATTTGGTGGATTTGACCATATATATATATATAGACTCAGGATGGCCTATATCAGAATCTTCCATGTTTCACGTGGGTCAGAAACTCGAACAAAGTCACAAATTGATTCTCCAATGATTTATTTCTCCTTAACTTCACAGATTAACAAAATATAACGCTAACACTCTTTAATTAGGCATAGATAACGATACTAAATTAAATCAACTTAGAAACTGTTAAAGATGGTGTCGGAAGTAAGCGATTCGTCGAGCGCGTGGTGCGTTGGCGGTTCTCGATTCCGAAGTTAACAAGATGGCCGCCCCGCTCCCACCGGTGTGACGTTCCGCTAGAATGGCAGCTGACAGACAGCTGACATATGTCATGCTGCCATTCTGTTCCGACGTCGTCGACAGCAAACGTCAAATGTCATGTGTCGCGCCGTCATATATATAAAAAATTTTTTGGAAAATTTTCATGACCACCATTAGAAACAGGACATCTCGAACTATAAAAATATGTTCCTTGTGAATTTTTCCCGACACGAATAGTATTAGTTGTAAGCCGCTGAAGAACGGTGTACCGGTGTGTGTATATTATATATATATATATACATATAAGATTTTTTATTAGTAATTAATAATTTTCTATTGAAATTTTGCCCAACTCGGACGAAAAGTATATTACAAATGTGTAATATACTCTTTGTTTATATTTGAATGATTATAAATGTTTGATAATTACCTCCTCGCTCCAATGGTCATCGTGCTGATTGGCTGCGTTAATGATGCTTTCCTTCGTGCTAGCATTACGAATTTTAAAAACTCGATTTCGTTTTCCGACTGGTTTTTTGCTCTCGTTCGTCAAAAATTCCGGTGTTATTTCTTTAGCGCAAAATAAACACTTTTCCTCAAAACAGAACAATTGTTCTACCAACGGATTTTCTTGTGCAACTGGCCTTACTGATGCTCTTGGCCGTTTACGGGAAGCGTTGATGCTCTTTTCGTTTGTATATAATTTCGTGCATTTTTCGTGCACTGTTACAGCATTTAATCCAACTAGATCATCGCCTTTCCCATCACACCTTTTTTCACTACATCTAATTAGGGTAGCGATCCCTCTTTCTCTGACCGTACGCACATCTTCGCTCGTTACATCTTTGCCACAAATAAAACAGAAGCAGTAAAACTTTCCGCATTTTTTATGCACAGTTACAGTTTTTAAATCCAGGAGAGCAGCAGCTTTTCCATCACTTTTTTTTTCACTGCATTGAATGAGTAAGTTAATTCCTCTTTTATCTAGCTCTTCAACTTCTTCACTTAATACATGTGTATAGCAAATGATACAATTGTTAACCGCTGCGTCCATCATGAAAATTTTGTAAATGAAGCAACGGAACACAAGACGCTTTGTAACCAGAAAATCCCAAAGAGAGCACAAGACGCTTTCCAACCGAAAAATCACAGCCTACTGACCGTTAGTACGTCCGCAGTGTGCCACGGCCACGTGGCCACGGTAGCCGCGTTACCATAGCAACGCAGGTAAACGACGTCGCGGCGGCTTCGTATAGCACAAAGTTTAGGCCCTACGGAAATAATATTTTGCGAGAATGTGATTGAAAAATATTTCCGTATTCCGGATATGGTTGCAAATTTAAATACTGACATTAATCCCAAAAGTAAACAGTCCCCTCGATTTGCAGAACTTTTGCAATTTTCTTGAAGGTGAAAAAATAAAAAAATTACATTTTTGCAAATTGCATAAAGTTACGGATCGCGTATGAGGTTGCAAATTTGTAAATGCATCAGAATAGATGTTTTCGAAGTTTGCAACCAAGTTTCAAAACTTTTGTAATTATTCCGAGATCACCTTACTCGAAAAAATGACCACGAATGAAAAAAAAATATAAATAAACATGTTCCGGTCAACGTAAAAGGTTGCAAATTTATACAATCGTTCGGTATATTTTTCCGATATATCTGTCAAATTTGCAGAACTTTTGGAACGTTTCCCTTTAGTTTAATAAAGAAAAACATTAATTTTTAATAACAAAAAATGTTCCGTACACTTGAATTGGTTGCAAATTTGACACGTGATGTAAAATAATATATTTAACACCACTCCAACTTTGCAGAACTTTTGGAATTTTGGTCTCAAGAACTGAGCAAATTATCATTTATTGCATTTTTAACAATGTTCCAGACTGCGGAACAGGTTGCAAAATTTTATAGTCTGTTTTTATACCATTCCCGACCTTACATCAAAATTTGAAAACTTTTGGAATTATAATGAATTGATTGTCTTGACTGACTGGACTAGACGTTTGACTCCCAGACTGGACAGAGCCGGGGCTGCTTTGAGGCGGCTTCTGCCCAATCTAAGGGGGCCAAACGCCTCTTGCCGAAGGCTCTACGCGGGGATCGTGCGGTCCATGGCCCTTTACGGGGCACCGGTGTGGGCGCGTTCTTTAAGGCAGCGATCAACTCGCCGTCTGAACGCGTCCCAAAGGGTCATGGCGATCCGAATGATCCGAGGATAACGTACGATCTCCTGCGAGGCGGCGAGCCTCCTTGCCGTATTGTCGCCATGGGATCTTGAGGCAAAAATCCTCGCGAACCTCTATGAGGAGCGCGAGGAGGCGAAACGCCGGGGCGAAACTCCGCTGCCGCGACTCGCGGCTCGGCGGACAAAGCTCCGGCAAGATCTCATGGCGACATGGAGACAGCGATTGTCGCAACCCAGCGCTGGGCACGCCACCATTGCGGCGGTGCCCTCACCTTCCGCATGACGCAGTTCCTTACCGGACACGGTTGTTTCGGGAGGTTCCTGTGTCGGATAGGGCGGGAGGAGACGCCTGGGTGTTTCTATTGCGCGGATCGTCCCGAGGACACGGTGGAGCATACGGTGGAGGTCTGCCCCGCTTGGGTGGAGCCACGCCGTGTCCTCGTGGGTGCGATAGGCGGCAGCGACCTCTCGCGCTCTGCCCTGGTTCAGGCCATGGTACGGAGCGAGAGGGAATGGGAAGCCGTCTCCTCCTTCTGCGAAGCAGTAATGCTCGCGAAGGCAGAGGCGGGACGCGTGAGGGAGAACGGAGTTGCCCTCACGCTCTCAGCAGCAGCCGCCTCAGGAGACGACGACTGGGACTTCCGGCGCCGCGACACGATCTTCGGCCACCGTAGACCCGGGCCTGCGGACGGCGAGTAATGAGTAGCTCGCCGTCCGATCAGCACCAGGCCCGAGAGTCGACGGCGCGTAGTATTCCACGCGCGCCTCAAAGAGTTGTCAGCCATAAGGACGGGGCCCGTCATGGCCGATGCCTGCCCGGGGGTTGAGGATAAATTCGAAACAGTTACCTCGCCCCCGGGCACTAAGGGCAGGCAGGAACAGGGGTGGGTTTTAGTCAGTAAGAGTCGCCCTCCCGCTCCACCCAGAGCGGGAGAAGTCATTCGATAATTTCCCACCCCCCAAAAAAAAAAAAAAAAAACCCCTTGATAAGACGGGTTCTCAGACTTTCGGGCTTCTGACCCGAGACACGGAGTGGGTGGAGCGGGAGGGCGTGGCAGACTCTTACTGACTAAAACCCACCCCTGTTCCTTCCCTGCCTGAGTGCCCAGGGGTGCGGTAACTCATTCAGAATTTATCCGCTACCCCTAGGCATTTACCAAGGGGTATCGTATTACCCAGTAACTGGGTTCTGGAGGTCAGATAGGCAGTCGCACCATGTAAAATCAACAAACAACATCACAAAACTCATACACACCACACCTACCTGACAAAACACACGCACATCACACCTACTCCACAAAACACACACATAGTATAAGTTATCATACGAGTACGTTTACAAGCATTGTTTATTTAATTAAACCAATTATGCAACTTATGGTCCTAAGCAGTCTCTATTTCAATTTCAATTCAATGTACCCTTCTGTGGGAACCTGCAATTGACTGGCGAACCTTAATACAGGTTTCTATGGAACCTAGCTAGGACGCCAGATTTAATTCTGTATTTGTTACTCTCTATATTTATCCCTAAATTGTAAAATTATGTTTATTGTAACAGACTGTATCACACTGTATCACACACACACTTTAATTAAATAAATTAAATTAAATAAAAAAAATAGTGGTATTCAGATGCATCCGGTTAGACTGGAAGCCAACCCCTAGATAGTTGGGAAAAGGCGCGGGCAGATTGATTGAGTGTTTTTTGAAAGTTAGGGTTGAACTTTCAAACATCTGATAACTTTTTCAAGTCAAAATGTTAATTTTTTTGATTTTTTCTATGTGAGTTTCGGTTACCTACGGGTTCGGTTTCAGCTTAAAATCGTGATTCGGTCGGACACTTTAAATGGTGTTTGATTAACTGTACACTGTGTACTGTGTGTGTGTACTGTGTTGTGGTGTACTGTGTTGTGTGTGTTGTGTGTGTGTGTGTATCAAAGAGCATTAATACCAAACTTAGATTAGGTGAGAAACCTGAGCAAGAATTAAAATATTTTTCATACAAACTGCCACCCTTTTCACCGCTTTAGGAGTTGAATTTCAGAATATAGTTCATTATTATTAATTATAATAATAATTTATTGGCATAAACAAGAACACAGATTACATTGATCGTGGAACACTGGTGCCTGTGGTAGGTAATTAAAAACCTGTATTACACCAGAATTTCACCTCTCAGAAATTGTTTCACATAGAATCATTGAATGACACCAATAAAAAAATACAGGGTAGGCAAGCAAAATAAAATATGTGAAATACTGTGTGTAGGTGTAGTTGTGTGATGGTGTGTGTCGTGTGATGGTGTATGAGTGTGAAATGTGTGACTGTGAGATTAGGTTAACTATGTCAGTACCTTCTGTTGCAGTATACCGGTCGTTCCCGCTGGTTAATACCCCGTGGTTAACACTATTAACTACTGGGAATGATGCGTTCTACTGGTTAACAGTGTCGGTCGTTCCCGCTGGTTAATACCCCGTGGTTAACACTATTAACTACTGGGAATGATGCGTTCTACTGGTTAACAGTGTCGGTTGTTACCGCTGGTTAATACCCCGTGGTTAACACTATTAACTACTGGGAAGGTGCCTTTTTTTCCCCAATAGTTAATACCCTCTCGTCTCGCGAATAGTTCAGGAGTCAGGTTAAAGAAAAGTAAAAAGAAATCTATATCTATACTAATATTATAAAGCTGAAGAGTTTGTTTGGTTGAACGTGCTAATCTCAGGAACTGCTGGTTCGAATTGAAAAATTATTTTTGTGTTGGATAGTCCATTTATCGCGGATGGCTATAGGCTATATAACATCACGCTATGATCCTTAGGGGCTGAACAGCGGTTGACACCGCGGGGAACAGTTAGTAAAAAATGTGACGGTTCTTGAAAGTGCTTTAATTAAGAATACGACTGCTTTAGGAGCCAATCCTGAAAAATAATCTTAAGATTGTATTAGTTAAGTTGGTGCAAAGCTAATTTTTTATGGACATTATTATAGAGGTAGGGGCCAAGGAAAACAAAGAATCGACAGCTGAAAGCTGTATTGGTAGAAACAGATTTGACAACAAGGTGGTCACGACGCGTAAGCGCTGGTAGATACTGCGTCAAGGAGTGTTGCTTGATGACGATCGCCAGAAAAAATAATTGTCGAACAGTCAACACGTGACAGTATTCATAAAGTTCGACTGTAGGAAATAGGCGGGGCTTGAAACAGTGAACCTTGAGGACCGCTCTTTGGGCGCGCTCAGCTTTAATACGATTAGATTTCGCAGCACCTTCCCAGGTGGTGTTGCAATAATTCAGAATGGATTGGCATAGCGCTTGAGAGGCCATCTTCATAACATCTGCATTAGCAGATTGGCGCAATTGTTTAAATATATATATTAGCTTGCGTACACGGTTAGTGAGGTGTTCAATATACTTTTTGAATGTTAAGTTACCGTCTATCACTATGCCAAGATACTTCATATGTGTCACTTTTTCTATACTCTAGAAGAAGAAGAAGAGAAGACTAGTAAACTAAATAACTAAAAATTCTTGGTGTACGTCATGACTTAAGAGGCCGTACACGAAATTTTAGCCGATTTCGCTGATTTTCGTGATTTTACAGACGTGATAACCGTTAAAATAATGTATTTCTAAAAGTTTTAATGCACAACATGGAAGATCATTTCAATTATGATCTAATGTATGAGCTAGTTTATTATTTTTTACTAATCGACCATTGCACAAACCGACGACGCGACGGTTTTGTGAATGTTTGCTGTAAGGGGTTTAGAATATCACATAATTATGAATCGTTTTGACGTCTAAACGGTATGATTTTTTTTAATGTATTGTTGCAAAAGTCGTCTATATAATGTATGAATACTACTTTGGATACGAAACATTCTGAGACCTGTTTTAACAACGTAAAAATACTTTATCCTCTTTGTAATAAATGTGACGTTGGATTTCAATATTTATTTTCTATGCTATGCTACGATTTTTTATTCAATGAGGGCGCCACTTGGCCGGTAGTACGGCCTTAAGGTCCTATGTCCCCTAGCTGAGGCAGAGGGCGTCCACAGTAGTCCTCCATCGCGAGTGGTCTTCAGCATCACGCTTCACCTCCTTTCACGTCATTCTGAAGCTCGTCGCTTCTGCCAATGCTTCCTTTTTCTTTGAGACTTCCAATTCATGATCTGTTTAGGAATGTGATCGGTTGCCCTCGGGAGCGTGTAACTAATCCATTTCCACTTACGAAGCTTGATCTTGCTTTCGATCGGGCTCTCGTGGCATTACTCAAACGGCTCTACGTTAAAGATGGTCTCGGGCCAGTAAATTCCGAGGATGCCACGAAGACATCGGTTGGCAGGGATTTTGCGTGAAATTTTCTTTGTTACCTACCACGTATCGCAACCGTAGAGCAGCATGGATTTGAAATTTGCTCCGAACATTTTGAGAGTAAAGGAAATATATATATGATACCAACATTCGAATCACATTTTGATAAAGTTCGAGTATCGTGGGCTACCATAGCGCATCAACCGTAACAATTCGCGGGCCACCATACCGCATCATCTGTAACAATTAGGTTTCTTGACTTAATTTGTTTATTTTCCCAGGAAGAAATATCATTAGAAGAAAGCGAACAATCTGTTAAAGATAAAAAATATGAATGGTTAGCATCGGTGCCGTCTGACAATGAGCATACTGTACCAAGAGGAATACTACGTATAGAAGTTTTGGGTAATCCTGAAGAGACCACCAGGGCACTACCTGTGCAACGGTTGTCGGATGATACGCGAGCAAAGACTATAGAGATAGCGGACGGCACGCAAATTATCACAGACGATCCCTTACCAGTCCCCGATATATATGGCTACCCCGATTTACAAAAAAACGATTATCGAGATCGTGTTAGCTGGGATTCCCTCAAGTTTGAAATTGTGGAAAAAAAGAAGCATGAAGGAATCATATCCGCAATTACGCCGCGTAAACCGGAACCTGGAACCATTTCTCTTAGATCAGTCGCAAGTTCAGGACTAGGACCAGTATTTAATCCGGAAAAGCTAAAATACTTGGAGGCTGAAGGACTCACAACAGAAATAATAATAGAAGAATCCCTCAGCGAAAGTATACCTAGTAATCCAGAATTAGGTTTCGGCATTCCTAGGTTGGCGAGTAAGGGCAGCCAGGGAAAAAATAAAGCTGAAACAGACGCTGGGCTGTCGAAAAAGTCTCCTGGTACAAGCAACCTGACCTCTCAGCAGGCACGCGAGCCCGCGGCGCTGAGGGCACCCTCCAGAGAAACGTTGCTAACCAGCCAGCTGAGCGCACCGACACAGACGGACGACACAAACAAAGTCACAGAAGACTGCCAGTATTGTCCCGCGTGAGTTTTTACTATTATTTCATTATTATTTTGTGGCAAATAATTTTTACGTTTTTTTTAACTTTAACTTTTCGTCCCCATCGACCATCTGTTCTGCGAGCAATGTGCTCTGCCCACTGCCACTTCAGTTTGGCGATTCTTCGGGCTATGTCGGTAACCTTAGTTCTCTTGCGGATATCATCATTTCTGATTCTATCACGCAAGGAAACTACGAGCATTGCCCTCTCCATTGCCCTTTGGGTGACTAAAGCCTTCTGATGAGGCCCATTGTGAGCGACCACGTTTCGGTTCCATAAGTCATCACTGGCAACACGCACTGGTCATAGACTTTCGTCTTGAGACACTGTGGTATGTGAGACGAGAAGATACCACGCAACTTCCCGAACGCCGCCTAGCCGAGTCGGATTCCCCGCCGTGTCCTCATGCAGGCGATCGGCGGCAGCGACCTCTCGCGCCCGGCCCTGGTTCAGGCCATGGTATGGAGCGAGAGGGAATGGGAAGCAGTCTCCTTCTTCTGCGAAGGAGGAGGTGGACCGGGTGAGGCAGAGGCTGCAACGACAGCCTCGCCCTCACGCCCTCAGCAGCAGCCGCCGCAGGAGACGCCAGGGGCTTCCGGCGCCGTGAGACGATCTCCGGCCACCGTAGACCCGGGCCGGCGGACGGCGAGTAATGGGTAGCTCGCCGTCCGATCAGCACCAGGCCCGAGAGTCGACGGCGCGTAGTGTTCCACGCGCGCCTCAAAGAGTTTTCAGCATACATGACGGGGCCCATCATGGCCGATGCCTGCCTACGGGTTGAGGATAAATTCGAAAGAGTTACCTCGCCCCTGGGCATTCAGGGCAGGGAGGAACAGGGGTCAGCAAGAGTCTGACACGACCTCCCGCTCCACCCAGAGCGGGAGAAGTCATTGGATGATTTCTCATCCCCCCAAAAAAAAAAAGCCGAGTCGGATTCGACGGTTGACCTCTTTCTCGAAGTTAGCCCTACTTAACTGGACCGTTTGTCCCAGGTAGACGTACTCGTCTACAACTTCAAGTATAGAGTCTCCGATCTTGATAGGAGCGGGTGCTACATGGGTATTTACCATGACCTTGGTTTTGTCCATGTTCATTTTAAGACCCACTCTTTCGGAAGCTCTACTGAGGTCATCGAGCATTGTAGTCAAGTCCTCCATAGTCTCAGCCATGATGACTATATTGTCGGCAAATCGAAGATGAGTTATGTACTCGCCATTTCAACGCCTCGACCGATAGTCAATTTGGCACCTTTGGAGAGACTGCAGCACAGCCCAAGTCTCAATCGAATCGAAGGCTTTCTCGTAGTCCACAAACGCTAAGCAGAGGGGCAGATACTCTTCGATCTTCTGTATAACCTGCCGCAGCGTATGTATGTGGTCTACGGTGCTGAAGCCTTTTCGGAATCCGGCTTGCTCGGGAGGCTGGAAGTCGTCAAACCTGCGCGCGAGACTGTTCGTGATGACTCTGGAGAACAGCTTGTAGACATGGCTCAGAAGTGAGATGGGCCTGTAATTCTTAAGCAGGGCATTGTCGCCCTTCTTAAAGAAAAGTACCACCACACCTCTGCCCCAAGCCTGTGGCGTTTTACTCTCGGGTATGACAGAATCGAACAGTTTCTGAAGGGCCTGAAGTTAGGTCGTGATTCCGTCATCACCCGACGCCTTGTTGTTCTTAAGCTGCTTCAGAGCCATCCTAATCTCATACAGGCTGACGTCCGGGATGTCTTCGGTATAGTGTCGGGTCAATCTAGCTCTTGGGTCGTTAGCTAGATTCGCATTGGGTTTAGTCGTTGACGTGTATAACTATCCGTAGAACGTCTCGACC
Organism: Polia nebulosa; assembly: GCA_951329385.1. Lineage (NCBI taxonomy): Eukaryota > Metazoa > Arthropoda > Insecta > Lepidoptera > Noctuidae > Polia > Polia nebulosa. The sequence continues at coordinate 3,071,240 of OX589588.1, read as the reverse complement.
TTGGAGCCCTTATTCTGCTTTATCGCGTCTTTAATCCTTTCGGTATTAAAGCGGCGGAGGTCGCTTTTTAATGACTTGAAGATCCGTCTATTGAGCTGCCGGTATTTACGCGCATCGTCTAAAGACTGCAGAATCAGGTCCCGCTTCTCCTTCATGAGCTTGAGAGTAGGATCAGAGAACTTCCTGTTCTTATCGGTACGGCGAGTCTTAAAGAACTTAGACCCGACCGTATGGATAGTTTCCACGAACCCATCATTGTATTTGTCCACGGAGCTCACTAGGCACTCGAAGTGATTTTGAAAATCGAGCTGAAAGCTTTCGAGGTTTTGGCTCCGGATCTGTGCTGGACGGAGCGTAGACTTCATCAGTCGAGATCTTTCCAGCTTGATATTTAGATTAACCTGCTCAATTCTTCCTGCCGGGCACTAGGGGCCATCTTTTTGTGTACATTTCATTTGGGGGGAGGGCGGGGGGAGGACTGGTTGCCGTAATCGCCACGCTTGGCAGGCGGGTTGGCGATCGCAGTATAGTTCATATAATGCACGGAGAATGCTGCTGCCCATTCTCCGGTGAGTCCCTTAGTCGCCTCTTACGACACCCACGGGAAGTGATGGGATGGTGCTATCCTTTTACGTCCGACACCATACGCAACAGGTACGGCAGATTGATTAGCGCTTAGTAAACATTTTATTTTTATTTAAGCCTACACAAATCATGTCATGTTACACAATTTTTGTTTACGTGATAACAATTCTTTCGTAAATATTTTGTTATTGTCATACATTTGAACATTTTTCAGATGCACTTTTGATAAAGAGTGTGCACATGCAATGGGACCTATAATGAATAAACTTGCACTTGGGATGCAAAAGGAGCACGCTAAAAAACACGATCAACATAACATATATCAAATACCAGGTCCCATACAACCACTAGATGATGGCAAGAAAGAAAAGAAGAGAAACTTACTCAGTCACTTTAGAAAACAAAATAGAGAAAGCTCCAACGGAGAGGACATTGTCGTGAATTCAAGGATATACGCACGACTAACAACCGAGACGGACGGTGGGCCAGTCAAACTTTCAGACGTGCCACTTCTTGAGAACAGAGACCAAAGTTTAAACAACTACATGTCTTTTGCAATCGATCAAAACACATTGACTCACGATAAGAAAGACAAGTCAAGAAAACGAAAAAAAGGAAGCCAAACCAAAGAAAACACGATCGTGAATTCGAGGGTAGTCGCACAACAAACATGCCAGACAGCCGGTGGCCCGGTCAACTTGGCCGATGTTCCCCTCCTTGAGATGACAGGAGAGGAGAGAAGCAAGGATGGGCCTGGCAGAGATTCTATGGCAGATACAAAACAAAAGTGTCCAGAGAAGTCAAACCAAGCATCGTCTTTTAAATGTGAGTTATTATTTAAGATTTGACAGTTGATTTTACTGATCGGACAATGAAACATAAAGTATTCGTATATTCGTCTTTCGATTATAACTTTTTTCGTGTTCGATTGCTTTCCAATTGTGAATTTTTGGCCCAGCTAAGTAAAAGGGCCTGCTGGCATCATATTTAAAGATGAACAAAAAAAAAAATATGTCGTACTGTTTAACGGTGTTATTTCGATCGATCGTCGATCGATGCCATCGATCGACGTTGATTGATTGATGCATTGGCTGATCGACAGATACCGGTCGATAAACAATCGACTGGTCGCCGTCAACTAATCCATTCTACCATCGATCGACGGTCGATCGATTGGTGTACCTAGTAGCAACCATCGATCAAGGTCGACTTATGCATTCTACCATCGAAAGATTGGTGTGATAAAACCGTCCCTAATTCAATAGTTTGATGGAAGTGCCCTTCGGGTATCGGGCGCGTGTCACGAATAAGCGGAGATGTTCAACATTAGTTCATTCGCTGTCAGACGCTTGCCGCGATATGTCGTCTCTGAAATACGTCAAATATTAGGAATATGTCTTGTTGTGCGGTTTTGACATGCAAAACCGATAGCATAAGAAAATGTATTTTGTGGAGGTGTACACCGGTAAATATTAAACATGGTTGATTTTCAATATATTTGAATTGAATGAAAATACCATATTTTATTACTTCATTGCAAACTAAATACAACCTTATAATTATCCCTTGCAAAGTCTAAATCTGCTTGGTTGCCAGCTGGAAAATCATAACATAAATTCTAGTAACTTCGACGCTACTCAATTAGGGATGGGACACATCCACAAAGTAGTTCGGTATCGATGTTTTACAATAAATTAGTATGTACAGAACGACGCAAAGCAAGGAAGATGATGAAGACTTACACGAAATTATTGTTCTGCATCTATTCGATTTTAGCAAGGAAACAATAGCTCACATAGCTGGCATAACAACCCAAGTAATTTAAAAAAATAAGTGTGATAGTTGCGTTGGTGATTTAGTAACAGAAAAAAATCAATAATTACATAGATTTATAATAGCTAAGGATTAAGGGGGATTGTTATACCCATCAGAAGATGACATTAAGATATGCCAGATGTCTGAAGTATTTTTAAAAGACTGTCACATATTTAGCAAAGATATTGTCCTAGAATAATACGCCAATTTACTGGGTCGTCGATATTCCAAAATCTATTTGTTCCAAAATATCATCAGGAGAATTTCCTACATCAAATTATATTACCGACTTAATGAGAGCCATCAAGCAAAATATATTAATATACGGTTTCATGACTTGTTACATATAACATGAAACTATCAAAACAGCAATTATTACAAAAAAAAAACGATAATTTCAAGGTCAATAAATATTTTAGGTACATTTTATTTAACATTTAGACCTTTTAAAGACAAACAACTTTTTCATTACTTAAAAGATTTGTATGATGTTAAAAATTATAAAATTGCACACTCAAATGAAATATACATCGATATTGAAATATCGTTATCTGACTACATCTCTCGCTGAGTGGCAAAAGATATGCACGTGCATGCGAATATGACATCTATTTCAAAGGAGTTAGCGTTCTAAATATAATAATTTGGTTTCAGCGCCCTCTAGCGTTGAGTAGCTGAACTCGTTGTAATTTACTCAAACTTAGTTTTTTAGGTGATTAACGTCTTTATTGATTGTGACATGTTATAATAACAACTTTCAGTAGTTGTAATAAGCCTTATTTTTCGATAGCAATAAATAGATGATTTTTGAAAGTTGCATTTGTAATTTATAGCCAATTATATCACGGTTTTTTATGTGTGTAATGTGCAATTTAATTTGTAAATGTGTGAGTTTGGCGACACTGGTTCCCGTGCTAAGACAATGTAGGGGCACTTCCACTGCTTTTTCTATTCCGAGGTTTGAAATATCTGTCAGACAAACATAATAATATGTACATACTCACTCCTTTTTCTCATGAGTGTAGGCAAAAAAGTATAGAACGCCACCTGCTTCGATCCTTACATACTCCTTTTGCTTGATGAACTGATGCTTTATTAAACGCCAATTGTATTGTACCGGGGTACAGATTGCTTGAAAAGTGACTTGTTTGGAATTTAAAAAATAAAATATATACAATTTTTATTCTGTAATATTCAGCGTGGGAGGGCCCTGTTTCGTTGTACCGCCGGCGCAGTGGCACGTACTGCTTCCGCAGGGAACTGATAAGCCAAGGCCAGCTCGTCTGCCGCTGTGCCGGCCAGCAGGACGGGGCCTGCTACCATAAGCCCAGGAATAAAGGTGAGACCATAGCGTATTACATGCCCGTTTGCCAAGATCCGCCCGTTTGCCAAGATCTCCCCGCTTGCCAAAATCCCCCCGCTAGCCAAGATCCGACCGCTTGCCAAGATCCGCCCGCTTGCCAAGATCCGCCCGCTTGCCAAGATCCGCCCGTCTGCCACTGCTAGCACACGGGACCTTCCCCAACAAGCCCAGGAAAAAAGGTGCGACAATGACACATTGTTGAGAATAAACCAATAAGTGAACATAACACTAAAATTACGACGTGAAACTTGACGTAGAAATCTTGGCTTCATCGACAAGCACCTTAGTGAGGCACGTTAAATACGGAACTAGATCATAATGAATACTACTAAAAAACATTATAGCACATATTTGCATTCAGAATAAACTACAGTATATTATATGCTTCTCGAAACAAGGCAATGGCTCTTCGATTCATATTTTTGTCGTAAGCGTTTTGTCTGTAAAGACGCTGCAATCATGACAAAGGACACAAAGACAAAGTATACAATTCTTACATACTACGTTTGCTTCACTGACGTTCATATGAACGTAAGTTGTGCCGGTTGTGAGTACAAGATACGATTTCTTTTTTTTTTTGTGTCGGAAATCATTAAATAACTTCTCTCGTTCTGGGAGCGGGAGGGCGTGTCAGACTTACTGACTTAACCTTACCCGTGTTCCTTCAGTTGACTGTGCCAGGGCGGCGGTGTGTTTCAAACACACCCGCCACCCTGGCAGGCATACGGCCCTAGCGGACCCCTCCAATTAGTGCTGACATCTCTGAGGCACACGTGGAACAACGCGCCGTCACCCGGGCCTGGTCTTTATCGAACGGTGAGCTACCCATTGCTCGCCGTCTGCAAGCCCAAGCCACCTCTACTGTGGTCGGGAATCGGTGTGCGGCTCCCGACGCCCCGGGCGTCTTCTGCGGCGGGTAGATACGCACCTGACCTTCCGATAGTTTCGATGATATAATAATGCTTATGCAAAGCTATCACCGCGTTAAAGGGACGCTAGGTTTTAATCTATACGTGGCAACAGTTCAACATCTACACCTTTACCGATGCACACTTCTTGTTCCACTGTCAGGTACCCAAGTAGTGGACAATCAAGAAAACTTTACCCCGAGAGAGAAGCGCCGTGCAGCCCCGACGTCGGACCGCGGGACATACACGCTGGAGTCGAAGACGACCGAAACGTCGCCAGACAACACCGACCTAGAGATGTCCTACTTATCAGATCTGCCTATGGAAAAAGAAAGTGAGTTTACTTGTAGACTCTGAGATGATCTTCTTACTCCTCTTCTGTTCTTTTCTGATTAATTTCGTTGCGGGACCCTAGATAGTTTAATTGTTACTCCGGGACTCGTTGAGCTTCATTGCCTCGGCATTTTTCTGGTGGTCGCCACTGTTGATTCTGGCTTTCAGGACTTGCGGTGGTTGAGAATAGTGTAGCTGGCTTGTCCAAAAAAAAAATAAGTTTATAGTTAAAAAAAACATTTATAAAACATGCTCTTATACCGGCTACCTCAAATTAAATGTGCTCGGTGGGGTTATGTTGTTTTATCACAGAGATCCCGTGGCTACCTTCCAGCTTCATCATCAGACCATTTTTTTTCTCTAGGTGTAAAATACTGTTCAAGACGAATCAATCGAGCCCAAACTCGGTGGAGTTATGTTGTTTTATCACAGAGATGCAGTGGCCACCTTCCAGCTTCATCATCAGACCCTGGATATTGTCTAGGCGCAAAATGCTTCTCAAGACAAATCAATCGAGTTTATCTTGTTTAGTTCAGAAGTTCCTATGGTTATCTTCCGTCTCCATCATCAGACCAGCTTCATGATACCATATCATAGTATTGTCACCGAAGATACATATATACACCAAATTTGAGTCCAATCGGACATCGGGAAGTGGGGCTTATTTGAGTTGCAAGATTCCACCCTAACAAACATAGTTAGTTACATACATACATACATTGCAAGTTAAATAAAAGCGTGTAAAAATATATGTGGTGGAAATCCCACCCATACGCACAAAATGTTTTGGGAATACATTCATTGTGCACACAGTTTTTTTTGGGGGGGGGGGGGGGGGGGTGTTTGGAAATCATCCAATGACTTCTCCCGCTCTGTGTGAAGCGGGAGGGCGTGTCAGACTCTTACTGACTAAAACCCACCCCTGTTCCTTCCCTGCCCTGAGTGACCAGGGGCGCGGTAACTCATGTTGAGAATTTATTCGCTACCTCTAGTCATGCAGGCACCGGCCACGATGGGCCCCGTCAGTGGTGGCTGACAACATCTCTTTGAGGCGCGCGTGGAACACTACGCGCCGTCGACTCACGGGCCTGGTGCTGATCGTATCTGTGCTGATATGTATCCTGCGGACGGCGAGCTCGCCGCAGGATACAGTTAAGGAGTGGAATTCCCAGTCTGTGTTTCCTAATACCTACTACAACCTCTTCGTCTTTAAGTCAAGAGTGAAAAGGCTACTTATAGGTAAGCGTGCTCCATCGTCGACCACATCATCACTTACCATTAGGTGAGATAGTGGTCAAGCGCGAGCTTACTAAGAATTAAAAAAAAAATTGAATATTATCAAAAAGTTCCAAACAAGTCACATTTCAAGCAGTCTGATGCAGTTGGTGGCAGTTACTTTAGTTCAATTATTGATTTTATGCCACCAACTGCATCAGATGTTTTTTTAGTCGGGTTTTTTGAAAATATTCAATTTTTTTATTTTTTACATTTTAGTGAGTTATATTGTTAGAATTGCCTCCTTGAAGCTTTTATTTTGATACCCCACTTAATATAGTTCGGCGACTTTAATTTTTTTCTTTTTCACAATATGGCGTGTGGTTATCGCCATATTGTATTTTGATTACTGTCATGTCTTTAGTAGCACTCGCAAGGTTAAGACGAATCAATTGAAGTAAGAATTATCAAAATGGCCCACGCGTTTGGTCTCTATAGTGCCACAAAGGAACAAACATAGACACATACATAGACTGATAAACACATTACCCTTTCTTGCGTCGCGCAGTCGGGTAAAAAGGGCTTGATGATATGTGTTTGTGTGCAGTTGGCCGAACACATAAACGCGACGATTGCTTTTGCGCGCGATGGTCGCTTTCTATTAGGACGACGCCATAGAGGGTGATCGTATGGCCACTAAATCTATCAAAACTTGTTTTTTTCAGAAAAATGTTCGCTGAAATCGCGGCCGTTGTCCCCGGGCGAGGACAAGACGACCACGTATACCAGCACGTACTCCGGCACCTCGCCGCTCACCGATTACTCGCTGAGTGAGGGAGAGATGCCCGCTCCTCACAACAGTAAGTTATGAGGATGCTACTAACCCCTTTACCTATAAACTTTATAATTTTCGACTTTTACGCTTCACCCTCGTAAAAGCCGCCATCAGACATTGGTATTTCATAAAGAAAACTTTTGTAAATTTGAATTATTTCTCTGTTACAGAACGAAAGCATTCTGAACCTGACAGGGATAGGTTGTACCTAAACCCGTAAGTGCAAATATCCTTTTACTAGACTTGCCTGTTACTCAGTTTAATTGCAGTACAGCATGTAACAAAAACCCTGTCCGATCCTAAAGGGTATTGTTTGATATCGTACTGCGTACACATAAACGCATCGATCACTAATAAAAAACGTTTTTTATTAGTGATCAATGCATATAAGTAACCATTAAGGTTGGTTAAGAGATAATTATTTTTCCTCAATAAAAATAATTAATTTAAAAACTCGACAAAGTTCACCTAAAGTTTCGTGTCAAAAAAGCCGCCTGAGCGAGATGGTATTTTTGATCCTTTGTTATGCGCCCTTTGTTGCATGCCGCCAAAGCGAAAAGTTGTGTCCACAGCCCGGCTAGTGCAGGGCGGTACCTGGTTGAAATAAAAATAGGTAAAAATAAAATAAGTTTGTCGGCCGGTGGAGTGTTGTCAACTTATGAAAATTTGCCATATTTAGTGTTAAATTTTCCATATTTTATAAAAATAAAAAATCAATAACTTTTGGTTTTTATGAGTTACATTTTTTTACTTACTAGTTTTTCTAGCACGTATGTTAAACCAGAAATACGCCTTTATTGGATCGGACAGGGGTTTTGTTACATGCTGTATATTACACAATCGTAGTTTTAGAACCAATGGAAACATTTTTTTTAATAATTGTAAGGCTTGCCTTTGATCACTATCTCACCTGATGGTAAGCGATGATGTGTCGACGATAGAGCTCGCTTGCATAATAATAATGAATAATAATGTATTTATTGTTTCACAAACTAGTTGATATACATGCTTAGTACAAATTTATGTGCAAGAATGGACAGATGATGTACTGCTGGTACTTAAAAAAGGAAACCCTGAGCTATAAGTACCAGCTGCTCTTAAGTGACACAGTGAGAGGAGTTCATGATATTACATGTTAGATGAAGTTCCGTGACAATATTAATACATTTAATTAGTAATATGGAATACCAAATTTTTAAAGAGTAGAATCGCTTGACCTAGTAGTAAACTAAGCTTGTGGTTATATGTGTATGTGAGTATTGCGTGTGTGTGTATTTATGTGTATGTGTAAAGGTGTGTGTGTGCGTGTATATGTGTTTGTTACATTAGTTACTTAACTGGATGAAGGAGATTCTCTGTCCCATCATAGGTAAGTTTTAGTAGCCAATCAATCACAGTTTTTTTACAGTCATGTTTAGGTTTATGATTAATATTTAATAATTTGTTTGCCTTGGCATACAAAAATCGTCCGAGGAAACAAAAAAATCTCTGACTGAAGGAAGTCCTGAGAGTGACACCCAAAGGAAGTTTAAGCCTACGAGTGGACTGATTATGGGAGTTTATAGAAACGTGGTCGCCATTTGTGTTTAATGAATGTTGCCTTAGGATAATTTGAAGAATAAAGAGTTGACGCACCGTTAAAACCTCACAGTATTCATATAGTTCCTTGGTAGGGTAACGAAAAGGTTTAAAGGTACACACTTTAAATACTGCTCTCTGCGCGCGTTCAAGAACTATTAAATTAGTCTTACAGGCACCGCCCCATGAGGAAATACAATAACTAATCAAAGATTGGCACAAGGCATAGTAAACCATCTTTAAAATCTTAGGGTCCGCGACGTGTCTTAGATGTTTGAAAATATAGATTATTTTCCGAATTCGCCCTGTCAATAGTTTAATATGTGGTACAAAACTTAATCTTTCATCTAGTATCACTCCTAGATATTTGATACTAGGTGCATTTTGAAGTTTTGGGCAGTTGCATATAACTGAAGTATTAATTGTGTGATTATGAGCGGTAATGTAAAATTTTCTTTTGTCAAATTTTAGTGGTTTTTTAATGTTGAATACTAGGTACTTGGTTTTATCTACATTAAGTGACAGGGTATTAGCAGAAAGCCATTTAGTTATTTCATCAAATCCTACTTGTGCTGCGCTAAAAACTTTCTCCCGTGTCCCCTGTAAAAATAATTGCTGTATCATCTGCGAAAGCCAGCAGTTTGCCGTTTGTGATGTCTAATTTGCAAATTTCATTAAGGTACACTAAGAAGAGCGTGGGTCCAAGGGTGTACGTACGCGCAGCGGAATGTTGTTGAATTTAAAGATTTTAATTATGCAGATATTTAGTGTATGACGTCGTATAATTGTGTATGGTAAAAAAAAATTTGTGCACGCAACCATTGTGGAGAAATTCACCAAAAACTGATTCCGCTGGGCGAACGTTGTCCTGGCGGAACTTTTTTTAATCCATAGACTTGAGAAGAAAAGAGATGTGTCCAAAAATTAGTGTGTAATTGTGTATGTATGAATAAAACTAGTGCATGCATAAACTTCGGAGAAATTCAAGTTTCCGCTACGCGAACGTTTGGCCATTAGCTAGTTTTCATATAAAGCGCTTACATAGAGAACTGTAGATTTTTACATACGTTGTTTTGAATTTGTTTATATTTGTTTAAAAAACAGATTTCGAAAAAATCGTAGGGCTTAAAAGATAAAAATATAAACGTAAAATACGCTTATTAGGTCTTAGTTCTTAAAGTATGCACTTTGGGGTCTAGATTTTCACGTTAATACAAACCTTGTAAGTGTCTGCAACATGTTGCCAAGTATCAATGATGTTCCGTTAGTAACTAAAGAGTTATAGGACAAATTTACCATGAACAGATCACTGTTTACAAAGCAGTCAAATATCATGACGTTCTGAAGGAATTGCATGGTAATATGTATGTCAATAATTAGTGTATTCATTCAACTATTCTTATGCAAAATTTCATGTCATTAAATTTAGTAATTAAAGAAAAACAATTATAATACTGACGAAGCATCGAAAACCTACATAACCCGACTAAGTTCGGATGGCTACCAAAAAGCGGCCGTGCCATATATCTAAGAAACGTTCTTAACCTTCCAATATAGTATTTATTAATATGGTACAGTTGCGTACACAAGCGTTAGGAAAAAGTAAAACAATTGCATTTCTTGAATGAAAAATATTTTTTTAATAATAACCATAAGACATTATTATATCGACGCCATGCGTCAAGTTAATGTGACCGAGTTGTACTAACACACACAAAATTTCAATTCAAAAACCGATTAGGTACACAAATTAAACTCTATATCAATAGACCTAAGGTCTAATTTACAACAAAATTGCAACTAAATGAGCAAGTTCCTGTTACTCGGTTTATCCTTACCCAGGAAGGTGGTGATCTTGTTCTGGAAGTTGTTCCAGGTTGCCGAGGAGTTGACGATCTGTGAGAGGCCCACATACGTATATCATTACATGTAGGTAATAAACATAAGGTGATTATTTAATAACAATATTTCTTTTCAACATTTCGTTATAATCTGGTCGGTAGTAGTTTAGATCTATTCAGTAGTTTGTCTTTAACCAGGAAAAACATCTACTTTGTTACGATTATATTATAATATATGTCTTTTATAATTTATTATTATAAATTTAAGTAAATAGATATAGAATAAGATCAATCAGTAGATATTAACTTGGGTTTATGGTGTCTGTCCAATGTTAACATAACACAATTATTATAATTTATCTGCCTAATAAATTACCTACGTAAATGAATAAGTCTATAGCTATTAATTTATTATAAAATCTTACCTTATATCTGTTATCAGCTTCTCACTATCATTCACTCAATATTCCTACTACATAATTATGTTATGCTTCACTGTTACACTATAACATTAATAACACACTTTGTCAATATTATTATTACAGAGAATTGGCGATGCATAGCAAAACAACAGCGCATACGCACATTGTCCTTGACTGCACATGTATTTGTTTGTGACTGGGGATGAAACAAAATCAGGTTCAAGTTCAACAGCAAACGAATACGCGCGAAAACATATTGCCCTCTCTTTTCTTCAAGGATGACAGTACCGTTTCAAGCGGGAAGCCGCCTATCGCTCGTTGCGCGCAGCGCGTTGTCTATTTTTTCACACAAGAATATTTTTGATCAATTCATAACTACAATACTTAGACTATTTAACTAAAGGATTAAGTGTACCGAACTTCGAACAAAATAATTCTGCATATTTTGGTGGGGTGCGGGGGAACACGCTCACATACATAAGAAAAAAAAAACGATTCAAGAAGTAGTTTTTTTTAAGTTATTAGATTGTTTGATCCACTAAAGTTGCAAAGGGGAACGCTCGTGCATGCCTAGTCTATTGGTTAAATAGTGTAATAAGCTACAATATGATAAATATTTACCTAAACAGTAGTACATACTTACATGTGGTAAATATTTAATTTCCCTAAGGGGTCTATAGTTAGAATCCTGATCCGTGAAATCTTCAATAGAAATTAGCTGTATGAATTTATTTATTTATTTATTTATTTAACACTTCACGCACATACAAGTACAGAGGCGGAGTTAATGCCTCAGGAATGAATTTAAGGATGAATTTTATTTGTCTTAAATAATATATTTAGATTATATCTCAAGTCTCAAGCGCATACTTAAATAAAGTACCTACGTAAATAGTACCTACTTTCTGTCATAGTCAAATACATTTAAAAAAGTAGGTGTACAAAAATAAATGACCTATAAATTATATCGAAACAACAATTGTGTTATCACCTATACCAATTAAATACCGGTATTATACTGTAAATTTTGGGATGTTACCTAAATATATTGCACGGCCGCTTTTTTGTAGCCATCCGAACTTGGTCGGGTTATGTAGGTTTTCGATGCTTCGTCAGTATTATAATTGTTTTTCTTTAATTACTGAATTTAATGACATGAAATTTTGCATAAGAATAGTTGAATGAATACACTAATTATTGACATACATATTACCATGCAATTCCTTCAGAACGTCGTGATATTTGACTGCTTTGTAAACAGTGATCTGTTCATGGTAAATTTGTCCTATAACTCTTTAGTTACTAACGGAACATCATTGATACTTGGCAACATGTTGCAGACACTTACAAGGTTTGTATTAACGTGAAAATCTAGACCCCAAAGTGCATACTTTAAGAACTAAGACCTAATAAGCGTATTTTACGTTTATATTTTTATCTTTTAAGCCCTACGATTTTTTCGAAATCTGTTTTTTAAACAAATATAAACAAATTCAAAACAACGTATGTAAAAATCTACAGTTCTCTATGTAAGCGCTTTATATGAAAACTAGCTAATGGCCAAACGTTCGCGTAGCGGAAACTTGAATTTCTCCGAAGTTTATGCATGCACTAGTTTTATTCATACATACACAATTACACACAAATACACACTAATTTTTGGACACATCTCTTTTCTTCTAAAGTCTATGGATTAAAAAAAGTTCCGCCAGGACAACGTTCGCCCAGCGGAATCAGTTTTTGGTGAATTTCTCCACAATGGTTGCGTGCACAATTTTTTTTTTACCATACACAATTATACGACGTCATACACTAAATATCTGCATAATTAAAATCTTTAAATTCAACAACATTCCGCTGCGCGTACGTACACGGTCCAAGGATGCTCCCCTGAGGAACACCGTATTTTATGGGAAGATCTTTACTTATATGCTCGCCGATTTTCACGCACTGTGTTCGATCAGTCAGATAACTTTGAAACAGCTTCAGCTGTTTATCTCTGATACCAATCTTCTCTAATTTTAGAATTAGTTTGGGGATGGACACCGTGTCAAACGCCTTAGCCAAATCCAGGAATATTGCCAAACACTTGTTGCTCCTGTCCAAGGCTTTAACAATATAATCAGAGAGATCATGAACTGCGTCATTTGTAGATGTATTTTTCCTAAAACCATATTTGTTTTTTGAAAGAATATTATGTGCTTCAAGGTATTTATTTAGGCGATTGTTCATGATTCTCTCCAAGATCTTTGACAGGGAGGGAAGGGCGGATATTGGGCTATAGTTACCGACACGATCTGCATCCCCAGACTTATATATGGGATGAATCAGAGCCTTATTTAGCAAGTCCGGAAAGACTCTACTAGTTATACACAAATTGACTATGTATGTTAATGGAGGTACTAAAATGTTCTTATATTGCTGTAGCAGGCTAGATGAGATACCGTCAATACCAACCGCACAGTCGGAGCGCAAGGATAATACCATTTGCTCAACTTCTTGCTCATCGGTTTCAAGAAATACAAAAGTCCAATGAAGAGGCTGTCTGTAGGTCAGTGTGAGAACTGTGGTTATTAACAGTTGAATTTGCAACTTTGTCTGCCAGCTCTTTTCCAATATTGGCAAAAAATGAATTAACTTCATTAATAGACTCGTCAACAGTTCTTTTAATTTTTAGTAAAGCACAAGCGGATGTTTTAGATTTTACAGTATGAGTAACTTGTTTTATAACTTTCCACATTTTTTTGGGATTAGTCCCGGCTTTGTCTAGTTCGTCTTTCTCGTATTGTCTTTTAAGGGTTTTTAGAATAGTATTGCAGTAATTGTGGTATCTTTTAAATGTAGTCCTGATGATTTCGTTATTGTAGTCATTTTTCTATACATCCGGTCCCTATTTCTCATGCATCTTAAGATGCCTGGAGTAATCCATGGTTTGATAATTCTCATGCGATGAGGCACAGCGACACACTCGAAACTCATTTTTAAGGCTCTAGTTAGTGAATTTACGAAGTATTCCATGGCAACATTTGCATTTGTACATTTATAAATATAAGTAAAGTTCGTGTTTTTGAGCTGGGTTCCTAATGTATTATAATCAATTTTGGTTATAGTGGTTAGAGGGGTGTCCACTTTAACTTTTTCAAGTGAAAGTAATACAGCATTATGGTCAGTGACCACAGAATCAAGAACTATAGTTGTAGCTTTCAGTTTAGTTTTAAGTAAGATATGATCAAGGGAAGTTTTACCGTGCGTAACCAGAGTGTGTGCTGGTAGAAGACCATGACTAGCAGCAAGAGTCAGATAATCCGGAGTTTTGGCATCCATATTACCATCTGCAATATCTATATTTATATCGCTAATAATAATTATATTACTAAATGACGAATTTGTGGTTAGTACCTGATCCATGGAGGACAGAAAATTAGATATTTCTTTAAATGACGGTGGCCTATATATTGCAAAGATACAGGTGTCTTGTTCTATTCTTATTTCAATGCAGTTTGCGTCCGTAAATTTTGGTTCGATTATTGTTATATTAGTGATACTACTTCGAATGTAAACCACAACTCCATCATTTTTGTTCAATCTTTTTGTAGTAAAATAAGAATTAAATCCGTTCAAAGAGGGTATACTTGGGTTGCATGTTAGCCAGCACTCCGTGAGAATAAGTATATCCTGTGAGATTGACATTCTGGATAGTAATGTTAGTAGGCTAGGTATATTTGCCGAAATACTCCGAATATTTTGAGTTAGAATCTTTAGAGATCCTGGGGTATAGAAGTAACCTATTCACTCTTGACTTAATGACTCCCAGGTGGTAGCTATCAGGAAACACAGACTCCGGTAGGGAATTCCACTCCTTAGCTGTACGCACAATGAATGTGTTCTCAAAACGTTTTGTGCGTGATGATGTTCACCATGAACCGGTGGCGCATCGCCGTACGTCTTGTGGTCCGATGATGGAACGGGCTTGGCGGAATCAAATTATGCTATTCCGTCGCACACTCCCCAAAATGTAACCAGAAAACCGACAGGCTAGCAACTCGGCGTCTATGCTCAAAACTTTGGAGCTTCAACTTGTCGAGCCTATCATTGCCGATGATCCTCTTGGCTCGTTTCTCAATTGTGTCAAGAGAATCAAGCTGGTATCTGGCAGATCCGTCCCAAAGATGAGAGCAGTACTCCATACACGCTCGAACTTGCGCTTAATAAAGTTTGAGCAGCTGTTCCGGCGTGAAGTACCGTCTCACCTTTGCGAGGATCCCCAACTTTTTGGCAGCCACTTGAGCCTTTGCCTCTATAAAGGGACCAAAGTTGAGGGTAGATGTCATCGTAACACCAAGAAGATCAAGTTCAAGCACCTCGGAAAGATGGAGCCAGGTGAAATTGGCTCCTTTTAGCGAAAAAAAGACACGCCTGGGTTTTAGCAGCATTGAACTTAACCAGATTGGCATCGTACCCTATTCTGAGACAGTCTGTAAGGACAAGTTCAAACGGACGGAAAGGCTATGGTTGGGCCATAGCCTCTCGGAGAGGCCGGGTCTGAGACCACTAGCTCGTGCGTCGGGCACGTATCTCTCGGCAACAGGGCTGTCGTCTGCATACCCAAAGTTACCGGGTTTTAGCAGATCCTTAATGTCCAGTAATAAAATCAAAGAGCCTCCGTGTAAAAAAAAACTTTTTACAAAAAAAATAAAACAGACTTCCATATACCAGGTGTAACGGAAAGGTGTGGTCATATTTTGGGAGCCGGTTCTGCCCATGGGAATGAACAACTTTCTCTAAGAAAAAATTGAAAATTCCCAAAAAAAATATTGGACTTTCCATACAAACTGATAATCAGCTGATCAATATTTGTATGGAAGGTAAAAAAAAATTTTTAGAATTTCCTCGGATTTTTTTGAAGAAAGTAGTCTATATCGATGGGCAGATGCAGTTCTTAAAATATGACCACACCTTTCCGTTACACCCTGTATAATACTAAAAAAATGCAAAATAACTTTATTTTCGGAAGTCGGTGTTTCTAGTTTGGTTTCTTTGTTATTTGACAACGACTTCCGAAATTAAAGTTATTTTGCATTTTTTTGTATTATTTATGGAAGTCGGTTGATTTTTTTTTTTTGTAAAAAGTTTTTTTTGTTTTTTAGTTGTTGTACCCCATTCTAGAACTAAATTAATAGTAAAGTTATGCCTGAATTGATAGCCCCAAAACTAGGGAATTTAAACATAGTTGGTGAAATTAGGGTGTATCAGGGTGAACTGTACGAATCTGTATACCCCTTCAGAGCGTATGAGCATGATGTTATGTTGTGAAGTGGTGAAAACAATATACAGACATGCGATTGCAGCAATTCTGGAATGTTTTCTATCATTTATTGAAGAGTTCCATTGTGTATCTCCGAAGTTCTATATCAGATCTTTACTAAATTAAAATTATGAAGTAACAGCTTTCAAATAAAAAAAAATCTTCAAAATCGGTTCATCTAGTAAAAAAGTTATGAGGTAACACACATAAAAAAAAATACAATCGAATTGGGAACCTCCTCCTTTTTTTGAAGTCGTTTAAAAATACTGGTATTCATTATTCGGTTAGACTCGATGGCGCTTTACCACTATCTCACCTGATGGTAAGCGATGATGTGGTCGAAGATGGAGCACGCTTGCCAATAAGTAACCTATTCACTCTTGACTTAAAGACTCCCAGATTGTAGCTATCAGGAAACAGACTCCGGCAGGGAATTCCGCTCCTTAGCAGTACGTACAATAAAAGTAGGTATTCCTAAAACGTTTTGTGCGTCTGGGTGGGATGTTAACCATGTAACGGTGGCGCATCGCCGTACGTTTAGTGGTCCGAATATGCAACGGGCTTGGCGGAATTAAACTAAGCAATTCCGACGCACACTCGCCGAAATGTGACCGATAGAAAACCGACTAGCTAGCAACTCGGCGTTGATGCTTCAGCAACTTTGCAGCTTTGACACGACAAGTTCATCATTGCCGATGATCCTCTTGCCTTCCTACGCCGCTATAAACGTGGCCACTTACTGTGCCCAAACAATATAACTATGTACCGTAAATGTACTACGATTCACGAAAAGAAGAAGAATATCCTCTTGGCTCGTTTCTCAATTGACTCAAGCGCATCAAGTGGCATGTGGCAAATCCGTTCCATAGATGAGAGCAGTACTCCAGACACTATAGAACTTTCTTTTGATTAAGTTTGAGTAGCTGTTGCGGCTTTAAAGTGCCGTCTCACCTTTCATACTTTTGGTCATACGGCATTAATGGCAACCAGCGTGCGTGCCGGTTGCGAGTACTACGCACCTGGCTTTTTAAAGAACATCACCAATAAGATCTGTGTAAGTTTCGCTTTAAACAAGTGTCATTATTTTTCCAGAACACTGGCCCACAAGGTGGAGACGCCGCCGACGCAGCAGATGGAGTCAGCACTGCAAGTGATCACCGACGAGCTGCGGCGCTGCAAGAACCTGCTGCATCGCCACCGCTCCTCCGAGTTGGCCCAGAATTCGACTGTTAGTTAGAACTCGGCCCTAGTGCGGGTTTTTATACTCACAAGATTGAATTAACGTTCACCAACATGTGTCGGCTTCGTACGAGTTTTGATACTTACACGACCGCGTTAACGTAAACGTTCCCCTCTTCATCTTCCACCTCGCCACTCCCGTTACTCGGGGTCAGCTTTCCTAGTCTTCAGGTGCCACTTGTCCGCTAGTAAGCATCGTCAGTAGATAGACCGCACTTCTTCATGTTTTTCTGGACACTCGTCATCCAAGATGGTCTACCACTCCCTCTCTTTGGCGTCATCATGGAAAACCATTTTTTCACTACGTGGTCATTGGGTCTTCGCACTATATGTCCGTACCATCTCAGCCATTTTCTTTTTTTTTTTGGGGGTTGGAAATCATCCTTTGATTTCTCTTGCTCTGGGTGGAGCGGGAGGGCGTGTCAGACTTTTAGTGACTAAAACCCACCCCTGCTCCTTCAGTTGCCTGTGCCAAGGGCTGCGGTAACTGTCTTTCGAATTTATCCGTGACCGTCCGATCGACGCCTCAAAGAGATGTCAGCAATCAGGACGGGGCCCGTCATGGACGATACATGCTTACGAAAGGGTTGTGGATAAATTGGAAACAGAGTTACCGCGCCCCTGGGCACTCAGGCAAGGAAGGAACAGGGGTGGGTTTTAGTCAGTAAAAGTCTAACACGCCCTCCCGCTCCACCCAGAGCGGGAGAAGTTATTCGATGACTTACCACCTCACAAAAAAAAGGACTCCGGTTTCCTCACGATGTTTTCCTTCACCGTTCTGAGAGCAGTGATGAAATAATTTACACAAAGTAAAGCGCCTGCCTGGGTTTGAACTCACGACCTACAACTTGTAAGTCGCGGCCGATACCACTGGGCCACCACTGCTCTCTCCGTCGTCCGTTAGACTAGGTACCAAAAAATATTAGACACTTATTTTTATTATGGCACGTAAGTAAAAACAAAGACAGAGAGTGCATCGGAATTTCGCGAGACGTTACCTACGTCAAAAATGTACCGCTTTTTTGGCTAAAAGTGACGTAACAAGCCCCCACTCCTGAACTTTGATGCGTTGTATCTTTGTCAGTTTTAATGGGTTTGGTAAAGCAAAAAATACGTGCCGTTTTTTTTTTATAATCAAACTGAGGGAGTAAATATATTTTTTTAGTCTCTGTCTTATTTTATGTAGGAACGGTAAAACCGTTTTTAAATAATGATCAATTTAATACAAATTAGTATCAAGTTGAAACTTATTTGTATGATCTGTAAGCCATATATTGTCTTTATTTATGTATTAACTATTTACTGTATGTTGCTAAGTATTATGTATTGTAGATAAATGTGGCAATTAGGATAGAATAAACTTAATTTAACCAGAAAAGCAATTGTGCGTTGTTGTACATTAGAATAAACAGTTGTATGTGGAATTAGTTATACTTCCATAGTTTAGTTATTTGCAAATGAATTATATATGATGACTGGTAATTAGTGACCGATACTTAAACACGTGATTGTACTCATGATTATAAACAACTTTCCCAAAACACCTTTTTTTTTTAATACTTATTCACTTTTATCACAATAACAACAGTTTGAAATACGCGCGCGCGAGGGCAGTGACCGCTGCAATCAGCTGTTAGACGCGGTCTCGTATCGTACAGAGCAAGGCTCGCAAGCCCACTTGGCCGGACACCACGTACCGTTGCGGTGTACTTACCTAAGCAGTGTAGACCGTACCTACACGTTTCGGTTGTTGCTAAATAAAAAAAATATTTTCAAAGCATGTTTGACTTATACTTTTAAGATGCAACGTATGTCCGCATAGTTACAAAATATCTAGGAAGGCGAAGCCGTAACATTAAAAGTAGGCACGATCTATCAGCTGATAGTCTGACCTCGGTAAAGGGCAAATACTAGTAGTAGCGTCTCACGCTCCCCCGCCGCCCGCACCGCTCCTTCTGCCTCAGTGCTAACAGCTGATCGCGGCGGTCACTGCCCTCACGCGCGCGTGAATTTCAAACTGTTGTTATTGTGAAAAAAGTGAATACGTATATAAAAAAAAAAAGTTTATTTAAGAAAGTTGTTTATAATCATGAGTACAATCACGTGTTTAAGTATCGGTCACTAATTTCCTGTTACCCTTTATAGCTGGTGTATGTATTATGTTATGTATGCTCCTTAGAATTAGTAGATTGCGTATATTAAAGTCATGTACTTACAGTGTTTGTGAATTAGTCTAGTAGTACAAATCAAAATATATATTTTAAATCAACAACTAGTTTTGTTTTATTTTTAACACGGATTTATTAGATTTCACCTGTAAACTATTAATGTAAGTAAACAAATCTTAGAAGTAAAATTTGACCTCCTTCCCAGTTTCCGATTGAGCTGAAATTTTGCATACCTACATGTTTAGTTTGGACACAAATAATATAATACTAGCGTACCGATGCCTCATCCCATATAAAGAAACGGTACCGCCGTAACTACGGGTTTTCGTCTCGCACAAGTAACTTTTGTTTTTCGTTCCGGCCCGTCTTCTATACCTCGCTAGATAGTGTTAGCAGCGACGGCTTGCAAACTGAATAAATTTACTTAAAGTCTTACCAATATTTTCTTACACATTGAGGAATTGTTTTATAGTATTTTTGGCATTTCATAGCAGTTTTACTGTATCAAAATGTGTCACTATTCAAATTTTAAAGAGTCGAATGGATAAACTCTAAAACTTTAAACAGCGCCATCTATTAGTACAAGAAATATAGATATCTAAGGATTCGTTTCAATAATCGTCTAAATTTGAATTACAAGCCAATTATCCCACAATTTTATGCTTAGGGCAGTTTATTAAATAAGAAAATACAGTTTTTACCATATTTATTTTCAAAATATTAATATTATTTAAGTTAAGTTTCCTGAAATTTTCCAATTTTCTGCGCAATTTTTTGACGTGATAACGTCTAATAAATCGATGAACGCCGGCTGCATGCACGAAAAAGTGTCCCGTTACGCTCATTGTACGCATGCGCCGCATCTATATTTCATCAACGTTTTGTTATGACGTTGTCACGTTAAACTATCGTCCGTAAACCAACTTTACAGACAACCAATTATTTTAATTTTTTTCTTTCATAAGAACCTTTTTCTGACATTATCAAACACAACAAAAAAATAATTAGCGAAATCAGTCCAGCCGTTGTTGCCCATATTCCTTTGTCACGCGTGATGCCGTGACAAAGGAATATGGGGATTCATTTTTATATATTATATAGATCAATGATGTGTGTTTTTAGTTCGTATGTGGCGTCATAGATGTCGACTCACTTTATTAACCCGCCTTTACCTGCGGCATCTTCCCCAAAAGTTTTAACTTTCACCAGCGACTTGGTGCTCGTCGCTGCGTGCAGTTTTCCGGGATCAAAAGTATACAGCTTATGACCCTCAGTGATTGTGTAGCTAAGTTTTCTAAACCTTTTGAGTAAATAAATTTCTAAAACCGTAAAAAAAGAATTAGCGAAATCGGTCCAGCCGTTCACGCGTGATGCCGTGAACAAGGGAAACTGGAATTCATTTATATAACAAAAATCCTGTCCGATCCTGAAAGGTATTATTTGGTATACGTAGTCATTTAATCGATACGAGATTATTATTTTTCCGCAATGAAAATAATTAGTTAAAAAAAAAACTTAACAAAGGCAACACTGAGCGCTTGACAAAGTTCACCTACAGTTTTGTCAAAGAAGCCGCCTGAGCAAGACGTTCTTTTTGATCCTTTGTTAAAGAGTGCCTACAACGCGGCTAGTGCAGGGCGGTATCCTTTGAAATAAAAATAGGTAATAAGGAAAAGATTTCGCCGGCCGGTGGAGTGTTGTCAACTTATGAACATTTGTCATATTATTTAGTGTTAAATTTCGCATATTTTATAAAAAATAAATATAATTTTTGGATTTTATGAGTAACCTACATTTTTTTACTATTTTTTCTAGTAGGTAGGTACGTATGTTAAACCAGAAATACGCCTTTATTGGATCGGACAGGGTTTTTTGTAACATGTTGTAGACTAACTGACCCGGCAGACGTTGACCTGTCTTAGCTATGAACTGTCAAACGTGCGAAGTTTAAATAGGTAGTCGTTAAGTTTTCTGAAATTTTCTAATTTTCCGCGCCACTTACTTAATTTTTTCTTTTGTCCTGACAGTAACAAACACACAAAAAATAGCAAAATCGGTCCAACCGTGCACGCATGATGCCGTGACCAAGGCAATAGGGATTCATTTTTATCTAAATAGATAATAATAATAATTAATATAGGGATTGTGAAGGACGGCATGGTTGACATCTGTCGGGCATGTTATCGTCTGGCAGAATCAATTCGCCATATAATCTTTGGTTGTTCGCGTCTAGCTAGTGGTGAGTACTTGCATAGGCACAACCTTGTAGCCAGGATTATACATCAGCAACTTGCTCTGAAACACTCTCTTATAGAATCGGAGGTGCCGTACTGCAGGTATGTGCCCGACCCAGTTCTCGATAATGGCATATCTCATTGTACTGGGATCGGTCCATCATCACTGACAGGACTATTGTAGCCAATAAGTCTGATATAGTGGTGGTGGACCGAATCGAGAGGCTTGCAATGATCGTTCACATTACATTCCCACATGACGAGAATCTCGTGAAAGCTGAGAAAGATAAGCAAATTAAGTATCTTGACTTGTCTTCATTTTTAACCGACTTCAAAAAAGAGGAGGTTCTCAATTCGTCTGTATGTCTGCATGTATTTTTTTTTTTATGTGATATCTCTGCCATTTGTGAATAGATTTTGATGATTCTAATTCTTTTGTTTGATGACGTTTTGGTTGTCTCCAAAGGTTCAAATTCCATGTTTTACTTCTGGTGTACAACAACAATTTAAAAATTGCAAAATAACTTCAATTTCGGAAGTTGGTGTCAAATAACGAAGAAACAAAAAAAAATATGTACACCGACTGCCGAAATTAAAGTTATTTTGCAATTTTTAGAAGTCGGTTGTATTTTTTGAAAAGAGTTTTTTATTTGTTTACGTGGAAAAAGGAAAAATACGTGTCATTCATCATCATAATCTAACTGACGGAAGAAATAATTTTTTTTAGTCATCTAATTTCGCTATATAGAGTTTAGGTACACTTTATGTCCCAGCAACCGCAACGCGAGTCGTGCAGCGTGCAGACGTCGGCGAGGAGCGAGTCGTGCCCCGTCGCGCTGAAGGCCGGCGCGGCCACGCACGGCATCGGCGACGCGCAGGCGCCCGTGTCTGTGTTCACGCTGCATATCGGGACTGTCGTGCTGTCGGATATGGTTAATGCTCCTTTGATATATTTCCTAGATAGATTTATTCTAGACTATCGTCCCAGCTTCGTACGGTGATGCCTAGGGGTAGCGGATAAATTCTTAACAGAGTTACCGCTCCCCTGGGTGTCACGTTGCAGAGCCGTAGGTGGTGATGTGACACGTAGAGGAGGTCGTAGGACTGACACGCAGAGGAGGACCTAGAGTAGGAGGACCGTAGATGAGAGTTAGATGAAGATAAACACGACGAGTTCAGACGTATATTTTATTATATACAGTAGGCCTGATTATATGGGGCACTTATTAATCGTACGTACACCATACACTGACTAGGTAAAGTTATAAATTGTATTATTGCTAGGAACTGCCTGGTTATAAAAATTAAATTAGAACAATCCGACTACTGAAATAACTTTTACAAACTCGTTACCTGTCATTTATTGAATAGAAGACAGGGAAGGAACAGGGGTGGGTTTTAGTCAGTAAGAGTCTGACACGCCCTCCCGCTCCACCCAGAGATTTTCTTGTGTTTCTCTGTTTTTTGCGTCATGTTTACCGTAAATAAGCGTATTTTCTTTCTTTCTTTTCTTTTAGATGTCATTGGATGGTTTCCCAGATCACAAAAAAGAAAAACAGCTTCGTACGGTTATAAATTATAAAAAGAAAAAAAAAATAATTTGCATAGATAAAAAACGCACATCAATTTACAAAAGCCTAGTATCCAAGCCAAAGTAAAATAAAAAAGGTAAACCTTGCCCACGAATCACTCTGTCTATTGGTGAACACCGCATGAAAATCTGTTCAATAGTTTTTAATAAGTTTATCGCGTACAGACTGACGGACGCGGCGGGGGACTTTGTTTTTAACCGACTTCTAAAAAGGAGGAGGTTATCAATTCGGATGTTTGTATTTTTTTTTTTTTTTATGTATGTTCGGGCATAACTCCGTCATATATTGACGGATTTGCAAAATTCTTTTTTTGATCAATAGGGGTGTATTCCGAAATGGTCCCATTTAAATTTCAAAAATATCTGATGGTGGGTTTCGGAGACAGACAATGGAACTCTTCAAAAATTGACAGCAAATCAACCGCGATTGCTGCTATCGTATGTCTATGAATTGTTAACACAGTTTAATGGGGAACCACAACTAAAAAGTGAAAAATAAAAAACTTTATTACAAAAAAATAGAAGCGACTTCCAAAAAAAGTGCAAAATAACTTTAATTTCGGAAGTCGGTGTCAAAAAACGAAGACACAAAACAGGAACACCGACTTCCGAAATTAAAGTTATTTTGCACTTTTTTTGGAAGTCGGTTCTTTTTTTTTGTAAAAATGTTTTATAGTATGTAGTAATAGAAAAGTCCGCGCTGAAGGCCGGCGCGGCCAACCAGGGCATCGGCGACGCGCAGGCGCCCGTGTCCACCCGGGCCTGCGGACGGCGAGTAATGGGTAGCTCGCCGTCCGATCAGCACCAGGCCCGAGAGTCGACGGCGCGTAGTGTTCCACGAGCGACGAACAAGAGTTGTCAGCATTCAAGACGGGGCACGTCATGGCCGATGCCTGCCAAGGGGTTGAGGATAAATTCGAAAGAGTTACCTCGCCCCCGGGCATTCAGGGCAGGGAGAAACGGGTGGGTTTTAGTCAGTAAGAGCCTGACATGCCCTCCCGCTCCACCCAGAGCGGGAGAAGTCATTGGATGATTTCCCACACCAAAAAAAATAAATAAAAAATAACCGACTTCCAAAAAAAAATACTCTAAAAATATAAAAATTACTTTAATTTCGGAAGTCGGTGTTTGTACTTTACTTCTTCGTTATTTGACACCGACTTCCGAAATTAAAGTTATTTTTACATTTTTAGAGTAATTTTTTTTGGAAGTCTGTTGGTTTTTTTTGTAAAAAGTTTTTTATTTTTTACTTTTTAGTGGTTACACCCCAGAACTAAAAACCCCAATAACATGGAACGTGGAATTTAAACATTTGGAGAACACTAAAACGTCATCGAGGTACGCGTATTTTTCGTTTTTGTTCAGTTTCTCAAAAAGAGCTGAAGCAATTTCGATAAAATTTATATGGGACCACCTCGAGAGTATATTCTTACGGATAAAAAAAGAATTTTGATAATCGGTCTACAACTGACGGAGAAATCGGCGGACATACATAAAAAAAAAAACATAGATACAGTCGAACATAAAACCTCCTCGTTTTTCGAAAGTCGGTTAAAAAAGGCGCCCGTGTCTGTGTCACACTGCATATTGGGACTTTCGTGCTGTCGGATGTAGTTAGTAGTGCTCCTTTGATATATTTCGTAAATAGATTTATTCTAGATTATTTGTCTGTTCTTTACAGCGTGGATTGTGCTGAGCTGGAAAATATCATCCTTAGCCTTAAAGACAATTGTGCTGTTGGTTTTGACGGTATATCCACCTCTTACTCCGACCCTTGTCTTCATTTTCAATCAGTGTTTTTCAACAGGAACTTTTCCTAATGTTTTCAAAACTGCAGTTGTCCACCCTATCTATAAGTCGGGAGACAAGGACAATGTCGCTAATTACAGACCCATTTCAGTGTTGAGTACCCTCTCGAAAATATTCGAAAAAGTTATAAACCATAGACTCACCAAATACCTAAATAAATTTAACCTGCTTTCTAATAATCAGTATGGCTTTAGAACTGGAAAGTCCACCGAAGATGCTGTATTAGAACTAACAGACTAACTACAGTTACTGGCCATTGGGAAAATAAATCTAAAACTCTTGCCATCTTTTTAGACCTATCCAAAGCCTTCGACACTGTCTCTATTCCCATACTTCTTTCGAAGCTAGAGCATCTTGGTATTCGCGGGACGGCCCACGATCTCTTCAAGAGCTACCTCACAGGTCATAAATAAATAATTAAAATTGAAAACTACTTCAGCAACCAGGAGACCATTACTTTTGGTGGCCCCCAGGGCAGTGTTCTGGGACCCCCACTTTTTCTCATATACGTGAATGAGTTGTGTCAGTTATCTTTACCCAACTGCAAAATTATAGCTTATGCCGATGACACAGCTCTAATTGTTCATGGCCGGGACTGGACTGAAACTCGCCTCAACTCGGAGTTTGCCTTGAGCACCGTCATGAGGTGGCTGACCACAAATCTTCTCACTCTAAATGTCAATAAGACGAAATTTATCACATTCTGTACTATGAAGTCAAGTCAACCCAACACCGATTGAAATTCGTGCGCACACCTGCCTAAACTTACACGCAAACTGTGGCTGTCAACAATTGGAAAATACCTCTAGTATCAAATATCTTGGAGTCACTCTTGATAGCAACCTGAAATGGAAGCAACATATTGCTTCAACTGTAGCTCGTGTGAGAAAACTCATATATATTTTTAAAAAGCTACGAGGCGTGGCCGATTTTGGCTGTTTATTGACCATCTACTTTGCGCTCGCTCAGTCTGTTCTAGGGTTTTGCCTAACGGTCTGGGGTGGTGCCGGTAAAACAGTGATGCTACGGGTCGAATGAGCGCAGAGAGCTGTCCTGAAGGTGCTGGCAAGGAAACCGATCCGATATTCGACATCCTCTCTTTATACCCTCTGCCAGGTCCTCACCGTCAGACAGCTATTTATCCGCCAAACTATTCTTCGCAAACACAGTCAGCTTATCTTTGACCCTAAATGCTGTTCTACACGCCGCTCGAATAGGGTTTGTAACACTGAGTCTCGTAGTACCGTAGTTGCAGGTCGTCATTACAAACATATAAGTTCTAAAATCTACAACAAACTAAACAAAAGCTTACACATCTACACACTTACCAAGAGCAAATGCAAAATGAAACTTGACTCCTGGTTAAAATCACAAAATTATGATGAAACAGAGAAACTTGTGGAAGTGTAAATACTCCTCACTCCTCACACACCCCAACAAAACCGTACACAACACACATGCCACAAACACCTCAAACACCCCTCGCACTCCTCATTAAAATTCACCCACACTCCCATTCAACCCTACACTCACTACATTAACTCAACGTCAAAATACATCCCAAATCATTTGTCCTGTACTGTTTATTCTTATTATAGATTTTTTTTTCTTTCTTTTTTTATTGTTTAAATTAGTTTTTGCATGGAGCATCGTTCCATTCTGTATCTGGAGAAGGGCGTTGTTAGCTGCGCTACAGTTTACAACTTTTGCAGCTATCATCGTTTTACTTGTTGTACCTAGTCTTGTGTTATTGTTCCGAATAAACTTTTTTTATTATTTTTTTTATTGTACAGGGCTCAGTGGAACAGAAAGGTGTGCTCATATTATAATAACTGCTTCTGCCCATCACTTTCTTCCAGGAACTCTTTGTACGGCAAATTCAAATTTATCAGTCCTGTATATCTCGAAAACTAAAGATCCTAAAATTTTGGAAAATATTTTACTGATTACTGGATAGGTTTTTAAATATTTTTCTGATGCGGAGGAATGAAGAAAATGTCGTGAGGAAAGTCTTGTGTATGGATGTGGATGGCTATAAGAGTAGGGGAAGGCCAAAGAAACGATGGTTGGACTGTGTGAAAGAGGATATGGGTAAAAAGGGGGTGACTACAGAGATGACGACTAATAGAGGAGTATGGAAGAAAAAGACATGTTGCGCCGACCCCAAATAAATTGGGATAAGGGCAGGAGAATGATGATGATGATGATACTGGATAGGTTTTAATAAAATAATCTATCGTATCAAAAATGGGCGTTGTTTTATTAGGTACTAAAATTTTATCTGGAAGGTCATCTAAGGGCAGGACTGGACAAGCATAAACCCCAATTTAAACGTCGCTCAATGTGAGTTTCAAACTACGTCGTTGGACACTAGTTTGGCCTCTACGCTAAGTACCGTAATGACATCCGGAGCGGCGTTGAACCCTTAAAATCTTGCCTGACTTTTTACCATATACAGTTTCATATAGGTATTTTTTTACAAAAAAAACTTTTTACAAAAAAAATACAACCGACTTCTGAGTCGGTGTTTCTAGTCTGGTTTCTTCGTTATTTGACACCGACTTCCGAAATTAAAGTTATTTCGCATTTTTTAGTATTATTTATGGAAGTCGGTTGTATTTTTTTTGTAAAAAGTTTTTTATTTTTCACTTTTTAGTTGTTTTACCCCATTCTAAAACTAACTTGATAGTAAAGTTATGCCCGAATTGATAGCCCCAAAAATAGGGAATTTGAACATAGTTGGCGAAATTAGGGTGTATCAGGGTGAATTGTACAAATCTGTACACCCCTTCAGAGCGCATCAGCGTGATGTAATGTTGTGAAGTGGTGAAAACAATATACAGACATGCGATTGCAGCAATTCTGGAAGGTTTGCTATCATTTATTGAAGAGTTCCATTGTGTATCTCCGAAGTCCTTCATCAGATCTTCACCAAATTAAAATGGGACCAAATGTAAAGCAACAGCTTTCAAATAAAAAAAAAATCTTCAATATCGGTTCACGTAGTAAGAAGTTATGAGGTAACACACATAAAAAAAAAAAAAAAAATACAGTCGAATTGAGAACCTCCTCCTTTTTTTGAAGTCGGTTAAAAAATACGACCACATAGCCTTGCAACCGCTATCTTTAATTTTAAAAGAGTCCTAATTCTACTTCCTTTGTGATAGCGGGACGAGCTATATAAAATTGAGAAGTAATGGTCCATACTAGCAAACCGCAACAGCCAAAAATTATCGGGTGAGGCCTCCGACCACCATTAGGACGATACCTACCTTTTTTGTTCTAGCGGGGAAACCTTTAAAAGGCATCTGGACTTTTGGAGAAAAAACCAGGGAGTGAGGGATCCTTACCTCACTAAAACCTCCCCGGTGATCACTATCAGCACATGGAAGGGGCCCGTTACCTCTTAAGGTGAATGCTCCACGGTAGCCCGCGAAATTCAAATTTTCTTACGTTTTTTGCAATTTACAGGTTAGTGTCAGGTTGTATCTATGTCGAAATTTGATTTTAATCATTAAAATCATCAATACAACTATCTCAGTTAGAATTGATTCCAAATGTAAATATTTCATGAAATCATGACATTTATAAAAAAAAAAAAAAAAATCATGACATTTGGCATCAATTCTAACTGAGAGAGATGTATTGATGATTTGAATTATTATAATTCTATAAATATATACTTACTACGACCGCGAATCAAATTTTGACCAATATACAACCTGATACTGACCTGCAAATTCCAAAAAACGTAAGAATATTTGAATTTCTCGGGCTACCGTGGAGCATTCACCTTACAAGCCCACTGCGAAACCCCCTCTGTGCAACGCCTGTTAGGGCACATCCCTATTAGGATGATACTGTGAAGCCTTAGAGGCTTCTGGGGTTCGAGGAGCCTTGGGAAGCTGTGTCACTCGCTGGAAGCGAGGGTCGTGTAGAAAGTGTTAAACGTGTAGTGAGTAAAACTCAAGCAACTGGTTTGGAATGATGGTTTGGTTCTCTAGTGAATCATCATTCCAAACTGATATGGCAATAAATATTGGTGGTCAGGATCATTTGTGGTCAGGATCTTCTGCCAGCGGCTTCGCCCGCGTGGAATTAGTACTTTCCCCGTTATAAAACTTTCAACCCCTTTCTCACCCCCCTGAGAGTTGAATTTCGAAAAACCCTTTCTTAGTGGATACTTACTCTTCACAAAGAACACACCCTCCTCAATGTCTCTAGGACCAGCGGTTTAGGCTGTGCGTTAATATATCAGTCAGTCAGTCAGGACTTTGTGCATAGAGCGACAATCTGACCTAAAAGCTGGCCGTAACCAGTAACTGACTTTCTCCACAATACAGGCTGTCCTAAGCTCCCGCGATAAGGAGCTGGTGCTGAAATGGAAGTTCTACGACCAGGCGGTCACGATGGCGCGCATGCGTGCTGGTCGTGTCATGGCCTTCGACTTCTCCACCGAGTATGATATCAAGATCACCGAGAACTTCCTGAATTATTTGAAATATGTGAGTAAGAATTGGGCTTTTGAGTAGGTGGTAAGTAAGTTTTGTTATAAGTTAGAGTTGCATTTATTTGAACTCTACAAATAGCGGACGTTGGCCACACAGCTGCGAGGTTAAAGTGAAACTGGGCTGGTTACATCTGCCGCATGACGGAGGAGTAATTGGCGAAGATTACCACACAGTGGATACTGAACGCAAGGAAACGACAACGCGGCAGGCCCAGAAAGAGATGCGGGAATGAGTTGGGCTCCTTCTCGAAGTACTAACCCAAAGGCCAGGCAAAGCCCAAGGTCCTTGCAGAAGACCGGGGAAACTGGAAGGAGGGTCTTAACTCTTTTTTTGTGGGGTGGAAAATCATCCAATGACTTCTCCCGCTCTGGGCAGAGCGGAAGGGCGTGTCAGACTCTTACTGACTAAAACCCACCCCTGTTCCTCCCTGCCCTGAATGCCCAGGGGTGAGGTAACTCTTTCGAATTTATCCTCAACCCCCGGGCAGAGGGCCTTAACCCTGCGCCCACTGCAGGGTTAAATACTCATAATAATAATACTTTAATTTAGATATAATAATCGAGATAATCAGCAAATCATAGAACAACAAACTCTGTGTAATACATGACACAGTTCAAAATTAATTCCATTTGCAAACCACACTTTTCAGGACCTTTCCAATACAAATTTATGAGTTAGTGGCGATTAATTGAAATTACGTGAGAATACTGAATTCAAGTGTTTAGTTATAGCTGGATAGATACACATTACTCGTAGAATAGATGGTCAATGGGACTAAAAAATTCTAGAGTGGCGATCGCGAACCGGAAGACGCAGCGCCGGAAGGCCTCTCACAAGGTGGACTGATGACCTCTGGCAAGAGTCACGGTGTGCCGATGGATGCGAGACGCAAAGAACCGGTCGTTGTGCCGACATTTAGGGAAGCCTATGCTCAGCAGTGGACGTCATTCGGTTGGAATTATGAGATAAACCTACTCTCCACACGGGCATAAGTGACAAAAAGAACAGCATCTTCGGGCATAAAACTGGCGAATTTTATGAAACTAGATACTCAAAAAGCGATTGTAAGAAGGTTCGCGTCGGGATCCTTAGGCATTAGAAATAAAGAAAGTTCAAAAAATTAATCTTTCTTTCTTTCTAAGTTGGGAAAATTATAGGTTTGTCATGTTGTGTTTTACTGTAATCTAGCCAACGACCTGATTTAAAGTAGACACCAGCAATAGTACCAGAGCCACCCCAGATACAATTATTCATACGCCGCAGAAGACGCCCTGGGTGTCGGGAGTCGCAGGGCGATTCCCGGCCACTATAAGCGCGGGCTGCGGACGGCGAGCAATGGGTAGCCCCCGTCGAATAAGGACCAAGCCCGGGTCGACGGCGCATTGTGTTCGACGCTCGCCTCAAAGAGATGTCAGTAACAATTAACGGGGCTCGCTAGCCCTTTCGCGGACGGTACTCGATCACGTGCTATATGTAGAATGACACATCAATTCTTCATACAAAATGGTTAGACGTTTGTTGACGTCGAGTCGTATTTTTTCGATACATTTGGCCAATAGCGGCACTATCGTTATCTAACGCCAACGTTTATAGACGCTCAGTCATTGCCTGTACAGCACGTCATTCTCATTGGTCTACAACGTTTATTGACGTTGAACGTCTGCAAACGTCGTGCCGTGTTTTTAGGATACTGTTATATATAATATGCACACAACGTCTACAAACGTCCAACGTACGGAAACGTTCTGTCATATTTTATTGGTTTTGGTTATTTAGAAGTACGACGTTAAGAAACGTCAGACACATATTTACGTGTGTACAACTTGAAGCGAACGGTAAACAGGAGTTGTTGCAGAACCATCTCCTGATAAATGGGACACAGTAGGTGTTTCAGGTACCTCTAAATGGCTAACCTGAAGCGAATGGCACGGAGAAGGGGTCTCGGGAACAAGTACTTGGCCTGCATGAGGTGAATGCTGAATAGGAGCAGAATCATCTTTTGAAGAACGACTTTTTGAAGGAGACTTAAGCCTTGGTCTTTGCTGAACTTCCGGCAAAACATTATCGAAAGATGATGTTTCATATGTTTGGTTATCTAGACGTGAACAGCATGCAGATGTTGACTCAGGTTGATCTTGAGTTAAACGATTATCGGACGGTGACTTAGGCTCACTTGCATGGCTTACATGGCTACTAGGTGAATGATGCGTAGATGGTAACTCTGGAGTGCTTTTAGATAAATGGTGTAAAGACGGCGATTTGGGTTCATTTCTATGGGGAGATAAACGGCGAACAGAATCTAAATCAAGGTCGTCTTGAGGTGAACGGTGAACAGGACCTAAATCAGGATCAGCTTGAAGTAACTGGTGCATAGGCGGCAACTTAGGTTCATCCTTATGGGCACCTTGAGGTGAACATTGAAGAGGACGTAACTCAGGATTATTTTGAGATAAACGGCGCATAGAACGTGATGCAGATTCGTCCTTGTAGTCGTTTTGAAGTAATTTTTTTACAGTATCATTAGATTGCCTTTTCAGTCGTTTAGCTAACGGAAATATTTCCGAGTCTGATGAATTCGCAATTTCATAATCAGATTCATCATGTTGTTCGTTAGTACCCACATTATTCTCTGTCTCAGATAGATTGGATAGAGAGCCTTGGCAACTAACATGCGAGTCTTTATCATTGCTGTCGTCAAGATCTTGTGAGGCCTCTGAATCCGATTCTGAGCTCTGACTATCAGTACCACTTGAAACAGATCGGAAACTGAAACCATTATTAGTATTTTTAGATAGTACCTGCTTAGTATGAAGCAATTTTGACGGTGAGTTGATATTAATACCACGGCGTGCATGGGGTTGATTTTTTCGGGTCTTTTTTCTTATCAGGGCACCACCAACTCGTGGTTTTTTTATTGGTAATACGAAAGACTCACTAAGGTTGCTGTCACTATAGGAATCTTCTTCACTGGGTTCATAATTATTGTCCGAACCGTACTCTCCGTCGTCTTCAAACGGGTCCCGAGCTGTTTCATCTGATGACCGATGTTCAAATATTTTCATACATTTCTTTTTGCGTTTATCCATCTAAACCAGCAAGAAACACATTGATTAGATCCCTAGATAATGTACATTATCTTTCTGCTAGATAAACATCTAGTTACAACGTAATTTAGATAGGTTCCTGCGTAAAAAATCAAAGGAGCTAGTAGATACTTACATTCTGTTATTACTCATTTAAAAGTCCGTTTAAAAAATTAATTATAGCAAAATATAACTCTCTAAGGATAGTTTATCTGTTTTTACATAACGTATAATAAATAAACAGTCATAATACTTACATTTTATGCAAAATCACTCTCAAAAACAACAGTAAAAGCAGCGGGTTCTCGGCGGCGCGCGCGCGGACCTCTATGTTGACACTATGTGACTGAGGCAACGGGAATGTAGGGACGCGGGGGCGTATCATGGCGTCGTGCGTATTCTACGTACCACCAGCGCACGAGCAGGACGTCTTCTTTTTGAAGCACCAAAAATCATAATGTAATGTGACAGAACAATTTTGAAAGTTTCATGCGTTGTGGCGGAAAGATGTAGCTAGTACAATTTTGTATTGCGAGTCAACGTGAATAAACGGTCTGCTTAAAACAAGTAAATTAAAATAGACGTGGTAGTACGTTCTGTCACCACTCGTAGCTGTCTTGGAACGTATATACACGCCACCGCCCATGAAAGGGCTAGGGTCGATCTCTGCCAGGGTCGCCGGAGTGTTTGAGAGAAACACCGCGACCATGGAATGCAAGGGGAACTGAAGGAATACGGGTAGGGTTTTAGTAAGAAAGAGTCTTACATACTCACACTCCAGCCAGAGCGGATGAAGGTATCTGATGACTTCCCACCTCTAAAAAAAATACAACGATCCATGTCTCATCCATCATGTACCCGTGGTCACACCGACACCAAAACTCTTTACTTTTTTCCTTCAACACTAGGAGCAGATGCCGATCGACATCTGCGAATTGGATAGTGGGGAGCAGGCCTTCGCGAGCTGTACCTTACTGCTGCGAGACGCACTGTTACACACCAACGCGAGGGTCGATATGTCCATAGTATTGGTAAGCATTCAATTTATGAATACATACGAGTAACTCTTCCTATGTTACGTTGTAATGCTGGGAAGGAACGACCCGGAAGGACATACACAGACCTTATTGGTGACGTACTTCAAAAAGGTCAAGTGAATAGTAGTGATCAGGGTAGATCGAGATTGTCTTTCGGCGCCCTTTGGTCGACGCTTTCAATTCACGTCAATTCTGCTTTGGGTTTTCTCCAAACAGTCAGATTTAGCTGTAGAGGCAATCTACGGTTTTTTAAGCTACACCCTACGGATTTATAAAATCTGATCTGGCAACACTGCTCCCGCGCCTGTCAAAAGGCACCATCATTTTTTTTTGTGCTGAATCTTTTTTTTTCGCATTTAGTTTTTTGTTGCCCCTTGCCATCTGGTGCCTAGAGCGGCCGCACCTCTTGCTTTACCCCAGGGCCGGCGCTGCTAACAACCGGCGTGCGAGTGTATGATCAGTTCGGGACCTACTACGATGTCTTAAAATCATCACAATGCCAGTGTGAGAAAGAGACGGAGCTATACAGGCTGAATAGCACTATCCCTTTCCCAGACGTCGTGGTAAAAAATAATCTAATATATTAAAATCTCGTGTCACGGTGTTGCACTTCTCCGAAACGGCTCGACGGATCTTAATAAAAATTTTTTGTATTTTTTTTATGGGACAAGCCCGCCACACTATTCCCAAACCACTGTAACTTCTGTAAGCCAGAATCAACAGTGGCGACCACCAGAAAAAAACGCCGAGGCAATGAAGCTCGACGAGTCCCAGAGAAACGATTAAACTGTCTTGGGTCCCGCAACGAAATTAATCAGAAAAGACAGCGGAGGAGTAAGAAAAACATAATTTCCACTTCCCTCCTAATCAAGCGGAAGACAGAACAAAACTAGGCCATTAGGCACAAAGGGGGTTTTTACAACTGGGGTAAGCCCAGTTGCCAAGCACCACTGGTTAAAAACACTAATATTAATGGGTCCTAAAATTGTGAGCTGTTACACTTGATTCCAATAATAGGTATGGCAAAATCGCTTGAACGCACGGCAATTCGTTATAGTTTCCACAAGGTCCGTGTAACAGACAACTCCAGACGTAGGCTGAATACTATCCAACATAATATTGCGCTCAGCTTGCCAAAGAGTACACTCCCACAGGATATGATGTGCGGATTGTTCGTATTCGCAATCAGGAGTAGAACATTGATTTTGATTGATTGACATAAAGGTGAGGCAACAAGCTTGAAGGAAAATAATTTACTCTTAAAGTTGCCATGACCTGTGAGAAATTGGGCAACACAGTGATCCACCTCCAGCCATGTCCTATCCAGCCGTTCGCAAACCGATGGGAAGAACTAGTGGAGGTGTCTGCCTTTGATGGAACTTTCCCACCTACATTGCCATTCGGATAAAAGGTCCGTTTTTTTTTTGTATGTTCGGCAGTTATGAGAATAGGTCGTAAAGTATTTTTCACCCTCCTATCCCCAACCCCCATTTTTTTATCGCAGAACAACGTTTGCCGGATCAGCTAGTATTAAATATAATCAATTGTCAGTACCTATATGGTATTATTTTCAACTTGATACCCCAGGATTATCGTAGAAGTAAATCTTTAAGGTTTCCTTTTGAGGTACAGAACCCTAAAATGGTGATGGCAATGGATTGTGAACTTTGTTATATGAAATTGAGTTTGATATTCCAAAAAATACCTAGATACTTGTATTGTGTCCAGGTGGCAGGTCCTCAAATGCTGATCGATCGCACTACCAATGGCATAAAAGGATCTCTGGACACACGGAAAGAGGTCGGCGTCATCGACCTGTGGTGCATGCTCCGCGCCGAAATCACGGTACCAGGCATCAACCTAGCCATTGCACAGGTAAGGGGTGCCCTGCCCTGAGTGCCCAGGGGCGAGGTAACTCTGTTTCGAATTTATCCTCAACCCCTAGGCAGGCATCGGCCATGACGGGCCGCGTCATTATTGCTGACAACTCTTTGAGGCGCGCGTGGAACACTACGCGCCGTCGACTCTCGGGCCTGGTGCTGATCGGACGGCGAGCTACCCACTTCTCGCCGTCCGCAGGCCCGGGTACCGTGGTCCTTGGCACTGGCAACTGAAGGAACAAGGGTGGGTTTTAGTCAGTAAAAGTCTGACACGCCCTCTCGCTCCACCCAGAGCGGGACATTAGATGATAACCTACACTCCAAAAAAAAGCGCTCCAATGGGGTAGATTTCTAAAAAACATATGTTGGCGAGTACAACAATTTAGCAATAATAAGAAAGCAATTGATTTCATTGTACGAGGGCGGAATTACACCGTGACGTTACGAGTCTCGTGAGCAGAATCGTTTGGGGGGCCGACGGTTAAGCCTGCACTACACCACTCGCGAAGTTAAGCGAATATGATAGCGTAGAAGGGCACTTCGGTTCGCTTCGTGCAACCTCGGCTAGCGTACTTACATATTTCGATCAACTTTGAAGAGTACTTCGTGAAGTAATTTCGCGATTAGTGTAGTGCCTGCTATACGTTTTGAGCCCAGACAAAAGTTGGGGGGCACTCTTTTAGAAGCCATCGAGTAGTTCGGACCCTCCCAACGGGACCGCTGGCTCAGTATACCTCTGTAAGTCGGTAGTTATGTTAGTGTAGTGGTTTAATGGTAGATATAGCAGAGAAACAAAGCCCAAAAGCGACCTCGAACCAATATTACTCGTAACACGGCGCGCGATCGTTGACTCACGCGCTACAGCTGAAAACTACCTGCCCTAGTTACACTCCATTTAGAAAACGGGAAGGTGTAATAGTAGTTAGAGCAGTTAGTGTCCGATTGAGTGAGATAGGAAGGTCCCGATTTGACTTCCTAAATTGTGTACGATTTAGGATAGTGTAATCGCATCACTACGATTTAGAGCTAAGTGTTGCCAAGTTAGCGACTTTGTCGCTACAAATGGAAACGAACACAGGCAAGTGGAGTTAAACCCCGCCTCTTCGCTCTAAGCTACGTAGGTACTTGTCGGATACGTTTGATATTCATTGCGTTTTCGTAACTGCAATTTCGAAATTTCGAAAAAAAATTAAAAATTCAGGTAATGTTTGTTTAGAAAAAAGTTTAGTAATTACACTTAGAATTGAATTTTCGTACATCAGTAAAAAAAAAATGCGACTTTGACCTTCAATATCTCCAGAACCAGTGGGTTCTCAGGTATGGTCTAGTGGAAAAAATGATCCAAATAATGGGTAGAATATGTGGCTTTCGGCTTCGGAAATTGTCTTTTTACTTATGTGTTTAAATTATAATTTAATTTCCCAAGGTCCCTTTCCTAGAAAAAAATCTGAGTCCGCACTTTTTTTGGTCCTCTCCTGGTAGAATCAGTTTTAGAGACTTTCTAGCGACTTTTGATATTCTGTCTAGGGGCTCGAATTTGTAAGAGTTGACAACACTGCCGATTTAGGATTCCGATTTCGGAGTCCAATTTAGTGTAATGGGATCGTTAGCTTCCTACTTCCTAGTTAGATTGTTCCTAAATTGGGTCCCTTGAAATCGGAAGGTGTAATTGAGTCTTTACTATTATTTCTCTTGCTTTCGAGTTGATGCATGTGTTTTTAATGGCCAACGAACAGGATTTCATTTTTAGGGTTCCGATCGTCCAAATGATAAAACGGAACCCTTTTAGGATCTCGCGTGTGTCGATCTGTTTAGGATCACGCGTGTGTCTGTCTGTCCGTCTGTTACAGCCAATTTTCTCCGAATCTACTAGACCGATTGAGTTAAAATTTGGTACACACATTAAGTTTGTATGAACCAAACACGGACGTGTAACGTAAATAAATAAATTTAACTAAACTGAAAATTAAAAAAAAAAAGTTTTTTAAACTGTACTTACCTTGCAACATATCAAATAAAAGGGGCATGTTGTGAGGGTCTGAAATATTATTTTTTCTTAATTGTAAAATAAATAGTTGTAAAGTTATTTAAGAAAACAGAAAATAGTTATTGCTCATATATGTATTAAAGGAAAACCTAGAAACAGTCTATGTTTTTAAAAACAAATTAAGAACACGAATCATAGTTAAAAATATGTTTCGTTCGGCCGGTTTAGGATTTAAAAAGACACATCACAAAGCCGATAACTATGCATACTGTACGTCTAACAAAGTAGCTTTGCGCAAAAATTATTGCTGGGAAATGATTTTTATTTTTAGGTATGAAAAAGAAACTGTTTTTGAAATGCGCCCAATCTAAATTGAACCCAGGCAAGTGGAGTTAATCCCCGCCCCTTCGCTCTAAGCCACGTAGGTACTTGTCGGATACGTTTGATATTCATTGCGTTTTTGTAACTGCAAATGCGTAATTTCAAAATTTCGAAAAAAAATCGAAAATTCAGGTAATATTTGTAAAAGTAAAAAAAAAAATTGTGACTTTGACCTTCAATATCTCTAGAACCAGTGATTCCCAGGTATGGTCTAGTGGAAAAAAAAAAACAAATAATGGGTAGAATATGTGGCTTTCGGCTTCGGAAACTGTCTTTTTACACCCGTTTTAGCCTGTATTGTCCCACTGCTGGGCAGGGGCCTCCCATCATTCCATATTCTTGCTAATGTCGAGAAAGTAGTACAAGTCGTCCTGCCATATTCCTATATATGAACTTAAACTAATTACAATGCTTCCACCAGCCCGGGGAGGCTATGACTAAACAGCAACGTCGCTCTGGCGTGATGCTGCAAGGGGCAGATGACTACAACGAGCTGGAGCTCAACATGCCTCACTCAGGACCTGCCCTCACCCACGAGCAGACCGGCAAGAACCAGTCGTATGCGAATGTGGTGAGTGTACATGTATGACGTCACTCAGCGTGATGCTGCAGGGGGCAAATGACTTCAATGAGCTGGAGCTTCTCATGCCCCGCTCAGAACCCGCCACCAAACAAGAGCAGACCGGCAAGAAACAGACCTATGCGGATATGGTGAGTGTACATGTATGACGTCACTCAGTGTGATGCTGCTGCTGATATACGATTACGACACCCCCAAAGACGATCTATGGGTTTGTTCGGGTTAAACGTGAATCCATTTTAAGCATCCGCAATTCCGCGTTGGATTACGACCTTTTCTGATTCTATGCTGTCGCAAGTCTACTGGCAAAATTAGTTTCTCTTGCACATTATCTTGCAATTATGTTTTTTCTTTCTTTTATCCGCTATGTACACATCAATAAGTAGTTCCCCCTGACGGTAAGGTAACCTAAGTTTCAGTAATGGGAATCTCGTAGCCTGATGGTGTGTATGTTGCGCAGGGGTACACTCGTCCGTCAGACACGTGGAGCAACCAGCCGCGGACGAAAACGACCATAGACTTGGATGGCATGCGCCCTGTTTCCGCCGGGACCGCCAGAGAAAGAACATACGATGTAAGTAACAACGATAATGATAAATGATATTGATATTTATTAAGTAAATCGGTTTAAATAACACTTTTAGACGTCAGTGTTTTTTGTCAATTTAAACTATAGTTACTTGAATTTATAATTCGAGATAATATTATTTAGCATTGTTTATTTTAAGTTGAATTCCAAGTGACCGTTTGTATTAAAAAGGTCCCAGAAAAAGTGTGGGTTGCAAGGGAATTTGAACTTTGTCTTTATAATATTGAAGTCGTGTTGCGCAAGCTTGTAAATTTCATGTTTCGATTCAGCCGAAAAAAAATAGCAGTGTCATCAGCGTAAGATATTAATATCGGTGCTTTAGCTTTAGATTAC
Source organism: Polia nebulosa (assembly GCA_951329385.1). NCBI lineage: Eukaryota > Metazoa > Arthropoda > Insecta > Lepidoptera > Noctuidae > Polia > Polia nebulosa. The sequence goes on along the minus strand of OX589588.1, from coordinate 3,031,618 downwards.
AAAAGTCATTTATGTTTGTCAAAAACAGAGTAGGCCCCAAAATACTTCATTGGGGAACAACAAAGATGTATGTTTTGGTATGCGCTGAGAACATTGCCAATCTTTATGCACTGGATACGGTCTTCTAAGTAACTTTTGAAGAGTTGCTAAATGCCTCTTATTTTAAAACTATTCAGACGTAGGAGCCCCGCCTCTGCTTTAAGCTTGCGCAGCAGAATAAGAATGGAAACTATGTCAAAAGCTTTGGCAAGGTCCAGGAAAATACTACTGAATGGATTTTCTTGTCAAGTTCTTGAACTAGATAGTCAGTCAGATAGTGGACGGTATCGCCAGTTGAAACTTTAGGTGTAAATCCAAACTGACGCTCCGTTATAATCGATTTGTCCGCCAGATATTTGGACAACCTTTTGCTATAATTTTTCAACATTTAAGACATTGAAGGCAATAGAGAAATCAGTGGATTTGATGGTGATTTCCATTAACTGGGCAAAAAGCCTAGCTGATAATGGGAAATACCTAATGGGTTCCTAGGAGCTTCTTAAATAATATGGAATTATGGAACACATTCCTAAGTTGTGTATAGTTGTTAACAGTTACAATTATTAGGTATGTATGTCAGTCCGCGGTAATTACATTTCTGCGAAGATTTGGCATCAAGACAGTACCTACATGTTTAATCTGCGGTCATTAAAGGTTCATTTACACGAAAGCAAATATTTAAATTTTAATTAATACAGCTTCAAAATAGGTTTTGACACTTCTCTGACCAGCATATTCTTAATTCATAAAATATCTGAACTCAATCTAGAAAAATTGAGTTCACATATTTTTGGTCTGTCGAGAGTGATGTCGTGTGCACAACATGCCTTTTTCCCAGGAGTTAAAATAATGGAACAGGAAATAGTTGCACTGAGCAATGGTGGCCCAGTGGTAACGGCCGCGATTTAGAAGTTGTAGGTCGTGAGTTAAAACCCAGAAAGGTGCTTTACCGCGCGTTTAATTTACTTATCGCGCGTTGCGAAAGGGGGCTAGACGGAAAAAATTGGGACCAAAAGTTTTAACGACACTTTTTGATCCCAAAGTTGTAACGACACTTTTTGCTATAGTTGTTGTGAGTTGAGTTGAGTTGAGCTGAGCTGAGCTGAGCTGAGATGCGCTGAGATGAGATGAGATGAGATGAGATTATGAAGTATAACTTCTTACGTGCGTGCGTGTGTGCGTTGTTAATAATAAAAAAAAATATTATAACTTAAAAAAAATAAAATTATATTACAATTCCTTCACTAATTAATTGAAACTTCGTTCCATCCGGGTGTCCCTTGACACCTCTCAAGTTTTTTTTATATATTCGTTCCAAATATTCCCAATAAAACTTCGATATGTTGATATTTTTTCGATAAGCTTATCATAACCAAGCCATGTATTCCAGCCCAGCAAGTACCCGCCGCTACGACAGCGCGAGACGTCGCAAGTAACACACGAGCGACGTTCGTCACCTGAGAAGGTAACTCACAATACCTCAGAGCTATTCGGTAAATATCTCAACGTGAAGAAGTTATTTGATGATTAGGTGGAACCACAATTCACTTACCCTCACTTCACTGTGAGATTTTTACAGAATAGGCTGGTTGGCTGTATCTGTCAAAAGGAACGGATTACTCTTATTTATTTACAATATTGAATCAGTGTTCCGCAAGCTTGTAGACTTCATGTCATGTGTCAATTGAGCAAAAAAAGAAGAGCATTTTCATAAGCGTAAGATGTTATTATGCTGCTTTAGTTTTAGATTACAAAGGTCATTAATTTACCTATTATAAAAAAAACCGACTTCCAAAAAAAAAACACTAAAAATGAAAAATAACTTCAATTTAGGAAGTCGGTGTTTCTAGTTTTGTTTCTTCGTTATTTGACACCGACTTCCGAAATTAAAGTTATTTTGCATTTTTTATGAAAATCGGTTAAGTATATTTTAATTGTATAAAAGTTATTTATTTTTCACTTTATAGTTGTTGTAAGTACCCCATAACTAAAACTAAGTTGTAAAGTTATGCCCAAATTGATAGCCCCGAAATATGGAATTTAAAGATACTAGTTGAAATTAGGGTGTATCAAGGTGAACTGTACAAATCTGTGTACCTCGACTTCAGAGCGTGTACACAATAAACACACAGGCGATTGCAGCAATGCCAGCAAGTTTGCTATCATTTATTGAAGAGTTCCATTGTGTATCTCCGAAGTCCTTCGTCATCAGATCTTCACCGAATTTAAATGGGACCACATGAGAAGCTTTCAAATAAAAAAAGAATCATCAAAATTGGTTCACTTAAAAAAAAGTTTTGAGGTGACACACAAAAAAAAAATCCAGTCGAATTGAGAATCTCCTCCTTTTTTAAGTCGGTTATAATCAGAGAAGGCGCTAAAATACTTCCTTGGAAACACCAAAATAAACTTTTTTTTGGTCTTCGTATTACATTGCCAATCTAAAGTTACATAGAACTTTTCAAGACTTGCTAAATGCCTCTTATGTCCCTCAGACGTGACCAATGTCGTTCAACCACAACGTCGTCGTCGTCGTCGTCGTCGTGGTTGTGTTCGTGTCTCAGGTTTGCGTAACAGAATAGGGATAGAAATACTTCACTGCGAGATTTCTAAAGAATAGGCCTGCTAGCCTTATCTGTCAAAGGGATTTCTAGAGAGCGCCTATTGAATTTTTATTAAAATCGGCGTTACATAGAATACGAAAAAAATCAAAACGAGGGATGTTTACAGTAGCGGTGGGGTTCTGTTTTTTTTTTTATTTTGTATCAAGTGGGATTTCAAATGAAAGCGATGAAAATTAAATAATAAATAATTATGATTAGGTACTACTAGCAGTAGTTCAGAATATCAGCCGTGGTTTTGGTCGTAGTCCGGTAATTTTTAACTTGTTGATACTGCATTTTCTCTGATCTTATGTAGTCAATAATACTTTCAGATTCAGGTGTCCGAGATGATCATCGATGAAGTGGTAAGTAATTTTCTCTTCGACATCATCATTTCAGCCTGGAATCATTCACTGTTGCATATAAGCCTCCCCTTCTGGCATACTTTCCGGTTTCATTCGTCACCCATCCAGGTTTCCCGCGACTGGATAAGACTTGCTCCATGGAGCATTAGGGAGAATGAAGAAGAATCATAGAAAGTATTCACACACAAAACACACAAGTATTCACGCAATAAAATACTTTTTTATTTTTCACTTTTTAGTTGTGGTTCCCCATTAAATTGTGTTAAACAATACATAGAATAAACGATCGCAGCAATCGCGAGTCATTTGGTGGTAGTTATGGAAGAGTTCCACTGTCTATCACCTGAGATCTTCGTCAGATCCTAATGTATTATGTACTAAAACCTTATATGCATTTGAATAACGGGATTCATACGGGTCGAACACAGAACCTCCTTTTTTGAAGTCGGTTAAAAACCACACGTTACTGAAGGGAAAAATAACAAAGAAATACAAAACTTAACAACACAAAATTAAAACGTTGTAACAGATATCCGTGGTCATATTTTAAATATTCTGCACATAGAAATGAACAACTTTCTGCAAGAAAGTCAGTAATTTTCAAAAAGAAATTGGACCTTTCGTACTAATTTTGATCAGCTGATGATAACTTTGTACGGAAAGGCCAATTTTGTTTTCGGGAATATACTAAGATTTCCTTGAAGAAAGATGTTCATTTCCATGGGCAGAAAAAGTATCTAAAATATGAACACCTATTTCAAAATAAAATTAGTCATTTTTAACCGACTTTCGAAAAAGGAGGAGGTTCTATGTTCGACTGTATGTATGTTTTTTTTTTTTTTTTATGTATGTCCGCCGATTTCTCCGTCAGTTGTGGACCGATTTTTAAAATTCTTTTTTTATCCGAAAGAATATACTCCCGGGGTGGTCCCATATAAATTTTATCGAAATTGCTTAAGCGCTTTTTGAGAAACTGAACAAATACGAAAAATACGTTTACCTCGATGACGTTTTGGTGTACTCCAAATGCTTAAATTCCACGTTCCAGGTTATTGGGGTTTTTAGTTGTGGGGTATAACAACTAAAAAGTGAAAAATAAAAAACTTTTTTACAAAAAAAACAACCAACTTTCAAAAAAAATACACTAAAAATTAAAAAATAACTTTTATTTCGGAAGTCGGTGTCAAATGACGAAGAAGTAAATTACAAACACCGACTTCCGAAATATAAGTTATTTTTTAATTATTGGTGTATTTTTTTTGAAAGTCGGTTGTTTTTTTATTTCCTTGCATATGTCGGACCGCTGGTGTAATACAATATAATGAAGCTATTATTATGACCTTTCAAATGGCGCAAGCCACAACTTGATACAGCACTGGGTCCAAAACGCTCACTCGCTCTTCTGATGGAAATAATTTATAGCTCAGCTTTACTTGGGAAATCACGCTCAGCTGTGGAAATCGCGACCACTAGTCGAAACGAAGAAGTCAATATATTTGTATTTTTTTTTTTAACTAGTGACATAATTAACTATTTCAGAGACCTATGATCAAAACACCAGGAGACGTAAAATACGCTTTGCAAGTAAGTATACCTAAACAAAAAATATCTTCTTCTTCTGTTCTTCTTCTTCTGTCTTCTGTTCTTCTTCTTTTGTGCGGCTTCTGCAGCGGTAACGGCCGTGACTTACAAGTTGTAGGTCGTGAGCTCAAACGCAGGCAGGCGCTTTACTTTGTGTAAATTATTTTATCACCACTACTCTCTAAAACGGTAAAGGAGTTTTCCTTTACCGTTTTAGAGAGTAGTGGTGATAAAATAATTGAGAGGAAACCGGCATGTCCTAGAACCAAAAATTCGAAGACATATGACATTCACCAATCCGCATTGGGCCAGCGTGGTGGATTTCGGCCCACACCCTGTCATAGAGAGGAGGCTTGTACCTCACTGCAGTGGGGACATTAAACGGGGGATGATGATGATTATGACACGACAGACGACAGTGATTGTTGTAGTACAAAATACAACGCAAAAGAGGAGAACGCAATTGTTGTATTCCTGTAGTAGGTGGAACACGTCTGTCATTAATAAAGATCTTGGTCAACGAACTATGTCATAAACGAGTCGAAATAAACAAGAAAAATAAAAATCTAACAGATCCGATTCACTCCATAAATGCAAGTGAACCCCATGTGTGTACTGCGAGGCTCGCCCAGAGGACACGGTGGAGCATACGGTGGAGGTTTGCCCCGCTTGGGCAGAGCACCGCCGTGTCCTCGTGGATGCGATAGGCGGCAGCGACCTCTCGCGCCGTGCCCTGGTTCAGGCCATGGTACGGAGCGAGAGGGAATGGGAAGCCGTCTCCTCCTTCTGCGAAGCAGTAATGCTCGCGAAGAGGGAGGCGGCATACGTTAGGGAGACTCGACAACAGCCGAGTCGCCCTAGCGCCCCCAGCCGCAGCCGCCGCCTGAGACGCCAGGGGGTTCGGACGCCCCGAGACGATCTCCAGCCACCGTAGACCCGGGCCTGCGGACGGCGAGTAGTGGGTAACTCGCCGTCCGATCAGCACCAGGCCCGAGAGTCGACGGCGCGTAGTGTTCCACGCGCGCCTCAAAGAGTTGTCAGCAAAGGGAAGGGGCCTGTCACGGCCGATGCCTGCCCGGGGGTGGAGGATAAATTCGAAAGAGTTACCTCGCCCCCGGGCACTCGAGGCAGGGAGGAACAGGGGTGGGTTTTAGTCAGTAAGAGTCTGACACGCCCTTCCGCTCCACCCTAGAGCGGAAGAAGTCATAGGATGATTTCCCACCCCCCAAAAAAAAAAAAAAACCCATGTGTGTGTGCTCTGTGCCCCAGCAGTGGGACATTAGAAGGCTCATGATGATGATGATTTGTGTGTTCACTTAGATCTTGATATGAGTTTCATTTCACCATCATTTAGAGCATTTATTATATGTAGCAAAGTACGAGTATTTATCTAGCACAAAAATATCGATGCATGGATATTATATCACTAGACATCGGATTTTATACATTTGCATAAGCAAATGCATATACTCTAATTACGACGTTAACGATTATTTTAGCCTTTTTTCACAAATCGCGCATATTTTTTTAGTTGTGAGAGGTACGTATAGGGAGCTAGGTGAGGATAACGTGTAGGGCGCTACAAGATTCTTAAAAAGTTAGACGCTACATTTAGGTTAAAAACCCGAGTCTTGAAGACATGAAAAACATTAATAATGACTACATCAACGGCACAGGAAAAAAAAGGTCATACCCTGCCTAAACAGGTATCTCCAGACATAGCGCCAACCCGGGCCTGCGGACGGCGAGCAGTGGGTAGTGGTGTCGCGAGTTGCCGCCACTCTGCAAGTTGGATGGGGTGTGGTATCACGACGTGTGTGTCTCGCTTTAGCTTGTAAGGCAGGTGTGTAGCCGGCTTTACGGGAACCATAGGCAATTCAGTGCGCTGTACGCCGCGAGACAGAACGCATTCACCGCAGACTAAATTAATGTCTTATTAACATCGTCCCCGCAAATACACTAAAATCCCGAGTAATATCCCGTAAACGTTGGGGATTCTCCGGGAATAATAAATAACCCATATTTACCGCGTCCGTGTAACTATTGAACAAGAATAACCAGGAGTGTTGGTGTGAAGAGAATCGAGTGGCCACTCGTCGGAATTCTGCGAGGCTGCCAAAGGAAAGTCAGGTAACGCTTGTTCTTATTAACTTAGAGTTGGGCCACATGCGCCGTCTACTGCCAACCACTCCTAACTTGAAGTTATACAGACAAATATAGGCAATTTTGGGCCAGCATTCAATCCAAGTGTTTGGCCGTAACATTGTCCTCCATCCGCAGAGAACCACAGCTATTTACACGCTTGGGCATCTCCAGGTAGCTCGCCGTCCGATCGCACGGCGAGCTACCGGCTTGGGCATCTCCAGGTAGCTGGCGGTCCGATAGCACCAGGCCCGTGAGTCGACGGCGCGTAGTGTTCTACGCGCGCCTCAAATAGATTAGTGTCAGCCACCACTGACGGAGCCCATCGTGGCCGGTGCCTGCATGCCTAGGGGTAGCGGATAAATTCTGAAAATGAGTTACCGCACCCCTGGGCACTCAGGCAGGGAAGGAACAGGGGTGGGTTTTAGTCAGTAAGAGTTTGACACGCCCTTCCGCTCCACCCAGAGCGGGAGAAGTCATTGGATGATTTCCAACCCCCCAAAAAAAATTTTGGTCCAATGACGTTAGTTGACGTAGAGAGGTCATTTTCGGCGTATTACGTAATTTGCGCTCGAAAATTTGGAAAACTACTTAATTGTAAATTGCCACAAAAACTATGCATAGTTTTAAGAATATTTCGATGTTTTTGTACCGTCTTTAATTAAAATACATAAAAAAAAATATTTTGCACTGTGAGTATTTTAGGCATATCAAGAGGTTTTAGTGCATATTTCGGCACTTTGTAAGTGCATATAATCCGATGTCCACCCATGTTGCACCCATACGAAACAGGAGCGGATCGCTAGTGCATTTTAAGTAAATATTTAAGTGACCATTATTTAACGTATTGAAAAAGAGATAGGTTATTCATTCTGTATCATTTTTATGTGTAAGTTCATCGATTTCTCCGTTCTTGCTGGGTCGACGTTTCGTAAGTAGCTATTTATTCACTTGTTAGAGGAATCCCACCTTATGGTCCCATATAAATTGTAATTGCTTTGCATAAGTATGTTTGGCGTTATCTTCAAATAACTAAACCAATTCCTAAAAAGTCAAAAACAAAGAAAGAAAAACAAAAAAAACACCAACCGATTTGACAAAAAACAACGTAAACGTTCCAAACTTGTCACTTTTCAAGCAGTCTGCCCTCTACAGGGTGTAAAAAGACACATCACATAGCCATCAACTAGGCATACTAAAAAAGTAGCTTTGCGCAAAAATTATTGCTGGGAAACGACTTTTATTTTTATAAAAGAAAAAAAAAATAAAAAAAAATCGAAAAAAAAAATATCGAATATTTAGGTAGTTACAACCTCGAAGTTGAGTGTTTGGAAAAAAGTTTAGTAATTTTGCTCATAACACTTGGAATTCATATTCCTAAAAAAGTTTAAAAAAAAATTGCGACTTTGACCTTCAATATCTCCAGAACCAATTGACTCCCAGGTATGGTCTAGTGGTAAAAAATTATCCAAATAATGAGTAGAATATGTGGCTTTCGGCTTCGGAAACAGTCTTTTTACACCCGATATTACTCTTTGGCAGTCTGTCTGATGCAGTTAGTGACATCAAATCTGTCATTGAGAGCTAAAATAACTGACATAAACTGCATCAATCTGATGCAGTTTAGCTTGAAAAATAAATTGTATGGAATTTTTGTATTGTTTTTACCCGATTAAGTAATGTTTTTGGAGGGTAATGTTGTTTACAGTTAGGTTTTTTATACAGGTAAATTTATAAATTTTCTATAAGTAATTTAGTGAGTTACATTTTTGGAATCGATTCGTCGAGCCCTTTATTTAGATACCTCACATGACTGCTCTCAAAAAACATTATCATCCTTCTTTTCCCTTCCCCTTCTGACTGTTCCTAAATGACCCCAGGCTGATTAAAATTTTCGTTTTCTGTAATATCATAGATTTAGTATTGAGGTTCGGTTTTCCCCTAGGGGAAAAGGCCGCATCCCGCCCCGTACGGCCTCGTAGCTTTCGTCGTCCTGACTGGATGAGCTCCCGCCAATTAAAGTTCGAATTCCATAAGTATAAAGCAGCCCAAAGCCATGTTGTTGAAACAAGGAAGGGCCCGAAAGAAATGATTTTGTGAGACTTAGGAATTCAAGTTGTGAAACACATTAGAAGTGGTTTAGAAACATATAATATAACGTACAGTAAATCTTAATTTATGATAGTTCATGTGAATAACCCTTGCGCTAGCGTAATAGGTAGTTGGTCAACATCTACTCACACGATACCTCACATCTGCACTCATAATACTTCAGATTAACGCTCCTTTAGTGACGCAAACGGCTTTTCAGCGGTAATACGTCCTAATCATGCTTGTAAGAAGCATGTCCCCTAGCAGCTTTCTCAAGCTGTAAAACGTGACGGGGCGGCTTTTCAGCGGCAGAACGTCACCATCATGCTCTTGGGAGACATGGTCCCTGAACAGTTGTAGACTGTATAATGTGATAAATATAGTCAACCCCTTTGTGCCTAATGGCCTAGTTTTGTTCTGTCTCTCGCTTGATTAGGAGGGAAGTGGAAATTATGTTTTTCTTACTCCTCCGCTGTCTTTTCTGATTAATTTCGTTGCGGGACCCAAGACAGTTTAACCGTTTCTCTGGGACTCGTCGAGCTTCATTGCCTCGGCGTTTTTACTGGTGGTCGCCACTGTTGATTCTTGCTTACAGAAGTTACAGTGGTTTGGCAATAGGGTGGCGGGCTTGTCCCAAAAAAAAAAAAAAAATTGTCAACCCAACCACAAGGAAAGTGTATCATTCGTACAACAAGTACATCCATAAAGTACGGTGCTCGTATCTGACCGAAACAAAGGGCGCAGATAGAGAAAACAAACTCTGGAATTAATACAAATACTAACTGGTAATATAGTTGAGAGTCTTCACTCAAGAAGTAAATAGAGTTGAACATTCCAACTCCCTTGAAATCCTACACAGACAGTCCAATAACGCCAACAGAATAAATCAGAATAACAGAACATTCTTGCGGTCACACTCACATATACCCTAAGTTGTGATGGATTCCCAATATTTACCTAGAGCTAGGTTCACTAGGAAGGGATTGAAATAAACGAAATTTAAGGAGACTTTAAACGCGAACAAATGTAAACAACCCGCTTTTCTAAGGTCACACAAAACTTGCACAAGCGCTTCGCGGACTCAGTCTGTAGCAGAATTCATTGCGACGTCCTTGGTGCACACCGAAGTGGTTCAATCGTCACTCCACACTTCCTTAAACTCCCCAATTCGTGCATATACGGCACAGCCTAGTGGCTGATGCCATCCAATTCTCGTGTTTCGCCAAATTGTGTCGATTCAGATATAGGCCTACAAAACGGCCGGGGTTGGTTTTAACGAAACACGATTACTTAGCGTTCTTAGAATGATTAGTTTGTGTAACCCAGCGAAGCCTAGGTGGTGGAATCTAACCCTGAGGAAAATGTGCATGAACCAAGAGCTACGCAAGCATTCTGATCTAGACCATAATTATATGAAGCAGTAACCATCGCTAGCGTTTAGTTAACCTTACAGGGAACTTACGGGGTGGCCATTCAGCCTGAATGTCAACTGCTCACCCTCCAGCTTCTCTATTGCCAAACGCCAGTGATAAATATATGAATATGTGAATTTAAATATATATGGGTACATATTAAAATATGATAATACAGCAGTAAATATAAAATATGATAGAATAGAGAAATAGTTTCGCTACGCTATGATAAATGATTATAAATAAACTGATGCTCGCATAAAACAGCCAAAACACACCCATTCATTCTCCATCACAGCCACCGAGATTCACGCACGTATCTTTACACTCTACTTACTGATATTTAAACCCTAGTATAAACCACACTCATAATATCACAACAAGTATGAACTAATACTTTTGTCCTAATGATCTCTTCACAGAGACTTTAAATACTAATTAACTTAACTGGACTAGTCCACTAACCATACTAGTACTTCTAAAAACTACAACTACACATAAGCCGCCAGAATATATTTAGTCTCCTAACTCCTCGACCACGAGCTACCCTTTTCTCGGTCTCGAACCGACTGTCTCCTTTCAGCTTCCGCCTACATCGCCCGCGCAAACACTTTCGTTTTCTTATAGTGACGCTCTTAAAACACTTTGTCTGCTCCAACTCTTGCTAATCAGCAGGGAGTTGGCTCTGTGTCGCCAAGACACTATTTTTTACTACACTTCACGTGCACTTTGCCCGAATGAGTCGTTAGTATTTGTATGTTTCACTGTGTGTAGGAGCCTTTACCCTCTTCGTTTCTGAAGTCGGTGGCAAATAAATTAAAGAAACAAATCTTGTTTTTTAAATTTGTTATGGAGTCTTGTAGTAAATTAAATTTTTGTTGTTCTTTTGCAGAAAAACAATCGACTGAACGATCCCAAGTGCAGAATTGGCAAAACAAGCGAGGTTAGTTAATGTTTTAATATTTCTCGGACATCCCACGGACATTCCATTCCCTTTGCGTTTGTAATCCAAACTAAAATATGTATAGATATAATATTGAAAGTAGTTTGGCAAGCCTGGTCCATCATTCGACTTGTAGATGTACGACAATGCGCCACCGGTAGGTACATGGTGGACATTCCACCCATACGCTCAAAACATTTTGGAAGCATATTCATTGTGCGTATGGCGAGGAGTGGAATATCCAACCGAAGTTTTTTTTTTTTTGATAGTTCCAGGGTCTTTTAGTCAAGAGTTAATAGGCCCCGGGTGTTTCCACTGCGCGGATCGCCCAGAGGACACAGTGTAGTATACGGTGGAGGTCTGCCCCGCGCGGGTGGAGCACCGCCGTGTCCTCGTGGATGCGATAGGCGGCAGCGAAATCTCGCGCCCGGCCCTGGTCCAAGCCATGGTACGGGGCGAGAGGGAATGGGAAGCAGTCTCCTCCTTCTGCGAAGCAGTAATGCTCGCGAAGACGGAGGCGGGATGGGTGACGGAGGCTCAACAACAGAGTCGCCCTCACGCCCTCAGCAACAGCCGCCGCAGGAGACGCCTGGGGCTTCCGGCGCCGCGAGACGATCGCCGGCCACCGTAGACCCGGGTCTGCGGACGGCGAGTAATGGGTAGTTCGCCGTCCGATCAGCACCAGACCCAAAAGTCGACGCGCGTAGAGCTCCACGCGCGCCTCAAAGAGTTGTCAGCAATCATGATGGGGCCCATCATGCTTGATGCTTGCCCAGGTTTTGTGGATAAATTCGAAACAGAGTTACCGCGCCCCTGGGCACTCAGGGCAGGCAAGGAACAGGGGTGGGTTTTAGTCAGTAAGAGTCTGACACTAAACAAGCTTCGGAATTGCGCTACTAGATGGCAAAGTCTACGCTGTGCACGTTCCGCTATGTCAAAAGAAATTTCTACCAGCTGACCTGCAACAGTTGGAAAAAAAGTTGGATGAGAAATGTAGTCACTGAGTGTGTATAAATAGATATGGAAACTTAAAATAGACTATAATACATAGCTAATCAACACATAAAATATACCTAACTTTACAGTAAACAAATGTACCTAATTATATATGTAAAACTAATAGTAATACCTATTATATACTGGTAGTAAATGGTATTGATACCTACTACGCGGCGAAGTGGCTGGCAGTATCTAGTAGAAAGTGAACTAACATTTTTTTTTATTATTTTTAGCAGGAGATTCTGTCTCAAGCGCACAGCAGTTATAGCTCCTTAGTAAGTAAACTACATTTTACAACTACGTTAGAAAAAATATATTCCAGTTTAGAATGTATATTTTTTTTAAATACGTTTAAATTCTAACGTAACTAAATTATACTAAGATTATTAAAACATCTGTTTAATCTGTTAAAACTATAGATATTAGTGTATAAAAGCTGAAAAGTTTGTTTGTCTGAAAGCGCTAATCTCTGGAACTACCAGTCGGATTTGAAAAATTATTTTGCATATGATAGCCACATTCACGAGGAAGGCTATAGGCTATCTAGCATTACGCTGTGACCCACGGGAGCAGAACAGTAACTAAACACGCAGGTAAAACCGCGGGGGACAGCTAGTATACATATAAAAGGAGAAACTGACTGACTTATCAAACGTACAGCCGAAACTACTAGGACTGGAAACGTGAAATTTTGCACACGGCTTCCTTTTATAACGTAGGGGAGCACTAAGAAGGGGGTTTTTGCAATTCGATTTTTAAGAGAAATTAAGAAAAGGGGGATTTCGTTTGTATAAAACTTCGTCATTCCACGCAGGAGAAGCCTCGGGTAGAAGCTTGTTATAGATATTTTTTAACTCACTTTTATTAGTATCACCTGCAACTATGTTAAAAATCTTAGAAGTTAAATATGACCCACTTTCCGGTTTCCGATTGAGCTGAAATGCATACATGTTTCCTTTGGATGACGATGGCAAACTTGCATTCCCGTGATATATGTACCTAGGTATCAGTTAATATACTGATATCTTGTAAGTTGAAGGCGCGCGCGTGAACACATTGGCAAGGAGTTGGAAAAATCATCACAACGCTGATTCGTTGTTTTCGTTATTCTCAATTACATTTTTAATTTTGTTGTATGTATATATCTAAGTATGTATTTATTATTGAATTTTTCCCGTTAATTCTTTCCCTTAAGGTGGAAGCTCCAGGGTAACCGGCGAAATTCAAATTTTCTTACGTTTTCGCAATAAGCAAGTCAGTGTCAGGTTGAATCTTGGTCAACATTTGATTCGTGGCCGTAGCAAGTATGTATTTATAGAATTATAATCATTCAAATCATCAATACATCTCTCTCAGTTAGAATTGATGCCAAATGTCATGATTTCATGAAATACTTACATTTGGAATCAATTCTAACTGAAAAAGTTGTATTGATGATTTTAATGATTATAATTCTATAAATACAAACTTGCTACGGCCGAGAATCAAATTTTGACCAAGATACAAACTGACCTACAAATTGTAAAAACGTAAAAAAAAATGAATTTCGCGGGCTAAGCTTTCACCTTAAGGCCCCTCTCGCGGTCCAGTGGCGCCGTAGTAGTAAGCAAAAGTGTCAGAAACGGCCGTTTTTGGCACTTTTGCCTACTACTTTGGATACGAAACATTTTGAGACCTGTTTTAACAACGTAAAAATTCTTTATCCTCTTTGTAACAAACGTGAAGTTGGATTTTTTAATATTTTTTTTCTGTGCTATGCTACGATTTTTTATTCAATGAGGGCGCCACTGGACCGCGAGAAGGCCCTTAAGTTGCACCTGCCACGTTCCGTCTCTGCACCACCCTAAGGTCGACTGGTAGAAAATGCCTAATGCATTAAGTCCGCCTTTGTACATTTTTACTTGTGCATTAAGTTTAATAAATACATAAAACAAAATACTGTGAAGTATACGGTTTGCTGAGAAAAATTCGGAAAATAAAATGACGTTACTCTAAGCGTATTTTGTTGTATACTTTTAATTATAATATTTTTTATCGGTTAACCATATTAATGTTTAAATTTCAGAGGAGTGTTCTGTCACGGATACAAAAAAGGGACAGTCGGTATACCGTAAGTTAATTTGAATTTGTGCACATTATTTTTTTATATATCAGTGTGAACTTTTAATATAGGTAGTATTTTCTATGTTTTTTGTAGCAAACACATGGCGGTGATCAGCGTAGTTTTATTGAAAAACTAAGAAAAGCCAGTAAGTAGTATCTTATATATATACTACTAGGCTTTGCACGGGTGCAAATCTCTATATATATATAAAAATGAATCCCTATTTCCTTGGTCACGGCATCACGCGTGAACGGTTAGACCGATTTCGCTAATTATTTTTTTCTTATGTTACTGTCAGGAATAGGTTCTTATAAAAGAAAAAAATTGGAAATTTTCGGAAAACTTAACGTCTATTTAATCTTCGCGAGTTTGACAGTTCGCGCTTAAAAAACGGGCGACGTCTGTTGGGTGAGCTAGTTCATTATAATTTGAATATATACCACAGTCCGAAATCAACCATCAGGCAGTTGCCCAGACCTGACATAACACCTGTCTGGTGGGATAGACCTCGGGAGCCAAGCCGCAGCTAAAGGCAGGTTAATTATTAAAGTACTCTTTAATGTAACAGGCAAGGGTGAACGGCAACCGAGATCCATAGTCAGGAACGAGGCCAGTGACTTGGAAGTTTATAAGAAATATCGCCATTGGGCCAAGTTAATAGGTGATTTGCTATTTATTGTATTCTAAATACCTTTTTCTTTTTTTTTTGCGTGAATTTTCTTAAGCGCAATGGCCATGAAGGAATCGGTGATACATCACGCCGTATATCGGGTGTAAAAAGACAGTTTCCGAAGCCGAAAGCCACATATTCTACCTATTATTTGGATCATTTTTTTCCACTAGACCATACCTGGGAATCCACTGGTTCTGGAGATATTGAAAGTCGCAATTTTTTTTTACCAAAATTAATTCAAAGTTTTATTACTAACCTTTTTTCCAAACAAACATTACCTGAATTTCCGATTTTTTTTTTGAATTTTCGAATTTACGCGTTTGATGTTACAAAAACGCAATAAATATCAAACGTATCCAAGAAGTACCTACGTGGCTTAGAGTGAAAGGGCGGGGTTTAACTCCACTTGCGTTTGGGTTCGCGTTACATTGCGTGCAATGAAAAATAGTTTCTTTTTTCATACCTAAAAATTAAAGTCGTTTCCCAACAATATTTTTTGCGCAAAGCTAGCAAACTGTTAGATGTACGGTATGCGTAGTTGACGGCTATGTGATGTGTCGTTTTTACACCCTGTATATTGAATTTTGGAGATAGAGTGGTTGGACTGGCTAACAAAAGAAGCACAAGAGGGTTCAATGGTAGACGAATAGTGTCATGCAATTTTTGCATAGTTGTAGGAGAAAGAAAAAACTGAATCATATAATTTAATTTTAGGAATCAAAATTATAAAAATAACATTGATTCCTATATAATTTAGCAATTTTCAGGTGGAAATTATTTTAGTTCGATCACTGATTGTATGCCACCAACTGCATCAGACTGCTTAAAAAGTGATTGTTTGGAACTTTTTAGTCTTTGTTTATCAGTCGGGTTTTTTGCTTTTTTTATTTCCTACTTTGCGTAGTTTTTTAAGATGTGTAGAGTTTTGGCCAGAAAATAGGTTTTCGGGCATGGAATTCCTAAACCTTGTTAGAGATAAATGCCGCTATTCTCTAACCATTGTCAAAACTTTTTGACCAGTACAAAAAGTAAAATTGCTCAATAATAGACTTAACAGCCTAGGTTAAGGTGCTATTAGCTGCCAACGACCTTGAGTGCTTAGCTTTCGTGTTCTGCGCTGAGCTCATGTAACGCGTCGTATGTACACCCAGTAATAGGACTCGCCCATCAAGGAGCGCTCTCCGAAATTAGACGCATTTTAATTTATTACACATAAAACAACAGGTATTAAACAAAAACACTGAGACTCCATTATAAATAATTAAATGATCTTTAAAATGGTGAAGGTTTCATAAAAATACGCTTTATAGTTTTTGCGTGATTCTCATTTTTTTATCCGCGTTAGACATAACTTTACAAATTAATTACATAACATTATAAAAATATAATTACAAATATTCTCACATCAAATTACGACGGAAATTGTCTAGAGTAACATATTTTTTTTTCAAAGAAATAATACTAATCGTTCAATTAAAAACCATTAGTCGTATAGCTGCGCCTTAACGAATTAAGCCGATGTTATTTACCTTTTGTGCACAAACTGTTAAATTAATGTCACCTTGACCTGCGTTGTAAATAATTGTATGTCAAGATATTATATGAGGATATTCTAGCATGATGATTCTCTGCAAAACGTACGACATTTAACATTAGACGAAAAACTTCCGAATTTGGATCACCAAGCATCGTAGGCAGATCGTGAAACGTGAAGTTAGTGGAGTGCCGTAAGATGTAAAAACTGGCCAAGTGCGTGTCGGGCCACGCTTGAGGTAGTGTTCCGTAGACCGTACTTCAACTAAGTAATGATTTTGTATTTATACGAAATTTAACAAGTAGAAACATTTTATAAGCTGGGCGACTATTAATTAGACTCTTAACAAATTTAGCAATTTTAAGCTTAATTTTACTCAAACGGATCACTGAATCGAAAAATGATTTGCACAGACCGCTAATAATTTTATTATTATTTATTTATTTCCAAAACTTGTACAGGAGGTACCTACACTAAAAATATTTATTTCATGATTTTATTGATAAATATAATATTAGGTATATCCATGCCAAATTATAGCTTTCTAGTACTAAGAGTCTCTGAGCCAAGCTGCGGACGGATGGGCAGACAGACATGGCGAAATTATAAGGGTTCCTTGTTGACTACGGAACTCCAAAAAATTTAAAAACCTGGGCACCCGGGTCTACTGAATATTTTTTTATAAAAACTTTTGGAATGTGTTTTGACACTAAACACCCATATTTTTTTTGCCGATCTCATTTTTTTTGTAGGGTACAGGTAAAGTGGGTATTCAAGCATTAAAGTGCAAATTTTTAAGTATCATGTGTGTGTGTGTGTCTATTACTCTAAACTAACAGGGTTAACTTAGTTATGAAAGTTTTCCTTAAACATTCGTTATATTTACTACCATCATGATTTTTTTTCAGATCTTTCAACCCAACAGTATATATATTTATTGGTAGTTATTATATTAAATATATATGTATGTTTATTATTAATATATATATTTTCGTTCACGTTTTTTTTTTAATATTTCTACTTGGTGTTGCTTTGTTTGTTTGTTTATTATGCACCTGCCATATTATCTCTCCACCACCCTTGGTTGACTGGTAGAGAATGCCTAAGGCATTAAGTCCACCTTTGTGCTTTAGTTGCATGAAGTGTAAATAAATAAATAAATAAACAGTTTAGTTTGTAAGGGAGGAGGGGAACGGGGATGAATCTTAATAATTCGCATAAGTACGGATCACTGAACAAAAAAATAGACAAAGCCATCTCCACTTTACGAGGAAGGGATACAGCCTAAAAATAAATTAGGGTGACGTAAATGAATGGGTAACACAATGGGAAACATTATAGTGTGTGTTTTAAACACATTTTTAAAGGTTTTATAAAAATCCGTTCAAGGGACCCGGGTTACGAGGTATAAATCTTAGAGGACTTCACTAAGTCCTCAATTAGTTGAATTAAATATTTACTTTTCTATTTAAAAATCATAGAAGTTAATAACACGTGTCATTATTTATTTCCCTTTTAGGCCCATCTAGGACAGAACAGTCTAAGAAGGTTACAATACAGCCAGAATATTTTGAATCGGAGATTGAAGAACCACAAAGAGTAAGTACAATTAATAATATAATGAATAGGCATCGTCAGGTCATGTAGTGTTCCACGCGCGCCTCAAAGAGTTGTCAGCAATGAAGACGGGGCCCGTCATGGCCGATGCCTGCCCCCGGTCGAGGAGAAATTCGAAACAGAGTTACCGCACCCCTGGGCACTCAGGCAGGGTAGGAACAGGGGTGGGTTTTAGTCAGTAAGAGTCTGACACGCCCTCCCGCTCCACCCAGAGCGGCAGTCCATGTTAGAAATCTATATTCTCACATACCAACAAAATACGTAAATACAGATGGCCAAAATTGACATTTATTTAAACTTTGGGTAAAAATGAGTGTCTCCATAAAATTCATAATGGGCACAGCCAAATTGTGGAACTTTCTGCCCGAGTCTGGGTTCCCTACAACCTAAATCCCATTAGCTTTCAAAGTATTAGTGAACAAGCATCTTTTGGGTTCTCACCTTCCATCATAGACATCTAGACAAATGGCTTTCCATCAGTTCAGATAGAGATAAAGAGTAGATCGCACAAAAAAGGTGTTTTGGTTGCCACAATTTGGCCACCAACACCTTCATTTCAGAATTCACAATTTGTAGTTAGCAGAGGGTCAACCCTACTTTAATGCTAAATTTTGACAGGTTTTCATGCTTAAGTAGAGTTGTACAAGATCTCAACTTTGAATTCTTAATTCAGAAATATGAGGGTGGGCACAGAACAGAAAAAACAGTAGAAATCGCATAGCGCTTCATTAGTATCGGAACCAGCGTACCCACACTCACACATATAGGTTAATTGTATTTCGTAACACTAAGAAATCCTTGCTGTGCTTGGTAGTTTATTATTGAAAGAAAGTAGGAAATATGTCAGTCGTCACTTATTTGAAAATAAACCACAGTTATATGAGCATATAGTCGTTTATTTATTTATATTTAGTTCAGGTACATACCCATATGTGTTAGTATTACTTAAAACTATGTTAGTACAATTATAATTAGATTAATATTAATTTATATGATTATTCCACCTTCTGCAGGTACCTGGTAACAATACATGCACTGCACACAGGTGCCCCATCAGGTAGCCTTCAACCTTACTTGCAACAATGCTCAGGAGACCGTGGTCGCTGCCCCGCAACCGACGCAGCAGCGATGCAGCTCTCCTATGCATGATTCAATTCAATTCAATTCAATTTATTTATTTGTGAACATAGGTTACAATAGGTGTTACAGTCAAGTACATTATGATCTCTATGTCCTACCACTTGATGGTGTACAAATAATAATATCAATAATTGATCATGATTACAATTAAAATTACAAGAAATGTCAGATAAAAGCAACATATAGATAATAGTCCCATTCTTATAACAAGCAAGCAATACTTTACAACCACTTACACATATAAAGATTATATTCGGTCATTAAGGAATTCCTCAATAGAGTAATATGTCTTCTCAATCAGAAATAGAAATAACTTCTTTTTAAATACATTAATATTGTCTGCTGATTTAATATATTTTGGTATTTTGTTATAAACTTTTGGAGCCATTACAAATATGCTCTTCCGAAACATTGCAGTGTCGTTTCGGACCGAATGTAGCATACCGGCTCTGCGCAGGCTAGCTACTTGTGAAAACTTAGACAGGTTGCACCTGACAAAAAGAGCAGTTTCGTAAATGTACATGGACGGTAAAGTTAATATTTTTAAGTTTTTAAAATGAGGTTTACAGCTGTCGGTTTTTTGTAGATTACAGATGGCTCGGATACATCGTTTCTGTGCGATAAATGCAGTTTCTTTTCCAGTTGCATTACCCCAAAAAATTATGCCATATCTTAAACATGATGCAACTAGTCCATGATATGCGGTTAGTAATGTTGATTTACCTACAGTTGTCCTCAACATGTACAATGCATATGAAAATTGGTTCAGCTTATTACATATTTTTTTGATTTGAACGCCCCACGTCAATGTATGATCGCAAAGAAGTCGTCAGTACGCTGCCGCGAACATCCCTGACTCGCTACAGAAACGTGGCAGCGACAACAGTATTCTAAACGCGTTGTTATATTGCACACGCAGGGCATTTTACGTTTTTTGCGTATATCTGGTCCACAGACTACAAGTATAAATAGCCTGACAATATGCTTTAAACAGAGTTACCTTGACATTATTGTCACACTTTGCAAATCTGCGGGCCAGCATGTTGCATCTTACGGCAAACACGCTGCGCTCTCTCTCCATATCACAATTATCAGTGCCATCCTCGGTGACCCAGTGACCAAGGTATTAGAACTGCTTGACTCTGTTTACAGTTGCACCACATATCGAGATATTCTTCTACTCTTTTTAAGTATTTATTAGCTTTTCCGTTTAATGAGCACACGAAATAGTTTAATGAGCAAGTTACACTACCCACCGCTAGATGTCACGATACATATTAAATACATTCAATTTAAAGCTGTATTGTGTTAATGATAAGATTGATATTTCCGTAACGAGGTTATTAGTACTGCAGTAGAGTAGCCGACTTTGTCATGTGCATAGTAGGCATCTTCGCGAATAATATGTTTGAGTTTAAAAGAAAGTAGACCTACATCTCAGTGTCTAGCGGCACACATGTGCGCCACCGATGAAATTCCGTTTGCCTTGCCAAAAACCCGTTTCACGCGTTTTAAACCGCTATTATTACTATTACCCAAGGCCTTTAGACCTGTGGCAAGGTTTACACACCCAGAAAATGACAAAGTCTGTAGTTACACGATGGCCGACTGTCAACGGGGCTTGAAAGATGTTGACATTTGACGCGCGCAGGGCTTGAGGGCTTGTAAAACATAAAGTCTTTACTTTATGTTTTACAAGCCCTCAAGCCCTTACTTTTACTAGGCATGTTTAATCCCGCCTACTTGCGACTTCTACTGTTTTTTTCTGTTCTGTGGGGGTGGGTTAGTCTGATCAGGGGGACAAATGACCTAGTGAGGGTCGCGGGTAGCCGATGGAAGCGAGACGCACATGACCGGTCGTTGTGGCGACATTTGGGGAAGGCCTTGGTCCAGAAGTGGACGTCTTTCGGCTGAAACGATAATGATGATGAGTCTGGTCATAATCCTTGATCATAATTCTCAGGACATAATCGAAGAGCCAACTGTTAATGAACATCAAGATCGAACCACCCCAAAATTAGAGATCACAGTTCTCTGGTTAGCATTAAACGAGGAGTGTGAGGCCATGATAGACCCTCATGTTCAGCGCGTTTACGTGGCGTATACCTTCCTGGGAAGATCTGGCGCCGAGCTGGAGACTCCGGTCAGCTTGCCCAAGCCTAAATATTATGTGGAGAAGTGCTTCTTCAACTTTAAGAAAGGTTAGTACTGATGCTGAAACTTTTATTTTTTAGTCTAAATGTTAAGCATAATAATAAGAAAAAAACCTGATTATATTAATTTTATTTATTTTTGACGTTTTAATTTATTTTGGTAATTTTAATTTATTTTTGTCATTTACATTTATTTTTGTCATTTAAATTTATTTTTGTAATTTGAATTTATTTTCGACATTTTAATTGGTTTATAATTTGTTAAAATTTTATCATTTCTATTTTAAAGCCATAATTATTTTACTAGTCTCATTAATATTTTTTTTTTTTAATTTGTAATTTGAATTGTGTTTCTGCGTATTTTGAATTTTTAGTCATTTAATTTTTATTTAAGTAAGTTTTACTGGTGTGCTATCACTTAATTATTTTATTTTTTTTTGTATTAAGATGTGGACAACGCCGTGGGCTTACACATATGTAATTTTCGATATAATTGTATTGTTTATTAAGATTATTTTGTGGCTGTTTGTTTTCCCTAAATAAATAAATCAGAATTAAACTATTAATAGAGACAACATACTACCAAAGTTTTTCAAAATTTTAGACACATTTTAGGTCAAAATTGTCGTAACAATCATACGTGAAAATAGCCACAAAAATGTCTCTGACCATGTCAGAGGGACAGAAAGAATTATTAAAGAAAAAGAAATGTAAAAATGAGGTTGTGGATGGAAACGGCAAATCGAAGATGAAAGATAGATTATGTGGAAGATGCTTGGAGGAAAGTGGCACGATAAGATCTATGGGAAAAACTGAGATGATGGCTAATGTCTATCGGATCTAGCGTGGTAATTTTTATCTACTAACATGTGATAATATTTTGTCTGACGCCCAGCAAATTTTCACCACGAGCATGAGCTTCTTGTTTAAACTTTGTGCTGTGCCTGCACCGAATAAAGGATTTCTATCTGATGATTAAAAAACGTGTTGTAGTTTTCGAACTAGAAGATGCGGATTTTCCGAAAATCGGCCACATGGCTCGGTGCCGCAACGGCCAAGGTAAGGCCAACGAGAGGGACTGCATCATCTTCTCCGTTGTGAGCGAGCCTGCCGAAGACCCGCTTGGCATTGAAAGCTGTGAAGACATCGGGTGAGTGACATTTTAGTTTAGATACTTTAAGAAGGAGACTCATTGGGAACACATTCATTGTGTGTACGTACAACTAAGGTAAGGAGCGGAATTCCCTGCCAGGGTCTGTGTTTAGTAATATCTACAACCTGGGGATATTTAAGTCAAGATTGAATAGGTTACTTCTAGTCAAGCGTGCTCCAACGTCGACCACATCATCGCTTATGGTCAAACGCGAGCTTATCAATTATAAAAAAAAGAAGAGAACGTCAAATATTTTGCCTATTTTACAGATAAAAGTTCAACAACGACTTCCTCCTTAGGTTAGATTTTACTGTCGCTGGGTTACTGTGAAAACGTTTATTACGAGTATTATTGTTAGTGTAGAACCTTTACATCTATCTTGTGGAGACCTGCTGTTCACAGCCTTTTTCTGGTCAGGTATGCATACCTGTACCTGGGCGACTTGCTAGCCTACAGCGCTGGCAGCCCAGGCTACACGGAGGTGATACCGGTGCGGGCGGCGAGCGTCGCGGCTGGCGTGTGCGGCGTGCTGGCCGTACGGATGGACGGGCTGGACGTCGTGCGGCGCTGTCTGGCAATGACCACCACTGAGGTACGTGTACCTAGATCACCTGCTGGCTTACAACCCAGGCTACACGAAGGTGACGGGCCGGATATCGTGTGACGCTGTATGTTACTAACAATCACTGAGGTTCCTGATGACTACGACCTGGGAGTCTTTAATTCAAGAGTGAATAGGTTACTTCTAGGCAGCATGCTCTATCTTTGACCACATCATCGCTAGCCATCAGGTGAGATAGTGGTCAAACACGAGCATAGGAATGATAAAAAAAACCTGCCGAAATTCCCGGTCGACTACTTGGGCATGATGACATGAAAATGGCAATGACAGCTCAAATTGTCATGATAACGGAGAATAGCATGAACTAGGTCTCCTTAAAGCAAAATTTCTGAAGCAATCTTCAGAAGCTCCGGTTTGCAGTATTATCTTTCGTAAACTTTAGGTTTTCAGATAGTTAATGTATGAAAGAGTGGAGAGGAGAGCAGTGGTGGCTCAGTGGTATAAGATCAGTGGTGGTGGCCCAGTGGTATGAGAGCAGTGGTGGCCCAGTGGTATGAGAGCAGTGGTGGCCCAGTGGTATGAGAGCAGTGGTGGCCCAGTAGTATGAGAGCAGTGGTGGCCCAGTAGTATGAGAGCAGTGGTGGCCCAGTAGTATGAGAGCAGTGGTGGCCCAGTGGTATGAGAGGAGTGGTAGCCCAGTGGTATGAGAGCAGTGGTGGCCCAGTAGTATGAGAGCAGTGGTGGCCCAGTGGTATGAGAGCAGTGGTGGCCCAGTAGTATGAGAGCAGTGGTGGCCCAGTGGTATGAGAGGAGTGGTAGCCCAGTGGTATGAGAGCAGTGGTGGCCCAGTAGTATGAGAGCAGTGGTGGCCCAGTGGTATGAGAGCAGTGGTGGCCCAGTGGTATGAGAGCAGTGGTGGCCCAGTGGTATGAGAGCAGTGGTGGCCCAGTGGTATGAGAGCAGTGGTGGCCCAGTGGTATGAGAGCAGTGGTGGCCCAGTAGTATGAGAGCAGTGGTGGCCCAGTGGTATGAGAGGAGTGGTGGCCCAGTGGTATGAGAGCAGTGGTGGCCCAGTGGTATGAGAGGAGTGGTGGCCCAGTGGTATGAGAGCAGTGGTGGCCCAGTAGTATGAGAGCAGTGGTGGCCCAGTGGTATGAGAGGAGTGGTAGCCCAGTGGTATGAGAGCAATGGTGGCCCAGTAGTATGAGAGCAGTGGTGGCCCAGTGGTATGAGAGCAGTGGTGGCCCAGTGGTATGAGAGCAGTGGTGGCCCAGTGGTATGAGAGCAGTGGTGGCCCAGTGGTATGAGAGCAGTGGTGGCCCAGTGGTATGAGAGCAGTGGTAGCCCAGTGGTATGAGAGCAGTGGTGGCCCAGTGGTATGAGAGCAGTGGTGGCCCAGTAGTATGAGAGCAGTGGTGGCCCAGTGGTATGAGAGCAGTGGTGGCCCAGTGGTATGAGAGCAGTGGTGGCCCAGTAGTATGAGAGCAGTGGTGGCCCAGTGGTATGAGAGCAGTGGTGGCCCACTGGTATCGGCCGCGACTTACAGGTTGTAGGTTAGGAGTAACCCAGGTAGGCGCTTTACATTGTATAAGTTATTTCACCACCACTACTCTCAAAAGGGTGAAGGAAAACATCGTGAGGAAACCACGTTGTTTGGCCCGCGTGGTGGATTACAGCCCACACGTTCTCACAGAGAGGAGGCCTGTGCCCCAGCAGTGGGGACATTAAAAAGGATGATGATATTGATATAATGTAGGAAAAGGCAGAGTGGTATTTTGCAACCCTGATTATAAAACATGGTGTACATACAACGTATTATTTTTTAATACTTAACTCTATGAGACCAACGCGACGCCCAGACGTTGCGACCTAAACACGTAGCGCAAGGGCTGGTTCGACGTGGTTCGTGAAAAGAATACCTGAAAGGATTTCGTGGAGACGCAGAGGAGCAATGGGACAGTCTGAGCTAAATAAAAAAAAACTTTGATACAAATTATTCACTATTTTAGTAAATCTTTACAGAATTACAGACATATGTATCCGGATTCCGTAAGGCCGCATATTCCCTGTTTATGTTTCCGAGTTTCGTCCGAGCACATAGATTAAAAGATATTCTTTATTTCAGAAAACTGCACGTCACACGTAACCGTCAACAAGTTGCTCTGTTCCTTTTGTATCCTGTTATATGTATTTATGTGAATTAAAGTTATCTATTTATTAATCCGGTTCTCTTATTTTTTTTGTATTTATTTAAATTCATACTTCTTCCTCTTCTTCTTCGTCGTATCGATTATTCCAAAATTAAATATCTTTTGTCCAAAATTTTGCCACGTTGACAGCGTTTGCATTTCCTTCGTAAAGGTCTTTCAAAGTACAGGTGTTGTTGCCGAGAGGGTATGACAAAAGGTGAGGTATTGTTTGGGTCGTAGCTCCGCAATCGCACTGTGGGTCATTGGAGTACCCCAATCTGAGTAATTTATGTCTGCAGCAGCCCACGTGGCTTCGTAGTCGATTTAGAGTTTTCCGGATGGTAGCAGTGCCTGCATACTTAGACAGTAAATTTCGTCGCCACTCATTTGTCATTAGCTCTGTCAATAACGCTTGGCACTTGACGCCTAGACGGGTATTGCACACACAGTGTATGCAGGCCCAAAATGGCGCTACATAGTCCACATACCACTGAAACTCTTATCTTTCAATTGATGCAAAACGCATTCCGGTATCGATTCAAGTGGATTTCAATACAGACGCGATAGGAAATTGGAGTTATAGGAACGTAGTGACGGTATCAAAATACTTGCGAGTGTACGCAGTCTCGGGTGTGTTTGGGCGAGAGACGCACGCGCGCGCGTCGACACCAATAGTTCGGCGATCGAACCGTTTCGTAATACTCCTGTAATAGTCGCTGCCGACCCCATTGACACGACCTCTCATGTGTATATACCCACGATCCCAACCATCTCGTGTGTGAAGTGAAGTGAAAGATAACAACGACTGTCTCATACACAACGAACACAGGATTTTTGCACAAAAACAAAAAATAACCAAAATTAAACACATAAAAGAAAAACAAAGCAAAACATGTAAATATACTTCAGGTATTGTATAGAAAAACTCGATGAAAATGTGAAAACTTGCACAAGCATCGTAATGTAAATATAAATATCTATGAAAACAACGTTATAAATGTAGAGTCACAACATTCAAGACAGAGCTGTCAACGAAACTAAAAGGATTCATAATAAACATATTACTCCTACAAATGATGAAACATTTACTGAAATATACGAAGAAATCATTTTTACCAACAGAATATAAATGATAGCAGTTACTGCAGACTACAATGCTGACTTAGAAATTCACGTTGATGGAATTGCCGATTAGCACTAGTTTTCAAAGACATTTGTCAAAGGATTGTTGATTATTCAATATTTTAAATTATAACTTTATTCAATATTTTAAATTATAAATGAGACTAGCAATAATCGATTTTGATATATATTGACAGTAATTAAAAGATATTATTATGAAAGCAATAGAATAGAGGGAACTTTTAAATAGTGGATCGTCGACCTGTTACTAAGTGCACATAATAGCTGTCGTTCTACCTATGTATAACATTGCTACCGACTGTCTGTTATCAAGCATGTATCACTGAACTATTTACTGTCTTGGAAATGTGTGACCGTCTGTATCGTACTCTGTCGCCATCAAAACCTTTAGTTTCTTTAATTTCATCTTATATACAAAAGATTGGGAACACTAGCATACATTTACTGCTGTTTCCGCTCAAAATTAATTCTTTTTTTCGTCTAAAATGTCGTTGGAAATAAAAAGCGTCCCACATTGAAACTCTACGTAATAAGATCGATAATATTTCATTTTCCCAGTCTTGTCTCGCTAAGATTAATCGGTCAATCAATCTGCCGACTGCATAGGCGCTTCGCGTCCTTGCCCCAGTGCCGTGCCAAAGACGCGGACGCATTTAGACCGGCCTACCAGGCCTGTACTCTCCCAAACTTTCTTCGTACACCAAACAATGTATAACGGACCTTACTACCCCGTGATAAGAGCTCCGGCATTCGCGGAGTTTAATTCGCAGTCTTTTTCTTTGACAATCTTTTTTCGTCATCTTTATCAAGGGATTCTAGGTCTTACTGCTTCGATTTAAGAGTGATTAGGCGTGTAGTGCTAATGTTGTGGAGTAGTAAACAGAGGAACGCGGAGCTGATTGGCGCGCCGTACACTGACATTTGGACGTCGAACAGTTCTTTCGTTCTTAGTATCAACTTATAGAACTGTCGTTTGAATGACATCATGTGTAATCAATAGTTTTTTTATTTGCTTATAATTTTCTGAAGACATTTTTGTATAGTACCGAAGCTTTTTTACTAGCCTGTCATCTTTGATCTTCTCTGCTTACTCTGGTTGTCATATTGTTTCCATAGCAATGTTTAAATTGACAAAGACTTTGTCTACTCGTCTTTCCTCGTCGGGTTTTAATGATCAGGAAAGTAGGTCAATGTAGCACTTGTAAATAGGCCATCTGTCAATCATTGCGCATGGGCACAGCCCTCATAACGTTTTGTCATTAGCTTTATGAATATCTGTTTCCGATTGGCAATGGAAAAAAATAGGTCGTAACAAGATTTATTTTTTAGGTTGGCCATTTTCGTTGCCTACTGAAACGATAACAATATACGAATATATGATGAAAACACGTTCTTGTTTACAATAATAATAGTCATGTTTACTCTATTGCATGCCTACATTCCATAAAACTGAAAAGAATCTGAATAAATAATTTGTAAAGGAAGATGTCTGAAGCAGGAAGTTTCAAAAATCTTTTAAAATAATGAGACGTTTCCTGTTGTGAAAAAATAGAGGAAACAGATGAAAATATGTAGAGAATTCACACTACACCATACGCAAACAGTAACCGAGTAACGCTTTACCAGAAAAATTGGTTTTCATGAAATAATATTTTGCCATCTCTGACAAAATGTGTTCGAAATGTTAAGAAGTTTAAGATAATGGAAAGGCGTGGTCATATTGTAGTCACTTGTCCCACCGCCGCGCGCCGGTGATGAGCGAGTAGAGAATAGAGCTTCAAACTAGAAACGAGTTGGCGAGCAGCGAGTAGCGAGTGGTAGTTCCGATAGTTTTGTCACTGGGCTTCAAGCGAGTGTTCGAGTGCGACGGGCGATTACTCGCACCACTCGCTCGGGTTGGTCTCTCGGCATGAGCTGTGACCACCGAGCGAAAATCGCTGTGCGAGTGTCGCTGAGCCAGTAAGCTTTTATATCTCTTGTCGTTCAGCGACAAACTTGTGAAGCGAGTCTTTGCCGGCGGTATGAACAGTCAGCGATCAACTATTAATACATGCATCTCTTTTTTTTTTACACGGAATGTATATCTATTCTACGTTTCTTGAGCATCAAAATAACTGAGAGTTAGTCTCTTCCTCGCCAGCGGTGGGACTACTGCCTTAGATACAATTTTCTTGAAGAAATTAATCCACAATTACGAAAAAAAAGTTGGACCTCCAATACTAATTTTGATCAGTTGATGACAACTTTTTAATTACTTACTATAGGCAGAAGAACTACCTAAATAAGACCACCCATTTCCGACGCAGCCATTTTTTTTTTGTATATGTGAAATCGTCCAATGACTTCTCCCTCTCTGGGTAGAGTGGGAGGGTGTATCAACCTTTTACTGACTAAAACCCACCCCTGTACCTTCAATTGCCTGAGTACCCTGGGGCGCGGTAACTCTGTTTCGAATTTATCCACGATCCCTGAGCAGGCATCGGCCACGACGGACCCCGTCAGTTTGCCGTTGCAGCATGTATAACAAACAAAAATTGAGAAACGATATAGGAACAGCTGATGCAAATTCATTCATCGCATCTACATAAGAAACAGCTACAAGCAATATTCAACTCCAGCCACTCACTGGAGAACATGAATGGCCTTACATCTTATTACTATGACGAAGTTCCTTGTCATCATGAGACAATGAGATAATCCATCAGGCATGTTGTCTCATCCGCAGCTCTTTCAGCATGATGCTTGGTTTATAATTAACTGTGCAACTGTGTGACATTTCCGACCGGGAACTGTGCACTGAGTGATTGTGATAGATCGAACTATAGACAGTTAGTGACGTCGGTTTCTAGCACTTCTTTGTGTATGTCATTGTCTTTTGACGGTTCATTTGTTTCTTAGTTGATATCTTGAATCAGGTTCATCATTCTCCTGTCCTTATCACAATTTATTTGATTTCGGCGCTACATGTCTTTTTCTTTCATACTCCTCTATTAGTCGTCATCTCTGTAGTCACCCCCTTTTTACCCATATCCTCTTTCACACAGTCCAACCATCGTTTCTTTGGCCTTCCTCTACTCATATAGCCATCCACAATCATACACAAGACTTTCCTCACGACATTTTCTTCATTCCTCCGCATCACATGCCCATACCACGACAACCGATTTCCACATAACTTTTCAGTCAGAGGTGCCACTTTCAGACATTCTCTATTTGATCAAGCTTTTTAAACAGTAGTCTATTCTGTTCAAATGTCACCGTTTTCTTCTTTTCTACCTCCTTGACCACGTTCATAGCGGCGTCAGAGGCCTTGTTCAGATCATCGAGGTTACAGGTGAAAGATCATTAAAATTTGGGATACTCCAGCTCCAACTGAAAACTAGATGAAGTGAACTTTCGTTTCACCTGAAGCTATGGATTCATTGCTCACTTCACACAAGTTTCACCGTGAGACTTAACAGAATGACACACTGCTGCTGTGCTTTTCTAGTTGCTGTCTTTTGCAAGTGTTGTTTCAATTATTTCTTGGTTAGAGTGGTTGGGTCGTAAATTGCTGTTTTTTTTTTCGCATATTCTTGTACTTGACGAAGTTATATGTGGTATTTTTCGATGATATTTATTTGAGGTAGGTCGGGTATTTATTTAAATTAATAAACGCGCGATGAAGAAACAAAATGTTATAATTAATAAATCAAGTTGTTTTTCTAAAATATCTGCTCGTTTAAACTGTCTGTTAAATTTATCGCCGCCACTGTAACCTATCATTATTTGTGTTCTGACAGTGTTTAGAATTTATTCTTTAAGGCATCTTATTTCTAATCAAAAATCTCATATTTGGTTCTCCAATGTAACAAACATTTTTCATTTACTGGCATAGAATGCCTTGTTGCGTTGAGTCCGCCTATAGTTATACAACTACTGTACATATAGTTTAAATAAATAAAGGCACTGGTCTCACTCTATAGATCATTCTGTATGCATCTGACATGTCAAAGTCAAAGCCAAAACGTTTATTGCGAACTAAGTGTACAATGTTGGTGGTTAGTGGTGGTTGTTGGCGTTGATGTTGGTGGTTGGTGTTGGTGTTGGTGTCATGTGTTTGAGAAAAGTTTTGAGTAGACGAATTCACAAAAAACATGCTACTCCGACGCTACATTAACTGGTATGAGGGCAGGAAAACGATGATGCGACGATGCATCAGCATTTCATAATGTCCCACGCCATAATTCCATTCAACCTGGCTGGCGACACTTTCGTCGTGACTCAGTAACTCGGAGTGTATTTACACATATTTAGCGTTGCGCCTGCGTCGTAGGCGGCGCTAAGAATAGCCGCAGCTATTTCAAGTTCATACACTTATTATGTCGCACCATCTATCGGGCGAAGATCCGTTATTAAATCAACATTTCTATTTTCTCGATGGTCATGTGGAGAAGAGGGATGAAACGCATTATATTAAAAATATCTTAAGTCAAGAGTGAATAGGTTACTTCTAGGCAAGCGTACTCTATCGTCGACCACAATCGCTTACTATCAAGTGAAATAGTGGTCATGCGCGAACCTTTAATGTTTAAAAAGTTATAAAAATGTGGTTGGATGTTGACCGAGCAGGAGGCCAAAGAATAGAACGATGAATTGTGTGAGGAGTGATATTAAAAGGAACGGCGTCAGTGATGGTAGTAGAGCCCACGAGGCTAAATGGGGATTTACTCGAGCGTCGTAGAGACCTATTGGGATGCAAAGCTTAGATGATAAGAAGAAAAAAATGTTAAATGATATATACCTTTACATCGGTGGGGGAAGCGGCTATAGATTTTTAAATATGTAAAAAAAAACTGTTGCATGGACATCCTCGAGCGCGTCAGATATTGATAGCATCAATGCCCTACGTATTTTTAATAATGTACGTATGTTAATCTGATCGTTTGCATGATGCGGGTGGTTGTATTTAAAGGTTGAAAATGAAAAAAAAAAATTAATCGAGCGCGTCAGTTTTTCTAAGGGAGTGTTAAGTGCACCAAAAAAAAGCTCTCATTCACTAATCTGACGATTTCGATGGGACGCAAACTCGCGGCCATTTTCATAATGTGCAAAAAAAATTCGCCATTTTGAAATACTCAAACGCGTCAGATTAAGATATATATGGTTCATCTTTATGTTCTAAACGTACTGTCTCATAATCTGACGATTATCTAGAGGGATTCGCCTGATCTGACAAAAAAAAAATTAGAAAAACGGTTCACCTTAAAGGAAGTTGCAGGGATGGCTGCAACTTCCCGCTAATTCCATTCCAGGGCGCTTAAAATTGTACTTATGACATTTTTGAGCTCAAAATATAATTTACTAGCGACCCGCCCCAGCTTCGCTCGGGTACAAATTATACATATAAACCTTCCTCTTCAATTA
The DNA here is from genome assembly GCA_951329385.1 of Polia nebulosa. Classification (NCBI taxonomy): domain Eukaryota; kingdom Metazoa; phylum Arthropoda; class Insecta; order Lepidoptera; family Noctuidae; genus Polia; species Polia nebulosa. The sequence continues at coordinate 2,999,769 of OX589588.1, read as the reverse complement.
CTCTATCTATTAAAAAAAACCGCATCAAAATCCGTTGCGTAGTTTTAAAGATTTAAGCATACATAGGGATATAGGGACAGAGAAAGCGACTTTGTTGTATACTATGTAGTGATGTGATATTTTGAGCTCGCTGAGTTCAAAGAAATAATATTTCTATGCATTTGAGCTCCAAAATTAGTTGATTTAGAAAAATCTTAAATAATATTGAATTAAATTCATATGATAATTAATAATTATATATGTGCCAATATTTTATTATGTGCCAAAGAAGTACAACTTCTAACGCGTGTACATGAGTACACACACCATTTTTTTTTGTATAAAAGTTTAACTAAATAATTTTTTTCAATGAAAAAATTTTTCTATAAATACTTATGAAACTGAAGTTAACAGACACTTGACAATTGTTTGATTTTTCTTTAAAAATAAACTAGACATAGAAAATTATTTATAAAAATCTCATTTATAATTTTTCAGAGCTTCTAAAAATGAAGTTTTTAAATAAAATTAAAATTAACCAGAGTGGGGACGGAGTGAGAGAGTAATAGATAGAGAAAGAGTGAGAGAGGAATAGAAACGCGGAGAAGGAAATGTAGGCATCACGCAGCTGCACGCATTTAACTTTATCGACGAATTTTTGTTATTTCGGCTTGCGGAAATCGTCAGATTATATATTTTTCATTATTCTTGAATTATTTCCTTCAAAATAAAAAAAAATTTAGCTACGCTCGAGAATGTCGAGATGGCGTTTTTTTTTACAACTTTGTTGCCCTCCCCTTTTTTTACGTCACTCTCAAATTGTCAGATTAGTGGAATATACACTTTTTAGGATGTAATTAACTCACCCTACCTTAATCTGACGCGCTCGAGAATTTCTGATGGTCAATTTTTTTTTACTAATCTGATCCTGTATCCTTCACGGGCGGCCTTATATATGGGCCTCATGTTTTGTGGAGGTACTTAACCGGGTACAAGGTATCCCCCTGTATATTAATCTGCCGCGCTTTAGTAAATCCCGAAATCCCCGCTTGGGCTACTATAGCATGACCGTTGATAGGACAGAATGAAATAGATAACGTATAGCGCCAATCCTACGTAATAACGCAAGTCTGTCAGCAGGCTGTATCTCACGATCCGTAATAAATATATATAAAAAAAAAAAAATAACCCAACAACAAAAAAACAAACAACAAATGATAAAATTAAATTAAAAATTACAGGGACTACCTACCCTACTAGAAACGTGTTTTTTTTTGCTTTTTTTGCTCGATCTTAATAATGCCAACAAGTAGACGCCTATAATCTTGTACGATGGTACGGAACCCTTTATGAGACCCAAAAACTAAAAACATACATAGATGACGTTTTGGTTTCCTCCAATTACGAGTTCAAATTCCATATTCCGTTATTGGAGTTATCAATATGGGCGTACCTTTAATATTTAGTTTTAGTTCTGGGGTATAACCACAAAAAATTTAAAAATAACTTTAATTTCGTAAGTCGGTGTCACATAACGAAGAAATAAAATACAAAAATGGACTTCCGAAATTAAAGTTATTTTTAAATTTTTAGTGTATTTTATTTTTTGGAAGTCGGTTGTATTTTTTTCAAAGTGTTTTACTTGACAATGTCTGTAATAATATGATTGCATTTTATACTTGTCTTAATTTACTGGTCAAATAAACCCGAAATATTTTTTAAAAGATACCTATGCGATCGAGTAAGAATGTTCCTAAGAATGATGATTTGTTAGTGTGCGTTGGCGATGTACTTGTTTAAATTTTTCTGTAAGTACTATATTCTAACAGTGTTTTGAAATAAAACATTCTTCGGAAGTTCTCCGCCTCCGAAATATTTATTTTAGTTTTCATAAAAAAACAACTTCAAATTATGTGGAATTAATCCATCTCAGGAAGCTAACGCCAGACATCTTCAAGTACCGAATCTGACCTGTCAAAATTAAGCCTCCCAGAACATCTAAATCAACAGTAATCTTTTCCAGCCGTTCTATATCCTTCCTCGCATCTAATCCCAGCATTCCTAAGCCAATCTCATACTGACGTGCAGATGCCAAGCTCATCGTAAATCCGATAAACCGGATGTCACGTGTGACGTCACCCCAGTCGCCATGTTCAGGAACTGCAGCTCACCTTGGGGCTATTTCTGAGGGGTCATAGATTGCATATTAAAATTTTAATTAGGTGTATCCCTCCTATACCTAGATTCAAATCTGATTTGAAGATTGACGTAATCTGAGCTAGGATATTGCTTAGGAGTTGAATGCGTCAGAAGAAACGTGGAAACAAATGGCTAGGTACAGATATTCTATTTCACGAAGGCGGGTTAGTGTTGGATGTGTGTGTAGGTTCACGTATGTATTATTGTTTATCTGTGCGTAAACTCTGAGCGTTCGGTGTGATAGAAAATAGCTTACTCACGCAGAAACAATGTGCACGTAAATATACACAGATCCAAGATGATAGAACAAGTATAGCCGGAATTTGATTCTCAATTTATATGGCATTTTGTGACAGACAACAGACAAAGACAGACGGACACGTGAGTGACAGCATTAGGGCTCCGTTTGGACCCTTTGGGTACGGAACCCTAAATGTGTGAAGTCCGACACGCACTTGGCTGGTTTTCACTATGTAGAGATACAGAAACAGTGTGTTTATCAGTAGCTATGTACGAGTATCTTTGCGCCGGAGTTTTCAAGGAGCACTGGCGTAACAGTTTATTAATTAAGATGTTGATAGCTACAATCTTTGCCAGGCACCTTCGAGAATGTTTTGTCGAAGAATGAAGTAGATAAATAGCCCTTCGCAAGGTAAACAAAGATTAGAATCACTCATCGTGATAGATGGTCGAGGATATTGAGAACACTGCTACAGACACTCGTACGACTGACTGACGTCTGGCTAATTTATTTTATTAACTATACGATGACTGAAAATAAAGTAATGATACGCATTAGTAATATTAGTATACAGGCTCGTCAATACAAAATACACGCAATAAGCTTCAATTTTGTGCCCATAACTTGAAAATGAAATAAGCAATGTGAGTGCTACGAGACTCGTAGACCTCTCGTAGGCTACCCGTAGCGCCGCCGCCGTAGCAATTTTTTTAGCATATGTCGTAGAGGGCCTTTATTTCAAAGTAAATGTTGAAAATCCTCCTCAATCCTCTTTGTTTTGTGTGTTTTAGATTGCGACTGCATCGTGCGAACTATTTAAGTATACCTACCTTATTAAAAAAGGGAAATCAAATATTTTTATTTTTTTATTTTTGAGCTACGTTTTAGCACTTTTAGCTTCGTTATGGATCTCGTGTATGTTTTCTTGACTCCTAGATCTGTCATGTATAGCTTTGTCTCCTATCTCTTTCATGCCCCTGTTCTTAATTAAGGTTTTATGATTTTAAATAATCTTTAACGAATTCTCTAAAATCAATCGATAATAGCAAGTTCAAGTATATTCAACACTTGGCAATGTCCGCTGGCACATAGTTAGCGCTTGCGCCACATGCAGGCGCAGCAGAGCGCGCTCAGTGGTGCATTCGTATCATTCTTCACGAATTAACTACGTGCAGGTGTGAGAAGGATGCTGCCAAAGTGCTGCTAATGCGGATGAGTCAGGGGGAAGTGGAACTTATGCGAGATAAAAGATGAAGTTTTGTTAATAACCTACTTATTGGCTTGTTTTTACGGTTAGGACCAGCGCTTTCGTACTTCTGTTTCTCATAAGTATGTAGTCTCTAAAAATTACTTTGAGCGGACTTGTCATTCGTTTAATCGTAACGTTTTATTGTAACACAATGTAAAACTTTCAAAGCCTCCAATGTATTTTTTATGATGTTCAATAAACACTGGATTCTTTGTGGCGTTGCAAATTCTGAATTGTGTTTTTTTTATAGGTCATCTGGATCAAAGAAAAATGTGAACCCTACTACGAGATTCAAAATAATATAAATTGTTTATTCAATGTTTGAAGTCAGCTTCTCTTATCGATTATACAATTTAAGCTGTATATTTTTGAGTAAATAAATTAAACTGTCTCCTAAATCTTAAAACGTAAGTATTCATAATGAGCCGCTCACACATTCCCGAGACTGTCACTCCAATGAAATCACATCTATTCCTACAGTGTAAATACGATCAGCTGTTACATTTAATAGAAGAGACAGGTTCAATATTCTCGTCTGTCTTATTTTTTAGACGTATCTTTATTTATAATCGCTGAAATCTCAATGGCTGAGTTCCGATTACGTCAGAGAAACAAGCGTCTGGTTAAAAACTTACTTCATAATTTATAAACGTCTATAAATTAGCTAAATTGAGATTTCCTGGCGCTAATGTTCTTCAAACGTCTTGGAAAATAATAATAACTGGAAAACATACAAAGTATAAAAACACTTTTAAAAAAAATCAACCATAGCGCAACGAAAATTTTGAATGAAACTATACTAACATATTATTTTACTTCCAGATAATAAAAATTAGTTTAGAGAAATACCTAAACAAAACGAACTCATTAACGATACGCATGCTAACGAAGCGAACACAGTGAAACAACGCAACAAAAAAACAAAACAAAGTGACAAAAGAATCAGTGCCAGTGTTACAGTGCGGTGATTACACAAACACATACACACCATAAATATTGTATAGCAATAGTGCTCACACACAATCACCATGGAACACGATACACAAGACATTTTGACCGCGGAGGCGATAGGTCAGTGGAAACTTGAGATGAACAATGATAGCAATATAGAAACTGTAGAAAACTTAACAGTCTTCAGTAGCAGAATGTTAGTAGAACTACTAAATATTTGTGGAACTACGTTTGAAATAACAACGCACTAGTCAACTCTCACTTTTGATTTTGCTTTATAGAAACAAACTTCATCTGCACTGTTAGTAAGAGCGATCTTACATTGATACTGTAATATTATTTTGTCTGATGATATTTCCACAAATATTGTACTGAGCAAATAAAAATAACCATCTACTTCAATTTTCAGTGACTACCTTTTTTTACTTTACCGTCCTCTATCAGTTAGCTGGTATTATAAGACTCTAATCATTGTTTCTCTTATTGATATTAATTGGAATTCTTTTCTAACAAAATTATCTTCAACGCTGACCGTCTGTTAATACTATCTTCCCTCTTTATTTTCTTCATAAAGACTATACAAAACTAGTCTACTACAATAAAGGTCAATAGATAAACTGAGTTCTGTCTTATAAATTTTAAGTGACACAAGATTCCAGTGTCTGTATTCAAATAAAAACATGGTGACTATAACCAATATCAATAAAATAACATAGGACTTATTTAAAGACTCACACGATATCAAATTGTAACACAGCGATATCTTTGAAATTTTCTGTACTATATGTTTACTGGCCTACGCCCAATGCAAGATCATTGGCGACAATACTGACCACATTAAATTTGTTTCTAGACTATGCAGTAGTAAACTAGTTTCTCAAACCTGTCAATTTATCTATAGACACCACACGAATGATATTGTAGAATTAGATTTACCAACAGCACTTTATAACACGATTTTCTTAGATTTCAATACTTACACTACACCAACTACACTTTTAACTTAACGTTGTCTACTTTAACGACCATTTTAACTGTTCCTCTCATATTAATATTGTGACTAAATTAATCTTGATTGTGTTATATCCCTGCAAGTGCCTATTCACTGGTATACGTTACATTCTCATGTGCAGATATCTCTTTTTGGTTTTGCGAATGAGTGGACCCAGATATACCTGCATACATATATTAGAAAGTAGCTAAGTGAATATGCCACTTGCCTCTGTTCTTATATAAATTGTGTATTTACTTGTATGTCTTCTTTCTGTTTTATAACTATTTCTTTATGACGCTTTTCTCTTCCTATTGTTTTAATGTTTTGGGCCTGAGTGATTGACAGTTTGGAATCGAAGGAAACTGGATATCATACTAAACTTTGTCTTAAACTGGATAATTTTGTAAAGCTTTGTAAATACTACGAATATTACGAATTAATGTGGAATATAGTTTTTTTTCAATCCAATCCATGCATGGAGTAGAAGTGATCTATTTGAGCTTGCTTAAACTACAAAGACTTATAGATGCAACATACAAAACTTTTGTAAGACAGGCTCTCAACATTACCTACCTCACTCCTCTAACTCTTCCTGCACTTTCCACTAACAACGTGAACTCAAGTACCGGTGTGTGACGGTGTTGTGTGCACAGCGTTCGGCGAGTGGTTGTCGCGGGAAGCGGTGCCGGCGCTTCGACCGCGCACGCTCAGCGAGTCCAGGGCCCGGGCCACGACACTGCGGCAGAACATGGATGTGAGTATAAAAGGAGCATTTTTTACTTGAATTATGATTTATTTGAACTTAATTTTACTTAGATTATTGTTTACTGATACTAAAAGCTCGAATACTTATAGGCAAGTTGAAAATACAGTAGAACGGTATCGGACCTAGAATAGAACCCAGCGAAAGTCCTGTTAAGGAAAGGATCGGCCGGATACACAAAAATACTTACGTGACTTTTTTTGCATAACAAGCAACAAAGCATAACCAAAAATGGCATAAGCATTCATATTATTACTTCATGATAAACATTTTACTTCCAACAAAGTGTCACAGGCAATCAAATGCTGCGTGTTTATATACTGTGCAGTGTTAGAACTGTAAGACAAACCGAGGATTAACAAATTATTATTATCAATGGGCAGTGACGTCACATAAACCACGAATAAACTACATTATATTCGCATCCAGGGTGCAGCGGATGCCAAATCCATGCCATTCATAAATTCTTGGGATTCGTCTCCAATGCTACGTTTGCCAATGACTCAAGGAATGCATGCGTGCAAACAACAATGTATATTGGGAAAGTGTCGTTGGTTGGCCCTGCAAAAGTTTACTGGGTACCAATTAAAATATCTAATGTTGTTGAAAAAGGCTGTATTTCATGAATTTGTGAGTGTTTGAACTGTCGAATCAGAATCCGTATTGATATACTTATTTGACACATTTATAGCGTTTTTGCTTCTGGCATTCTAAGTATTTTATTGACGGGCTGTTGAATGAATAGACGTGTTGCTAGGTATTTTGTATTTTTTCTTCCTGGTTTAACTAAATAAAAGAAAAAAAAGGTGAAGTTTCAGGGACTGTCTTTGTAATTTTTGTCCTCTCACAAGGTGGACCGATGACCTAGTGAGGGTCGTAGGAATCCGATGGATGCGAGACGACGTTGTGGCGACACTTCTGGGAGGCCTTTGTCCAGCAGTGGACGTCTTATGGCTGAAATGATGATAACGACCAATCACGTTTGCGCGGAGTGTTGCTAACTAATTTAATTGGCCTCTGTATTTATGAACGGAGAAAGCCAGAAATTGTACTCATAACTAACACTAATACGTTAATGCACGAGCTCTTCGCAAATAAACAACCAATGCAGTAGGAAATATTGTTGCCAAGAACCAATATTTGTCGTACAAGCAGTATTTCTATCAGCGAAGCTGTTAAAAGTGATATGCATAATGAAACAGTGCCGGATGTGCTCGCATATGTTGTCCGTCGTAAATTCTACTAACTGGTCTTTAACGTACGTAAAACAAACGAATGTTCTACGACAATAACGAAAATGAAGATTTACTAGGTCATGAAATGACTAGTTTAATACGAGTAATGTTATAATGTTTTTCTTCTGGGTAAACCCAGAAGGAGGATAATGGTTTTCGAGAGTATGTATGTATGTCTATTTCTTTGACACGCGCTGTAGCATAAACGGCTGGATGGATTTTAAGAAATGAGGTATTAATCGATTGGTGTTGACCGCCGAAGTGACATAGGCTATATGAATTTAAAAAAAAAACAAAATGGCGACTGACATTAGGTAAGTGTAGTCGTATTTTTTTGTGACATGTTGTGTGTGTAGTAATGAGATGATTCCAAAAACATAACTCACATACATGTAAGAATAGAAAAATATAAAATATCAAAAACCGACAGATAAAAACCACTAAAAAGTTCCAAACAAGTCACTTTTCAAGCAGTCTGATTCAGTTGGTGGCATCAAATCTGTGATTTATCTAAAATAAATTCCACCAACTGCATCAGACTGCTTGAAAAGTGACTTCTTGCGATGTTTGTATATAAGTAACGTAAGTTGTCCGTTTCAAAATTCGCATACCATTTTTCGACCACTTGTTGGTTTCCGTTAGAGCTGAAATTTGGCAAACTTATGTAAGTCCGGTGACAATGCAATATTATGATACCATCGAGCTGTTCTTTGTGTGTTATGATGGCGCCGGGATGTAGGGACTGGAACTCCCTGATGGCAAATGGTAGGATATTTGAATTTGGGCTATATCTTTTGACATCATGATTACTTTCCATTACTCGGAGGAGCTCGTGGCTAGAGTAATAACAGCCGCACGGGTCGATCCATCAGGTTAAGCTGCGCTTGCCGGGGTTGGTCCATGGATGGGTGACCATCTTTACATACCGAGACTCCTCCGTACCTCGGAAAGCACGTTAAGCCGTTGGCCCCGGCTGTCAATCGTAGACCTTTGACAGTCGTTACGGGCAGAAGCCTGAAAGTCTGACAACCAGTCTTACCAAGGGGTATCGTATTACCCAGGATGCTACTATGACATCTTATAATCATCATGAATCTAGTGTGAGAGAGAGAGACGGAGCGATACAGGACGAATAGCACTATACCTTTCTTACAACGGAATTATGATGGTTTTAATAAGTACTGTCGCGGGAGTGATCGAAAGAGTCACCGCGGTCCTGGCACAGACAACTGAAGAAACTTGGGTGGGTTTTAGTCAGTAATAGTCTGAGCCCTCCTGTTCCACCCAGAGCCATAGAAGTTATTTGATGATTTCCCAACCAATAAAAAAGGGGCAGTTCTAGCTAGTCTTCTTGCAACTTTTGCTAGAAGAATCTTAACTCACTTTCTCTTTTTGCCTTTCTACCCATCGAATAGGATAGATTCAAAAAGAAAACAACCTGTCACAGCCAATTTGCTCCGAATCTACGTGACCAACTGAGTTGAAATTTGGTACACACATGAATATATAAGTAGGACACGGTTGTTTAATATAACGCAAATAAATGAATTTGTAAAAAGGAGGTTCACTTTTGGGGTGCAAATCGAAAAAATAAAGTATGAACTATACCGTGCGATGCGAAATACTTATCAGATAAAATTGTGAGGGTGTAATTTTGTGAAAATCTCAAAAGTATTTTTTTCATACCTTAAAAATAAATAGTTTCAGAATATAATTAAACTTTATTGTACACCAAAAATAGAAATAGATGAAAATTGACCATTCCTCCTCTCTTATCTCTGAAACTACGGCTAAAATATGAAAAAAAAAACAGAATATTGTTCTTTACTGACAGATTACAGGAAAACTCAATAAGCAGTCTGATAAAAAAAAAATATATTATTCCTTCAGAGACCTCTGCACGAGAGCCAGACTCGCACTTGGCCGGTTTTTGGTTTTCGGTGTTTGAATCGAATTATATTTTTTAAATGCAGGAATCCTCTCTTTTTAAAGGAACTGCTACAATTTTGATGCATAATAAAGTGGGTTCAATTTAAGACCTAGGTGGTCAAGGTTTTCCCAACGACATAAACTTTGACTAGATCGTATCCAGCACTTTACGAAACTGTTTATGGTTTCTTTACTATTGTTGTCCGTCTTGTTGTTAAGAGTTTATGAGCTAAAATCAACACTGATTGTTTTCATTTTCTTTTATGTGGTGTAGTTTAAGTGTAGTATGATTTTTTTTATAAGTCATTCTCTTGTTTAACGGCCTACCTGTTGTGTGGACTGAGTACTGTTTTACAGCTTTTTCATTTTTACTTCATCGTAAAATTGTTTATGGTGTAAGCCAATATTGTTTCTCAGAGCTACACGTAACCAACTGGTTCGCAATCTAACTATTTATTTTAAGTGGACTCACCTTTTTTTTGTGGTTGGGAAATCATCCTATGACTTCTCCCGCTCTGGGTGGAGCGCGAGGGCGTGTCAGACTTTTATTGACTAAAACCCACCCGGGTTCCTTTCGTGCCCAGGGGCACGGTAACTCTGTTACGAATTTATCCGCGACCCACGGCGAGATTTTTATCCGTAGTTAAATTAACCAATAGTCTGTTAAAAATATTAACTACGTAATTGTTAAATTTAGGCAAACTGTGTTATTTAATCAATCGTTAGTTTTACTAATGGTCAAGAAAAAAAAAAGAAAACCACTGGTACGTCCAGCCGGCCGTCGTCCAGCCGCCGTGGCGGAGTTGTACATACCTAGAACGTCCCCTGCGCGAACGGGAATTTCTCCGCGTAAGTGGCTCGCGCTGGTTCCAAATTAAAGCTTAATCTAGTAAACTACTGAAGCTACACACAAAAAAAATACGTGTTGTTTACTAGCTACACTGACTAGTCGATCTGCTGACCTAATGAGATGCACTAGAAGGGTTGAAGGTAAAATAAAACCACATCTGTGTTCTGATCTAAGCTGGTCGTTTATTAGGAATGGTAAAGGACCCTAACCAAATCGTGTGAAGCAAACGATAGCGCGATCTATTTCGACGCCAACGCCATCTATCGAGCTTAGGGTTAAACTTTGCTAATTACTTGGTTTGATTGTTCTAACAGAATGTTCAAACACTTTGACGGTTCCAAACATACCGCCCACCAAGGACGTTTAGTGGCGAAATGTCCTTCGACATTTATAAGTGGCTTGAATGACAGTAAAAAATAACAAGGATACAAACTCTACTTTCCCTACTATTTATATTTAAATATTTACACACGTAGTATAACATTTAATTGTACTCTTGCTTTTAGCCCGAAATAAAATAAATAAGTAAATCTCCTAAAATCAAGTACGACAAGTGAACCACAGTTTCATAACTCTATAACAATATTTGATCTATACAATGTTAAAACATACAATTTCGTCAGTGCAGCTGAAGCTCGAACTATGTATTTTATTAGCCACTATTTGTAATGGTATCCTAACATGCAACTAAGTAGGCCTATTAAAATGTAAACTTAAAATGTAAATACAACTAAAACGCTATATAACCCCAAAAAAAAAATACAATGTTTAATTACAATTGCAACAAAAACAAAATACAGTGTATAAAGAATAAGGACTAACAACCTAAATATTTAGTTTATTAGTCTGCTATTGGCAAAATACATAGCTTGTTAGTTGGCCTCTTAATAGTTGTTGTCTTTGTGCGTAAGGTTACAACGCGAGTGACTTTATCATGCCCTGGATGTTTTTCTAAGATGCGCCCTAACATCCAACGACTTGGGGGCAAGTCGTCTTCTTTGATGAGAACGATGTCTCCAATATTTGGCTCAGGCACCTTGGAAGACCATTTATACCTATTCATTAGGTTAGCCAAATATTCATTAGACCATCGCTTCCAAAACGATTGCAACATTCTTTGAACGAATTGCCACCTTGTCAAAGAATTTGCTGATACACTATCGTAATTGTAATCAGGCACAGTAATTACAGGTTCTCCGATTAAAAAATGTCCTGGAGTCAAAGGCATTGGCTCGCTTGGATCGTCTAAATTAATAACACTTATGGGACGTGAGTTCAAGCAAGCCTCTATCTGACTGAGTAGTGTACTGAGTTCCTCATACGTGAGTGTAGACTCACCTATCACTCGTTTAAGGTGAAATTTGGTGGATTTCACTCCCGCTTCCCATAGACCGCCAAAATTGGGGGCGTGGGGGGGAATGAAATGCCATTCCGTGCCATTTACTTCTAAATGTTTTGCAATAGAGGGTTGTAAAGCTAGAATTTGTTGCAGTTCTCTGGAGGCACCCACAAATGTGGTGCCATTATCACTCCACAGCTTTGTACAGTGACCTCGCCTGGAGACAAACCGTCTGAACGCGGCTAAAAATGCCTGAGTTGTCATGTCACTGGCCACCTCCAAGTGAATTGCGCGTGTGGACATACACACAAATAGACACACATAACCTTTGTAGGAACGGTGACCACGACCCTTTGTTGTTCTTATGTTTATTGGGCCAGCGTAGTCAACGCCACTGTGCATGAATGGTCTGGCTGGGGTGCAGCGAACAGACGGGAGTGAACCCATAAATTGGTTTTTAATTGTAGCTCTTTGTTTAACACATGTTACACACTTCCGAACGTATTGCTTCACTAGATTTCTAACACCAATGATCCAATAAGCTGTCCTCAAATAATTGATCATTAATTGTGGACCTCCATGAAGAGTCCTGTTGTGGGCGTCTGCTACTAATAAGTAAGTAAAATGCGAATTATTTGGTAGAATTATTGGGTGTTTCATTTGCTCATCTAATGCAGCCTTCTCTAGTCTACCCTGAACTCTCATAATACCTATGTTATCAATATAAGGACATAATGTTTTAAGGGTACTTTTAAACGGTAAGTGCTCGTTACTTTGCAATTGTGTGTACTCTATTTTAAAGTTTTCCTTTTGTGTTATCTTTATACAGCAATCTAATGCGTCTTCTATTTCTTTCCTTTGCAAATAAGATTGACCTTTTGTGTTCCTATTTAAAACACGACGACAATATGCAATCACCCTTAGCAATTTTTGTAAGGAAGAAAACCTATCTAATATGTCATTACTCTCGGAAGTAATAGCTACATGAGACTTAACCGACTGTTCTAGATCTACTTGAAAATACTTTGGTTTTTTGTAAGTAATATCTTTTTCTTTCAGGAACTGAGGTCCAGAAAACCATGGCGTAGTCTGAATAAATAAACTTGGCAATAACCCTCGTGAGGCGCAATCAGCTGGGTTCTCGTTGGTCGAAACATGAAACCACTGCGAAGAATTCGTTGTGGTCAATATTTCAGCTGTTCTGTTAGCCACGAACGTCTTCCACCTACTGGGGTGGCTGTTAATCCAGGCCAACACCACAGTAGAGTCTGTCCATGCTTTGATCCTTTCTTTTGAGATATCTAACACTTCAGCCGTTTCTGTCAAAAGCTGTGACAGTAAAACTGCACCACACAACTCCAAACGAGGGATACTTACTTGCTTGATAGGTGCCACTCTGGTCTTTGCAACCAGTAATGAAACCTTGACCTTACCTGCGACATCGATTGATCGCAAGTATACTACAGCGGAGTAGGCTACCTTCGAGGCATCACAGAAACCATGGAGCTCCATATCATTATCAGAAGTTGAGCCGAGCCAACGAGGTATGTGAACTTTGGAAAGTAGAGATAATTCTTCGCGGTAAGTACTCCACTCTTTGGTTAATTCAGTGGTGAGCTGTTCATCCCAACCAAGGCCTGCAAGCCACAGCTTTTGGATAAAGATTTTGGCTAGCACTATGGTAGGAGCCAACCATCCTAACGGGTCAAATAATCTAGCTATATCTGAAATTACAGTTCTTTTTGTTACAGGTTTACTCTTCAGCGGTGGGAGGTTCACCGTGTACTGTAGGGAGTCTTCGTTGCGGTCCCAGGTAATTCCTAGTATTTTCATAGTATTGTCCAACTTAATTTCTACATTCTTTTTGTCTTGATCCTTTGTACTATTTTTCTTGTTGTCCTTGTCCTTACTTTCTATTGTACTAATTATATCCAATATTTCTTTGTTGTTGCTGTTCCACTTTTGAAGTTGAAATCCCCCTTTGCTTAATAACTCCTTCGTTTGTTTGTATATTTCCATCCCACTTGTTACGTCATCGCATCCCGTCATTAAGTCATCCATATAGAAGCACTTTAAGACTTTATTAGCTGCAAGCGGATATTTGTCACCTTCGTCATATACGATCTGATGGAGTGTCCTAACTGCTTGATAGGGAGCTGACGCCGTCCCAAAGGTAACTGTAACTAGTTCAAAATCTTTGATTTCCTCTTTAGGGTTGACACGCCAGAGTATCCTTTGATACATGGTATCTTCATCAGCTACTCTTATTTGGCGGTACATCTTAACAATGTCTGCCACCATACCAATAGAGTATATTCTCCACCTCAAAACGGTGTGCCTCAAATCTGCCTGTAACGTCGGTCCGACCATCAATGTATCATTTAGAGATACTCCCCTATTGTTTTTTTCAGATGCGTTGAATACCACCCGTACCTTTGTAGTGGTTTTGTCGTCCCGTACAACAGCGTGATGTGGTAGGTATACAGCTATTTCCTTTTTGTGGTCATCTTCTTTTACAGGTCTCAGGTGTCCTAACTGTAAGTATTCGTTTATCACTTCTGTGTACTTTTCTTTTAAATCTGTATTCTTTGCTAACCTCTTCTCTAACGATTTGAATCTGCTTTCAGCTATAGCGCGAGAATCACCTGATGTGCATGGAGGATCTTCGACTCGGAATGGCAACCGGACTTCATACCTACCATCTTGTTTCCTTTTTGTACTTATTTTATAAAATTCTTCACATTGCTGTTCTTCTGGTGTAAGTACTTTTTTTGTACTTGTTTGGTCTTCGATTTCCCAAAATTGTTTAAGCATTTGATCTAAATTGAACTGAGCATGCATTACATTAACTCTTTTTTGTGTGCAATTTGAACTATTGTTGTTAATTGAACTATTTACTACACCGGACAAAATCCACCCTAAAGTGGTGCTCTGCGCGATTAAAGTAGAAGATGGACTCTTTACTATGCCTGCTTTCATTATGCCGGCATAGACGTCTGCACCCAATAAAATATCAATCTTATTAGGTTGATTGAACTGTGGATCTGCCAAATCGAGATTTGTGATGTCGATCCAATTAAAAGCATTTGTATCTATCGTATGATCTGGTAAGTATGAAGTAATTTTACTCATAACATAGGCGTTTATGTTTAATTTAACATTTGAATCCACTCGGGATTGGATCGTTATATTAACCATATGTTTTGCAATGGTAGACTTGTGACCTAATCCTGATACGACTCCCTGAATCGGAATTTTTGTCAGTCTAAGTAATTGCACTGTGGCCTCAGTCACAAAACAAGCCTGTGAGCCTTGGTCGAGCAAAGCTCTTACCATCTGATAATTACCTGTCTTGGACTTAGCTTTTACTAGCGCCGTGGCTAGTAAAACTTGACCAGGCATGTGCACTCTGTTGGTGGACAAACAAGAAACTACCGGAGTGGAACTAGTCGAAGGACTAGTTTCAACGGAAGTTGGGTTTGCTAATGTGTCACTTTTCTTGACGTCCCCATTGGGATGCAGTAAAGAATGGTGACGTTTATGACAAAGCTTGCAAGTGGTTGTTTTTTTGCAATTTACTACCGTGTGATTGCCGCCTAAGCAGTTAAAGCAAATTTTATGTTTTACAACGAATTCTCGCCGGTCACTCAGTGGTTGGTTTGCAAATCCTTTACAAAAGCAAAGTTTATGACTCTCAGTACAAAACTCACACCGTAAACTGCTTGAACTCACAACCATAGCCTTTGTAGTATGTGAATTGTTGGATTGATTAGGCAAATTTCTTTTTGGTTCTATAAATTCTAGAGCACGAAAGCGGTTCTCTAAAAAGGTAGCAAATTCTACAAAGGTTGGCAAGTAATTGGAATCATGATTACTAATACTAAATTCCCACTGCTTTCTTGTTTCTGGATCAAGTTTAAAAGTAATTATATGAATGATGATGACATCCCAAGTAGTCACATCCACCTTTAAATTTTGTAAAGCATTTAGGCAATCGTTTGTTGTATCAAGTAACTCCTTTAGCGAAGTTGCTGACTCAGCCTGCATGCGTTTCTGGGCAAAAAGTCGTTTTAAGGTACAGTTAACTAAGTATTTTTTATTACTATATCTTTTCTCTAATTGGTTCCAGCACTGAATGTAATTTGATTCAGTAACCGGTGTTTGTCTCACTAATTGTTCAGCTTCACCGTTAAGGTGGCCTTTTAGATAGTGCATTTTTTGCACGTTATCTAGGCTGTCATTGTTGTGTACAAGTGAAACAAATAAATCCCGAAATGTTATCCATTCTGCATATTTACCGCTAAAAGTCGGAATGGAGATCTTAGGCAATTTAACAACCGCACTTGTACTTGATTTAGCTGCACTACTGGAAGTACCCAGTTCTTTACTAGGCTCTTTTGTAACATATTTATTTAGCATTGTTTTTATTAAACATGTATAAGTAATATAAGTATCTTCCGTACTATCATATAATTCCGCTAGATCTGGATTCCCTTGTGTTGTATGTCGCTCGTGAAGTTTGGTGTAATTACTAGTGAATAAGCCCCAATCTCTTTCTAACAACTCTTGTCTCGTTTGTATGTACTCCACGGAAAGTCTATCCTTAGGACTCTTTTTAAAATTAGTGAAGCCACGTTGAATAACATTTTGAAGTTCTTTTAGAAGATTAATTAATCCTTCCATTTTATTAAAACTAATATTTTAACAATACAATAAATAAAAACTTAATATATAGTTTATAACTGGATTAGAGATAGTAATCTCATCGATCAACTAAACCACACAAATAAAGTATCTTAGTAAATTATCAATCTAAAATATTCTAAGTCTTGTGACTAAACACATAAACTAAAGCACAAGTATAAAAATTTACTATAATATTCTAAGTGACAAAATAATTTACAAGTGTAAAAATCTACAAAACCATTCTAAGTGACTAAAGCTACAAAATAATCTAAGTTTTTTAAGTTAAAATGTACTACGGGGGAAATCGGGCATAGATTCCCCGTTGCCTCGTTTTTTACCAAATTTTTCTAAGTCTAACATGCACACTATTAATCTAAGTCAAAAGTCTTTTCTTCTTATAACACCACTGCGATAAATTTACTAAGTCCAAAATTTCTTCGTAAATGGTTAAAGTTAAATTCTTGATAGAAATAAAGTTCACTATTGCTTGAAATATTATAAAACCGCACTTTTTATAAGTATAAAACAGTACTCACAGTTGCACTTCACACTCACGTTACGTGTATGAGGGTGGTTGTTGCTGGTTGAACTGATGTCACTAAACCAAGTGACTGGTGGCGCCCTCTGCGACGTCACGTTGAACTATCTCAGCCGTCCAACTCCGCTGGACGTAGCTGTCTTCACCTCCTTCTCTGCTGGTGACACTGCTACAAGTACCGCGTACCTTTGCCGCAGCAATCCACTGCGAGTACGGGGGTAGTGGTCCAAGTTGGGCCACTAAATCCAAAAATCCGGCTCTAAGGCCAATGTTTACTAGCTACACTGACTAGTCGATCTGCTGACCTAATGAGATGCACTAGAAGGGTTGAAGGTAAAATAAAACCACATCTGTGTTCTGATCTAAGCTGGTCGTTTATTAGGAATGGTAAAGGACCCTAACCAAATCGTGTGAAGCAAACGATAGCGCGATCTATTTCGACGCCAACGCCATCTATCGAGCTTAGGGTTAAACTTTGCTAATTACTTGGTTTGATTGTTCTAACAGAATGTTCAAACACTTTGACGGTTCCAAACACGTGTGTATAGCTGAAACTATAGAGAATCGACATATGTGAAAAGTAAATACGATAACGGTAGAACACGTTATCGTACTTTAGTTAGTACACACGCAAGTACTTCAAAAGAAATGTAAACGTTAACTTTTATGTTAGCGGTAAACGTTAATATTTGTTTTACCTAAGAGTTTGTGTCTTTTAACCCTATTTATAATTAAACTAGACTTTATTAGCTTTTTTTCGATACCCCTGAGTCATTGCGTGAAATGTTCTATGTACCACATTAGACAATCCCACAGAATTTTAGCGCCGACGGTGATTCAATTTACGGCAAGATGGAATATTTACCTATTTTATCGTTGTATTTTACTGTTTTATGTGTTTATAAATACTAATTATTCTCGGTCTTCTGATTTGATTCGGCGGTCTTACTGGATAAGCTTGATAGGCTCCTCAACAACTGCATCCGGTTCGTATTTAATTTGAGGAAATATGACCATGTCTCGAGCCACAGATCTGAGCTCAAATGGATGCCCATTCGCCAGAGAAGTTGGCGGGCTCTGACTACACTTGTCTCTCTGCTGAACTCTCCCACTCCTCCTTCTTATCTTATATCTCACTTTCAATTTCTATTCTTCACACGCCAGGAATCTGCGTTCTTCTAATAATCTACTACTGCTTTGCCCTGCTCATACTTCTGATTTTGTTCATTCTTCCTTTCATATTCAGTCCATCCTTCCGTGGTGCGCTTCCTCTCGATATCAAGACGGCCACCAGTCAGTATGCATTGAAGCGGAAGTTGCGGAATTATTTTCTACACAAGGAGTAGTCGTCTCAAAAACCTTTTTTATTATTATATATTGGTAGTTATTATATTAAATATATATGTATGCTTATTAATATATATATTTTCATTCAAGTTTTCTTAATATTATTTCTACTTGTTATTGCTTTGTTTTTTTTTTTTTTAATCACCTGCCATATTATCTCTTCATCACCCTTGGTTGACTGGTAGAGAATGCCTAAGGCAATAAGTCCGCCTTTGTACTTTTGTTGCATGAAGTGTAAATAAATAAATAAATAAATTATTAACTAATTTCTACATTACGAGCGATGTTTTAAGAAAATATTTAGTAAATCATACTAAAAAAAACAAAATCTTACATTATTTACCTACTAAACACCCCGCTATTCCCATGTTTCGTATTACAATTTTATCATTTTCATCACACTTGGAACCTCTGAGCTGTTTATTTATTCGTAACCCTTGAATTTCTGCTGATTTTTTTTAGATATTTTACATAAACACAGGCTTTTAAGTAAATTACAAATAAATCACACATTGACGTGAACACACATCGCGCCATCTTTTGACACTGACTTTTGGCAGACGACATTTTAACAATTTATTGTAATTTTTCTCTATGCGTGGAGGAGCTCGTGGCTAAAGTAATAACAGACGCACAGGTCGATCCATCAGGTTAAGCTACGCTTGCCGGGGTTGGTCCATGGATGGGTGACCATCTTTACATACCGAGACTCCTTCGTGCCTCGGAAAGCACGTTAATCCGTTGGTCCCGGCTGTCAATCGTGGATCTAATAGAATATTTTTTTGTAGTTAAAAAAAACTAAAAAACACACTTACTTTTTATTTTCGTGTTTTTTGCAGACCCTTTCATTTGATACCCTTATCATGGGCATGTACAAAATAACTAGTCCGCCATCTTTGAGAGTCCGCCATATTGGATTTAGAATGACGTCACTTAGCTGATATGCATTGTCATCCAAACTTAATATGTATGCAAAATTTCAGCTTAATCAGAAACCGGGAAGTGGGTCAAATTTAACTTCTAAGATTTGTTTACATAGTTTCAAGTGAACCTAATATAAGTGTGTTACAAAGTAATTCTCACAAGTTACACATTTATTTTAGTGGGAAGATGGGAGCCAGAAGTCCATACTAAGTTAAACCTCTGGCAAATATTCTCAGCTACGGTTCTACAGGTCTGCCTAGCTTTTTCCCAACTATATTGACAGTCGTTACGGGTCGTCCGAAGCCCGAAAGTCTAACAACCAGTCTTACCATGGGGTATCGTATTACCCAGTAACTGGGTTGTGGAGGTCGGATAGGCAGTCGCTGAATGTAAAATACTGGTATTCAGCTGCATCCGGTTAAACCGAAGCCGACGGCAAGATAGTTGGGAACAGGCTAGGCATATTGATTGACGTGCCCAGGAAAAAAAGTCACGGAATTTAATACAGTGCCATCTTTTTTTAACTCTCAAAGCTCAAACAACGCGACCACAGCAAAACAATGGTTTAAAACACGGATAATATAATACTAGACTAGATTAAAGTGAACAAACCGCGCGGCTCGCTGGCAACCACGTCCGCCATAACGCTCAAGTGCGCTGTAAATGTGGCAAACGCACCAGTTGGCCGCCTGGACGCGCCAGTTTAACAATTAGTTACTATTTTTAACAATTGGTTGCGATAACTACGGAACAAAAAACTGGCTCATAACTGATTGTGAAAATCTCAAGAATAGTATTAAAATTATGTAGTTATCTAAATGTATCTTAATCATACCTAAGGTTATTCGAGGCATCTGTTTTTTACCCGACTGCGCGACGCAACGGAGGGTAATGTGTTTATCAGCCTAGGTATGTAAATATGTTTGTTCCTTTGTAGCGCTGTAGAAACCAAACGCGTGGGCTGATTTTGATAATTCTTACGTCAATTGATTCGTTTTAATGACATGACAGTAAGTAATCAAAATATAATATGGCGACAACAAGACTCCATATTGTGAAAAAGAAAAAAATAAAGTTGACGAACTATATTATGTGGCGTATCAAACTAAAGGTTTCGAGGAGGTGATCCCAAAAATGTAACTCACTAAAATGCAGGAAAAAAATTTTTTTTCAAGAAACCCGTAAAAAATACACTAAACAGTTCCAAACAAGTCACTTTTCAAGCAGTTTGATGCAGTTGGTGGCAATTATTTTAGTTCAATTATAGATTTCATGCCACCATCTGCATCAGACTGCTTGAAAAGTTTGGAACTTTTAATTATTTTTTACAGTCGAGTTTTCTTTGTTTACTTCGCTTGGGTGTCATAGTTTGTCAAAAAGCTTAAACCTCGACCGACATCCATGACTAGTGAACGCAGGCAAAGACTAATTTAAATTAAAGTCGCAGTGTTCATTATTTTACTCTCACCTTGGACAGGGCTGCTTAAATCTTGTAGTTCACAGAAGAAACTGCCAAGCCTTCAATTAAATAAGACAAAGATCTATTCTCATTAAACGCAATCATTAGACCGATAGCTGTAACAACACTCATAAAAACCGTTGAACATAACAAATAGCCGTTCTTTAGTCTGGCAACATTAGATATTATGAAGTCGTTCGTCTCAGTGTCGTCAAATCTATTAATTTCATAAAATCATCTCCCGTGGACGATAAATAACATTTCATCACATGCATGAGGTGTATGTCGACGAATATGCCGCGACTGCCAAAACCATCTTTACAATGCAACGGATATTTTTAGACCTTATTGCTATTTTTATACGGCTGAATTAAGATCGCATCAATTATGGTGAGAAAGCTGTAGCTGTAGGGCGGATGACGAATCAATAAATATAGGCGACACTGTGGGAGAATTAGTTGCGTGTGATCCACCGGTAAAAATAGGACACCATCGATTTTTTCATCAGTATCGTGCAGCCTACCTAAAAGTTACCAAATGACTTCGTAGAAATTAAAATGTTAAATTAACAAAAACTAAAGAACCAATTTAGTGTCGGTGATAATTTTAGCTCGCATTAATAGCTTCTTTGTATTTCTATGTCACTTGTATGCTTGGAAGCGTGTTGTCTTAAGAGCCTACCTCCGCAAAAGTAGCGCCATCATTGAATAAAAAATCATATCTTAGCATAGAAAATAAAGATTAAAGAATCCTATGTTGCGTTTGTTACAAAGAGGATAAGATATTTTTATATTGTTAAAACCGAACTCAAAATGCTTGGTATCCAAAGTAGCAGGCAGAAGTACCAAAAACGGCCATTTTTGACACTTTTACCTACTACTTTGGATACGAAACATTTTGAGTCCTGTTTTAACAACGTAAACATACCTTATCCTCTTTCTAGTAAACGCAACATAGGATTCTTTAATATTTACTTTCTACGCTTTGCTACAATTTTTTATTCAATGAGGGCGCCACTTGGCGGATATATACGCCTCTGCTAGCAAAGAATTCCATAAGAAAAAGAGTCACATACAATAACCATTTACATCATTGCTGTCAGTACTGTAGGAAAACGATTCTAGTTTCTTCAGTCTACACTAGATGGAGTTAGACGCGATGTTACGAAAACACTGCGCATGAGTTGATCTCGAACAGCGGCATCTAGCGCGAATTGTACGAAATAGCAATGTGTAGTTTGAATCGCACGTTTCAGTAGTAAAACAGTTTATGACGCTGGCAGTAGTCCAATGTGATTTCAGCCGTTTTCAAGAGAGGGCGCTACTACGTCTTTCAGTGAATAATAAAATAAGGCCACTCTAAATCTTATTCAGATTGTGTTATCAATTTAAGGCCCTTGCTTACAAGTTATGTAAAAAATGAAGGTATGAAGGACTCTAAGGTAAGCATTAAAAGACGTAACTTTCCCAATAAAATTTAACGAAATCTGTAGGTACTTTTTCCAGTTTGAAAATGTACCTTCGAAATGGCGCGACCCAATTCGAAACTGCTGGCATAACTTTCTTTCCACAGAATCATACCTTATGATGACGTTCATCAAAAATAAATAATGGAGTGATTTGTCAGATTCGCTACCATCTTTATGCAGTTCAAAATGATAAGTTGGTTTGGCACTCACCAACAGACAGATGGCAGGACGATCGTGTGTGCCAACCTAAATATTTACCACCCCAAGCCGATGACGGCCAGCTGCGTCATTCGACTGCGGTCAGCAACCCGGTTGCCTAGAAGATCTTTGGAAAATACCATCCTTTGGAGAAACTTTTGTCCCAGGTTTATAGGTCATCATAATTTTCTTGCCCGTTTCCTATTTTATTTGGGGTCTTTGCATCGTGTCCATTTTTCCATGCTTCTCTATTTATCAACGATATAGCAACGACCTTCGATAATTTACTGCTTATTTTTGTTTGCACGATTTCCGTGGATACGGGCCTGCGAACGGTGAGTAATGGGTAGCTCGCCGTACGATCAGCACCAGGCCCGTGAGTCGACGGCGCGTAGAGTTCCACGCGCGCCTCAAAGAGATGTCAGCCATCACTGACGGGGCCCATCATGGCCGATGACTGCATGCCAAGGGGTAGCGGATACCCGGGCCTGCGGACGGCGAGAAATGGGTAACTCGCCGTCCGATCAGCACCAGGCCTGAGAGTCGACGGCGCGTAGTGTTCCACGCGCGCTTCAAAGAGTTGTCTGCATTCATGACTGGGCCCGTCATGGCCGATGCCTGCCCATGGGTTTTTTTTTTGAGTATAAATTCGAAACAGAGTTACCTCGCCCCTGGGCACTCAGAGCACGGAAGGAACAGGGGTGGGTTTTAGTCAGTAAGAGCTGACACGCCCTTCTGCTCCACCCTAGAGCGGAAGATGTCACTGGATGATGTCCCACACCACAAAAAAAAATGGGGTAGCGGGTAAATTCGTAACGGAGTTACCGCTCCCCTGGGCACTCAGGCAAGGAAAGAACAGGGGTGGGTTTTAGTCAGTAAGAGTCTGACATGCCCTCCCGCTCCACCCAGAGCTGAGAGGCAGTTTTAGATGGTATGATGTGCTTTTAGTTAAGAAACGATGGTTGGACTGTGTGAAAGAGGATATGGGTAAAAAGGGGGTGACTACAGAGATGACGACTAATAGAGGAGTATGGAAGAAAAAGACATGTTGCGCCGACCCCAAATAAATTGGGATAAGGGCAAGAGAATGATGATGATGATGTGCTTTTAGTTCTTCTTGCTAAACATACAGATGTGTTGTTTACCACTTTTTTCTTCCTAACTAAGACGAAGAAGTAGAAGAGGTTTACGTTGAGTGTTTTGATATCTGTCTTATTTAGTTTCGAGGTACAAAAAGCCAAAATTAAATAAATTGTCCAGTTCTTTTTCAACGCAGCACATTATTTTAAGTTAGTGTTGGATATGGCACAGAGTAAAAATAGTACTTACCTAGCTCCTGTACCTACGTAGGACATTTATGTTCGTACCTATAGTTGTAAAATGATGTTAAACGTCTAACTCTCGACAGTTACAAGTAAGAAGACACATTGATTGATGTATTACGGTACCTGCCTGTGCTTGTAATATTTTCATATATTTGACTGAAGTAAAGATATTTCCTGCCACTCCCAAGGGTTCTATTTTGAAGTGCAGTCTATTTCTGTCCCAACATTGTTGTGGCTCGTCGGGCAGTTGACAGATGTCTACGTACGAGTAATTAGTTGGTCGTACGATTGTATATTATGTGGATGTTCGTTTTATACGAGAGACGAGAGCACTCTGGAATATTTCATTAGTGTATTGATTAGAGGCTATTGAATAAAGCCAGATATGAATGGATTCAAAGTTAGTAACTCCATAGAAAGAACTGCGTGATCATCAGTATGCCCAGACTTTTCTCCCAATACCTTCCTGTATTCCATACGGAGTGTCTGCCTTGATTTTTTTTAACGTGTGGAAAACCTCATGGATATCCTGCGCTTGGGGTGGGCGCTAGGGTCTGTCAGTCTCTGACTGACTAAAACCACACGGTGTCCTGCAGCTACCGTTGGCTCGGGCGCTGCAGTGCTTATGCATTTCATCACGCTAGTTATTGGCCCGCATAAATTTTTGCGGACGCCGTCACCTTTTGCGACCGTACGATCGCCATTCTTCTAGAGGCGTGTACGGAACACGGCGCGCTGCCGTCTCGGGCCTTTGTCTGTTCAGGTACCTACTTATAGGCCACATCCTATGGTGGCCGGAGGTCGTTCTGCGTCATCCGAATAACTGACTGCTTATCTGATCTCCATAACCCAGTAATGAGGTACCTAATACTTTTACTTTTTGTTAAGACATCAGACTTTCGTTCGTAAGAAATCATTCTAAAATAAAATAAAACATTCACGCAACTTTGCCTTCCGATAACTTTACAAATCTGATTTTCTAAATCCATACAAAAGGCAGCAAATACCGATTTAGTCAACAGCTGCCCCGGCCCAAATGTAACTGTACCTACATATCACTTCTCCTAGCCAGATGTAAGGTACTTAAACAAGTGCACCGGACGTTTCACGGGGTTACCCGAATTACCCACTAAAACTTCCGATGCAAACGGCATGGATGTTTACCGTCGTAAAGAACCACAACTGCGTATATACCAGCAAGTGACTAAGCGTCTGCCAGGCCAGTTATGACCAGACATAAGTGCGCCATATTGAACTAACATCATAAAACGAACAGTCACGGTACCTACTTTGAAAAACCCATTTCATTTGGAAAACAAAGAATCGGCAATTTCAAGTCTGATTCATGCAACTGTGCGTGCAACATAGCGTGTCAGTTTTGAAAATCCGACACCAAAGATATGACAAACACGAAACTTTAACTTTGGCAACAAGCAACTTTATAAAGCTTGATACAGTGATTGACAAAAATCAATCGGAAGGTTACCGACATAGTCCGAAGAATCACCAAACTGAAGTGGCAGTGGGCATGACATTGCTCGCAGAAAAGATGATCGATGGGGCTTAAATGTTCTGGAGTGGCGACCGCGTACCGAAAGACGCGGCGATGGAAGGCCGCAAGGTGAGCCGATGACCTGGTGAAGGTTGCAAGTAACCGATGGATGCGAGACACACAGGACCGGTCGGTGTGATGATACTTGGGGGGTATAATGTTGATGATGATGATGAAACAGAACGCAGTGAATCGCTGATGCTAAAGTATCGTGGCTGCTATGACCCTATCCTTCTTGTGTTGCAAATACGGCATGGATCTTTTCCCTCGTAAAGAACCACAACTGCGTATACCAGCAATATGCAAGTGACTATATAAGCGTCTGCGCGAGTCACGACCAGACATTAGTGCGCCATATTGAACTCATACCATAAAACGAACAGTCACAGCACATTACAGCAACCCATTTCAGTTAGTAAACAAATTGATTGCAATTTCAAGCCTTGTTAAACGTGATGCGTTTGCCACAACCGTGTATAAAGATACTTTAACGACCAGCAATTTTCGGAAGCCCGATATAGCAATTGACAAAGAGTGACTATAGATATTCTATTTCACGAAGGCAGGTTGAAAGAAGAATAAAGAATACGTTTATTTGCGGTAAACCTGACGTAAAGAAAGACCAAACACAGTATGAGTAAACTATTTTCTTTGACGCCAAGCGCGCCCAGCTTACGCACGCACAAAAAAGTATACGTGAAGCTACTCACACATCCAAGGGGGTCTTTCCTAAGCCTCGCTGTGCACGGCAGCACAGTGCCGTCGTATTCCCTCTAACCACTCGGTGGGCAATCAGAGTCCCCAATCTGAGCGCCCAAGATTACAAAGTCATGTACATATTTAGTGGCCAAACAGAACGCAACGGTTCATCAAATCACTGATGTTATACCTAAGCCACAGCGATTGACAAACGCAATCGCCAAATATTCAAATGCGAGTTTCTAAATCGCTGATGCTGTAGCTAATGCCTTTTTTTTAAATTACTAACATCATATGGATCAAGGTCTGAAATAAAATATTTTTATTTAATTTTTTTTTTAAACTAGCATCTTGTAATTCAGGCATTAGCTACAGCATCAGCGATTTAGAGACTCGCGTAGCTAGAATCGCTAGCAAGTAGGTAGGATTTCCTGGCATGTTATCCTGGCTTGGCACATACGAAGATGAAGATTATTCTGTAAACACGAACAGACAATCACAATATTGCTATCCTGCCTTGAAAAACTAGCCTTCTGTAGTCTGTTTCAAGTATCCGCCGCTTTATGGAAGATTACCACCATGAAGAAACCACAAACTGAGGACATACGTACAACATCAACAAGTGACTAAGCGTCTGACTGTTCAGTAATGCCAGACATAAGTGCTCCATACTGAACTAATATCATAAAACGAACAGTCACGGCACATTACATCCTTAGTAAACAAAGTGATTATACTTTCAAGCCCTATTTCACGTAATTTGTGGCCCGTAATCGTGGATATCTTATCGGTTTAAAAATACCTACAATCTTCGTCAAAGATTTAAACTTCTAGAGGTATGCGGAACAGGATGTAAAGTCCCGCAAACCTCCATTGAAAAGGGAAGATCCTCCGACCAGACATGTTGTGTCTGGTCCGGGCAACTACCCGATAGTTGATTTTAAACTCTGCTTGTGCGACGCAGGGTTTGTGTGTTTAGTTTGTATGTGTCATCATAGATATCGCTACAAACTAAATGGGTTATGGACACGGGATCAGTTCGCGTGTCAGCTTAGGTAATAGTTAAGCTTCTGGCCTTTTATTGGCTTCGCTAGTGATTATTTTTAAGGAAAGTTCAGTGAGCAAGTCAGTGAGTAATACTTACTCAAGGATCATCATAGTAGAAAACCACAACTGCGTACACTATCAAAGGACTACGGGTGTTTCTGACTAGTCATGGCCAGACACAAGTAGATATTCCATCGATCCATCATCATAAATAAACAGTTACAGCACATTACAATAACCCATTTCACTTAGGTTGACCATTTGCAAGCTCTGACTCACATGATTCGTAGGCCGCAGTTGTGACGGAGAAGGAGGCATCGGGGAGGCAACTGCCTCGATACCTATACCGTCCGCACCATTAACACCACCACTAAGGCACCATAACACACTACACACACACACACACACACACACACACACACACACACACACACTTTTGCACCATTTAAGGCAGGTGGGACTTCAGGGTCGCGGACTCTCAGAGTGGAGGGTCTGTGCGCCCACCAAGTGATCCCATTAACTGCCAACGACCTTGAGTGGTTAGCTTGCGTGTTCTGTGTTGAGCTCAACGCGTCATACTTCCACCCAGTATAATAGGACTTGCCCATCAAGGAGCGCTGTCCGAAATTAGACGATTTTTTTTTTTTTTTTTCATAAAACAATAAGTATTATACTAAAACACGTATACTAAAATATAACAAATTAAATGATCTATAGAATTGTGAAGGTTTCATAAAAATACGCTTTTGCATGATTCTCAATTTCTTATCCGCCTTAGACATAACTTTACAAATCAATTACACTATATTATAAAAACATAATTTAAAATATTCACATATGAAATTACGAAAAAAATTGTCTAGAGTAACATATATTTTTTTCAAAGCAATAAAACCAGTCGTTTAGACGTGATCTTCAATACAAAATAATTTAAAGTCGTATAACTGCGCCTTAAAGACGGTGGCACCGTAATCACGTGCTGCCTTCCACATCAAGGCTCAGAGAAGACCCCTTTACAGTCTCCCTAGAGATGTGCCCTAACAGGCGTTTTATAGAGGGGGTTCTGGGGTGGTCTTTTAAAAGGTCACGGAACCCCCTCCATGTGCTGACGGTGATCACTTCATCAAATCCGACACCCCCTGGTCTTTTTCCCCAAAAGTTCAGGCACCTTTCGAAGATTTCCCCCCGATGACAAAAAATAAAGTCGTAAGTGTTTACCCACGAACAGAACACAACTAGTGACTAAGCGTCGGCCTGTCCAGTCATATATTGATCCATCATCATAAACGAACAGTTACGCCACATTAAGATACAGTGATCTCACTTTCAAGCACTATTTCCTAAGATATGTGGCCCGCGATCATGCAGAGCGCACAGTTTTGAAAACACGAGCGTCGCCAAAGATATAAACCTACTTTAGTTGTAATGGCTAAGAATAAGCTCAACTAAAGCTTACCCCTTTCCCAGTGAATGTGTGTTTAGTGCTCTTTCTACGTTTTTGTTAGAATTGGATCACTTTTATGTGGGTGAAATTGATCCAAATTAGTGAAAGAGGTAAACTTTAAAATATCAGTTTAAAGAACTCAAAAAACACGCTTTATTTTTATTTTTTCGTATTCTACTCAACAAACTTCATTTGCGTATCAAATCATCATGGGAATATAAAAAAAAAAACTAGTCCGCCATCTTTGCGGAGTCCGCCATATTCGATTTAGAATGACGTCACTTAGCTAACCATGCATTGTCATCCAAAATAATTATTTTATTATATTTGGAAAACTTACAACTAATACATATACATGCTTAAATATTCTAGAAAATTGATGCCAATTACAAGTTTTCACTTATAGTGTAAGTAAACAAAAGCAGAAAACAAACTATACAGCCAAAAACAAAGTTAATGTTCGCTTCAAAAACAAAAAGAAGATTAAAAAAAAAAAAACAACAAAATACAAACTTACAATGATAAATTAAAATTGCCAACAAAAACATAACATTTGTAACTCCAAACTGCAAGGTTATGAAAAGCTCGTAAAGAAACGATTACAAAGAGTTCTTTTCAATTTACATAAGCATGTAGGGATGCAAAATTTCAGCGCAATCGAAAACCGGGAAGTGGGTCTTTTTTTTTTTGTGGGGTGGGAAATCATCCAATGACTTCTCCCACTCTGGGTGGAGCGGGAGGGCGTGTCAGACTCTTACTGACTAAAACCCACCCCTGTTCCTTCCTGCCCTTAGTGCCCGGGGGCGAGGTAACTGTGTTTCGAATTTATCAGGCAGGCAGAGGCCCTGACGGGCTCCGTCCTAATTGCTGACTACTCTTTGAGGCGCGCGTGGAACACTACGCGCCTTCGACTCTCGGGCCTGGTGCTGATCGGACGGCGACCTACCCATTGCTCGCCGTCCGCAGGCCCGGGTGTAATCTGTAAGCTAAGAACTACATTCTATATTTTTTTTTTTCAAAATTTTGGGTCTAGTGGTGTCGGAGATACGGGGGAGGGGGGGGGGGGGTCATTTTCATCTATTTTCTCAAATAGCTTAAAAAAATATATATTCGAGATCCTTACAATAAGCTCTTTCATTTGATAAGTAGCACATTACAGTTTAATAAACTTTATTTAATTTTATGATTTACACCCCCAAAGTGATCCATTCCAAATTTATTTATTTACGTTACACGTTTGTGTTTGGGTCACAGATATTCATGTGTGTACCAAATATCAACTCAATCGGTCGAGTAGAGTCAGAGTAAATTGGCTGTGATAGGACGGATAGACAGACAGACGCACGAGTGATCCTATAAGGGTTCCGTTTTTACATTCTGATGTTCGGAACCCTAAAACACGCACAAATAGCAGTACGTTGATGATGATGATGATTGATGAGATCTTTCACGTGGAGGCTGTCAGTTGCAAAAGTAGTCATCAAAGGAGCACCTACACAAGTCAGTCTGCCTGCGCCTTTTCCCAACTATCATGGGGTCGGCTTCCAGTCTAACCGGATACAGCTGAATACCAGTATTTTACATGGAGCGACTGCCTATCTGATCTCCACAACCCAGTTACTGGGTAATACGATACCCCTTGGTAAGACTGGTTTTCAAACTTTCGGGGTTCTAACTACCTGTAACGACTGTAAAAGATCCACGATTGGCAGCCGGGAACAACGGCTTTACGTGCTTTCCGAGGCACGTAGGAGTCTCGGTATGTAAAGATGGTCACCCATCCATGGACCAACCCCGGCAAGCGTAGCTTAACCTGATAGATCGACCCCTGCGGTTGTTATTACTTTAACCTACACAAGTATTCTGGTATAAATCAATGAACACGTGGGTTCCGTGGGTGGCACAAGAACTATCAGACTATTTAAAAGTCCGGCCATTTTATTTTAGTAAATGCCGCATTCCAATGGCGCCGCGTTTATGTAATAATTCGTTTCTTATTAAACGTTGGGCCGTGACCGCGAATTTATTTGCACTGTTTTACGTGATAGTGGTAATTTCTTCTTCTTTTTTTGCTGAATGAACTGAGGCCAATCTTTTTTAGGGTTCCGTACCCAAAGGGTAAAACGGGACCCTATTACTAAGACTTCGCTGTCCGTCCGTCTGTCTGTCTGTCTGTCCGTCTGTCACCAGGCTGTATTTCATGAACCGTGATAGTTAGACAGTTGGAATCAACAAAGAAAAACTTTTTTACAAAAAAAACAACCGACTTCCAAAAAAAAATTTTTATTTTTCGCTTTTTAGTTGTTATATCCCAGAGCTAAGAACCCCAATAACATGTAACGTGGAATTTAAACATTTGGAGAACACAAAACGTCATCAAGATATGCGTATTTTTCGTTTTTGTTCAGTTTCTCAAAAAGCGCTAAAACAATTTCGATAAAAATTATACGGGACCACCTCGGGAGTATATTCTTTCGGATAAAAAAAGAATTTTGAAAATCGGTACACAACTGACGGAGAAATGCGCGGACATACATAAAAAAAAAAAAAAAAAAAACATACAGTCGAACATACAACCTCCTCCTTTTTCGAAAGTCGGTTAAAAACAACAAATACTAAAAAACAGAATAAAATACATATAAAAAAGGGGGCTCCCATACAAAAAACGTGATTTTTTTGCTGTTTTTATAGATAATGTACGGAACCCTTCGTGCGCGTGTCTGACTCGCACTTTGCCGGTGTCTTTTTCAGTGTATATCATCACTTTAGACTTTTTCTTTCAGTGTAAGATGGTCTTAATACTTTAGTTTTCAGGGTTCGGTACCCGAAGAATCCAAACGGAGCCCTATTGCTGTCACTCACGTGTCCGTCTATCTGTCCGTCTGTGTATCTATCGTCTGTGACAAAATTTTGTTTCGAAGAATTTTTTAACTTCCTAATGACGTATTTTTTTTTTCTGTGAACTTGAAATTTGGTGATATTGTTTATTATTATGTATATTTTTTTAACAAATACCAATATATTGATAGATCAGATTTTTTCTTTGATAATTCCCACATTTGGCACAAAACCCTAAATGTGCAAAGTCCTATACGTACTTGGCTGGTTTTTATTTCTGACAGCGGCTTCACCCGCGTGAAATTAATACTTCCACCCACTATAAATTATAACCTTTGTACTATTTCAGACTATAATCTACCTCTGTGCCAAATTTCATCCAAATCCGTTCAGCCCAATGACTTTATAGCCTCCGTGGTTTAATTTTCTTTGGTTCTGCCGTTCTGGCGTGATTGAGTAACAAACATCCGTCCATTCACCCATTCCCACTTTCGCATTTATAATTAGGAATCGTTTATAAGTAGGAATCATTTATAAGTTGGAATCTTTTATAATTAGGAATCATTTATAAGTAGGAATCATTTATAAGTAGGAATCATTTATAAGTAGAAATCATTTATAAATAGGAATTATTTATAAGTAGGAATCATTTATAAGTAGGAATCATTTATAAGTAGGAATCATTTATAAGTAGAAATCATTTATAAGTAGGAATTATTTATAAGTAGGAATCATTTATAAGTAGGAATCATTTATAAGTAGGAATCATTTATAAGTGAAAATCATTTATAAGTAGGAATCATTTATAAATAGAAATCATTTGTAAGTAGGAATCATTTATAAGTAGGAATCTTTTAAAGTAGGAATCATTTTCACAGCGCTAAAGTTTTACTACTATTACCTTTATTTTTTTTACCTTTATTTTATTTTTGCTGCACGAGGGATTGGAGAAAAATTTTTGCGTCGAGAAAATGATTTCTCATATGCTAACTTTTACAGTTACCTACTATCCAAACAATGGAAAAAAACGTTCTAGAGCAAACAAAAGCTTCGCTCACGTCGAATTAGTACTTACCCCAATATAAATTATAGCCATGTCCTATTCCAGACTATAATCTATCTCTGTGCCAAATTTCATCCAGATCCGTTCAACCGTTTTGGCGTGATTTAGTTACACACATCTATCCAAGCGTTCGCATTTAGGAATACGTTCTCTCAATACATAGGCGAACCCAAGGTAACAATTTAAGCTTTTTCTGAAATCTATACTATATCATCATCATCAGCCTTTTAATGTCCCCACTGCTGGGGCACAGGCCTCCTCTCTGTAACAGGGTGTGGGCCGTAATCCACCACGCGGGCCCAATGCAGGCTGGTGGATGTCACATGTCTTCGAATAGTTTAACGAATAAGAATACTATGGGCCGATTTCACCGTCCATTTAACGAGGAAGGATATATGCTACATAACATCCCGCTCGACCTGCTCCTGTTGGAAACAACCAACAGGAGCAGACCATCAGGGAAAAATGTGGCTAAAACGGGAAAAAAAATCCTTTTGAGAGCTTTAGTTGCGTGCGCTGCGTAAACGGTTAAAGTTACGCAAAAATGATGTATAACGGAATTGTTCTCCTTTTAAAGTTCTAAAAAAAAAGTCCGCGACATCATATTTCTATCTTATATGGTTAACTTACTGTAATCCTTTAATATGGTTTTTATTTTTTACGCTAAGCTTAGTTCAGTAAAACTTAGTTTATAGACCGTATGGTGAAATCGGCCCTATATCGATAATAAAAATTCAGACTAAACAAACGACAACGTCTCATTACACCGATGTCAACAGCTTTTGGCAGTGTCTGCCCGGGGTTCCCAGAACTCCAGCCAGTCTGAACAACCACACACTGACTGGTGGCCCTGAACCAGTTACGAGAGTGGACATCTTACGTCACGGAAAACTAGCGGAGATAGGGAAAGTCGACCTGTTTGTGTTTTGTTTTCAGAGAACTGGAAAAACCTGCAGGTAATAAATAGGTGTTTTTGTTGTTAAAGAATTAAAATATTGTTTAAACGAAGTAGGAGTAAACAAGACATTTTTCAATAATTGATTCTCGAAATAAACACAGATTTATTTTTCTTCGCGTAACCCAACAAACACTTCATGTTAGCGCACGATAGAGCTACGAACGTTATCTCTATTTTAGGAGACATGTGAAAAATTCGTTGCGAGACCCAACACAGTTTAATCTTTTCTCCGATACTCATCGAGCTTCAGTAGTGTGACGGGTTGGACCAATGAAAAAAAAGGTCAGAACATTGATAAAAATCGACACCTAATTTCACCAAAAAAGCAATGCAAATAGGATATCTAAATCGACTGAAATGCAAAATTTTGCTCTAAGAGAAAAGCACCTTGTTTAGGACCACCACCATGAACATCTCTTCTATAACAAAAACATAAACTTTTAATCGTTTTAAACGACTTCGAAAATAGGAGGAGGTTCATGTTTTTTTTTATTACGCATATTCCGTGCACTTAACACACTTTTCTAAAGCTTAAACTCAACCATGAACCCAGTAGTATTATTAGGTAAACTCGTGTTTCGTAATGCGCCTGCGCTTGCCAACAGGCGGAGGGATCCACATTAATCAACGGGTTAATCGTCCCGACGAAATGGACGAACAAATGGGATTGTTAACAGTTAAGATTCATAGGGAACAGTCCAGGCCTATTGCATGTTATTTGTGGCTTGCTGAAACTACTTAAGTATTGGTTAGTTATGGGCATGGTGAGACTGAAGACACATTTAAACCGTGTTTTTACGTTTTCAGTCATAAGATTTTTGGTAAAACTTTAAGAATTGGAAGTTATACTGTCATTTCGTTTATTGTGATTTTCTGTATAGTGTGTATATGCAGTTTTTTTTTTATATGGGATAAGCCCGCTACACTACTTCCAAACCACAATAACTCCTAAAAGCTAGAATCAACAGTGTGGACCACCAGAAAAGCGCCTAGGCAATGAAGCTCGACAAGTCCCGGAGAAACGATTAAACTGTCTTGGATTATGCTACAAAATCAATCAGAAAGAAACAGCGGAAAAAAACATAATTTCCACTCTTGTTTTGCAGCAGGGTTTCAGCAGATTCCTTTGAACATCTCTTACAAAAGTCAAAGTTTTATTTTCATTTCCATAACAAGATGCAAACTAGGTCCCAAGTGGCAAAACAAATAAAAATTGTCACCCATATTTCAGAGTCGTTTTAATAAACGTCTGATAATTTGAGGCGTGTAATAAATCCATCAGATTCAAAGGTAACTCGGACAATGTTCTTTACGATGCTCGCAATTTGTTTTTTCTTGAATTTTTTATCAAAAATATTGGCCTTAAAACTCGCTGAGCGGTCTCAATGCAGCAGGAACAAAGTTTATTCGGAATATGTTTTGCGTAATAAATAATGATGCATAAACAGTTTGGGGTGGCGTGGAGTGATACCCGAACCAGGATGCCACGTTTTCACCAAGTGATTCTTTATACAAAAATAAATTTTACGATCGTTGAATGTCTTGAAGATATTGGAATACTCTTGGTCGTGTTGTATAAAATACATGTCATTTATGAGATGGTGTGTGTCCAGAAAACGCAGTTCGTTCTATTCTCGTGGCAAAGACAATTGCCAGAATCCACACATCTTACAAATATCACCGTAAACAACTCCATTTGCTCTTCAATCCTAAATCAGGAAATGCCAGACCCTGTCACAGCATAACTCCCTCGTAAATCAATTTTGCTAACAGCACAGCACATTAACAACATATGCACATATTTGTCACCCGGCTTCCCTTGTAACGTCCAAGTTTAAATTAATGCGGTGTGTTTCGAAGGGCCGCGTGAAGTATGGTGGCACTCACAAATTTACGGGTTTATAATTAGTTTGGAGGCGTCCCAATTCAGTGCAGTGTTTGTAAATGCATCATGTTTGTTGTTATAAATATGCTTTGTGTGGTGAATGTCGACGGACGATTTTATGGCTGATTAGTTGGTATATGATTATTTTTTTGGGAAAGAGCATAAGGTCTATTTTTCCGAATTTATTTCAGAGATCGTAAGAAGTCTTGTTAGCATTATTCAGGTCCAGACTAACTCTTTAGTAAATGCTGCGATGGTAACCCTTTCGGTATGCATGTTCGGCGCAATTTTGTTGTATCTTTGTGTATTACTCTTTTGTTTGTAGCTGTTGTGTTTTGTCTGTATTGAATAAATGTTTTCTAACCTCCGACGCAAAAAGAGGGGTGTTATAAGTTTGACCGCTATTTGTGTGTGTCTGTCTGTCTGACTCATAAACGGGTAAATCAATGCGTTTTTTAAATTTGAAAGCAGGCTTTTAAATAAATTTGCGATGGTTCATAGACATGTTTTATTATGTAAAATTGGTTCAGCCTTTTCAAGCTTTTCAGCTCTTTTATGTTTTTTAAATGTTCGCTTTTTTAAGCGTTGGGATTTTTTTTAAATTTTAATTTAATTGGTATCTTGTTATTCTATTCTAATATATCTCTATCTTTGTAACCTAACCAACTGTGTACGTAGGTACCTAAATGATTTTTGTTGATGTTTATTGTGTTTTTTTGTTTTTGTTCTTATATGTAATTGATGCTCGCTTCCAAACAAGTAGACTTAATTTCTCGTGTAGGTAGAGTCCTACTTCAAACACCCATTAAATAAACATTTCTTTCACCATCAAATTAGTTACTACCAGTCTCCAATTTTCCCCACTTAAATCCCGATTTGAAGGCAATAATAATCTCAAACATTATTCAAACTCTCGGACTGGGAGATTGGCCAACTTCTCAAGCATATTGTGTTACTGTTGAACCTGAACTACAGCTAACTCCGACGGTTATAAATATAAAAAATCTTGGCTATAGTCAATGCTTTTTATTTTTTGCTAATCGACGTCTTGACAGTGTTCTCAGCGTGATCATTCTTAGTGTTGCTTGGTTCTGAAAGGTCCCTTGAACAATAAGTCAAGACTCCTCTGTGCCTCTCGTGCCAATCGTGGTTCTTTGACAATCATTACGGGTCGTCAGAAGCCCAAAATTCTGACAACCAGTCTTACCAAAGGGTATCAATACGATACCCGTTAGAAACGTCTTGACAGTGTTCTCAGCTTGATCATTCTTAGTGTTGCTTTGTTCTGAAAGGTCCTTTGAACAATAAGACGTAGAAATATTGTATTCACTAACAGGTTCGGTGATAATTCATGTTGGTTTTCCAGCCTATCTAATCTCTCTTAAATTCCAATTCATTTAATTGTTTCAAAGGAAAATCGTTTTCTTGATTCCTCTGGCCTTGCGAAAATATTACCGGCTAGTGAAGTAGTTTTGTCGAACCGTTTGGGTTGAAACTTGTGCCGTGCGGAATTTAAAGCTTTATCTAAGCGCCTAGTTGACACTTCGCGAGCTGGCTCTTATCTAGCAGCTAAGCATTGCCATACAACGTGGCAATGCCGCCAGTCTTTTGATTACACTTCCAGTCAGCAGTCAGCCAGCGATGCTGAGAAATTATTTGACGCCATATTTTATATTTTATTAAACTAAGAGTTTTGTTGTGCATTTTTTGATCTGATTTTAAACGGTGATATTATCTTGCTATTATGTGCGATCTTACTTTTAATTTAAAGTAGAGTAGTGTTTATCCTACTTTTACAAAGTAGGTAATGTGTTGAAAATGGCACAACATAGTCAGTGTTGTTTGAAATTGCAAAACATTGCGCAAAGGTATTTCTACAAATATACCTACCTGTTTATTCGTCACCTGAAAGGCATTACCCTCCTTTCTGCCCCGTGGGAGGCGGGGGGAAAATACCACTGTAATGGAACTGTCTTATAACACAGCAGTCGTAACAGTCGATTGAGACTGTCATTACGATTTTAAACGAGTCTGGAAAAATATTCGTGACGTTTTTCTCAATCTGTAAACAGGGCGCAATGACTTAAAAAATATCCTGACTGAATGTATACACACCTAACCACATGTAAACACTCTTTAGTCCAGAGTGAACAGGTGAGATGCTTCTAGGCTAGTATCGTCTACCACATCATCGTTCACCATCAGATGAGGTAGTGATCAGACGCAAGCCATTCAATCTAAAAGCTGTAACACACGCTCAGATTTGCTCTGGCAGACCAAATCAAGCTGTAACACACTCAGATTTAGTCTGGCAGACCAAATCCGCCAGACCAAATCTGGGCGTGTGTTACATCTTTTACAATCTCGTGTCACGGTGTTTGTGGTTGCACTCCTCCGAAACGGCTCGACCAATTTTAATGATTTTTTTTTTGTATATTTGATAGGTATGAGAATACCCCCCATTTTTTAATCACAGAACATCGTTTGCTGGTTCAGCTAGTAATAATATATAATACTTATACGAAGTCACATCTGGAGGAGCTCGTGGCTAAAGAAATAACAGCTGCACTGGTCGATTCATCAGGTTAAGCTACGCTTGCCGGGGTCGGTCCATTGATGGGTGACCATCTTAACATACCGAGACTCCTCCATGCCTCGGAAAACACGTTAACCGTACCGGCTGTCAATCGTAGTTTTTTAACAGTCGTTACGGGTGGTCAGAAGCCCGAAAGTCTGACAACCAGTCTTACCCAAGGGTATCGTTTTACCCAGTTACTGGGTTGTGGACGTCAGATAGGCAGTTGCTCCATGTAAAATACTGGTATTCAGCTGCATTCGGCTAGACTGGAAGCCGACCCCAAGATAGTTGGAAAAAGGCGCGGGCAGATTGATTGATAGGAAATCACATCTCCAATGTTTGAAATAATTTATCTCGATTCGCTCTCGCATGTACTATTTCAGTAATGTCACTACGTTTATCGTTCTCACCTACCTTTGTAGGAATAGCCAGCAAATTACACAACGCAGAATAATTAAACCGAACACATATTGCTTTTCCAAGAAGTCATTACAAGCCGTACTTTCACAAAGGATTATGCACACTTAAATCTGTCAGTATGTTTAGTAGGTAGGTACTCCGTCAGTTATTGTGCAGTTTATAGCGGCAGAACGAAAGCTGACACAATAGAGGTTTGTTGTCATTTCAGCAGGTATTTATTTTGGAAAACAAAGAGACTCGCGTAGTGACAGATTTAGACGAGGCATGAAGGAGAGACGTGCTCTTGCACATGTAGGTCCTGCTAACATTGTTTGTGTTGTGTGGAAGTTCGATTATTCGGGCAGTGACCACGACGTTATGGCTTCTCTTGTATGTGGGGATATACCATGTAAGATATTTCTATATACAATTATTTTTTCTCATAATTTGGTTTCTGAGAAAAAAGGCTTGAGCTTTGTACAGACACCACAGTCACATTTTATGTATATTCTTTTTTGCCATCATCATCATCATCAGCCTTTTTTGCCAATCTTACTATAATATTATAAATGCGAAAGTTTGGATGGACGTTTGTTATACAATCACGACAGAACAGCTGCACGAATCTGGATGAAATATGGCACAGAGATAGATTAGTCTGGAATAGCATATAGGCTATAATTTATAGTCGGCGAAATACTTATTCCTTGCGGACGAAGTCGCTGGCAAAAACCACAGTATACGATAAAGAGATTCCTAATTTTAGGAATCTCTATATCGTATACTGTGGCTTTGTTAACGGAGCATGTGTGCTCAGGATGCGCCATGTATGTAACCTGTAAAAGCTGCTTTGATGTTCCACGTTTCGCCTGCAGACACAGGGCTAGTTTTAGACATAGCTACCTTTATTTCTCGACCGACTTTTTAAAGATATGTGTCCGAATTGTAAAACGGCTCTCAAAAGTCCGTCGTCTGCCAATGGATTGGGTATTTTAGCGCTAAGTGACGTTCGTGTCTCATCACTCCGCACCAACACTGATGCAGCCTAGTGTTTACCTACTGAAACGTTTCATGTGTATTGCAGTCTGTTTCATATGTTTATGTAATCAGGCGCCCCACTGGCTGATGTCTACTTCAAGATGCCGTAAATAGATAAATATCTGTTCTATATTGGAGTATGTTGTTAATTGTTTTATGTCTCCTTTGTAACAAAAAACCGGCCAAGTGCGAGTCGAACTCGCGCATGAAGGGTTCCGTACCATAGTACAAGATTATATCATATAGCATAATGTGAATGCGAGAACTATGCATTTCGTTATATTCATGTAGGTTTTATTGTCTGGCAGTTTGAGTATTTTTGCGGCCTACCCAAATGTCCTTACTTCGGTATTATTCGTCGGTTCGTTGAGCTCCTCAAAGTTCTGAATTGAGCTTCGCTAAAAAATGCTTGCACTGTCTGGACAGGTCCACTCGAACTTGTGTGTTGCTTTCCTCAAAAGCTCATCCCAGATATAAAGGTACATAGTTCTCATTATGATTTGACCAGTACATATTGTATGGATTTTAACACTTTAAAAGAGACTTTGACCTCTTAGTTTGTTTCGGTGTTTCTTCTCAGGGTAGTAAGCTAAGAAAAATCGGCCTCATCTAGCTAAAAAAAAAATGTTGACGTGTAAAAGTGTTGTTAAAACCTAATCCTTACAAAAATAGTTATAGCGGCAACAGAAATACATTCTGTGGAAATTTCGACTGTCTACCTATTCCGGATCATGAGATACAGCACACTGACAGACAGACAACCGGACGGACGGATAGCGGAGGTTTAGCAATAGGGTCCAATTGATTACCCTTCGGGTACGGAACCCTAAAAACAGAGTCTGTATTTCCTGAGAGCTACAACCTGGGAGTCTTTTAAGTCAATAGTGAATAGAGTACTTCTAGGCAAGCGTGCTCCATCTTCGACCA
The DNA here is from genome assembly GCA_951329385.1 of Polia nebulosa. Classification (NCBI taxonomy): domain Eukaryota; kingdom Metazoa; phylum Arthropoda; class Insecta; order Lepidoptera; family Noctuidae; genus Polia; species Polia nebulosa. Next base: position 2,959,667 of record OX589588.1, on the reverse strand, counting down.
CCTCATCGCTTATCATCAGGTGAGATATTGTTCAAACGCGAGCCTATCAGTAAAAAAAAACATATAATCTCTTTTGAATAATATCTGCCTACATATGCTTTCCAATTTGTGATAAACTATAAATAACAAGGTGACTGAGAGGGTTTTTTTCAGTGGATTTGCTGTTCCGACTATGAACTGGGTGAAAACATGTAAAATTTTTAAAACTAGGTTTGAGTCGAGGGAGATTTGATACTACTCCAGATTCAAATCTAGATTTATGATGGATTACCGTTCTGGAACACAAACCTAAATGTTTTAAAATACCTCTTTTCTCATTTTAGATTAGTTCGTTGGTTTTTAATATTGGAGTCTTCGTTTTGTTCATCCTTTCATACATCAACGTCGTTTGCAAGTAGGCAGTTCCTACGCCTCTAATCCTACCTATTAAACTATAGGGTTGACGACTAAAAAAATCTACCCTTCTACCCCCATCGGCCAAATCCGGGTTTCAAATTGAACCCCGACGACAACCCGGGTTGACAGCCGATTATTTTTTTTTTCACTTTAATATATTTTTTTTTGTCGCACTCACCAGTGAGTGCGGCTTAACAGGTTAAGTCCGTCAGATAACAAAAAAATATAGGACACGTATTTTTTCTTTTGTCACTGTAACAAAAAATGAAGACGATACAGTGGGTTGAAATTTCGGATCACGTCACACTTAGGTTAAAATTGTACCACTTTTTACTTAAAAGTGACGTAACAAGCCCCCACTCCTGAACTTTGATGCGTTGTATCTTTGTAATGTTCCATTAATTTTATAAAGCAAAAAATACGTGTCGAATATTTTATTATAATCTAACTTACGGACTAATTACAATTAATTTTTTTTTACCCTTTTTTTCTCGTCGATTTGGTTGAAATTTGGCACAGAGATAGATTATAGTTTGGAATAGCACATAGAACTTCTAATGCCACGCGAGTGAAGCTGTTGGTAGAAGCTTACTGCTAGCGACTTGCCTCGCATTTATAATCTGTATTCTGTATACTTATATAAAATTCAAAGTCCTGGCTGACTGATCGACTGAAGGTTATATCAACGCACAGCCTAAACCGCTGGTCCGAGAGACGTGAAATTTGGAGAGCGTGTTCTTTGTGAAAAGTAGTTATTGTGGCGATTGTATACACAGCCTATAGCCGGCGTGTGAGTAATGGCCTTCAGCTGGCAGTCGAGAATATTGAAGAGTGGTTCGAATCTTAAGATTTTAATGAAGGAATAGGTTGTAGCTATTGTTTCTAGGAGTTCTAGCGCGCCCGTCGTTGTGGGCGCTTGCATGTATTTATAATAAAAGTACAGTTCGCTATCCCATCGCGTTTCCCTTCCCACACTCCACAATCAAATCAAAGTACACTTGCATACATCATAAAGAAAAATAAACAATTTGAATTTGAATACGATACCCTCACGCAGACAGCGAGTGAGACAGCTCCCCACAGCTACAGCAGCACCCCTGGAGCCCTGCAGGTTCTACAGTATCCTATAAGAAAGGGTTTTTCGAAATTCAACCGCTAAGGGGTAGCAATTTTGGGCACGCCACCATTGCGGCGGTAGTGCCCCTCTTTGAGGAGGCTAGAGAGGCGTCACGGCGTCCTCACCTTTCGCCTACGCAGGTCTTCACCGGACACGGTTGTTTCGGGAGGTTCCTGTGTCGGATAAGGTGGGAGGAAACGCCTGGGTGTCACCACTGCGTGGATCGCTCAGAGCACATGGTGGAGCACAAGGTGGGGGTCTGCCCCACTTGGGCGGAGCACCGCCGTGTCCTCGTGGATGCGATAGGCGGAAGCGACCTCTCGCGCCCGGCCCTGGTTCAGGCCATGGTATGGAACGAGAGGGAATGGGAAGCAGTCTCCTCTTTCTGCGAAGCAGTAATGCTCGCGAAGGAGGAAGCAGAACGGGAAAGGGAAGCTCAACGGAGTGTCCCTCACGCCCCCAGCCGCAGCCGCCGCAGGAGACGCCCTGGGCGTAGGATGTCGAGCAGTAGGTAGCTCGCCGTCCTTTCAGCACCAGACCCGTGATTCGACGGCGCGTAGTGTTCCACGCGCGCCTCAAAGAGATGTTTGTGTGCCTGCATGCACAGGGGTAAATTCGTAACAGAGTTACCGCTCCCCTGGGCACTCAGGCAAGGAAGGAACAGGGGGGTGGGTTTTAGTCAGTAAGAGTCTGACACGCCCTTCCGCTCCACTCAGAGCGGGAGAAGTCATTAGATGATTTCCCAATCCATAAAAAAAGGGTTTGAAATTTATAACGCGGGAAGTACTAATTCCAGGCGGACAAAGCCGCTGGAAGAATAAATGCGAAAGTTTGATAGATGTTTGTTACTCAATCACGCGAGAACGGCTGAACGGATCTGGATGAAATTAGATAAATAATAATAATATAATACTACATAATAATAAAATTCTTTATTTCTCCTTACAATGACAAGATTTTTCTAGGTTTTACATAGTTATATATTTGTCTAATAAGCAATGTGAGGAGCTGATGTCTGAGTTGGGCATAAAATGCCCGTAATACAAATCACCAGATCCCCACCCCACGGAAGAACAAATAGTTTTTGTCAAAAAGTTACAATATTTCAATCTGAGGAGATTGAAGACTCAGAACTTAAAAAGTTATAATTTTGAGGGTAGAAATAGAAACAAAGTTAAGAACAAAAAGATAATCAGAACGCCTGATGTATCTGTGTGTATATGTGTGTCTAAGAGAGTGTATGATGTTAGTGTGCCGATGAGTCCGTGCGAGGGTTTGTAAATGATAAATCAGAAGCTAGTTAGTTATATTTTCTAGATTATTATCATATCTTAGTTTTTACGACATTTTCTAATGAGTACTGACCGGATCTATCTTGCCAAAATAATATATTATTACATCAGATTGACCTGAATAATGTTACAGTTGTGAAATAAAACATAATTTTAGCACTATAGCTGTTTCACAAATCGGTACATATAATGCATCTTGCAATAGCTTTTGATGTAAATCACAATTCGTAACGTGTTCAATAACCTAAACAACTCGTCGGGTTTCAAATGTTATGAGAAACTCTAACCTATCACCATACTGTTTCATAAATAAATATGAGCAAAGCAAAATTAAATGTAACAGTGCACAATGCGTTGGTAGAGAAGGCTATATTTAACACAAAGCACCTGTAAGATTTTAAAAATAAATTACTTAGTCGAATAAGTTCTAGAAATAAGCACTAGAAAATACGAAATTCAAAAGATATTTTCTTAGAATCCTCTAAATACGCGCACTAGTTTTGTGTGTGTCTGCATTTGTTCCCGCAACTAGGTCTCTTTGAATCTCTTCCAATAAGATAGATACTCCACCCAAAGCTCTTGTCGCTTTAATTTCGCAAACTCAAAACATTGTCTAGTTTTATTTAATGAGCTCTTTCATCTCACTTTTGATCTAATTCATTGATCAAAACGTCTCCGCAATTTTATCGATGTTCTAAATCACGATGTAGGTAATTAGACTGTAAGATTTACTTCCATTGCTCGTCTTTACACTTATCTGTGCAAATTAAATGACAGACGTCACATTTTCCCGCCCACGGCTGGGGATTTCCTAAAAACCGATGACTGTGTGACAAGGAAAAGGAGAGACAGCTTTTTTGGTTATAAATGGTGTTAATAATCATTTTTCATGAAACCAGAATGCGTCCACGCGACATTGCATGATTTACAATTTGATAATTTCGAAAAATATATGACACAGCTTTGAATGCATAATTTGTGTAAACAGATTAATCAATCACTCAGCGGGACTTTAATTTACAAAAATTTAGTAATCAGAATGTGAATATTTCCCTACATCCATTAGAGGTAGTGAAGAAAGCATAGTAGATAATATTACGACACGGTTGGCGCAGTGGTTGAGCGATCGGCTGCTGCGCTGCGTGTCGCGGGATCGATACGCGCATGGAACAATTTTTTTATGGACTTCAGATAGTTGTTCAGGGTCTGGGTGTCTCCGCCAGGGTCACGGGTGTTTGAAAGAGTCACCACGACCCTTGGCACAGGCAACTGATGAAACACGGGTGGGTTTTAGTCAGGAAGAGTCTGACACGCTCTCCCGCTCCACCCAGAACGGGTGAAGTTATTTGATGATTTCTCAACCCAAAAAAAAAAAAACAGTTGCACTATGGGAGTGCTGACAGAAGTGAAAAATTTAACAAAAATCGATCGATTCGAGATATAAAATCATAAATATCTCGAAAACCAATCGCAAAAATAACCAAAATTTGGGCTCCCTTTATAAATTCCGTATCCATAAGATCTAAATTCATTAAAAAAAAAAAATCCAACGCGCCTTGCGATCCGCTACGAGTGTTACGACGCGACGGTCGGTAATGGTGACGGTGTCGCTCAAGTTCAATTATTTTTGCCCATCTCAAAAGTGCCCAACGCACCTAAAGAAGTTTCCACTTCAAAAAGGGTCTGGGTGTCTATTCGTGTTTGTGAGTTTACATGTGGGTGAACGCATCCACGATACGGGAGTAATTTCTAGTGTAGGGCATCGTTTAAAAAAGAAAATCATCAAAGCTAAAGACAATGTGTCACAAACTTTATAGCATTCACCTCTTTACGTTTTCCGTAAACAAAATAATGCTTCATATCAGAGAAATGAGGTTTTTATCTCGATCGCTCCGTGTCCCCAACAGTTACAATAATTTGGTGCCAAAATCACGGTAATTTTTCTGTGAAGATGGCGGTCGTAAAGCGATTCAGGGAAACGGTTAATGACACGATGTCCATCATATTTACACGGGAAAATTGCATGAGTAATGAAACATGTATTTGTTGTGAAGATCTGCCGTGTGAAAAACTATAGTTTTCTTAGTAAAGATTTTCCTCATGTTATTATGATGTCATCTTTTATCTTTTTGGGTATCAGTATGAATAAAAAGTAACTCGTGTTCCTGTTGCTTTACGAGCTTTCTGTTTTCTAAGAGATGATTGGTAATCTTCTACAGATTTAAATTCAATCTTAGTCAACAATCAAACTGCCTAGCCGTTTCCCAACTATCTTGGTGTCGGCTTCCAGTCTAACCGGATGCAGCTGAATACCAGTATTTTACATTGAGCGACTGCCTATCTGACCTCCACAACCCAGTTACTAATACGATACCCCTTGGTAAGTCTGGTTGTCAGACATTCGGGCTTCTGACGACCCGTAACGACTGTCAATGATTGACAGAGATTGACAGCCGGGACCAACGGCTTTACATGCTTTGCGAGGCACGGAGGAGTCTCGGTATGTAAAGATGGTCACCCATCCATGGACCAACCCCGGCAAGCGTAGCTTAACCTGATGGATCGACCCGTGCGGCTGTTATTACTTTAAGCCACGAGCTCCTCTTCAATCTTATTAAATAAGTGATTTGTAATTGTTTTAAGATGCAGAATTGATAATTGCATTGCCAATCTCTGTTTTAGTTTGGCATGGCCAAAGTATTAGCATTAATTAACAGTAAAATAAAAGCAATCACTTGTAAATTTAGGTGTTTATTGAAGTGTTAACATCTTGAATTCATTTGGGCGGAGATTAGGCGATATATTGCGCACGTGAGTTGTCGCTTTAATGATGCAAATCATCGCACGTGCTTACAGACAATAAAATAAAATAAAATGTCTGGTGGCTCTGGGATCTTACTCTATAATTATTATGTTGCCTCTTTTCTCACCCTGTCTATCATTAAATCTTCTTCATAAGGATTTTAATAATAATGAAGCAAGAACGTGTTGCAGTAGGCCAGTAAACGTTTTTGGCACCTTACGCCAGTTCACACTACATTGAATCTATCGTTTTTAAGAAATCCATTATTTATTATACATTTTGTGGAAACGAAAAGACACATTACTTCCCCCTTTTATTGCTTCTCTGTGAGTCAAAACAGTGACTCAATGGAAAAACGACTTGTCATCTAGGTGAACAGACACTTTTCGTTTATTACGTGATTTTTATTTCGCGTTTCGTGATAAAATCTACGAAAGCATTTTCATACCGATACATTTTTCTCGGAACTTTTGAATCGTATAGTTTTATCTACCAAGGCGGGCGGTGCGGAAAATGTTTTCCCGGGAAACCCCGAAACCAAAACGATGAAATAATTTTGCACACCGTTTTCTAATCCTCTCATCCTCGACTTCAGGCGTATTGTTATAGATATTATATTATATTATGTGTTATTGCAGTTCTTTGTTGCTGCACGCCTACCTGCATAATTAACTAGTACGTATATTGATAAAATTCATTATTGCTGACCGAAACGAGTCTCAATCAGTAGATAAGTAGGTATTTTTTTTAGACAAGCCCGCCACACTATTCCCAAACCACTGTAACTCCTGTAAGCCAGAATCAACAGTGGCGACCACCAGAAAAAACGCCGAGGTAATGAAGCTCGACGAACCTGAGAGAAACGATTAAACTGTCTTGGGTCCCGCAACGAAATTAACCAGAAAAGAACAGCGAATGAGTAAAAAAACATAATTTCCACTTCCCTCCTAATCAAGCAGGAGACAGAATAAAGCTAGGCCATTAGGCACAAAGGGTAAGCCCAGTTGCCAACTAATATTAATGGGTCCTAAATTGTGAGCTGTTACATTTGATTCCAATAATAAGTAGGTATGGCAAAAACGCTTCAACGCACGGACATTCGTTCTAGCTTCCTCAAGGTCCGTGTAATAGACAACTCCAGACTTAGGCTGAATACTATCCAACATAATATTGCGTTCAGTTTGCCACAAAGTACACTCCCATAGGATAGTTCGTATTTGCAATCAAGTGTAGAACATTGAAGGCGAGGCTAAAAGTTTAAAGGAAAATAATTTACCCTTAAAGTTGCCACGACCTGTGAGAAATTGGGCAACCCAGTGATCCACCTCCAACCATGTCCTACGCGCTGACGAACCGATGGGAAGAACTGGTGGAGGTCTCGGCCTTTGATGGAACTTTCCCACCTACATAGCCATTCTAGACCATTAGATAAGTAGGTATTACAACTATAGTTGCAACTTAACATCATGATCAAATATCATCATAGCCACGTTGCAAACTATGCTGTACTTGCTCCTGCCCGCTGTACTCCAAAACATGCAGCACGAGTGACCTCTGCCAGCGACGACGCCGTCGTAGTGGCACAGTTTTTGACCAACAAAATATAAAATACCGACTGTCGTGTCATCGACGAGAGAAGAAGGCCATACTGTCCTATGTTACTTGGGATCGCCGCGGCACGTTTTCTTCTCCATTCTCCAATGTCAACCATGAAACCATCTTTTCCGCCTTCAGTTAACACAACAGAAAATTTTATAATCGTTTTCAATTTCCATGATTATTCATTATCATTAAACATTTTCCCAGAATATCCCCCTTCTAGATTGAACTTGATACGTCCAGCAATGTCGTCTATTCTTACCGCAACCGGCACCTGACGTCCGCCGGAAGTGGCGTGTGCGCAGGTGTCGCCTACTTCGAGATCTGGACGTTTCCGCTTTCTCAATGGACGCTCGATAGCCGACACTTGGCTCGGGTTAAAATAATAGTGAGGTTTTCAGCTTTGTTCTAGTAAAACTTTGTTCAAAGGTTAATACGAGTGTAAGCAAGATAATAAAATCAAAATAAAAAGTCTTTAATTCAAATTAGACGGGGAATCAGCTCTTTTAAACGCCAAAAATACAAAAGACAGATATAGACAATAAAACATACGAAGGGAATGTAAATTCCAAGAAAATTCCTAGAGTACCTACAAAAAACTTATCGAAAATATTGCCTTATTTTTATTTTATTTATTTATTTATTTAACAATTAATGTACACACACATACAAAAAAAAAACAGACCAGAAGAAGGAAACAGAGAAATATGTACAATTTTACTTGGTTACTAAAGCTGCTCTACTCTCTGAGGCTATCACGATGTGCTATTTATATTTATGCTATATTTTAGATTTCAAAGAGTAACATCCATGACATTTGAAAACCGTTAAAGCCACAGAGTACATTATAATATATAGAAAGTTAAAGCGAATAATAATTTAAGACTATTTTACTGGCAAACTAATATTTGCACAAAACAACAAATCTTAAAACCCGTCCAGCAAAGTCTCCATACATTACAATAAGACAGACTGATGACAAATATCCCGGTAACAACTAAGGTTTTACCGACCTCACCCGTCCGCAAACCAACCAAGGTGACTTGATCAAAGCGTTCGATACAGTATGGAAGCTTTCAAAAGGCTATCAATTTAAGTTCAATCGCCTGAGATATGGCCTTTATAGCCTGCTCTGGCTTTTGTGTCTGAGTTTATTGATTCAGAGAATCGTGTGTTATGGGCTTTTAAAGGGAGGAAGAAGCTTTTTTGTATTCACGATTTAAAGCGCTATTAACTGCCAATGACATTGAGTGGTTAGCTTGCGTTTTCTGTGCTGAGCTCACGTAACGCGTCGTACGTCCACCCAGTAATAGGACTCGCCCATCAAGAAGCGCTGTCGGAAATTAGACGCATTATTAATTTATTGTACATAAAACAACAGGTAAGTATTATACAAAAACACGTATACTAAAACATAAATAATTAAATTATCTTCAGAATGGTGAAGATGTCATAAAAATTTGCTTTCTAGTTTATGCGTGATTTTCAATTTTTATCCGCGTTAGACATAACTTTACAAATTAATTACACTATGTTATAAAAATATAATTTCAAATATTCACATATCAAATTACGAAAAAAAATATCAAGAGTAAGATATATTTTTTTCAAAGAAATAAGACTAGTCGTTTAGACGAGATGTTGAATTAAAAACCATTAAAAGTCGTATAACTGCGCGTTAAGAAGAATGGTCATCTGAAGATGCAATGGCCATATCTAGTTGCAAAGCATTGAAACTATTGTACAATAAGCAAGCTCTGAAAACTAGGCTTCCTAGTTGCTTTCTACTAAATAGAATCATCATTCATCATTCTCCTGCCTTTATCCCAATTTATTTGGGGTCGGCGCAACATGTCTTTTTCTTCCATACTCCTCTATTAGTCTATTATTATTATTTCTACTAAATAGAATGATACTTTTAAAAAATAAATGCACTTGTGTATTTCATTCCTTTTGTTTAAAACATTGACATAGAGACTGCTCTTAAGTTTCAAGACAGTTTAAATAAAGAAGAAACAGTTAGGTGAACAATTTAATCGATCGATCTAATTCCCATTAAACTCATAACCTCAAAAACATTTGACATGTCTGACGCTCGAAGTGACGTAGAATATCTTCTTGTATTTACCGATCGCCTCAAAATCGAGTGTTTTTATTGAAACCACAATATAACACATACTGCACCTGACCCAATTACATACAATGTTCCTCTATTTATTCTCATAATACTGAAAATAAAATATATTCAAGGTTTTACGTCAAAAGTTAGGTCACACAAATATAAACAGACTAGGCTAAGTAGTTGTAATATGCCTAACACATGGTTTGTGGTGGTTAGAATGTAAATGTAGAACATTCGAAAAGTTTTGTTTTACTATTATTTTCCTGTAGGTAACATGGGTCAGTACTCTTGCATACTTAATCATCATCATCAGCCTTTTAATGTCCCCACTGCTAGGGCACAGGCCTCCTCTCCGTGACAGGGTGTGGGCCGTAATCCCCCACGCGGGCCCAATCTGAATGGTGGATGTCACATGTCTTCGAATTTGTTTCTAGGACATGCCGGTTTCCTCACGATGTTTTCCTTCATTGCTTTTGAGAGCAGTGGTGAAGAAATAATTTATACAAAGTAAAGCGCCTGCCTGGGTTTGAACTCACAACCTACAACTTGTAAGTCACGGCCGATACCACTGGGCTACCACTGCTGCACTGCTTGCATACTCCATGTGTATACTCTTATATTGGATTAATATATCTTATGAAATTACTTTTGTCATGTCTGTGCGAAAATTTCCTGGCTCCAGCGGCTGATATCTAATTCTTAAGAAAAACTAGCAAATCCCACTAAACATTCAGCCTTCTTTCGCATCGATGGTTTCCTAAGTTTTTAAATACTTTGGAAGAAGAAGCTAGCCACATTAATTGCAGCGTCAATAGCGTTAATCAGAACCTTCTTGGTGCAGGTTTGTGGGCACTTGGGACATTCCAGTATGTCAGTAATGTTCTGGACAAAGTCTAATGATAATATCTTTCACAAAGCGCCACCAAATATGGTAGCAGAAAAATAACAATGACGCATTCAAAACGGTATGATACACTTAAGCAAATCACTCACTATACAAAACTCACGTGCAGAAGAAGGTGATGAAAACATATTAATCTAATTAGGGTTATAATAATTAGAGATGACTAATTTAATATGAATGAACACGATGAAAGTTTGGCACTGGATGGTACAAATCATACGGATGTATCAGCTCCAGCTGTTATGGTACAGATGGACGAGCAAGTACTTACATTCCATGATATAATAATAGGCTCTTGTGATACAAATGATGGATATTGTGAAAAAAATAAAGATAGAGATAGAAATTTAGTAACAAAAGTCAATTACAACTTATAAAATAAGATAAGGATGATATAAAGGCAAAAGCTGAAGCTCCAGAGAGCAATGGCCGGTGGATATAAGTAATCGTATAGGTATGAAGCTCAGCAACAAGCCGTTACATTTTAACTGTGGCTATTCCAGTTAAATACCTTTTGAAATGAGGTATATTACCGTTACAAAATCTTACCATTGCTTCCTCGAGTTAAATCAGTAGTTACGAAGAAATTGACGCAGATCTAAAATAGTTTACAAAAATAAGAACAGTTTTTATATAACGTTACGGCATTTATCAAATACTCTTAACGAATCTTATATAAAGTGTTTAACATTTCGCCTCCATTATATCGGAGCAGAAAAATTGCAAGCCATTTGTCAGCCGTGCCATCGGAATCTGCTGTGAAATTATATAGGATTGTACACCCATCTGTTGACTGTCAACATTATTTTGCGACCCCATTTGCTAAACGGTTCGAAAAAAGACCGCCCACGTTGATATTGTTATGCCCTTTTTATATAGTTAAAGATTCGGGATAGAGAAGAGTCGTAATTTCTGGAGTAAGTTAAAAAAAATGGGACAATTGTATATGCTTATGAGCTTACGATGAAAATAATCGACAAAATAATGTCACATGAGAACTTCTTACAACGCCCGCGCTGAAAGACAGTGATCACGTAGATAACAAAAGAAAACCTGGTGAAAAGTAAAAAGAATTAAGTGCTGACCAAAATAGCTTACTACAACAACATTCAGTTGCCGTAGTAAAAGTTTACCGGTTTTAAATAGTTTGTTTTGTTTCTAAACATTCGCCAAACGTCTTTGAAGAGCAATACGTGTGTTTTCGATAACCATTTGGAACAGGAAACTGTATTATGCGGTATTATATCAAGGTGAGGTTATAATAACGTATCGCTTATGAAATAAAGCTGGTTCTATTCTGAAAATAGACTTCTTAGATGTGATTGCTATTGATCTGGTGCAAAGTGATGTCAATGTCAGAGGGCTTGCGTATGCTTTTGGGATCCTTCATCTTCGTGCTGAATTTAAAATTGTGTTAGTTGAATGGATATCTTTACGGAGCGGTATTTTTAGTTTGGTACTTCATTGGTACGGCTAGTTTCTTTTAAAGGAACCTATTAGACTATCTGTTGATATTCTTAAATAATCGGAAAGGTAAAAAGAAGTCTCCTTAATAAATGAAGAGATCGTTTTATAATTTTGTAGCTACCTATTCAAGAATTATAGGTAAGTCAGGTTTAAATGAATATCTGTCGCCTCTCGATCTATAGCAGTTGTCATATTTGCCTTAGTTTTAATATTTTTGTTTTTATTATTAAATTTTAATTAGGTATAGAAAATCGTATATTTCAAAATCATTAACATTTGTACTTCACCTACATTTTGTTGTCGACTTTCTATTAATTTCTACAACAAAAATAAACAGTGGTTGTGACCGCGTCGGTTTGCAATCACCGCGAAGGTCCGCGTTTAGATTGGAAAATTAAAAATAACTGTTTGTTGACGAGGTTAACAACTGACTGCTGTGACAAGCAGACGACTGAATAAGTTTTGGTTTATTAACTGGATAAGTTTTTGTGCAATTGACAAGGTTTACGTTATATTTTTGAGTTCCTTAAGGTTTATATTTTATTTATGATCGATTACGGCCTTCCTTACGTGGTCCGGTTAATTATTCACTTGAGATGCGAATAATACAAAAACTCTACTGAAATAATCAGCTATATGTAATTGACGTCGCTACTTCTAAGACTAAGCTATTCAATTTGTCGTTTCGTTGTTTTCAACGTGGAACTGTGTCATATATTTTGGCTTAAAGAATAAATTCATCTTTCTTTTGTTTATAAATAACCTGTAACCGGAACAAATATACGGCACACCGTCTGAGCCGAAGGTGCGAATCGATGCGCGGGCGCCTAAAGCTCCGGCACAGAACTTTGCGGCGTTAGTCGCCCGGCACACTCCGCTCAGAGCACACGCGCCCCAACGCGCACGCGAATCTCCCGCCAGTACGATCGCGATTATCAAACAAAAATAAACTAATATTCCAAATAATTTTATAAACAAATATGCCTGCCTGATACATCAAGATGTCGTTCTGTAGAATAACTGGTCGCAGTCGAGGGCTGCCGAAGCCCAACTATTTCCCGCTACTAGCCCCTATCTCGCCGGCTGACGCCAAACGATGCTGCAGGATCACCGGAAAGTCTTATGGGCTGCCTTCACACCACTACATTCCAGTACTTCTAACCGCCCGCTCGTCGAAGGCAAAATGTAAAATTACAAACGTATCTGGTGAACTTGGACCGCACCACTACTCACCTGAGATTCATTACGGTAACAGAAAACACGAAATTCTTCCAGACTACAGGTATATTTTCCCTGTACTCGATGGCTCTACGGAAGCGCAAAAAAGCTTAATGGAATTGTTATTGGGTAAACAAGTGACTGAAGATAAGCGTTACGTGTATACAGTGCAAGAAAGAAGATGCAGCTTGGTGTTCTCCGCTCAGATGGAAGCGGCAGTGCGAGACGGTGACGTCAGGGACGTAATGCTGGCTAAGGACTCCGATACTGTGTTAATCAAAACAAAACATGGTCGAAGTGTCTCTATGGACTTCAAGGACTTCACTGAAGATGTTGAAATGTTTGAAGGTGAAGGGCCAAATGCTGAAGTGTTGAAACAAAGAGAAATTGAAGAACTGGAAGAAAGAAAGAAGAAAAGGAAGCGTGCTGCCGGACTATCTTCTATGAAGAAAATATTTGAAAACAAAGAAAAGTTAGCAGAAGTACAAGAGCTAGAGGAAGAAAAGCAACGTGTTGAACGGAAAGCGAAGAAAGCTAAATTTGAAGAAATTAAACATGACGTTAAAACATTTAGTTATAATAGCTTCGATGCGCACCACATGCGTTCAAAGTCAAGCATTATATCATGTTCCAGTGAATGGAGAGACCAAATGCATCCACTTATAGAGACGTGGGATTGGGAAACATTTGAAAAAGATGTAACTGACGAACGCATTGTACCTAAAGCAACTATATTACCCACTCCGGTAAAAATAACTCCGCACCACTGTGATGCGGAAATTTATGAAGTCGACCGCAATGTCGGCGAAGTGTCCGTACCATTAGAAATCGTGCCTTGTGTGAATCCGTTAAAACCAATTAAGACTCGCCCAGCGCAAACTATTTTGAGTGCCGTCAAAGAAATACCTAAAGAACGTTTAATTGATACGGCAGATATTATTGAAAAATTAGTGGAAAGTGATAAAGTTGATCTACTTCCTACAATAGAAAATCTCTCGGAAGTTGTAAAAAATATCAAAAAAGGCAAGAGAGAAAAAGTGGCTAAGATATCCGGGCTAACTATAGACATAAATAAGGCGAAAACTTTTATCCCCGGCCAAGTAGTTAACACACCTCAAGGACCTATTTTTGTACCCGGACAAACTGTAGAAACGCCTATCGGCCCCGTGTTTGTTCCTGGTTTGAGCGTAAACACTCCGGCCGGTCCCGGACTTATACCTGGACACATTGTTACCAATGAAAATACAAATGAACCGTTTTTCCTTGCCGGTCAAGTACTACCAACATCAAATGGTGAGGAATTTGTTTGTGGTCAAACAATAAAAAACAAGGATGATACGTATCGCTTTGCTGAAGGGCAAACAGTGCTGTCTGAAGAGGGACTTAAATTCGTTCCCGGTAAAATTATTAATACTGGGTCTGAAGAAGTTTTTGTGCCCGGCCAAACTATTATGACACCCGAGGGAGTTCAATTTGTTCCTGGTCAAACAATAACCGAAAATGGTGGTATTACTTTTACCCCTGGACAAAACGCTAAGATAAACAATGAGTGGCAGTTCGTGCCTGGCCAAGTGCTGCATCAAGACGACGAGTTACATTTCGTACCAGGAGCCACAATTGCTACACCGAATGGCCTTAAATTTGTTCCGGGTCAAACAGTTGCTATTGATGGTGAGACTTGTTTTATCCCTGGTATCACGAAAACAGGAAGTAACAATAAACTGAAGTTTGTTCCCGGTACTACTGTTGAAACCATTGACGGGCCAAAGTTTATTGAAGGACAAATAGTACACACTGATGTCGGTGAAAAATTCATGCCAGGAAAAACTATTGTTCAAGCAGACGGACACGTTGAGTTTTCTGTTGCCAAGTCCATTGAAGATATCACGTTTAGCGAAGGTGCTCCGGTTGGTCTGCCGATTGATATAAAAACGTGTTCTCTTTCTGAAGAATCTTTGTACGTGTTTGGACATATGGTGCAAACAGCGAAAGGAATCGAATTTTATCCTGGCCCCAGAATACCAAAGTTTGAAGGCAAAGTTGTCCCTGGAAGACTTGTCAAGAACGAGGCAAACGAGTCTCGTTTTGTTCCAGGAATGATGGTCGAGGGCATTTTCGTACCGGGTCAAATTGTGTTCACTGAAAATGGAGAACAATTTGTACCTGGACAGGTGGTCGACACAGCTGAAGGCCCTAAGTTTGTTCCTGGACAAGTAGTGAATACAAAATCTGGACCTAAATTCGTTCCTGGTCAAACAATACACACAATTGATGGTCCACGCTTCGTGCCTGGCCAAATTATTGAAACCAAAGCTGGTCCTACATTTATTCCCGGCCAAGTTATCTCAACAGAAGATGAAGGATCAAGATTTGTACCTGGTCAAGTAGTTGATACTGAAGAAGGTCCAAGATTCGTGCCCGGCAGAGTTATAGAAACAGATGACAACGGTGTCACATTTATTCCTGGGCAAATCGTACAGACACCGGAGGGATTGAAGTTCGTTGCCCCTGACCTCACTGAGGGTGATGAGGGACTGGAGTTTTCCGTTCAAAGTTTTGTCGTTACTCCTGAAGAATTGAAATTATTAAAGGTGAAGACAAACCCGAATGACACTACTTCCACAAAAGGGGAATTGACTATTGATAGGAACATGCTACGCCAACTTTCTGAAGCTGGAATGTCTATTGGCAGACAAGTGCCCGCTGAGTTACCCGCCATCAATGTTGTCTTAAACCAAACAAGAAATGCAGAGGCATTAAAAGCCTTTGTCACAGATTTTGGATTAAAGGATGATGTAGCAAATCAACTAATGGACGTCATTACTTCTATTATTGAAATGAGTGCACATTTGAAATCAGAAATACGTGAAAACCACAAAAAAAATGGACCGCACACTGAAACGAAAAAGAAAAATGGCAAAAAACGAGTGGATATGCAGGAGCACGTTGGTTTCACTGACGGCAATGGCCAATCTGCCCACCAAGAGCATGTAAAGAACTCTATTGCTGCTGCTGTACTAGCTGCTTTAGTTACAGCTGAACAGTTCGAAGAAGTCAATAATAATAACAGTAAAGAAAAGTATCAGATGATTTTAAAGTCAATTGATACCATCCTTGGAAAAACCATCGATGATGATCTCGTATCTGCTATGTTTAACATTCTTCAAAAAGAAGAAGACAAAGAAATTCTTCGTGAAGAAATTCTCGAGAACTCCTCTCAGCCAAAAGTTGAATTGATCAAAATTGCCGTGAACAGCGCCTTGCGCAAACATTCCTTTACTGAAGATGATATTATTGAAAAATTCGGAGACTACTTAAGTAGTGAAAATGAAGTATTGGGCCCAGCATTTAAAAACATCTCTAAGATTGACTCTGGCTTACTTCAACATGTGCTGGGCCGCATTTCGGAATCTATTTTATTCGTCAAATCTGACCGTGAAGTCACAGAAACTCTACAGAAAGCGATAGTTTGTGCAGTGCAAGAAGCGAGTAGCAAGGAGTTAGAAGTTCTGTTCCAAGACAAAGATAAACAAAACCTAAAAGAATTAATTATACAGTCTGTTGGACTTGCTAGAATACTTGGGATGAGAGATGTTGCCGCTAATTTGATGTCAGTCATAAACGACGAAGACAGCATGTCTAAAATAGCGTCTGACCCCACAAGTCTTAATATTTTAAAGAGACTGACCGTCATGCGGAAACTAGCAGATAAGACGCCGAGCTTACATTCCGCGCTACGCAAACTGGAGACTGATCCAACACTGGCTCGCACAGATCCTAAACTAAGGGATTTAGTAAGAGAAAGTGCTGCATTAATGATTGTGCCGGAAGAAACTCCACTGATGACTTCTGAAGACGTTCCTTTGAACTTGCTAGACCCAGAGAATAGCATTGCCATGGAAGACTTTTTGTTCCAAAGAAGAAAACAGAAAGGCGCATTATTGATCATGAAGAAAGGTTTACAAGCGGTTGTGCCTCGCGAAGCAAGTCGCGCCGTATTAACTGGTGAAGTCGCATACACAGTACTTGATGAAAACGGCATCCGACACTTTGAACCCTTACACGTATTTTCAGCTTTAAACCTTAGTCAGCCGACAGCCCATCGATTCTCTATGTACAGTTGTCCGGTTGTTGACGATGATGACGAAGACTTACAGTCATTCACCGGATATTGCAATATAAGTAATAACCAGAAGATCACTAGACTCGGTGGCTGGTCACGCAGATATAGCGGCGTTTTATTAGACAGAGAAAACACTAGAAGTCGAATGAATAGCTTAGAAACGACACCAAGTTACAAACGATACCCGTCTCGATCAATGTCCAGTTCTAGATCTAGATCGAGTTGTAGTAGAAGTCCGCCTAAGGTAATATTTTAAGCATCCCTCTAAACAAGATGTTTTTGTAAGACCGTATTTTAAGGTTTATTTTCTCTTGTTACAGGTAGAAGATGTTGTGGTAGCATCAGCTGACTATTCAGCTGTTGCCGATGATGAAGTATCTCTAAAAGCCGGTGACATTGTCGAAGTTCTCGACACCAAGTCAGCCCTCGGATCAAAGTGAGTACATATTTATTATTGGCATGAGCTTTGCACAACTGTGCCCTCATTGATGTATTTCGTAAATAAACTGTACGGACATGCGCGCGATGTGAAACTGATCGTTACCCAAGCTCTAAACTGGTTACCAAAATAATATTTAGTTAAATAGTTTCTGCTCACACTAACTCATAGTTATTATTTATCCTATTTTAAATAACTGCAGGATGTCGAAACACTTGTAAAAATAAAATATCTCATTGTGATAATTGATTTACCCTTTCTAAATAACTGTCATTATACCATCATTATTTACTTACGTGTGCTACCTTTTTTTGATAAGTTCGTAAACCCATTCGTTGTCTGATCTAGCTTATGCTTTACATACCCCTGATCCATAAATACTTGTAACACCACATGTTTCTCCTCAAGTCATAAGCTGCTGTCAGCGGCTGAGACTTTCACTGCGGTAACAACTGTAACACGATACACTTAAACTCCACATGCAAAACATAACAAGCCAAAGCTGACAGCTCCAAGTGGCAGTATCATATTCACCAGTGGGAATGTGTTGCGGAAGGAGTATAAATGTCAAGAATGCATTTTAATAGCTCCAATGCGTTCAGCATTCCTCCTGTGACTTCGATACTGTATAATTTTAGCGCGGGTTCGTTGCACCGCCGTTTGCGCAACGCACTATAATATATCTTAATTTACACGGTTGTTTTTTTTTCTTCTCACGTTTGTACACATTAATCTCCATTCCCATTTCGACGCCTTTGAATAACGACTTCTGGATTAGCTCATTTTAGCACCTAAACTCTTGTAATTGAAGCTAAATAAACTTTTAATGAGAACTATGTAAATCCACGAGCAAAAATATGCACACAAGCAAACTTTACTTGTAAGCTCGAGTATCTTTAAGACGTCCATTTAAAACACTCGAGCTTACAAGTAAAGTTTGCTTGTGTGCATATTTTTGCACGTGACTGTACATATCTTGTAGGTCATTAATTAGTTGACCTGTAGCCATAAGTATGCACTCAGCTGTCTAGCCTCTAATAATTCAACCAATATCATAATCATTATTCTAAGCCTCAACAATAATAAAACCACCTCATTCATTACCTCTAAACAATCACAATCCACTGCAATCACAATCACCGCTGATTACATAATAAAAGAAAACATTATTGATGCAGGTACAGAGGCCGCGTATATTGTTACGAGAATCATTTCTTCAAAACCAGAGGTCCATACATGGACTATGTGTTTAGCGTTCCGACCTACAAAATGTACTATCATTGATTCTGAAGACAGAAGATCGGACTCATATTGCATTGTATATAATCTTCGCTTGCATATCGTCATTTATGTTGTATTTATCATTTTATGTTGTGATCGACATATTACTGTATTGTGATAACTTTTGTATCATTATGCCGACATGGCTTTACACATTCATGTGTTTTATGTTTAAGCGTTTGTGTATCATTTAGGAACTTATGTAATAAAGGTAATAAAGTTCTCGGAGTTTCTTTTTAAAATAATTTGCTTTAGGTAGGTAAGGCTAGTGTACAATTACATAGTATATAATTAAATATAATTCCAATATCATTCTTATTTAGTTCATGTGCTAATATATTTGTCAATCTCGAACTACATCAACATTGCACACGACGAGACGCCAACATATTTTATTGGACGTTATTCTAGAATGTTATTTTATCATTTCAATTTATGATATAGCTCACTTGATGGTAAATGGTTGTCCTATTTAAAACTAAAATAAATTAGGCAATTGTATCTTGTAATAAATAGCTCTGGTTATTGCTCTATCATCTCTGATAGGTTATTACTAAGAGTGAAATAGTAAATAGATAAACCGATGTAATCATAAAAATATTATTTTTGTAAAAAGAGGTCTTAAAAAGACCGTGCCCTTGGATATTATCAAGTATCTAAAACGAAAAGAAATTATTAAATAGTGTATCTAAATATAACTTACAACATCATTTATAGCAATACCATTATTAATATAAAGCACCTTCATATTTTATTATTTAAGGGTAACATTTATTAAACACTTGTGATAGAGTATAAATAAAGTTTAGCCTACGAATATATAGATGATTTTTTTATTATTCTTAGTTGTTATAGAAACACGCATTTACGCCGTGTTCGTGTCTCTCCAACAATATTTATGGGTGACTTTTATTTGTAGGTAATATAGAATTCTCTGTGGGAATGAGTCACGTAGTACCTACTGAACAATATCATTTTCAAAATAACCCTATGAAATCATATTATCTTCATCTATAAAAATACCTTAATACTTTGTTAAAAACAAAGTTGAAAAGAAATCATAACTTTCTATTCTATCTAAGTTTTAAATTAAAGAGAAACACTTCTCACATTTATAGGAACCCATAATCTTTTCAAACCCATTAAAACACTATTAAGAACTTTTTCTAAGAACTCTTGTGTCTGGAAATTCCAGCAGTCGTAATAAACTGGTAGATATTAAACATTTAAGAGGATATTAGAGAAAATATAGGAAAAACCCCAGACAAAGCCACAGGCAAGCACTAAGGCAGAGTAGGTCCTGGCTGAGAGCCAAACACACTCGTCCAGGTAACACGTTGGCAATGCCACTTACATTTATAGTCTCATATCAAATATTTGGTGCTTTAAACACGTCACTGTAATGGACTTTCTGACGTTCTCCTGCGTCAATGTCTCCATGGAAATTAATTGCCACGTTTACTACATTCAAATTAGTTGCGAGAGACGGTTACGTAAGAATGAGAATTTCTATTGTTAGTGTTACACGTATGTATTTTTATTTTATCGAGTTTTACAAATACCATCATGCTTTAGCAGGTCAAATAAAGACTATAAGCAAGACCCTACCTTATTCTGCATTCAACTCTTAGACCAGAGTCTAGACGTCCTGTTCTGTAGTGCCATCTTACGACTACTTTTACTTCTTTATTGAAAAACATACATGAAGGTGAAGGCAGTTCCGAAAGGCACTATTAAAATTCTACACGAGAAATACGCAATCTTATATATAGACTTTTTATACAATCTAGTCTATAGTAGATATCATGAACTACTTTGTCGGATCGATCCATCAACACCCAAAGCGGAAAGCAACATTCCTTAGTGACTAAGTAGGAAGACTAATAGATCATTGGAAAACTAACCTAACCCAACCGGATCAGTCAAAAAAAACATGTCTTGGTTAACTGACGTTAGTAAACTTCCTCTGGACAAGGTTCTCTCATGATTGAGTGTCTACTAGTTCTTTGATTTACTGTTCAGCTTATTTATAGGATTCGGTTTTGTAATTTCAAACATACAAGGTCTGGTAGATGATGATGTCGCAAAAGATGATCTATATGTGATCTGTTATGGAGGAGGTTACCTGAACCTAAACAGTATCGAGAAAGGTTAGACTACGACCCTATCGGAAGCAACAATGAAGTTAAATAGGATTAGGGCTGAGATATTGCCTAGAAAACAGTTACTGTTACTGTTTTTTTTTAATAATTTTAGGCCCAGTGGTTTCGGAGATAAGGGATATCCCCTTATCTCATGGTGGGATTTTTTTAATAACTATCTATATATTTTAAAATTATAAAAAAATACATTCGAGATCCTCAGAATGTGTTCTTTCATTTGATATATCGCACGACATAGTTTGAAAAGCTTTGTGTTATTTAATTTGCCGATTTTCACCGCAAAAGTGACCCCCATATTCCAAATGAATTTATTTAGAGTACACGTTCGTGTTTGGGTCACAGATATTCTGCATGAGTACCGAATTTCAACTCTATCGGTCCAGCAGATTCGGAGCAAAATGGCTGTGACAGACGGATAGACAGTCAGACACACGAGTGATCCTATAAGGGTTCCGTTTTATCATTCAGACTTTCGGAACCGTAATAATATACCTTCTCAAATATGATTAAATCATACGTAAGGCATCAATTACATGTTCATGCAAGCCTCACTCAAATCCAAAAGTGATGACTGATGGTAGCAAGATGCAAGAATCTGTCGAGACTTTTTCATGCAACCATCAGTCACTGTATTATACGATAGGTTATCCATCAGTCACAGCCATAATGTGGTTAAACTGACATCAAAACCTACCGTGTAATGGACGCCTAAAGATAACCATGAGTAGAAGGAGCTTCAAAGTCATCATCATCATCATTTCAGCTGAAAGACGTCCACTGCTGGACATAGGCCTCCCCCAAGTGTCGCCACAATGACCGGTCCTGTGCGTCTCGCATCCATCGGCTACCCGCGACACTCACCAGGTCATCGGTCCACCTTGTGGGAGGCCTTCCAACGCTGCGTCTTCCAATACGCGGTCGCCATTCCAGAATTTTTCGGCCCCATCGACCATCTGTTCTGCGAGTAATGTGGCCCTGCCCACTGCCACTTCAGTTTGGTGATTCTTCGGGCTATGCCGGTAACCTTAGTTCTCTTGCGGATATCATCATTTCTGATTCTATCACGCAAATAAACTCCGAGCATTGCCCTCTCCATTGCCGTTTGGGTGGCTGTAAGCCTTCTGATGAGGTCCATTGTGAGCGGCCACGTTTCGGTCCAAACTAAATCCGCCTCAATTTTAATTACATTGTGCAAGTTAATTAAGGGGAGGTGGTCCAGAACCAACAGTTATGACTTAACCCCGTTACAAACTGTGTCGTATTGACGTCACATCGTTTCTGGGCCAGCCCGAAATAACCGCACACGCCAACTTAGGATGAACGCTGTGCCTTAAATGACTGCTTACGCTGTTTGACGTGCGGGCTGGCGGGAAAACGAAATTAAAATGAGAATGTGTCAGCTACCTTTTGACCCGAAACTGGTGGAAAACTTGCCAGGAGATGATGAATAATATACTAAAAAGATTAATGATGAAGACGATGTCAATGCCCATTATTCGCCTAATTGGTTGTTGAAAATGTATTTTTTATTTCTGACTTTTTATTATTAAAGGAAGTGCTATCCTGTGTTAACTTTTCCCATCTGCAGAATTTTCTATACACACATATCTACAACATGTAACAAAAACCCTGTCCGATCCTGAAGGGTATTATTTGGTATCGTACTGCGTACACATATACGTAATCATTTAATGGATACGAGATTATTATTTATCCTCAATGAAAATAATTAATAAAAAAAAAAACTTATCAAAGGCAACACTGAGCGCTCGACAAAATTCACCTACAGTTTTGTGTCAAAGAAGCCACCTGACCGAGACGGTCTTTTTGGTCCTTTGTTAAAGAATCCCTACAGCGCGGCTAGCTAGTGATGAGCGGTATCGTTTGAAATAAAAATAGGTAAAAATGAAAAGATTTCGTCGGCCGATGGAGTGTCGTCAACTTATGAAAATTTGCCATATTTAGTGTTAAATTTCGAATATGATATAAAAATAAAAAATCTTTAACTTTTGGTTTTTATGAGTTATATTTATTTTACTATTTTTTCTAGTACCTGCGTATGTTAAACCAGGAATACGCCTTTATTATATCGGACAGGGTTTTTGTTACATGCAGTATAAGAAACTAGCTTCTACCAGCGGCTTGGCCCGCGTGGAATTAGTACTTCTTGGTAACTGTAAAGTTTTATCAAAATTAGTTCAGTAGTTTTTGCGTGAAATAGTAACAAACATACCACACACACAACCATACGTCCTCACAAACTTTCACATTAGTAGGATGCTTTGGAGACACAGAAGTTGCACTTTAGTTAAAATCAACTATTGGAAGTGAGAGACTACTAAGATTACGAAACTCGCTAACCAATTGAGTTATAGTTAGCTATCAACTGAAATAATAGTTAATCCATAACCCTTGACCCAGTTGTTTGGTCTACAATCATAACTGGTATTTATGATAGGTGGACGGTACCAACATTAATGATGAGTACCTATATAAAGTTTGTTGGTATTACTGGAACTGAGCTAAAGGTGCATGTAATGAGCTTCTTGAAGACACTGTTAACTGTCATCGCTCCAACCGGAAGAAAGATTTCATAAGTCAGCCTTATCGTGACCTTCTACCACCACTATCCACCACCTTATGACTTCGTAAAGCCCGAAGAGCTGTTGCTTCTCGGTCAAGAACTGCAGGAACCTAAATGGAAACCTCTGAATTGATATAGGTACCTACAGACGAAACCGATTGCGTACTAGTAGGCTGAAAATAAAATTTGGCGAAGTAAGGATCCTCAATCCATCAAATATACAATGCGAGTGCGGTCCTCCTGATCAAACTAAGTTCCATCTGCTGGACTGTTCCAAATATTCTTTCACCTGCACCCTTGATGATCTGAACAAGGTATCCGACGTCGCTATGAACGTGGTTACTTACTGGGCCCAAACAGTATAAATATTTAAACGTATCACGTCACGAAAAGTAGAAGTAGAACGTGACCTTCAAAATGTGTTTTTTTTTTTTGTGGGGTTGGTAAGTCGTCCAATGATTTCTCCCGCTCTGGGTGGAGCGGGAGGGCGTGTCAGACTTTTACTAACTAAAAACCTTCAAGTTGGCTGTCAGACAAATAATACGAAGATAATATATAAGTTAAAATAGCAACCTATTTATGTTGAGAATATTGATAAGATACAACAATCTTTTCACTTTTCGCAACACAATTCGACAAGATACTCGTACAAAATATTTTTAAAGAAAATCTTTTTCATTGACGAGACATTTAGCACACCGACCTATAAAGACATATTTTTAAATAGCCATGGATCAATGTCCGTCAAGACAAAATTATCATGTATGTTATTACGCCCTTAATAACTACATCAATGAAGAATTTACTAGAGCGGGAAAAATAATGTTCATGAGCAAACAAATGTTTGAAAGTAGGTAAAGAGCAGTACATTGAAACAACAAGAAAGAGACTTTTAAAGCATTTCACCCACGACTGGAAAATGTGAATAAATCGATATATCTCCATTAGGATCCACATTATCTCTTAGTCCCATTTTTTCTTTATTTTCTTCAGATATTATTTTTTAGAAACATCAGATGTGTATTCTATGCAAAAAAATAAGCTCGCAAAGTCTTCTGCCAAGAAATAAGATAAGTGTGAATGTCACATGATGCAACCTGATCTAGCAGAACCCTGACAGTGAAATGTTCCACCACTTCGAGACGGAGACACTTTTAACTACGACTCTTTGAAACGAGGCGCACGTCATGACCTTGCTTGTCACAAGATGGGCATTATTTATCATAAAATATAGCCCCGTATTGTTTGTCAAAAACTAGCCGTAAATCACAAAGTTTTATGAAGATGTTGGTAGGTACGACCCACCGTGACACGGCCCTCTGTGATGATTTAGTCCAATCAACTTTTCAGATTTTTAGGAAATTACTGATAAATTATAGTTTTAATTGATATAACTCATTCTGAAGAGTTCAAAAATAAATAAAAAGGAAGGAATTGGAGTGGAATCCTACATCGACAACTGCCCAGCACTTTGTTTTACGTAGGAGTGAGTGCTAATAAAGAACTGAACCAATAATAATATTCCACAACTATCACACAACGCCATCTAGTCCCAAGCTAAGCAGAGCTTGTGTTATGGGTACTAGACAACTGATAAACATACTTATATATTTCTAAATACATACATATTATAGATAAATCACACCCAGACACAGAACAAATGATCGTGCTCATTACACAAACATTTGTCCTGGGTGGGAATCGAACCCACGACCTCCAGCATAGCAGTCAGGGTCACTAACCACTAGACCAACAGGCCAGTCCAACCAATGATAAATAAGTACACAAGTTATGTTACGTTCATAGTAACCGACGTTTGAAATCTGTTCGCGTTGTACCCCTGTTGACAAGTTGCGATAATGAATAGTACAAAAGATAGAATAAGCATGTACTTAAGGTGAAAGCTCCAGGGTAGCCTGCGAAATTCAAATTTTCTTACGTTTTTTAACCGACTTCGAAAAAGGAGGAGGTTCTTTGTTCGACTGTAGGTGTTTTTTTTTTTTTTTTTTATGTATGTCCAGTTGTGGACCGATTTTCAAAATTCTCTTTTTATCCGAAAGAATATGCTCCCGAGGTGGTCCCATATATTTTTTTTCGAAATTGCTTTAGTGCTTTTTGAAAAACTGAACAAAAACGAAAAATACGTATACCTCGATGACGTTCTGATTTTCTCTAATTACGAGTAAGTTTTAATTCCACGTTCCATTTTATTGGGGTTTTTAGTTCTGTGTTATAACAAAAAAAAAGTGAAAAATAAAAAAAAATAAAAAAAAAAATTCCGAAAAGAACAACCGACTTCCAAAAAAGAAAATACACTAAAAATTAAAAAATAACTTTAATTTCAGAAGTCTGAAAGGTCAGGTGTTTGCATTTTATTTCTTCGTTTTTTGACACCGACTTCCGAAGTCGGTTGTTTTTTTTTTTATTGCAGTTTGCATCAGGTGGTATCTTAGTCAAAAATTTGATTCGCGGTCGTAGCAAGTATGTATTTATAGAATTATAATCATTAAAATCATCAATACAAGTTTCTCAGTTAGAATTGATGCCATATGTTAGAATTTCATGAAATCATGACATTTGGCATCAATTCTAACTGAAAGAGTTACATTGATGATTTTAATCATTACAATTCTATAAATACATACTTGCTACGGCCGCAAATCAAATTTTGACCAAGATACAACCTGACACTCACCTGCAAATTGCAAAAAAACCTAAGAAAATTTGAATTTCGCGGGCTACCCTGGCGCATCCACTTTATGTGAAAGAGATAGCTATCATTGGAACGATTGCGCTTCAACTGTTTTGTTGAGGCATAAATTTTGAATAGACGTCCCAATTAGGACGTTTTTGAGTCTTCACGATGCGCGCGCTAGAAACATATCTTTCTCCCTGCCCTGAATGCCCAGGGGCGAGGTAAATCTTTCGAATTTATCCTCAACCCCATATCTGCCTCTCTTTTATGTTTAACTAGCTGACCCGGCAAACTTCGTGTCGCCTCAGAATCAATACATGAATCCGATCTCGAGACATCATTAAAAAAGCCATTCCATACAAATGTATGAGAAAATGATTTTTATCCTTAATTTTTTTTATCGTTAAATTTTCTAATGTTTTATTAGTTATTCTGCTATTCGGGGCGGAGACTAATCCAATAAAACAAAGATCATACAAATCGGTTCCTCGTTCTTGAGTTATAAATGGTGTAAACTAACCCGACTTTGTTGTATATATAAAAATTTCATTGAACTCAACACTTTAGTTTGTATTAACCACTGATAAGTATATTCCAAATGCGGCCTTTAGTGTAGACCACGGAGCTACCCAGCGCCTCCACCTCATACAGGGTGTAACGGAAAGGTGTGGTCATATTTTTAGAACTGCATCTACCCATCGATTTGAACAACTTAAATCTTGAAAACAAAGTAATATGGCTAGGGGGGCAGGATCTTCGTAATACATAACATGGTTTAAAAGAGTGTCCAAGGAGTTTCTTGCACGTTCTTCTCCATATAGAATGTGCAATTAGATTCATCTTTCTGACTGACCGACTTCTTGACAATTCAAAAGTACCTGTAAATGGTTTATTTGAAATAAATGCTTTGACTTTGAATTTGCTGACAGCGATTTTTTTTTTTACTATTTAAAGAAGACATAATAAATTGTATCGTACGTTTAATATACGTTAAGAATCAAGGCACGAAAACTTTAGCAACAATTAGAAGCTGAAAAAGTAACTTTAAAAAATAAGGGAATATTATCATAATACAGCATATGACAAAAACCCTGTCCGATTCTAAAGGGAATTTAGTGTCGTACTGTGTACACATAATTACGTAACCATTTCATGGATATGAGATTATTATTTTTCCCCAATGAAAAGAATTAATTTAAAATAAAAGAAAAACTTACCAAAGGTAAACCTGATCGCGCGACAAAGTTCACCTACAGTTTAGTGTGAAAAAAGGCGCCTGAGCGAGACAGTATTTATGCGCCCTTTGTCGCGTGCCGCCAAACCGAGAAGTTGTGCCTACAGCCCAGTTAATGCAAGGCGGTACGCTTTAAAATAAAAATAGGTAAAAATAAAATGATTTCGCCGGCCGGTGGAGTGTTGTCTACTTATGAAAATTTGCCATACTTAGTGTTAAATTTCGCATTTTTTATAAAAATAAAAATCAATACCTTTTCGTTTTTATGAGTTACATTTTTTTTACTATTTTTTCTAGTGCGTATGTGAAACCAAGAATACGCCTTTATTGGATCGGACAGGGTTATATTTACATGCTGTGTATATCTAGCATGCGCCGAAATATGGTCATGAAGTATATTTATTAAAATCTGATGATTTTCCAGGTTCACATGTTGGACACAGACATTTTTACTTGTCTGACACTGAAAGCTCTACACATCCTTCATGTACACGTACGAACCATAAAGTGCAGACTCATATTAGAAAGCTATTTTCTTTCTAAAGATAGCAACACCAAGGTCCAAGATTATATTAGTGATCATGAGTTTTTGGTAACCTATAATAATAACGGACTTTAAAAATCGATCGATCGATACTTGGTGCTAAAGAATGTTTTTTCGTAAAAATTGATTTATTAAATTCTTGTGGTTAACTGTTGATTAAAACTCATTAAAATTAACTTGACCATAATATATGGGGAGGTACGGGTTGGCTTCATTTAAAAATTTTGTTACATAGGTACATAATGCCACTTTAAAATACATTCAATGAGTTTTTAACTTACCCATATTGCGAACCACTTGGTACAGTAATGTTGATGTTATTTTAACAGATTTTTACAATAACAATTAGTTGAAAGCAAGTTTTCGCCCTTTAATACCGAAAGGATTAAAGACGCGATAGCGCGGAATAAAGGTACACATATCAACAAAGCACACATATCAACTCAGAAAGGGATCATCGCCGTATCAAATCGAGCCGTGCATTATTCTTTGTATGAAACTCCCTACTGCAACGCACACTAATCGGAATTGTAACGTAATCGCCTCGCCTCGGAACAAGCTCACTAACCGGTGCGGTGCGTGGTTAACTTGCGGTACCCACGCTTACGGCTTGTCGTCCCCGCGCTTACGGCTCGTTGTCCCCGCGCTTACGTCTCTCCGAGCCCTCTCAGTCTCACCCCTCCCGCGGCTTGCCTGCCAGCATACTACTGTTGCGAAACGTGGTATCATGTCAACTTATGTCATTCACAAGGCAACTTCCAGTCATATTGCGTGCGTGTTTTTTTTGAGATTTCAAACAAACTAACGAAACAGGTTCAAACTGTGTGCCAGCCAGATCAACCAACGGTCGGTGAACCGTAGGAGCTGCTGATCCGCTTTGGTTACGTGCTTACGTTAGGTTGACGCCTGTTTGACGACGAGATGAAAGGCGATACGGTGACGTTCCCTTAACGAGTTGATATGACCTTAAAGGCTCCAGGGACTTTGTAAGAGATCTGTCTATTGGGCAAAGCCAGCTCACGAAACTGAAGGCCGACGATGGCAGAACCATATCCGCCAAATCAGGACGTTCTATGGACAGTTATAGGTACACGTCAACGATTAAACCCACTGCGAATCTAGCTAACGACCCAAGAGCTAGATTGACCCAACACTATACCGAAGACATCCCGGACGTCAGCCTGTATGAGATTAGAATGGCTCTGAAACAGCTTAAGAACAACAAGGCGTCGGGTGATGACGGAATCACGGCCGAACTTCTGAAGGCGGGTGGAAAACCGGTCCTTAAGGCCCTTCAGAAACTGTTCGATTCCGTCATACTCGAGGGAAATACGCCACAGGCTTGGGGCAGAGGTGTGGAGGTACTTTTCTTTAAGAAGAGCGACAATGCCCTGCTTCAGAGTTTCAAGCCCATCTCACTTCTGAGCCATTTCTACAAGCTGTTCGCCAGAGTCATCACGAACTGTCTCGCGCGCAGGTTTGACGACTTCCAGCCTCCCGAAGAAGTCGGATTCAGCACCGTAGACCACATACATACGCTACGGCAGGTTATACAGAAGACCGAAGAGTATAATCTGCCCCTCTGCTTAGCGTTTGTGGACTACGAGAAAGCCTTCGATTCGCTTGAGACTTGCTGTGCTACAGTCTCTTCAAAGGTGCCAGATCAACTATCGGTACATCGAGGTGTTGAAGTGTTTGTACGAAAACTCCACCATGTCAGTCCGACTTCAGGACCAGATCTCGAAACCTATCCTTCTACAGCGAGGTGTGAGGCAGGGAGACGTCATTTCTCCGAAACTGTTCACGGCCGCAATGGAGGATGACTTCAAGGTTCTGGACTGGAGAGAGCTAGAGTATAGAAAGTCTATGACCAGTGCGTGTTGCCAGTGATGACTTATGGAACCGAAACGTGGTCGCTCACAATGGGCCTCATCAGAAGGCTTACAGTCACCCAAAGGGCAATGGAGAGGGCAATGCTCGGCGTTTCCTTGCGTGATAGAATCAAAAATGATGATATCCGCAGGAGAACTAAGGTTACCGACATAGCCCGAAGAATCGTCAAACTGAAGTGGCAGTGGGCAGGGCACATTGCTCGCAGAAAAAATGGTCGATGGGGCTGAAAAGTTCTGGAATGGCGATCGCGTACCGGAAGACGCAGCATTGGAAGGCCTCCAACAAGGTGGGCCGATGACCTGGTGAGGGTCGCGGGTAGCCGATGGATGCGAGACGCACAGGACCGATCGTTGTGGCGACACTTGGGGGGAGGCCTATGTCCAGCAGTGGACGTCTTTCGGCTGAAATGATGATGACGACGTTGACGACGTTTGACGATGACCTGGCTACTGAGGTCTTTAATTCAAGCATTTGTTTTTTTTTTAAATACAGTCGTTTCAAACAAAAACTTTATTTTGCATTATAATGCGGATGTAATACATATCTACTAATGCGTTTTGGAGTATTTGTCAGCAAATATATCTAGCCAGACTTTTCGGTAAACCAAGCTGAATTTGCCTATACTACAATAAAATTATCAACTCCCGATATCGCTCCGGTGTCGATGATTCCACATATTGCTCAGATACTTGAGACACAAAACAACACCAATTTTACATCACAATATCCACTAGGAATTAATTTTCGAGTAATCAAAGCAGCCGCTAAATTTCACTAGTTAAAATCCCGTCAAAAACTCAGTAGTGCCATCAAGTTTTTAGTGCTTGTTAGGTCTTGTAAAGTCGGTCTTTACAAGATATAAGACCTTCTATACAAGATATAATTAACTCTACTACCCCCTCGGACCCTAATATAAATCGTCCAACAGAAATAAATATTGTTATAAGTATAAATAAGTTCTCACAAACTTCAACTGAACATTTCAATGTATGTTTAAATATTTACTACCTCAAATAAATACACACATAGGTACTCAGGTACCTACATTAATGTGAAGAATTTTCCTGAAACTCATTTGGCATGCGTATCGAATTTTTCCTCAACAATAACTGTTTTGAAAGATTTTTTTTCTTATCTGTTGAGTATGTGAATCAGCTGATAGAATGCACACGGTACCTACGGGTCATTCTGAGTACAGTGTACTTATGTTGGCTAGTCATCATTCCTGCAAATTGTGGGAGATTGTTGTTTAAAATGCATAAATATAGAAATGGAGGAAAATTATTTCAAAATTAGTTAGGCGTGAGTT
Source organism: Polia nebulosa (assembly GCA_951329385.1). Classification (NCBI taxonomy): domain Eukaryota; kingdom Metazoa; phylum Arthropoda; class Insecta; order Lepidoptera; family Noctuidae; genus Polia; species Polia nebulosa. The sequence goes on along the minus strand of OX589588.1, from coordinate 2,928,485 downwards.
AACTATAAAACTAGCTCACAGAAAGCTCGCGATTGGTCTTAATGTGATGAGTAGGCTTTATTTGTTTTTTGGGGATGAGAAATCGTCCTATGACTTCTCCCGCTCTGAGTGGAGCAGGAGGGCGTGTCAGACTCATACTGACTAAAACCCACCCCTGTTCCTTCCCTGCCCTGAGTACCCACGGGCGCGGTAACTCTGTTTCGAATTTATCTACGAACCCTGGGCAAGGCAAGCCGACACGAAAATGTTGAAGAATAAAGATTATGTTTAGAAGTAAATTGCCCAATTTGTCACTTTTGAATAAGGTAGGGCAAAAGCTGGAGCTATTCGTATATATCCAAGGCATAAAGAAAAAAAGAATATAGTGCATAGAGCAGAAAAACAACCTTTTAAATACCGTCAAGTGTTCCGATTACCATAAATCTTATCATAGTGTGTACCATTTTTCTTGAATTAGTAGTAAATTGCCCAAATTATCACTTTTGAATAAGATAGAACAAAAGCTGGAGCTATTCCTAAGTATCCAAGGCATAAAGAAAAAAAGAATATAGTGCATAGAGCAGAAAAACAACCTTTTAAATACCATCAAGTGTTCCGATTACCATAAATCTTATCATAGTGTGTACCATTTTTCTTGAATTAGTAGTAAATTGCCCAAATTATCACTTTTGAATAAGGTAGAACAAAAGCTGGAGCTATTCCTAAGTATCCAAGGCATAAAGAAAAAAAAATATAGTGCATAGAGCAGAAAAACAACCTTTTAAATACCATCAAGTGTTCCGATTACCATAAATCTTATCATAGTGTGTACCATTTTTCTTGAATTAGTAATAAATTGCCCAAATTATCACTTTTGAATAAGGTAGAACAAACGCTGGAGCTATTCCTAAGTATCCAAGGTATAAAGAAAATTAGAATATAGTGCATAGAGCAGAAAAACAACCTTTTAAATACCATCAAGTGTTCCGATTACCATAAATCTTATCATAGTGTGTGCCATTATTCTTGAATTAGTATACACTACAAACAACAAACTATTCCTCTGAAAATACACCTCTACATACTCCATCTATCTCTTTCTTTGTAAATCCCCTCTTGCGTGTGAACTAACACCATTTCATCCAATGACATGATCCCTACCCGTCCAGGAAGCCTCGGCTCGACCCTGACCTGGACATCAAGGCTCTGGCATCAGAACTCTTGGACGCCACTGCCGCCAAGCACAAGCTTGCCGTACGACCCAAGAAGAACCATCCCAGGAAAAAGACTGTGACTTCCAAGACTGACGAAGAAGGGAGGTAAGAATAAGGCATAAGTATAGACTATGTATAGAGCAATAGTAGATTGTTGCATCGAGCGCAATGAGTTATCAATGCACGAGTGTTATGTGGGTTTTTATTTAACATGAGTGCATTTATAACTCGCTTTAGCATGGTGCGTAATCTACTTTTCTTTCAACTACCAATCTAATACCTACCGTGATAAAATATATACCTACTCAAAATAAAAACTCAATTTAATGAAAAATATTTATCCCGTAACTTTTGCGGCAAAAGTTTATTAACAGTTTCATTTGCAGCTGTTTTTATATTTTCTGGAATTGAATTCATATCGCTACCGCGGTCTATTTCCATTTTTTTTAACTTTTCTAGCTTAAATATGAAGTATCAAATTTTTACAATGGTACAAAATGCGCGCCATTTTCTTTTTCACCTAGTCGTTTTTATTCAGCCGATTTTTATTTTCAGCCAGTATCTTTTTGATCTAATGCATACATTTTATATTAAATGTAATGGCAAACATTAAACCTCTGTGGTAAATTTATATGTAAATAAAAATTTAAAAACAGTGCATTAATGAAAACTGCAACCATGAGATTTCATAATTATAGTATTTCTGCACTGTTTTGGTTCTCAGCAAAAAATACGGCCTTTGTGATCGGTTTTGAATATTGTTCCGTGCAGGGATCGAACCCGCGATACATAGCGCAGCAGCCGAACGCTCAACCACTACGCCAACCGTGCCGTCAATACTGAAAAGTTCCTTACTCTATCAATTTTGAACGGAATAATTCCTAATTTTTTATTGAAAAATTCTTTCCATTTTGAAAGAAACAAAGAAAGAAAACGTTTTTGGATAAAATTCTTTTTTTTTTGGGACAAGGTCACCACACTATTCCCAAACCACTGTAACTCCTGAAAGCCAGAATCAACAGTGGCGACCACCAGAAAAAAACGCCGAGGCAATGAAGCTCGACGAGTCCCAGAGAAACGATTAATTAATTGTCTTGGGTCCCGCAACAAAATTAATCAGAAAAGAACAGTGGAGGTGTAAGAAAGAATGGAAAAGTTACTTTTTGATACAAAGAATAAAAGTAACGCTGTCGTCACGCATTCACCAGCTTATTCCCCAAGTCATGCGTGCGTAAAGTAGTTTTACTTCAACAATAAAAAAAACCTCACTACGTAACCTACGTCACAGAAACTTCCCATGGAACTGTCAAACCAAATTCACTCGAAAAAAAAATCATATGGCGTGACCGTGTTAACAGCTGGACGTGTGTTTTTTCAGCATATAACTCAGTACATAATGTGGCCCGACTATTACATAACAATGATGTATATTAGTGCTGCGGTTAAAAGCTACGTGACCTCATTACTCGTTGTTACGAAATACGTGATTTGCGAAAAAGCGCGCTTAGTTGAGACGCGCGATGTCACTTGGATATTTTCTCTTGTTGAATTTAAAATAATTAAAACATTGAGTGACAGTATAAAAGTTCATATTGGTCTTATCTTATAATATTATTTGGACTGTATTATTTGCTTAAAGACAAGCTTTCAATTTGTAGCTCGTGCTAGTAAAAGATCAATAATTTCCAAGTACGGTATAAACAAGTTTGCAAATTAATCATATTCTCTAAGTCAGACGCATACCTATGCAATAAATAGCTGATATGTCGTACACACATACGCATTTGATGATTTTTAAAATTTTAAATAGTCATTTAAGAGTGGAGTCAAGAAATTGAATCAGTTACAGACAACGATATTTTTTTTTTATTCTTGATAGGCACGCGTTTGACCACTACCTCACCTGATGGTCAGCGATGATGTGGTCGAAGATGGAGTACACTTGCCTAGAAGTAAGCTATTCACTCTTGACTTAAAGACTCCCAGGTTGTAGCTATCAGGAAACACAGACTCCGGCAGGGAATTCCACTCCCTAGCTGTACGCACAATGAATGTGTTCCTAAAACGTTTTGTGCGTGTGGGTGGGATGTTCACCATGTACCGGTGGGACATCGCCGTACGTCTTGTGGTCCGTTGGTGGAATGGGCTTGGCGGAATCAAATTATGCAATTCCGTCGCACACTCCTCCACTTATTTGAGTAATCAAAAGTTTTACTATGCAATAACTCCCTACCGAATTTCGACAACGGTGGCCAATCTCAACGCAGATTGCCCCAAGTTCACAGGAGATATTAGGAGACGGCAATCCGACACGACAGGGGAGCTAACTTCCGAACACCGGACAGAGTAATTCCTAATCGAACTCAGGGCCTCACGCTCAGTAGTCGAGCCGAGGCAGTTATACAATGGATAGGCATTGAAAGGATAGGAAAACTAGCATGATAAAATGCAATGAAAGCGTACCATATTCGAGTTATTTCATGCAAAAAACTTCAAATCGTAAGTTAAAATATACCAACACAAATTTCCACCCATTTCTATATAGCTAAAGCAGCGTCTAGCCATCATTGACAACCTAGTAATGGTTTCCGCTCCAAACGGTTTGACATAAAAATATGAGAACACGAGTTACCACTCCGGTATATCGGTCAAGATCCGAGTATGACCGGCCATGCCCCATGCAGTTTTTAATAGTTTGTCCCCAATAACTAATACTGAGATATAAAATTAAGATTCTAGCTTTGATCTTATTTATTTGATTGCTAACAAGTTTTGCAGATTGTTAAATATTTATGTTTACGTCGTCTACTTGCGTTTTTGCGAGCATTAATTTCTGCTGGCAATCTAGCCAGAAATAGAAGGGTCATCTTCAGTTACTAAGAATTTCGCATCTATCAATACAACTTTTTGTTTGTTGTAGTTAATCTCCACCTACCTGTCTATCCCTGCACTTGATTGGCATATTTGAATCTTGTGATTTTTATTTGCTTTATCAATCCCATTTAGACGTTTACCTACGTCAATGAGAAAGCAAAATGGCGTTGACTAGGTAGGTTGTTCAAGTTCATTCATCGAAACAATTTGGAAATTATGTTCACTGCGAATGCCTATTCACACTCAAAATTAGTACAATAGTTATGTATAGTATCAGAAATGGTGATTGTCTGTTGCAATTAATCACGAAACTCTCTGATGAGATATATGACATCATACTCGTGAAAATCTGTTTGCAAGCTTCTATAGGCGTACTTAGATCTGTCTTTTTTTTTTGTGGGGTTGGTAAATCATCCTATGACCTAGCTCTGGGTGGAGCGGGAGTGCGTGTCAGACTTTTACTGACTAACAACCACCCCTGTTCCTTCCCTGCATGATTGTCCAGGGGCGCGGTAACTCTGTGTCGAATTTATTCACGAGCCCTGATGGCAGGCATCGGCCATGACGGGCGCCGTCACGTATTGCTGACATCTGTTAAGGCGCAATTATACGACTTTTAATGGTTTTTAATTGAACACCACGTCTAAACGACTATTCTTATTTCTTTGAAAAAAAATATATGTTACTCTATACAATTTCCGTCGTAATTTGATCTCAGAATATTTGATTTTTTTTTTAATAACGTTGTGTAATTAATTTGTAAAGTTATGTCTATCGCGAATAAAAAATTGAGAATCACGCAAAAACTATAAAGCGTGTTTTTTTTGAAACCTTCACCATTTTAAAGATCATTTAATTATTTATAATTTAGTCTCAGTGTTTTAGTTTAATACCTGTTGTTTTATGTGTAATCAATGAATAATGCGTTTATTTCGGACAGCGCTCCTTGATGCGCGAGTCCTATTACTGGGTGGACATACGACGCGTTACGTGAGCTCAGCGCCGAACACGCAAGCTAACCACTCAAGGTAGAGCGGGAGAAGTCATTGGATGATTTCCCACCCCCAAAAAAAAAAACCACTCAAGGTCATTGGCAGCTAATAGCGCCTTAAAGGCACGCGTGGATCACAATGCGCCTTTGACTCTCGGGCCTGGTCCTAATCGGACGGCGAGCTATCCACTACTCGCCGTACGCAGGCCCGCACCTACGGTGCCTGGAGATCGTCTCGCGACCCCCGACGCCCAGGCCGTCTCCTGCGACAGCTTTTTTTTTGCGGCGTGCCTTGCGCTCGGTTGCGACAGTCGCTCTCTCCATGTCGCCATGAGATCCTGCCGGGGCAATGTCTGCCGAGCCGCGAGGTGTCGCGGCAGCGGAGTTACGCCCCGGTGTTTCACCTTTGCCTCCAGATAATAGGTGTAGATCTAGTGCCTCTATTGTGAAGGAATAACAGAATGTATTTGAATTAATAGTAGTGGGAATTCAAAGTAGCATTGTTACATTCTGAAGAAGTACTAACCACTGCTGCGCTCTAATTACGTTCAATGTGTTCTAATTTATAGTAAACCGTCTGTTAATACAAAGCGTAATTTAAAAACCATGTAAAAATCATTCGAATTTAATCTCCACTAATTAGTTTATTTTAAGGTGGTTAAAAGATGACGCTAAGAGATTATAAGGAATGATAGCACCTTTTTGTTTGCTGTTAACATCAGATTGAACATCAAATCTACTCTTTTCTCTTCATCAGACATTATATCAGTTACTGCTTCAGCATTCAATATTTACAAGCTAAATTCAATTATTTACGCATCTGCTTTTATACCGACCCAGACAGTTGAGAGTTTGAAAGTTAAAGCACTACTTATAGATAAAGACACAGACGCGTATTTTCCCATAACACAGTGCGTAATGTTAACTGATAAAAACCAGACGGCCAGACGCCTCGTGCGTAACGGCTGGAACGCCTGGATCTCGACGAGGAAAGGATTGATATACTTGCATATATTATCTAGCAATGTAGGGTTTGGTAGCTATATATACCTAAATACATTTTGTTTGTTGTCCGTGTGAAACGTTCAAAAGGAAGGCGCCTGGACTTTTGGTTTTGGGTTTTCTTTTGGAAAAAAAGACAAGGGAGTGTGGGCTTTCTACCTCACTTAAATCCCCTCAGTGATCACCATAAGCACATGGACCCCGTGACCCCGTATAAGACCATTCCGGAACCCCCTCTGTACAACGCCAGATAGCCCCACATCCCTGAGGAGACCGTAAAGGGGACCCTGAGCCGCACTGTGCACGGCAGCATGTAGCTACCTAAATGCAATAAGTAAATACCTTTATTTATTATCTCTGCAAATTTCTCACTCATTTCATCAGTCCCTTGCCCTAGACCTAATTTATTTAGTGTCGGCACAACAACGTGTCTTTTGTTTCATACTTCTCTATTTTGTCGTAATCTCAGTATACACATAATAGTCCAGTCATTATTGACATTCGAAATCGAAAATTTAATAGTAATTCCAAAAGTTTTCAAACTTCGGTCAAATGAATGGTACATTGAGACAACAATAAATCTTATTTTGCAACCTTGTCCGCAGTCCGGAACATTGTTAAAATTGCAATTAATTAATTTTTGCTGTATGGTCGTGAAAAAAATTCCAAAAGTTCTGCAAACTTGGAGAAGTTTTCGATATAAAATTTCATATCACGTATTAAATTTGCAACCAATCAAAGTGTACGGAACATTTTTTGTTAATAAAAATTAATGTTTTTTTTTTATTAAACTTCAGGAAAACGTTCTAAAAGTTCTGCAAACTTGACACATATATCGGAAAAATATACCGAACGATTGTATAAATTTGCAACCTTTTACGTTGACCGGAACATGTTTGTTTATAATTTTTTTTCATTCGTGGTCATTTTTTCGAGTTGAGTGATCTCGAAAAAATTACAAAAGTTTTGAAACTTGGTTGCAAACTTCGAAAACATCTATTCTGATGCATTTACAAATTTGCAACCTCATACGCGACCCGTAACTTTATGCAATTTGCAAAAATGTAATTCTTTTATTTTTCACCTTCAAGAAAATTGCAAAAGTTTTGCAAATCGAGGGGACTGTTTAATTTTGGGATTAATGTCAGTATTTAAATTTGCAACCTCCCACGCAATCCGGAATCTTGTGTGATGTCGGAAATTTAACTTTATAGCATTTTTCATTTTCGAAAAAATTTCAAAAGTTCTGCAAATCGAGGGGACTGTTTAATTTTGGGATTAATGTCAGTTTTAAAATTTGCAACCTCTCACGCAATCCGGAATCTTGTGTGATGTCGGAAATTTAACTTTATGGCATTTTTCATTTTCGAAAAAATTTCAAAAGTTCTGCAAATCGAGGGGACTGTTTAATTTTGGGATTAATGTCAGTTTTAAAAAATTAAAATCGCGGCGGCTTCGTATAGCACAAAGTTTAGGCCCTACAGAAATAATATTTTGCGAGAATGTGATTGAAAAATATTTCCGTATTCCGGATATGGTTGCAAATTTAAATACTGACATTAATCCCAAAAGTAAACAGTCCCCTCGATTTGCAGAACTTTTGCAATTTTCTTGAAGGTGAAAAATAAAATAAAAATACATTTTTGCAAATTGCATAAAGTTACGGATCGCGTATGAGGTTGCAAATTTGTAAATGCATCAGAATAGATGTTTTCGAAGTTTGCAATCAAGTTTCAAAACTTTTGTAATTATTCCGAGATCACATTACTCGAAAAAATGACCACGAATAAAAAAAAAATATAAATAAACATGTTCCGGTCAACGTAAAAGGTTGCAAATTTATACAATCGTTCGGTATATTTTTCCGATATATCTGTCAAATTTGCAGAACTTTTGGAACGTTTCCCTTTAGTTTAATAAAGAAAAACATTAATTTTTAATAACAAAAAATGTTCCGTACACTTGAATTGGTTGCAAATTTGACACGTGATGTAAAATAATATATTTAACACCACTCCAACTTTGCAGAACTTTTGGAATTTTGGTCTCAAGAACTGAGCAAATTATCATTTATTGCATTTTTAACAATGTTCCAGACTGCGGAACAGGTTGCAAAATTTTATAGTCTGTTTTTATACCATTCCCGACCTTACATCAAAATTTGAAAACTTTTGGAATTATAATGAATTGATTGTCTTGACTGACTGGACTATAATATGTGGGAGTCCAACCAAAAAGGGTCCAGTTCTCGGTATCTAGTTGCCGAGATATACGCAGTTTTGTAAAGTTGTGTGAAAAAATTAATTCACTCTTTTAATTGATTATTAATTAATGCTCCCAATTATCTACAAGTTCATATAGTAAATGACTTTATATGTTGTTTCTAAATACGAGTTTCTTTTTTTCTTTAATTTTCTTCTTTTTATGCATTTTCTCAAATCAATCTTTTTCAGTTTCAATTTCAAATGTCTGATAAAAAAAATGTGTCAGTTTTTTAATATTTTTTTAAATCTTTATTATCAATTGACTATTTTAGATTCCGAATCTATTCTTAACTCAATATATATCTTTAACTACACTTCTGGACACATCTATTGGCCCACCTTGTATTTTCAGTTTCGTTTGGTCCTAGCTAAAATTTTATATTATGTCGAGCAAAAAGTTTTTATGCAGTTTTGAACCTGGCACATTCACAATTTCATTCAATAGTCTTTTTTTGAATTTCGAACAGAGAATTTAAAGAAACAAAAGACAATTTGGAGCCTGTTTGTTGATATCAAACAATCGAATACTAAGAAAACTTGGTTTTATTGGTTTACTTGGATTTAATTCTTGAAAAAGTGATTGATATCTTTGGTTTTGCAACAAACATTACTTATTCTTAACATTAAGGTGAGGTTCTATCAATAATCTATGGATACTTCACCTGAAGTCGCCGCCCAAGCTGTGGCACTTATTCAGGCCGGACACAGCCAAAGAAACGTGAGTGCTCAACTTAATTTAAGTCGATCTGCGGTCCGAAATGTTTATCGGAGGTACCTAGAGACTGGCGGCTTTGTTCGTCGCCAAGGAAGGCCACGATCTCGGGTCACAACTGAAAGGCAGGATCGATTCATCGTGACGACCAGCTTGAGAAATCGTCACCTTACCTCCATTGAGATACAAAACCAACTTCGCGACTTCCACGGAGTATCTGTGAGCGCTCGAACTGTTCGGAGAAGGTTAAAAGAACGCGATATGGTACCACACAAGCCAGCTAATGGGCCCAAACTAACGCGAGCCCACCGAACAGCGCGCCTTCATTTCGCACGCAGTCATTTAAATTGGACACAGCAAGATTGGAGCCGTGTACTCTTTTCTGATGAGTCTAAAATTGTGTTACATGGCAATGATGGAAGGAAGAAGGTCTACCGACGTAAGGGAGAGCGTTTCGCACAATGCTTCTTTGAAGAGAGGGTTGCTTATGGCGGTGGCTCATGGACTGTCTGGGGCGGTATATCCGCGAGCGGCAAAACTCAACTTGAGGTTGTTACAGGACCACGGCTGCCAACATTAAATGCTGAAAGGTACATTCGTGAGTGCTTAGAACCTCACGTGATACCATACGCGGACTATGTGGGCCCAAATTTCCTTTTTATGCATGATAATGCAAGAGCCCATGCGGCCGGCATCGTCAGGGAATATCTTCGGGATGTGAACATCACAGTTATGGACTGGCCAGCCAGAAGCCCAGACATAAACCCCATTGAGCACATGTGGGACGAGCTAAAAAGACGTGTTAGGGCTCGTCAGCCAGTTGCCCAGACGATGCAGGAGTTGAAAACTGCCATACAAGAGGAATGGGAGATGATCCCTCAAAATTTCATAGAGCGGTTGATAAACTCTATGCCTAATCGTATGAGAGCTGTGGTGGATGCCCATGGAGGCAACACGCGTTATTAAATTAAACCTTTATTTGATAAAACATGTTTTTTATTCAAAAATCAATTGCCTTTAACAAGGCGCATATCCGACTTGTTAGGCGTAGCTCCATGTCGTATGGTATTCTGAATTCAAATTTAAAACAATACGATAGAAAAAGGTGGTAAAATGTATCAGGTTTAAAACTGCATCAACAGTTTTTGTTCAATCTAGCAATCATATTTCGGTAGGAGCCATCAAAACCTAAACTCTAAGGTGGGCCAATAGATGTGTCCAGAAGTGTATTATATGTTACTTCTTATATCATTTGTTTTATAAGTCTTCATAAATAGAATTAGTTACTCGTCAATCCTATATAGATGAGTAACACACTTGTATACAACGTTGATGTGACAGAGGGGCATTAAATTAAACTATACGTATACTATACGTGTTTAGTATTAATTCGATACGGTATAAAAATAAAAATAATAATAAATGAGGTTTTTTTTTTTCAAACAAACTAAATAGCTTACAATTCAGAGTAAAACGCAACCACCCTTTATACCATACTTTATACCCATTATCCTTGTTTGCATTGCCATCTTATAGCGAAAATGTACTTGTGACTTGCGTGAGAACGGCAACAACGCGTCGTATCGTAGGTTATACTCAGATTTATCGTTTTAAGGTGCATGACCTGTGCGTATAGACATAATCAGCTGTTAGGAAAGATACATCGTGTTCAAACGAGGCCAAAACTTAAAAAATCGTTTGTGACTAAACTACTGCTCCGATTTAATTGATTTTTGGTACAGAGCTTGAAAATAGTACCTAGTATAGGCAGTTTAAAGGAAAGCCCCTCTGTCGTATCAACTTTGTATAAGAAATCGATAGCACTATATAGTAGTCTGAGCGTCGTCTTGTGAAAGCGCCAGGCCAGGTGCGCTGGCGAGCACTCATAAATATAATCAACATGCCATACCATTGATTGTGACAAATATCACCTTTCATTAGTCAACAATGTCAGTAAGCTAAAAGGCCGACTCAATATGTTCAGTACATGAAACTACGTTTTACTTAAAAATATTTATTTAAACTTCATGTACAATAGTGGTACATAGGCGGACTTAGTCCAACAAGGCATTCTCTAATAGAATATTCTCTGGTACAATAACAAATCAAAAAAAAATTAAAATCGAAATTACTTTCCTAATAAAAATACATTTAATGTTATGCTTAAACTAATAAATATTAAACAATACAATAACGAGAAATGTCAATCTCGCTCCTAAATAAACAGAATTTGATGGACATTTTTTTATTGTTTATTGCATAAATTGTAGATAGATGGAAACGGAGAGGGAGGTCAAAAATGGATGGATTTTGTGAGGAGTGATATGAAAGAAAAGGGAATCGGTGATAAAGTTACTAGACAAGACTAGTGAAGAATAAATCGTGTTGAGGCGTCACCAAGTACATAACATGGAATTAGTGCAGGAAGATCATTGCATACAAAAACAAAATAAACTGTTTAATAATAGCAGTTTCAACATTAAATAACACTTCACTCAGACTTGTATTTGGTTCGATACGTTTTCATCGGCGTTTCTCTACCAAGGTGAATATGGAAAGCTTTATCTGTACCTACTTCTCAAATTTATATAGTAATGTCTATATCATAGTGATGATCTGGCTGCTTGCCAGCATCTGCTTACCGCTAAATGTTCCATTTGCCCAATTTCGGTCATGCTGTTTGCAGTCTATCGTTAAGATTTGGGAGACCTATAAAAGGATAAGGCATACCTATTGGAAAAATTTGGTTGCATACGTTTTCGTTCTCATGTTTAAGAATAGGTATGTGTCCTTATTTAATATAAATATGAAATTAAGCCGTCATATAGGTTTAGTAGAAAGATATTTATTTATTAAAATTTATTCAACACAAATGTACAAAGGCGGACTTAATGCCTTAGGCATTCTCTACCAGTCAACCAAGAGTGGTGCAGAGATAACATGGCAGGTGCATAAACTGAAAAAAAAATACATTACAAAGAAGAAAATGGTTACGAAAGTATGTATATATAGTTAAAATAAACATACATATGTATTTAGTATAAAATACCTACATATGTAAAAATAAATATATGTATATAAATTCGTTGTATCCAGTCAATAACCCCTGAACTGAACCACTGGGAACTCTAGCCGACCTACAAAAACAACGATTACCACAACATACACATTCCGTTTCTATGCTAATATATCATAAACAAATCATGCGTGTAAATCTTTAAACTAAACGAAACATGAAATGCATGTTTGTATTGCATAAATAATCTCATTATTTCGATACTTCATATCAGGTCAACGTCCTCCGGCGCAAGTAAAAAAACTCGTAACTACATAATCATTTCGCGGATACGTGAGTGGCCGCCAGTATCAGGCGACCTGCCAACTTGCATGAAATCTCTTCTGACACCTTCATTGTTGTAAAACTTCAAAGGAGAAGGCAGAGGTCGACGTAAAGTGGTTTTAAAAATTGGCTTGGTTGCTGCTCTTAAAATATTCCCGGTACATTATTAGCGTTATTAAGATGGCTTGCGCACCCACTCGCGGACAAAACGTTCTGTAATATACAGTTTCACTATTCTCTTATTGTCTGCCCCAGTTACCGTCCACCTATGCGTCTAATTTGGGAACGCTGGAGAAGGCCTAATTTCAACTTTGGATGCTCCAACATCTTGAATGTCATGTTTATAATTGGCAGTTCATCGCGTGTTGTCTCGCCCTATTTCTTTTGTTTATAACCCGCTGTTAAATGCAGTCGTGATTTCCGGATGTTTTGACTTTCTAGTTCGATGTTTGTTTGCTCGTTTAGATTGTTGCTTTATGCGTTTTGTTAATGCGAGTGAATTTGATTATGAAAAACCGTCTTGAATTTTAAAACGACTAGAAATTGGACTTTTTATTTACATTTGATTTTAAATTTTTGATTTGTGGGTTGCGTATTGATAAATGGTTTCTGGCGTCATAACCGTTTCTAGCTTTTTACATTAAACTTTAGTTTAACATAATACTTAACAATTTTTCTCTCATGTGTCCACGGTCGAACTACGAGTCCAGTGCAGCAGTATTTATATTGTACTATGCTGACTTTTTTTTTTGAGGTTGGGAAATCATGCAATGATATCTCCCGCTCTGGGTGGAGCGGGAGGGCGTGTCATGACTGACGTCTCGTGACTCTTACTGACTAAAATCCATGTTCCTTCAGTTGCCAGGGTTGTATTGACTCTTTCACACTGGCGACCCGCGACCCTGGCAGTGCTGGTAGACACCCTGAAAGCATTGTGAAATATGTAGTATATATTCAGCGAAGAAAGCCACCTGTCTTCTATTAGCTCCGTGGCTCCGACTACTAATTCGCATTAACGTTTTATGCGATTTCGAAAGAGCGCGTTAGAATAATGGCATCGTTATCATTTATCGCTTTGTTAAACTCAGATCTGGTAGCTCTGGCGTGTGGTTTAATATACCTGGAAATTTGTATGTTATGTTTCCTGTTCTCCTATAGATTTCATCTTGTAGTTTTAGGTTTTTTAGTTTAGTTTTTTTAGTTTAGTTTTTTTAGTTTTTTTTTTTTAGTTTTTTCCGAGTGCTCATCGAGTTTTCCGGCATATCAGCAAGCTGTTAGTCGACTCTTCACGTGACCAGAGGGCTGGGCTTTTCTTTGGCCAACGAATCAGCATTGCTATTCAACGTGGCAATGCTGCTAGCGTTCTGGGCACTTTTTCCATTGACAGCGATGTGGATGAATTTTTTGATGCCCAGTGAGTTGTTTTTTCATACGCATTTGTACATGTTAGGTATTATTGTTAGTTTGGATATATATCTTTTAAGTTATATCCATCTTGTAGTTTTTAGTTTCCTTTTATTGTCTTATGCTTTAGTTTAGTTATTTTCAATTGTACTGGCCAAATATACTTACAGTGAAAAGCATTATGTGTTTTGGTTATTAACGATGTCCCATGTAATAGAGCAATGAACTGGCATATATATTATTATGATACATACTCGTATGATCTTCTTTTACGTTTGAGCAAGGTTTCAGGTGCAATAAAATTCGGAAAATTAAAATTTGAAGATGAGTAAAAGCAACTCGTTATTTTGCGAAAAATAGGGCAAGAGGCCAACCGCCTACAAGACGAAAGTTCTAGCCAAATACCTACAAACTACAAACAAACTGCACTAAACTTAATAGTTTAGTGTAGGTAGAGCTACAAAAAAAAACGCTGAGAGAACACGCAATGAACGTACTTTCTGTACGTTCATTGCGTGCTCGCTGCTGCTGACGTTCTCGCGATTTCAAAGAGTGATTCGAAAGGTTCCTTGTTGGGACAGGTTCATGTTTAAGAATCATTTGCTGTAGATTATTATGTAAAGATATATTCGTGGTTTACTTATATTGACAAGGTCATGAGTATTTAGCCTGTTTTCAATTTTAATGTGTTTTTAATCAGACTTCGAAGGTTACCGACATAGCCAGAAGAATCGCCAAACTTAAGTGGCAGTGAGCAGGGCACATTACATTAGTGGACCGATGACCTGGTGAGAGTCACGGGAATCCGATGGATGCGAGACGCACAGGACCGGTCGTTGTGGTGACACTCGGGGAAGGCCTTTGTCCAGCAATGGACAGCTTTCGGCTGAAATGTTGATGATGATGAATCAGATTAGCTTGCTTTGGAATTTTGGACATACAATTATAACAAGTTGCAGGACGTTGCTTACAAGTTGTAGGTCGTGAGTTCAAAACCAGGCAGGCGCTTTACTTTGTGTAAATTATTTTTTACCCCTGCTCTCAAAACGGTGAAGGAAAACATTGTGAGGAAACTCGGCATGTCCTAGAACCAATAATTCGAAGATATGTGACATCCACCAACCTGCATTGGGCCCGCGTGGTGAATTACGGCGCACACCCTCTCATAGAGAGGAGCCTTGTGCCTCAGCAGTGGGGACATTAAAAGGCTGATGATGATGATTATGACACGACAGACGACTAAATACAACGCAAAAGAGGAGAAAGCAAGTGTTGTATTCCTGTAGTAGGTGGAACACGCCTGTCAATCATAAAGATCTTGGTCAACGAACTATGTCACAAACAACTCGAAAAAAGCAAGAAAAATGAATATCAAACAGATCCGATTCACTCAATAAATGCAAGTGAACACACTAAAACTGATTTTGATCAACATAACCCGAATTTAGCATACTAGCACACGTCTTCCGTCTCAGTTTGTTATAAATTATCGTTGGAAAGATTTATAGCTGGTTTCTTTTGATGACCATTACGTGGGCTCGTGGACTCGTGGGATAGATTTTAGAGGTTATTTTGCTAACCCTGTGCCATGAACCGAAATGAGATGAGCAGATGACGAATGTGGAACGAAAAGTGATGTGTGTATAAATAATATAAAGGAATGGTGTTTCGTATACAGTAGGGCGTCATTGGGAGCGTTTAATTAGAACTTCCGATTTACATTTTTTATTGGTTTCTTTTGGTGTTAACTTATTTTCGCGTGAACTTCCGCAATCGTAATTCGTTTTATTTTTTAAAAGTTTTAATTGGCAAGCAAGCTATATTGCTTTAATTTACAAAATGCTTGTGTCTTCTTCTTAAGAGTCTTGAGGCTTTTGCCCTGAAAGTTATTGGTTGGTAGCTACACGGGGTGTTTAAGTCATGAGTGAATACGGTACCTTCTAGGCAAGCGTGCTCCATCGTCGACCACATCATTGCTTACCATCAGGTAAGATGGTGGTCAAAATTAATGAAAAGCTATTCGACCAGGCTATATATAAAATTTCTTTTTAATCGTAAACCTTAATCTGAATAAATTAGTAAAACTCTCACTGGTCTCAAAATTTTCCTCGACCTTTATTTTATTTTTCTCTTAAAAAAAAACCAGATATGGGTCAAAATATTATGATTGGCGTAAATGTCACGAGCGGAAGAGCAGGACAGCTTTACAAAATAGAGGTACATTTAGTTGACATCATAAGTTGTCATACATACAAGTGGACTAGACATTTGCATGACCAGTCGAGACAGACAGACGAACAGACAGTTTGGACATTTCCGGATTCTTACCAATTATTACAAATGCAATAAAGAAATTATGTATGATTTTTTGGAAGTAGAAAATTGTCATGAAAAAGTATTTAGGTACTTTTGGAGAAGCTTCAAAAGAAAATGATAATCATTTTTAATTAGGTCAAAACCAAGGTTGTTTTACTTTTTAACTTGTGGAGAAAAGACCTATCCTTGCAACCACTTTCTGAAAAGCCAATCTAAATAAAAACTTAAAGCACTGGCTAATTGAGACAAAATTATTGGTAAGAAAATTTAAAAACATTTTTTTTGAACAATCCTTAGATCTTTGTCATCATGTGTAACAAATTGAACTAATGTTAAATAACAAAAAAACTTTTTACAAAAAATAGAACCGACTTCCAAAAAGTCGGCGGTCGGTGTTTTTGGTTTGTGTCTCCGTTTTTTGACACCGACTTCCGAAATTTAAGTTATTTTGCACTTTTTTGGAAGTCGGTTTTATTTTTGTAAAAAAGTTTTTATTTTTCACTGTGTAGTTGTGGTTCCCTATTAAATTGTGTTAACACTTTATAGACATACGATCGCAGTAATCGCAGTTGATTTGCTGTCATTTTTTGAAGAGTTCCGTTGTCTGTCTCTGAAACGCATCATCAGATCTATATGAAATTTAAATGGAACCATTTCGAAATAAAGCTCTTTTGAACAAAAAAGAATTTTGCTAATCCATTTATGACGGAGTTATGCCCGAATATATATGTATATAAATCTGAATTGATAACCTTCTTCTTTTTGAAGTCGGTTAAAACATAGGTACTAGCCCAAATTCAACTATCCTACCATTTGCCATCAGCGATTTGCAGTCCCTACATCCCGGTGCCATAATTAGATCACCTCGATGGTATCATGATATTGCATTATCACCGGACTTGCATAATTATGCCAAATTTGAAACTAACAAGTAGTCGAAAATTGGTTTGCAAATTTTGAAGCCGACAACTATTACAATAATAACACAGAATTCCCATAAAATAAAGCTTTTGCGGTGTCAACTAATATTTTTCGTTTGCATTCAGTTTGTGCTCGTTATTTCCTTCAAGATTGAATTATTTGGTATAATATTTTATCCTGAGAGATTAACGCAAGTGGGAGGCGTCTACACACTCCACGCGGTTTTGAAACTCGCTCACAAACCCGTGATATATGGATGATTTTGTTTTTTTTGGCAAATCTTATTCATGACTCCAAAGATATTCAATTTTAACAATATTTTTCGGTGTTTATGTGGCATCCCTCTAAAGACCATGGCTAACCTCGCAAGTTTCACCTGTACACCTCATGGCTACATCAGCGAATGCTGTTGCCGGAGCTGAATACTGGGCCAAACATTATTTATTTAAAGACTAAATTTGCCATCGACACGCTAAGAAGATGAAGAAGAAGATTATTCCATAGTATAAAACTCAGTGTTTTCTCATGTCTGGCCGTTAGTGCGTATGAAACTCCAGAACTGCTTATCTGATTAAAATGATTTGTATTGTTAATATATGTAATTCATAGATAGGTAGTGGTTTAGTGTCACCCACAGCACAGGAGCTAATCTGATTCTTAATTCTCAACTTCAACACAGAATTTCGTAGGTACTTCTAGATCGTATTATTATATTTTTGTTTAAGTGTATGTATCTGTAGGTATTATGTAGTTTTATTTAGTTAAGTATTTTAAGAACATTTTTGTTTCACATACTTATACTGGGTGTAACGGAAAGGTGTAGTGATATTTTAAGAACTGCATCTGCCCATGGATATGAACAACTTTCTTCAAGAAAACCCAAGGAAATTCTCAAAAAAAATTTTTAGCTAATTTTTAATATTTGATCAGCTGACGATAACTTTGTATGGAAAGTCCAATTTTTTTTTTGAATTTTCTATTTTTCTTAGAGAAAATTGTTCAGTTCCATGGACAGAACCGGTTCTTAAAATATGACCGAACCTTGCTTTATACCCTGTACAAATCCAATTAACAAAAAAAAAAATGATTACTACTTACGTGGTATTTAACTGTGCCTGCATAAATTTACTAGCAACCTACCTAAATAAATTTATGTGCAGCATTATGAGCAGATGATTCAAATAAGGAATCACTTTGTTAGGTCCCTTTCAAATTGGTTACCAATATTCAAGTTCACGCAAACAATCGTCCCAATAAAATCATTGAAGATGTTACAAGCGTCAAAGAACACGCGTTTAAAATAAATCTGTGTAAAAAAATCTAAACTCAACCTAGTAACAAAGTAATTAAAACTTATTTTGGCAAACGAAAGTAGGTGATGTACAAAAAGAATCTTCCGATACCGGGAATCGAACCCGAGCCTCCTGGGTGAGAGCCAGGTATCCTAGCCACTAGACCATATCGGATATTGTTGTAATGTTCGAATTTATGCAATACAATCAGTAGCTGTTGTAAAAATTATGTTATGTTATTGGTAACTGCTAGTTATCAATTTTTATCATAACTATGATTTATGACGGTTATTATGATAATTATAATAACAGATGATAGTAATATATTTTATTAAAGACCGTGTTTTTGGGTTATTAAGAATCTTTTACTGTGTTGTTTACGTGGATATGACTACCCGATATAAATTATAGTCTAGAAAAAGAAATACATATATTTTTCGTATTTTATTATCATCGGGTTAATATCATTCTGCATAATGGGTTTATACCAATTACTTAATAAACAGTTAGCGATCAAAGGTATTTTTGCTACAGATAACAAATTCGAAACGGTTTGCGGTATGGCTGAGCGGGGAAAAAATATTTTTATGGTCTACAGTTAGTTGTTCCGGGTCTGGGTGTTTTAAAGGCACACACAGGAAATTACAAAAAAAAACATTGAATCAAGTAAAAAAATCTCAAACTCTTTTAATAGGTAGGTATCCTTCCTATATTTATATTAAATTGAAGTAAATTCATATTTAAACATCCCTTACACAGTAAAACTCTGCCCGTCTGTCCACTTTTTTTACATTATTTTAATTGTAGCGTTTCATTTGGCTCTTGTATGATGTTTTTACTGAACACGAATTAATTTAGATAGATTAATAGTACTTACGACATTCCGTACTTAAGAGAAGCGCTCCTGTGTTAGTGTGCTGTGGATGACACCAAACCATATCTAAGTATGGATTACAACTCAATCAGACAAACAGTTTTGGAGTTTGACACTCAGTAACGGATAAACACGAAAAGACAATGTTGCCGATTCTCTTATTCAATAACTAAACTAAAATTAGAGAATCGCTATCTTTTACTAAAAGGTAGTATGAAAAAAGGACGGCTATAGCTATGATCTAAGTCAGAGATGTCAAACTAATTTTACGCCTTGCGCTTTACCATGTGTACTTTAGTCGACATGTTTTTACGTGTACCTTTAAAAATTTGACAGCTCTAATTTACATCCGTCTCTTTTTTGTTTTATTAAAGAGAAAAAGACAGCAATAGCCTAAATTAAGTTTAGTTTGTGCATAACAGAATCGGCACCACTGTGTCTTACACTAGATGAATATATTTCGAGTCATGAATAAGATTTGCCAACAAAAACAAAATCGTCCATATATCACGGGTTTGTGAGCGAGTTTCGAAACCGCGTGGAGTGTATAGACGCATCCCACTTGCGTTAATCCCTCAGGATAAAATATTATACCAAATAATTCAATCTTGAAGGAAATAACGAGCACAAACAGAATGCAAACCAAAAATATTAGTTAACGCCCAAAAGCATTTTTTAATGTAAGTATTTGCTAGCCGCGCTCAGAACCATTACCCTTCTATTTTTTAATTTTTTTGGGGTGGGAAATCATCCTATGACTTCTCCCGCCCTCTGTGTCAGACGTTTACTGACTAAATTCCACCCCTGTTCCTTCCTTGCCTGAGTGCCCAAGGGCGCGATAACTCTGTTACGAATTTATCCACGACCCCCTGGCATGCCGGCCATGATGGGCCCCGTCAGTGTGGCTGACATCTCTTTGAAGCGCGCGTGGAACACTACGCGCCGTGCTGATCGGACGGTGAGTACTCGCCGTCCGCAGGCCCGCGTCTATGGTGGCCGGAGATCGTCCCGCGACCCCCGACGCCCAGGGCGTCTCCTGCGGCGGCTGCAACTGGGGGCGTGAGGGCCACTCCAGTGAGTAGAAACATTACCCGTGAGAAACAATAAATTAAGTATGGCAAGTTTTTGTGTTCATTGAAGAGAGCATCCTAAATCCAAGTGTACCAATCAGGTTCCGGGAGTGTTTGAAAAAGTCACCGCGGACCTGGAACGCAAAAGACAACTGAAGAAACACGGGTCTGTTTTAGTCAATAAGAGTCTGACACGCCCGTCCACTCCACCCAGAGCGGGAGAAGTCGTCTGATGACATCAGCAGTCAATCTGCCCGCGCCTTTTCCCAACTATCTTGGGGTCGGATTCCAGTCTAACCGGATGCAGCTGAATACCAGTATTTTACATGGAGCGACTGCCTATCTAACCTCCACAACCCAGTTACTGGGTAATACGATAACCCTTGGTAAGACTAGTTGTCAGACTTCCGGGGTTCTGACGACCCGTAACGATTGTCAAAGATCCAGGATTGACAGCCGGGACCAGCGGCTTAACGTGCTTTCCGAGGCACGGAGGAGTCTCGGTATGTAAAGATGGTCACTCATCCATGGACCAACCCCGGCAAGCGTAGCTTAACCTGATGGATCGATCCGTGCGGCTGTTATTACTTTAGCCACGAGCTCCTCCATAGCAATCAGCAGTGTTGTACATAATTAGGTCCCGTGGCGGCCACATTAGTGCTTTCATCACATTAAACATTTGTTTACACTTTATTCGTGTCGCTCCACATTACTGCCGAGTGGGTGAGCTGTAACATTAGTCCAATATGTTTCTCTTCTGGAACATAAATTGTATCAGTGTCCTGAAAATTTTCTTTTCCTGAATGTCTTGTGTATCCTAATTTTTACTAAGGATGCCATGATAAGTCTTCTTGAATGATGGTATTAACCTCCTAACCCCTGGCCTACTATACATAGTACATCACACATTCGAATGAAAATCAATGTATCCAATTTTTTTTGTTGAACACAACTTTTAGAGAAAAAATAAGCTGTTTAATTCTATCACAAATAGTTTTTTTTATGTATTCTTAACGCAGATGGTCGCTTCTCTACTCAGAGCAAAGTAATATAATCCTTAGTCATCATTCTACTGACGAATATTTGAATATATACTTATTGAATATTATCACTATGAAGTAAATGATAATATTCAACATGACTAGAAAAAATTAAAAAAAAAAATGTGTGTCTCCAATATTTTTTTCACTACAAAAATACAACCTTAGTACATCCTGGATTAAAAGACTTAATTTTAATTTGATGAAATTTTTAATACTTAGACGATTCCGAGCACGATTTTCACCCTTTTTATGGTTCCATAGTCCTAACAAGGGCAAGGAATCCTTACAGTTTCGGTATGTTCGTCTGAGGCGTAGTGTAGAGATTATTAGTACTAGAAAGCTGCAATTTTGCATGGGTACATACGAATATATTAATCACGTGACAAGAACCCAATAATATATTTTTATTTTTATGGTTGTTCCCATACATGTAAAGTGAAAATGCCTTTTTTTTTTGTCGCCTATCTTTTTGTGTGGGGACCGTTGGATAGGTCTTTTTTTTGTCGCCTATCTTTTTGTGTGGGGACCGTTGGATAGGTCTTTCAAGACGGAAGGGTTGTCTAGACTATTTTTAGATGCAATGATTCATTTGCTAAATATTAATATTTGAAGTTTGGTTACTTCTAGGAAAGCGTGCTCCATCTTCGACCACATCGACGCTTACCATAAGGTGAGATAGTGGTCAAATGCGTGCCTATCAAGAATTTAAAAAAAGTCCTGTTGGCTTGAAAAATCTGAAAAAAATCGTGATCATAGTATATATTACGAACTTTGAAGGAAAACTAT
The DNA here is from genome assembly GCA_951329385.1 of Polia nebulosa. Lineage (NCBI taxonomy): Eukaryota > Metazoa > Arthropoda > Insecta > Lepidoptera > Noctuidae > Polia > Polia nebulosa. The sequence goes on along the minus strand of OX589588.1, from coordinate 2,906,403 downwards.
CAGGGCTAAGTTAGCTCTGTTAGTTTAAGAGTATATAATATATATAAAATATATATTATACGTCGTTAATATACTATACAGGGTGTAAAAAGGTACATCACAGAGCCGTTAACTACGCATACTGTACGTCTAACATAGTAGTTTTGCGCAAAAGTTATTGCTGGGAAACGACTTTTATTTTAGGTGTGAAAAATTAAACTATTTTTTATTCCGCGCAATGTAACGCGAACACAGGCAAGTGGAGTTAGACCCCACCCTTTCGCTCTAAGCCACGTGGGTACTTGTCGGATACGTTTGATTTTCATTGCGTTTTCGTAACTGCAAATTCTTAATTTCGAAAAAAAATCGGAAATTGAGGTAATGTTTGTTTGGAAAAAAGTTTTAATAATAACACTTAGAATTTATTTCCGTAAAAAGTAAAAAAAAAATTCAACTTTGACCTTCAATATCTCCAGAACCAGTGGTTTCCCAGGTATGGTCTAGTGGAAAAAAAATATCCAAATAAGGGTAGAATATGTGGTTTTCGGCTTCGGAAACTGTCTTTTTACACCCGTTACCGTACCGTTCGTATTATACGTTGGGTGACTATTATAAGAGTATATAGAATAGTCGCCCAACGTATATAATGTACCTACTTGGAAAATTTCATAGGTGTGGTTCAATAGATGAAGTTATATGAAGCTATTATTTAACGGAACTAACTACGGATACGACACTGCGCGTGGCCCGACACGCACTTGTGCGGTTTTTTTAGATGGCCTCCGCCACTCTGGGTTGAGCGAGAGAGAGACTAAAATCCACCCGTATTCCTTCGGCTACCCTTTGCTTTACCTCACTAAAACCTAGCTGGTTGGGGCTCCGTGACCTCTTAAAGACCACCCGGAAACCCCACTATGTCCTCTCCATCCAAAGCCAACCAACCTTTGAGTGGACTGGAGACACACAACACCTTAACACTGTCTGCTAAAAATGAAAACAGTAAGTTGATTCAGAGTAATGCAGTTGCGTAAGTATACGCAGAGCATTTTCTTATCATTTAATATTTCCATCATTTCATAATCCATCTGTCACTTAATATTTCGATCACAAAGTACTGCACCTTTGAGCGTTACGTCATAGTAATACAGAAATACCTACTACGTACTGCTACCCGACTGCGAGGAGTTGTGTAAGACTACATCATAACATTGCATCCGGCGCGTTCAGCAGCCTTGGAACGTCGTACACGATGACGACACTGGCTATGGGTCGTTGGACTTTCAGGGTAACTTTTTGCTAGTACTTAGAAAGACCTTGGAGAGAAAAATCGGTTTCATATTTCAAACTACAGGACACGGGGCAGCGATAAGCCGACGTTGCTAATGGAAGTAACATGGGTCAACTTTTGCTGTGCCCGTTTACAAATTCACCACCATCTGAAAGCTGGACATCGGCTTCCCCCAAGTATTGCCACAACGACCGGCCCTGTGCGTCTCGCATCCATCGGATTATCGCGATGCATCGGTCCACCTTGTGGTAGGGCTTCCAACGCTGCGTCTTCAAGTACGCGGTCCCCACTCCAGAGTTTTTCGGCCTCATCGAACATTTCAATTCTGCTAGCATTTACACAGTTGACAGAAACTCGCAAGTGGCTAGGTCATTTTCTTCGAAAAAGTTGAGGAGAACAAGTTGAGTGACGATTTTCATGGTTGATTTTAGTCACCAGTCGCAGGCGGCCGGTAGCCGGATTTTAGTCTACTCGTATTTTGGGACTTTCAACTTTAATCACGTTGCTGCGGCCTAGCCAAATTGCCTTTTTTTTTTTGTTCTGATGCTACCCGTGTGGATCTCCCATTACAGTAGGTACCTATTGGTGCCCGCGCAATGTGCACTCAGCACAGAATGAGGGTTTTCTGAAATCGTGAACTAGGTGGCAGCACTGAGACATCAGGTCAGATCCAGGCACTTTTTAAGACATTTATGTTTTTCGAGATGAGTCAAATTGACGCCAACGTCAAAAGTTAGGTCTTCATAGTGCACCTCTAACCAAAGTAGTGCCAAAAGAGGCTCTATACAAAGTGTTTTTCAATCAGCGATTTCGACTGTTGAAATTCTAAAATATAAGGGTTAGATCATGTGACGATTCGATAGCGCTTGTCAATCTGATACTTTTTGACTTTTTAAGAGGGAACAGGACCTGCAAGGAATTTGAAAAAAGTGTATTTGAAGAAACTATTGCTGTCGTGCTGCCTCAAACCTGCCCCCGTAGAGTGCGATAGGGACAACTGCAACTCAGACCGATTTTATCACAAAATTTTTGACGAGATCGACGTTTCGTATTCCCCTTTTTTCTCCTCGAAAACTGAGCAGATTTAATTATTTTTGACACAAAAAAATTAAGAAAGAGTAGGTATGTCGAGGTTCCTATTAAATGTTTTATGTTAAATACTTTTCGAATTCGTCTGCACGCGTAGCATGACCACCGTAGAAACGGGTTTTGTCGACGGAAGAATAGACAAAATTACAGATTGTAGAAAGATTTCTACCGTCCTAAGCATGGCGATGTTAAAACTGACGAGAAGAAATGTTTCTATTCTTCATCGACAAAAGTCTACAATGCAAAGCATGACCACCAATTTTTCTCTACTTTTAACACTTTTTTTTTTAAGTGTCAGAATCATTTCTTCTCAACAAGTGTCAAATAGTCTACATCACATTGGACCTAGATAAGATATATAATGATTTTAAAAACTCAATTCTGTGACTTATTCAATATATCAAAATTGTGGTGAATCTTCCACAAAAGCCTAATATTAATCAAGAGTTGAAGTCACATAGCATCATAGGTTGAACATTTCTAAAAAAAATGTTATTTGTTATGCAAGGTTGCAAAGTTGTTTTTTGGTGCGAGTACTTGTATTGAAGCCTGAGCAAGTAAAGGATTCTAGGATTGAACCGATGACCGAAGCGAGTGGTTCAAATGTAGAATCCTGAGTGTAGCGAGGGTTTCAAAGGTACGAGACGCAGACTTTCAATTTTGACGGACAGACGGACAGATGAACAGACGGACAGATGGACAGACAGACAGATGGACAGACGGACAGATGGACAGACAGACAGATGGACAGACGGACAGACTTACAGACGTACCTACAGATGGACATACCGACAGACGGACAGACGGCCAGGTGGACAGACAGACAGATGGACAGACGTACAGATATACAGACGGACATACTGACAGACGGATAGACAGACAGACAGATGGACAGACGGACGACCGACATACATACAGACGGGCAGACGGACAGACGCACAGACAAACAGAAAGACAGACAGACAGATGGCCAGATGGACAGACGCACAGACAAACAGAAAGACAAACAGACAGACGGACAAATGGACAGACGGACAGACTTACAGACGTACAGACGTACCTACAGACGGACATACCTACAGACGGACAGATGGATAGACAGACAGATGGACAGACAGACAGATGGACAGACGGACAGACGTACAGATATACAGATGGACATACTGACAGACGGATAGACAGACAGACAGATGGACAGACGGACAGACGGACGACCGACATACAGACAGACGGGCAGACGGACAGACGCACAGACGGACGACCGACATACAGACAGACGCACAGACGGACGACCGACATACAGACAGACGGGCAGACGGACAGACGCACAGACAAACATACAGACAGACAGACGGACAGACGGACAAATGGACAGACGGACAGACTTACAGACGTACCTACAGACGGACATACCGACAGACGGACAGATGGACAGATAGACAGACGGACAGACGTACAGATATACAGACGGACATACTGACAGACGGATATACAGACAGACGGACAGACGGACGACCGACATACAGACAGACGGGCAGACGGACAGACGCACAGACAAATGGACGACGGACAGACGCACAAACGGATAGACAGATACGTAAGTGACAGCAATTGGGCTCCGATTAGTCGCACAAAATTTTGTGACAGACGATGGACAGACGAAATTGAAAGAATGAATATGTCTTTGTCTTCATAGAAACGCGAGTCTACGGGTCGCCCCGTGCTCGGGCAGAAGAAAACTCGAACTCGACATAGTTGGATAGAAAGAACTTGTATCCAACTATCTAGTCTATCCTTACTCACGGCGTAGCATGACCATTTCTATCTCTATTCTACATAGAGATAGAAATGTTCATGCTACGCCGTGTTGGGGGTAGAAACATTTCTTCTCAACAGGGACAAATAGTCTACATCACATTAGACGTAGACAAGTTCTCTACTGATTTAAAAAAAACTCAATTTTGTGACTCATTACATACTTGAAAATTCAAAAATTTCAATTGAAAATTCGAAGGACAAACAGACAGACGGACAGCTGGACAGATAACAGACGGACAGACGGACAGATGGACGACGGACAGTCTCACAGACTGACAGACGGACAGTCTCACAGACTGACAGACGGACAGTCTCACAGACTGACAGACGGACAGTCTCAGACTGACAGACGGGCAGACGGACGATGGACAGACGGACAGACGGACGGCGGACAGACAGACAGACTGACAGACGGACAGACGGAAGACGGACAGATCATACTGATAGACGGACAGTCTCACAGACTGACAGACGGACAGTCTCACAGACTGATAGATGGACAGTCTCACAGACTGACAGACGGACAGTCTCATAGACTGACAGACGGACAGTCCCACAGACTGACAGACGGACAGACGAACGATGGACAGATGGACAGACAACAGACGGACACACGGACGATGGACAGACGGACACACGGACGATGGACAGACGGACGCCGGACAAACAGACAGACGGGCCGACGGACAGACGGACAGATGGACGGCGGACAGACAGACAGACGGACAGACGGAAGACGGACAGTCTCACAGACTGACAGACGGACAGACGAACGATGGACAGATGGACAGACAACAGACGGACACACGGACGATGGACAGACGGACACACGGACGATGGACAGACGGACACACGGACGATGGACAGACGGACACACGGACGATGGACAGACGGACGCCGGACAAACAGACAGACGGACAGATGGGCCGACGGACAGATGGACGGCGGACAGACAGACAGACTGACAGACGGACAGACGGAAGACGGACAGATCAGACAGACAGACGGACAGTCTCACAGACTGATAGATGGAGAGTCTTACAGACTGACAGACGGACAGTCTCACAGACTGACAGACGGACAGTCTCACAGACTGACAGACGGACAGTCTCACAGACTGTCAGACGGACAGACGGACGATGGACAGATGGACGATGGACAGACGGACGCCGGACAAACAGACAGACGGACAGATGGACGGCGGACAGACAGACAGACGGACAGACGGAAGACGGACAGATCAGACTGACAGACGGACAGACGGACGACGGACAGATCAGACTGACAGACGGACAGACGGACAGCCGAAAAGATGTACAGATGGACAGACGGACGACAGACAAACGGCCAGACGTACAGACAGGCCCGATAAGACGCAATAATTTTTTTGTCAGACGACGGACAGACAGACAGATGGACAGACGGACAGACGATAAATAGTAATATATTTTAATAATTATTGAAAGAATGAATACATGTCTTTGTCTTCATAGAAACACCAGTCTACGGGTCGCCCGGCGCCCCATGCTCGGGCAGAAGACAACTCGAACTCGACAAAATTGGATAGAAAGAACTTTGTCTTTTCTTGGTAGAATAGAGATAGAAATGGTCATGCTACGGGGGCTGGTAGTCCTCTAACCAAGGCGGTAAAAATGGGCCATTTTTTGTAATTTTTGGAGGGTCATATTTTCTTATTAGTTGTTGAAAAAAAAGATATATGACAGGGACGTGTCTCCAGCAGACCTAGATTTTATGAAAAAAAAAATTGCTCTAGAGGCATTATTCAGGCAGAAAAAGGGGAATACATTTGTATGGAAAATCGCAGCCCCTGTTTCCTCTTAACAATCGCTATCACCACGTTTTCGCTGTCACTGTCGCGAATGTCACTTGTCTAGAGCCTCTCGTGGCGTGAATTTTCCTAAAGACCGTCGAGATAGGGATAGGGAGACAAAAAAGTGTGTTGATGGTGAAGAATCTTCGCTTTGAGATCGCTTGAAATTCTCACTTACCCGACACTTCAGTAATTCGGCAATATTCACCCTCAACCCGGACCTACCCCACCGCTTCCTACATTATCCCTTATTAAATTAGGACATTTTTAAATGCTTTATTTTACTATCTTGATTTTAAAGGTTCCGTACCCCAAAAGTAAAAAATGGAACCCTTATAGGATCATTTTGTTGTCCGTCTGTCTGTCTGTCTGTCAAGACCCCTTATCTCGGGCACGCGATACGCGGGACATGGATGTATCAAGTTGAAATTAAAACCATACACTCAAGTCTACAGTTCCTTGAAGCTGAGAAAAAATCAAACTTCTAAGTTAACGTCAAAAAAAGATATAGTCGTTTATGCCGCAAGAAACGTATATTTCGACACTCTCAAGGGAATCAAAATTTATATATATATACTTCCCGCTGTCTTACAATCATGAAATTTGGCAAGTAGCAAGGTCTTATAACACAAGTTAAGGGAGAAGTCTGAAAACGTCACAAAAAATAGGGTCATACAAGGAATTCGGGTACAAATTTTAAAGAGGCGACCGTATCATGTGGGGCATCGTATGCAAGGACCTCATTAGCACAGGCTAAAACATTTTTTAAATTATTTTAACAACGTCTAATTTTTGATTGCTACCGAAAAATTAAAATGTGTATAATCGGGCCGAATGAGACTCTGATGTATTAATTTTTTTTACGAGATAAGACAACTCTATTGGTGGCTATTGAAGCTTTTCGAAACTCTGTAATTGAAAAAAAAAAAACAAATATAGTAAGTGTCAATATCTTACATTTGCCATGTTTTTAAGAAACATGTAGTAGACTACATTAAAATAACGTCTTCTTTTGAACTAAAGACGCACATAAATCGCTCGCCACCTCTTTTATTATTGCTAGTTATAAGTTAAACTCATCTATATTCACAGAGACTGTGCTATTAAAAGTGTTACCTGGATTAGTCTTCAAAGTAAATCTTCAAATTACGACGAAATATTCATTGTTATTACTCAATTATTACTAACATTTTCATTAAATTACACATCTTTTAGTCCAGATCTATTCTGCAAAACATGAACGACCCACTTAAGTTCACAACAAGACATTCATACAAAAATTATGATATAGCGACTTGGCGGTATTCCACCGCTGAGATAAATCGGTGGATATCTGAAATTATTCCAAAAGTAATAGATTAGTACTGCTTTATTATAAACTCTTTTATGTTTATCTTCTTTGAAATTATTGTTTAAAAGTATAATAATAATGGATTGGAATTCGTGGAAAAGTGTTAGGAAGGGTTTATGTTTTGTCTCAACGTTTTTGCCTAAATTTTCTAAGCTTGCTACAATTTTTGTGACCGGTATAATAAAGTTTAAAAAAAAAGCTTTAAAGTAGGTGCATGCACCTTTTTAGGGTTCCGTAGTACTAGGAACATAAGGACTAGGAACCCTTATAGTTTCGGTCTGTCCGTCCGAGGCATAGCGTAGAGACTGTTACGTTGTTGTGTTGTTGTTGTGGCTGGGTGTGTGTTGTGTTGTGTGTTGTGTGTGTTGCTAGCAAGCTGAAATTTTGCATGGGTCACGCGACGTTATCGAAATAAAAAGATAGTTGATTTTTTTTTATTTATGGTAGCTCCCATACCTGCATGTAAATTAGAAAATACTTTTTTTATCGTTTATACTAAAGTATGGGGTATCGTTGGTTAGGTCTTTCAAAATCATTGCGGGGTTGTAAAGATAATATTTTGGTTCAGTAATTCGTTTGAGAAATATTAAACTTTAAAGAGCGTCCCGCCCTTCTAAAGGCTAGCTTGTTGGCTTGATTTTTTTTTTTTAATTCGTGATGTTTGTATATATAACGAACTTTATAGGAAAACTATCACGGCTAAGTTGGCTGTGTTAACTTAAGAGTAATAGTCGCCCAACTTATTAAATGTACCTACTTGGAAAATTTCGTACAAAATACAAAATGCTTGGAAAAGAGAGTTATGTCGGACTCCATAATTTCTACAGCTACCATGAGTCGTAATTAGAGTTTATTATTAAATTCACGCGCACCTCCGGGTACCTACTGATGGGTTTAGGGCGAAAAATAAACAAGATACTGAAGTTAAAGTTGCTTATATTCACTGAGAGCGCAGATAGATTGTTACATGGCGACGGCCATTGGCAGAGAGTGAACGAGTGAACCTTCCAGAAATCTAACTCTAAAAGTCATACGTTTGACAATGACAGATTGTCTTACAAGTGACAACATTGTATTCGTTGATAGAGAACGCTCCAATACCTACCTCTTACATACTCGTAAAAGGCACTTTAAGTCTACCAATAGACTTAAGTACATCTATTTGATATGTTATTTATTTATTTATAATTGGTCAACCAACAACTGTATAGACTGTACATGTTTACATAATGTTTTTCTAAGAAGGTGGTGGTGGTAGTATTGAATTAAATAATTCTGTTTTAAATGAACAGTATCATAAAGTCGACTAAGTATTATTTTATTCGGTTCTTTTTTATGAACGTGACATGTACCAACTAAGTACTAGGTATATTTTTGCAGAGAAAATAGCATTTTAAAATTTTTACGATCGGCGTAAATGTCATCTTGGTAGTCACAACAGTGCTTATGGTTTTATTGGTTTTTAATTAACCTAAAGATTGCGGAATGAGTTTAACGATGATATTTCGTTTAAAAAACAGCAAAATAAAAAAATCTGAATATTTTTATTAATTAATAAAATACAGTGATCATTGCTTCAGAACGCTTTTATTACGACTTTAACATGATCATAAAACCGAAAATAGAAATACTAATTGTTATAAAATAACTAGCGAAAAGCCGCGGCTCCGCACGGGTTTGATTTTACACAAACCTTCTCTCGTTTATCGCTCTTTCTATTAGTGAAAAGCTTTTCAATAAGTACAAAAAAAATAGAACACTTCCAAAAAAAAAAAAAAATTGCAAAATAACTACGGTGTTTCTGGTTTTGTTTGTTCGTTTTTTTGACACTGACTTCCGAAATTAAAGTTATTTTCCAAAAAAAAAAATGTTTTTTTTCTTTGGAAATCGTTTCTATTTTTTATAAAAAAGTTTTTATTTAAGTACTCTTTTTAGTTGAGATTTCCCATGAAATTGTGTTAACAATACATAGACATACGACGTTAGTTATTGAAGAGTTCCATCTTCGCCAGATCCTAATATACTTAAAACTTCCTTGTAAAATATCCATTTAAATAACGAAAACCTCATCCAAATCGGATCAGTAGTTTTTGAGAAAATCGCGGGCATAGACATACATATGGGTCGAATACAGAACCTCCTTATTTGGAGTCGGTTAAAAAAATCCCATACTTGGTTTAGGAGGAGTTAGCGGAGAAATAGACATTATCTTTCCACCACCCTTGGTTGACTGGTAGAGAATGCCTTTTTTTTTTTGGGGTGGGAAATCATCATATGACTTCTCCCGCTCTGGGTGGAGCGGGAGGGCGTGTCAGACTCTTACTGACTAAAACCCACCCCTGTTCCTTCCTGCCTCGAGTGCCCAGTGGCGAGGTAACTCTGTTTCGAATTTATCCTCAACCCCCGGGCAGGCATCGGCCATGACGGGCCCCGTCTCTTGCTGACAACTCTTTGAGGCGCGCATGGAACACTACGCGCCGTCGACTCTCGGACCTGTTGCTGATCGGACGGCGAGCTACCCATTACTCGCCGTCCGCAGGCCCGGGTAGTAGAGAATGCCTAAGGCAGTAAGTCTGCCTTTGTACTTTTGTTGCATGAAGTGTAAATAAATAAATAAATCTACTAAACATAACATTCGGCTAAATGAAGCCAGAACGGATGAACTTTTTCAAAAAACTCCCAAGCATAGCCAATAGTTCACCGTCCGAGTAATAGACAACAAATCATTTGAAATTACTTTTTTTTAAGAACTGAAACAAATGAGGCACAGATTCCTCAGATATGATCCGGATGACATATTCATGCATTAATATCTCGAATAAGGTTACCTACATCGTTTTCCCGCCTTTTTCTCAGAAAAAAACGAGTCCAATCATTAAGAGTACAAGTAACAAATGTTCCGGATGATCACTGCAATAATCTCTTTAGATAAAGAATGACTTGTAAAAATAAACTTATGTTTTATAGAAATGTAAATATGTAATAAAATTTAGAGGAAAACTGTTTGCGTTGAATTCGTGAAGTTTTTCTTGTTGTAAAATTTTTGTGTCGTATAACAAGATGTTGAAAGAGGTATTCCTGTCAGTCTGTCTGTTTAAACATTGGATGTTGTGTTTTATTATATTTATCTATTCTAAGGCTAGATTATCAACTGTATGCGTAACTATACTGTTTTGCTTATTTTTATCTGAGGCATGGAAAATAGTGTGTAGTTTTTTAGGGTTCCGTACCCAAAGGGTATAACGGGACCCTATTACTAAGACTCCGCTGTCCGTCCGTCTGTCTGTCTGTCCGTCTGTCACCAGGCTGTATCTCATGAACCGTGATAGTTAGACAGTTAAAATTTTCACAGATGATGTATTTCTGTTGCCGCTATAACAACAAATAAAGTGGGGCTCCCATACAACAGACATGATTTTATTGCCGTTTTATAGATAATGGTACGGAACCCTTCGTGCGCGAGTCCGACTCGCACTTGGCCGGTTTTTTTAGGGTTCCGAAAGTCCAAATAAAATTGGAACCCTTAAAGGATCACTTGTGTGTCTGTCTGTCCGTCTGTCACAGTCAATTTATTCCGAATCTAATGGACCGATTAAGTTGAAATTTGGTACACACATGAATATCTGTGACTCAAACACGAAGGTGTATCGTAAATAAATGGATTTGGAATAAGAGTATTACTTTTCGGGTGCAAATCGAAAAATAAAATAATAAAAGTTATCCAAACCGTACAATACGTACGTATATCAAATGAAAGGGCTTATTGTAAGGGTCTCAAAAAATTTTTGTTTTTCATAATTTTAAAATAAATAATTTTGAAATTATTATTAAAGAAAATAGATGAAAAATTACCATTCCCGCACTTATTTCCGAAACTAAAATTAAAAAAAAAACAGAAGGTAGTTCCTTACCATAGATTACAAAAATAACTTATAAGAAGTACCTATATGTATAGGTACGCACAGTGAATGTGTTGCCGAAACGTTTTGTGCGTTGCATTATCTGCTGTGGCTTTACCCAGATGTGCATTTCCGATCCGTTTACGAAACTAACACAATTGTCACATTTTCATATCCTCACTTATAGCTATAGAGGCATTTTTATTACACCAAAAGGTCTCGTTATTTCTGACTTTAACTCAACATTAAACTTTCTTACCATTGTGCAGTCATTCTACGTACATGATAGTGCGTTTAGTTCAACGACCATTCATTATCATTATTTCATCCGATAGATGTCCACTGCTGGACATAGGCCTCTCCCAAGTGTCGCTACCATGATGGGTCCTGTGCGTCTCTCATCCATCGGCTACCCGCGACTCTCACCAAGTCATCAAAGTCAAATTCAAATGCTTTGTATTTCAAATAAACCATTTACAGGCACTTTTGAATTGTCACGTCGCGGTCGGTCAGTCAAAAAGATGAAGATAATTGCACATTCCAAAGCGTAGATCTCTATGGAGAAGAACATGCAAGAAACTCCATGGACACTCTTTTTAACCATGTTATGAGTTACAAAAATGTTGGTTACATTATTCTTGTTGCTACTATTATGCGAGAACAATGTAAAATAAAAATATTTCAGAAAAAAAAAGGATTAAAACAAGCCTGTGGCAGTTAAGAGATGACCAGTCTCAACTGACGGCGCCCGTTCACGAACATGACGCGTGGATTAGCACCACTCAGCTCAACTATTTTGAACGGAACTGAATGACCCAACACAAGCGCCACTATCAGCGAGACATTCGAGTGAGCATGACATCGGTCTACCTTATGGGACGACGACAATTCGGGTTCAGATAAATTCCTGTCACATTACCGTCACTCAAGCAGACAACATTCAATACCCCTGTGTCAATTTAGGCTATAAACATTAAGCTTTAGACAAAGACTGAATCTAGACTGGGCTAACGAACCTCAGGCCAATGCTCTGGTGACGTCACCATCAGCTGTGATTGACAAGACAAAAGCTTCTGGGAATAGTTCATCTAATATTCTCTCTATTTTTAACCTTAATTTAGTCATCTCTTGTGTGTAATTTTATGGCTTAAACCTACTTCTGAATTAAGGTTGATGGGTGTCTAGATCAATCTAATGAAAGATGTGAAAGTGAAAATAACCGTGAAATTAAGACCTACATTCTAATGGTAGGCGGAATTTACAGAATAATGATGATGTTTAAATATATTGAAGTAAGTAGGTACTGTAAAGGAAGGAAGTCGGTGTTTCTAGTTCTGCTTCTTCGTTTTTCGATACCGACTTAAGTATTATAACGACCGAAGTATTAGGTATACACTAAAACCTTTCTTGAAAAATATGCATTTGAAAAACGAAAACCCGATCCAAATCGGATTAGTAGTTTTGGAGAAAATTGCGGACAGACATACATACAAACGAATACATAACCTCCTTTTTTGAAGTTTGTTTACTTATTCAAGGTTCTGTAAATTTGCCGTCACTGGCGGCCCGCCCCAGCTTTTCACGGGTCCAAATTATACACCTAAACCTTCCTCATGGATCACTCTGTCTATTGGTGAAAACTGCATGAAAATTCGATCAGTAGTTTTTGAGTTTATCGCCAACAGACTGACAGACAGACGCGTGTTTTATAATATTTACTAGCGACCCGCTCCAGCGTCACTCGCATGGGTACAAAGTATACACTTAAACCTTCTTCATGAATCACTCTATCTATTAGTGAAAACTGCATGAAAATTCGATCAATAGTTTTTGAGTTTATCGTGAACTTTTTTGTTTTATAATATGTAGTGTTTTTATTTTTTTGCGCGTCACCTGAAGATGTACCGTAAGTGTTTCACGGTCTGAATATAATTTATATTTACGTCTAGCACAATTTTAACCCACATGAGACCATATATCTTATTCTGAGAAGGCACCTGGAGCGATGGTTGACATTTAGGTACGATTTAGTACTCTGTCCGTTTTGAACTATTAATACGTGGCATTTGAATAAATTATTATAATAGTCGGAAGACGCATGCGCCTTCCTTGTGTATCGCTTCAAAGAACGACACATAAATTCGAATGTTTCTTCTTTTTAGGGTTCCATACCCGAACAGTCCAAACGAAGCACTATTGTTGTCACTCACGTCTGTCACAAAATTGTGTTCCAAAGAATTTTTTAACTTCCCATTGACTTAAGAACTTGAAATTTGGTGAAAGTGTTTATTATTACGTATATTCTACTAACAAATACCAATACATTGATCAATCCGATTTTTTCTATGAAATTTTCCACTTGGTACGGAACCTTAAATGTGCGAAGTCTGACACGCACTTTGACGGATTTTACTATCGGGGAAAAACTTTCAAAAGGTGCCTGGACCCTGGAACAGTCCAGCTTTTGGGGGAAAATACCAAGGCGAATGGGATTTTTACCTCACTAAAACCACCAAAGAATAGACAGAGTACGGAACACCACGCTGCGCTCCATAACTGGAATTATAGACGTGGATAAAAATGCTGCAAGGATCAGATGGGGCTGGGCAGGCACCTCGGCCATGCGGCTACTGGGCAAATCTCCACACAATGGGTGCCAGAGGATGGAAGGCACCGCCGAGGCCGGCCCAGAAAGCGGTGGCGAGATGCCTGGAAGCGCACCAAAAAGTCTGGTTTTAGGTGGTGTAAGAAAAGAGTGTCTGGAAAGATATGGAGGAAGTTTTTGCCCAGCTGTGGGAGAACATAGGCTAAAATGAAAAAATAAAAACAAAGCCACCCCGGTGATCACCACCAGCACATGGAAGGGAACTTTAACAGGCAGAGGGAATATTTTTAACAGGCAGAGGGAATATTTTTAACAGGCAGGGGGAATATTTTTAACAGGCATAGGGAATATTTTTAACAGGTAAGGGGAATATTTTTAACAGGCAGAGATAATATTTTTAACACCATATTTTACAGCTTTTTTTTTGTGGAGTGGGAAATCATCCAATGACATCTCCCGCTCTAGGGTGGAGCGGGAGGGCGTGTCAGACTCTTACTGACTAAAACAACCCCTGGGCAGAACCATATTTTACAGCTCATAATTTAGAGGAGTTCGTGGCTGAAGTAATAACAGCCGCACGGGTCGATCCATCAGGTTAAGCTGCACTTGCCGGGTTTGGTCCATGGATATGACCATCTTTACATACCAAGACTCCTCCGTGCCTCGGAAAGCACGTTAATGAGGAATCAGAAATACAAAGAGAAAAATAAAAAACTTTTTTACAATACCGACTTCCGAAAAAAACAAAAAATTTCAAAATAACTTTAATTTCGGAAGTGGGTATCGAAAATCGAAGAAACAGAACCCGAAAAGATGATTTCGGAAGTCGGTGCTGCCGAAATCAAACCTATTTTGAACTTAACTTATTTTTTTTTTTTTTTTCTGAGGCCGGTTCTATTTTTTATAAAAAGTTTTTTTAGATACGTTTTCAAGTGTCACTATGCTAGTTTTATGTGTAAAAATAAATTTCTATAGAACTTTTCTTTAATTTGAACTAGTGTTTTGCACGTTGCCCGGTAAAGAATGCCTTATTAGTTATAGACTAGGTATAAATATATAAGTACTAGCGGCCTCGCCCGCATAGTAAAAAGTAGTCTATGTTTTAATCTATCTGTGTGCAAAATTTCATTTCAATCCCTTCAGCCGTTTTTGCGTGATTGAAACACAAACATACAAACCTGCAAACTTTCGCATTTATTATTATATTAATAAGATTCATAAAATTTTCAAGGGACACCACTTTTTTCATGACTTTTGATACTCCGTCTAATATAATTATATAAACAAAAATATAGATAATTAAATACATTCCCGAAAAATCAGAGTTTCCCACTTTTATTACTTTCATAGGCTCGCGCTTTCACTATCTCACCTGATGGTAAGGGATGATGTGGTCGACGATGTAGCACGCTTGCCTAGAAGTAACCTATTCACTCTTGACTTAAGGTGAAAGCTCCACCCTAGCCCGCGAAATTCAAATTTTCTTACGTTTTTTGCAATTTGCAGGTCAGTGTCAGGTTGTATCTTGGTTAAAATTTGAATCGCGAAAATTTTAACTGAGAGAGTTGTATTGATGATTTTATTGATTCATCATCAGCCTTTTATTGTCCCCACTGCTGGGGCACAGACCTCCTCTCATTTTATTGATTATAATTCTATAAACACATACTAGCTACGTTCGCGTATCAAATTTTTACCAAGATACAACCTGACACTAACCTGCAAATTGCAAAACCTCAGGAAGAAAAACGTAAGAAAATTTGAATTTCGCGGGCTACCCTGGCGCTTCCACCTAAAAGACCCCGTGGTTATAACTATCACTTATTTGAACTACATAGTTTTTATTGCCAATGCTACATTTCTATCCATCTCTTCCTCTAAATATTAAGTGGTTGCTCCCCTGTTTCCAGATGGCTGGTGCGCGTGATAGAGGACGTGCAGGGCGGGGAGCTGCGCACGCGCCAGGGCTACGTGCCCGCGCAGGTGCTGCAGGAGAAGCAGACCGCGGAGAGGGACCAGACCGCCATGGCTGCGAGACGACAGTGAGTACATCTCCACCTTTACTTTAAGAGTTGCAGCTACATACAGTGACACTTTGCTAAACGTGCAATTTACTGGTGGTCGATCGAAATTGGTCGGAGGGGATTACTTTGTTGTTTTTTTAGGGTTGCTGTCACTCACGTGTCCGTCTGTCTGTCCGTCTTCTGTCACACAAGTTTTACAGCTAAACGGTTGGAGTTACAGTCTTCAAATTTTCACTGTTTATGCATCTTGTTGACCTAAAGCCATACAAATAGTCAAAAATACATTTAGTACAGAACCCTACATATGCGAAGTCCGACACGCACTTGGCGGTTTTCTTTTTTATATCATTAATGTAATACGGTTTTTTTTTTGGAGGGTTGGTAATCATCAAATGACCCAGCTCTGGGTGGAGCGGGAGGGCGTGTCAGACTCTTACTGACTAAAACCCCCCCTTGTTCCTTCAGTTGGTAATCATCAAATGACCCAGCTCTGGGTGGGGCGGGAGGGCGTGTCAGACTCTTACTGACTAAAACCCCCCCTTGTTCCTTCAGTTGCCTGTGCCAAGGGCCGCCGTGACTCTTTTTCTAATTTATCCACGTGTCAATGTAATACAGTAGCCATGCATAACAAAGGGCCGATCTAAAAGGTTGAATCATCATCATCTAAGAATCTACAACTTCTTGCACATTAATTTTGTTGACGAATGACGCATAAGTTGAATAAATGAAGTATCAGTATCCTGAAAAAACGTGGTCGCTCACAATGGCCCTCATCAGAAGGCTTAAAGTCACCCAAAAGGCAATGGAAAGGGCTATGCTCGGCGTTTCCTTGCTTGATCGAATCAGGAATGATGATATCAGCAAGAGAACCAAGGTTACTGACGTAGCTCGAGGAATCACCAAACTGAAGTGGTAGTAGGCAGGGCACATTGCCCGCAGAACAGATGGTCGATAGGGCCGAAAAGTTCTTGAGTGCCGACCGCTTACCGGATGACGCAGTGTTGGAAGGCCTCTCACAAGGTGGACCGACGACTTGGCGAGGGTCGCGGGTAGCCGATGGATGCGAGACGCACAGGACCGGTCATGTGGACGTTTCGGCTGAAATGATGATTGATGATGATCAGTATCCTTGTTATCACAGCTCATCAATTTTTTTTTGGATTTCCATAAAACAGCCAACATTACATCTCACGCCCTTCTGGCTTATTAGACATTTAATCACATTTCCAGCAACCACAAGCTAATTTCAGAAACAATTAGCCCATATAAGAAAGCTTTCAATTCTCAGTTTACATTTCAAGCCGTGTCTAAATTTCTTTAATTCCTGAAATCCATAAACATTCTCAATTGACGTAAGCACGATACCTAACATTGTTCCAACATGTGCCCCATCACCTCATCAAAGGGAACTTGGCTCGTTTGAAATGAGATCCACATTGGGTTTTTTACTGTCACTTTAGTTAGCAAGAAATTGGCTCGTCAACTTCCAAGTTAATGTGTAAAGATTTTATCGATGCGCTTAAGTCGTTGACCAGAGTGTACTTGTTGTGAATCTTTGTGTTTATGTTCGTTAACATTTAGGACGTACTTATTTTCATTTTATCTCATGTGCCAATTTATCATCAATTAACAACTCATCGTCATCATCATTTCAGGCGAAAGACGTCCACTGCTGGACATAGGCCTCCCCCAAGTGCCGCCACAATGACCGGTCCTATTTCGGGCTCTGAAGACAAGGACAACATACCCTTTTAGTTTCGGTCTGTCCCTCTGTCCGTCCGAGGCATAGCGAGAGACTGTTAGTATCAGAAAGCTGCAATTTTGCATGGGTATATATGTATCTTTAGAAAACGAAGCAATAAAACTTTTTTTTATGGTAGCTTCCGTACACTCGCGAGCAAAAATATATAAATCGTCCATTTAAGATACTCGAGCTTACAAGTAAAGTTTGTTTGTGTGCATATTTTTGCTCATGATTGAACATGTAAAGTGGGGATGTTTTTTTTTCTCGTCTGTCCTATAGTGTGGAGTATCGTTGGATAGGTCTTTCAAAATCATTGGAGGAGGGTTGTCAAGACTATTTTTCGATTCAGTGATTCTATTCTGGCGTAATTGAGTAGGTAACGAACTTTCTCATTTATAGGTATAAGGCTTTCAGGGTTGCATTTGCCTTTAGGCGTTGATCGGTCACGGTTACCGTTCTGCGCCCTTGCCTTACGGGAATGACTGATGATGTGATTCCATCATTTATACAAATAATGACTCCAACAAAACACACTTCTCCTTCAAATTTCTTCCTTTTTCCCACACTCTAACCTTGTCCTTTCTTCTATTGTTACCTCAAAGGTCAGTATCCCGGAATTCAGTGTTCCCATAAACCTTGCACTTGAGAAAAGCATGTTTAAAATTATATCAACTGTAGAATATCACTGAAGAATTTTACACCTGTAACATTGTTGCTATCTATTTTCATTCTAGACTAAAAATAAGTGAAGACGAGAATTTTGTATCCTTGAAACTTTTGAAAGTATTATAGGATTGCCTTGTCTTTTTTTGTAAATATAATTTATTTTAGAAAGGCTAAACCAAGCTCTATCTCCCTTAAGCTCTAATCCCTAATTTTCATTTTAAATGTGATCAGTCGTCTTCTTCTCTCCTACTTATAAACTATGCTGTGCTCGACAGGGTTCATAATTGTTCCATTATATAAATTTTAGCACCTTTAGGTACATTATGTTTTCAATTAAGTATTTGAGATGTGGACTCTAAACAAGATCCAACCTTACTTTTTATCTTCCCTTTCTAAATTTTCGTTTATTTAGTAGTGTTTCCTATCTATATCTTACTTATTAATCAAATAATATATTCTTTTTGTTACCGTGAGCGGTACTTTCTTCTGCAATGGTTATAGCTGCTTGGTATTATTTTAGAACCCTCTAAAGCCATATTTACACGTGTTCCTTCTAATCCACTTTACGCTCGGACTCATTTCTTGGCGAGAAGCTAGTGAAATCCCATTAAATGCTTGTTAAACTCTGTGAGTGGCCGTGAAACTGTGACAAATCCTGTAGGTAATAACTTTCAAAATGTTTATTGTTTTGGATGGATTTCCGTTGTTAAATTAGTGATTATGGAGCTGTTGGTGAACGTAGTATATATGGAGAGTTTTTTTTGGCAAGAGCCAGTAGCTCTTGCCAATAACTATAGCTCTGAGCTACCTGCGTTGTGAATTCGGTGGTGTGGTGATGTATTTCCAATAAAATTTTAAAGATATGTATAATAGTAAGATAGATAGATTAAACTTTATTGTACATCAAAAAAGTTATATAACTTTCTTTATACACGGACTTAAATCTTGTAGTTGGGTACAATGGCGGGCTTATCACTGACAGTGATATCTACCGAACAACCTGTGGATGGATCTTTGAGTATGATATATTATTTCCGAAAACCGACTGTCCTATAAAGTAAGTGGTCAGAACAGTAATTGGTCGTTACAAAGTTAGTTAAAATAAGGCTTCCAAACGATACACACATATTTTTCAACACCTAAATTTAAACGTTCCTTTATAAATGAAACCGCACATCATAATCCGCATCATTAGCATCCTTCATTTTTACCCAAACATTCTGACGCCAATCAAAACGTCATCAAGATACACAAATGTTACAGTAACTTGTCAGTATCCCGAGGATATGTCCAAGTTATTTAGGTCAATGCATTAAGTTATCATCAGCAATATAATTTGGCAAGAGAAGAGAGATACTTTCTTTCCGTGTCAACAAACTGTCTTTGAAACAACAGTTCATCTTTTGTTTTTTAGATGTAAAGATAATATTTCCTTGTTTAAAGGTTTCCTTATTAAGATACTTTATGCTTTTGTTTTTGGTATTATTGGAAATGTATTCAGGGAAGGTTCATTGGATTTGCTTTTATGGATTTATTTTTAGATGATTGGAAAGTGGCTGTCTGAATCATTGAATGTCCATTTGTGCTGGATTTGGTTTTGTGGTCTTTGTAGTGTCATCGGTATTAAAAGCGCATCACTTTGAATTTGTATCAGATGTTTCTCATAAAGATGTTTTCGGTATATAGGCTATGAGTCTTAGTTAATGAATATAATTTCATTTTTATTCATATGAGTGGTGACCCAGTGGTAACGGCCGCGACTTAAATGTTTAAAGGTGTGGGTTCGATCCCAGGCAGGCGCTTACTTTATGTAAATGATTTCATAAATAAATGCTCTCAAAACGGTGAAGAAAACATCGTGAGGAAACTGACATGTCGTAGAACCAAAATTTCGAAGACATCTGATATCCACCAACCCGCATTTGACTCGCGTGGTGGATTAGGGCCCACACTCTCTCACAGTGAGGAGGCGGCTCGTTGTGTCTCAGCAGTGGAAACATTAAAAGTCAAATTATGCCGTTAATCAAATTTCTGAACCTATCATTGGTTTCTTCATAATTATTTCACCTGCAACGTCCTAAATATTAATATACCTTGGAGAGTTGCCGACCCTTTCAATAACTATAATTTAATATAATAAATGGTAACTGTTCATCGAACATACTTGATATATGTACCTAATCAATAACTATATATCGAATACGTGCCAAATAGTCACTGATTATCACATGAGTAATAAATCTGAGGTATCGCTAACTTTAATGCTAATCATGAAATTATAGTTACTGTATTTTTTTCAAATATTATGAATATTTCAATGTTTTACGGTTTGTAAAATTGTCAAATAAAATCAGTTAATATTCTTGGCACAAGTGTAGCAAACATACACATCCACATAGGTACCTCGAGTCTTACTTCCTATTTTCTATAAGCCCTTCATCCAAACGACTTCAGGTATATGACCTCTATTTTAATGAGGTTATGAAATTGGCAGCGAACTTTTCCTGAATCAGACCTCCTTAATTTAGACATCTCGCTTATTATATCCACAGTAATTTCAACCAAACTCGAATATTCCGTTCATCTAAGCTTCACAGCTTCCCAATTTCCTTCAGCTTTAATACAATTCACCACCACTCATACACACAAAACGTTTTGGGAACACATCCATTGTGCGTACAGCTAAGGAGTGGAATTCCCTGCCAGAGTCTGTTTCCTGATAGCTACAACCTTGTAGTCCTTGAGTCTTTAACTCAAGAGTGAATAGGTTACTTCTAGGCAAGTGTGCTCCATCTTCGACCACAATCATAGCTTACCATCAGGTGAGAATTGAGATAGTGGTCAAACGCGAGCCTACCTGTGAAGCCCCGCGACTCACTGGTGAGTCGGACAACAAAAAAAAAATTAAAGAGAAAAAAAAAAAAATCGGCTGTCAACCCGGGTTGTCGTCGGGGTTCAATTTGACAACCCGGATTTGACCGCGGGGCTTCACAGGTTAATAATAAAAACTGCAGCAATTATTAGAATCAAAACGCGCAAGAACGCAGTAAACAGATCGTATAATATCTCATTGTGGAAGTGCACGTCTGCAACGAGCAATATATCAAAAGCTTGTCCAATTATTCCCACTTGTCTAACCTGAGCAGCATGCCAGAACAATATTGTTAGGTGTTTAGTCAAAACTGCCAACAACTTGTCTAGGTGGATTTGGCAGGATTTAGGGCCTGCCTTTGGTTGAGGAGTTGTAAATGGAATGACAAGCTGGCTGTCTATTTTTGCAAATATTATGTTGCAAATGGCTAAGCTTTTCTATTTGCGATATGGTTCCTAGCAAGAATACACCTCTAATTAGGTCCAGGAATGCAAGATACATTATAATAATTTATTTAATTTATCTTGACAGGTCTCTTTGTTCACAGGGTCTTTAGTTGATTTTAGCACAAGAACGTAGATATTCAATTGTTTAGAAGTTTTAAGTTCCATGAATCATTTATGACCTGAGACTCTTCACACATTTGGCAGGCATTTGTTTAGTATTATTGATGACGTTTGTTTGTGTCTTGCTTTACTCCAGCCACTTGTATAGAGAATAAGCAATGTGCTTCCCACCTTGACTTCCAGCAAATCACGACCATCCAAACCTCGTGTCACCTCTCCATTCACCATTATAGATTCTCCCACGCCCTCACCTCTTGGCATCGCTACCGCACGCTCTCCGGCTGACTCAGAACATAGGAAAATACTCTCCAATTTATTATAATGTTTATCATCTGAAGTTTAATCCCTCGCTGTGATGTCATAATCGCACGTCGAGTGCTGATCGAAATATGTGTCTATTGATCTTGAAAACTTTGGTGGTTTGATGTGGAGCCTACTGAAACTTATTTTTGATTAGTTTTATCATAGTTGCGGATTTAATTTTAAATATTCGGATCGTATTTGCGTAACGGAATATTTTGACTCTTCTGAAGCTCCTTCTGGTCGCCTTTATCTTCTTTTGATATTTAAGTTAATTTATCAAATCTAATAGACACTAAACCCGTCGTCGTAAGTCTTAATTATACACATTCAATAAAAATAACATCATTTAGTAATTTACAGTTTCCGCCTTAGAACTTAATCTCAAAGAGTTGTGATATTAAGTGTTTATGAGCCATATCAAATGGAGAACTACGAGTATAAATTAGTGCTATGAATTAAATTCGTTAGAGAGATCTGGGGTGGTCTAACAGTAACGGTCCCGATTCTGCCCTTACTTTTTTCATGAACACTGCTCTTAAAGCAACGAGGCCCTAGAAATTGTAGGACAAAATTTTTAGACCAGAATAACCTAATTAGGAGTAAAACTTCTAGATATCTGTCACTCCGAGCCCGCTTGGTAAATTACGTACCGCGCCCTCTTACAAAGAGGAGACATGAATAACAGCAATTGGATAGATGACGAAGGGCTGATTTTTCATTACTCAGATAACTTTTATTTGAGGAATCCCAAAAATATTGGAGACGTATTTTTCTTTAGTCAGGTAAACAAAAAATGAAGACGATACATCATCATTCTCCTGCCCTTATCCCAATTTATTTGGGGTCGGCGCAACATGTCTTTTTCTTCCATACTCAATCAAATGAAGACGATACAGTGCGTTGAAATTTCGCATGACGTCACACTTGAGTTAAAATTGTACCACTTTTTACTCAAAAGTGACGTAACAAGTCCCCACTCCTGAACTTTGATGCGTTTTATCTTTTTAATTTTTTATTGATTTGATAGAGCAAAAAATACGTGTCCATTTTTTTTTACTATTCTAACTTAATTAATAATATTCGGATAAAATAGAATTATAATTTTTTTAATCTGGAATCATTCCTATAATAGCATTGCATAACCCGCTTACATATTAATGATTTCCGTTCCGTCTTCCATTACCTAAACCACGGGGTCGCATCTCGAACAAAGAAAATTTAGTTCAAATAAATCTCAATAGATGGCGTAATATGCATCGATTTCTTAATAATATTTTGAAAACAAATATGGTAAAAACTGTATTTTCTTATTTAATAAACTGCCCTAAGCATGAAATTGTGGAATAATTATCTTGTAATTCGAATTTAGACGATTATTTGAATTAATTCTTAGACATCTATATTTCTTGTACCAATAGATGGCGGTGTGTTATGTTTTAGAGTTTATCCATTCACCTCTATAAAATTTGAATAGTGACACATTTTGATACAGTAAAACTGCTATGTAGTGCCAAAAATACTTTAAAATAATTTCTCAATGTGTGAGAAAATATTGGTGAGACTTTAAGTAAATTCATTCAGCTTGCAAGCCGTCGCTGCTAACACCATCTAGCGAGGTGTAGAGGATGGGCCCGAACGAAGAACAAAAGTTACTGCCAGACGAAAACCCGTAATTACGGCGGTACCGTTTCTTTGTATGGGATGAGGCATCTGTACGCTAGTATTATATTATCTGTACCTAAACAAACAAACTGATACGTTGATCCTAACAAACCCCCTCATCTCCAGGGCCGTGGTACGAGAGCTGGTGGAAACAGAGGAGGAGTTCGGCCGCGACATGCAGCAGGTTGTGTCCCGCTACATGAAGCCGACTGATAAGGCGACCACCCCTAAGGCCGTGTTTGACAACCGAGAGCTACTCTTCTCGAACTTCCGGCAGATCTGCGAATTTCATAACACGTGAGTACTCATAGTTTTGGGTGTGAATCTAGATTCAATCAATCAAAATACAGCAAAACTTTATTTATAACTTACCATAAAGTAAGTGAGCAGTGGTGGCCCAGTGGTATTGGCCGCGACTTACAAGTTGTAGGTTGCGAGTTCAAACCCAGGCAGGCTCTTTTCCGGGCCTGCGGACGGTGAGTAATGGGTAGCTCGCCGTCCGATCAGCAACGGGCCCGAGAGTCGACGGCACGTAGTGTTCCACGCGCGCCTCAAAGAGTTGTCAGCAAGAGACGGGGCCCGTCATGGCCGATGCCTGCCCGGGGGTTGAGGATAAATTCGAAACAGGCGAGGTAACTCACCTCGCCCCTGGGCACTCAAAGGCAGGAAGGAACAGGGGTGGGTTTTAGTCAGTAAGAGTCTGACACGCCCTCCCGCTCCCCCCAAAGCGGGAGAAGTCATAGGATGATTTGCCACCCCACAAAAAAAAAAAAAAAAAAGGCAGGCTCTTTACTTTGTGTAAAATTATTTCATCACCACTGCTCTCAGAACGGTGACGGAAAACATCGTGAGGAAACCGGCATGTCCTAGAACCAAAAATATTCGAAGACATGTGACATCCACCAATTCACATTTGGCCCGCGTGGTGGACTACGGCGCACATTGCTCCCTACTCTCACAGAGAGGAAGCCTGTGCCCCAGCAGTGGGGACATT
Organism: Polia nebulosa; assembly: GCA_951329385.1. Taxonomy (NCBI): domain Eukaryota; kingdom Metazoa; phylum Arthropoda; class Insecta; order Lepidoptera; family Noctuidae; genus Polia; species Polia nebulosa. The sequence goes on along the minus strand of OX589588.1, from coordinate 2,881,712 downwards.
GAAAGGCTGATGATGATGATGGTAACCATAAAGTAATTACTTGAGGACCATTCAAATAGTCTCCATTCATGGGGTCTACTCCGAAGTGTTTTTAAGAATTATCGGCCGAAAGTTCGGACACGTTTGTGTGTTAAGTGCTAAAGTGAATGTGCCATACCTGAAATTGTAGCTCTTCTCTGAGAGCTTCTTCCACCAAAGTAATGCCATTTTGCTATAATTTTAGGTCAAATATCTTTTTGGCCAGGCCTATAACTACGATATATTTCCAGGGTCCTATTAGAAGGCATCAAGTACTACGCCGGCGAACCGAAAATGCTCGGGCGAGCACTACTACGAATGGAGCGCGAATTCGACAAGCACGTCTGCTACTGCCGCGACGAGCCACGAGCTCAGCATCTGCTGGCCACCGACCCTGTTGTCAACAAGTACTTCCAGGTTAGAGCAATTTAATACTGAAGTTGGGATTATCATCATTATCTTGCCCTAATTATTTGGGGTCGGCGCAACATGTCTTCGTCTTCCATACTGAAGTCGAGATTTACCATCAAAATTATTGCAAGTGGCAGTCCCAGACTTTTATGAACAATAAGCTTGTAGGGCACTCTTTCTGCAAAGCAGTTACACTAAGAAACCGCTCCATGCACCAGAGCATGCGTCGTTGCGTCAAAGTTGATTTTACTAGCGACATCTGTTTTTGCTAAGCAGAACTAAGTTCGTTCATTAATATAAACGCCATCTAGCTTGCGTTTAAGAGATTACATGCACGCACTATTAGCGCCATCTATCGATATGTTTGAGTAGCAAGCCGGAAAAATGCCGCCATATTGGATTTTCGCTGTCAGTTATTTTGTAAAATTTACAATAGATGGCGGTAGTAGTTTCACACGATCGTCTAGCAACCTTATTATATTTTCAATTGATTCCAAACGAATTACCATTTACCTATCAATGCAAAAAATCGTTTCCAGAAGGAATCAGTGTCAACAAAAGTAAACCGAACTATTCCCGTCTCCAATGATATCGGCTTATAGAATCCGTTCCCAAATTATCTGAATGCCGACTCCGCCTAAACAATTGATCTGTTAGCCCCTATCTTTGTCGGCGTGAGGATGGCTGGGCGCCGGCAGGCCCGAGAGTTAGGCAATCGGCCAAGAACTAGAATAGTTCGGATTTTCGGATGGCACGTCGGCGTCGTATGAGTGCTGTCAATTCGACGGCCCGAGCATTCATATCGGGGGCAATCACACTGTTTCGCCTATAAACACGATAATATTAGAAGACTTTGGCTCGGAGTATGATAAATAGTTGGAATAAATCAGCTGACTGCTTTGCGGTTGCGTAAGGTTTCCAGATAGATCTGCTTGAAATATGGGAGTTTGTTACATAGGGATTACTAATTACCAATTTGTGAAGATTTGTTTATAATTTTAAACGCCAATGGGTTATCTAGCTCGTCTGTTATTACTATCGAGTTTTATTTCAAAAAGTGATGACCACATCATTTAGGTTTTTAAGACTACTTATTACGCCATAACTATCTTCGGAAAGCTGCTGAAAGAGCTTTATAAATAGGACAACTGTTTGCCATATTTGCGTGTCAATGGAAAAATCAATTAACTGACCTGCCAAAAATTGGCTTTTAAATCAATAAATTGACCAATGGCTTCATCACAATTTCCAACCCCGTGTGAGCTTTTATAGTATCCGTGTGTTACGAAGACCATTATGGTGTAATTATTATGATCTTCGTGTCTGTCACTCGGTCGACTGTCAATGTTGCAACATGTATTCATAGTGTAGCAGCCATTACTGATTTACCACACACATTGTTGATCTGGCTTAAAAGGGTTAAGCCAGATCAACAGTGTCTCAAGATGACAGTCTATGACCAGTGCGTGTTGTCAGTGATGACATACGGTGCTGAAACGTGGTCGCTGACAATGGGCCTTATCAGAAGGCTTAAACTCACCCAAAGGGTGTAAAGGTGTTTGTAACAGAGTTACCGCTCTCCTGGGCAGTCAGGCAAGGAAGGAACAGGGGTGGGTTTTAGTTAGTAAGTTTGACACGCCCTGTTATTGGATGATTGACCCCCAAAGAGAAAAAGACGAGAACCAAGCTTACCGAAATACTCATTTTTTTTTTGGGTTAGGAAATCATCCAAAGGAGAAGACTCTCCCGCTCTGGGCGAAGCGGGAGGGCGTGTCAGACTCTTACTGACTAAAACCCACCCCTGTTCCTTCCCTGCCCTGAGTGCCCAGGGGCGCGGTAACTCTGTTTCAAATTTATCCTCAACCCCTGGGCAGGCATCGGCCATGACGGGCCATGACGAGCCCTGTCCTGTTTGCTGACAACTCTTTGAGGCGCGCGTGGAACACTACGCGCCGTCGACTCTCGGGCCTGGTGTTGATCGTACCGCGACCTTCCCTTACCGTAAAACCCTGAAGCATCGCTAAAATGAAGTGACAGTGGCACATTGCTCGCAGAACAGACGGTCGATGGGGCCGAAAGGTTCTGGAGTGGGCGCGTTCCGCGTAGCGGAAGACACAGCGCTGGACGGGCCAAGGTGGACGGATGACCTGCAGGTGTATTCGCTAACTCAGTTGACATCAATTTGATAGACACTCACTTTGCAGTACATTTCTGCTATACTTGGTGGACATAGACTATAATAGGCACTACGTGGTAAATTTTTGTTTTCCTTTACGTCAAAGCTGCAATGTAATGCAAAATGCTTATCAAATTTATGTCAACTGAGCTATCGAATACACCAGCTGGTGAGGGTCGCGAAAATCTGATGAACGTGTTACAATTTTTCTGAATATGTATGTGTAGTTATGTAACCAGATGTATGTAAATATTTAATATTCGTTACTCATTTATTTATCTATTGATCATCTATTGAATATCTATTGAATATCTATTGATCATCTATTGAATATCTATTGAATATCTATTGAATATCTATTGAATATCTATTGATCATCTATTGATCATCTATTGATCATCTATTGATCATCTCATGATCATCTCATGATCATCTCATGATCATCTCATAATCATCTCATGATCATCTATTGATCATCTATTGATCATCTATTAATCATCTATTGATCATCTATTGATCATCTATTGATCATCTATTGATCATCTATTGATCATCTATTGAAAGTCTATTGAAAGTCTATTGATCATCTATTGATCATCTATTGAAAGTCTATTGAAAATCTATCTATCTATCTATCCATTTATTTACCCATTTATTTGCTTACTTATTTGCTTATTTATTTGCTTATTTATTTGCTTATTTATTTGCTTATTTATTTGCTTGTTTATTTGCTGGTTTATTTGCATATTTATTTGCTTATTTATTTGCTTATTTACTTACTGTGAATGTGGTGTTTTAAGGAAGGGATTTATTAAGAAAAGCACAAAGACAAGAGTATGTATTTATTTCCAATAGGCTTGTCATCAATCGAAATCTAATTGCCTGTTCGCAAAACTAGGTCTTCGTTGAGAAGAACGGCAAGAAACTCCACGGTAGCTCTCTTTTATTATTATGTCGACACATCATAAATAATCGTTTATCGCAATAAATCTTATTAAAGGATGTATCACCTAAGCCATATTTACAACGATAAATATCTTGTGGTATATAACAACCACTATCGTAGTAGTGTATATAACACAACGTTAAGTAACAATATACATAACTTTAGATGGCTCATAAATATGATATAAATATACATCAACATCATTAATAAATCAACAATAGTCAGAATAATATCATACCTTAGATGTTAACATGAGGTCCAAACTAACAATAGGTCAGTGAACAACCAGCAGTAAATTATCAAAAGCCCCTGACCTTAGACATGCTAGGGCTCCCACCTGCTGTGCATGAGATCCAAACTAACAATAGGTCAGTGAACAACCAGCAGTAAATAATCAAAAGCCCCTGACCTTAGACATGCTAGGGCTCCCACCTGCTGTACATGAGATCCAAACTAACAATAGGTCAATGACCAACTAGCAGTAAATTATCAAAAGCCCCTGACCTTAGACATGCTAGGGCTCTCACCTACTGTACATGAGATCCAAACTAACAGTAGGTCAGTGACCAACCAGCAGTAATAAATTCTTCATTTGTATTTTACTTTTGTTTTTCCAATTGCCTAGACGTGTCAAGCCCCCTCCACCCGCTGCCAGTGGGATAGACTTACACCAAGCGAATTACCGACCAGCGGAAACAAATTTTACTTTCTTTTTCTTCCCCTTTTTTATACAAAGTTTTTATTGTAATACGAGTATATCTCTACAATCAACAATCCAATATATATGTAATAATCCGATTCGATTATCCATCACAATATCCACACAATCAAATTATTAAATAAATATTTTTAATTAGAGATCACACAAAACCATTTCATAAATTATTTCGAAATTACACAAATTATAACATACAAAATTTAAAGTTATTTATTTTTATATATTTATTTATATATAAAATGGTAATTCTGTGTATTTTTCTTTTGTATATTATTGGCACAGCCACAGCCACAGTAAGAATCTCATGGTCTCAACACTAATTTTCGTCACAGTCAGAACCTCATAGCCTCATTGCTAATTTTGGTCACAGTCAGAACCTCACAAAATTCTCAGCATTAAGACTCCCAAATTGGTAGCATTTATGAACTTGCTGAACTTTCCATAGTTCGTTCGGCCAATCTGACAATATTATTGCCACAGATAATACTTTGATTGACGGATCTTAAGAGGTTAATAAGTGTACTGTATTTTTTTTTTTATTTGTTATTTATATAAATTTCACCTACTATATACTACTATATACTAATATCTATCGAATATCTATCGAATATCTATCGAAAGTCTATTGAAAGTCTATCGAAAGTCTATCGAAAGTCTATCGAAAGTCTATCGAAAGTCTATCGAACGTCTATCGAACGTCTATCGAACGTCTATCGAAAGTCTATCGAAAGTCTATCGAAAGTCTATCGAACGTCTATCGAACGTCTATCGAACGTCTATCGAAAGTCTATCGAAAGTCTATCGAAAGTCTATCGAAAGTCTATCGAAAGTCTATCGAAAGTCTATCGAAAGTCTATTGAAAGTCTATTGAAAGTCTATCGAACGTCTATCGAACGTCTATCGAACGTCTATCGAACGTCTATCGAACGTCTATCGAAAGTCTATCGAAAGTCTATCGAAAGTCTATTGAAAGTCTATCGAAAGTCTATCGAAAGTCTATCGAAAGTCTATCGAACGTCTATCGAACGTCTATCGAACGTCTATCGAAAGTCTATCGAAAGTCTATCGTAAGTATTGAGTCTATCGAAAGTCTATCGAAAGTCTATTGAAAGTCTATTGAAAGTCCATTGAAAGTCCATTGAAAGTCCATCGAAAGTCTATCGAATATCTATCGAATATCTATCGAATATCTATCGAACGTCTATCGAACGTCTATCGAACGTCTATCGAACGTCTATCGAACGTCTATCGAACGTCTATCGAACGTCTATCGAACGTCTATCGAACGTCTATCGAACGTCTATCGAACGTCTATCGAACGTCTATCGAACGTCTATCGAACGTCTATCGAATGTCTATCGAAAGTCTATCGAAAGTCTATCGAAAGTCTATTGAAAGTCTATCGAAAGTCTATCGAAAGTCTATCGAAAGTCTATCGAACGTCTATCGAACGTCTATCGAAAGTCTATCGAAAGTCTATCGAAAGTCTATTGAAAGTCTATCGAACGTCTATCGAACGTCTATCGAAAATCTATCGAAAATCTATCGAAAATCTATCGAATATCTATCGAAAGTCTATCGAAAGTCTATCGAAAGTCTATCGAACGTCTATCGAACGTCTTTCGAACGTCTATCGAACGTCTATCGAACGTCTATCGAACGTCTATCGAAAGTCTATCGAAAGTCTATCGAAAGTCTATTGAAAGTCTATCGAAAGTCTATCGAAAGTCTATCGAAAGTCTATCGAACGTCTATCGAACGTCTATCGAAAGTCTATCGAAAGTCTATCGAAAGTCTATTGAAAGTCTATCGAACGTCTATCGAACGTCTATCGAAAATCTATCGAAAATCTATCGAATATCTATCGAAAGTCTATCGAAAGTCTATCGAAAGTCTATCGAACGTCTATCGAACGTCTTTCGAACGTCTATCGAACGTCTATCGAACGTCTATCGAAAGTCTATCGAAAGTCTATCGAAAGTCTATCGAAAGTATTGAGTCTATCGAAAGTCTATCGAAAGTCTATTGAAAGTCCATTGAAAGTCCATCGAAAGTCCATCGAAAGTCTATCGAATATCTATCGAATATCTATCGAATATCTATCGAACGTCTATCGAACGTCTTTCGAACGTCTATCGAACGTCTATCGAACGTCTATCGAACGTCTATCGAAAGTCTATCGAAAGTCTATTGAAAGTCTATCGAAAGTCTACCGAAAGTCTATTGAAAGTCCATTGGAAGTCCATTGAAAGTCCATTGAAAGTCCATTGAAAGTCCATTGAAAGTCTATTGAAAGTCCATAGAAAGTCCATAGAAAGTCCATTGAAAGTCCATTGAAAGTCCATTGAAAGTCCATTGAAAATCTTTTGAAAATCTATCTATCTATCTAGCCATTTATTTACCCATTTATTTACCTTTTTATTTACCTATTTATTTGCTTATTTACTTACTGTGAATGTGGTGTTTTAAGGAAGGGATTTATTAAGAAAAGCACAAAACAAGAGTATGTATTTATTTCCAATAGGCTTGTCATCAATCGAAATCTAATTGCCTGTTCGGAAAACTAGGTCTTCGTTGAGAAGAACGGCAAGAAACTCCACGGTAGCTCTCTTTTATTATTATATCGACACATCATAAATAATCGTTTATCGCAATAAATCTTATTAAAGGATGTATCACCTAAGCCATATTTACAACGATAAATATCTTGTGGTATATAACAACCACTATCGTAGTAGTGTATATAACACAACGTTAAGTAACAATATACATAACTTTACATTACATGGCTCATAAATATGATATAAATATACATCAACATCATTAATAAATCAACAATAGTCAGAATAATATCATACCTTAGATGTTAACGCCTTGAAAGCCGAATTGCAACTGAGCCGCTCCATTTTTTTTTTTTTTTTCTGATGGACGTCTCGCAGGTCAGCCTCTGAGGCTGTCGTCTGCTTAACCAGGCTTGCCTGTGTAGGCTTTAATATATTAAAGCCTCCAGCCAGGACTTATTAAACTTACAAAACTAAGTGATCACGCTAAGGGCACCACCTGCGGAGTACGGGCCTCGGCTTAGGGCGTCACTGGGGGGCAGCAAGGGAAGGCTGGATCTGGTTTCCATTAATTGGGGAGTTTACTGGCTCAGCGGCACGTGCTGGCGAGAGACGGGGAGGGCAATGACTTAGATTTCGCGACGGGCCTCGCCGGCGAGGTCGGAAAATCGGCGGTCTGTAGTGTTTTCTGATAGTGCTGGTCTCCCTACGGCTTTCTTGGAGCAGGGTTGTGGCGTCATCAGGGACTAAGAGGGTATGCCGGGGGCGGCGAATCCTAGAAATTTGGGAGGGAACGTATCGAGTAGCCGATGCGATAAGGGGGTTACGATGTTTAGCAGCAGTTTCAAGGAAGCGCTTGGTGGAGCGTTTCATGAACTGCTGCAAGGTGGGGATTTTAAGGTCAACATGCAGCTCCTCATTTCTCACAAAGTAGGGGGCATCCACTACCCTGCGGAGAAAGCGGTGCTGCAGTGTCGACAACTTGTGGAGGTGACGGGGCTTGGCATGTGCGAACACTGGGCAAGCATAGGTCATGATTGGTCGGATGACCGCGGTGTAGGTACGCAATTTGCACTTGAGTGACAATTTGCTTTTACCATTTAGGATGAAGTGGAGTCTACCTTGAGCAAAGGCGACCCGCGAGCGAGCTTGCTTTATGTGCTCGACGAAGGTGAGATAAGCTGATCTAGGATTACTCCTAGGTACTTGGCCTGCTTTTCCCAAGGGATCGGCCTGCCGTACATGGTAATCGGACGAGGAGCCGCTCCACTGAGGCTCCGCTCTTTTATACCCGTTAACAAACAAGTATGATTCACAAGTGACAGTTGAGTCATATCAGTCTTTGAATTATAGGAAAATAAGTTTGTTTCATTTCAATTCAATATAAACAGATAATAATTACATAATAATTATTTATATATTAAACGCGAGACGCACAGCGACACTTGGGGAAATCCTATGCCCAGCAGTGGACGTCTTTTAGCTGAAATCATAATGATGATGAAGCCTGATCATCTGTCATATCTTTTTTGTCTTCTCCTTCTCTTAAATTCATACCCATACTCATGTCTTAACCCAAAATACGTAACAGTTCTAAATGATCATCGCGTAAAATGGAAACATTAAGTTGAAAAAAATGGTTGAAAACAAAAAGCTTTTACGTGCGTTCTTAGCGGTGAAGGTGTGAAATGACAAGACTCAACAAACTACGTAACAGTTACCTACGTTCACAAACGTAAAATATGTTGTTAAAAACTTTAAATGTATTTTAAACTGTTGACACGTGTTCTTTGAAAATGTGAGGCTTTCTGTATAATTTGGATGCCAAAGATTTTCAGCTATTTCCAGTCGAATCTTTAGTTTTAATTTGGGCAATATAATATTATCATAATTCTGTAACAACGTTTACTGATTGCCAGTTAACAAGTGCAAGTCCCTGGCCTTAAAAGAGACTGTGAACCTCTGGGTTTGATCCGGTGATTCTTCTCAGAGTAGTTGAACAGGAAACACTAACAAGTCGGATAGAACCAGCCAAGTGTGAGCCCAACTCGCCTGCAAAAGATGCCGAAGGAATTATATTTTTTTTTAACCATAGACTTCCGTATAGGTTTTACTGTAATCAAAAATTTAAAAAATAATAAGTAAAGAACCATTTTCTGCATTGTTTTTTAGAGTTCCGTAACGAAAGGGTAAAACGAGACCCTATTACTAAGACTCCGCTGTCCGTCCGTCTGTCACCAGGCTGTATCTGACGAACCGTGATAGTTAGACAGTTGAAATTTTCACAGATAATGTATTTCTGTTGTCGCTATAACAACAAATAAAAACAGAATAAAATAAATATTTAAAAGGCTCCCATACGACAAACGTAATTATTTGCTCCTTTTTGCTCGATATTGATAACGGCAACAGGTAGACGCGTATAATCTTGTACGATGGTACGGAACCCTTCATGCGCGAGTTCGACTCGCACTTGGCCGGTTGGGTTAGCTTTTTAATTTTAGACTCAGTAGATTCGGGGGAAATTGGCTGTGACAGACGGACAGACAGGCAGACACACTAATGATCCTACTATGGTTCCGTTTTTTCATTCTGACTTTCGTAACCCTAAGAAACTACTGACTGACGTGCAGTTGGTCAAACCAATTTACAGAAATAAATATGTATTTTTAACTTAATGACCTGACACACATAGATACCATTTCTCATGTAGCGTAAGTTACTCTTATCTTTTTCATTCGGGCATGCTCAACTGCGTTTAAGAGTCTATAGTAGAAAAGTACTAAGGTGCAGTTATACGACTTTTAAAGATTTTTAAATGAACATCACGTCTAAACGACTTGTTTTAGTTCTTTGAAAAAAATATATGTTACTCTAGACAATATTCTTCGTAATTTGATATGTGAATATTTGAAATTATATTTTTAAAACATATTGTAATTAATTTATAAAGTTATGTCTAATGCGGATAAAAAATTAAGAATCAAAAACTTTATAGCGTATTTTTATGAAATAATGCGTCTAATTTCGGACAGCGCTCCTTGATGGGCTAGTCCTATTACTGGGTGGACATACGACGTGTTACGTGAGCTCAGCATAGAACACGCAAGCTAACCACTCAAGGTCGTTGGCAGTTAATAGCGCCTTAAATCTTCCAACAAACCGATCGTACATATCAACGAACAATTTGAAATAAAAACGCATAAATTCAGGATAGTAAAGAAATATTTACGACAGCAGATGACACATTTTAGATGAAGGCACGTTTATCATATTATTATGCCAAGAGCTGACCCTGATGAACACTTTTATGTTCTGAAGGAAACGGAGCGTGAAGTGTTAAAAAGCTTTTTAATAAGAACCGGCTGAGTGCGTGTCGGACTTCGAACATTTAGGGTTCCGTACCAAATAAAGGAATTATCATAGAAAAAATCTGATGTATTAATCTATTGGTATTTGCTAGAACAGCCGCATGTCGACACATGCGGCTGTTCTAGCAAATAAAGGAGGACCTTAACTATATATTAACCTGATGGATCGACATCCATCAGGTTAAACTACGCTTGCCGGGGTTGGTCCGTGGATGGGTGACCATCTTTACATACCGAGACTCCTCCGTGCCTCGGAAAGCACGTTAAGCCGTTTTTCCCGGCTGTCAATCGTGGATCTTTGACAGTCGTTACGGATCGTCAGAACCCCGAAAGTCTGACAACCAGTCTAATCAAGGGGTATCGTATTATCCAGTAACTGGGTTGTGGAGGTCAGATCTAATAGGCAGTCACTCCATGTAAAATACTGGTATTCAGCTGCATCCGGTTAGACTGGAAGCCGACCCCAAGAAAGTTGGGAAAAGGCTAGGTAGATTGATTCAACTGCCGAGCTGGAAGTAAATCATTGTCATTTTCTTCAGCAACTGACAATTACCAGTTTGCAAGAGTTTTCTAGAACAGTGAAGTGCAGCTTTTATAACTAGGCAGATTCAGGCTTGTGTCCTGCCAAGGATACAATTTAAATATGTACCTAGTCACAGTGTACGTACCATTAATGAGCGCTTCATATAATCTAGCCTTCAGCAAATATTGAAATATACGTCTTAATTCGTCATGTGTTTTATCTTCATCCAACTCCTCCTCTACTGTCCTCCTCATCGTGTCACTCTTCAGTCCCTCCACCCCGTGACACGTGAGTGTCAGCAATAGGGCTCTGTTTAGACCCTGCGGGTACGGAACCCTAAAAACCGGAAACTAATGAGAGTCTAAACAACAAGTAAATAAATCAGCCATTAACAAGTGATCGAAAAATGGTTTGCAAATTTTGAAGCGGACTACTTCCATACGAACATGGCAAGTTAAAACAAAAGCTTGGAAAAATAATCACTTATAATACCACAAGAGCTTCAATATTATCGGGTATTTCCGTTCGTTGCAAACAAATGAAGGAGTCAAGTTTTTCAGGTTAAAAAATCACGAGCGCGAAGCGCGAGTGATTTTTCCTGAAAAACTTGACGATTTTATTTGTTTGCAGGGAACCTATCGGGAAATACCAGATAATTTTGAAGCTCGTGTGGTATTCGGGGGATTATTTTATATATAGCAACGACCAGAGAAAATTTTCAAAAAATTTTCAGTATAATACCATGTAGGTTGTACCACGTGACGTCGAATGGTGCAATTCTATTGGTCGATATTTGGGTCGGAAAAATAATCTTTATGATCGGATGGGCTTGGCTTCAATGCTTAAAAAAATGGTATAACTTTTCAATTGCAAATTCGTTTATTGGCAGGCAGAGACACCTATTTGGTATCAAAATCAACTGAACCTTTCCTCTCCGCCAGTTTGTTGCCCCCGCACTCCGCTGGTTTTTCCCAGCCATCATACTATTTTGTTTCTTATTCTTTCACCTCATAATGCAACAACGACTCCAGTCCGTCCAACAAATTAATCACTAGCCATTCATTTTTAGGGCCATTCCCGAAGCTATGAAAACCGTATCGTGTAAATCAGAATTCGGTTATCGACGCTCGTTAAAACAGACACGGCGGCTGCCAAGTACGTAATAGTGAGGTAAACTGCACTGTTTACAGAGGCCCGTGGATTTATGCCAAGTGTGGAACTGTGTTAGCATAGCTATGTCCCTGTTTGACTTTTTCTGCACGCAATTAGAACTGTCGTGTGACTCGTAGGTATTTGAAATTAAATAAGAATGTTTGTAGTGGACTAGAGTAGATGGCACGTCAGATTTTATGCCAAGATAATAATTATAAATTTGGCATTCAAATTCCACTAATTTTCGCGAGGGAATCACGAATGTATTCAAGATTGCGCCAATATTTTTGAAGGACCAAATTTTGTCTTCTACCTGTATAATCACATCATCAAATAAATAATGCATCTCTATAGGAAGCGAGCAATCAGAACCGAGCGCCTTTAATTGTGGGGATGGGATATCATCCAATGAGTTCTCCCGCTCTGGGTAGAGCGGGGAACGTGTCAGACTTTTACTGACTTGAGTCAGTAAAAGTCCAGGGATGGGTTTTAACCCACCCCTGTTCCTTCAGTTGCCTGAGTGCCAAGGACCGCGGTAACTCTATTTCGAATTTATCCACGACCCCATGCAGGCATCAGCCCTGACAGGCCCCATCAGGTATTGCTGGCATCTCTTTGAGTCGCGCTTGGGACACTACGCGCCGTCGACTCTCGGGCGTGGTCGCTGGTCCTTATCTGACGGCGAGCTACTCACTACTCGCCGTCCGCACGCCCGCGCCTATGGTGGCCGGCGATCGGCTTGCAACCCCCGACGCCCAGGGCGTCTCCTGCGGCGGCTGCTGCTGTTGCTGTGTTGAGTCTCCCTCACCCGTTCCGCCTCCTCCTCCGCGAGCATGACTGCTTAGCAGAAGGAGGCGACTGCTTCCTATTCCTTCTCGCTCCGTACCTTGGCCCGGCACAGGGCCGGGCGCGCTCCACCGTGTCCTCTGGGCGATCCGCACAGTGGTGACACCCGGGCGAGAACCGTACACCTAGCACCAAAGTTTAATACTCGTAAGTGCCCAAGTAGATACGTTCTTGTAAATGTATATGACTATGTATCCTATACTTTCCTACTTCCAACTAATATTATAAATGCGAAAGTTTTGATGTATGGATGGATGTTTGTTGTGCAATCACGCGAGATCCGCTGAATGGATATGGATGAAATTTGGCAAATAGTTAGATTATAGTCTGCAATAGCCATATTTTATATCGCGTGTAAAAAGACAGCATCGGAAGCCGAAAGCCACATATTCTACCCATCATTTGGATCATTTTTATTCTACTAGACCATACCTGAGAATCCACTGGTTCTGGAGATACCGAAAATTTAACGAAAATGAATGCCGAGTACTTCCTAAACTTTTTTCCAAACAAACATTATTTATTATCTGAATTTTCGTTTTTTTTTTTTTGAATTTCGAAAAACGCAATGAATATCAAACGTATCCAACAAGTACCTACGTGGCTTAGAGTGAAGGGGCGGGGTTTAACTCCACTTGCCTGGATTCACGTTAAATTGCGCGCAACAAAAAAAAAATTCATACCTAAAAATAAAAGTCGTTTTTTCCACAAAGCTACTTTGTTAGACGTACAGTATGCATAGATAACGGCTATGTGATGTGTCTTTCTACACCCTGTATTTGGGGAAGTACTAATTCCACGCGGGCGAAGCCGCTGCACTGACAGAAGCTAGTATATAATTGACTCTTTTGTACCGACTTCAAAAAGGATAAGGTTATCAATTCGGATGTCGGACATCGTTCGGAGGATTTCGTATTTGGAGGTCGGTGATGTGATTGACGGATTTGCAAAATTCTTTTTTTGTTCTTAAGGGATTATTCCGAAATGATCCCACTTAAATTTCAAATAGAACTGATGATGAGTTTCTGAAACAGACAACGGAACTCTTCAAAAAATTACAGGAAATCAACCGCAATTGCTGCTATCGCATAAATATGCATTGTTAACACAATTAATAGGGAATCACAACTAAAAAGTGGAAAATAAACTTTGTAACAAAAAACAGAACCGACATTAAAAAAGAAACAAAACCAGAAATACTGACTTCCGAAATTAGAGTTATTTTGCACTTTTTTTTTTTTTAAAGGCGGTTCTATTTTTAATTTAAAGTTTTTTTTTCGCAATGGCTTTTTGTTCCAACCTCTTTCAATTGATTCTACCATCTGAATAGATAGCGTTCGCTGCTCCAGCTGAATATTGATGAGCTGTCCCCTCAAGGAGTCTTCTCCTCCATTGGCTATCGATCTGTAGACACAGTATTTTGCCCACTTTTTTTTAGCCTAAAATAGAAAATATTTATTCGACACAGACACGACACCACCAAACACAAAGCAAAAGAAAAGGTTAGGCACAGGCTTGTTTTAATCCTTTTTTCTTTTTCTTGAAATGTTTTTTTTTTGTTTTACATTGTTCTCGCATAATAGAAGCAACAAAAATAATGTAACCAACATTTTTGTAACACATAACATGGTTAAAAAGAGTGTCCATGGAGTTTTTGCACATTCTTCTCCATAGAGATCTACGCTTTGGAATGTACAATTATCTTCATCTTTTTGACTGACCGACCGCGACGTGACAATTCAAAAGTGCCTGTAAATAGTTTATTTGAAATAAATGCTTTGACTTTGACTTTGAAAGAATAGTACAGAATATTGTAAAATTGCGCTGAGCATGCACCGAAAGGGTTACCATCTCAGCATTTGCTGGGTGTCAGACACCTAGCGATGGTTTTCAGTCGGCACCCCGTAGTGACGCACGATCACCATCTACAACCAATAGACGTAAATATGCATACTATCAGCTGACTTGTTTATTCTGCCGTCCACTCCTCCAATAACTACCTCTAATATAACATCAACAAAATATGAGCGAGAGGAGAATACGCCACAAATATTCCTCCAATGCATTCATGTGTATTAAATAAATAGACCACTCATATTTCAATCGATACCACAATTTAATAGCTCCTAAACGAGTCATTTCGAATCCTAATCCTATGACTATTATGTCAAAATAAGCAGGTCCGATATAAAATCCTACGCAACTCAAACTCGTCATGATTGAGTCAAACCCAGAAATAATGTAACAGTCTTATTTTCATTCCGCCGTGTCTAAGCTTCCTTTGTGCGATTTTTATGTCAGTCATAGTCATCGGTTGCGAATGACGTATGATTCTCGGTTACTAATAGAACCAAATGGATTTACAAACAGATGAGGCAAGACTCGATTAGAGGTTTTCAAAAATAAATTGATATCTTCATCGTTCATCTTCTTGTTTATTTCTTTTACAAGTTCCAGCATATTCCAACCACGTTTTGCAATATTGTGTCTCTGGTTATATTCATCTCTCGCTTTGCCTTTATTCCATTATTTGGGGCCATTCTTCGCCAGACGTGTCTGTGCTGGGTCGTGCCTTCAGGTCGTTGTTTACGACGTACATCCAGATTAGAGGGAGTCTTCCCACACTTTTTCGGACCGGTGTTAATGCTCAGGACTTGTCTGGTCATGTGTTCTCCTCATCACATGCCCATACCATCTCAGGTGTGTTTCAGAGACCTTTTGTTGGATTGGGTAGATTTTGAAACTTGTCTCTGATTGTTTACGAGTATGTAGCAGCAGTATAAATAAGCCATCCAACCAGACCTTACATTATTGTGCATCGCTACATCCGATCGCATCGAGTAGATTCTGTGCTGGAAACAACACAGTCAATTTGTCTATGTAAAACCTATTTCTTTCAGACCTATGCCCTGTTCAAATCCTACTAATACATATTACAAATGCGAAAGTTTAGACAGATGGATCCGAAACGGCAAACGTAGATCCGTCTGTCTGTCCTTTCAACCAGATGGTTGAAAGGTACAGAGATAGATTATTGTCTGGAATAGTACGTAGGCTATTTCAGACTATAATCTATAGAGTACTTAATTTGTAGTGGGGGAAATACTCCACGCGCGCGCAGCCGCTGAGAAGCTAGTAAGAACTAATCCTCAAGATGCAGTGATGACACGAATGTATAACACAATATATGCACTTGATTGAGTTCATTGCTTGTGTTTTAGTCTCAGCTGAACTATTGAAATCTAGCCAAATTAGACAAGCAGCGTTGCAACTGAAAGCTACCAGAAGCCAGCAATCAATAATTCAGACATGATACTTAAGCTCGTAATTATTCATAGTTTCTAATTCAGTGCAGTTGCCTGCATTGAAAAGTTATCTCGAACACAAATAGACGGTTCCACTCGTTTTCGTGGGTGGTAGAAGAGACGACAACCGTAGTAATTGGGAGAACAGACAGCTACATGTGTCCACACAGTCTAAATAATTAACGTCTTAATGCCATCAGTAAAAGCGTAGTAGAAAAGTCACTGCTCCCAGAATGATTGGTGTGTAGTGTTTTGGGAAGTGGATGTAACAAAATTGCACGCATGCATTTCAATTTTGAGGTACAGCTATTAAAAAAACAGTGGCACGGGCCGATCCATCAGGTTAAGCTACGCTTGTCGGGTTTAGACCATCTGTACATACCGAGACTCTGCCGTGCCTCGGAAAGTACGTTAAGCCGTTAGTCCCGGCTGTCAACAGTGGATCTTTGACAGTCGTTTCGGGTCGTCAGAAACCCGAAAGTCTGACAACCAGTCTTACCAAGGGGTATCGTATTACCCAGTAACTGGGTTTTGGAGGTCAGATAGGCAGTCGCTCCATGTAAAATACTGGTATTAGCTGCATCCGGTTAGACTGGAAGTCGACCCCAAGATAGTTTTCTTTTTTTTTTAACGTTGCCACACATTAGGAATTACTCCTGTATCGTGGGTGCGTTCACAAACATTTAAACTCACATGTACACAAGACGGCTGTCTTGTGTACATATGAGTCCCGGAACAACTATCTGTAGGCCATACAAATATTTTTTGCGTGCAGGGATCGAACCACTACGCCGACCGTGCAGTCAAAAAAAAAAGTTGGGAAAAGGCTAGTCAGATTGAGTTATAAGTGAAATCAGAAAAACCAAAATCATTAAGGTAATCTTTATTTACATTTACAGTTGTGGGTTTTGGAACGTTTTTCAACGGTCATACAAGGCATTGAGTATTCATATCTTAGACACTGGTTCTGGTCATGGAAATAAACAACTTTCTCCAAGGCAGACGTAGCAAATTCTCAAAAAAAATAAAATTGGACTTTCCGTACAAAGTTATCATCAGCAGATCAAAATTAGTTTGGGAGGTCCAATTTTCTTTTTCGGCATTGTATATATAAAAAAAAAAAAAAAATAAATAAAAAAAAAAAAAAAAAATATCTTTGATTAAGAAAATTGTTTATTTTTTACAGTGAAGTTCAGTGGCTGTTTTAATTTTTTTATTGTTGATAGGCACGCGTTTGACCACCATCTTACCTGATGGTAAGCGATGATGTGGTCGAAGATGGAGCACACTTGAATTATTAGCGTATTGATTCCTAGGTGGATATTGTGATGTAAAATTGATGTAGTTTTGTGTCTCAAATGTCTACGCAACTGGAAAATATGTGGAATTATTGAAAGAGGCGCGATTTCGGTAAAATGGAGCTGAGAATTTTATTGTAGTATTGACTACCTCAGTGAAGCTTGCCTAGAAGGCTGGCTTGACACATTCGTTGCCAAATACGGCAAAACACATTAGAATGTGTTACTTCTGCATTCTAATGGAAAAAAGATGTATTCTGTATCAAATTATGTATCCGACTGAAGGACTTGTAACTATAATAATGAATAAAAATTTAAAAAAAAATGTTTCATTTCTATAGGCAGAATCAGTAATCTAAATATGACCACGTATTTCCTGGGATGTGTAATACTCGGCAGCTCAGCTATTTGGATGATACAGAAATTATTATCCCACGTAAGGTTTTGAATATTCCAGAACGTGGATTCTGGAATTGATTCACGTTGGACGTCCAGCGCCCCACTCAAATCCGTAAGCCATAGAAATACAATGTATTTTGCAACCCAATTTCAGCCAATCCTAATCTAATTAGAGAGAAAGGGTCAGTAACAGTTATCCAAAACAAAACGTAGCTAATTTATATGTATCACAGTTTATAAACAGACTTCGACTTGGCATCTCAATCCCAATCGTATGTCAATTCAATTAATTCGCTAGTCTGCTACCTACTGTTGTTGTTAACCTGCCATTCTATTCTATTCTATGCTCGCGTGCTTTTCATTTTCATAACAAAGGGGACACTGGTAACACCGCCCACGTCCCGGAGTTCTGTTATCAAGGATGCTTCAAGGTTTGTTTGTCGACCTTGCCGCGAGAGCTGTCCCGTGTTCCCCGGCAGATAACGGTCCACGTCACCGGTGAAATGGCGTTATCCTCTAAAAATCATCGTGTGTGCGGGTGTTCTATGTTTAGCGGGCGGAGAGTACAGGGCCAGAAGAGAAGCAGTCGCTTGGAAGACGCGGACGCGACCACCTCGCTCGCTCCAGCGCATGTACGACCTTCGACCACTCGCCCGAGTGAAGTGTGTGACTGTGATTGTGTTCTCGTGATACCTTTACCGACCGCCTCGCGCTCAGGTACGGCTTAACATCACAATTAGCATTGGACGCTTTATAATTAGACCGGCTGTGGGCTGTTGCGAAAATATCGTGATTTTTCTCGTTCTCGTTTCAATGTTACGGGTGTAGTGTTACCAGCAACGCGTCTGGTTTATTTCTAGTGCGGCGTGGGTGGATGAGTTTCGCGGCAATGTTATATTTTTCTGGTGCGGCGCGCTGTGTGCTCGGCGCCGGTGTGAGCGGCGCGCGCGCAAGCTCAGTGCTAAAGCTGCGCAGGATGACCTTGACCCAATTTTTGCATATGTTTTTAGGGATTAGTGCTGCTAATTATATCTTTGAGTTGCATCTCTAGCGATGCATACACATGTAGCAACGTAACTGACAACAAAACAATGTATGGATGCAGTCCTTACTGAAAATCTTATTGTAAATATGATTTACGAACTCGGCTTTTGTATACAAATCTGTAAATCCATTTGAAACGATGTCTTCAACAGTGCCTAAGATGGACCAGATCAAAATAAATTGGTTGCAAGCTTGTTATTGCATATTGTTATGCAAAAGTTTATTCCAAACAGTTGTGAGCTACATGGTCTGTTATATTTTGTTTTGATGACTTGTCTATGACTTCGATAAACAATGAATATGGAAGACTAATTAGATTCCCTTTATTGATTGGTTTACGTTTAATCATCACAGATTTTTAACTGATTTTGAGCTTTGATTTTGTTCTCAATATCCTTTTTCAAGAGGAGTTTCTTTGATTTGGTTTTTACTAGACTAAAGTTAAGTTAATTTAACGTCAATTGATTTTGGCATTTTGACAGTTTTTTGTTGAGAATATACACCTGCATCAAATCATTGACAATATAAGTTAATACAATAATTTTATACCTAATGCTAGTAAAAATCCTTGCAGCTTTTACAGAGTCGAATGTTTGAAGAAAAGCTTAATTTTTCTAGCAAAAAATATTTAAATGTCACCTCAAAGCCTAACACAATTCGTTTCAAATCATTGTGTTACTGACGGAACGTCTCAAATCAGAGGCAGCCCGTCGAGACGCTTGACAAAAAATAAAATTTTCATTTCTAATATTTTCTTCTAAGCCTCGGACCGCAACTGTTATTTGAAATAGCACGATTTTAAACTGTACTACATCTACATAAAGCGTATAATGGCTTGTCATTAGATCAATGAACAGGCGCAAATGTAATACAGTCATTGCCCTAATTATTTATAGAGATTACAACATCGCGATTCTTACGCTAATCCTAATAAATTAATTTAGATTACTTCTGAATATCAGTTTGATAGTTCCACATGCTACATAAATTAAGGATGGAAACGACACGAGGAACAATTTTTAAACAAAAGCGCATATGGGAAAACAAAGCTTTAGTGATTTTGTGAAATCAAAATCAAGAAAGCAAAAGCCTAGAACAAGCTTTAGACCGCAATGGCAAGTGCTCATGATAACAAATTAACAGTCCTACCATTTGCCATCAGGGAGTTCCAGTCCCTACATCCCGGCACAATCATCAAATTATCTCTATGGTATAATATATTGGATTGTCACCAGAACTAAAGGTGTATGAAAAATTGAAGCTTAATCGGATACCAAAAAATGGTCGAAAAATGGCTTGAAAATTTTGACGAACAACTTACAAACATACATACATACGAACATTGCAAGTTAAACAAAAACTTGTAATACAAGTTGTAAAAAGCTTGCAAAATAAAACTCTGTATTGTATTTAAATTAATTCATTTGAAATCTAAAGAAACAAATAACATTTTAAAGTAGATAATGCAACTGCAGTCAATTTGCTCAAGCAAACTTTGAAATACCATGCCACCTGCTATAACCGTTTATCAAGCGGTAATCCTTTGGAATGAGGAATACGATATATTTAATGTTAGTCTTATAGACATTCTTTCAATAATATATATCCTACAATTTAACTATCAGATGCTATATCCATTAATTTAACCATCGGAAGCTTAAAAAAACATTTCATCAAAATAAACACCGCAAACTATTCAACGGAAGCAGACCACGAAAATGTTTAGTTTCCAATCGATATTTCTGCTGAAATTCCGTCAGATGGAGCTGTAATGTTTTCAGTTCCCATCTTGTTTTTTTTTTCAGTAATAAATATTGCAGCAGGCTTGCTATTAGCGAAACAGGGCAGCGCCAGCTCAATATGTCAAGGTGCCTTAAATATATTCTCGACTAACGTATGTGCGCTACTTTGATTTATCGTCGACTCCAACATTACTTGAAATATTGAAATTCTGTGCATTTCGTGGCTGAGTATCGTTTTTTTAGAAGCTTTTTTTATAACTTGCAATGTTTGTTTGTTCGGGTCAAATCTTGCAAGCTTAATTAGAACCACTTCCTCTTATTCAACAGAGTTGACTTTTTCATGTTGGTTCAGTTCCGATGACAACGCATTTTTATGGTTAGCATACAAATATAAAATACAAATAGTTTTATTTTCTTTAATAATTTTTGTACTACATAGCTAGTGTTAGAAGTGTTCTTTTAAGCAAATAAACGCCTGTATTAGGACACTTCACTTTTCCGTATCCACATTACCGTAGAAAAATATTGTCACTATATACTATTAAATATAATTGCATGACCAGCCCCCTAGCCAAATAACTTTTATAATAGCTCTAACGCTAACGCTTCGTGCAAAATGTATGGCAACGACGTTACCTGCGGAGAGAACTGTCACTGACTCACGCCCAGTAATGTGGTTGCCATACATTTTGCACGAAGCGTTAGCGTTAACGTTAACAGAAAAGTATTTTGTTTAACCCCTCTGAATTGACATCCAGGATTAGCTCCAGATAGAGGAACTCTACAACGGTCAACAGAACACACGAAATTTTGTGTAAGAGTTTAAAAAAAAATATTGTTAACGTATTTTATCTGTATTTTAGGCTGTTGTTGGTTTTGATATGTTGGTAGGTTATTTATATTCAGGTATTACAAAATTGTGGGCACGCAGTGCAAAAGCAATATAAAAAAAACAAAATCTCTAAGTTAAAAAAAATATTTAAAATGAAGAACTAACAAGTTTGCTTTGTTTATATTATTCAAGATGATTCCTCTCGCAGAGATTCCACTTTGCCACGAATTTTCTCTGTTACTTCATTTTCATAACATTTTTGTAACGACCTATCGGAAAGCTTTTGTTAACATTTGGCCTTTCTCAGAAAAATCGTAAATAAATGTGTTGTTTTGCATTACGTACATTTATTTCTTTCATTATTTTAAAGAAGCTGTCGTGTTTCCTGCCCTCGTTCCTAGTTCCTTTGGGTGGCTTTTCTCCCCTATCAATCCTCATACTTACATTTCCTCCCTTTTCTGGCGTGTCATCCCACCATCCCTTTTTTCTTGGCCTTTATCTTCGAGGTCATCTCTATGTTTGTGCGAAACGTTACAATTATCCCCTTTGTCATTTGCTTCTAGACGTATTGCAGTAAACTCTTTCTTACCCGCACGTTTACTAGGAACTTGGAAACTACTTATATTCCATGCATTATCATCTCCCCGTGCTGTTACTCTTCACTTTTGTCATTGACGTCATCGACCATGCTGTTTATGATGAAATGTTTACTGGAAAGCTTTAGCGAAATCAATTTATTTAGGATACATTTCCAATATCTTGAATCGATATATTCATGAAATTGATTTGAGTTTGTTGAAACTTGTCTTCGTTTTGGGGGTCCTCAAAGTAAATTATTAGATTGTAAAATGCTACTTAAGGAATCATATTATTTGGAAAAACTGTCGTACGAGTATCATCATCATTATCTTTCTGCTCCAATCTCAGTGAGTCCACGCAGCATTCTTTCTGCTCTTGTCTCAATTAATAACTTGGGATCTGCGCTACATGTTTTCTTGCATATCTCTATCCCTTTTAGCTGTCATCTTAGCAACTATGTATTGTCTATACAAGCAAAATTGTATGACTTAAATAGAATAAAATATACCCCATATATTAAGATACTAAAACTAATAATTGGTTACTCGGGGGTTTTATCTGTCACAAAGTTATAACTTTCTACCAGATCATGTAAGCTACGAAGCTCATAAACTGCAAACTGGTAAAACAGACGTAAAAGCTACTCCTTAGAACTGAACTAAATTCTGTTTACACTGAGTGCAACGTCTGAAGCGGTTTCAGAATACCTACTTGAGGTAATTGATGAGTCAGAGGAACTGTATCTTGATCGTGTCTGCTAACCAGACGCTACATTATAATGTCGAATTTCAACGTGGTTTAGTTCTCTATTCTTGTTTGCATTTATTCTAAAACTCTCACTATTTGTTTCGTTTTCGTCTTGCATTATTTGTTCTATTGTATATATGGTTCTTGCTCATCTGTTTCGAACCCCATTACCTATGTGTATCGAAATGTCAAATTATAAATCCCCACTTTACAGTATTACATTGCCAATGTCATAAATTGTCTTGCGTTGAAAAGTCATTAACTTCTAATGATACGCCAAAATAACTACCTATTTCACCTTTATGATTATACTTTGTTTTTATTAGTCACTATTTCAAATGTGATGTGTTTACTAACGATGTAATGTAATTAAGGAGCTATGCCCTGGTGATTTCAACCATTTAATTACTAAGAGTACCTTCTTCTTCTCCTTCTTTGTATCGATGATTCCAAAATTAGATCTCCTTTGACCAAAATTCAACCACGTAGACAGCGTTAGCATTTGCCTCGTAAATGTCTTTCAAATTGCAGGTGTATACACACTGGGTGCACAGAGGGCATGACAACAGTTGTGGCATTATTTGGGACGCAGCTCCGCAATCGCAATGTTGCTCCTTGGAGTACCTACTACAATCATACGTTTAATACCTTTTTTTTTGTGGTGTGGGAAATCATCCAATGACGTCTCCCACTCTGGGTGGAGTGAGAGGGTGTGTCAGACTCTTACTGACTAAAACCCAGCCCTGTTCCTTCCCTGCCTGAGTGTCCAGGGGTGCGGTAACTCATGTTGAGAGTTTATCCGCTACCCCTAGGTGGTGGCTGGCAACATCTCTTTGAGGCGCGCGTGGAACACTACGCGCCGTTGACTCACGGGCCTGGTGCTGATCGGACGGCGAGTTACCCACTGCTCGCCGTCCGCAAGACCCGGGTCTACGGTGGCCGGAGATCGTCTCGCGACGTCCTACGCCCAGTGCCTCTCCTGCGGTGGTAGCGGCCGGGGCCGTGAGGGCCACTCCGTTGAGCTTCCCTCACGCGTCCCACCTCCGCCTTCGCGAGCATTACTGCTTCGCAGAAGGCGGAACGTTTAAAACCTAGGCTTAATAGCGTACCTACTTAACTACGAATTATTGCACATTAAAGTGGTTTATTAAACCTAAATCTTTCAGTAATTGAAATAGTTTACAACTTAGTAACGAATAGTTTAGGTGCGATAAAATTGCAACCATGTCAATATTCTTTAGTATTGCTTTTGAGTTAGTGCCAACATCGACGAACAATTAGTGTGACATGTGACGAATGCTTTAGGCACGTGTCGTATATATATTATGCGTGTTCGATTTGAGTTGACAAGCGATATGCTGATATTCGTTAGTATGAGAGGAGTTTATAGGCAGTATTAGTTATTTGATTGTAGATCATGGAATCTGTGTCGTATTTTGATGTCAATTATCCAACTTAATATGTTATTCTTTCTGATATTTATCGGCGGTTAGGTGGAAGACTAGTCAGACTTAGATTATATTGATCATTGATTATGAATTGATAATTATGCTTAACTTCAGCAAGTTTTGTTTCCTGGTAGCTAAAACCTGGGGTTTTTTATGTGAATAGGTTACTTCTAGGCAAGCGTGCTCTAACGTCGACCACTTTATCGCTTACCATCTAGTGAGATAGTGGTCAAGCGTGAGCCTATATATTAATGAAAAAATAAGTACGTACTATGGACTTGACAACAAATTGACTGATAGGCAAAAAAAACCTCAGATCCTATAAATTAGCAGATGGTTTTCCAGACCTCACCATTCTCCGGCCACCGTAGACCCGGGCCTGCGGAAGACGAGTAATGGGTAGCTCGCTGTCCGATCAGCACCAGGCCCGAGAGTCGACGGCGCGTAGTGTTCCACGCGCGCCTCAAAGAGTTGTCAGCAATAGGGACGGGGCCGTCATGGCCGATGCCTGCCCGGGGGTTGAGGATAAATTCGAAACAGAGTTACCTCGCCCCTGGGCACTCAAAGGCAGGAAGGAACAGGGGTGGGTTTTAGTCAGTAAGAGTCTGACACGCCCTCCCGCTCCACCCAGAGCGGGAGAAGTCATTGGATGATTTCCCACCACACAAAAAAAAAAGACCTCACCATTATTAAAAATCAGTTAGTGTAAACGACAGCGTTAGACGAAGTAACAGACAAGCTCCACGCTAACACACTACACTCGCGCGGGCAAATTTTATAGCAAAATCATTAAAATCGAGTCTAGAATATCAATATGATAAACAGTAGCACCGCGACCCACAAAAATGTTATTAATCTTGTCCATTAGATGTCGTCACAAGGCCAATGGTGGGAACGTATAAAAATAAACTTTTATATTTAATTTTATCGTCCGCACGAGATTCATGGAGAAATGGAATGGCGATCTTAAAATAACTTGTTCAGTAACTTTATTGTTTTGTATCATTTGGTTCGAATTGTTTTCTGGATATTTTAACGGCAGTGGGTTTATTTTTATCACTATATGTAAATATATCGCTAATATATGGTCATCTAAATCTACATCAATGGGTAGCATTTCAAATGAAGACTCCACGCGAAAAACAATGAATACGATTTTTTTTTTTTTTTTTGTGAAACCTACCTTTTAATGCCATTCGTTTACTTTATGATCTATATATTTTTTTCAGCAATAAGATTTGGATGAAACCAGGATTGTCATAAACTTTTAAATTCCAAACAAGTTTTCCTCCAATATTTTTTTTTTTTTTGAAATTATTGTTTTTCCCGAGGAGTCTTTAAATATGTCGAGGATTAGCTTTGATATAATTAATTTTGTCACCCTTAACCTTTTGATTTTCATCAAATGGCACGATTTTTTTTTACTCTCTTATAATATTCGAATCGAAATGTTCATTTGTAATAAAAATCATTTGTAATTTCTGTCTCAAGAGAGATAGAAATGTTTACGTTGTTTCTATGTTATTAAAGTAATGCGAGTTTTACTACGTCTGTTTTATCTCTACAAGCACTTTTGGCAGACAACTTGATGTTTTTATTGTTTTCAGCCTTGTCGCCAAATTGTGGGTTTACAATAGCATTAAAGAATTCTTTGTTTATCTATGGATTTTTATTGTATTTTAACCAGAGATTTTCATGTTACAATTGATTTCTTTTTGTCTTCTTAGGATTTAGCAGACAACCTCAAGGACGACAAAGGTATCGCTGAACATCTGAAGCTTCCAATTCAAAGAATCAACGACTATCAACTACTGCTTAAAGTACGTTATTATTTATATTTAATAGTCATCTGATACATTTGTAGTTTTTATTTTTTTATGTATGTTGGTATGCATACCTATTATACAGCATTTAATTCCGAGAAGGATCATATTGGCTTTCTTCTCATGAAAATCAAACTAAAGTTGTAGTTTATTTTTTTGTTCGCCTATTCGGCTTTATTTTCAAGCCGCTATCAATAAATCAACTATCGTCTCTGCAACACAGGTTATTGATTTTTGTAAGTTGCCCAACAAGTCTCGCTTCTCCACCTGATTATCTAAATCTCTTTCTCTTACACAGGAACTAGTAAAATATTCCCAACGGCTAGGCGAAGACTGCACTGACCTCCAGAAAGCCTTGGAACTCTTCCTCAGTGTTCCCAACCGCGCCACTGACAACAAGTTCATCGCGAGTATCGAAGGCTTCCGCGGGAACATCTACAAGCTTGGCCGCCTTCTCACCCACGACTGGTTTACTGTTACCGACGCCGAAGGGAAAGCCAGAGAAAGATACGTCTTCCTCTTTAAGGCTAGAGTCCTCATCTGTAAAGTTAAAAGGGTCTCTGATGATCGCTCTGTCTTCGTGCTAAAGGATATTGTGAAGGTTTGTGTTTTATTTTATTTATTAGGGAAAACAAACAGTGACACATTACATTTTGTAGACAACAATACAAAAGAATATGCTCAAATGTGTAACCAACAACGTTTTCCATATGTGTTATCTTCTGTAGCGCACTATCATCATACGCACATATCGCACCCATAGCATGACCGTTCCTGTGTCTACTCTACCAAATGACAGACATTATTAAGACAGATATTGTCTGTCTTGATATCATGTCTTTCTTTTTTTACCGTTTCTACGACAGTCATTTATTTATTTACTGTACACTTTATTGTACACCAAGATACATTAAAAAGGAAACTTAAAACTAGAATACTTACGTGGCGTTATCATGTTACACGTCTCTATTAAAATCATATGTTCTACTTCTGCTTCTCATTTTCTTGACCAAGAAACGTTTCAGTTTCGATAAAGACTCCAATGTTTAACATAAAATTGATTTGTACTTCCTTCCATTTACAAAAGATTTAACAGCACATACATAAACCATGGCCCAGAATCGGCCTACACGTTCTAACTATATCTCCATTCATTACCAGTTCGCACGATCTTGAATACAAGTCCAAAAATAGGTCAATTCAAAAAATAACTGTTTGGATATATTCCAAAATTACGTCTGGAATGTACGAGCATTATGTAGTTCCTTTATCATTGCGAATGTTACTTTCTACATTGTCAGTGTGAATATTTTATATTATTTTATATACTCGTGGTCTCAAGAAGACATTGACACCGTGTCATTGAAATAACAATTTCTGACGACATTGAAGTCGCTATTTTAGAGCAAGGCAAGCTTGCGACATCTGAAATTTAATTTTCTACTACGTTAAGAATTTTTGATTGGCGTAATCAAGCTGCTTATAATAAAACAAATAGTCGGTTTTCCTTCTCCAAACATAAGATGGTGAACTGCTATGACTACATACTTTTATAATACTCTGGGTTCCAAAATTATTATTTTTCATCAAACCGTTGCCACGTATTTTAATCTAAATGGAATGGAGTATAGAGTAGGTAGTCATGACACGAAAACCCTTGCGTAATTTACTAAGTACTCGTACTTATACTTCCAACATAACGGCATTGGAATATTTTAGACTGTTCATTCAAAGTTGTATTTATAAATAAATGGCCTAATTCTTTTCCAGCTACCGTTGGTCGAAATCAAAGAAAACGCTGCTGAGCCGAACAAGTTCGAACTCTGCCAGAAAGATCCGCCACTCAACGTCACTCTCGCTGCCCATAAGGAGCAGACCAAGACCAACTGGCTCTCTGAGATCAGGAAACACGCTAGAGACGTCGGTAAGAAACGATTTTCGTACCTTCAATCGCTTTTTGTAAGCCCTGATTATGATAATTAATTGAGTAATGAATTATGAATGAAAATGTAAATCGGTGTTCTTCTTGCAGTTGCTTTAGCCGAACACGCAGCAGATGACCTCCAGATAGAAGAACAGGAAGCACCCCCAGCAGAACCAGAAGAGAAGAAGAAGAAGAGAGAGCACGCAGAAGTATCGCAAGAAGCAGTAGACACCAAAGAAAAACGCTCTCGCGTAGAAGAAACTACGCAAGTAGCAACTACAGAGGAAGCTCAACTTAAAACTAAAAGAAAAGCGTCCATAGAAAGTGAGGTTGCAACTAAAATCTCCAAGTCCGAAATAACTGAAGTTTCTTCAGTTAGCGAGGCTCAAGAATCCGTTAAGGTCAGCTCAGTCAGTGCTGCAAAGAGTGAAATCAGTTCAGAAACTAAATCATCCGTGACTGTTGAAAGCTCTAAGGTCACTGAGAAGACCGCGTCTGCTTCTGAGCAAACTAGCCAAGTTACTGTAGTAGCGGCTGCATCAGAAGTAAAGGTAGCGCAAGCGACATCTGTGCAATCAACCGAACAGACTTCAGTTCATAGTACAACCGTTGAACAGTCGTCTCAAGAGACAAAAGTACAAGCAAGCTCTCAGAAGACATCTGTCTCTGAAGAATCTGCAGTGCAAGCGTCAGTAGAAAGTACAACACAAGTTGCTCAAAAGGCAATTACTGCTCAATCTAACACTCAAGCAACTAGTGTAGAATCAAAGACACAGGAAGCAACAGAATTTAAGACACAAGCTTCTGTTAAAGAAACAACAGTTCAAGAAACTGTTGTAGCGTCTCAACAGTCTACTAATATACAGGAGGTAACTACACAACAATCTGTAGTAGAGGAAACTAAGGAGAGAACAGAAGAGAAGCTCAGTTCCAGTGGCGTTGAGGTTAAGCAACAAGGTGCTGGTAACGGTCAAACTGTAACCGCGGAGGAAGCTGTTGAAGACGAGATGTCTAGGTATAGCCGCAGTTCGCGGCTCTCAGGAGGTAAGACAATTTTTATTTTTGTATAAAAGTTAACCGCACGTCTATCATGAATGTGCAGTTGACCGTTTGCATTTTACTTTTTCATCACCTTTGATTTGGTTTTATTTTTCTTCTCGGAGGAGTTCAAATAAAAAAGGTTGACGCTGACTATGACACGTTAAAGATCTTTTTCAGAGATAAGATTTTCAACTGATTTATTACAGAGTACTCCAGTAGCAGCCGAAAGTTATCAGGTGGCGGCCGCTACGAGTCATCATCTACATACGATAGCGGTAGTGGACTAACTTCATCTTTCTCACGACGTGAAAGTGGATCGCGTTTAGAAGCCTCCAAGCATGAATCCGGAACAGGAATTGAGGGAACTGCATCTTCTCGCTATGAGTCTAAGTACTCATCGAAAACTGAAGGAGGAGGAAAATATGGAATTGAGTCCAGCTACGAAAGCAAATCTGAAGTTGGTTCTAAGTATGGAACTGAATACGATGCCGCCAGCAAGATAGATAGCATTGCTTCCAAATATGGCATTGAATCTAACATCGAGAGCAAATCTGAAAGATCTGATTATGCCATTGAAGGCGATTCTATCAGCAAAATTGATAGCATTGCGAATAAGTACGCTTCGAAGAGAAACAGCATCAAATCTAGAGCTTCGGGAGACGTCGAAGCGAGTATCGAAGCCAAATACGAAAGCAAAACTGAAAGCTCTGCTTATGGACTTGAGTCCGACTCTGTTAGTAAGATTGATAGCATCGCGTCTAAGTATGCTTCAAAGAGAAACAGCATCAAAGCAAGCATTGACGGTGACAAGGTCGATTCTATTTCGTCCAAGACCGAAAGTAGCTATGAGACGGTTAAGAATGGAGACTCCACTTATGAGAGCAAGTATTCATCTTCAAAGAAATCCGTCGCCAATGGCTCAGTAAGCACTGGCTACGAAACCGCCAGGTCCATCTCTAAGTCAGAATCTCAAGATGGAAAACCAATATTCTCCAAAACGTTAGAAGGCCAGGACATTGAGCGTAAGTACTTGCACCCCAACGTAGAACACATCGCATAGAAGTAGACACACTATTAGTGCTTGTACATAATGCTTTTAGTTACCTAACGTACACTACACATTACGTTAACAACGCTTTGAACAAAACATTATTTCCTTTCTATGACTTTAAGTGTTCGTACGGCAAACTTATTCATGAGACAATATTGTTGTCTGGAATTTTAAGCATCATCTACTTAATTTTGCCAAAATATCGGTATCTAAATTACCAATTTGACAGAAATAAGTCATTCTTGTTCCATATAATAAGATCATAATAGTAACATATCATCGAGGTACAAAAATCCGTACGAACTCTCTCGTAACCAAGCTCTGAATCCCCAGCTGGTGAGAACGCTGTTTTTGAATGTCTCCTGCGTGAGGCTGCTGATGTCAAGCTTACATGGCTGAAGGACAACAAGCCTTTGGCCGACCGCCTCATGGATCGATGCTCCATCTCCTATGAGAACGATGGCAGTTTCAAGCTGGAACTGAAACACTGCAGGGAGTCAGATGCTGGCGTATACACAGCAATCGCAGAAAACCCGAAGGGAAATGCCCATTGTACCGCTCAGTTAGTCGTGCAGGAGTGTGAGTGTTGTTTCTTTATTTATTTTATGAGTTTGAGGGAAATAGGTATCTGGTGGAAACCCGGATCTGTGTCCATTGTAAAGATGTACTAGAAAAAATATTTTAGACATTGATATTACGACTGCCGTATAAAATTTGCGTATGCGTAATAATAGCATAATTAAAATTTATAATTCTTGTACTTACCTACCCAGTTAGTTATGAAAATTCTTAGATGAATAAAATATATATTTTCTATAAATTTTTAGGAAAAGATGGTTGTGGTTTCCCTCCATTTACAGTCTATTTTTTCAAACTCAATCGCCAACTCATACAAAACAATTATTACAAAATTTTCAAATATTATTATTATTTTGAATCTACTGTATGCATGCTCATCGCGATCACCGATTAAGACATTGTAAGGCGTATAACACGTAGTTTGATATCTGATCAGTTTACTCTACTTAATTTTCCTGTATTTTGCACTTATCAATATTGTTGTACACCTATTTACTTACAAAAACAAATAACATATTATAATATTAATCTTAATTTTACATTTGAGGCACGATTCTGCACATCATTTCAAATTAAAATCGAAAATTTCGACAATAATTATGAACAAAATATTGTACTACAGTTTTTTTGTCTTTGCTATCGTTTCTATTTTGTCAGTCCAGAGATAAATTTCATTCTGGCATTTTGTCCAAAGTTAATAACATTGCAGAAATATTTTTCAAAATTGTTTAATTGCCTCAAATGGTCCATTTACAAACTTAGTACTAATTTCGAATATTGTATACAAATTATAGTGACTCCTGAAGAGCGCAAGGAGAGAAATTCTCTCAAGGCACCGTACTTCTTAGTGGCCTTGAAGGACACCGAGATCATGGAGAACACGTACTTGCGCTTCATGGTCAATGTCAAGGGCGATCCTAATCCTGAGGTCAAGTTGTAAGTGTTCTAAACGTAAACGTTTTTATTCTGGTTATACTTTTGTAATTATGTTCCTTTTGGTGAAATTTGATGCGATTTTTGCATCCCTTTTATATTGAAATAGTTTTCTAATTCTCTTCTTTACCGACCTTCACTTTTTCTTCATAACGTATCAGTGGTAATATAAATAATTGTGTCAGGAAGAACCTAAAACCTAAGCTTCCATAATTGTCTCAGCAAGAGCCTCGATCCTAAACTTCCATAATTGTATCACCAAGAGCTTTGAACCTAAGATTCCATAATACTACAATATCAAAGACATGGAGTAGTTTAAAATAAAATAACAATGATAAAATCACTCTAGCTTTGGATATGTATGATCAGTAGCCAAAAACTCATCAAAAATATTGTAGAACTCTTCTTCATACCTCTCCTTTTTTCTGGTCCCCAGCTACCGCGACGACAAAGAGATCCTCACCACCTCGGAGTCAGACCGCGTGTCCATCATCCGCACTCGCGCCGATCGCGGCTGTTACGAGCTGGTCATCGCTGATGTGCAGCCTGGCGACGCTGGGAAGTACTCGTGCAGAGCCCTCAACATCTACGGGGATGTCACCTCGGAGGCTACGGTCACTGTTGTTGGTGAGTTTACCGTTATAACGACTAAATATTTAATGAACCAACTGGCCCTTGATCAGGCTAGAGCCAGATTGTCTTTCGGCGCCCTTTGGTCGGCGCTTTCACTTCATATATAATGTGAAACTTCAATTTTATGTTAAATAATCTATAATAATTTTTTAAAATCAATTTTTTGTTGCAAATATCAACTCATTGACTTTAAATTAAATTAAGTAGCGCCTCTCAAAAGGCGTTATCTAAATTTTATGTTGCGCTGGAAATTGTTTTTTTTTGGTTTTTTGGTTCCCATTGCCATCTGGTGCCTAGGGCGACCGTTCCTCTTGCACTACCCTAGGGCCGGTTTTAACCAAACTAAGCACAACTGAGAAAGTGCAGTAAACAATTTGATCTTCGGTTCCACTTTATGCAATCGTGAATGTACTACTACGATTGAATTCGAGACACACAAGTTGAGAAAACCAAAATTAGCTATTAGAAATTTAGAAAACCGCTTAGGATATTCCGAAAAAATCAGAAAAACGTTTATAATAAGGGACAATTGAAACTATTATGAACAAGCTTCTGCTAGTGACTTTGCCAGGGTGGAATTAATACTTCTTCCGTTATAAATTATATCCTATGTTTTATTCCAGACTATAATCTAACTCTGTGCAAAATTTCATCCTAATCCTTTCAGTTGTTCTGGCGTGATTGAGTAACAAACATCCATCCACACTTTCGCATTTCTAATATTAGTAGGATACGAAGTAGGATTACAAACATTTATAATATTAGTAGGATACGAAGTAGGATTACAAACACTTATAATATTAGTAGGATACGAAGTAGGATTTAAAACAATTCACACAATACCATCCGGATTCGTTGAAAATTAGTGGATTTCGTCAAAATATGTAACAATCTGGAATTTCGCCATCGACCAACTAAAATTAACACCCAAAATTTTTGTACGCAGTCATAAAATTGCCTCAATCTACATTAACACTTTAAGCATAATTTAACATTATCGTCAATAAAAACAGCGTCATTAATAACGTCGTAATAAATGAAGAATGTACGTGAAGGAATATAAATAAAATGTAACATTTTTGTAAACAGTTGGAAATCCTCCAGCGCTTGTTTATGGATCACTGAGCTATTTATATCGTTTACTAGAATTAGACTGAACTTGTAATAGTTTTGTGTAGTTGTTGACTTTAATTCTTAATGTCTTGTTAGGTCAGTACTTGCTATTTTGAAAGGCCTTGGAGTAATTAACGGTCCTAAAATTGTAATATGTTTGAGTTGCCCTAGAAAACTTAGTCACGGTTGAGAACCTCAAAGTTCTGCGTTGAGCTTTACGATAACTGACAAATGCTTGCACTGTCTGGAGACCTGTCCAGACAGTGCAAGCATTTATCACTCGAATTTGCGTGTTGCTTTCCTCAAAAGCTCATCCCAGACATAAACGTACATGGTTCTCATATGATTTGACCAGTACATATTGTATAGATGAGCTGAACACTTTAAAAGAGACTGACCTCTGAGTTTGTTTTGGTTTTTCTTCTCAGGGTAGTCAACACCGGCCTCATCTAGCTAAAAAAAAATTTTGACATGTAAAGTGTTGTTAAAACCTACTTACAAAAATAAAATCATTTATCACAAACGCACTACTATCTGCTGATATCCTATAACTTTTTGGGTACCTACTGCCTCGTTGGTTTTCAATTCCTGGGCCAAGCAAACGTGCTACTGGGTTTTTCCAGTAGCTGCCCGGAGTTTGGAAGTTGTTGGTGTGACACCGCCGTGCCTCGAAAAGCACATAAGCCGTAGGGTCCTGCACCCAATCAATGTTTGCGCACACGCTTGTGCAGTACAATTTCTTCTGTTTACTATCTGCAGGCTTATCTCCGTTCAGATTAGCCACCGTGATTAAAGCTGTTTTAGTGGATTTAAGGCGTGCTATCTTCATCATCATCAGCCTTTTAATGTCCCCACTGCTGGGGCACAGGAGTCCTCTCTGTGAGAGGGTGTGGGCCGTAATCCACCACGCGGGCCCAGTGTTTTTTTTTTTTTGTGGTATGCGAAATCATCCAATGACTTCTCCCGCTCTGGGTGAAGCGGGAGGGCGTGTCAGACTCTTACTGACTAAATCCGACCCCTGTTCCTTCCCTGCCTGAGTGCCCAGAGGTTCGGTAACTCATGTTCAGAATTTATCCGATACCCCTAGGCATGCAGGCACCGGCCACGATGGGCCCCGTCAGTGGTGGCATACACTTATCTCTTTGAGGCGCGCGTGGAACACTACGCGCCGTCAACTCACGGTCCTGGTGCTGATCGGACGCGAGCTACCCACTGCTCGCCGTCCGCAGGCCCGGGTCTACGGTGGCCGGAGATCGTCTCGCGACGTCCTACGCCCAGTACCTCTCCTGCGGTGGTAGCGGCCGGGGCCGTGAGGGCCACTCTGTTGAGCTTCCCTCACGCGTCCCGCCTCCGCCTTCGCGAGCATTACTGCTTCGCAGAAGGCGGATTAAGTTTTACAACAAAAAGTTGTTACTAGATGATATTTTGCCTAGTATCCTGTAACAGATTGTTGGGTAAATACCATCGAGAATATCAGTTATGCCTATCAATCAAGAGGCCGTTTATCTGTATATATAAAATTCAAAGTCCTGACTGACTGACTGTTTGACTGATATATCAACGCACAGCCTAAACCGCTGGTCCTAGAGACATAACATTTGGAGGGTGTGTTCTTTGTGAAGAGTAGGTATCCACTAATATCCACTGTTTTTCGAAATTCAACCCTTAAGGGTAAAAGGGTAAAAGGGGGTCGAAAGATTATAACGGGGAAGTACTAATTCAACGCGGGCGAAGACGCTGGCAGAAGCTAGTGATATACATAATCATATCCTAATAACTACATATTATAAAACAAAGTCCCCCACCGCGTCTGTACGCGGTAAGCTCAAAAACTACTGAACGGATATTCATGCGGTTTTCACCAATAGACAAAGTTATTCATGAGAAAGATTCGTATGTATAATTTGTACCCGAGCAAAGCTGGGACGGGTCGCTAGTAATATTAATAAATACGAAAGTTTGTATGGATAGATGGATGGATGGATGAACGGATCTTGATGAAATTTGGCACAGAGATAGATTATAGTTTGGAATAGCACATAGGCTATAATTTATAATGGAGAAGTACTAATTACTTATTATAGGAGCTAGTTTGTTATATTTATAATTTGATTATTTCATCAGATGACAAGAACATCTTCGGTGAGCTCCTGCCCGGTGGAGAGGGTCTGCTGGCCAAAGGAGAGAAGGCTTCCTTCATGTGGAAGCGTGATGGACAGGCTTTCGACCCCGAAGAGAGATTTAAGGTATACTAAAGTTCTATTCTTCTTGTCAATTTCAGATTTACGTATGTTCCGACCTGCCGTCCATACTTTTTAAAAATGTAGCGCACCTTTTATAGCCGTTTTAATTAGGTTGATAAGCCCCCGAATTATCCTCTTCTACTCTTTGCCACAAGTTTTTTCAAAACGGCAAGTGTATTCTTTTAGCTGAAATTCCTACGGCTAATAAATATCATAACTCTAATTTCTATATTGTTTGTCGTATTACATCTGTCAATCTCTCATATCGATCCAAAGTTTGTCTATAAAAGGTCGCTTCGACCACTAGTTTACATGAAATTGTAACGTAAATTCCAGAATAGCAGCCCTCTACCCACATCTGTGTGCGTAGAGAGTATCTGTGTGCGTACAGTGCGTAGAGACCGTCCATTGTTACACCGTGTTAATACGGAGGTTCCCTAAAAAAATCTAATAAGTCAAATCCATCTTGGACAGGTATTTTTGCTTTTGTCACGTAAGTAAACAAAAAATGAGGACGGCGCGTCACGCGAAAATTCAACGCACTTTGCGTTGAAATTTCGCGTGACGTAACGGTGTGCGACACTTTTTATCACAGAGTGACGTAACGAGCCCCCACTCCTCAACTTTGATGTGCTTTATCTTTGGTTTGGTAAAGCAAAAAATACGTGTCCAAAATTTTTTGATAATCTAACTTACAGACTAAATGTAACTATTATTTTCATACCTCGGAAACTACCCTATTCTTCAACTCCTATTGTAATATTTTATGGCTTACAATAAAGAGTATGTCTGTCATTCCCTAAATTAACTTATCCTATTGCACTTCACTGTCGGTCATGAGCATCTCCCAAGCTCTCATAACCCGATTCTCTGTGTTCCGCATACAGTCTGTCCCATCCACATTTTTACAATTCTCTTGCTTTGCAATATTGATATATATGACTAAAAAAATATATTTGGTTCGTCACTTAGATTACCAAATATTATTGGAAATGTATTTTTTTAACCGACTTCAAAAAGGAGTTATCAATTCGGATGTTTTTTTTTATGTATGTTCGGGCATAACTTCGTTCTATATAAACGGATTTACAAAATTCTGTTTTCGTTCGAAAGGCGTATATTCTGAAATGGTCCCATTTAAATTTCATATAGATCTGATGAGTTTCGGAAACAGACAAAGGAACTCTTCAAAAAATGACAGTGCTATTGCATAAATATGCATTTTTAACACAATTTAATGGAGAATCACTACTAACAAGTGAAAAATAAAAACTTTTTTACAAAAAATAAACCAGACTTCCAAAAAAAGTGCAAAATAACTTTAATTTCGGAAGTCGGTGTCAAAAAAAACTAAGAAACAAAACCAGAAACACCTACTTCCGAAATCAAAGTTATTTTTCTACCCTAAAAATGAGGACGTTACAGTGTGTTGAAATTTTGCGTGACGTCACACCTACGTAAAACATTTACCTATAAGTGACGTTTTTAACTTTGATGCATTTAATCTTTGTATTTTTTTATAGATTTGGTAAAGCAAAGAATGTGTCCAAATATTTTTGATAATTTAGCTTACGAAATAAATACAATTATTATATTTGGACCCAGAAATCATCCCCAGCTATTCTTATTTTCTTGTTAAAAATACTTGACTATTTTATCCAGGTCCTCCTGGGAGACGATGAGGACTCCCTAGCGCTGGTTTTCCAGCACGTGAAGCCGGAGGACGCCGGCATCTACACCTGCGTCGCCAAGACCAGCACCGGGAACATCTCCTGTTCTGCTGAACTTACTGTGCAAGGTACTTACTATCAAATAAAAACTGTTTTGAAAAACCTGCCAAGTCCGAGTCAGACTCGCGTAGAAGGGGTTCCGAACAAATCATATTTTAAACAGTTTTTTTATTATAATCTTCTAATAGGTTTTCCTGTAATGCGTAAGTAAAGAACTACTTTCTGTATATATTTCAAAATTAAGGTTCAGTAGTTTCGGAGATAAGTGTATGAATGAATGAATGAATGAATTAATGAATGCAGTTTTGCCCACTATCCTTTCAACGGAATCAGTCCAATAGACTCGTAGCAAATTGGCTGTGACAGACGGACATACAGATGCAAGAGTGATTCTATAAGGATTCCGTTTTTTTACATTTGTATGTTCTGAATCCTACAAAGGTTTTAACTGTCTTTGCCTTTCCGTCGAGTAGGTGCCAATATTATAAGCAGCATGGTTTTTTATTCTGAGCACTTCCAACATTAACCTGCTGAGTTCAGAGAGTTCAGAAAGGGGTGCCAATAAACTGTGCTTATAAAATCAAAACTCTAAGAAAGCAGATTCAATTTCTCTTAGTGAAAAGCTTCGAGGCGAGCCGTACTTTGTACATTTTTTCAACGGTCGTTGCCACACTACTAGAATCAAGACTTCAGAATCATGGTCTTCTAAACTTGCTTGTTTCCTTAGGTGCTGTCCACGAGCTCCACCGAGAGCCCGAAAAGCCAACATTAGTGATAGAGCACCGCGAGGCCATCGTGTCCGCCGGCGCCTCCGCCATGCTGGAGCTCACATGCAAGGGCTTCCCCAAGCCTACCGTCGTCTTCAAACACAATGGCAAGGACGTGGAGGCTGATACCAGACACAAGTGAGTACTATCTTTGCAGGAAATAGTATAATATGTCTTGATTTTACCATATATAGGTAATTTACTCCAATAATAGATGCTCAAATTATCCTTACGAGGGTTTGTAAAAATTTTTGGAATAATACTGGTAAAACTATTATTTTCCTAAAATCATTAAGCGACGGCACACCTTCGTAGCCACCTTCCAGGGCATCTAATCACTTCTAATCTCTCCTCTGGGCCAATTATGATAAAATTCTATGTGGCTTCAATTTTCAATAAGACACTCAATGGGTTAAAATGCACGCAATAGAACTAAAAACATACTAAAAGTTTGCAACAATACTAGCCGATCCAAAATGGTGGTCACAGGGTCATCCCATATTTGAACTCAAACTGTCTCGGCTACACCAGAAGCCGAAACAGAATTTTGTATTCTGTTTTTTTCTGGAAAGGATAGGCAATGATGCCCCGATCTGAAGACCTGAAAAAAAAAACCCAATGATAACTTGCTTATCATTAGTATTTACCCTCGAGCCAACACATTTTACTTAAAACAACCCAACTTAACCAATACACCATCTCCTACCAGGTTCCTCTACGAGGACGAAGAGACCATGTCCCTGGTGATCAAGAACGTGACCCAGGCGGACGCAGGAGACTACCACGTGACAGCTTCCAACGAGCTGGGAGAAGACACCACCACGCTGCACCTCGTCGTTAAAGCAGCACCCAAGATCAAGAAGAAGATTGAGAACCAGACCTGCATGGTGAGGGGGATTTTATATTTCAGAAAATGGTATATTATAGGAATACTAGCGACTCGTCTCGGCTTCGCCCGTTATTGTTCATACCCTTAGAAACAGTACGTTAGTTCTGTATCTATTATTCTGTT
This sequence comes from Polia nebulosa, assembly GCA_951329385.1. Taxonomy (NCBI): domain Eukaryota; kingdom Metazoa; phylum Arthropoda; class Insecta; order Lepidoptera; family Noctuidae; genus Polia; species Polia nebulosa. Next base: position 2,842,747 of record OX589588.1, on the reverse strand, counting down.
TAGTTAGGTACCCCTCGCCGTTTTTTGTACCCCTTTTTTTGCCTTACAACGTCTGCAAAATTTCATGATGATTAATTCTGTAGCAGCGGAGCAGTGGTGGGCCAGTGGTATTGGCTGCGACTTAAAAGTTGTAGGTCGTGAGTTCAAACCCAGGCAGGCGCTTTACTTTGTGTAAATTATTTCATCACCACTGCTCTCAAAACGGTGAAGGAAAACGTCGTGAGGAAACCGGCATGTCCTAGAACCAAAAATTCGAAGATATGTGACATCCACCAATCTGCATTGGGCCCGCGTGGTGGATTACGGCCCACACCCTCTCACAGAGAGGAGGCCTGTGCCCCAGCAGTGGGGACATTAAAAGGCTGATGTTGATGATGATGATGATGATTCAGTAGTATATGCGTGAAAAGGTAACTAAACAAACTTACCTACTTTCGCATAAATTATAATATTAGTTAGTTAGGTTTGGAATTCTTTTGAAAAAAAAAAGTGTGGAATTATCTCCCAGCATCTCTTCTATTTTCTATGCAACCTTCAAAGCGATACCTACTGAACAGGCATCTTGTGGGCTGGCTCGCTTCATCGTAGACCTCGTCCATTGCGTACCATCAGGCGAGACTGCAATTCTAGGCTGAACAAAAAACTAAAATATCATGGACGAATATGGTCGCATTTTATTTGTAACTATGAGGAGCTGGTGGCTAAAGTAATAACGTCTGACACCCAAAAAAAAAAAAAAAAAAAAATAAAAAAAAAAAAAATAAAATAAAAAAAAAAAAAAAAAAAAAAAAACGTCTAGTAGTACATTTCTTGTAATTTTTACGGACAGTATGAAACTGGTACAAAATTAGTCTTAGGTCTCAATTTACTTCGAGGATATATAACCGGATTCCCTACATACGCCTAAGTGGCAAAAGCGTGCCGGGAATCGCTGTAGTAAGGCTGAGGCGGCACGGACGGCGACACGCACCCGAGCGGTGGCGCGAGCGGCTACAGCAGCCGCAATTCTCGTGAAAGCGCGTGGTCGAAGCCGTCCCGCCGCACTTTTTAACCTGGTTGACAAGAGGAGAACGCATCTCCTATAGGTTAACTCAGGTGCTGACCGGGACGGTTGCTTCGGTGAGTACCTGAATTGGATTGGACGAGAGCCCACGGCCAATTGTCACCATTGCAGTGGCGACTTTGACTCTGCAGAGCACACGCTCGAGGAGTGCCCTGCGTGGGCCTCAGAGCGGTGGGTCTTGTTCGCCAGGATCGGGCGAGATCTGTCTCTGTCAGCAGTAGTGAGGGCTATGCTGGCGGAGACAGAAAATTGGAGGGAAATGGCCTCCTTCTGTGAGACCGTGATGGTCCAGAAGGAGGCCGCTGAGCGGGGTCGTGAAAGGGCTGATCCCGTTCGCAGAAGAAAGCGACAGGGAGGCAACCGCCTCGTCGCCTAAAACGCCGAAACCCCACCTGCACTGTTTGAGGCAGGCGGGACTCTAGGGTCGCGGGCTCTTAGAGTGGTGACTCTGCCCGCCCACCGAGTCACCTTAGGATGGACGGTGGCACAGTGTGATCACGTGCCGCCGTGCGCAGCGAGGTTCGATCGAGACCCCTTTACAGTCTCCTCAGTGTTGTGCTTAATAGGCGATGTACAGGGGGATTCCGGAGTGGTCTTTTAAGAGGTCTTGGAGCCCCCTTCCATATGCTGATGGTGATCACCGGGGTGGTTTTGGTGAGGTGAAAATCTCACACTCCCTGATCTTTTCCCCAAAGGTCCAGACGCCTTTTGAAGTTTTCCCCAAGATAACAAAAAAAAGGTCTCAATTTACTAAAAACTACCAATACTAGCTACCAATGGTTAAGATTCATCATAAAACTCCTTCAACACACGACCTTCTCCTCATTCTACAAAATCTCTTCTATACTTTCAGGTGTCTTCAACCCACACAGTGACAATAGAGATCGAAGGTCAGCCGGCTCCGGAGGTGACATTCTACAAGGACGGCAATGAGCTCAAGAGCTCCGACCGCATCGTCATCGTGAAGGAGTCGGAGGAGATCTACAAGATCACCATCAAGGATGCCAAGCTGACCGATACCGGCTCTTACTCCGTTGTTGCTAAGTGAGTTATTATGATATAGTTATATAAGGAAGGTAGATCAAGAGCTCCGACCGCATCGTCATCGTGAAGGAGTCGGAGGAGATCTACAAGATCACCATCTAGGATGCCAAGCTGACCGATACCGGCTCTTACTCCGTTGTTGCTAAGTGAGTTATTATGATATAGTTATATAAGGAAGGTAGATCAAGAGCTCCGACCGCATCGTCATCGTGAAGGAGTCGGAGGAGATCTACAAGATCACCATCTAGGATGCCAAGCTGACCGATACCGGCTCTTACTCCGTTGTTGCTAAGTGAGTTATTATATTATAGTTATATAAGGAAGGTAGATCAAGAGCTGAGACCGCGTCGTCATCGTGAAAAAGTCGGAGATCTACAAGATTACCATCAAGGAGGCCAAGCTGACTGATACCGACTCTTACTCCGTTTTTGCTAAGTGAGTTATTAAAGATGGTTAAAATCCTAATAGTAAACTTAACCAGAATGGTAATAATATTATAATTTTTTTTGGTAATGAAGGCGTGGTGCTATCTGGATGCATTCGGGTCAAAGCAGGCTTGAAAGCCCATGTTAATTATTAGAAAATTTTGTGATTCTGAAAGCAAGCCAACATTTTTTTGATGATTTAATGATCATTTTATACAGTTTTAGGTTCTAGCAAAAGCAACCTTGTAGTATGGGAAACACTGCTGTTTTTCAGCCAAATATGTAACCTCCAAATTCTCAAACAAGCCATAACTTTTAGATTTTCAAAGCATAGTAAACCAAGAAAGACAGAATATGACACTTAAAATCCACCTTCTGTTGACTTTTGTAAGAAAATTCAGTTGTCATTGTGATGTCTTATAAAAAGTAGCGATCTGCCCCGGCTCCGCACGGGTATAAATTGTACACACAAACCTTCCTCGTGTATTGCTCTTTCTCATTCTCCTGCCCTTATCCCAATTTATTTGGGGTCGGCGCAACATGTCTTTTTCTTCCATACTCCTCTATTAGTCGTCATCTCTGTAGTCACCCCTTTTTTACCCATATCCTCTTTCACACAGTCCAACCATCGTTTCTTTGGCCTTCCCCTACTCTTATAGCCATCCACATCCATACACAAGACTTTCCTCACGACATTTTCTTCATTCCTCCGCATCACATGCCCATACCACGACAACCGATTTCCACACAACTTTTCAGTCAGCGGTGCCACTTTCAGACTTCCTCTTATATACTCATTCCTAATTCTATCCATGCGCGTAATACCACACATCGCTCTTAGCATTCTCATCTCAGCTACATGCAATTGCTTTTCATTCATCCCTTTTGTGGCCCAACATTCTGAACCATACAAGACAGCAGGTCTGACCATTGTTTTATAAATCTTCCCCTTAAGTTTTAGGGGAATGCGGGAGTCACAGATAGTCCCGGTGACCTGCCGCCATTTCATCCATCCACTGTTAATTCTGTGCTTAACAGTCCGATCTATTTCGCCATCGCTTTGCACGATGTATTGCTCTTTCTATTAGTGAAAAGTGACTTTGATTTATATTGGGTCCTTACATATGAAATTGGCGTTTTTTTCTCACAAATAGAGAACCTTGTCACTTCTATGAATTAAAATATTCGTCAATTGCTTGATATTATATGGAATAATGACCGTCATAGACAACTGCCAATAGGAAAAAAAACCTTATTACTAATAGTTTTGTAGACAAACAAAAACATACCTTAAAAATTACTCCTCTTTTTGTTAGAAAAAATTACCACTATTCGTTTTAACTTAGCCAAAACTTATTTTTGTTGCTTAATCTAAGTGGCATACGTTATCTTAGTTTTTAAACATCATTATACTAAAGTTTTAAAGTTCATAGTTGTTAAATAAATTAAGAATGTCAGTATGAAAAAACGAACTTCTTTAAAATTCTCCATACAAAACGCTGATTTCATAGGTCCCGACCTAATACTATGTAGAAATAGATATTCCATTTCAAACCAAACACTACATCTCTTCCAGGAACGAAGTAAACCAGTGCTCGGACTTCTGGCAGTGGCACGTGACGTCACCTCCCAAGGTGCTGAAGAAGATGGGAGCGAACAAGGTGTGCGAGCAGAAGGAAACCGTCACCTTCAAGGTGGAGACGGAATCCGAACCTGCACCCACTGTGGCTTGGTAAGTCATCATCTGACTAAGGGCCGATTTCACCAATTCTATACGCCCAGTTAAGCTCGCTTAAACGCGTTTAGCTGCTGTCATAAAGCTGAAGAGTTTGTTTGGTTGAACGCGTTAATCTCAGGAACTACTGGATCGAATTGAAATATTATTTTTGTGTTGAATAGTCCATTTATCGAGAAAGGCTATAGGCTATATAACATCACGCTGCGACTAACAGGAGCGAAGCATCAATGAAAAATGTGGCAAATACGGGGAAAAAATCCTTTTGAGAGCTTCGGTTGCGTGCGCTGCGTAAACGGTTAAAGTTACGCAAAAATGATGTATAACGGAATTGTTCTCCTTTTAAACTTCTAAAAAAAAGTCGACGTCAGTATATGTCTATCTTTTAAGGTTAACTCACTATAATCTTTTCTATGGTTTTTATTTTTTACGCTAAGCTTAGTTCAGTAAAACTTAGTTTATAGAGGGAATGGTGAAATCGGCCCTTAGTTGGCGTCGACTTTCAGTTGACACAGACGAAACTGGTGTAAATTACTGCCAGTATTTTACACGAGCTTCTAGCGAGCGGCTTCATCATCAGCCTTTTACTGCCCCACTGCTGGGGCACAGGCCTCCTCTCTGTGAGAGGGTGTGGGCCGTAATTCACTCCATCCATTTGAATTTCGCTGGCTACCCTGGAACATTCACCTTAAAGTTCCTCACGTACTTTTTATACTCACAAACTCAACAAAGTATTCTACTTAGCAAATAATTGTTCGTCTCATCTGTGTCCAGGTTCAAGAACAAGGTGGAGCTATCGGAGTCGTCGACTGTGAAGATATCATCAGTAGGTGAGGCTCACTCGCTGGTCATCACGTCGGCGGCGCGCGCTGACGCCGGCGAGTACTCCTGCGAGGTGAGGGTTCTTCTTAGTCTTATCGTGTCAACCGCTAAACTCAAAGGCTATAATCATGCCGTACCCAATTTCTCACTTGTCATGACAATTGTAAGAGTAAATTATTTTCCTTCATGCTTGTAGCCTCGCCTTTATCATAGATAATTATAATACTAGCGTACAGATGCCTCATCCCATACAATGAAACGGTGCCGCCTTAACTACGGGTTTTTTTCTGGCACAAGTAACTTTTGTTTTACGTTCGGGCCCGTTCTACACCTCACTAGATTGTGTTAACACCGACGGCTTGCAAGCTGAATGAATTTACTTAGAATCATACCAATATTTTCTCACACATTGAGGAATTATTTTTTAGTATTTTTGGCACTTCATAGTAGTTTTACTGTATCAAAATGTGTCACTATTCAAATTTTAAAGAGGCGAATGGATAAACTCTAAAACTTCAAACAGCGCCATCTATTGGTACAAGAAATATAGATGTCTAAGGATTCGTTCCAATAATCGTCTAAACTTGAATTACAATCCAATTATTGCACAATTTTATGCTTATATGTATTATATGCAGTATAATAAATAAGAAAATACAGTTTTTACCATATTTATTTTCAAAATATTAATATTACTAAAACTTCAATAAGAAATCAATGTATATTACGCCATCTATTGACATTTATTTGAACTAAATTTTCTTTGTTCGAGATGACACCCCGTGCCTTTATGTCAATGTTCTACATCTAATTGCGAATACGAACAATGCGCACATCATATCATATGGGAGTGTACTCTTTGAAAAACAAACTGAACGCAATATTATGTTGGATAGTATTCAGCCACGTCTGGAGTTGTCTATTACATGGAATTTGGTGAAACTAGAACAAATTTCCGTGCGTTGAAGCGTTTTTGCCATACATATTCATCATCATCATGGTGATGAAATAATTTCCACAAAGTAAAGCGCCTGCCTGGGTTTGAACTCACGACCTACAACTAGTAAGTCGCGGCAAATACCGCTGGGCCACCACTGCTCCCATACCTATTATTGTGATCAAATAAAACACTCTGACAATTTAGGATCCATTCTTATTAGTGTTTTAATCCGTGGTGCTTGGCAACTGCGCTTACCCTAGTTATAAATATACCTTTGTGCCGAATGGCCTAGCTTTGTTCTGTCTCGTGCTTGATTAGGAGGGAAGTGGAAAGTATTTTATTCTTACTGTTCTTCTCAAATTAGCAGACACAATAGATTTTAATTGAGTCTCGAACTACTACAATATAAAAAGAATCTGTACTGCTTACTTGCCTCTGTAGTATTACAAATCGATATATTTCCCCAGATCCGCAACGTGCACGGCAGTACGTCAGATTCATGCGTGCTCAACGTGCGCGCCGGACCTCAGTTCACTCAGAAACTGAAGGACACCTCAGCCAGCGAGGGAGACGTTAACGTGGAGTTCACTGTCGCTGTTGAGGCCTTCCCTGAACCTACCGTCAAATGGTAAGACTACATTTACATCAATAATTGAGTTTGTGTTTATTAGATTCACTCGTGTGTTTGTCCGTCCGTCTGTGCCCCCTTATCTCCAAAACCACTGGGCTAAAAATTTTGAAAAAAATACAGGGGGTAGTTCTTTACTTATAGATTACAAGAAAACCTATGAGAAGTATATAGTTAAAAAAAATACCTAAAAAAAAAATGATTTGTTCGGAACCTTATGCGTGCGAGTTCGACTCGCTCTTGGCCGGTTTTTTGAAGTGAAAACTTCTTTAGGCTCGTTGGGCATTTTTGAGATGGGAAAAAACTATTCAACTCGCCACCGACACCGACACCGCGTGTTCAAGTTTTCACTTCTGTCGGCACTCCCTGAGTGCTACTTTCTTTTTTAACTGGTCCTGGTCATGTGGGAGCTGTTTAATTGTGCATATGTCAAAATTGTTCATAGCTTTACATAGCATTTGATAAAATCACAATTAATCACCACACCAGTTCTATGTGATTTGTTAGGCTTAGAGATAAGTCAAGAGGAATTTTTATTAAGCTTCCTATGTGCTGGTAAGCTTTTAGTTACGTACTTGTTAATATTGCAATGGCTTACTTTATAATATCCGACTCTTTATAGCGAACATTACTCTTTACACCTAAAAAATTACCATAATTTAGTAAGACAGTATTTTTTTTCTTCTTTAGGGCTCCGTAGGTACCCGAAGGGTCCAAACTGGGACTCCGTTTGGACCATTCGGGTACGGAACCCTATTGCTGTCACTCACGTGTCCGCCTGTCTGTCTGCCCGTCGTCTTTCACACAAGTTTTACAGCCAAACGGTTGGAGCTACAGTCTTCAAATTTTCACAGTATAAGCATCTTGTTGACTCAAAGCCATACAAATAGTCAAAAATACATTTGGTACGGAACCCTAAATGTGTGAAGTTCTGCCACGCACGTGGACGGTTTTTTAAATTAATTCCTTTTTCTAGGTACCTCGGTGACGTAGAAATAACCGAGAAGAAGTCTGTCTTCACTCGCGTAGACAGCGGCAACACGCACAAGCTGATCCTCAAAGAGGTGTCAGCAGAGTACTCTGGCAACTATTCCTGCAGAGTGTCCAACGTGCTGGGCGAAGACTCATGTTCCGCCACCTTCACGGTCAACAGTAAGTGATCACGATTGAGAACTCTATTGTCACAGGCATTAGGTCTTAATTAGATATCAGTCCAGTGTTAACCAGCAATGGACCTTACAGAAGGCTTAAAGTCTCATAAAGGGCAATGGAGAGGGCTATGCTCGGCGTTTCCTTGCGTGATTGAATCAGGAATGATGATATCCGCAAGAGAACCACATACCGACATAGCCTGAAGAATCGTCAAACTGTAAGTGGAACACTGCTCGCAGAAAGACGGTCGATGGGACTGAAAAGTTCTGGAGTGGCGACCGCGTACCGGAAGATGCAGCGTTGGAAGGGCTGAGATGATGATGATGATTAACCAGCAATACCTATACAGCATGTAATAAAAACCCTGTCCGATCCAATAAAGGCGTAATCTTGGTTTAACATACGTATTAGAAAAAATAGTAAAAAAAAATTTAACTCATAAAAACGAAAAGTTATTGATATTTTATATAAAATTTAACACTATGGCAAATTTTCATAAGTTGACAACACTCCACCGGCCGGCGAAATCATTTTATTTTTACCTATTTTTATTTCAAAGAGTACGGCAATTGTGCGAGAAGTACAGACGTGTGCACAAGAACTTGCACATGGTGTTCATTGATCTTGAGAAAGCGTATGATAGGGTACCTCGGGATGTGTTGTGGTGGGCCTTGAAAGAGAAAGGTTTGCCTGGGAAGTATGTTGAGTTGATTCGTGCTATGTACAGACAATCTAGTACCTACGTCCGGTCGGCTGCTGGCAACACCGATAAGTGCAGTGTGGCTGTAGGCTTGCATCAAGGGTCGGCTTTAAGTCCTTACCTCTTCCTGTTGATTATGGACGCTCTTACGTCGGAAATACAGGAAGAGGCACCCTGGTGCATGCTGTTTGCCGACGACATTGTTCTGGTCGGTGAAGATGGACCTGAGATCCAGAGCAGATTGGAAAAATGGCAACAGAAGCTGGAGAAAGTTGGCTTGAAAATCAGCAGAACCAAAACTGAATACATGTTCTGCGATTTCGGCGGTCTCTCCAGTTCTGAAGCTGTAGTGCTAGATATCACGCTTCTCCCAGTCTGCTCCGATTTTCGGTATCTCGGTTCACTCGTGCAAAGCGATGGCGAAATAGATCGGACTGTTAAGCACAGAATTAACACTGGATGGATGAAATGGCGGCAGGTCACCGGGACTATCTGTGACTCCCGCATTCCTCTAAAACTTAAGGGAAAGATTTATAAAACAATGGTCAGACCTGCTGTCTTGTATGGTTCAGAATGTTGGGCCACAAAAGGGATGAATGAAAAGCAATTGCATGTAGCTGAGATGAGAATGCTAAGAGCGATGTGTGATGTTACGCGCATGGATAGAATTAGGAATGAGTATATAAGAGGAAGTCTGAAAGTGGCACCGCTGACTGAAAAGTTGTGTGGAAATCGGTTGTCGTGGTATGGGCATGTGATGCGGAGGAATGAAGAAAATGTCGTGAGGAAAGTCTTATGTATGGATGTGGATGGCTATAAGAGTAGGGGAAGGCCAAAGAAACGATGGTTGGACTGTGTGAAAGAGGATATGGGCAAAAAGGGGGTGACTACAGAGATGACGACTAATAGAGGAGTATGGAAGAAAAAGACATATTGCGCCGACCCCAAATAAATTGGGATAAGGGCAGGAGAATGATGATTTTATTTCAAAGAGTACCGCCCTGCACTAGCCGGGCTGTAGGCACAACTTCTCGGTTTGGCGGAACGTGACAAAGGGTGCTTAAATACAGTATCGCTCAGGTGACTTTTTTCACACTAAACTGTAGGTGAACTTTGTCGAGCGATCAGTGTTGCCTTTGCTACGTTTTTCTTGAAATGGTTACGTATATGTGTACGCAGTACGATTCCAAATAATACCCTTTAGGATCGGACAGGGTTTTGTTACATGATATAGTATTCAATGAGGGTTTTCAGGAAAATTTACGCCACCAGTAATTGTCACCACTTAGGCGAGAGGTTCTACCTTGAAAACGAGACATAATGACGTAAACATGACGTTAACGTCAATTAAACTAATGTCAGGTTTTGACATTATGCAAATCGTTTTGACAGGTGTCTGGACCTGACGCCTCAGTGATGCCATCTGGTTTACGTCACTTCAGAAAACCCTCATTGTTTTTCTCAAAGCATCTTATTTGAAATTCGAACGGAGTTGAAATGTCGATTCTTAATGTTATTTTAAGAAACAAATGAGTTTGATATACGAGCGGTCGCAGATAATAATAATATATGTCAAAACTAATATTCTTCCAAATTAATCATATTAGTTGGAGCTTTATTTCTATCAGTTCCTAAAATACTACCTTACAATTTCCAGGGAAGCCCCGCTTCACCAAGAGTTTAATCGACATGACGGTAGACGCCGGTCAGACGCTGAAGCTGGACGTGGAAGTGGAAGGCTGCCCCGAGCCCAAGGTCAAGTGGTACAAGGACGGCAAGGAGGTCACCACTGACGCCAGGATCAAGATCGAGAGGGATACTAAGAGGTGAGAGAATCAGCATCATGAAGATGTTCAATGCTGGATATAGATCTTAGCAAACATAGCTGTAGATTAATCAATGGGTAGAAAATGTGGCTTTTAGCTTCGGAAAAGGTTAGATAATACCACAGATACTATAACACTAGCGATAATACATATAATACATACATTTTTTGCGTTGTTAAAAAAGGACTCAAAATGTTTCGTATAGTGGTAGGCAAAAGTGTCGAAAACGGCTGTTTTGCTGCCATGCCATATGCCATGCTACGATTTTTTATTCAATGAGGGCGCCACTTGGCGGGCAGTAGACCCTTAAGTGGATCGTGGATTTTTGACAGTCGTTACGGGTCGTCGGAAGTCCGATAGTCTGACAACCAGTCTTACCAAGGCGTATCGTATTACCCAGTAACTGGGTTGTAGAGGTCAGATAGGCAGTCGCTGCATGTAAAATACTGCTATTCAACTGCATCCGCTTAGACTGGAAGCCAACCTCAAGATAGTTGGGAAAAGGCTAGGCAGATTGAATATGTTAAGGAATATTTTGCATCGTTATAATTTTACTTACTCTTTAAAACTCTTTCAAGTTCTTTAAAAATAAACTGCTCTACGTTTTATACCAATAAACTTTCGAAGAAGTGAAGAACTTTGATTAAAGTTCTAAAACCCATGTATTGCCTCACCTTAGATTGGAGAACTACCATCTCACAGTGACTCTGGTGAAGGAAGAAGATGGTGGCAACTACGAAGTGAGAGCCGAAAACGAGTATGGTAGTGTCTCTTCTAAGAGCACGGTCACCGTCCACAGTAAGTACTCACAAGCACACAAATATCAACCTATAGCACAAATCTTATGGACCATTTTTGAAAACCACCATTTGATGACGTATCACAAAATTTTTAGTTACAAAATTATCCTTGTGCACCAAAAAATAAGGTTGAAATTCAACGTCAACTTAGCACATCCATATGATTTGAACACGTGAGAATTGCAGCGAACACTACACAGAATGACACAAACACACACAGACACATACACTACACAAGAACATGGTAAGCCCACAAGAAACCCATCTGTCAAGAACCGACAGAAATGGCACTACGAAGGAAAGACATACGGGTAACGTAGTTTGCATTAACGTAGATACTGAACCCTAGATTACTAGTACTACCATATTATCCGCACGTTAGTTTGTTTTTTTGGTGTCCCTAGATACCGACCATTAGGATATGGTATAAAACATCGAAGCATTCAATAGACTGGAATGCTGAGTAGTCACTCACGACCATCGATGCACTTTATCCTGCACTTTTAAACCCATTTGTGACGTCAATTTTTAATTTAATACATTTTACCCATTTTTAATAAATCATGTTTTATTGTTACCACTTTTTTCATTGTGTTCAATAGCGCGAGAGATTCATTCGACATTGAATAAAGAAGCCATTGTTGAAAGTGAGGTTGATGAGGAAGACAAAAAGGCGAAGCAAGCTGTCGAAGATGATGTGGATAAGGGGAAGAAAAAATCAGCTAAGTTAGCCAAAGCGGAAACTGTAGAAGAGAAGTCTATTTGGGATGATGAAGAAGATGGCAAAGCGAAAAAATCAAGCGTTGATGAGGTAGATAAACCATCATCCCGCACTGCTAAGAAATCTGTAACGGAGCCTGAGGTAGCCGAGGAAAAGTCCTTCTGGGACGACGCAGAAGATGACAAGAAGTCCAAAAAGGTCTCCATTGAAGAAGTAGAAACCAAACCTGCTAAAGGACAAAAATCCATCACTGAGCCAGAAGAAGCAGAAGAAAAATCTTTCTGGGATGATGCTGACGATGGCAAAACTAAACAACCCACTGTAGAAGAACCAGAGACATCGGTCCCTAGAAAAGGTAGGAAGTCCGTCACTGAACCTGAAGTGGCCGAAGAGAAATCATTCTGGGACGATGATGAAAAGCCGAGTAAACCAACTATAGAGGAAATTGATTCCACACCCACGGACGCTGGAAAGAAATCCTTCTCTGAACCAGAGACGGTTGAAAAGTCTTTCTGGGATGAAAACCGTAACGAACAGAGCAAGCAAGCTGTCGTAGAAGAGGTTGTTACTAAGAAGGATGCAGGAGAAAAGAGTGCCACTAAACCTGAGCTCATCGAAGAAGTACCAATAGCTGAAGATATCAAGTCTCCCAAACGTAAATCCGTTAAAAAACAACCCGTAGAAGAACCGTTAAGTGCTGAAACTGAAGGTATACACATTAAACGCTTCGACGCTTTCTCTTCAATTCAGCAAACAGCTTTTAGTACTATGTATGCGAGAATTTCACGTTTTCGCGCACACTATGCATGCTTTTAACACTGTGTTTTTAACATCCCAAGTGTGATTTGTTATGTTTAGGCCGAGTTTTTGAAACAGTAACTACGTTCAAGACAGGCGACAACGGAGCTATTATAATGTCTAAAGTCAGCAGCACTAAGTCTCATGGCGCGATCGTCACAGGTCAGTATGCAGCTTCCTACCTTCTCTTCCCAGTTCTAACATCCACACATCATCAACTGACTTTTATTTTCCATTACACAAGATTGCTTTAAAAACTTCAAACTAAAGTATAACGCATTAGTCTCATTTTCTAATCTCACCTTCTAAACCGTTGTATGACCTAAAATCAACATAATACTATTTTAACTGGTAGGTCCGGCCGAAACGCACACTTTACACAAAATGACGTCAACATCACTTTATTATGATGACGATGACTTTTTTGGAAGCAGAAGGTTGATTCAACCCAACAAACCACATACAACTTCTTTGGAAGTTGAAGAGATTGCTAGCCACAGTTATTTCTTGACGGAGATGGGACATTATAGTATACCTGATCATGTGAGGAGAGGTACTTACGGCATCATTGAAGAACCTCAAACAGACTCCGATGCCGATACTGGATCAAGATGTGGGCGGCAAGGGGGGAACCGTACTATGTCTATCATGTCAGTCTCAGAAGATGAGATGAGCTGGCAAAACGAACCACTCTCTAGAGAGATATCCATTGAAGACCTCTCAAAATCCATATTCGACATTGACGAAACGAGGAAAGTATTTAGTAAAGATTCTTACGTCCGCCAGTCTTCTTTCAAAGAAGACTACATCATAGGCGAGGACGGGGAAGAATCTTTAATCGTAAAAGAAAAGTCGCAAAAGATATTCGAGAACGACATCACAGAAAAACTAATACACATTTCGAAGGAATTCGACGAAAACGAGTACAAATCCGTCGATAAAAAAATAGATAACGTTAAGAATAGAATTATAGAAGAACTAGTATTTAGCCCCATGAAAAACTTTGAAAACATTACAAAGGATGTAACAGAGACGACTGTTGAAAGAAAGAGAAAGAATGATTCTAAGTTATTTAAACTTGAAGAGGAGGAAGCAGATGACGAGCTAGAAGCCCTTCTAAAACGAAGCCAGAGACAAAGGAGCATACTAGATGATATTCTAAATGTGGAAGACGTAAAAGGTAATTGTTAAATCAAAATATTAAACACACGGGGAACGTTGTACGATGAAAGAGGCTGGCATTTGATGATGTAACGCTACGCAGTGTATTTCAGGGGAGAATAACATGAAAGTAAATGCTTTGAATCCGAAATCGGAAATTGCTGATGTTGACTCCATTCAATCTGTCATTTTCTTCTTTACTACAAACTAAACTGATTCTTGATAACTTTCATCTTCTAAGAAAATGACAGATTCTTTCCATATAATTGCCCTCTAAATGTCTCTCCACATTTGACTAATGCTGTCGTATGTTTGTTTTAGCACGCATGCGTAATAACATTCCCTTCTGGCATACTAATCCTTGGGGCCCGGTGCGGCAGAGATACTAGTCCGATCAAAAAAATTCATCATATCATCAAGGTAAGCGAAGTTATTTCAAATGTAGTGCGTCGCTTGCATGGTAATTATGCTTTAAATGTTGATGGATCTTTATTTTATAAGTCAAACATCGTTTATTGGTGAGTATACAAACACTGTTAAACAACAACACACGAATATTTTAGTATCCTCCTAGATTCGGGCATCTGTAAGTATCCTTAGGTAAGGTCGAGCAAAAAAATCTTTAACTGCTGTATATACTGCGAAGTTATTGAGCAATATTTTTATGTAAATACACAAATCTTTTATTAAAAGGGCTTCGTAAACTTCTAGGCTTAAGAATGTGATGTCAATGAATTTTCGAATTTTCTTTCTGTACATAGAAAACGTTAAGTTACAACATTAGATTTGTTCCTAGAGTCACTTCCACTGTTTCATTCTTGCATTTCCTGGCCTATTGCTAGAATAAATAATTTAAACTCGTCACTAATGTATTGTAGTCTTAAACGATGCTTTTATCGAACTGTTTTTATTATTATAATCTTCATCTAATGAGAGATGCAGATTAAATTTTTACTTGAAAACAAACAAATCTGCTGTAACTTCGATCAAAGCCACCTATTCTTCATCCAGTTATTCTCCCAGCCTATCGCTATGCTATTATTTAGCTTTAAACTACCTAGTTGGGTGTCTGCCACCCAACTACAACAACCTTGTTGGATGTCATATACCTGACTTAAACCTTAACATATGTAACACGATACCTTTAATGTTACAGCACCACCCGCAGTCAAAGGCAGCAGTATGAAGGACGGCCACGCCTTCGAGTCCCTCCCTCTAGTTTACTCTGTAGAAGTTTCTGGTACACCGAAGCCAACCATACGTTGGTTGCACGATGGTAAAGAAGTCAAGCCTTGTGGCAGGTAAATATTAAGTGTTTATTTTGTTACAATAAAACTAATACCATTCGGTACATAGGTCCAACGTCACATCATCGCTTACCATCATGTGAGGTAGTAGTCGAACGCGAGCCTATCTATACTAATATTATAAAGAGGAAAGATTTGTATTTTTGTATGTAACAAATAAACTTAAAAACTACTGGACCGATTTGAAAATTTCTTTCAGCAATGGATAGCTACATTATTAGCGAGTAACATAGACTATTTTTTATCCCCGTACTCTCACGGGAACGGGAACTACGCGGGTGAAACCACGACGTCCGCTAGTCAATAATAAAAAAAGCTCAAAAGAGAATGGATTGCGTAGCATTCCGCTACGCAAATTGTACGGCTACGGCGTAGCACCGTGCTACGACAGTCGCCTTTACGTCACCTCTACGATTATATCAAGTATTATGGTTGTTACGTTTTAGCATGGCAACAGCGGTCATTGGCCAACCTACACTTTCTAACAGATTTTAGAATTCTTCATTTTAAAAACGGAAACAAAATCTCGTGAACTCCTGAATTTTCGATAGCGTGATCTTTGACAACTAATGAAAAACGATATTTAAGTTATTATTCGGGTTCCTGTAAAGAGGTTTTATTGAAACGGTACTGAGCTTTATTGCAGTGGAGGCCTATACTTAGTACTCGAGTATTTTTTTTCTGAACTAGGGTGTATGGCTCGCAGCATTTTTGCATTTCTATAAGCACGTTGAGCACTTTTGGAATACCCAACTTGGAATACGCACTGAAATTTCGTGACCATCACACTCCGATACATAATATTCATAAAGATATGTGTGTATACCCAACGATTAATACGTAAGCATTTTAGGCACTTTTGGTATGGGGAAAAAGCACTGAACTCACGTGACCGTCACGCGAAGTCGCGGTGTCGCGTGAAGCTAAGAAGTTTTCAGACAGTTTTTTTTTTCGTTATTCCTTATTGTGTGTATCCTTGTTCCTTCTTAAGTGCCTATAAACATATATTCTTCCTTCCAGAGTCCACATCACCAACGACGGAGACCTGTTCAAGCTGGAGATCGACAGCGTTCAGATGAAGGATGCGGGTAAATGGCAGTGTGAGATCATCAATAATCTCGGAACGCAGGTGCAGACTGCCCAACTGTCGGTGTCGCGTAAGTGTCCACATTTTTACTAGTATAATATATTAAACAAAGTCGGGTTATTAAAACTATTTATCAGTAATTCAAGAACGGCTGGACCGATTTTGATGATCTTTGATTTGTTGACATATCGTCTTCGTCCCGATTAGCAGAATAACTATTCAAATATCGGAAACATACACGAAAAAAAATCATCATTCTGCTGCCCTTATCCCAATTTATTTGGGGTCGGCGCAACATGTCTTTTTCTTCCATACTCCTCACACACGAAAAAAAATATTTGTAGAAAATTCATTTTCTCATACATTTTGTTTACAATGGTATTTTTGATGATATCTCGAGAGTTGATTCATTCATTGTGTCTGAGAAAGTACGAAGTTCACTGGTTACTTAATTAACTAAATATGTATTCCTTCGAGCTATTTTTGAAACCGTCTCTAATAAGCAAATTTCACGTTAAAAGAAGACCCAAAAACCGGCCAACGGCGTGTCAAATTTCGCACATTTAGGGTTCCGTACAAAATGAGAGAATTAACAAAGAAAAATCTGGTTTATCAATTTTATGGTATTTATTAGTAAAATTTTTGTAACAATAAACAGTATCACCAAATTTCAAGGGCCAATGGGAAGTTAAAAAATTCTTCGTATGACTGACAGACGGACACATGGTTGACAGCAATAGGGCTTTGTTTGGACTCTTCAAGTACGGAACCCTAAAGAGCAACACTTAAATTAAATAAGATTTCAGAAATAGAAACAGTTTTATTATGTAACAACAAATATGAGTAATCCTACTAAGAAGGCTTTCTAAAGAATTTTGAGTCACTCACACACACACATTCAATTGTTTTCGTCCTTTCTGTGCAGAAAAAAATACTAGCAACATTATACATTTTAAGGAAATTTATTCAGTGCAAATATCAGAAATGTTTTTGAAGTATTGAAGTGAAAACTCTTTAGGCACGTTGGACACTTTTGGCATGGGGAAAAGCACTGAACGCGCGTGACCGAACTTCTTCTTAGTGTGTCGATGGCATACTCGTAAATAGAATATATACTTAAATAGTTTGCTTGGTCCAGTACCTATTCAGCCGTCCGCTGACGCTGTCATCACTAAGAAGTTTTCACTTCTGACGTGCAATCCTACGACTGAAAGTTTTTTTTTTTTAATGTCACATTAACAAAAATCTCATCTTCCAACAGCCGAATCCGAGTTCCGCAAGCCCAAGTTCACCACACCTCTCGAAGCGCAGCGCGTCTTGCAGAAGGAACCAGTGACCCTGAAGGCGGTCTGCACGGCCGACCCCCAGCCCCACGTCTCCTGGCTCCTGAACGGAGTGGAACTGCAGCCCAGTGCTACAATTGTGACGTCAGCTGATGCTAAAGACCTGGACCATGGCTTGAAGGAGTGCACTTTTACTCTGTCTATTCCTACTGGTAAGTTATTTTGTTCATCATCATCATCATCATCTCACCCAAAAGACGTCCACTGCTGGACATAGGCCTACTCAAGTGTTGACACATCGACCGGTCTTAAAAATTCTGATAATAAAATAAAAGCCACTTGGAAAATAATAAATAATGAAACGGGAAAGTCGGTTAAAAAAGTAAATCAGCTAGAGATTCTATTCGAAAACAAATTAGTTAGTAAACCAGCTGACGTAGCTCAGGCATTTAATGAGTTTTTTGCCAACATACCTATAACTACAACTCGCTTCTTAAATTCATCCCCGTCTAAAGCTGAAAGTCTTTTGAACGGTAGTGTACCTAAGTGCAATCAATCATTTAGTTTTGAGCATGTAACACCACTTGACGTAGTTAACGTTTTTAACTCTCTAAAATCAAAAAACACAGGTGATTACTGGGGCATCTCAATTAAACTTTTGAGTGATATAATAGGCATCGTAGCGCCTTATCTTGCTGTAACTTTTAATAAATGCGTGGACTCAGGAACTTTTCCTGATCTCATGAAGTGTAGTAAAGTCATACCTCTATTTAAATCAGGCAATAAAAATGATATAGGCAACTTCAGGCCTATTTCCATCCTGCCTGCATTTAGCAAAATTTTTGAAAAGTTAATACTGAAGCAGTTGCTAACATATTTTAATGTAAATAGCCTCCTTCATAATGATCAATATGGCTTTACAAAAGGTCGATCGACTACAGATGCGGGTGTTGCTCTCCTAAAACACATATTCAACGCATGGGAGAACTCGCAAAATGCTATCGGAGTTTTCTGTGACCTCTCCAAAGCTTTTGATTGCGTACACCATGACACGCTTTTGCGTAAGCTGCGTCATTATGGTCTCCAAAACGAAGCTCTAAATGTAATTGATTCATATTTATGTAATAGGTTCCAATGTGTAGATATCAATGGTGTTAAGTCTTCCGGGCTACCAGTTCATTTAGGTGTGCCTCAAGGCTCGATATTGGGACCATTCTTGTTTTTGGTGTATATTAATGATTTACCATATTTTTTAAAGGGTATCTGTGACGTAGTACTGTTTGCAGATGATACCTCTCTTATCTTTAAAGTAGATAGGAATAGAAATGATTTTGATAACGTAGATAGCGCTCTCTCAATGGTTACGGATTGGTTTACGACAAATAACTTGGTTCTTAATGCTAAGAAAACTAAATGTATAAAGTTTGCCTTACCTAATGTTATAAATCTAGGACCTAATGTCATCTTAAATAAAGAAGTGCTTGAAACTGTGGACTCGGCAGTTTTTTTGGGTATAACTGTTGATTCCAAACTTCAATGGGGCGCACATATATCAGGCCTATCAGGAAGGCTCAGTTCTGCCGCCTACGCCGTCAGAAAAGTTAGACAATATACTGACGTTGACACAGCACGGTTAGTCTATTTTAGTTATTTCCATAGTGTTATGTCTTATGGTATTCTTTTGTGGGGTAAAGCTGCGGACATACAAAATATATTTGTTTTACAAAAACGTGCTGTACGAGCAATCTATAGGTTAAGGTCAAGAGTTTCTTTACGAGAAATTTTCAAAGAGATTGGAATTCTCACGGTGGCATCTCAATTCATTTTTGCAAACATATTATACATTAGACAAAATATACATTTGTACAAAAAGACCAGTGATATCCACAATTTTAACACCAGAAATAAGTATAAACTTCATGTTCCTTCCCACCGTGTTCGTAGGGTTCATGGTTCGTTTGAGGGTCTCGGTATCGAATTTTACAATAAGCTACCCCGTTCCTTTCTTGACTTGCCTTTTAATGCATTTAAAACTAAAATTAAATCTAGTCTCTGTTCGAAAGCATACTATTCCATCAACGACTACTTAGAAGATAATAATAGTTGGTCGCTGTGTTGAACGCAAGACAATGTTACACTTGATGTTCTTTCTCCATATTTAGCTTATGGTTATAACAGATTATATGAGTTCATATAATAATTGTCTACCAAATTTAGTGTGATGGCCCTAGTTCATCACTTGTGGCTTCGAATCACAGCCCTTTGATAGTTTCAATCTTTGTTCTTGTAGGCAGGCACACCAGTTATGTATGGAGGCTTCTTTAATTTGGTTTAGTGTTTATGCTTGAGTTGGTTTTTAATGGCATGATTGAGTGTGCTAGCTGGCAAGTGGCGGATTATTTAATTTAATTTTATGATTATATTTTAGACGGCATATATTTATTTTTCTGTTTTACATAATGTTAAGATTGTTGCTTAGAATTATATAGATTCAAGTTCTTAAAACTTAACAGACAGATGTGTTGCTGGGGAGTTTGTTGGCCACTTCTTCTTCACAGCTAAAACACTAGGAAGTGGTGACGGGCGGGCGTTTTTTGGGGGACTGTCTTTATGTAGAACTTTGACGTTCAAAAAGTGCTGGTTCTCAGCCTAGTTTGAATAAATGACTTTTGATTTTTTGATTTTGTGCGTCTCGCATCCAGCCACCTATTAAAGGAGACGACCAAAATTACTATATATATAATTAAAACGATAAGCATATTGTTTTGGCACCCTAACAATTACAAATAAAACAAATATTAAATAAACTGACATATTAACAATCATTGTTTTAAAAATTCAATTTACAAACATCTTAGGCTCCGAAACTCACCGGTGAGTTTGACAAAAAAAAAAATTATATATGAAAAAAAAAAAATCGGCTGGCAACCCGGGTTGTCGTCGGGTTTCAATTCGACAACCCGGGTTTGTCCGCGGAGCCTAAGAGGTTAAATATAAAAATTAAAAAAAAAACATTAAAAACAAATTACAAGATACGATGGCATACAATATATTATATTATTATAATTCAAAATAAACAGCTCCTAGGTAGTCAGTGTTGAAATAACTGCCTTATAATAATTATGAAATAGGCACGTGAATCAATTCAAAGAGGGGTCATCTTATCTTACACCTGTCCTGTATGCGTTAGCTTTTGGAAAAAAAATGACATTTCCATGAACAACCGACTTCCAAAAAATAATACTTACACTAAAAATTAATAAATAACTTTAATTTCGGAAGTCGGTGTTTGTATTTTACTTCTTCGTTATTTGACACCGACTTCCGAAATTAAAGTTATTTATTAATTTTTATTGTAAGTATTATTTTTTGGAAGTCGGTTGTTTTTTTTGTAAAAAAGTTTTTTATTTTTCACTTTTTAGTTGTTATACCTCAGAACTAAAAACCCCAATATAATGGAACGTGGAATTTAAACATTTGGAGAACACCAAAACGTCATCGAGGTACACGTATTTTCCGTTTTTGTTCAGTTTCTCAAAAAGCGCTGAAGCAATTTCGATTAAATTTATATGGGACCACCTCGAAAGTATATTCTTTCAGATCAAAAAAGAATTTTGAAAATTGGTTCACAACTGACGGAGAAATCGCGTAACAACCATACAAAAAAAAAAAAAAAAGAAAAACATACAGACGAATTGAGAACCTCCTCCTTTTGGAACTCGGTTAAAAATATGATCGCATGATGCAAGTTCCAAAAATTAATATGTCTGCTCCGACCTCTTATAATATATTTCTTTTTTAATATTGCCCTAAACTAGGCATTACTCCTGTATCGTGAGTGCGTTCACAAACATGTAAACTCACATACACAAGACACCCAGACCCGGAACAACTATCTGTAGGCCATACAAATATTTGTTCCGTGCGGGAATCGAACCGCGACACGCAGCGCAGCAGCCGAACGCTCAACCACTGCGCCAACAATGCCGTCATCAGTTATTATGATGTGCCAGATTTTTTTCATGCTTCTTGAAACAATATAGGATATTCTCAACGTTGCGTTTTCCTTCCCAGGCCGCCATACCGACACCGGCGAATACACAATTCAGGCCAAAAACAAGTATGGCGTGGGAGAGAGCTCCGCTCGGCTCGACATCTTGCTGAGGCCAGAGATCGAGGGGCTGCATGACGTCACCGCCGTGCCCTTCGAGGAGACCACCTTCATCGCCAATGTCAGAGCCAACCCCATCGCTGAGGTCAAGTGGTAAGTGAATTTGAACCTTCTTTGACTAGACATAAGGGCGAGAGTTCTACTGTGGTCGGACATATAGGGGCTGAATGACGTCACCACCGTGCCTTTTGAGTACCACCACCATCATCAAATTTAATGACTTCCCCGCTCTGGGTGTACAGGGAAGGCGTGTCAGACTTTTACTGACTAAAACCAATGATATTATAAAAGAAACATACGCTACGTTCATACAAAGCGGGCGTTCAGATATCGTTGAGTTGTTATTACAAATTTCCTTGCTTAAATGTATAGTAATTACGTATGAAATTCTTTCAGTCTTAAATTTATCTTGGAACCATAGTTTTTACACTCTTAACACACAACTTGACATCATAAATATATTATTGTCACGCCACAGACACGCTTTTCTTCGCTCGCTGCTGTTAGCCGACTAAATCAAATTGCTACAATTGGCTGAATTTGTCTGCAACAATTTGCGCGCGCTAGTGGCATATCTACCTTTTTTATATATAACTAACCAGCCGGGCAAACTTCGTACCGCCTCAGAATCAATGAACATAATATCCGTTCCACACAAAATCTATGAGAAAATGAATTTTCGTCAAAAAAAATTTTTTTTTCGTGATTTTTTCGATGTCTTTATCTAACAAATCAAAGATCATTGAAATCGGTCCAGCCGTCCTTGAGTAAATGGTGTAACTAGCCCGACTTTGTTTTATATATAATAAAGATATCATTGACTAAAATCCACCCGTGTTCCTTTATTTTTGTGCGGTGTCTCTTTCCAATACTCCCACGACCCTGGCAAGATCTTTAAATGGGTCCTGAACCTGAATCTAAATCTATTTTCGTATTTTTCAGGCACAAAGATGGCTACGCAATTCAGCCATCCTCTCGCCACGAGATAGTGGAAGACTTAGCCACCGAGACTTACAAGCTGACAGTCAAGAAAGTTGGAGTCGACGACGGAGGAGTGTACACCCTGCACGCCAAGAACGAGGTCGGGGAGAGTTCGCAGCAGGCGAAGCTTAGCGTGCACAGTAAGTTTCAAAAGCTGTTTATGCTATACAGAATACATAGTGTTCGTCAAACTTAATGGCGTGTGGGAATAGGGAACGTGCAGGAACTATAGATGGCACCACATAAATGTCAATGTCAAGTATTTATACAGTAGAAGTTGTGGATTTCACTCACTAGATGACAGTCTACGTTATGCGTGCTGCATGTGTGCATGATGCGTGTGTGTATACGTATAAGGCACGGAAATGTCAATGACAAGTTTTTAAAGGGTAAAAGTTTCAAATTTACTCCACTAGATGGCACAGACAACGCCGTGCACGTTCCCTATACCACCAACTTCCAAACTGACAAATAAGTAGGTACCATACACCCCTAAAAATATTCACACAGCTTCCACACAGCTATAAAAGTTATTAAATAGCCTTCTTTTTTTTTGGGGGGGGGGGTGGGAAATTATCCCATGACTTCTACCGCTCTGGATGGAGCGGGAGGGCGTGTCAGGCTCTTACTGACTAAAACCCACCCCTGTTCCTTCCCTGCCTGAGTGCCCAGGGGTGCGGTAACACATGTTGAGAATTTATCCGCTACCCCTAGGCATGCAGGCACCGGCCGCGATGGGCCCCGTCAGTGGTGGCTGACAACATCTCTTGTTCGTCTTGCGTGAAACACTACGCGCCGTCGACTCTCGGGCCTGGTGCTGATCGGACGGCGAGCTACCCACTGCGAGCCGTCCGCAGGCCTGGGACTTGACTGTACCTGCGCACAGATGCATTCGCAGCTAACTTCGCACACGCCATTAACGTTGACGAGTACTATAACAGAAATGAGTGATCATATTTTAGATACTCCTTAGTGCTTCTGGAAATGAACAACTTTCTTCAAGGAAGCTAAAGTCAATTTACAAGAAAAACCGGCAAAGTGCGTGTCGGACTTCGCATATTTAAGGTTCCGTACCAAATGAGGGAATTATCAAAGAAAAAATCTGATTTATCAATATATTGGTATTTGTTTGCAAATTATACGTAATATGGTTCCGATTCTATTGTGCACAAACTGAACTTGACTTAGGCTATTGCTATATTTTTCTCTCTAATAAAATAAAAAAAGACGGTCGTAAATTAGAGCTGTCAAATTTAGTTGAACTAATATTTCCATACAAATTAAGGGTACACGTAAAAATATGTCGATTAAAAACACGGTAAAGCGCACGGCGTAAACTAGTTTGACATCTCTAACTTAGTTTATAACTATAGCCGTCCTTTTCTCGCACTGCGTTTTAGTAAAAGAGCGATTCTCTAATTTTAGTTTAGTTATTGAACAAGAGAATTGGCACCATTATCACCAAATTTCAATGGGAAGTTAAAAAATTCTTCGGAATAAAATTTTGTGACAAACGACGGACAGACAGACAGACGGACACGTAGTGACAGCAAAGTAAGTTAAGTGAATAGGGCTCCGTTTGGACCCTTCGGGTACGGAAATCTAAAAAATGGACATCAGCTGACTAAAATTTGTATGCAGGGAGGTCCAATTATTTTTTTCCTATTTACTTTAATTGAGAGCAGTGGTGGCCCAGTGGTAACGGCCGCGACTTACAAGGTCATGAGTTCAAACCCAGGCAGGCGCTTTACTTTGTGGAAATTATTTCATCACCACTGCTCTCAAAACGGTGAAGAA
Source organism: Polia nebulosa (assembly GCA_951329385.1). Taxonomy (NCBI): domain Eukaryota; kingdom Metazoa; phylum Arthropoda; class Insecta; order Lepidoptera; family Noctuidae; genus Polia; species Polia nebulosa. Next base: position 2,818,306 of record OX589588.1, on the reverse strand, counting down.
AAACATCGTGAGGAAACCGGCATGTACTAGAACCAAAAATTCGAAGACATTTGACATCCACCAACCCGCATTGGGCCCACGTGGTCTCACAGAGAGGAGGCCTGTGCCCCAGCAGCAGTGGGGACATTAAAAGGCTGATGATGATTACTTTCTTGAAAAAAGTTGTTTTAGGGTTCCTTATCCAACGGGACCCTATTACTAAGACTCCGCTCTCCGTCTGTCTGTTAGTGGGCTGTATTTCTTAATCCGTAATAGGTAGACAGTTGAAATTTTCAGTGAATGTATATTTTTGTTACCGCTATAAACACAAATAATAGAAATAAATTTAAAATTAAAGGGTTTTTATAAAAAATAATTATTTTATAGAAATAAATATTCTGTGAAAATTTCAACTATTACGGATCATGAGATAGCCAAATAAAAAAACACGTTTCTAGAAAAGTACAACAAAGTGATCCTACAAGGGTTCCTTTTATCCTTTTGAGGTATGGAACCCTAAAAAAAACAGTACTATCACCTTTCAAACTCCAACCCTTGCCCTGTACAGCTGGCGTCCCCGTGTTCACCAAGCCGCTGCAGAAGCAAGCCGTGAAGGACTACGACGACGTGACGCTGAAGGTCCGCTGCGACGGCGTGCCCAAGCCCGAGGTGCTGTGGTACCGCGAGGGTGAGGAGGTGCGGAACGATGAGCGGCACAAGGTCTCCACGGAGGTCGGCGGACAGGTGGACAGTGAGCTCGAGATCAAGCACTTTAACGCTAGCGATGCTGGCAAGGTAAGACTTACTTATAAACGATTTTTTTTTTTGCATGTGCTGGAAATGTGTAGTTTTCTCTTAAGAAATTACAAATAATAGGGATATTTACTACTATGTTAGATTATCAAAAATTATTGGACACGTGTTTTTTGCTTTACGTGCTTTACGTAGAGTGTATGGAGGTGTGACGTCACGCGAAATTTCAACGCACTGTATCGTCCTCATTTTTTGTTTACGTGACAAACAAAAACGTGGTCTCCCACAATGGGCCTCATCAGAAGGCTTACAGTCACCCAAAGGGCAATGAAGAGGGCAATTCTCGGAGTTGCCTTGCGTGATAGAATCAGAAATGATGATATCCGCATGAGAACTAAGGTCGACATAGCCCGAAGAATCGCCAAACTGATGTGGCAGTGGGCAGAGCACATTGCTCGCAGAACAAATGATCGATGGGGCCGAAAAGTTCTGGAATGACGACCGCGTACTGGAAGACGCAGCATTGGAAGGCCTCCCACAAGGTGGACCGATGACCTGGTGAGGGTCGCGAGTAGCCGATGGATGGGAGACGCACAGGACCGGTCATGGTAGCGACACTTGGGGGAGGCCTATGTCCAGCAGTGGACGTCTTTCGGCTGAAATGATGATGACAAAAGAAAAAATACTTGTCCAATAGTTTTTGGTAATCTAACTGACGGAATACTTAGATTTTTTTGGTTAACTAGCCTATTGCTATTTAGAAACAATTGTGGTTTTAAAAGCTTTTATTAAACTTGCAATGTTTGTTTGTTTGGATCAAATCTTGTAAGTAAAATTAGAACCACTTCCTGTTATCCTACAGAGTTGAATCTTTACGTACTGGTTCAGTTCCAATAACAATGTATTTTTATGGTAAGCATGTGCTAAATCGACATTCAGCCTTAACTCCAGATAGAGAAACTCTTCAACGGTCTACAGCGTAGACACGAATTTTAAAGGCCTACCTCCGCATAAGTGGCGCCCTCATTGAATAAAAAATCGTATCTTAGCATAGAAAATAAAGATTAAAGAATCCTATGTTGCGTTTGTTATAAGTTTTGTAACAAACGCAACCTAAGATTATTTTTATTCAATGAGGGCGCCACTTGGCGGCTATACACGCCTTAAAGCTGTTTTAAAAATATGTTTTATTTACTATTAAAAAAAGAAAACAAGGAAAATAATTTGAAATAAAATACCTATTTCTAAGTATTTTCCTTTTTTTCTTTTCCCAAATAACATGAGAACAGGGCAGACAGATTATTCCTATTTATTGTGTTACTTCTCTGTATATTTTTGTAATGTGCAACTGTTTGGGCAATGAGCAAATGAATACCACATTTTTTAATATACTATACAAAACTTAAGTTAAAAGGGAAAATCTATAAGTCTGTGATTAGACCTGTCGTACTGTATGGATCAGAATGTTGGGCTATGAAAAAGACGGATGAAAAAAGATTGCATTTGGCGGAGATGAGAATGTTGAGATAGATGTGTGGAGTAACGAGAATGGATAAAGTGAGAAATGAGTACATTAGAGGTAGTTTAAAAGTGGCACCAGTCACAGAAAAGTTGAAAGGGAACCGCTTATCTTGGTATGGTCATGTGAAGAGGAGGGATGATACACATGTAAATAAACGAGTAATGAATATAAATGTAGATGGATGGAGAGTGAGAGGGAGGCCAAAGAAAAGATTATTAGTGATATGAAAGAAAAGAGAGCTAGTGATAGCGTGACGGCTGACAGGACAGAATGGAAGAAAAAAACGTGTTGCGCCGATCCCAAGTAACATGGGATAAGGGCGGGAAGATGATGATGATGATGATGACAAAACTGCGAATCACATAAAACACGAGCAGTTTAGCCACTTGGGTTTGCTTATAAAATTTTACAATTCAATGTTCTTGAAGTTTTTCTGCGTGTTTCTTCATTAAAATGAATGACACACACACATATCTTAAAGAAAACTTAAGGTTTAATAAAACACTTATTCGCTTTGCTTAGAACTCTTTTGTGGTCTTTTTTTATGGTGGGTATCATCAAAAAACTTCACCCGCTCTGGGTGGAGCAGTAGGGAGTGTCAGACTCTTACTGACTAAAACCCACACTTGTTCCTTCAGTTGCCTGTGCCAGGGCAAGGTGACTGGGGGCTGTTTCGAATATTCCCGCGAACCTACCAGGTGGTCTCAGTCTCGATACATTATTTGACTTCCCACAGTACAAAGTGCGCGCCGTCAGCTTAGCTGGCGAGGCAGTCTGTGAGGCCGCCATCACTCTGGAACAGAAGACTCCAGGCTTCACACACAAGCTGGAGAGACAGAAGGATGTAGATGAAGGAGAGCCTCTCGAGCTGAAGGCGAAGCTCGACGGCAGCCCCATCCCGACTGCGAAGTGGTAAGCTTATAGAGTCAAAGATGGTGGAAATATGAAATAGGCTACCAAAAACAAAATGGTCTAGTAGTAGTAATATCAAAATAGGGAATATGCAAGTATTTTTTTTTAATTGCTAAATAAAATACCTATTAGCTTTTTTAAACATCACTACATAGTATAAAACAAAGTCGCCTTTTCTGTCCCTATATCCCTATGTGCGCTTAAATCTTTAAAACTACGCAACGGATTTTGATGCGGTTTTTTTCAATAGATAGAGTGATTCAAGAGGAAGGTTTATATGTATAATACATGCATCATATACTAAGGCAACATTGCTAATTTTAGAGGTTTCTAACGTGATGTCGTAAATTAACCTATTTTTTTGGGCTTATTTAGCAATTTAGCAAAAACGCTGCCTAAACCCTACGAGTTAGATCAAATTAATGTACTACAGTATTAGATTTTCAATAGACTCAATAGACTTTCAATAGATTTTCAATAGATTTTCAATAGATTTTCAATAGACTTTCAATAGACTTTCAATAGACTTTCAATAGATTTTCAATAGACTCAATAGATTTTCAATAGATTTTCAATAGACTTTCAATAGATTTTCAATAGATTTTCAATAGACTTTCAATAGACTTTCAATAGACTTTCAATAGATTTTCAATAGACTTTCAATAGACTTTCAATAGATTTTCAATAGACTTTCAATAGACTTTCAATAGACTTTCGATGGACTTTCAATAGACTTTCGATAGACTTTCAATAGACTTTCAATAGATTTTCAATTGACTTTCAATAGACTTTCAATAGATTTTCAATAGACTTTCAATTGACTTTCGATATACTTTCGATAGTCTTTCAATAGATTTTCAATAGACTTTCAATAGACTTTCGATAGTCTTTCAATAGATTTTCAATAGACTTTCAATAGACTTTCAATAGATTTTCAATAGACTTTCAATTGACTTTCAATAGACTTTCAATAGACTTTCAATAGACTTTCAATAGACTTTCGATATACTTTCGATAGTCTTTCAATAGATTTTCAATAGACTTTTAATAGTCTTTCGATGGACTGTCAATAGATTTTCGATAGATTTTCAATAGACTTTCAATAGATTTTCAATAGACTTTCAATAGACTTTCGATAGACTTTCAATTGACTTTCAATAGAATTTCAATAGATTTTCAATAGACTGAATAGACTTTCAATAGATTTTCAATAGATTTTCAATAGACTTTCAATAGACTTTCAATAGACTTTCAATAGACTTTCGATAGTCTTTCAATAGATTTTCAATAGATTTTCAATAGACTTTCAATAGACTTTCGATAGATTTTCAATAGACTTTCAATAGATTTTCAATAGACTTTCAATGGACTTTCGATAGACTTTCAATTGACTTTCAATAGACTTTCGATGGACTTTCAATAGACTTTCGATAGACTTTCAATAGACTTTCAATAGATTTTCAATTGACTTTCAATAGACTTTCAATAGATTTTCAATAGACTTTCAATTGACTTTCGATATACTTTCGATAGTCTTTCAATAGATTTTCAATAGACTTTCAATAGACTTTCGATAGATTTTCAATAGACTTTCAATAGATTTTCAATAGACTTTCAATAGACTTTCGATAGACTTTCAATTGACTTTCAATAGAATTTCAATAGATTTTCAATAGACTCAATAGACTTTCAATAGACTTTCAATAGACTTTCAATAGACTTTCGATGGACTTTCAATAGACTTTCGATAGACTTTCAATAGACTTTCAATAGATTTTCAATTGACTTTCAATAGACTTTCAATAGATTTTCAATAGACTTTCAATTGACTTTCGATATACTTTCGATAGTCTTTCAATAGATTTTCAATAGACTTTCAATAGACTTTCGATAGTCTTTCAATAGATCTTCAATAGACTTTCAATAGACTTTCAATAGATTTTCAATAGACTTTCAATTGACTTTCAATATACTTTCAATAGACTTTCAATAGACTTTCGATATACTTTCGATAGTCTTTCAATAGATTTTCAATAGATTTTCAATAGACTTTTAATAGTCTTTCGATGGACTGTCAATAGACTTTCGATAGATTTTCAATAGACTTTCAATAGATTTTCAATAGACTTTCAATAGACTTTCGATAGACTCTCAATTGACTTTCAATAGAATTTCAATAGATTTTCAATAGACTCAATAGACTTTCAATAGATTTTCAATAGATTTTCAATAAACTTTCAATAGACTTTCAATAGACTTTCAATAGACTTTCAATAGACTTTCAATAGATTTTCAATAGACTTTCAATAGACTTTCAATTGACTTTCAATAGACTTTCTATAGACGTTCAATAGACTTTCAATAGACTTTCAATACACTTTCAATAGACTTTCAATAGACTTTCAATAGACTTTCAATAGGCTTTCAATAGACTTTCAATAGGTTTTCAATAGATTTTCAATAGATTTTCAATAGATTTTCAATAGATGATCAATAGATAATCAATAGATAAATAAATGAGTAACGAATATTAAATATTTACATACATCTGGTTACATAACTACACATACATGATAGCGCTGACAAATGAAAACAATACCACAGACTAAAACAAACGTCAAAACGGCTGACAACGTAACGGAAACACGAATCAGTGCAATAAATAAATAAGTGATTTTGCATCACTATCACTTCACTATCACTATCACTACATAGTATAAAACAAAGTCGCCTTTTCTGTCCCTATATCCCTATGTGCGCTTAAATCTTTAAAACTACGCAACGGATTTTGATGCGGTTTTTTTCAATAGATAGAGTGATTCAAGAGGAAGGTTTATATGTATAATACATGCATCATATACTAAGGCAACATTGCTAATTTTAGAGGTTTCTAACGTGATGTCGTAAATTAACCTATTTTTTTGGGCTTATTTAGCAATTTAGCAAAAACGCTGCCTAAACCCTACGAGTTAGATCAAATTAATGTACTACAGTATTGTACACCATAAAAAGGTCTACAAAAAAGTCTGCGATGGTATATGTTTATATTTTAGGGATAACCCACATTAACCATTTTTATTGTTTACTTTTTACGTGAAAAAATGGCTTATTTACGAAGCTATTTTAAGCAATACGGCATTAATCCTTATCGAATTAAGTACCTTAAATACAGTGTGCAATTAATATAGATCAATATGGTTCCTTACAGCATGTAAATTAAACAAATATTTTCGGAGATATTACAAATTTAAAATTTGCGTTTGCGGCGGGCGGTACCGGTCGGACGGGGCAGTGCGGGGAGGCATGCCTATAAATAGCGCGTCGGAGGCCGCGGTTATATAATTTTTTTTTAATTTAGTATCAGCATTGCACCCGTGCGAAGCCGGGGCGGGTCGCTAGTATATTTATAAAATAAATTTTAAAATACTTTTATCAGCGACGAAGTTTTTAAGCTTGATAATAGAAAGAGATGTCCGACATACATAGATTCTGACGTCATAGTCCATCACGCTCGTTCAAGCTTTAGCGAGAGGAGATATATTTGTTTAAAATTGTAATATCTCGTTTGTTTTTCGATCAATTTTGATTCTGATTTCATTGGTTAGATATCAAGTATATTTTTCTTACCCTTTTGTATTGGATTGTTTTATAAACTTCGTAAACATTAATATTATTAATATTACCACACAGATTTCAAACAGCATCATTGCTCTATTGCATCTATTGCTTCTGTATGATACTCATCTGAAAGAAAGAAAGAAAATCAATTTATTTGACCCAGGTTAAGGCACAGGCACACAATATTCACACAAAATCACTAACCAGAAATAACTTTAAAAAAATAACTTAAAAATATTATGCTCCTCACGGCTGTGCCAAATAGGCCCAGTTCAACATAAATGCCAGACAACTAGTGCCTGACCCTGGTTTTCAACTGGACCTTGTGTTACGAGGACTTCTGTTTTCATATTAAAAACTTACTTACTAGTACTAAATATTTCTAAAAACTAAATCGCTGTTCTCACCAGGTTCAAAGATGGCGCGCCACTGTCTCCAGAAGACACCCGCGTGGTGCAGACTGCCCTCCCCGACGGTACCGTGAAGCTCAACATCGAGCATGTCACCCCTGCCGACTGTGGAGCCTACAAGCTGGTGATATCCAACCCACATGGAGACAGCTCTGCGCTTTGTGCTGTCGCTGTTAATCGTAAGTCTTGAATTATATTCTTTTTTGACACTTGAAGACATAAATATGGTTGGAATGGGAGGGAGAGGGAGAGGTATGGGAAAAAATGTATGAATTGTGTGGGGAATGTTATGACCAGAGGTCGGAATTAGGTAGAATAGAATAGAGGACCAGAGGTCGGAATTAGGTACCGTTATTTATGTACTTGCATCGAAATGTTGATATTAATATGGATCTTCCCGGGATTTCTAATGGACAATCCCGTTTGGCCAACAATATTACAAATAAATAATAATAAAAACCTCTTTTGTTTTCTTTTGTTCTCACAAGCTATGTTGTGTGAACTACAAATGTGGCAACATCACGCGTGTTGGAATATATATATTTTTTTATTGGAAATTTTGTAATTTCGGACATCCGATGTCGTTGATGTTTGGCAACGTCGCACGTGCGTTTGTGTAGTGGTTTAAATTGTGTAAAAGTAAATAGCTTTTTTATTCAATAAATCACGGGATTTTTCTGCTCTTTAAAATTAATCTCGGGATTTGAGGCATATCCATTTTATTCTTTCGCGGTATGAAATCAGTGTTAGTACATAAATAGCTCTACCTAATTCCGACCTCTGGTTATGACAGAAAAGTAGTTAGTTAGACCGAGACAAGTACGCTGGACACACATGCTTGTCCTCTATAAAAAAATCTCCTTTGATTTGATTGGCCACTGAAATCGAAATGATAGGGAACGGGAGGATATTAAACTAGGATTTTCTTTACAATTCTTAGAAGTCTGAAAATCTAATTAGGTAGTCTGTCACCTAAAAATATTGGACACGTATCTTTCTTTTGTCACGTAAACAAAAAATGAGGACGATACATTTCGCGTAACGTCACCCCTCGATACACTTTGTACCGTTTAGTGACGTAACAAGTCACCACTCCTGAACTTTGATGTGTTTTATCTTAGTTATATTTAATTACTTTTCCACAGCCACACCAAGGAAGCCGTCATTCAGCCAGGAGTTGGAGGACGTGAAGGCAGTGGTAGGCCAGCCGCTCAAACTGGAGGCCAGGGTCATGGCATTCCCTGCGCCCGAGATCAAGTGGTTCAAGGATGGTGAGCACTTTACTTCTTTCTTTTGGCTTTAAAAGTATTAAGAGGCCGAACACGAAATTTTGGTCGATTTCACTGACTTACGTGTTTTTTACAGATGTGAGTTTACAGCTAAAATAATGCATTTCTATAAGTTTTGCACAACATGAAAGATCATTTCAATTATGATCTATTGAATGAGCTAGATTCGAAGCTTGCGTTGCGTATTAAGTCGAGATATGGGTTGTTTTAAAAGATGTTTTATTGCCAAATTGTTGTAATTTTTACATTTTTTTCTCAAGAAATAGAAGGATTGGTGATGAACTGAAATTTATTTTTGTATGTTTTAATTTTATGAACGAGAGTTCTAAATAGCCAAAATCAAAAGCAATTCTTTGCCCATTTTCTCTAAAATTTGACTAAGTTAAATATGTTTTATATAAAAGTGGTAAAAAGTGATTAATTCATTATATGGGTGACTTTTGCAACAATACATTCTAATTTTTTCATACCGTTTAGACGTCAAAACGCTTCGTAATTATGTGATATTCTAAACCCCTTACAGTAAAAATTCCTAAAGCCTTAGTTGTAGTAAAAGCTTTAGTTTATTTTTGTTAAAATTCCTAGCCAAATTCAAGAACTAAGCATAAATAAATTTAAATTTTTAAAAATTAAATCATTTATTACACGTAAGCTATGCCAGAAAGCTTTTTACACAATTAATGACTTTCTTGAGGACAAAAAGGCGTGGGATTGAGCTGCTTCAATAATATACATGAGCCATTGTTTTCATATGTACTACTTATCTACTGATGAAATTTTTTATATATATTTTTTTTAATATTCGTTTTTGACATGAATACTTGTACAGTATTATATTATATTTTTTTTTTTTTATTGACTTTTTTTTTTTTTTTTTTACTTCAATACTTTGTTAAGTATTATATTTTTATTTTTTTTTGATTATTTAATTATTGTAAATGTGAGGACTATGTGGGTTATTATTATTATTTTCTCCTCCTTTTTACAGTAATTTTTAACGTTGTCTGACAGTTTGAGTACTTTTGCGGCCTACCCAAATGTCGTTTCTTTGGTATTGTTCGTCATGTCATTGAGCTCCTTAGTGGTTTTTAAGTTGAGCTATTCGACTATTGACAAATGCTTGCACTGACTGGACAGGTCCACTCAAATATGTTTGGTTCTTTCTTCAAAAGACCACTACAGACACTAAGCTGCATGGTCCTCATATAGAATAATGTGAATGCGAGAACTATGTATGTCGTTATATTCATGTAGATTTTATGATTGTCTGGCAGTTTGAGTATTTTTGCGGCCTACTCAAATGTCCTTACTTTGGTATTGTTCGTCGGTTCGTTGAGCTCCTCAAAGTTCTGAGTTGAGCTTCGCGATGACTGACAAATTCTTGCACTGTCTGGACAGGTCCACTCGAATTCGTGTGTTGCTTTCTTCAAAAAGCTCATTCCAGACATAAACGTACATGGTTCTCATATGATTTAACCAGTACACATTGTATGGATTTGAACACTAAAAGAGACTTTGACCTCTGAGTTTGTTTCGGTGTTTCTTCTCAGGGTAGTCAGCTAGGAAACACCGGCCTCATCTAGCTTAAACTGACAAAAAACATTGACGTGTAAAAGTGTTCCTTGTAACCTATTTACTGAATAAACATCATTTATCATTATAATTACGGTTAATTAACCGTAATTATAACAAAAATAAAAAAAAAACTAGCTCATACATTAGATCATAATTGAAATGATCTTTCATGTTGTGCATTAAAACTTATAGAAATAAATTATTTTAACTGTAAAATCACGTCTGTAAAATCACGTAAATCAGCGATATCGGCAAAATTTCGTGTACGGCTTCTTAACGTGATTGACTGAGTGCCTATTGTCAATCGGTTCTTCTTATCCGAGTTTGTTTGAACACTAAACCTTGCTCAATACGCCACCAACCGTGCACCAACAAATAGTTTTCTAAATTATTCTATAGGTATAATATTTTTACAGCTACCTTAATGATTCTGTAGTCATATATTTTTACAGCTACTTAAGTGATTCTATAGGCATATATTTTTACTGCTACGGAAATGATTCCATAGGTATATTTGTCATCATGTTTGCTAGTTGTACAAACTACGGCACTGAGATTATTATAAAATTAATTAAGTACTTAAAAACTGTAGGCACACGAACTTTCGCCACATAAACTTTCTTGATGAAATCAATTCTTAACGAAGAATGGTAAACTGAATATTTGACCAAACGACTGTCGATTAATGATGCCTTAATGAGTGATTGAAATCTACCTATGTAAACTGTGGTCCTTTCAATCGCGTCGAGATGACAAAGTAGTTATTTGGATAAAATGCGGACATCCCATCCACACGCACAAAACGTTTTGGAAACACATTCACTGTGCGTACAGCTAGGGAGTGGAATTCCCTGCTGCAGTCTGTGTTTCCCGATAGCTTCAACCTGGGGCCTTTATAGAAAAAGAGTAAATAGGTTACTTTTTAACCGACTTCAAAAAAGGAGGAGACTCTATGTTGGGTTGTATGTATGCTTTTTTTATGTATGTCCATCGATTTCTCTGTCAGTTGTGGACCGATTTTCAAAATTCTTTCGGATAAATTTCATATAAATTTTATCGAAATTGCTTCAGCGCTTTTTGAAAAACTGAACAAAAACGAAATATTAACTAATACATAGAAAACGTTTTGGTTTTCTCCAATTACGTGTATGTTTAAATTCTACGTTCCATGTTTTTGAGGTTTTTAGTTCTGGGGTATAACAACTAAAAAGTGAAAAATTTTTGGAAGTCGGTTGTTTTTTTTTTGTAAAAAAGTTTTTGGGCAAGCGTGCTCCATCGTCGACCACATCACCGCTTACCATCAGGTGAGATAGTGGTCAAGCGTGAGCCTAAGTATAAAAGAATGCTTACAACACAAAACATAAATTTTAATCATCTCTTCCCATCCCAGGTCTGCCCGTCCGTCCATCGCAAGCCATAAACTTCATCAACCAGCCGGGCGGTGTTATCGGGCTCAGCATCGACAGCTGCAAGCCTGAGGACGCCGGAGTGTACTCCCTCACCGTCACCAACAAGCTGGGAGAGGTACTGACTTTGTTTGTCTTATGTATGTGGAAAAGGAGCTCGTGCCTAAAGTAATAACAGCCGCATGGGTCGATCTATCGGGTTAAGCTACGCTTGCCGGGGTTGGTCCGTGGATGGGTGACCATCTTTACATATCGAGACTCCTCCGTGCCTCGGAAAGCACGTTAATCCGTTGGTCCCGGCTCTCAATCGCGAATCTTTGACAGTCGTTACGTTGACATCCAGTCTTACCAAGGGGTATCGTATTACCCAGTAACTGGGTTGTGGAGGTCAGATAGGCAGTCGCTCCATGTAAAATACTGGTATTCAGCTGCATCAGGTTAGACTGGAAGCCGACCTCAAGATAGTTGGGAAAAGGCTAGGCAGATGTATATGGAAGAGGGGGGAAAATCCTGAAACCTCTATTGAAAAGGGAGGGTTTAGACTAGGCGGGTTTTGTGTGATGGAAACTGCCCGATGGTTGTTGTTGGGTATTATAAGTCAAGGAAATAATTTATTCGCCTGCTCTATAGTTTGCCCTACACAGGGTTTAACGGAAACCTGGGCCTGTGGACGGCTCGCAGTGGGTAGCTCGCCGTCCGATCAGCACCAGGCCCGAGAGGCGACGGCGCGTAGTGTTCCACGCGCGCCTCAAAGAAATGACTGTCAGCCGCCACTGACGGGGTAGCGGATAAATTCTGAAAATGAGTTACCGCACCCCTGGGCACTCAGGCAGGGAAGGAACAGGGGTGGGTTTTAGTCAGTAAGAGTCTGACACGCCCTCCCGCTCCACCCAGAGCGGGAGAAGTCATTGGATGATTTCCCACTCCACAAAAAAAAAAAACAAATGGTGTACTGGAAAGGTGTGGTCATTCATATATACAACTTGTTATTTTCTCTGCAGGTCGCAGGTCAAGCCAAGGTGGAGGTAGCGCAGAAGGAGCGCAAGCCCGCCTTCATCGCTGAGCTGCAGCCCACCAAGGTTATCGAAGGGTTCCCCGTCAAGTTGGAAGTCAAGATCCTGGGACACCCACAACCTACACTTAAATGGTAAGTTGCATTCCTAAGTGATAAGTTATTTGTTATGTTATTTATAGTCGTAATCAGGAATATATTTAAAACAATAGGTTACTTTCACATAGAGAAGTCTGCTTCATGCAACAAAATCATCAGCCAACAATTTCTAGAATTTGCGACTTTTCTACCTCTTTTGTCATTTATTATCATAGACGAGGTGTTTAAACACCGTTTTAATTTTCAACTGAAAGTGTTAAATAATATAATTATAGTAATATAGCTTCTTTATTCCATATTTATGTAATACTAGCTGCGCCCCGCGGTTTTACCCGCCTAGACCGGAATAAAAGGTAGCCTATATGTTAATCCAGGCTATAAGCTATCTACTTACTAAATATCATCCAAATCGGTCCAGCCGTTTGAGCGTGAAGAAGTAACAAACATACACACTCACAAACTTTCACATTTATAATATTAGTAGGATTATAGTTCAAATGTAGTGTTAGTATCTTAAACTACGAGTATGTAATAAAATTCTTGATTCTATCTAGTAGTGTTGTAGTATTGTAACTATATTTCTTATGTGTATATGGATTCCTTTTGGGTGAAAGCCTCCTCCATCCCGTACCACTTTTCCCTATCCTGGACAGTCTGTGTCCAATCTGTCCTAGTGATTTCAATTAGGTATGTCATCAGCCCACCGTTTTCGTGGTCAACCTCTAGTTCTTCTCTCGTTTGGTCCTGGCCAGTTTGTAGTCTTTATTAAATAACAACGATTTTTATTTATAAATTCCTAATGAACGGGTTCATTGCACCTCAATTTCGCCTGATTGTCAACGATGTCATGTTCTTGCTTCTTCTTCAAGATGCAAGAACATACCTCCACCTCTCAGTTAAAGCTTTCGTCTAAATCAACCCATCAATGTACCCATAGATTTAAGTTCGTGTATAAGAATTATGTAACTGTTTTACAATAAAGTATAATTCTATTCAACCCATAATTGATGAACACTCTCCACTAGGACCCACAACGGCAAGGAGATAGTCCCGGACGGGCAGCGCGTCCGAGTCGTATCACAGCCGGACGGCACGCACGCTCTACTTATAGACAAGGCCACGCCGGCCGACGCCGGACAGTATGGCGTCGTGGCTGTCAACGACAAGGGAGAGACGGCCAGCAATGCTGACCTGACTGTGGCCAGTGAGTATTGTTCTCCTGTGGTATTCGTTCCCGCTAAGAGAAAACAGTTAAAGTCGCGGTAGAAATATGAGTCATCCGGCAAGATACTCGTAGGTGTGTGTATCCTTTTTCTGTTAGTTGGCCCTTCCACTAGATTTAAAAGATTAATTTACTACGGAACTTACTCCTTAAACAATTTTGAGCGGGTTTGATTTTTAGGACTTACTAAGACTCCTCTGTCCGTCCGTCTGTCTGTCTGTCACCAGGCTGTATCTCATGAACCGTGATAGTTAGACAGTTGAAATTTTCACAGGTGATGTATTTCTGTTGCCGCTATATACAGGGTGTAACGGAAAGGTGTGGTCATATTTTAGGAACCGGTTCTGCCCATGGATATGAACAACTTTCTCTAAGAAAAAACAGAAAATTCCCAAAAAAAAATTGAACTTTCCATACAAAGTTATCATCAGCTTATCAATATTTATATGGGAGGTAAAAAAATGTTTTGTGAATTTTCTCAGATTTTCTTGAAGAAAGTTGTTCATACCGATGATGGGCAGATGCAGTTCTTAAAATATGACCACACCTTTCCGTTACACCCTGTATAGATTGCCGTTCTTATAGATAATGGTACGAAACCCTTCGTGCGCGAGTCCGACTCGCACTTGGCCGGTTTTTTTCTGTTTTCGATTTTGGGTAATATAAAGTTATTTTTTGATAAAAATGTTTAAATTTAAAAAAAAAACATATTACATTTTTTTTTAACCCTATCGACACGGAGTTACTCTCTACTATTAAAATACCCATCACATCACCTCTCTCCGCTAGGTCGCTCGGACGACTCCCTCCCACAGGAGCGCCCTCGCTTCATCCACGGACTGCGCGACCTCACCGCTGAGGAGGGCCAGCCCCTCTCCGTGTCGGCGCCCTTCGTGGGCAACCCCATCCCCGAGGTCACCTGGAGCAAGGACGGCCTGCCCGTCCAGCCCAGCGAGAAGATCAGGCTCACGTGTGATGGCAAGAGGGTGAGTACTAAGAAAGAAAAGGAAAGAAAGAAAAAGTATTTATTTGCCACAAATTAACGACATACACAACAATATGATTTTGCTAACTTAAGTCTTAACCCTTATCGATAGTGTTAGTAAATCTTATATTTCTATGTTAGTAACAAGTTTAACAAAAAAAAAGGAAAGAAAAAAAAAAAAAGTTAAATAGGTGGGTTATCATCTGCCTTGCCTTTTGCCAACTATGTCAGGATTGGCTTTCAGTCTAGCCACGTGCAGCTGAATCATCAAACAGATCACCATCACAAAACAGATACTGGGTTACACGATACCCCTCTGTACGGCTGACTGTCCACTGGAGTGAAGAGGAGCGGAGCAGAGCTGTGCCTATATTAACCAATGGAATTGCATAAAATCTCTGCTCTGCTTCAGTGGATAGGGGTTTGCGAGCTAGTTTTTAAATTCATACAAAATCTGGAAGCGTAGTGAGGAATCGGAGTGCGAAAGCGGACTAAACCGTATAAGCGTTTCCACTGAAGCAGAGCTGAGCGGAGCTAAGACGTGCAGAAATCGACCAATCACAATGGTTGAAATCCTCATCGCGTCACTCGTCTCGTCTGTGATTGGACGATTCCTGAACGTCTCGATCGATTCACGCAGCCCGCCCGGCCGTTCATACTTATCGCGTGAACTCGGCCTAGCTCTGCACAGTCCGCTTCTCCGCTTCGCATTACTCCCTCACTCCTCTCAGCTGCCTCGCTCCTTGTTAATTGTCAGGCAGCCAAGATTAGCGGTCAGACTTGTGCATCTGGCATATAAAAAATACTTACACTGCAATGTAACGCATACTTCGTACTGAATGCACCGTTAGATATAACAGCCACCTCACCAATTAACTAAATTATGACTAAATATTTTCGAGTGGAAATCTAAATAAACAGGGTAGCTTTAGGACCAATTATGTAACTGTAGCATTTTTTGACCATTAATAGGCTCACGTTTGACCACTATCTCACCTGATGGTAAGCGATGATGTAGTCGACGATAGAGCACGCTTGCCTAGAAGTGTTGCATTTTGGGGAGTGTGAGTCGGAATTGCTTAATTTAATTCCGCCAAGCCCGTTGCATCTTCGGACCACTAAACGTACTGTGATGCGCCAAAAAAAAAAAAAAAAAAAAAAAAAAAAAAAAAAAAAAAAAAAAAAAAAAAAAAAAAAAAAAAAACCGGTAGGTACATGGTGGACATCCCACCCGTGTGGGTGGGATGTCCAAAACGTTTTGTCCGTGTGGACAAAACGTTTTGGAAACACATTCATTGTGCGTACAGCTAAGGAGTGGAATTCCCTGCCGGAGTCTTGTGTTTCTTGATAGCTACAACCTGGGAGTCTTTAAGTCAAGAGTGAATAGGTTACTTCTAAGCAAGCGTCGTCCATCTTCGACCACATCATCGCTTACCATCAGGTGAGATAGCGGTCAAATGCGTGCCTATCAATAAAAAAAGTAAAATATTGAGTATTTAAACCGAAAGCTGTTAAAATTATATTGACACGAATTGTGAAGATTGTAACGAAAAGAGGATGTGAATAGGTTCATAGGTTTCATTAATCTTCAATGTTCTCCATTCAGGTCGGCCTAGAGATCAACCAGGTAGAACTACCTGACGCAGGCGTGTACAGCATCAAGCTGGTGAACCCGCTGGGCGAGGATGTGTCGGAGGGCAACATCAACGTGCGCAAGGTCTACTCCGCACCCACGTTCTCACAGAAGTTCACCGATCTGCAGCAGGTAAGGAACGAGTACAAGACAAGTATATTTTAGGGTTCCCTACCTTATATGTAGTATCGCTCTATCCGTCAGTCCGTCCGTCTAGCTAAGAGACTGTTAGTAGAATTGAGCTTTCCCTCTAAAAGCTAAACTGGTGGTATGAAAAATCTGAAGTGCTTGGGTGTTCCAAACATTGAAAGGTTTAATACAATGAAGTCGGATTTTTTTTTTCAGAAGGAGTTTTCTTCAGTTACCATCGTTCTATGTGGGCCCGTTTTTAAACCGTGATCTCAATTAATATGTTCATAGTAATCCGCGAACCTGGCTGCTTTTTTTTATACACTGTTGTAGTAAGTGTAATCTGTCCATAAGATGAAAGTCACATCAATTAGCAGACAAAATTTTGTTTCATGCGAACATCCTGACCGACTTTGCTAACATCGTGCGTCTTTACAATAGAGCTACCCAATTTAGTAGACACTATTTATAAACACATTACAAAAAAAAACAACCGACTTCCAAAAAAGAAAATACACTGAAAATTAAAAAAATAACTTTAATTTCGGAAGTCTATTTTTTTTGCGAAATTAAAGTTATTTTTTATTTTTCGCTTTTTAGTTGTTATACACCAGAATTAAAAACCCCAATAACATGGAACGTGGAATTTAAACATACTCTTAATTGGAGAAAACCAAACCGCCATCTATGTACCTATACGTATTTTTCGTTTTTGTTAATTTATTCAAAAAGCGCTGAAGCAATTTCGATAAAATTTATATGGGACCACCTCAGGAGTATATTCTTTCGGACAAAAAAAGAATTTTGAAAATCGGTCCACAACTGACAGAGAAATCGGTAGACATACATACAGTCGAACATAGAATCTGCTCCATTTTCGAAGTCGGTTAAAAATACTCAAAAAAATGTCATCTTCCACAGCTACCAACATTCGACGCGAAGTTCCCAGCGCGAGTGTTCGGCATCCCGTTCCCCGACATCACGTGGTACAAGGACGGAGTTCCCCTGCGCCACAGCGATAAGTACAACCTGAAGAGAGACGGTGACGCCTGCTGCCTCTACGTGCGCGACCTGGCGCCCGAGGACGCCGGCCGGTACAAGTGTGTGGCCAGCAACAGGGAGGGGGAGGCCAGCTGCGAGGCCAATCTCGAGGTTGTGGACAAGATGTGAGTGTATTTATGTACTTATTTTTAATGTCCATGTGTTAGTTGGCCTCGGTGTTTTTTCTGGTGGTCGCCACTGTTGATTCTTGCTTACAGAAGTTACAGTTGTTTGGGGATAATGTAGCGGACTTGTCCCAAAAAAAAAGAGCCTATTACCATCAATCAGGTTCCTAATCCAGCAACTGTGGAAAAATCGAAACACTTTCATCAGGGATCCTGGTTGGCTTTTTTGGGGGAAGGTGACCGTACTATAAGTACAACACTGCTTACCCCTTTGAAGAAAATAGGCTTGATATCGTGTTATGTTAAAGTGACAGGGTATCTTTATGACCTACTAGGGTCGCGGGAGTGTTTGTAATAGCCACCTTGCCCTGTCACAGGCAACTGAAGGAAACGGGTTGGTTTTAGTCAGTAAGAATCTGACACGCTTTCCCGCTCCACCCAGAGTGGGAGTTTTTTTTTTCATGATTTCCCCCTTAAACAAGGGGATCCTGGTTGGGCTTTGCACTGTAAGACCTCTTTTTTAAATGTGACAAGGTACCCAAATGACCTCATTTATTTGACTATGAAACGTCTCCATGAAACTATGAGATTTTTTTTTGGGTTGGGAAATCATCCAATGACATCTCCCGCTCTAGTTAGAGCGGGAGGGCGTGTCACTGACTAAAACCCACCCCTGTTCCTTCTCTGCCTGAATGCCCAGGGGAGCGGTAACTCTGTTACGAATTTATCCGCTACCCCTAGGCATGCAGACACCGGCCACGATGGGCCCCGTCAGTGGTGGCTGACAACATCTCTTGTTCGTCTTGCGTGGAACACTACGCGCCGTCGACTCTCGGGCCTGGTGCTGATCGGACGGCGAGCTACCCACTGCGAGCCGTCCGCAGGCCCGGGTCTACGGAGGCCGGATCGTCTTGCGGCGCCGGAAGCCCCTGGCGTCTCCTGCGGCGGCTGCTGCTGAGGGCGTGAGGGCGACTCTGTTGTTCAGCATCCCTCACCTGTTCTACCTCCTCCTTCGCGAGCATTACTGCTTCGCAGAAGGAGGAGACTGCTTCCCATTCCCTCTCGCCCCATACCATGGCTTGAAACAGGGCCGGGCGCGCGACAGGTCGCTGCCGCCGATAAGACGATGAGATAGTGATCAAACGCGTGCCTATCAACAATAAAAAAAAATACTAAAATAATCGCAATCCATTACAAAGACAGTGATATGCTGCTTACAACGATTCAAAATAATCATCAAACTTATCATCCTCACATTTTTCAGCGCCCGCAAGCAGAAGGTAGAACCCCCAGAGTTCCTGAAGAAGATCGGCGACATCGAGGTGTTCCGCGGCATGAGCGCCAAGTTCACCGCCTGCGCCACCGGCACACCCGAGCCTGATGTCGAGTGGTATGTGATGACTTCCATTTTTCATTTAACAGAGATAGAATGGAAAGGATAAGCCTGGAACTGTGTCACGTAGCGGAGCTGGAGTAGCCGGTGACACGTATAAGAGGGTCCTAGGAGTGACACGCTGCGGAGCTCGGAGGTGGTGGTGACACGCAGAGGAGGTCGTAGAGTAGGAGGACCGTAGAGGACGACCGTAGATGAGAAGTTGGATACAGAATAACACACGACGACTTAAGACGTATATGTCATCATTTACAGTAGGCTTGATTATAATTATGAAGCTTTCACTAATCGTACGTACACCATAATTATGTACTACTCCAACACTCTGATTAGGTGACAGAACAACAATTTAAAATTTTATATCAAAACATGCAAAGTATCTATAACAAGCAACATCTACTTGAAGCCTTCCTTCACGAAAGAACAATATATAATGCTATATGCCTATGTGAGACTTGGCTATCACCAGAAAAATTGGAAAATTTAAATTTTAGCGGTTACAAAATTGCAGCATCTTACTGTCGCCGTACTCGAGAAGGTGGCGGCGTCTGTATCTTGTTACAAAACCATTTAGAGTAAAGAAATTTGTGATATTAGTAATATGTCTGTAGAGTTTTGTATAGAAGTATGTGCAATAGAATTACTTAAGGAAAATATACTTATAGTTACTATTTATTGGAATAGAAAAGAGGAGGAAGTATTTACTCGCCAATTAAAAGAAATTATGTATTATATTAATAATAAGTATTCAAAATATAATGTGATATTAGGTGGAGACCTAAATATAAATATCTTAGACAGCTGCTTAAAAACTAACTTATTCTTAGATCTAATGTTGGAACATAAATTCATACAACATATTAAAGTCCCCACACGTATCTCACAAACTACCTCAACATGCTTAGACTTAATTTTTACAAATTTTAATTATAAAAATAATTATACTACTGTAGAAGAATTAGGTCTGTCAGACCACTGTGCAACCATCTTTCACATGAAATTATTCAGTGACAGCAATAAAAAAACAAATTGGTTCACGAAAAATAGATTATATAGTACCCAAAATGTAGAAAAATTTAAATCCGAATTAAAAAACCAAAATTGGAATGAAATAATAGTATCAAATAAAAATATAGATGAAAACTACACTGCGTTTAATAACATAGTAAATAATATTTTAAATGCGTGTTTTCCGCTGCAAAAAATTAAAATTAAAACGACCTATAAGAAGTACTGGCTAACTAAGGGTATTAAACAATCTTGCAAAAACAAAAGACTACTTAAAATACTTACCATGAAAACAAGCAATCCCGTATTATCAAAATATTATAAAAAATACGAAAAAATCCTAAAGCAATCTGTAATAACAGCAAAAAAACTACAATATATAAATAAAATTAAAAAATCAACAAATAAAGTAAAAACAATGTGGAATATAATAAACGTGTCCTCGGTCCACAGCACTGAAAAGTTAACCAAAAGAATTTTGACTTCATCACTGGTTAACTGTGAAGTGCCGTGCTTGACCGACGCAATGAACACTTGGAAAATGGCTTGCCCGGACACGGCGTTGCCCGAGAACCCGTTCTCCCAGAGGCAGTGGGACGAGCCGCTCTGTAGTTTGGTACGGAATAATCTCTTAAATACGTCAACCAATACTGCTGAGCGTGCCCGCCTGCTGGCTGTGGGTGAATGGGAGTCGGGCCTCTGGCTACAGGCACTGCCGTCACCCAACATAGGTACTATGCTGAGTGACACCACCTTCCGGATCGCTACATGTCTGCGTCTGGGTGCTCCTTGCGGAGCTCCACATCGCTGCCAATGTGGTGAAGCAGTCGACCATCTCGGACACCATGGCCTATCCTGCAGTAGGAGCGCGGGTCGTATGGCACGGCACGCCAGCATTAACGACATCATCCGTCGGGCTCTTGTCACCGCCGGTGTGTCAGCCGTTTTAGAACCTCATGGCCTGGCACGTGACGATGGAAAGAGGCCCGACGGGATGACAATAATGCCTTGGAAGATGGGTAGGCCTTTGGTGTGGGATGCAACATGTGTCGACACCCTTGCGCCACCTCATCTTCTTAGCACGGCGGGCTGTGCTGGGGCGGCTGCTACAGGTGCAGAAAACCTCAAACGGCGCAAATATAACAACCTTATTGGGAGTTATATGTTTGAGCCGTTTGGGGTTGAAACACTAGGGCCATGGGGTCCGAGTGCTCATCGAGTTTTCCATGACATCAGCAAACTTTTAGTCGACTCTTCACGTGACCAGAGGGCTGGCCTTTTTTTCGGCCAACGAATCAGCATTGCCATTCAACGTGGCAATGCTGCCAGCGTTCTGGGCACTTTTCCCATTGACAGCGAGGTGGACGAATTTTTTGATGCCCAATGAGCTTTACCACTACCGGATTTTTTATGCCTCTTGTACATATTTTATTTATTAAGTTATTTATTAGTTTAATTAGCTATTTTAATTAGATATTATAATAAATGTGTTACAAAATAAAAAAAAAATAAACGAAAGAACAAATAAAACATTAGAAAGGGAAAAAATTAACATAAAATTACATGATAATAATAACTTGATAACTGAACCTAAGCATATAGCTAATATTTTCAATGACTTCTTTGCTTCTATTGGAGAGAAAACCTCACCAGCAAAAGGAGCCCCTGTGATGTGCCCCACTGAGAACACCATGTTTCTCAGCCCTGTAGATCCCTATGAAGTAAATAATATAATAAAAAACCTAAGAAATAAAAGGAGCTATGGTGTAGACCAACTTCCCCCATTTCTTCTTAAGCAATGTGCAGACGAATTAACCCTACCTTTCTATAAATTAATTAATCAATCTTTCGAAGAAGGTACCTTTCCAAATCAACTTAAAATAAGTTTAATAAAACCCATTCACAAGAAAAATTCAAAAACCGACCCAAATAATTATCGTCCTATCGCACTATTACCAACTGCGTCTAAAATCTTTGAGAAGGCTATGTGTGACCGCGTTTACTCATTTTGTGAAAAGTTTGCGATACTTGACGACTGCCAAAACGGTTTCCGAAAAAACAGGTCTACAACGTTAGCAGTCTACAAATACGTACAAGAGGCTTTAACTATTATTAATAACAAAAATTACGCCATCGGTATGCTACTCGATATGACTAAAGCCTACGATAAGGTGCAATTTAAAATACTATTGGACAAGTTACATGGGATAGGAATACGAGGTAAGGCTCACGAATGGTTTGCATCGTACCTAAAGGATAGGGTACAATTAGTAGAGATAGAATATTTCGATAACAGCACTAATGAAATTATAAAAATTAGATCCGACAGTAAACCAGTTAACGCGTCAATTCCCCAAGGTAGTGTAATAGGGTGCCTTTTGTTCCTTATTTATATAAATGACCTTCCTAAAATTATAAACGGACCATGTGTTCTATTTGCAGACGATATCTCTCTACTCACCACATGCCAAAACGATGACGATATAAACGCCAAATTAAACTCCCTTCTTTCTACAGCTGTAAACTGGATGAATAACCACAATCTAGAAATTAACTTCACCAAAACCAAACTAATTACTTTCCATCCCCATCAAAAATCCCCATTAAAACTTAACTTCATATTCAATGACACAAAACTAGAACAAGTTAACGAATTTACCCTCCTCGGTTTGTCTATAGATACCCATATCAATTGGAAATCCCATATACAGAAAATAAGAGCTAAACTATCAAAATTTTCATATGCCCTACGTGAAATTAAAAAAACTACCAACCTGCAAACTGCAATTGTCACATACTATGCATATGCCCAAGCATGGCTTAGCTATGGGGTCATGCTATGGGGAAACAGTACTGATTCTCAAACTATATTTATTTTACAAAAGAAATTAATTCGAATAATAACTAATATTGAACAAACAGAGAGCTGCAAACCATACTTCCAAAAACACAAAATATTCACACTTCCCTGTTTATATATCTTTGAGTTATGTAAATTTGTCAGAAAACACCCAGATTTGTATACCACTTGCGAAGAAACACAGACTAGATACACTTTACGACACAACAAAAATAAATTAAATATACCTCAATCCCGATTGGAAATGCACTCAACCAGCCCTTTAGTTATGTCCATCAAAATTTATAATAAGTTGCCAGAAAATATTAGAGAAATAAGCAAAATAAATATATTTATTAATAAATTGAAGCGATTTCTCGAATCAAAGTCTTACTACACAGTAAAGGAGTTCTTAGATGATAAATCGATTCCAAAATAATTTCTTTTTCTCTCTCTTTTACACCAAACATTTTGTAGAAAAATAGAAAACCCAATATAAACATAAATACATAAAAAAATTAAAATTAAAAAAATAAATAAAAATAATCTATGAATAAGAAGAATAATTTAATAATAATATAAGAACTTCATAATAATTACTTACAATTAATAGCAATTTAATATATCTATATACGCAAACCTTATATATATACATAATATTATACATACACCCAATAAACCACAACTAATAATTTATATTGCTTAATTGAATAACTACTTAGCCCTCTCCTCTCTTCTACTTTGCTGTGCCCGACAGGGTCCATATTGATATTTTATTATGTTATACCACCTATTTAACACATATGGAATGCAATAAAGTATTGAGTATTGAGTATTGATAGGTGCATATTTAAATTGTTTTATTGTCAGAACCATGCCTAAAAACTCTGGAAAACTTGTAACTGTCAGTTATTGTAAATTAGCAAAATGACAATGATAGGCAGGAGCTTAGTCTAGTTCGGCAGCAGAATTAGAACTGATTTTTTATATACGAGTAAAAACAGAGACTATTGACAGAGAAAACAAGTAATACATATTTGAATTTCAAATGAAAAAAGGTAGGAAAGAACGTAATTTTGGAATAGAGGTCATAAAATAAACAAGGCTTTAACACTGCCTTGTTACAACTGGGTCTCAAAATTAACCACTGCAAGACCAAACTAATGGTAGCAGACCAAACCAACCTGCCCTTGAGATGTGGTGCTAGAGGAAAATTGTTCAGATTCCTTAGACTGCATTCCGCACCAACGAGTTCATTTTACGTGAACTCAAGAACCAAATACGCTCTACGCTGAACAGGTTCATGAGATTAGATTAAGTTACAATCAAGATTAGAAGGAAAATCACCCCTCACAAGGTTAATCAACGAAAGAATCAAGGTTAGTCCCGCAAACCCACTGAAGACTGGTAGCACAGGACCAATCGCTGTTGCAATCCTTAAGGCATTCGGCTTTATTTATGAAAATGATACCAGAAATATTCTAAATTTGTTATTATTTCAGGTTCCGCAACGACGAGAGGCTGTTCCCTTGCGAAAGAATCCGCATGGACAAGGAAACCACTGGTCTTCTACGTCTTACCATCAGCGGAGTGGACCCTACTGATGTAGGCACCTACAAATGCAGGATCTACAACCCTCACGGAGAGGATACGTGCAGCGCGCAGCTTACTTATGATAGTGAGTATAACTTAGTGCACATGAGTAGACCATGGTCTACTGACATCAGCGATAGTAGATCTACTGATGTAGAGGCCTGCTACTGCAGGATATCTTAGTTCAAAATGTTTTTTTTTTATAATTTTATTAGTAAATATTTATTAATTTGTCATTATGTACATAATCGAAGCTCACACAACCAACTGTTTCAAAAAAAATTGTATCAACCCAACCAAGTAGACTGTTCTTCAAGATAAAGGATAATATCTTAGTTTAAAGCACAAGGGTCTTATTTATCCACTACCACCATGCCACTGCCATTTTTGTTATTTCAACACTAATGTTACTTAAAGACTAATCTTTTGGTGAAATAAATGATTACCTACTTACTTAAAATTCTAAGAAATAAGAAGAAAGCCACTTTAAAAAACTATTCTCCTCTGCAGCCCTGGAACCCCACACCAGCAAGCGCCCCATTGGCGACCAGTACTCGGACTTCGACAAGATGAAGAAGACCGGCATCCCCATGCCGCTGGCAGACAGGCCCATCATCAGGAGCATGGCTGACAGGCACCTGACCCTGGGCTGGAAGCCGTCTATACCACATGGACCGAGGTTCCCCGTCACCTATCAGGTAAAGTTGTGGACTGAGAGGCTGTTTGTTTGTCACGTGATAGCCGGAGTGTGTCGGTCGGGTTGAAATGCGGTCGACTCCAACCGCAGCACGACTGCTCTCGAGCAGTCCGTTTATAAAGGGCCTAAAGACAGCATTTAAGGTGAAAGCGCCAGGGTAGCACGCGAAATTCAAATTTTATTACGTTTTCTGCAATTTTTCATACTTCCACCAACACACAATCTGACACTGAGCTGCAAATTGCAAAAAACGTAAGAAAATTTTAATTTTGTGGGCTACCTTGGCGCTTCCACCTTAATCAAAAATACTGTAAAACTAGCTCTTCGTGCGCATGCGCGTTGCATTTTTTTCATATATCGACCGCTTACTACTGATATAAAAATAAAATAAAAATGTCTTTTATTCCACTAATTACAATTTTTTTTTAAATACTTATATTCAGCTCTTCTTCTCAAACTATGACTTCTTCGTGTCCTTTCTTAAGCCTTTGTCTTATATTCGTAGCAGTCACCTCTATGACGTAGGCCTTTCCTAAATCAGTCTTGACTTCTTACGAATCCCCATGAACACTCCCCCAGGTGGAGATGTGCGAGGTCCCCGACGGCGACTGGTTCACAGCGCGCACGGGGCTGCGCTCGTGCGTGTGCGACATCCGCAACCTGGAGCCCTTCCGCGACTACAAGTTCCGCATCCGCGTCGAGAACAAGTACGGAGTCAGCGACCCCTCGCCCTTCGCCATCACGCACAGGTAATTTTGACAGCTACTTGGAGAATGGACTGAGTAATTTATTAATAGCCGTTATGAAAAAATGATGAGAGTGAAATTGTAAGTTGCGTGCGCATCACTCTCACACAAAATTCACAGGTTGAAGTTAGCCAGAACCGATCCACCCTGAAGTTAGCTATGGTCTGCGGTTCATGAAGAATGATTGTTTTCCTTTTGTAAAGTTTGTGACAGTTTGGTTTTTTATCTTGTTACGCGAAAGAAGTATAACTTTATACGTGCGTACATAAGTACACACTTTTTTTTTTGAGGGTGGCAAATCATCAAATTACTTCGCTCGCTCTGGGTGGAGCTAGGTCGTGTCAGACTCTTACAGACTAAAACCGGGTGGGTTTTAGTCTGTGTTCCTTCAGTTGCCTGTGCCAGGGCAAGGTGACTCTTTCGAACACGCCCGTGACCCTGGCGCGGGCTACTGAAGAAATACGGGTGGGTTTCAGTCAGCAAGAGTCTGACACGCCCTCCCACTCAACCAGTGCGGGAGAAATTTATTGTACAAGAAAAATGCTTCAAGTTTTTTTTTTCCTATAAGACAAAAAAAAATTGAAGCATGGACTGAGAATTTTGTATTAGTAACCTGTTTTGCTCGACTGCAGGACATAGGCTTCCATCCTGTCTTTGTCTATATCTCTGATCAATCTTTTTGATGAGAGGAAGCAACAGCTTCATAAAGTTGGTCGCTGTATACAGGGTGTAAAGATTTTCGTTACTACATCTACAGCGTGTTACGAAATGCGTGGTCACATTTTAAATAATGCTTCTACCCATAAAAATTAACAACTACTTCAAGAAAGAAATAGTCAAATCCAATAAGAAATTTTAGATATTCCATACTAATTTTAGATCTTCCATACTAATTTTAGATCTTCCATACTAATTTTAGATTTTCCATACTAATTTTAGATCTTCCATACTAATTTTAGATCTTCCATACTAATTTTAGATCTTCCATACTAATTTTAGATATTCCATACTAATTTTAGATTTTCCATACTAATTTTAGATCTTCCATACTAATTTTAGATCTTCCATACTAATGTTGGATCTTCCATACTAATTTTAAATCTTCCACACTAATTTTGGATCTTCCATACTAATTTTAGATCTTCCATATTAATTTTAGATCTTCCATACTAATGTTGGATCTTCCATACTAATTTTAAATCTTCCACACTAATTTTGGATCTTCCATACTAATTTTAGATCTTCCATATTAATTTTAGATCTTCCATACTAATGTTGGATCTTCCATACTAATTTTAAATCTTCCACACTAATTTTGGATCTTCCATACTAATTTTAGATCTTCCATATTAATTTTTATCAGCCGATGATAATTTTGTACAGTAAGGCCTTTTTTTTTTGAGAATTTACTTTAGCTTCCTTGAAGAAAGTTGTTCATTTCCGTGGGCAGAAGGGTATTTAAAATATACAGATGCATTTCCAGTTCACCCTGAAGAAAGAGACAGAACTACTGTGGAGCCAGTACCTGTCCTTTCTCGGTAGTTCGTAGTGACGGAGATGACACTGCAAACCTGTGACTTGGCCCAACCTTCAAGAAAAATACAACTATTCGCACGTTCGGTTTGCCTCTCTCACACTATTCTGACTGTATTTAGGTAGTTCACAGCTGATCCATCTAGAAGAATAGATCGAGCGGTCCCTACGCTCAGTCTATTCTTCTAGATGGTTATGTAAGAACCCTGTGTTATTTTACTGATAAATTTATTTTCAGTTCTCTTTTATTTTTTAAGCAAATGCTGGGTTTTTGGTCATAATAGACCTATGTTATATTTAATTAGAACTGTCAATTTTAACAGAATAAACTAAGTATAATATATGTTTTCTTTCTGTTCTTTTCTGTCTAGGTCCAAGCTAGAACCAGACCCGCCAAAGTTCATCCCATACTTAGAACCAGGAATCGACTTCAGACCGGAAACGTCTCCATACTTCCCTAAAGACTTCGACATCGAACGTCCACCCCACGATGGGTATGCGCAAGCTCCACGGTTCCTTCGCCAGGAGTATGACTCTCAATACGGTGTGAAGGGCCACAACGTGAACCTGTTCTGGTTCGTGTACGGGTACCCGAAGCCCAAGATGACGTACTTCTTCAATGATGAACCGATCGATATTGGGGGCCGGTACGACTGGAGTTACACCAGGAATGGACAGGCTACGCTGTTTATTAATAAGTAAGTATGTTTAAATTACTATACAAAAATACTAGAAAGTGGTGATGGGGTCTTTGGGGACTGTCTTTATGTTGAAATTTGACGTTCAAAAAATCCTGATTCTCAGCCTAGTTTGAACAAATGACTTGATTTTGATTAATTCGATTTTACTTGAGGAAAAGATGATACTTACATTAAAACATTTACTTGCCAAAAAGATCGTTATAATTTTAGGAGTCTATGTTTGGTATGTTACGGTTTGTAAACTCCTAATTAAGGCGTATATAGCCGCCAAGTGGCGCCCTCATTGAATAAAAAGTCGTAGCAAAGCGTAGAACATAAAGATTAAAAAGTCCCATGTTGCGTTTGTTACAAAGAGCTTAAGGTATTTTACGTTGTTGAAACAGGACTCAAAGTGTTTCGTATCCAAAGTAGTAAGCAAAAGTACTAAAAACGGCCGTTTTTGACACTTCTGCCTACTACTTTGGATACGAAACACTTTAAGTCCCGTTTTAACAACGTAAAAATACCTTATCCTATTTGTAACAAACGCAACGCAGGATTCTTTATATGGTCATGTAAAGAGGATGAAACACATGTAACCAAAAGAGTTATGAATATAAATGTGGATGGATGGAGAGGGAGGCGGAGGCAGGAGCCCAAAGAAAAGATGGATGGATTGTGTGAGGAGTGATATGAAAGAAAAGGGAGTTAGTGATAGCGGGACGGCTGACAGGACAGAATGGAAGAAAAAAACGTGTTGCGCCGACCCCAAGTAACATGGGATAAGAGCAGGAAGATGATGCAACACAAGATTCTTTAATTTTTATTTTCTAGGCTAAGATACGAATTTTTATTCAATGAGGGCGCCACTTATGGGGAGGTAGGCCCTTAATACTGCTTCGTCTGGTCATAGAAGGTTACAGGCCGTTTAATTAAAGTATTTTGTTAACTTAATAATGTTCATGTTTATTACGTAGTAACCCCAGAAATACAACCTTCCGTTCCGACCAGTGTGTAGTAACTGTCCCGCCATCTTGCTAACATAAGTTTTAGCTTATCAAGCGTTCTGCCTTTTGTACTTACATTGTGTCCCTACATAATCTTAGGATTTAAAGACGAAGAACGAAAATTCGTTATATTAGTGAGAGAAAGTTGACGAGGCAGGACCTTTTATCTACGTCAAAACTTTTTGAAATACATTGAAATTTGAACCGGTTTTATGGTTAAATTAAACTCACATACACTTACCGTTACGGTCATACAGCACATTAAAATCTTTTGTTAACTGTTACTTAGATCACAATTATTGTTTTTCCTAGTTGAAAATATCCAAACAGTATAAAATATGTTAAGTACAATTCATACACAAACCTTGTAATAAAATCAACTTTTTCATTCCCCAGAATGTTAGAACGCGACGCCGGCTGGTACGAGGCCGTGGCCACCAACGAGCACGGCCAAGCTCGCCAGCGAGTCCGTCTCGAGGTGGCCGAGTACCCCACCTTCATCCGCAGGCCTGAGGAGGTGGTGGTGCTGCAGCGCAAGACCGCCAGGATCGAGGCCAGGGTCACTGGCGTGCCCTACCCGGACATCAAGTGGTACAAGGACTGGCAGCCGCTTGCACCCAGCAGTAGGACGAAGGTAAGAAAAACATAACGCGCCCGTATTCCCCGACTTGATCAAAGTTGCATGAGGTCCTCCGTCCGTTTTGTTTTTTTTTTTTTGTTATTTGGGAGAAACCTTGAAAAGGCGCCTGGAATTTTGGGAAAAATACCAGGGAGTGTGGGATTTTTAACCACCCTTGTGATCACCGTCAGCACGTGGAAGGGGTCCTTTTAGGGCACATCCCTGAGGAGACTGTAAAGGGCTCTACCCTATACAGTGTGTAACGAAAAGGTGTGGTCATATTTTAAGAACCGGTTCTGTCCATGGATATGAACTACTTTCTGTAGAAAAAAAATTGAAATATAAAAAAAAAATTGGTATTCCATACAAAGTTATCGTCAGCTGATCAATATTTGTATGGGAGGTAAAAATATATTTTGAGAATTTCCTCAGGGTCTGTTGAAGAAAGTTGTTCATATCGATGGGCTAATACAGTTCTTAAAATATGACCACACCTTTTCGTTTCAGCCTGATATCCCCTGTAGTGCAGGTAGGGTACATCAATCCTCGCGTTTCAACTTTGTTTTGTACAGAATTAGGCGAGGAACAAACTAGTAAAGTTGTTATATCGTACGCGGGTTGAAAATAGATTACGCACACAGAAACAATGTACACCTACACACACCTACACACACATTGAAGATCTTGCCGCCTTCGTGAGATAGAACAACTTTACTAACATAAATTGACGTAAAGAATAGGTACCTTATGAAAGTATAAGCCAAAAGCATTTTCGCGAGCTTTAAAGTTTTTTTTTCAAACTTCTATAAGTTCTTAGATACTGGAGATTTCATAATGATTTTGTAATGATTAAAATAAACATTTCCGAGAGCAAATTTTTATTGCCCTCCCGTATGGTGAATTGATTTCTGAAAAAGAATTACATTTTCATCATCCAACCCGACTATCCCCATAACTTTACACGTATTTTAGGCTGTCGGAAATAAAATTAAGACGTGGTTCTAATTTCTCCAGATCCAGTTCATCGAACCAGACACTTGCCTGCTGGTGATCCACGACGCGATCCTGAAGGACGAGGGTCTGTACTCCATCTCAGCAAGGAACGTAGCGGGAAGTGTCAGCACATCAGTCATGCTGCACGTCGAGGAGTCAGAACATGAGTACTCCGACAGGTCAGTGAACCATAATAATCTGTACTTCCATACTTATTAATATTTATGTATGGATATTATAAATGTGACAGTACGAGTAAGTCTGTCTGTCTATCTGGTCCCTCTTCACGGCTGAACGGATTTGGTAGAAACTTGAGACACGGGTAGATCATGTCCTGGAATAGGACATACGATAGTTTTTATCCCGGAAGTAAGTTCCCTTGGGATGAATTTCGAATTTCACGCGCACGAGCCGCAGACAGAAGCTAGTAATTATAGTATGTTGCTTGCTTCCCCTAAGAGGTAGGCAGAGGGTTGTGGTATACCCATATTCTCCCAGTTATGGTATAAATCCTATGTAACAGACAGTAAGTTGGAGAGCAGTCACTTAGCCCAGTGGTAACGGCCGCAACTTACAAGTTGTAAGTCGTGAGTTCGAACTCAGGCAGACGCTTAACTTTGTGTTGTTTCATCACCACTGCTCTCAAAACGGTGAAGGAAAATACCGTGGGGAAACCGGCATGTCCTAGAACCAAAATTTCGAAAACATGATCCACGAACCCACATTGGGCCCGCGTGGTGCATTAAAGCCCACACCCTCTCATAGCTTAACCTGATGGATTGACCCATGCGGCGGTTATTACTTTAGCCACGAGCTCCTCCATGGACAGGAGCAGTATCTAAGGCATGACTACCCATATCCGTTACATCCTGTATAGCTAATAGACAATAAGAACGGCAAAAACATTAAGTTCTCACCAGAAGGTTCTTCATTCGCAAGTCTCATCGATCAGAAACGACCTCTTTTCTCAATGACTAGCTACACCTACTTAGCCATATTTTATTAAGTAAGGTTATCAAGCGCAAATTCGATCGTGTATCGAGTACTGCTCTCATCTTTGGGACGGATCTGCCAGATACCAGCTTGATACCCTTGAGACAATTTAGAAACGAGCCAAGAGGATCATCGACAATGATAAGCTCCAAAGTCTTGTGTATCGACGCCGAGTTGCTAGCCTGTCGGTTTTCTATCGATTACATTTTGGGGAGTGTGCGACGGAATTGCATAATTTAATTCTGTCCACTAGACGTACGGCGATGCGCCACCGGTATATAGTGGATATCCCACCCACACGCCCATAACTTTTTGAGAACACATTCATTGTGCGTACAGCTAGGGAGTGGAATTCCCTGCTGCAGTCTGCGTTTCCTGATAGTTACAACCTAGGAGTCTTTAAGACAAGAGTGAAAAGGTTACTTCTAGGCAAGCGTGCTCCATCTTCGACCACATCATCGCTTACAATGGTAAGATAGTGGTCAAACGCGTGTCTATGAACAGTAAAAAAAGTATTTGTTTTATTTACCTTTGTCCGTCTTTTCAATGCGGGGTGCTAACTGAAAACAAGCACTGGCTGTCTAACGCCCAGCGAATGCAGAGATGCCTTTTCGGTGTGGGCGCGCAATTTTATTGTATCACTCGTCTGTACTATTATTTTCTTTTACTCTGTACGTGCTAACATGATAGCTCGCAGGTTTGCACGCTGTTCGAGTGAAGTCAAAATCGCATTATTCCGTGTATATTGTACTTCATTCTACGCGTGTAGCCTGTGGGCTCATTTTACACTAAAGGCATACAGCGCCCTCCGAGTCCAATATAATAATGCGTTTAGGGTGCTGATGGGGTTGCCGCGTTACTGTAGTGTTTCAGGGATGTTTGCTGAAGCCCGCGTAGATTGCTTTTATACAGTAATGCGTAAGAGATGCGCATCCCTGGTACGCAGGGTGCGGGGTGGCACCAACAGCATCCTAAAAATGATCTGTGGCCGACTGGATTGCGCGATCGTTAACCGGTGCTGCGAGATTTCTGCTGGACTTGCAGCATAGTAACGATGTGCCATATTTGTGTTAGGTTAATTTCATTGATTGTATATAATTTAGTTTACTAACATAGATATAAGTCAAAATGTTACTAATACTATGAGTTGTGTTGCTCGAATAAATAATTTAATTTAATTATTATTATTTGTGTTTGTTGCTGTTTTTTTTGTCCGTGGTGCCGATTCTCTTGTTCAATAACTAAACTAAAGTTAGAGAATCGCTATCTTTTACTAAAAGTCTAAAAGGCAGCGCGAGAAAAGGACGGCTATAGCTATGAACTAAGTTAGAGATGTCAAACTAGTTTAGACCTTGCGCTTCACCGTGTCTTTAGTCGACATGTTTTTAGGTGTCGTCTTAACTTGTGTGGAAATATCAGTTCATCTAAATTTGACAGCTCTAATTTACGACCGTCTCTTTCTTGTTTTATTAGAGAGAAAGAGATAGCAATAGCCTAAATTAAGTGTAGTTTGTGCACTATAGAATCGGCAACCGTGTCGAATAAATATTTTCTATTCCATTCTTCTCTTGTCTGACTACATCTATGTATTTACTGCTTATTATTATAAACAGTACACCTAAGACTACCTACAGTACTGTCTTTCCTTTTTCTCTATAAAATCCATCCAAAAGGTTGTCTTGAAAAGATCGCTTTTAGCGACAAGGCCGCCCATTGTTTCACCCAATGTATGTTTTCTTCATTTATAATTTATATGGTGTACATAATAAACAGTAGGTATTATATTCTATCCTATTCTACATCCTCACTCTCCCACAGGATCCGCGAGCACCCTCCGCGCGTGAAGCCCAGCACGAAGCCCTTCGGCGACTTCTACGACCTCGGCGACGAGCTCGGGCGCGGCGTGCAGGGCGTCGTGTACCACGCGGCCGAGAGGCTCAATGGTACGTGGACTTACACACTGTTTGATTAAATGGCTGGGCAGCGTCCTATGGACCAACATTTGACCATACATAACAGACAGATATGTTGCTGGGGAGTTTATTTGCGCCATTTCTTCTTCACAAACACTGCTAAAACACTAAGGGCTGATTTCACCAATTCTAAACGCCCAGTTTTCGACGTTTTAGTAGCTCGCTTAAACGTTTTAGTAACGCGTTTAGTCGCTGTCATAAAGCTGAAGAGTTTCAACATTACGCTGCGACCAACAGGAGCGGAGAATCAATGAAAATGTGGCAAAAACGGGAAAACAATCCTTTTGAGAGCTTCAGTTGCGTGCGCTGCGTAAATGGTTAAAGTTACGCAAAAATTATGTATAACGGAATTGTTCTCCTTTTAAAGTTACGACAGCATATCTCTATCTTCTCACTATAATCTTTTTTATGGTAATCAAATTTGTTCTAAAACAATGCATTGTTTGCGAAGGGTTTTTATAAACATTATATTAATCCTTATCCAAATAAATACGTTATTCATCATAAGTATTTAATTTTGAACAAAATTGTCCTTGACATCATTTGATTTCAATGAATATCTTAGGAGATATCATTAAATCAGTTTGACGTAAATCGAGATACACCGATCTTTAAACTAGATTACGCTAAGCTAGTTCAGTAATAAGTTATTTTTATAGCGAGCAGGCGTTTTTGGGGGACTGTCTTTTAGAACTTTGACGTTCAAAAAGTGGCACTCAGCGTAGTTTGAATAAATAACTTGATTTTGATAACAAAAATATACTTATTTATAAGTAGACCTGCATGTCTACTTGTAAATAACTATATTTTTAAATATTAGACCATAACCCCGATCTTTAAATTGTAAATCTGAAAAAAGTGTCACTTGATAAAACTTAGAAGAAACTTAACTGAAACCTATTGAATTCTTACTCTTGATACAAAAAAGACCAATTGTTTATATATTAGAGCAGATCAGCATGGAATATATGTGGGAGGTCTATTCTCAGTAGTGGATGGAAATAGACTGGCAATGCCAATTAGTTCCCGATCATCTAAAATGCACTCACAGGCTTGAATTTGCGGAACTTAGTGAAATCACAAAATGTTGGCCTACCAACCTCATGACCAATTCAACTAACCAACCAACTTGCAACCAATTGATCTCCGCAACCTCATCTCGATCGTTAAATTATACTCTTGAAAATTCTACTCCACAGGACGAAATTACGCTGCAAAGATAATGCATGGCCACTCAGCCCTGAAGCCGTTCATGAAGAACGAGCTAGACATCATGAACCTGCTGAACGACCGCCACCTCATCCGGCTGTACGACGCGTACGAGCACGAGCACACCCTGGCGCTGGTGCTGGAGCTGGCCGGCGGCGGCGAGCTGGTGCGGGACCGGCTGCTGCGGAGTCAGGGCTACACGGAGAGGGAGATCGCCGGCTACATCCGCCAGCTGCTGCGGGGCGTCAAGTATATGCACGATAATAGTGTCGCGCATTTGGGGCTGACGGTGAGTTTTTTATTTTATTTTTTAGGGTTCCGTACCCGAAGGATCAAAACGGAGCCCTATTGCTGTCACTCACGTGTCCGCCGTCTGTCACAAAATTTTGTTCCGAAGAATTTTTTAACTTCCCATTGACCTATAACCTTGAAATTTGGTGATATATGTAGTTTGTTATTACGTATATTTTACTAACAAATATCATTAAACATAATTTGATAAACCAGATTTTTTCTTTGAAATGGGAATTGCAATGATCATTTGGTACGGAACCCGAAATGTGCGAAGTCCGACACGCACTTGGCCGATTGTATTTCTAAATAAATCTTTTAGGATATACGGCAATCAGATTTATAACTTTTCAAACTGTACCCCCCAGATCGGCGAGCTGCTCCTCTCGCACGCCGGCTCCGACGAGCTGAAGCTGTGCGACTTCGGCCTCTCTCGCAAGATCATGTTCAACAAGCACGCCTCCCTGGACTACGGCATGCCCGAGTTCGTGGCGCCTGAAGTGGCCAGCGGAGAAGGAGTCTCCTTCGCCGCAGACATGTGGAGCATCGGCATCATAACCTACATCTTGTTGAGTGGCCACTCGCCATTCCGAGGAGTCAACGACAGGGAAACCCTCTTCAGGATCCGTGAAGGAACCTGGGAATGGCACGATGAGGAGTGGTGGTCCCGCCTCAGCACTGAAAGTCGCGACTTCATCTCGAAGCTCCTAATCTTCAACTGGCACGAGCGTATGGACGTGAGCTCTGCCCTGTCGCACCCCTGGCTGGGGCTGGCCGATAAGATCTATCAGGAAGAGTACCAGATTAGTACTGATAGGCTGAGGAATTATTATAATTTGTATAGGTGAGTTTTTTGAACATATTTTCTTCTATGTGCCGACTGTGATATTTAAACAAACGGATCTAGGAATGTGACCAGCGAATCTTTCCCAAAGCGAACAGGGATTCTTAAGGGCAAGATTCAGCGATTAGACTTTACTATGTAAAGTTAGCGTCATATACGAATGTGAACATTATTTTTATAAAATTAAAGTCGAAATTCATATGAAATGATTTTTAACATTTGCTGATTAGAATGTGTAGGTACGTCTTTTAAGACATATGGAAATCTGGTCCTTGCTGTCTCAGGTCTCACGCGTATAACATGTGATTTTCAGATCATTAAAATAAGGTTTAAAATGCATCATTGACGCGTGTTTCTGAAATCCATCAACATACGAGTACATATTCATACGAAATATAATATTAAGAATGACATGATGGCTACAAGTTGTCTAATCCACTCGATTAGCTGAAGTCTTGAGTGTGACACGTCTGAAGTTGTGGGACACACTAAAAGAATGTGCATTCATCCTATCTACCCATAAATGGCGAACATACAATCAATGAAACGGCTGCAATGAAATTTATAGATAGCCAGTTGGACATATCAATGAAATAGCCACATTAGAATTTCTTTTCTAAATAGCCCTCCTGATACAGCCAGATGCTGTCAAAGTTTTACAAATCCGAATGAGATGATGACATTTCTGGCCTCAAAAAATATATCGCAAACATTTTGCATCTGTCGAGATTCCTCTCTTATAGTGTGGGTGTTAGATTTACTACGAATTAATCTGAATACATATAAAGGTATAGATTCATTAATGTTGCATATGGAACGCGCGATAGCTCTTTTAGACGTGCGAGTTCGGCTTATGGCGGATCGGAACACTCCGCGAGTCGCTGCGCAGTAGCAAATTCATGGTTGAAGGATGGGTAACTGCGCAGCGTAACGTGAACTTCACACGCGTCATTAACTTTGAATTGAACTATATAATTTCTGACGCGCTAGGTACTATTGAAAATGAGTGCTTGTTTTTTGTAGTTTGAAAAAACTTAAAACGGAAAATATGCACCGCGCTCCTTTTTCTTCGAACCGTTCTCCTATGTCACTTAGGTTAAGCGCAACACGTTTTCATCTTCCTCCTCCCCTTGTCTACTGTCGCGTTATCGTTTACTCTCGTTCCCTTTCTTTCATATAATTTAATCTTCTTTGGCATTTCTCTCCCTCTTCAGACATTATTATCATTCATGACACTTTAAGTCTCATGTCTTTCCATCTGACGGCTTAAATCATAATTATACAGTCTTATTCATAAAATTATATGCTTAGTTTAGATAGGTACTGAGCAGCGGATTGTATATTTAAATTAGTACTCCGCCCGCGACTTCGTCCGCGTGAATTTAAAAAATATTTACAGCCTATAATGCATTCAAAAATAATGTAGCTTTCTACTGGTGAAAGAATTTTCAAATTCGGTTCGGAAGTTCCGGAGCAAACAAATTTTACCTTTTTATAATATTAGTATATAGATTAACAATGGTAAATTTTAAATTAAGAACCTGCTTATCAGTGTTTACAATAATAATCACTATGTTTTTTTTATAAATAATGTCGATAGTGTGACGGCGTAAACAGCACCCCAGTTTCACATTTATTTTTTATTTTTTAAACGTCTACTCCTGTTATCGTTGCGTTCACAAACATAACATTAAACTGTGATATTTGTTACATGCGGGAATCGAACCCGTGACACGTAGCGCAGCAGCGGAACGCTACTTTAGAAGCACATTTCGGAATAATACAAGCACATAGCAGCGCTTGCCACACTCGTAATACAGTGCACATGCACCCTAACCCAAGCCGGAAAATCACAATGATTCAATGCATTATGTCACACAGATATATTTGGCACTGCCCTCAATCAATTACATCGCGCCAATACCTAAAATAAGAAGTTGGCATCATCACCCACGCACAGCCATCACTGGTAAATGTTGTCAATGACCATGTGATGATACTCCGACATGGCTTTGACAGGGAGCCAAGCAGTAGTATGTAACCTCTTGAAGGGAAACTAAGTGGAAAAAAAAAACATTATAAATACGATATTTTTTTCAAAAAAGTACGATAATTTGCAAAAAAATACGATAATTTTCAAAAAACTACGATAATTTCAAAAATATACGATAATTTTCAAAAATATAGTGAATAAAATCTGTGTTGTATAAAATGAAGGCTATAAAAGGAGTGATTGATTGGATCAGGGACTGGACCAGCAATGCACAATGCCGCAACTGGTTCCGCCGCAAGCCGCTCAGCGGGGCCTACGAGCATCCTTCCAAGATGGTGTACCCGCCCGGAGAGACATACACTCCTGAAGGTTAGTCCAGTGTCTTTACCTATTGACTTCCTGTATTATCTTACACCAGTTTTATACTGAGGGCTTAAATTTAAACTGTGACGGGGTTCGCATGACCAAAACCTTTTTTTTTTTGTAAAAACGCTCAGGTCTTGTCAGACTCTTACTGACTAAAACTTACCTGTCTTTCTTCAGCTGCCTGGTCAGGGCAAGGTTCTCTTTCAAACACCCCTGCGACCCTGGCACAGGTAGCTGAAGGAACAGGGGTGAATTTTCCCTGTCACCTGTCAGCTTTTGTGTTTGATTCGCAGTGTTCTTTAATCTGCTTGTACGTTTTGGATCTTACCTTTCTTGATTTAGAACTGTATGTGAAGCGCCAGAGTAGCCCGCAAAATTTGAATTTTCTTACGTTTTTTGCAATTTGCAGGTCAGTGTTAAGTTGTATCTTGGTCAAAATTTCATTCGCGGCCGTAGCAAGTATGTATTTATAGAATTATAATCATTAAAATCATCAATACAACTCTTTCAGTTAGAATTGATGTCATAAGTCAAATTGCAAATTGCAAAAAACTTAAGAAAATTTGAATTTCACGGGCTACCCTGGAGCTTTCACCTTAAAAGTTTCCCACCACGATGAGTTTCGTCAACGTACCAAACAAACCGTAGGTTCAATTTCCTTTGTTGTTCTAACGTTTTATATCGATCTCGTGCGGTATTCGCTTTTGTTTTTTTTATTTTGTTAGGGTTCCGTACCCGAAGAGTCCAAACGGACCCCTATTGCTGTCACTCACGTGTCCGTCTATCCATCTGTCCGTCGTCTGTCGTCTGTCACACAGGTTTTACAGCCAAACGGTTGGAGCTACAGTCTTCAAATTTTCACAGTATAAGCATCTTGTTGACCGAAAGCCATACAAATAGTCAAAAATATATTTGGTACGGATCCACGCTTGACTACTACCGACTTGCTTGACCACCTGATGGTAAGCGATGATGTGGTCGACGATAGAGCACGCTTGCCTAGAAATAACCTATTCACTCTTGACTTAAAGACCCGCAAGCTGTAGCTATCAGAAAACACAGAAACCGACAGGGAATTCCGAATCCTTAGCTGTTTTAGTGTTTACCTTTCTCATGACAACATACCTTCAAATCTTCCTCGCAAACAGCAACTTTTGTTTGAAACAGCAAGTTTTGTTTGAAACAGCAAGTCATGTTTGAAACAGCAAGTCATGTTTGAAACAGCAATTTTTGTTTGAAACAGCAAGTTTTGCGTGAATGTGACGCATGTTTTCCCCAGCTTTTCTTTTTTTGTTGTGTTTGGTCTTTCTTTCTGTCATGTCTACCGCAAATAAACGTATTTTCTTTATTTTTCTTTCAACTATATGATAGACTATAAACTGTGTGTATTACTGCAGCGAGCCCCGAGCGTGACCCACACGATCGCGTGCCGGCCGAGCACGAGCTGAACTTCAAGCAGTGGGACCACCCCGACTGGGAGGTGTCCGCCAAGTCCGAGAGCCAGTGAGTCACACATTTACACCCTTATATTTTATACAACTCACTAACCGTATGATTAGTTAGTAGCACTGATCAGCGAATACTCCTCCTTCTTCCTTTAATTTATTGGTCTTAATTAAAAAAGGACTTTTTAAGCACAAAGTTAAGCTACGTTTCTGCTCCCCCCAGCTACCAGAACGGCCCCGACACGTACCTGCTGCAGCTGCGCGACACGCAGTTCCCCGTACGCCTGCGCGAGTACATGAAGGTAGCCTGCAACCGCTCACCAGGCTACAGCCTCAACGTCTTCGACACATACGATCCCAGGGTATGTATAATCCTAGCTCGCCGTTCGATCAGCACCATTCCCGAGAGTCGACTGCGCGTAGTGTTCCACGCGCGCCTCAAAGAGATGAGTGTCAGCCACCACTGACGGGGCCCATCGTGGCCGGTGCCTGCATGCCTAGGGGTAGCGGATAAATTCGTAACAGAGTTACCGCTCCTCTGGGCACTCAGGCAAAGAAGGAACAGGGGTGGGTTTTAGTCAGTAAGAGTCTGACACGAAGCTGCCGCTCCACCCAGAGCGGGAAAGGTAATTTGATGATATAGCTTCTATGATTCTGTTGGTCCCGACTGTCATTTTTAGATCTTTGACAGTCATTACAGGTAGTCAGAAGCTGGAAAGTCTGGCAAACTGTTAAGTTAAGGGATATCGTATCCATATCGTGTCGTACCCAGTTAGAGTTGCGGAGGTCAGCTAGGCTGTTGGTATTCAGATGCCTCCAATTAGACTATAAAAAACTTGGGGAAAGGCCAGGCAGATGTTATGGTTTCCGGTATGATAACCATGTAACGAAAACTAAATAATGCCGTCTTATTTTCAACCGAATCAAAAACAGGAGGAGGTTCTCAATTCGACTGTATTTTTTTGTTAAATAACATATTTGTAATAAGAAGACCCACTACCCAAGGCAAGAATAACCTAAATTGTTTCTCTAACCTCGACAGACCCCCATCATCCGCGAGCGCCGTCGCTTCACCGACATCATGGACGAGGAGATCGACGACGAGCGCCGCGACCGCATCAACAACTACGGCACGGAGTCCTACACCATCCGCCGCCTGCGGCACGAGCTCGGCACCAGACTCGACTCCTACGCAGAGGCACAGGCCCTCATGGAGTCCAAGAAAGACGGACAGCTACCCTTCTTCCGCGAGAAACCTCAGCTTCTCCCCGTCAGGGAAGGAGAGACTGCTCAGCTATCCTGCTTCGCTGTAGGAGACCCTAAACCCGCCATCACCTGGTTCAAAAACGACATGGTCATAGCCGAAGGACAACGCATTACGATCACTGAGGACGAAGAAGGCAGGTCTACTTTAAAATTCGAACCCGCTAAGCATCACGATATTGGCTACTATAAGGTCGTAGCGAGGAATAAGGTCGGACAGACTGTAGCAAGGACAAGGATCGTTGAGGCGACTACCCCTGATGCACCAGACAGCCCTACTGCTGCCGAAGTATCCGATACTGAGGTGCTACTAAGGTGGAAGCAGCCTAAATACGACGGTAACTCCACAGTCATCTGCTACAGTCTCCAATACAAGGCCGGAGACAGCGTGGAATGGAAAGACGTTGCCAAGAACATAGACCACGAATTCTTCGTCGTCCGCAACCTATCTCCCGACACCAGCTACCAGTTCCGACTTTCCTCCTGCAATAGGATCGGATGGAGCGACAAGGGCATCCCTACACACTTAGTCAAAACTAAAACACCTGGAGGACCAAAAATAGAAGTAACTAAAGCCATGAGACATCTGCAACAGATCACGGAATCTGGTCAAGAAGTCATTTTAGATGAGAACAAACCCAAGCTGGACTATTCGATTGAGGATAGACCAGTGGAATGGGTGTCTAATCAACAGTTCACTGAACGATACAGCTTTGTTTCCGAGTTGTGGCGCGGGAAGTTCTCGATCGTCGTCAAGGGTATCGACAAGACGAACGACAACGTTGTCGTATCGAAGATCTTGGAACAAAGGCCGGACACTGAGGTCCAGATTCAGAGGGAGTTTGAGTGCTTGAGGAGGCTGAGGCACGAGAGGATATCCAATTTATTAGGTGCTTATCAAGGACCTGGCTCTTCCGTATCTGCTTTAATCTTAGAAAAACTCCAAGGTGCTGATATCCTAACTTACCTATCAAGCCGTCACGACTACACTGAACAAATGGTTGCCACCATCGTCACCCAGATCCTGGACGGTCTTCAGTACCTGCACTGGCGAGGATATTGCCACCTGGACCTGCAGCCTGACAACGTGGTGATGGCTTCCGTCAGGTCCATCCAGGTCAAATTGGTGGACTTCGGCTCTGCGCACAAAGTAACGAAATTAGGAACAAGTGTACCGCAAGTTGGTGACTTGGAATACAAAGGTGAGAAACAACACTAACGGTTTTTCTAATTACCACTAATAAAAACAACACTTTTTATAGACACGGTTGCATCGTTTGCAACAGTATTACAACGAAGCAAACCCGAAGGAGAAGCTAGTTTTGATTTTTAGATCCTATCATTGATTTTTTAGATATTTCATGAATTTTTCGTAAAAACCCGGTGGTCCATTTTACATGGCATTCAAATATAATTGATGAGATGTTACTAAACAATCAACTAAAGTCATTTTCAACTGTCTGTACTATATCTGTTTATATTATGTCGACATTTGTACAATGCTTCAGTTTTGAACTTTTTTTTATTGTTCCCAACAGCACCGGAAATAATAAACGACGAGCCAGCGTACCCTCAGACGGACATCTGGGGCGTCGGCGTGCTGACGTACATCATGCTGTCGGGCGTGTCTCCCTTCAGGGGCGCCGACGACCAGGAGACCAAGCAGAACATCTCCTTCGTCAGGTTCCGCTTCGAGCATCTGTACAAGGAGATCACACAGGTATGGTTAACAAAGCCTGGGGTCGCGGATAAATTCCAAAGAGAGGGTGCGTTTTCGTTAGTAAAAGTCTGACACGCCCTCCCGCTCCACCCTCCACAGAGCGGGAGAAAGCCTCCAAAAAACAAAAATTG
Organism: Polia nebulosa; assembly: GCA_951329385.1. Taxonomy (NCBI): domain Eukaryota; kingdom Metazoa; phylum Arthropoda; class Insecta; order Lepidoptera; family Noctuidae; genus Polia; species Polia nebulosa. The sequence continues at coordinate 2,775,260 of OX589588.1, read as the reverse complement.
TGTGGTTATCAAACCTTACGTTTGTTCTGTAAAGCTACCAGTCTAGAAGGAAGAAGTAGTTGATACATACCTACTGGTTATAAAGGCTGCATTCTCACATGCAACATGTCTTTTTTTTTAACTCGTAAATACCTGTAAACTGTTTAAAAAAAAACTTAAAAGTTTTTGACACACTTCCCGGTTTCCGGTAGAGCTGAAATTTTGCATACATGTTTAGTTTGGATGATGATGCATGGTTAGCTACGTGACGTCATTCTAAATTCAATATGGCGGACTAATATTTTTTATGCAATCTCATGATTGGGTAGGTAATAGATATCAAATGGAAGGGTGCGCTGAGTAGATTATGATAAATAAACAGTGATACCTATTTTTAGTTTTTTTTAACACTATCGGGTGTAAAAAGACAGTTTTCGAAGCCGAAAGCCACATATTCTACCCATTATTTAGATCATTTTTTTCCACTAGACCATACCTGGGAATCCACTGGTTCTGGAGATATTGAAGGTCAAAGTCACAATTTTTTTTACTTTTTTACGAACCGAATTACAAGTGGTATTACTAACCCGGGCCTGCGGACGGCTCACAGTGGGTAGCTCGCCGTCCGATCAGCACCAGGCCCGAGAGTCGACGACGCGTAGTGTTTCACGCAAGACGAACAAGAGTTGTCAGCAATAAAGACGGGGCCCGTCATGGCCGATGCCTGCCCAGGGGTTGAGGATAAATTCGAAACAGAGTTACCTCGCCCCTGGGCACTCGGCAGTAATAGTCTGACACGCCTTCCCGCTCCACCCAGAACGGGAGAAGTCACTGGATGATTTCCCACCCCACAAAAAAAAAGTGTTATTACTAAACTTTTTTCCAAATTAACATTACCTGAAATTCGATGTTTTTTTCGAAATTACCCATTTGCAGTTATAAAAACGCAATGAATATCAAACGTATCCGACAAGTACCTACGTGGCTTAGAGCGAAGGGGCAGGGTTTAACTCCATTTGCCTGGATTCGCGTTACATTGCGCGCAATAAAAAGTTTTTATTTTCCATACCTAAAAATAAAAGTCGTTTCCCAGCAATAATTTTTGCGCAAAACTACTTTGTTAGACGTACAGTATGCGTAGTTAACGGCTTTGTGATGTGGCTTTTTACACCTCTATTATTTTTTATTTTGCAAGAATCGAAGAACTGACCTTCAATAAGTTCCAAAATATGTATCTACATAACTTGCACACTGCCACCATAATATTAAAAGACTTCTTCATGTTCAACCCAAGCTTGGGTCTCTTGACTAACAAGATAACGTTCGACCATCTGTGATTGAACTCATAATTTACCGGAAAACGCAGCGCTGGCGAGGCCTCCCACAAGATGGACCGATGGCCTGGTGAGGGTCGTGGGTAGCCGGTGGATGCGAGACGCACAGGACCGGTCATTGTGGCGACACTTGGGGGAGGCATATATCCAGCAGTGGACATCTTCCGGCCGATATGATGATGATAAATCATACTTCGCAGCACTCTATTTTCAACCCATAATTTCAAGGATTTAGGCTTTCAATTTTTCAAACTTTTAAGTTATCAAACGCCTTGAATGACGGAGATTTTATATTGCTCACACCATTTCTGCTTTCAATTTCAGGAGGCGACCCGCTTCATCATGTTCCTGTTCAAGAAGGTTCCCCTGAAGAGGCCGCTGGCAGAGGAGTGCTACGAGCACCGGTGGCTCACGCAGAGTGACTTCATGAACAAGAAGAGGGAGAGGGCACGCTTCCTCGGCAACAGACTGAAGGTACACCAGCGTTCTTTAGCCCCTTGGGCTCGGGCTAACATGGCTTCTTTTTCCATACTTCTCTATTAGTTGTCATTTTAATAGTAACCCCTTTTCTAGTCATAGAATTCTTCGGATAGTTTATCCACCTTTGTTTTAGCTTTTTTTCACAGGTACCTACTCAAAACTTGTCTCACAAAATTTTTCTCTAACCAACGTTTTTAATAAAAATCAATAAATAAAAAAAACAGATCTTATTTGAGCATATAAGACCAATATCTACAGTTTAACCAAGTCATCTCCAGTTTTATTTTTTATCAATCACTATCCCACCTGATGGTAAGCGTTGATGTGGTCGACGATGGAGCACGCTTGCCTGTCGTGTATAATAGATACACCTATTAATAGGTGTTGGTGTGTGGTCCATAATTCTCGACTATTACGTTATGGACCCCAAAAACAACACGAATAAACGAGTGACCACGCGGTTCCATTACACCCTGAATAGGATCAATATTAGAGAACCGTGCTTTGACGCCGACTTGAATCGTACTTATGACCGTCTTATAGTATAATTCGAAAACTTCAGAAAATACGAATTATTCGAATAGTTAAAACGAACGAATATTGGAAGCCCTACCGTAGGTACCCAACTTCCCGGGTGTTACCTCTGCGCGGATCGCCTCGAGGACACAGTGGAGCATACGGTAGAGATCTGCCCCGTTTGGGCGGAGCACCGCCGTGTCCTCGTAGATGCGATAGGTGGTGGCGACCTCTCGCGCCCGGCCCTGGTTCAGGTCATGGTATTTCCAACCCCCCCCCCCCTCCCCAGAAAAAAAAAATAAAAAACTTATAGATACTACAAACAATATAATATCATGATTTCCTTCCACAGGAGTTCTCGGACTCATACCACGAACGTAAATCCCGCGAGGCATCCCAAGCAGACACCGTGTCGGCAGCATTCGGCGGAGCTCGGCAGCTCGCGCGCTCCAACAGCATCCAGGACGAACTGCTCACCAACTTCTCCTCGCACTGAGCACACCGCAGGCACACTTGGGGCTTTAGACTTTAATGTTAGAGGGATAGAATCGGTATTGCTGTGTAATTGAATGAGACTTGTTACTTTCTGTCTTGAATTGAAATAAAAATGATGTCAAGTCAGAATTTTCTTTGTGATTAAATTAAATATCTTGTTTCTCTTTCTGTTCAAAGTTGATAATAACGCATCGTTAGGTATTAGCTCAATTTAAAACCTAATTTCTAGGCCTAAAATGGTCAAGTTTAAGTCCCATAGATTTTTTACTTTCTATTAATTTAGTAATGTGGACTTCGATTTGACTGTCAGGGTTAACCGACTATCCATTTAAATTAAACTAAAGTTCCAAGTGTGTCCACAAACTACATTATTCACAAAAATCATGTACATTTACGTCATCCAACGAAAATCTAGTCATAAAGAGAAAATGTTACGACGGTTTTGTTACTGTTAAGCTATTTATTGTATACAAATTTTTACTATTTATTTATTAAATTATTTATACTAATTGGTATATTGATGCTCCAGTATTAATTGAACTTAATAAAGAGCATTGATTTGATGTTGTTGCATTTTATTTGATATTATCGAATTAAGGTCGAGGTCGACCGCGGCGAAGATGGTGTGACGATCTGGGGGGTTAGACAAAACACTTTTCTGTTAACGCTAACGCTAACGCTTCGTGCAAAATGTATGGCAACGACATTACTGGGCGTGAGTCACGTGACAGTTCTCTCCGCAGGTAATGTGCTTGCCATCCGGATAAATACTCATAAACGTCCGTTTTAACTTGAGTGTTTATCCAAAACAGCAGATAAATACTACCTTCAGTTTTAGTTACGTTATATAACGTATATTTTGTTATTTTACAAACCAAAGGATTGAAATAAATTAAAATCTGAAAATATAGATTTGTACTATGCTTTACTGTTAATACTCAATCATGAATATTTTCGTCAAGCACTGTCAAAGTTAGATAAAATTATTAATTTGTGCAACGCACAAAATTGTCACTCACTTACATATCATTGTAATAATAAAATTACATAATAATTATAGAAAAATAACAATAGACCCATACAATCATAATCTTTTTGGGTTACAGGTGATTTAATTGAAATAAATGCTTTGAGTTTGAATATAATATGAAAATATAGATTAGTGCGTTATTTTAGTCACTTTAAAATATTATAATAATAATGGCTTACTAGACTTATGAATATTTTGTCTATTACTGTCAATATCAGAATTAAACCTAAACCCTTAAACTCCACCCCCCACCCCCTCTCCCCTCTCCTTACTCTTCTCCTTAAACTAAAGGGGAAGATTTATAAAACAAAGGTCAGACCTGCTGTCTTGTATGGTTCAGAATGTTGGGCCACAAAAGGGATGAATGAAAAGCAATTGCATGCGGCTGAGATGAGAATGCTAAGAGCGATGTGTGGTGTTACGCGCATGGATAGAATTAGGAATGAGTATATAAGAGGAAGTCTGAAAGTGGCACCGCTGACTGAAAAGTTGTGTGGAAATCGGCTGTCATGGTATGGGCATGTGATGCGGAGGAATGAAGAAAATGTCGTGAGGAAAGTCTTGATGGATGTGGATGACTATAAGAGTAGGGGAAGGCCAAATAAACGATGGTTGTACTGTGTGAAAGAGGATATGGGTAAAAAGGGGGTGACTACAGAGATGACGACTAATAGAGGAGTATGGAAGAAAAAGACATAAGAAATAAAGAAAGAAAACGAGTTTATTTGGCACACATAGATACACACAATGTGGGTACAAATAGAAAATAATAAAAGCAACTTAATTTTAAAACAATGACATTGTGTGCCCCGCCAGTTCAGTAAAATGCCAGACAACTAGTAGTTGCCTGACGCTGGTTTTCACCTGAACCTTACGTTGACGTGTAAATCAGTTTTTTATGGTGTTCAGTATACAGATAACACACACGACATGACATGTTGCGCCGACCCCAAATAAATTGGGATAAGGACAGGAGAATGATGATGATGATGATGATCAGAATTTGGTTTACTACACGAATATTTTAAGAAATCAATCACTTTATTCATATCTATTTTCTGAAATTAACTACTATCACTATTTGACGCTTGTTCATCATTATTAGAAAAGCAATTTACAAACTGGAACTCACTTCTCGATTCTCTCAAATCCACTGATTCTTCATCAGTAGGTATCTGTCTGTACTGGACATGGTGATGGAACGTCTTCGTCATCACCGTCGCTGTCTGCACTCTCTTGAATTTTGTTAAATAAATTCGTATTATATTTTATGAATGAAATTTAAACTTACCCTGGAACGTTATATTATAACGCAACTTGAAAAATTCTTACTTAATTAATAAACAAGCTCGTAGATATTATTTTGGTGAAAAACTAACACGCGCGTGCGCTGTATACAACGAAAAGCTGGGCACTGTAGGTATTAGAGGTTTGCACCGCAGCAATGAGTATCGGAGAATCACCGGTTATTATCCGGTGAATTTATTCGGTAATAACACCGAATATTAACCGATTGATCATCGGTTTTATTGTGGCAACATTTTTATAATAAAGTTGATTTAAATAAAATGAAGGTCTATGATTTAATGTTGTTTTTAGGTTTTAGAAAGTCCGAATGAAAAATGGATCCCACAAAGGATCACTCGTGTGTCTGTTTGTCTGTCCGTTTGTCACAGCCAATTTGCTCAGAATCTGCTGAACCGAAGTTGAAATTTGGTACACACATGAATATCTGTGACCCAAACACGGACGTGTACCCTAAATAAATTAATTTGGAATATGGGGGTCACTTTTGGGGTGAAAATCGGAAAATTAAAAATCAAAGTTTTTCAAACTATGTTGTGGGACATATCAAATGAAAGGGCACATTATGAGGATCTCGAATATATTTTTTCATAATTTTAGAATATAATTATAATTCTAAAGTTATTTAAGAGAATAAATGAAAAATGACCAGTCCCTCCATATCTCCGAAACCACAGTGCCTAAAATTGTCAAGAAAATATAGAAAATAGTTCTTTACTTATAGATTACAGGAAAACCTATAAGGCGGAGGCACTTTAAAAAAAAACCTGAAAAAAAATATGATTTGTTCGGAACCCTTTGCGCACGAGTCCTACTCGCTCTTGGCCGCTGCGGCAATTAATACAAAGAAACGGATTTTTCAGTTATTAATCATAACTGGGATAATGTGGTGGAACTATGGAAATTTAACAAACATCTGCCTTTACATGAAATAGCTTTTAAATATCTAACTGTGCCTGCAACTTCAGGTAAATCAGAAAGAATATTCTCTGCAACAGGTTACATTCTCAACCTCAGGAGAAGTATGTTGCGCAATGACGCTGTCGAAATGTTATGTTTTTTTTAATCAAATTATAATAAATATAATTTACTGGAGTAAACTTTTGATTTTTATGTTTGTATGCCATTTTTATCTATTATAAAATGAATAATGGACAATATTCATTTTTATCATAGGCTCATAATTCTAACGCAACAACCGGAGATCACCGGTAAATCACCGGAGATCGCCCAATCACCGGTGAATTTCACCGGTACTCAAAATTCCGCACCGGTGCAAACGTCTGCACTCTGCACGGAAACTATGCAGCGCGGAGGTGGGGGCAAGATAAGCAAAACAAAAGAAATGGGACAAAAGGAGCCCGGGATAGAGTGCCGATTATATTGCACGAGGCTCCGTTAAATGCTCTTGTGTCGGTTGGTGGTTTACAGCATTATGATGAGATATGGTTTTCAGGGTACAGGCTACTTTGCCTCCAGGACCCGCTTCATTTTTCACCCTGTCACGGGGTTTCATCTCGAACAAAGAAAATTTAGTTCAAACAAACAAACAATAGATGGCGTAATATGCATCGATTTCGTATTGAATTAAGTAACATTAATATTTTGAAAAAAAACATGGTAAAAACTGTATTTTCTTATTTAATAAACTACCCTAAACATAAAATTGAGGATAAATGGCTCCTAATTCAACTTTAGATGTTTATTGTAACGAATCCTTAGGCATTTATATTTCTTGTACCAATAGATGGCGCTGTTTTAGAGTTTATCCATTCGACTCTTTAAAATTTGTATAGTGAAACATTTGAAACAGTAAAACTGTTATGAAGTGCCAAAAATACTGTATTCTTCAATGTGTGAGAAAATATTGATAAGACTATGTAAATTCATTCAACTTGCAAGTCGTCGCTGCTAACACCATCTAGCGAGGTGTAGAGGACGGGCCCGAACGAAGAACATAAGTTGCCATTGCAAGTCGAAAACCCGTAGTTACGGCGGTACCGTTTCTTTGTATGGGATGAGGCATCTGTACGATAGTATTATATTATCTGTGACCCTGTACAGTTAGTAAAATAATAGCTTCAATAAAATAAAGGTAACTGAACATCGCATAACATGCAAGAAAGCAATCATATGAAATAGAAATCAAACGGCAAGTATCATTATTATATTAAACCGATTTATTTTAAAAACCTATTCAGTGTACATTAAAAAAATTCATATATTTTTTTATGACGCGTTTCACTCGCTATGAGCACTCTATGGTAAATATTTACTGGTGTATTTTTTGTGGCAAATGTTTATAAGACAATGAGACTAAATATACAATGTTAGGAAGACTTCATTAGTTTTATTTTAGTCACCATCTGAAGATAGTGTATGGGTGCTGTACACTTTGACATATGGTATGTGTCCTTAAACGGTGGTTAATGGGCTTCTGAGATCCTGGCAGAGAATACCCAAACATCTAAAGACCGGTTCCTGAATTGAGAATTTGAAGTTAAAAATGTGTCAAACCCTGCTTTAATGACAAATTTTGACTAAAGGTCAAAGTAGATTTCGACAAATACTTCAAATTCAAATTTCAAAAATCGGGGGCAAGAATTCTATCACTAAAAAATATCATGGTTAAAACATAACCTTGTCTTTGCTGACGCTCAGTCGGGTACAAATAGAAGCCTTGCCAGGATTTTAATCAGCCCAACCAATCGTATTTACTGTAAGAAAGAAAGAAAGAAAGAAAAAGTATTTATTTGCCACAAATTAACGACATACACAACAATATGATTTTGAACCAATCAAGGTTGGTGGATTAGTTTTTTTTTTTGAATTTTTTTTTTTTTTGAGGGTCGGGTTGCAGGAACGTTTGAAATGTAACGCAGCCCTGAAACGCACAGGTAACTGAAGGAACACTGGTGGGTTTTAGTCAGTAAGAGTCTGACACCCCCTCCTCCACCCAGAGCGAGAGAAGTTATTTAATAATATCCCACACGCAAACAAAAAAAAAGGCAAAGAGGGCCATAGCCCGGGGCGGTAAACTAGAAAGGGCACCGCTTGCATCTTTCGTTTTCAAGGTTTAATGCACGCACAAGTCAAGTAGCTTTTTTTTAATATGTAGGTATAAAAGCTAGAATATGTAATAACACCCTGGCACCAGTGACCGGTAGGTTATGTGAAAATCGATTGCCAAGTGATGCGCATGAGTGAGAAAATGTCGTTAGGAAATATATGGAAGACCAAAACCCGATGTATGAATTTTGCGAAAGATTTATTTCTAGAAAAGTAGGTGACTAGTGAAATGACTAATAGGTGTATAGAAGAATAAATATGTTGTGGCAACACCAAATAAATTCGAATAAGGGTAGAAGTTTGATGACATAGAAGTAGGTGACTAACCGTGAGGTTATGATACATTTATACAGATGAATCTAACCTATCTGAGGTGCTAAGATTTTCGAGCGATCTTGCATTCTAAATTCTCAAAATTCTGAAGTTTATCTGCATAAGTAGACAACGTAAACTATCCGCAGCCCTAAATTTTGCGAGCTTTGCTCGTGATTGCAAAATCAGTGTTTTTTTTTGGAAAATCACACTTCCCTAGCGAGTAGAGTATTTTTTTAAAATATGGCCCAGTGCGCCAACTCTTTAAATATGCCACTAATGCCAACTGGTATTATTGAAGCTTTTCAAAATTATCTATCAGTCCACAAAAAATACACCAGCTCCAAACCAAAATACATAATATTATTATCACTGCTTTTTGGAGTATTTATTACTTCATAATAATATAAAATTCTTTTACGATTGGGCAATTTAGCATGGGAAATGGGATATATTAAGAATTATTTCAATTTCAATAAATTATATTTTTAAAAGGCAGCTCCACAACATTACATTCCATTAAATAAGCGCCATCTTTGTTTTTCATTTCATTTCTACTATTGTTTACAATATACAAAAAATTTAAAGAGTATACAATTACTTAAATATTATTGCAGCTATGTATCACTATCGATTGATTGTTTAGTCAATATTGATAAAATATTTCTAGAAAAGGTCTGAATATTTTTTCGGTTAAAGTTTAGAATTCTATGAACACTAATGATATTGCTTGTCAGGTGTAACTATATTTAATACAAAAGGTGTTTTTATTATGATAAACTTTAAGCATACCTACTTCTGAATTAGCTCTAGAATTTATAATCATTTTGAATGAGTGATCTGCCCAAATTACATTAAAATCTCACTCTGTAAATACAATACAGTTCCTATAAAATTACATTGGAAGCACTTAAAAGCAGCTATTTAATTTTATTACTGTATGCAGTAACGGTAATGTTCCCCATGCTAAATTTCCATTCCGTGAGATTATAAACATTGCATCATTTATAAAGTTTGTATCAATACGATTGCGAGCTGGTCTGGCAAGTTTCATCTTTTTCCTTTGGCAATGTAGTCTTGCACTTTAGCCTGGAATTCCGTTTTGTTCTTGCTGTACATTTCTGCTGCTTCTATGTTTAATGGGTCTTCGAAATTTAAGAGATCCTGAAAATAAGAAAAAGACTACATTAAAATCTTTTTACAATTTTTTTTGTTAGATGAGGTTATGTCTATAGCAGATGAAATCAAAGTGGTGGCAGGTTTGTGGACAAGATTAGCCAAAGACAGGGAGTTATAAACACATCTGGGGGAGGCCTTTGTTGATAATGACAAACAGATACAAGTTGCGGAGTCAATGTATAAGAAAAAATCTATTATTATTACTACGTTATATCTGATTAGTAAAGAAAAATTGTTATGATTATCTGAATATTACAACAGGAAGATTATATTTTAATTTAAGAAAATATTGTTAATTGCTTTTCATACCTAATATAATGAATGTATAAATTGCTACAGAAACACTTGTTGCAAAAAGACAATAACTTTATTTCCAGAATAGCCCTCATCTTCTGCCTAACCATTCCCCAACTATGTTGGGATCGGCTGCCAGTCCAACTGAAAGCAGCTATATAATATATATGTAATACTGATATTTTATACGAAGCTACTGCCTATATGAACTACTGCCCGACCGAAACACGATTTATAACCGAAAGCCTTCCAGTTTTGGCCGAAATTGAAGCCGAAACTCACGAAGAAGAAAAACTGGCAAAAATTTTTAAAAGTGATCAGACTTGGAAAAATGCAGCCCTAACTTTCATAAAACACTAAATTAATTAATAAAACGATGATTACACACATAAACGAACAAGTCAGTCAGTTAAGACGCTAGGCTGAATCTCCAGGTGTTTTGCATAAAATAATGACGGAGTGTTGCCGACATTGACGAATCGCGGGAATTTCAACTTTATTGCACTAGTATTAAAGTACACTAGCACTACTGGGCAATGAATACTACTAGCACAGATAATATAATACCAGCGTACAGATGCCTCATCCCATACAAAGAAACGATACCGCCGTAACTACGGGTTTTCGACTGGCACAAGTAACTTTTGTTCTTCGTTCGGGCCCGTCCTCTACATCTCGCTAGATGGTGTTAGCAGCGACAGCTTGGAACACTTACAAGTTGAATGAATTTACTTAGTCTTACCAATAATTTCTCACACATTAAGGAATTTTTTGGCACTTCTTATCAGTTTTACTGAATCAAAATGTGTCACTATACAAATTTTAAAGAGGCAAATGGATAAACTCTAAAACTTCAAACAGCGCCATCTATTGGTACAAGAAATATAGATGTCTAAGGATTCGTTCCAATAATCATCTAAATTCGAATTAGGAGCCAATTATTCCACAATTTTATGCATAGGGCAGGTTATTAAATAACAAAATACAGTTTTTAAAATAATTTTATTCAAAATATAAATTAATATTACTTAAATAAACTTCATTAAGAAATCGATGCTTATTACGCCATCTAGTGCAATTTATTTGAACTAAATTTTCTTTGTTCGAGATGAGACCCAGTGCTACTAGTGTACTTCAATACTAGTGTCTTAAAGTTGAATTTCCCACGATTCGTCATTGTCGGCAACACTCCGTCATTATTTTCCGCAAAACACTACTCTTCGGTTTTTTTTAAAAAAAAAAAACGTTGCCCCACACTAGGAATTACTCCTGTATCGTGGGTGCGTTCACAAAGCTGTATACTCACATACACAAGACACCCAGACCCGGAACAACTATTTGTAGGTCATACAAATATTTGTTCCGTGCGGGAATCGAACCCGCGACACGCAGCGCAGCAGCCGAACGCTCAACCACTGCGCCAACCGTGTCGTCAAAAGATTTCGGTCAAAGGTTTCGAAACCAGTTTTTTTGGCTGAAACTGCCCGAAACCGAAACTGAACCTTTGGTCAGACACTAAGACAGACTGCTTGGTCAGTATATTTTTAACTACGAAAACAAATGAACTGCTTGAGCGGTCCATGTATCGCTATTGTCAATGTTGTATTGAAACTGCAGATCGCCCCACAGCAACCACTAGAAGCTGTCAGCACTGACAGCTCCAAGCAGTCCGTCTATGGCGGCACTAATATGAACTTTACAGAACAATACTTACAGTAAATAAAGCATTAACCCCCCACACAACATCCTTCAATCTCCTAGTGGGTGCCCAACCGTGCTCGTCGATTGATGTCTGTCTTAGAAGTGAGAGGCACACATCACCATCCACATTGATGTTCGGGTGCCACAACCGTGTTTGACATTTTACTCGTGGTGGCTGAAAATAGATGGAACATTATTAGCTTAAATAATTAACTGCAAATGCCTTTTATTTGTGGCAAATATTAGAATGAAATTGTTCATTAGTCATTCATTAAATAACCGAAGTTGATGTTTATAGATTTCTTACTTTGTTATTTGACACTGACTTCCGAAATTAAGGTTATTTTGCATTTTCTTTTGGAAATTGATTGAATTAAAAAAAAAAGAAACACTTTTTTTGTTGTATGCCTTAACTAAAACTAAATAGTAAAGTTATTTCCGAATTAATAGCCCCAAAAACATGGAATTTGAACATAATTGGTGAAATTTGGGTGTATCAGATTAAACTGTACAAATCTGTGTACACCTTCAGAGCGTACCAGAATAATGTTATGTTATGAAGTGGTGTAAACAATAAACAGACATGCAATTGCAGCAATTCCAGAAGATTTACTATCTTTTATTGAAGAGTTCCATTGACTATCTCCGAATTTGTTTGTCAGATCCTCACCAAATTTAAATGTGTCCACTTGGGAAACATACCCATTCATGGTTTTGTGTGTGTTGTTGTGTGATGTATGTGTTTTGAGAGTGGATTTGAGAGAATCGAGAAGTGAGTTCCAGTTTGTAAAGTGCTTTTCTAATAATGATGAACAAGCGCCAAATAGTGATAGTAATTAATTTCAGAAAATATTTATGATTACAGTGATTGATTTCCTAAAATATTTGTGATTGTAGTAAATCAAATTCTGATATTGACAGTAATTGACAAAATATTCACAAGTGTAGTGAAGCCATTGTTATTATAATATTTTGTTATTGTTAAAGTGAGTAAAGTAACGCACTAATCTGTATTTTCAAATTATATTCAAACTCAAACTCAAAACATTTATTATTTATTTATTTATTAAACACTAAGCACATAGAAGTACGCAGGCAGACTTAGCATTTATTTCAAATAAACTGTATACCTATAACCTATTGACATTGTTTGACGAAAAAGATTATGATTGTATAGGTCTATTGTTATTTTAGTATTTTTCTTTACTTATTATGTAATTTTCTACATATTACAATGATTTAAGTAACACAAATTAATAATTTTATCTAACTTTGACAGTGCTGCACGAAAACATTCATGATTGAGTACAAAGGCTTTTTGTTATTGTTAAAGTGATTAATAAAGCATGGTAGAAATCTATATTTTAAGATTTTCATTTATTTTGATGCTTTTGTTTGTATAATAACACAATTCACGTTAAATAACGTAACTAAAACTGAAAGTAGTATTTATCCGCTGTTTTGTATAAATAATCAAGTAAAAATGGACATTTATGAGTATTTATCCATTAGGAGTATTTACCCATATAAAATCCCAATACTAGTTATGATAGATTTAGGGTGAAGAAGTATATAAATAAAGTTAATATTTTTCTGTTTACTTCTGTCTAATTTAGGTGTGTACACTAATAGGTTAATAAATCAATTTTAAAATTAAAACTGTGCGAAGCAGTTTGCAATAAAATATCAGGTATGTGCTATATTATGTCACTGTGATGGCACTGGTTAAGACTTTCATATCCTTTTACTATTTAAAAAAGGTTATAAAACAGAAAATAGATGTTTGACATGAAATAGAAAAAACAGCTGTTTAATCAAATAATCACAAAACATGATAAAACAAAATTATATGTACCCAATTAGTTAGCATGAAACAATTTGAACAGTATCATAAAATATGTCTAGAACAATCTATGACCTCTAAAAACTCAGAAATTTAGTTTTGTTGTTACAGTGCTATCAATATAAATATTTGTTAAGTATATTCTAAAATAGCTTTGCTAAAGCAAATATAATAAAAGAGAAAGATAAATAAAGGGCTCAATACACAATTTGATTAGTGACCTTAACACAATAGAACTATTATACCTAGTATCTTTGGCTGTATTGAAGACTAACTGTAATACACACCAATGATTAAAAGAGATACTTACAGCCATATTATAATCATCAGTCACTACAACATTGAATTTGAACTTGCCTCCCTGCCAATAACCCTCATCAGGTGCAACAGTCAATATGAACTCACTCAACACGTTAGGGTCTTCGAAATGTACACTACACGTAGCAGGGAGGTTCTCATTCATTTCCTGCACTTCCTTTATCAACAATTTGTCCCTGACTGATATTCTTCTTACCACCGACTCGTTGGTAGACAAACCATTCGGCGTATTCGTAGGCTCTGGAGCTATAGGCTCCTTTTTCAATTTCCTATTAAGCGTAATCATTATTTAAATCTATAAAGAACTTAGTATGAGAGATGCTATAACATAGCAGAAGTAAAAAATTAATTAGAAATACGATTTCTTTGCTCCAAAGCAAAAGTACAAAACGCCAATTTTGTTCGGGTTTGTCAAATTGTCAAAATTATGACAGCGTGTTTTTTAATTTCTTATTGGAAAATGTTATTTTGAACATCGACCTTTTAGGCAACAACTATTTGTCTAAACTAATAAATAACATCTAAGTACATAGAATAACGACGTGTGCAATCAGTTTGTATAAATATTTAATAAGTCATTTAATTAGTCTATTTGTGTTAAATACATGTTCTTTCTTAACGTAACGGCTGCGACTAAGTTGTAGGTCGTGAGTTCAAACCCACCCAGGCAGGTCCTTTGCTTTGTGTACAGTATTTCATCACCACTGCTCTCAAAATGGTGAAAGAAAACATCGTGAATGTCTTAAAACCAAAAATTCGAAGACATGTGACATCCACCAACCCGTGGCGTGGTGAATTATGGCCACGACGGCCCACACCATCACAGAGAGGAGGCCTGTGCCCCAGCTGTGGGGGCATAAAAAAAGGCTGATGATGATGAGGAATTGAGGATGATACATCTAACATGTTCTGTAAAGATTATGAGTAAAAAAAACAACAGATTTTCCGTTATCCATAACCCGGAATAAAACACTGGAAAGAGATTATTTTTATGTTTGTTCTTTATATGTTATCATATCTGTGTTTTTTGACGGAAAACTTTGTCCATGTCCATTTCACAGTTTTAATTGCGTTCATTTTTACGTCAAACGTCAAAAACACCACTGGCACTACTAAATACTAGGTAATACTGGTGTCAAAAACTATGAATCAGCTGAGAGCCGTAGTGTAAAATAAATATTTGTTCGATTTGTAATTAATTCAAGCTAATTAGTGATGGCAGATATCACATGGCCCTGGCAGTACAACTTTCCTCCCTTTTTTACGTAAGTAAACTTGATTATTTGTACTGTAATACAAACTTCCGAATTTGGAGTTGGACCAGAAAACATGAAGTTATTAGGCAAATCTTGGAAGTATATAAACGAAGGGAACGCCCACATCGTTGTCCAAATATTAGATACTAATTACGTACTACGTTTGATTAAAGAAGACGAGAAAACGGCACTTCAGAAGAATGTGTACGACTCCGTTAATTTCGTGAATTTGATCATGGTGCCATTGCTAGAAAACAAATTCTATGGCAGCGAAGAAGCAATAGAAATACCTAAACATGATTTAGCTGAATTAAGCAAAATTCTGCTGCCGTTTCGTCCAGCAAATAGAGTATTCAAGTCAGTTCTCAGTCAGATTGCCATAAAAGCCTCAAACTTGTCTGTAGTCAGTCTATGCGAAACCAACTATTGTATAGAGATCAAACCAAAAGAAGGTTTCATGTCATCTAGTCTTAGGAAGTATTCCAAATGTTATTATTGTTTAAAACAACATTTAAAACTGCAAACAGGAATCATACCAGCAACTAGTCAATACTGTCCACTAGACTTATTTTCCGGAGACAAAGAGAGAATGAAACATTCCCTATTGAATATGATAAACAATCCACAGAATAACTTTAAACTATTCAAAGATGGGACATTAATCTTTCATGAAAAATCATCTCCAAGTGATTTGGATGGTATTGTGAAAAACATAAACTATTTTAGTGACTCAAATTTATTTTTGGATTTTATTGTAGATATTTTATTGAGTGATAAAAATGTGTCTTATATTAAACTAGAGAAATCCAGAGTCGTAACAGTAGATGCATCTAATCAATGCTTTGAAAGCAACAATCTAAAATGCAACACATTTCTTTACAAATTGTTGCAACTACAAAAACTATCGGAAGGACACACTTTTGACCTCAAAGATGTAAACAATTATTACATGGATTATGTTTCTAAATTAATAAAAGAATTGAAATCAAGGAATTTAGATCTAAACATTCAAACTGATAGAGATGAATTCCTCAAAACTACAGATCCAGTACATCTGGCCTTAATATCTGCAATAGCCAAAGACTGTTCAATAATGATAAGTTTTTCAACTGATTATGTTGAAAATTACCCATATGTTGAAGTTGGGGAATCAAAGATATTTTATAAACTGGCTTTGACTGACTTGGAACCAAAATCCCCTGCAACATTGTCCAAAAGAAAGGACACAGAGAAGAAGTTGATTGAAATATATGAAAACTTAATTGAAACTTTAGATGAGGGAGACAAATGTAAGTATCTCAACTAATGTAAGAAATGATTTGAACAAAATAATGACCTTTTTAGTAAAATTATCATCCTAAATCAAATTGTTGGTCTAGTAAGTCAATTTTAATGTGATAGAAATGCAAAATAATGGAAGGAGATAGCAAAGAATTCCATTAGTAATTATTAATAAATTAGAGATACTTACAAGAACTACTTTATTCCTTGTTCCAGAATTCAACAGCACACAGAAACCAGAGCAAAGCAACTTGAAGCATGGGAGCAACTCATCACTGAATTCCTAAAAGCCACAAAACAATCTACCATAGACATAAGAGAATCACAAAATACTGTACTATTTAATAACACAGAAATTAACAGAAAGTTGTCTCAGGAAGCCGTTCTAACTATTTTAGAAGATATGGCGAAGACTGGTAGGGCGGCACCTATGGATAAAAGCAAAAATGTATGGGAGGTGTACTGGCACTCATTGGATGAATGGGGCAATCTGGTGTACAACTGGGCTTGCAATAATGGAATGAATAACTCTGTTTGTACTCTGTTTGAACTCAGGGAAGGCGAGAATACTATTGACCAGGGTAAGAGATTTTTGCAGCAAAAAAAAAATTCGTGTCTCATTTTTCTGTTTCAATTACGAATTAGAAAATATTACTGTGTACAGAATATACATTAAATGCCTTGTTGGTGTCGTGGGTGCAAGCGCGACTGCGGAGCGTGGGGTCTGGGATTCGATCCCCGGTTTGGGCAAAAAGTGCTATTAGATTTTTCTATTAGGAATTAATCTCTAGCAGCCAGGAGTTTGGAAATTGGTGGTGTGGTGTGAACCTCCCGTGCCTTGGAAAGCACGTAAAGCCGTTGGTCCAGCGCCTGATCACTCTCCCCACGCGTGTGGGAATATGAGAGTAAAGGGAAAGAGCACTCCCTTGTGCACTATAATATCTAGTCATGGGCGTTTCGACAATGAACCGTTTTCAAAGACCGTTTTATGTTCTGCGACGGTGAAACCGTTTTTACGTCGTGTGTCCAAACAGTCTTCGTTGCACAAACCAGGCTTCGAATTACTTGATGCGGTTTTTTATTTTACGTCTAAGAAAATACAGTTGAGGACCCATTGATCCAACTATCATACTAGTCGCGTCGTCGTTGTTATCGTTTCGCTCAAACAGTTTTTTTTTATGTTTGATAGACTCGCGTTTGACCACTATCTCACCTGATGGTAAGCGATGATGTGGTCGAAGATGGAGCACGCTTGCCTAGAAGTACCTAGTATTGGAAGTTCTTCCAATTAAAAGTGATCTTTTTGTCAATGAAATACAGTCAATATTTTATTACCACTCACCTGTGCTGTCGTTCATGACGCGACGGTCACGTATCATTCATTTGCAACTTGAAACCGTAAGTAGTAGTAAGAAACTGCAACTACTTCACTCGACGATAGTTTAGTCTTTAAAGCCGTCTTCAAACCAGTTGCGACGAAGACCGTTTTCTGCAATCGTTTTCGTCGTCGGAAAAACGGTTTATTTATTTACACTTCATGCAACTAAAGTACAAAGGCGGACTTAATGCCTTAGGCACGGTTGCGTTTCGTCTACCAAAAATTCGACAACTACCCATCACTAGTGTGAAACCACCGTGCCTTGGAAAGCACTTAAAGCTGATGGTCCTGCGCCTGATCCCTCTCCCCAGTCGTGTGGGAATATGAGAGTAAAGGAAAAGAGAGTGCATCTGTGTTCGCGCACTTCCGTGTGCACTATAATATCTACTGCATACTTGGATTTTTGAGATTGGCCACCGTAATCGCAATTCAGTTGGGAGGATTATACATTATGGGCACGCCACAATTGCGGCGGTAAGGCCCCTCATTGAGGAGTGGCTGGAGAGGCGCCACGGCGTCCTCAACTGCCGCTTGTCGCAGGTCCTCACCGGACACGGCTGTTTCGAAAGGTTCCTATTCAGGTTTAAGCGGGAGGAAACGCCCGGGTGTCACCACTGTGTGGATCGCACAGAATACACGGTGGAGGTCTGCCCCGTTTGGGCAGAGCACCGCTGTGTCCTCGTGAAGCTGATCCGGTCCGGCCATGCTACGGAGTGAGAGGGAATGGGTAGCTGTCACCTCTTTCTATGAAGCAGTAATGCTCGTGAAGGAGGAGGCAGAACGCGTCAGGGAGACTCAACGGAGATGTGACATCCACCACTTGCTGGTGGTATATTGGCTGACTGTGCCATTGGGCCCACATGGTGGATTACGGCCGACACTCTCTCACAGAGAGATGGCATGGTTGGCGCAGTGGTTGAGCGTTCGTCTGCTGCGCTGCGTGTCGTGGGTTCGATCCCTGCACGGAACAAATATTTGTATGGCCTACAGATAGTTGTTCCGGGTCTAGGTGTCTTGTGTATGTGAGTTTAAATGTTTGTGAACGCATCCATCATGGTGCAGGAGTAATTCATAGTGTGGGGCAACGTTTTCTCTAAAAAAGAAAAAAGAGATGAGTTATGTGTACAGTGTGAACATTATAGAATGCTTATGCTATTTTGTTTTTATTATTTTCAGAGTTCCACGGCCTTGACATGAGTGTGCTACTGAAAGCTTTAAAGAATTTAGAACTGAGAGGAAAATGTGAACTAATGGAATTTGACGACAGCCAAGGTGTGAAGTTTTTCTGAGACCTCTATGAGATAGCGTACTCTATTTCTATGTAATTATAATAAGTACACAATTTTTAATACGAATAAGGAAGTGTTATAATGCATTTTGTTAAGTTATAAGCATTTTTTAATGTTGGAATATATATTTAATTCGTATTTTTAATGTGTTGTTTTAATTTTTTACCGTTTTTTACGATGGATATTGTTACGCCGCGCCGACCGTATTACACTGGAACGTTCGAGAATGTAGTCGAAGTTTCTAGAAGTTTCCACTACGTTCGAGAACATTCCATTGTGGTACTGTGTAGAAGTTCATAGATGTTTCTAGAATATTCCAGTAGGTATAGGATAGTTCAACAATGTTCTAGAAACTTCTATGACTGTATAAATAGGCCGGACGGCGCGGCGGGCGAGTGAGTACTCTGTTTTCGACTACGGATGCGAACGGAAGCGAATACAAGCGATTACGAAGAGAATAGTGATTATAAGCGATTCAGTGTTTGTGTAAATAAGTTGTTGAGTTAATAAAGGATATTTAGTTAATTAATTGGTGTAAAATAATTTATCCCATACCCAGCTCGTAACAATATTATAAATAGGAGAGGTTGGTGGATGTTTTTTAGTCAATCACGCCAGAACGGTTGAACGGTCCATGATTTATAATGGGGAAAGAACTAATTCCAGTGCTGCTAGTATTACCTATGGGATTAGGCACTCGCGTCACAACCAACGATGAGCGAGTAGAGGTTCAAACTAAAAACGAGTTGGCGAGCAGTGAGTAGTTTCAATTGTTTTTTCGCTGGTCTTTAAGCGAGTGTGTGAGTGCGACGGGTGATTACTCGCACCACACGCTCGGGGCGGCTAGTCCTCTCGGCGTGACTGCTGACCGCCAAGCAAGCATCGCTGAGCGATTATCTTTTATCAGGCTTTCTGTCAAGACTTTTAAGTTATAAATCTGGTAACCCTAGTCGTGACCGACTAAACTGTAACCCACTACCTGCCACTCCAAAAGGTAGTAGCTGAGCGACATCTACAGGGTGTAACGGAAAGGTGTGGTCATATTTCAAGAACCGGTTCTGGCCATGGAAATGAACAACTTTCTCTAAGAAAAAATAGAAAATTCCCAAAAAAAAAATTGGACTTTCCATGCAAAGTTATCATCAGCTGATCAATATTTGTATGGGAGACAAATTTTTTTTTGAGAATTGCCTCAGTTTTTCTTGAAGAAAGTTGTTCGTATCGATGGGCAGATGCACTCCTTAAAATATGACCACACCTTTCCGTTACACCCTGTATATCTATATATAGCTATCGCTCTTGTCGCTCAGCTACAAACTTATGGAGTGAGTCCTCGCCGTGTGTACAGTCAGCGATCAACTATTAATATAGGAATGCATCTCTTTTGTTTTCACGGAATGAATTTATATCTATTGTATTTATACGTTTCTTGAGCGTCAAAGTAGCCGATAGTTAGACGCTTCCTCATCGGCGGTAGGACAACGGCCTTATTCGAGTTAAAAGACCGAGACGGACCCAGCGCGAAGAACAGCATTGCGGTTCACACTCTCAAATCGACCTTGCTTTAGTTGAAAATAGATAAATTTCCATTTTTGATCCCACTTTGAAATCTAGGATCTATTTTTGTAGGTAATTCAAGATCTTCCTTCAAAATGCTTTTTTGGGATTCAAGATCCCACTGCCAAACCAGGGATCCGTGGACAAATTCAATCAGGGATTTCTTTTTTAATTATGGAATGTTATGAAACCTAAATAATAGACACATTGTTTTATTAAGTATTTTTATTTCAATCAATCCGTGTAAAATTGTACAATTTCAAAATTGATCACCTACATTATATGATACACAAATTACATTAGAAAAACTTGTAAAAATTTTACAAATTGTATTTTTTATAAAAATCTAATTACTATTGCATATTTTCATAGTTTCATGGTAAGTAGTTGATCCATTATTGAAATTTTGGACCCCTTATCTGGGATTCTTTTCTTAGATTTAAGACTCGAAAATGATCAAGATCAAGAAACAGTCTGGGATGATATTTTAGGCCAAATGTAGTTCACGTTTTTTTTATTTTTTCACCAGTGAAACATCCAGCAGATTCAATATTCCAATCTTGCAGGATTAAAGGATTGCTCATCAAAATGTCTGCATATTTTTTCATGTGATGTTTGCAGAATTCTTTTCAAAGCTGGTAAGAATGTTTATTTTTATCTTTCACCAACAATCCTTCGATTCAATAAAAAGTACAGTCACATACAGAATTATGTTACAAATATGACACTTATTATTTAATTTAACTATTAGGTACTAATAAACAATCAGTCTTCAACCAAAATACAATTTTAACAACTATGGATTGTGCTTTAACAACATATAAGTTAAAAACTATGTACAAGTGTACCCTAACCGTTATTGATGATGTCCAAAAATTGTAAAACGAAAATATTTTAAAAATTGTGCCTTCCCGAATTGTACTCTACTTATGATACATACCTACCTACACACTACACTGGGGTACCAAGGTTTTGCAAAAATAATAAGTAGATCTACATCATGTTTTTTATTGACGGATAGATTATATACTCTCAACATTATATCTAAAGATACACCGTACAAAATACAATAGGAGCTTAAGAATTAACAGGGGGTCATAGCGCTAAAAGTTATATTTTACAGATAACCTTTCCTTGATTAGAATGGTATTTCGCAATTTATTTCTGACATTTTGAATAGAGTTACTATATAGTTACCAACGTCGGTATACTAATCCCTTACCTGCATATATGATCTATCCAAATAAATCAATTCTGATATTAATTTATCAAAAACACAGAATTCAGCGCGTCGCCAGTCTGGCGCAACACGACCCGACCCTAACATCTCGGTGACGCGAACCCATAAGATTTGCCCCTACCTACAAATTGCATAAGAAACTCAAAAAGCAAAAGCCTTGTATCACTATCTACCTAGATTTAACTACTTATTATTCAGCAAAACGATAAATACCCCATTTTAATACTTAAATAGGTGTACAGATCGTAGACACACCTTAAGATCTTAGTATAGGAGGACCTTACATCGGCGATATACTTACAATTATCTACAAACTATTACATCACAGATATTTTACAACAGAACTATTTATATTATTATTTTGGAATGTAAACAATCATTTAATAATATGTATAATGTATCTACAATATTCGCACAACTCATAATTAAAATCATAATTTATAATCAACAAATTACATAAAATTGAAGTGAGCTTTATCAGAATGATCAATCGGTTAACTTTCTTAGTTAGCTGTGGCTCAAACTGTAACATTTCAGTGGTAACAATTAAAATGTCCATTTAATCACGATAGTGTGGTCGCCAACAATGAATATTTTTCAATCTACAACGAAAATTCGAGACTACCCGCAAGAATTATTTTTCTCATCTCCACCCTATGGCCACATATTAGCCTCTACAACTTTGCAGCCGGCCTTACTGCTAAACCCGTTATTGTAAGCCAGAAACAGCCCTGAAAACATCAGGTCAGTTATGGACAAATCGCTGGCTTCATTCACCGATATTTTACAACGAAATTTTTTACAACTACCTTACAAATGATCGCTACACTCTAGAGCTGCGTTACAGTAACCGTTGCTGCCTCGCTCGACCGTCCCGTTGGCTACGTTGGTGACGTTTCCATTGGTCTTTTCGGCGCAGACAACGAGGTCCACAGAAGGAACGATGGCGTTCCCGTTCTTGCTTCCCGGCGGGCGGTAGAACCACCACGCCAGGAAGAAGAAGAGGAGGGAACAGAGCTTGCCCACCAGTGCGATGCCTAGCATGTACCTGGAAGAAAAATGTGGCATGATTATTGGATGGCCTACTAGTCTATAAAAGAAGATAAGCATTACAATTACATGTTGCTGGACGAGCTAAAACATCTGAGGTCAAGTTTAAGTGATAAACCAGAAGTACCTATGTTACATTGACAAACTTTCAGAGCTGGTGTTATACCTAACTATAACTGTGATCCATACTATTGTAACTACTAGTAAATCCCAAGAAATAGTAGTCAGTCCCGAACTTGTCAGCATCTTGCTTTCATTTCATGGCTACAAGGAAATTGAATCACATAATTTGGGCTGTGGCAACTAGGACGCCCTTTGTAAATGAAGGATCACGGGTGGGTTTTTGTCAGTATGTATCATACTCATCCCGCTCCACTCAGAGCGGGAGAAGTCATCTGATGTATCCCATCCTCAATAAAAAAAGCCTGTGGCAACTAAGACTGTGTGGTGGCTGGAGTCGTTTGATATTATTTCTCCTCATTTAGTCTCAGAAAACCTAGTGCCATAACCTAAACCATTTTTGAAGACACGCCATCCTCACCTGCTCATATTAATGTTATCATACTGCAGACAGGCGCCGGTCTTGTTGCAGGACGTGGACCACAGCGAGCAGGACAGGTCGATGAGGAAACCGAACAGCAGCGGAGCTGGGATGGTGCCCAGCAGACGCACCTTGATCCACTGGATGCCGAGCGCGAAGGAGCGCTGGTCTTCGCGGACACATCTGTTGGTAATGAGGAAAACGGATGATTACAAGTTGCTGAGATCCTAGGAGTTCTCATAGTAAAAAGCTCCTTGTAAATTTACAGTCAAGTAAGTTTCTCCTTGAAAGTTATGGGTGCTAGCAAAATTACACACATTTCTGTTCTAGAGTAGACGTTTACATCCACCCTGGTTTATGACAAGGTTCAGCTTAACTAAGTAAATAAATATTATAAATGCGATATTAAGTTTGCTTGTTTGTTACTTTTTCACTCCAAAACCACCGAACTGATTATCACGAAAGGCATACGATAGCAGGGCAACATAAAACGATATAACTACCTTTCATCCAGAAAAAGTACTGTTTCCGAGGTAAAGAACATTAACTTTAAAGTAGCGCCATCTAGCGTCATAAAATAAGTGTTTACTTTAGGACGCGGGATGGCGCTACGTGTCTTTCGAGTCGTGTTACTCCCGGGCGAAGCCGTGATGAGTCGCTAGAGCTTCTATAAACACACCTCAATGTTGCTGACAGCGCAGGCATGGTCGCCAGGAACGTGAACAGCATCACTCCGAAGGACAAGCAGACGAACACCCACAGGTACGGGCAGTCCGTGGCGCAGATACTGTTGATGGCCTCGTACGAGATCGACGAGTTTGATACTGAAATAATAAACGCCATAATGTGTATGCAGCCTTATAAATTCCTAAATGGTCTACTTTGCTCAAGAGAACCTCAGGAACTGTTGAGAAGAACGAATTGGTGGTCAACTTCAAAGTAGGCGATGCTTGATTTTTGAAGTGTAAACTTTTTTTTGGCACGTTGAGCACTTTTGGGATGGGAAAAAAGCACTGAACTCGCGTGACCGTCACGCGAAGTGGCGCTATCGCATGAAGCAAGACATTTTTCACTTCTGACGTGTAGTCCTACGACACACAATTTTTTTTTTGGGAAGCCTTGCTTCCTGCTTGATTAATCTTGAAGTGGGTACGCCACAATCTGTTATACGTCCATCCGTAGATTTATCATACAATGAACTACATAATCATGCAGTTTTTATAAAGAAAAAGTACGCTATTTTTCTTGTAACATGCCCAAAGTCGTCCAATCTCTGCCTTTCTCTCTCCCTTCGATGGACAAACAACCTCCTCTCAACGAATCTGTTGCACTTCGTGGAGTTACGGCTACAGCTATAAATCATAATTGATAACACTACATAGCCTGTAGCAGTGGTGGCCCAGCGGTATTGGCCGCGACTTACAAATTGTAGGTCGTGAGTTCAAAACCAGGCAGGCGCTTTAATTTGTGTAAATTATTTCGTCACCACTGCTCTCAAAACGGTGAAGGAAAACATCGTGAGGAAACCGGCATGTCCTAGAACCAAAAATTCGACGACATGTGACATCCACCAAACCGCATTGGGCCCGCGTGGTGGATTACAGCCCACACCCTCTCACAGAGAGGAGGTCTGTGCCCCACCAGTGGGGACATTAAAAGGTTGATGATGATGACACTACATAATAGCCTACAAGTGTCCACTCTATACAACTGACCTCCTTCAAGCTCATAGGTAGGCAGCGTCATGTTCCCCGTGGCGGTGACGCAGGAGCACTGGTGGAACAGCTGCGCGGCGCCGGCCAGGGTCTGCCGCGTGCAGCCGGCGTGGCAGGCGGAGTAGTACAAGTGTCCACTCTATACAACTGACCTCCTTCAAGCTCATAGGTAGGCAGCGTCATGTTCCCCGTGGCGGTGACGCAGGAGCACTGGTGGAACAGCTGCGCGGCGCCGGCCAGGGTCTGCCGCGTGCAGCCGGCGTGGCAGGCGGAGTAGTACAAGTGTCCACTCTATACAACTGACCTCCTTCAAGCTCATAGGTAGGCAGCGTCATGTTCCCCGTGGCGGTGACGCAGGAGCACTGGTGGAACAGCTGCGCGGCGCCGGCCAGGGTCTGCCGCGTGCAGCCGGCGTGGCAGGCGGAGTAGTACAAGTGTCCACTCTATACAACTGACCTCCTTCAAGCTCATAGGTAGGCAGCGTCATGTTCCCCGTGGCGGTGACGCAGGAGCACTGGTGGAACAGCTGCGCGGCGCCGGCCAGGGTCTGCCGCGTGCAGCCGGCGTGGCAGGCGGAGTAGTACAAGTGTCCACTCTATACAACTGACCTCCTTCAAGCTCATAGGTAGGCAGCGTCATGTTCCCCGTGGCGGTGACGCAGGAGCACTGGTGGAACAGCTGCGCGGCGCCGGCCAGGGTCTGCCGCGTGCAGCCGGCGTGGCAGGCGGAGTAGTACAAGTGTCCACTCTATACAACTGACCTCCTTCAAGCTCATAGGTAGGCAGCGTCATGTTCCCCGTGGCGGTGACGCAGGAGCACTGGTGGAACAGCTGCGCGGCGCCGGCCAGGGTCTGCCGCGTGCAGCCGGCGTGGCAGGCGGAGTAGTACAAGTGTCCACTCTATACAACTGACCTCCTTCAAGCTCATAGGTAGGCAGCGTCATGTTCCCCGTGGCGGTGACGCAGGAGCACTGGTGGAACAGCTGCGCGGCGCCGGCCAGGGTCTGCCGCGTGCAGCCGGCGTGGCAGGCGGAGTAGTACAAGTGTCCACTCTATACAACTGACCTCCTTCAAGCTCATAGGTAGGCAGCGTCATGTTCCCCGTGGCGGTGACGCAGGAGCACTGGTGGAACAGCTGCGCGGCGCCGGCCAGGGTCTGCCGCGTGCAGCCGGCGTGGCAGGCGGAGTAGTACAAGTGTCCACTCTATACAACTGACCTCCTTCAAGCTCATAGGTAGGCAGCGTCATGTTCCCCGTGGCGGTGACGCAGGAGCACTGGTGGAACAGCTGCGCGGCGCCGGCCAGGGTCTGCCGCGTGCAGCCGGCGTGGCAGGCGGAGTAGTACAAGTGTCCACTCTATACAACTGACCTCCTTCAAGCTCATAGGTAGGCAGCGTCATGTTCCCCGTGGCGGTGACGCAGGAGCACTGGTGGAACAGCTGCGCGGCGCCGGCCAGGGTCTGCCGCGTGCAGCCGGCGTGGCAGGCGGAGTAGTACAAGTGTCCACTCTATACAACTGACCTCCTTCAAGCTCATAGGTAGGCAGCGTCATGTTCCCCGTGGCGGTGACGCAGGAGCACTGGTGGAACAGCTGCGCGGCGCCGGCCAGGGTCTGCCGCGTGCAGCCGGCGTGGCAGGCGGAGTAGTACAAGTGTCCACTCTATACAACTGACCTCCTTCAAGCTCATAGGTAGGCAGCGTCATGTTCCCCGTGGCGGTGACGCAGGAGCACTGGTGGAACAGCTGCGCGGCGCCGGCCAGGGTCTGCCGCGTGCAGCCGGCGTGGCAGGCGGAGTAGTACAAGTGTCCACTCTATACAACTGACCTCCTTCAAGCTCATAGGTAGGCAGCGTCATGTTCCCCGTGGCGGTGACGCAGGAGCACTGGTGGAACAGCTGCGCGGCGCCGGCCAGGGTCTGCCGCGTGCAGCCGGCGTGGCAGGCGGAGTAGTACAAGTGTCCACTCTATACAACTGACCTCCTTCAAGCTCATAGGTAGGCAGCGTCATGTTCCCCGTGGCGGTGACGCAGGAGCACTGGTGGAACAGCTGCGCGGCGCCGGCCAGGGTCTGCCGCGTGCAGCCGGCGTGGCAGGCGGAGTAGTACAAGTGTCCACTCTATACAACTGACCTCCTTCAAGCTCATAGGTAGGCAGCGTCATGTTCCCCGTGGCGGTGACGCAGGAGCACTGGTGGAACAGCTGCGCGGCGCCGGCCAGGGTCTGCCGCGTGCAGCCGGCGTGGCAGGCGGAGTAGTACAAGTGTCCACTCTATACAACTGACCTCCTTCAAGCTCATAGGTAGGCAGCGTCATGTTCCCCGTGGCGGTGACGCAGGAGCACTGGTGGAACAGCTGCGCGGCGCCGGCCAGGGTCTGCCGCGTGCAGCCGGCGTGGCAGGCGGAGTAGTACAAGTGTCCACTCTATACAACTGACCTCCTTCAAGCTCATAGGTAGGCAGCGTCATGTTCCCCGTGGCGGTGACGCAGGAGCACTGGTGGAACAGCTGCGCGGCGCCGGCCAGGGTCTGCCGCGTGCAGCCGGCGTGGCAGGCGGAGTAGTACAAGTGTCCACTCTATACAACTGACCTCCTTCAAGCTCATAGGTAGGCAGCGTCATGTTCCCCGTGGCGGTGACGCAGGAGCACTGGTGGAACAGCTGCGCGGCGCCGGCCAGGGTCTGCCGCGTGCAGCCGGCGTGGCAGGCGGAGTAGTACAAGTGTCCACTCTATACAACTGACCTCCTTCAAGCTCATAGGTAGGCAGCGTCATGTTCCCCGTGGCGGTGACGCAGGAGCACTGGTGGAACAGCTGCGCGGCGCCGGCCAGGGTCTGCCGCGTGCAGCCGGCGTGGCAGGCGGAGTAGTACAAGTGTCCACTCTATACAACTGACCTCCTTCAAGCTCATAGGTAGGCAGCGTCATGTTCCCCGTGGCGGTGACGCAGGAGCACTGGTGGAACAGCTGCGCGGCGCCGGCCAGGGTCTGCCGCGTGCAGCCGGCGTGGCAGGCGGAGTAGTACAAGTGTCCACTCTATACAACTGACCTCCTTCAAGCTCATAGGTAGGCAGCGTCATGTTCCCCGTGGCGGTGACGCAGGAGCACTGGTGGAACAGCTGCGCGGCGCCGGCCAGGGTCTGCCGCGTGCAGCCGGCGTGGCAGGCGGAGTAGTACACGGCGCCGTCCGCGCCGCACACGGGCGAGTACGGCGCGCTGGCGCACGAGCAGGCGCTGTTGCACGCGGCGGTCAGGCGGTCGGCGCTGGGAAGAACAATGGACAAACATCATTCATGTGGTTGATGTAGAAATGAAGGATAAGAAATGAATATTGGCTGATGTGGCGACATTTATGACGCCACATGCGAACTAAACACACATAAGAAGGTGTTGCGGAGGGCTCGGTTTGACCACATTATCCGGATTCGGAACAAACTTACTTCTTACCCAGCTGGTAGTAAGGCGTTTTGGTCCCTGGCTAAGTCGGATGAATCGAACTTCTGCCGCCCATCACTACCTCCACTGCTGAAACCCGATGGGTCGCTGGCCCACTCCGCTGAGGAGAAAGCAAACTTGTTTGCCTCTCTGTTTGCTGAATCTTCGCGTTTAGATCCTGGTGGCGCGAAGCCCCCTGGTACTCTTGGTGGATGCGAGTCGATTATGTCGGACATTGGCATTCATCAGAAGGATGTCCGAAGGGTACTGCGTAACCTAGACGTGAACAAGACTAGTGGCTCCGACGGGCTACTGGCAATTGTACTGAGGACTTGTGCGCCTGAGTTGTCTCAGGTCTTGACACACCTATGTCGCCTTTCGTTTGAGACTGGAAAAGTGCCAATGACTTGGAAGCAAGCCAACATGCAACCCGTGCTCAAGAAGGGTATTCGAGCTGACCCAGCAAATTATACGCCCATTTCGGTAACTTCCGTACTCTGTAAGAGTATGGAACGTATACTGAATGGCAAGCTCCTGACATACCTAGAAGCTAACGATATCCTCAGTGACCGACAATACGGCTTCCGCCAAAATCGGTCAACGCATCTTCTAGCTTATGTCATTCACATCTGGAGTGAGGCCATCGAGAAACAAGAAGAAGAAGAGAAGCCCTTGCGGTCTCCCTTAACATCTCGAAGGCCTTCGACAGGGTCTGGTACGATAGCCTAATTGGCAAGCTTCCTTCCTTCGGTCTGCCCGCCGATTTGTGTGATTGGATTGCAGATTTTCTGAGGGATCGGTCTATCCGAGTGGTCATAGATGGCTGCTCGTCCGGACTGCTGGCTATTAATGCCGGTATTCCTCAGGGGTCGGTGCTCTCGTCAACATTGTTTTTGCTGCATATTAACGATCTGCTAAAACCCTGTACCTTTGGGTATGCAGACGACAGCACTGTTGCCGAGAGATACGTGCCCGACGCACGAGCTAATGGGTCTCAGGTCCGGTCTCTCCAAGAGGCTATGGTTGGGCGCTTGAACTCGTCTTTACAGGCTGTCTCAGAATGGGGCGATGCCAATCTGGTCAAGTTCAATGCTGTTAGGACCCAGGCGTGTCTTTTTTCTGCTAAAAGGGGCCAATTTTACCTAGCTCCATCTTTCCGAGGTGTAACCGTGCCGATAACCGACCAACTTGATCTTCTTGGTGTTACTTTAAGATCTACCCTCAATTTTGGTCCCTTCATAGAGGCAAAGGCTCAAGTGGCTGCCAAAAAGTTTGGGATCCTCGCAAAGGTGTGACGGTACTTCACGCCGGAACAGCTGCTCAAACTTTATCAAGCGCAAGTTCGATCGTTAGAGCAGTACTCCATAAGTACTGCTCTCATCTTTGGGATGGATCTGCCAGATACCAGCTAGATGCCCTCGAGTCAATTGAGAAACGAGCCAAGAGGATCATCGGCAATGATAGGCTCGTTGAGTCGAAAATACAAAGTCTTGAGCATAGTTGCTAGCCTGTCGGTTTTCTATCGGTTACATTTTGGGGAGTGTGCGACGGAATTGCATAATTTGACACCGCCAAGCCCGTTCCATCAACGGACCACAAGACGTACGGCGAAGTGCCACCGGTACATGGTGGACATCCCATCTATACGCACAAAGCGTTTTGAGAACACATTCATTATGCTTACAGCTAGGGAGTGGAATTCCCTCGACAGCACTGTTGCCGAGAGCAGTACTCTCGGCAACAGTGCTGTCGTCTCCATACCCAAAAGTAGGTTTTAGCAGATGCGAGAGCGTTAATATGCAGCAAAAACAATTTTGCTGCACCGACCCCTGAGGAACATTAATAGCCAGCAGTTCGGACGAGCAGCCATCTATGACCACTTGGATAGACCGATCCCTCAGGAAATCTGTAATCCAATCACAAAACCGGCGGGCAGACCGAAGGAAGCAAAATTGCCAATTAGCTATCGTACCAGACCCGAAGGCCTTCGAGATGTCAAGGGAGACCGCAAGGGCTTCTCCTTGCTTCTCGATGGCCTCACTCCAAATATGAATGTCATACGCTAGAAGATCCCCAGTTGACCGATTTCGGCGAAAGCCGTATTATCCGTCACTGAGGATATCGTTAGTTTCTAGGTATGCCAGGAGCTTACCATTCAGTATACGTTCCATACCCTGTAAGAGTATGAAACGAGTACCGAGATGGGCCTATAATTTGCTGGGCCAGCTCGACTAACCTTCTTGGGCACGGGTTGCACGTTGGCTTGCTTCCAAGCCATTGGCACTTTTCCAGTCTCAAACGAAAGGCGAAATAGGCGTGTCAAGATCGGAGACAACTCAGGCGCACAAGTCCTCAGTACAATTGCCAGTATCCCGTCGGGGCACTAGCCCTGTCCACGTCTAGGTTACACAGTACCCTTCGGACATCCTTTTGATGACTGCCAATGTCCGACATAATCGACTCGCATCCACCAAGAATACCAGAGGGCCTCGCACCACCAGGATCTAGACGTGAAGATTCCGCAAACAGAGAGGCAAACAAGTTTGCTTTCTCCTCAGCGGAGTGGGCCAGCGACCCGTCGGGTTTTAGCAGTGGAGGTAGTGAGGGGTGGCAGAAGTTGGATTCAACCGACTTAGCCAGGGACCAAAACGCCTTACTACCAGCTGGGTAAGAAGCAAGTTTGTTCCGAATTCGGCTAATGTGGTCAAACCGAGCCCTCCGCAACACCTTATGTGTGTTTAGTTCGCATGTGGCGCCATAAATGTCGCCACATCAGCCAATATTAATTTCTTATCCTTCATTTCTACTACTCCATTCCCTGCCGCAACACATCCGTCACGGCGTTCGCGCACGACGAAACATCAGTCAAAGGAAAGCAAGTGGGCTGCCAAGGATAACATGCGAAGAAAGATCGCATGTCATCCCAATGTGCAGACCTATATCGCCAAACCCGCCTGGTGCCTCTAGGGCTAGGATCGGGCAGGGAGTAGACGGATACAGATTTTACCAGACAGTGGTCGGAAATACCTAATGGTGAAGAAATCTACACCGAGTAACGGTCTGGATCTGTTGTCAGCAGAAGGTCCAAGCAATTGGCTGTGTGCGCATCAACATCCGGCACCCTCGTTTCCCCCTGGACCAGCTGGGTGAGATTTAACGCTAGCGCTAGCTTATGCGTCTCTAGTCCAGCATGGTCTGTGCACAGGTATGGGAAGAGCCACTCCTGATGGTGGGCGTTGAAGTCCCCCAGTAACACCAATTAGGCAGAAGGGTACAGCTGCTGAGCCGCATCCGCCGCCTCACTGCGGTGTTGTGTGAGCCCAGTTGTCTCCAAATCACCCCTGTGCGAATGGTAGACACAGGCCTACACAATTTTATCTAGGCTTGTGTCTACTAGAACCTAAAGTGTTAAGAACCTAGAGTCCTCAAGGTTGCGGAGACGCCGATAGCAGATGTCGTCCCGGGCGTGCATACACACCCGCGCGTGGTTTAAAATTGTGCTCCACGGTAAACCCTGGGTAAGTGATGTACAGACGCCAGCAAAAGTCGATAAGAATTCTCACAATGTACCTATTAGTTTGACATTTAGTTTGACTTACGACCTTCTATATATTCAAGTTTTCACCAACAAATGATTAAAATTCACAATTTCATCAACTTAGCATAAGTCAAGATGGCCCAGTGGTATAGAGCACACAGATTGAAGCGCAAATCAGTGTGCCGCAAGTTCAAATCCCACGCAACTGTTGACTTTTTGTAAGTTCTTACCCGATTGGAAGTTATGGATTAGCATAACATATTTTAAATTATTACTTTACTTTCGTTTAAAACAGCTATATCTTTTAACTTGTGCCATCGCCTTATTTTAAGAATGCAGTGAACTCGCTATCAATTTTGTTGACAATAATCATGATTCTATTTTGTTTTTTATTCTTCTACCCGCACTGTTCTAATATAATAGTTCAATTTATTTTTCTCATCTAATTGACGATTATCTTGTGAGAACTAAAGTTCTTTTAACAGAAATTGAGGTTTAGTTTCAATCTTCTTTTCGTCAAGAAAATGAACAATTAAGCTATGACCTCAATACATTCATTGTGACGTTACATAAAAATAAAATGTTTACGAAGTCTAAATCATATATCACTTTTCAATAAATAACTGGATATAAACAATAATATTTTATTAAAATTTTAATATCCTTTCATTGTTACGTTATTCATATTATGAATGGTCTATGTGGGTACCTATACTTCCAACAAACAATCTTACACGTAACATAGATAACGGTTACAAGATAACTTTTTTGTCTAGGTAACAATATTCGACGTCACAATTCTCATAAATATTTAATTTGTAAATATAGAGAATAAACATTTTTATTAAACACGTCTTTTTATTTCCACCTTACAACATCGAAAAGATGTAACAACTAAATAATTGCAAATTACGAATGTGATTCTTCTTGTGGTTAATAGATCATATTCGTAATTTGCAACTATTTAGTGCAAAAAATGCAATAGGATTTTTCATAGAAATATAAAAAACAACTATATTAATATAGATTGGAAATTTTCAAAGTAAGAAATAACCGCAACGAACCGACCATGATATGAACTCGGGCTAAATTATTTGCGAATCCAACACTTAGTTCATACGGCTACCAGCACATGACATATTTGCGCGAATTTTATCAATGCAATGGTAAGAACAAGCCGCCTCTGTGACTGTGTGATGCGTATTCAATGGCACAGAAAAATAATAATGATGTTTTTAAGCTCAGTGCGACGACAGTTCCATAGTGTGTGTTATCTGTGGAATGTGGATACTCATACACGCGCACACATACGCACGGAAGTATCGTGCTCGCTCGGTTCGTAGCAATGTAATCTTTAGCGTTCTTATGGACTTTTGCGGCCTCACTGTACGACACGTCTGACGGACATCCGATCTGCGTCTCCGAAAGGAGCACGAGTGCTGATTTCTCAGTCTCCAGGTGGTGGTGAACTGCGGCGAGATTTGAGTGCAGACCTCGTATGTTCGAAAGGTGCACTTCATGCGAGATAGTGCTGCCGCTGTACAGCTTTTCTTATTTTGTACCTTTTTTTTTCCTAATTTAGAGTGAAGGAGGGAGAGGAGAAGGAAGTGAAATAAGGTTCCATGCTGCTAACCTTCAGGCGCGCACTGACAGGACGGTATCATTAGGGGACTAGTCTGGAGACTGCGGGGACGCCCGAGCCCCCCCCGGGAATGTCCATTGGGCCCTCTCGTCTGGTCGCTAACCAGCACGATGTTGCATTCCGGGATTTTTCGACAGTTGGCGGGGCAGCCTTTCATGTGTGGCTAGCACACTACTTGGGCCCCCAACGGTCGGCCAGCGGCGCACCGTGCCTCGGATCCCGCTACCCTCCGCGACTAGTCTCCTGATACGCCCATATCAGCGCGAGCCTAGTTGGTCTGGCTGCATTGAAACAACTATTTCGACCCAACTCCTCTGAATTGGCTACACTGAGCATCGTACCGCAACACGGCTAGGCCGCTAGGCGGTACGTCTTTGCCCAGTGGGTGGTCGCAAGCCATCGGTCGAAACCTACCACCAGTTAATGTCACATGATTAGCACCACCCAGGGACCACGTGTTGCTGATGTTGACCAAACTGGTCGGTCTTCCCGAAAAATCATCGCAGCAGAATCCTATTAGAGACGTTTTAAGCTTGCAAGTTTTGACGGCTTGGAGTTGATCCGAAATAACCCGTATTGCCTAGAGAAAATCATGAATATCAGAAAATTCTGTTCAATCAGAGCTACTTCTGTTCATAATTATAAGTGCTCCACCTACCCTGCCACAGCCGGACTATTATACATGACAGTGACGCCCGCGAAGGGGTAGTCATCACACGTCAGCACGAAGCTGAAGGTGAAGGCAGCTGCGACCACGGTGGCAGCCACGCACAGCTTGATGATGCCGGCGCACGCGAGCTGCCAGCGCTTCACCAGCCACCCGCCCAGGAAGGTGCCACCGCCTCCTGCTGGCACTGTGATCACTCCTGGAAGATGGAAAGTTGGTGTTAAGATTTGTTTTGGCACGAAGAAGAAAGGACGTCAAAAAGCTCGTCATTACAAAGATTTGTGAGAGAGTCGCTGAATTTACACTGACACTTTATTCATAATCATCATCATCAGCCTTTTAATGTCCCCACTGCTGGGACACAGAGCTCCTCTCTGTGAGAGAGTGTGGGCCGTAATTCACCACGCGGGCCCAATGCGGGTTGGTGAATGTCACATGTCTTCGAATGTTTGACACTTTATTAGAAGACTTAAAACCGAGACAGCAAACTCTAGAAACTTTTTCATGGATTCTGAAAGACCTTAAAGAATGGCCCTTTACACCTGAACAGTACCCGGGCCTGCGGACGGCTCACAGTGGTTAGCTCGCCGTCCGATCAGCACCAGGCCCGAGAGTCGACGGTGCGTAGTGTTCCACGCGCGCCGAACAAGAGATGATTGTCAGCCACCACTGACGGGGCCCATCGTGGCCGGTGCCTGCATGCCTAGGGGTAGCGGATAAATTCTGAATGAGCTACCGCACCCCTGGGCACTCAGGTAGGGAAAGAACAGGGGTGGGTTTTAGTACTTTTAGTCAGTAAGAGTCTACACGCCGTCTCGCTCCACCCAGAGCGGGAGAAGTCATTGGATGATTTCCCACACCACACAAAAAAAAAACACCTGAACATGTTTGTGGGTTTCAACTTACCCAAAAGCAAAGCCGCTTCAGAAGCGTTAACAGCAAACTGGTTCTCAATGAGCTTCGGCAAGAAGGCCGCGAACCCTGAGATGAGCATGCCCTCACTGGCGCCGGCCAGGTTCAGGAACAGGAAGGTGGGGTTCTTCAGCAGGGCTGCCGCGGCTTGGGGCAGCTCGTGCAGCGCGCTGAAGGCTGCGGACTTGGAGGCTTCACCTTCGTGCGCTTCTGATACTTTTGATGCTTGAATTTCGGCTGCACCTGGAAGATGAAGTTGTTTCTATTAGTCACACTCACAACGACATCACTTGGCTGTTTGCTTCCCGCATCCATTCGTCTCAGGCCTTGTCAATTGAACTTCGCCGTCTTCGTGTGTCGATGATCAAATAAAACTTAATTATAATTGTATAATTTTCTAGCTTCTGCCAGCGGATTCGCCCACGCCCAAAAATTTTCCCAAGAGAACATATTCCCTGGATAAGTCTATAATTATGTAATTCCAGTCTGTAAATCTGTCTCTCTTGCAGATTTCATCCAGATCCTTTCAGTTGTTCTGGCGTGATTAAGTAACAAACATCGATTCATTCACAAACTTTCGCATTTACAAAATCAAGTAGTATATAGAAGGACTTGTATGTAAATGCCTAACATGAAAAGGGTTTCTTGTTAGACGTATCGTACTTACCAGGCAGCTCATGTGGGAAAGCCATGAGAGGTATCGACACGATGAGGCATAGTAGAGCCGACAGGATAAAACCTACCCACCACGCGCCGATCCACACTGAACTGACAGGAGTTACTCCTAACCTGGACGGACAAAAGAACAATATTTGTA
Source organism: Polia nebulosa (assembly GCA_951329385.1). Classification (NCBI taxonomy): domain Eukaryota; kingdom Metazoa; phylum Arthropoda; class Insecta; order Lepidoptera; family Noctuidae; genus Polia; species Polia nebulosa. Next base: position 2,739,096 of record OX589588.1, on the reverse strand, counting down.
AGATTTACTCTTATTTTTTACACTGTACGCTCAACGACTATGAACTTCTCAAAGTCAAAATGATGGAATACAAAATCTTTTTGGATGACTTCACAGTTTTACACATACCTACATATTAGATGCTGTTTTATGCCTACCTAGATATAGAAGTACTCGATGCAGTAAACATTGTCACAGACAGAGGTCAAAAGAAGATGCGTAAACTCCGTATCCATCCACATAGGTACTTGACCAACGCAAACACAGGCTTGCATAGCTTGGCTAATAATATCTAAATCTACAACGACTCGAGATAAAGGCACTGGTGCCGTATACTTTCTAGAAGTATTGCGTTTCAAAATTATACTTCACATAAAGCCATTTTACGGTGCAGAAATGAAGTACCCAGGGGACCCGTCCTGGCATATTAACTCCCATAAACGCCGTAGCTAATTCTCATTCCCTTAAGCACACAGAGAAAACAACTCAAGTGCTTAAAACCTGCCTCGAAACGCATTAAAAGTGGATTAAAAACTCCATATCTCTTTCATACTCGCTTAGGTCACGTTACCCCTTTTTTTGAATATGTCCCTAGACAAAAAACGAGCAACAGATCTGAAAACTCCGTTATTGCTATAATAACTTTTGTAGGCGCTATTTTCGCGAGGGTTATTAGGGAGTTAAACAGAGGGGTATTCGTGTTGCGAAGTGTACGTTATTAGGTAGCGATGCCCAATTGTTTTCTTATGCAAATCGGACGTTTACTCAACAATCTAACGTTGCTCTGCGGTTCGCACCGGCAGGCTTGAGTGGACAGGGACGGATTTAGGCACTTATAGATTTAAACTTAAAGTTAATACAAATTATTCCTCCTTATTAGTATAGAAGTATAGATTAAATCTATACTTCTATACTAATAAGGAGGAATAATTTGTATTTTTGTATGTAACGGATAAACTTAAAAACTACTGGCCCGATTTTAACCATTTTTTCACCAATAGAAAGCTAAATTATCAGCGAGTAACATAGGCTTTTTTTATCCCGGGAAAAATAACTGTTCCCGCGGGATAGGTCACGGGAGCGAAGCCGCGAGCAAAGTGCTAGTATATTTAGAGGTAAAGTTTGTGAGGTTGTAGCGGGTAATCTCTGGATCTACTGAACCGATTTTGAATTTTTTTTATTATTAGAAAGCCACGTTATTTGTGAGTGTCATCGGCATATAAATTTTTGAAATCCACGCGGACGAAGTCGCGGGCGAAGTGCTAGTGTATAATATGATCAATCAATGTCTCAGTCTCCTTTGAATATATTCTAAGGTTTTGCTATAACTAGTAGAGAATTCCTAAAATAAATAAATTCTAATACCTACCGGGATTCTAAAATCATTTCCCATTATAATAAATCCATAGCTATGGTAATATATGGACACAAATAAACTTATTAATCGGGTTTTCTATATGCAAGTTCATGTGGCTCTTGTCCTCCTTATCTGCACGTCTGCACCTACGAATCCGGCCCTGTACTAACACAACAAGAGGTTTCAAGTGGGCATGCTTCTCTTAAAATGAATTAGAATAATAGAATCGCTCTTACTGCCTGCCTTTTGATTGAATTATAATTTCAATGTTCTGTTCCCTGACGTACTTGAATATACTACGAGTATTTAAAGGGACTCGGTTCAAAAACAAGTAACGCATATTTTGTACCACACATACATAAGTTAAATAAACTGAGGTAGGTACGTATGTAAGCCATAATTATACGATTGAGTGCTTTTCAGGCCCGAGAGTCGATGGCGCGTAGTGTTCCATGCGCGCCTCAAAGAGTTGTCAGCAAACAGGACGGGGCCCGTCATGGCCGATGCCTGCTTCCGGTTGAGGATAAATTCGAGAGTTACCTCGCCCCTGGGCATTCAGGGCAGGGAGGAACAGGGGTGGGTTTTAGTCAGTAAGAGTCTGACACGCCCTCCCGCTCCACCCAGAGCGGGAGAAGTCATTAGATGATTTCCCACCCCACAAAAAAAAGGCGTCCTCTTAATAGAACGCGATCGTCGCACTCATTTGTACCTACGGAAAAACTGCAAAGCGCCCTCTGTCGACGCGACCTCGCGATCAGGTTTGCCATAACGCGGTGTCCTGCGTGAGCGACGAATACGACGCGACGCGACGCTGCGAACGCGACAAACGCGGTCAACTCAACGGCGTACCCTGCCTGCGGCCTATATGACAGTCTGCAGCGAGACGCGACGTAACGCGTACTTGTTTAGATTTAGAGAGCGACCAGACGCGTCATCACGAACAATGAAATGGTTGATTCAGAACCGTTGATCAACGCAGCACGTGAGCAAAAATTCTCCATGATTCGAGAAGTAATGACCAGAATCACGTTATGACATTTGTCGCGTGTAGCATCGCGTCGCATTACGTCGCGACGTGTTGCGTCGCGTCGCTTCGTATTCGTCGCTCACGCAGGACACCGCGTACTACAAATAAGCACGATGATCGCGTATTCGCGCGATGGTCGCTTTATATTAGGAGACATTTATGAAAATCAGTGAGTTCAAGTTTCAAGCCCGAAACAAGGCAGGAACTCGAGTCAAACGCAGATATTAAAATCTCTTGACTGAAAACATAATTTTGATTAAGTACCTTCTAATCTTGCTTTTCAATAACGAAACATCAATACTACTTCTCATGGGCGTAATCAAATTAATCGAGTAATAATATCTAAGGATTCCCTTCGGCTATATATTAATCAGTAAACGAGAAAACTCATAAATTAAAAAGTAAAGCCATGGTAAGGAGGTCGTTCAAAACTCGTCCCGCGGAAAATCATATTTCGTTTCAGAAGCCATAAAAGTATAAAATGGCAGAATTAATTTGGCTGAAAAGTTGCCTGAGCAGCGTACCTGCGTGGTTCACAATGAGATGAAAGCGAGAGGGCAAGTTGGCTGAATGAAGCCGTGTCGGTGCCGAGATGAAATATTAAAAAAATGTGAACAAGACGCGACGCGGCGCGAGGAAAGCGCGGGAAACGCACGGGTGAGGTTATTGTCGTTACGAAAGGAATATGGAATACTTGATTGGTGCACTTGTACGCGAACAGAATACATACAAATGAATGGAAATTAGTTTGTAGTAAGTTATTGTCAATTATATTCTTGCTTTTCCCCCACAGACCAAAGGTAAAATATGGTCACTATTATTAAGAAAATATCAGAATCACTAAAGGTATTAATTTTGATAATTTTCATATTTTTAATAATGATTTTCTTATTGTATCAGTAGCTAGGTAGATTATATCCCCTTTTTTTTCTTAATTATACTTTCTTTTTTCAAGCACTTGCAATATTATTATCTCTCCACCACCCTTGGTTGACTGGTAGAGAATGCGGTCCACCTTTGTACTTTTGTTGCATACGTTTAAAAAAAAATGAACTATGACAAAATTAAAACTACTTATGACAAAATTAAAATGTTAACTTAGTTAAGTTATTGATTTACTCACGTTTCGGAGTCTACGCTGAGGAAGTCTGTGTAGATGGTGAGCATCTGACCTCCGATCACGTAGCCCATAGCTGGGCCAACCACCGCCATCGTGTAGTATACGCCTGGGAACAGGGAAAACAGTCAAAATCTTATTTATTTATGTACACTTAACAATATAAAATCGATACAATCACTACATAATTATTATAAAACAAAGTTCCCCGACGCGACTGTCTGTCTTTTCGCAATATACTCAAAAACTGCTGTACGGATCTTCATGCGGTTTTCACCAATAGACAAAGTGATTCATGAGGAAGGTTCAGGTGTATAATTTGTACCCGTGCGAGCTGGGGCGGGTCTTTATACATTATAAATATAAGCACAAAGGAACCTTCTTATGTTTTCTACAGAAAAATCAAAATGGCGAATACTGCGATCCCTCTTCATCATTCTCTTGCCTTCTCTCTTTTTAGGGTCCAGTACCCGAAGGGTAACCAACGGGGCCTTATTACTATACATCCCTGTCTGTCCGTCTGTCACTGTCTGTATCTCACGATCCGTAATAGCTACACAGTTGAAATTTTTACAGAATGTGTATTTCTATATTAAAATGAAAGTTAATTTTAAATTTATTTTTATTATTTTTTTGTTATAGCGGCTGTAGAAATACACGCTGTGTTAAAATTTTAACTGTATACCTATTACGGATCATGAGATACAGCCATAAAAATCAGGTTTTTAGAAACGTGTTTTTTTTTAGTTTATAGTACGGAACCCTTTGCATGCGAGTCCGACTCGCACTTGGCCGGTTTTTCTCTTTCCTCGGCATCTCCCAAGCCAATTAAATCAATTATTATTAAAGCCATAAATTCAGATATCCAGCCAGCTCAGCCAGGCCAGCTCTATAACCATAGCTGAACACGGCAACAAAACCACAAAAAAAAAACCGCTAAGGAGACACTTCAGCACAACTTCCGAGCGCCATTAAAACGAAACAAAACCTCTTTTTTTCGATATTCTATAACAAAGCAGAAACAATTTAACCTCTCACCCTCGATGCTATAGAACCCACACATCGATACCACCATTACACTTACAACACATCACGCCACGGACAAACACAAGAAATAAACCCTGGAGTGTAAAAAGCATAAGTATCGCATTTCTTAGCGGGCGCCCTGTTTTCACAGTTAAAAGCTACGACTTAGAAGTGGTTAGGGTAGGGCTGTAGAGAAAGATTTTTATAGCTTGGCTTTTAAAACCCCTCAACCCCCGCGGCCAAATCCGGGTTGTCAAATTGAACCCCGACGACAACCCGGGTTGACAGCCGATTTTTTTTTTTTTTTCTCTTTAATTTTTTTTTTTTGTCCGACTCACCAGTGAGTCGCGGGGCTTCACAGGTGGTTTCTTCAAGCTTTTTTATCACGTGGAACACGAATCGTCTCATCGTTTCACAATTATTAACAGCCTATACACGTCTGAAGTTCATGTAACATTAGTAATAATATTATGTCAACGACATTTAGGCTGACCTTTTATAGGGTTCCGTACCCGAAGCGTCGAAACGAAGCCCTATTGCTGTCACTCACGTGTCCGTCTGTCCTTCTGTCCGTCGTCTGTCACAAAATTTTGTTCCGAAGAATTTTATTATAACAGCCGCACGGGTGGCGATCCATCAGGTTTAGCTACGCTTGCAGGGGTTGGTCCATGGATGGGAGACCATCTTTACATACCGAAACTCCTCCGTCCCTCAGAAAGCACGTTACGTCATTGTTCCCGGTTGTCAATCGTGGAACATTTTCAGTCGTTCGAAGCTTGAAAGTCTGACCACCAGTCTTACCAAGGGGTATCGTATTATCCAGTTACTGGGTTGTGGAGGTTAGAAAGGCAGTCGCTCCATGTAAAATACTGGTATTCAGCTGCATCCGGTTAGATTGGAAACCGACCCCAAGATAGTTGGGAAAAGGCTAGGCAGATTGATTTTGATTTGGACGGAACGCGCCGTATGTGATGCAAACTTGCATTTGACTAGTTTTTTTTTTACATGTTATGCACTGCTATCCAAAGCAAATCCTTAAATCACTGCAGACATCTGCCCAATCTCCTCGTGTGCCCAGCCCTAACCCTCGATATCTGTAGTGGGGCACACATCGCGCCATCTAGCGGTACTCTGAATACGTTTCCTTGTCCTCCGAGCTCTCCAGAGGGAACAGAGTGGAGGATCAACCGCCAGATTCACTCCGTCTGTTTGTCATTCGAGATTGGAGGAAAAATTACTTTTTCTCAAGTGGTTAACGGTTTAAGATTGAAAAATTTTGGAGAGGTGGGCTTTGAGTGAGGAGATAAAAACTTTGAAGTCTTGACACTTGGAAATGATGACAGGACTGGACTTTATTATTTTAAAAAACAGAAACTTGAGGTGTCCTTTAGCAATAAGGGTCCCTCAAGTCTAAAAAAACATGGAGAAAGGGGAAAATAATACATTTTTGGACACAAAAAAAAACTTATTTTACAATAAAAATAGAACCGACTTCCAAAAAAAAAAACCAAATTAACTTTAAATTCGGAAGTCTGTGTCAAAAAACGAAGACAAAAAACCAGAAACGTTTTTCGTGAAACGGTTCTATTTTTTTTGTAAAATAGTTTTTATTTTTCACTTTTCAGAGTTGTGGTTCCCCATGAAATTGTGTTAACATTCGCTATACATACGATTGCAGCAATCGCAGTTGATTTGCTGTAATTTTTTGAAGAGTTCCGTTGCCTGTCTCCGAAACTCATCATCAGATCGATATGAAATTTAAATGGGACCATTTCGGAATAAAGCCCTTTCGATAATTAAAAATTTAATTTTGCAAATCCGTCTATATATGACGGAGCTATGCCCAAACATACATAAAAAAAATACAAATATCTGAATTGATAACCTCCTTCTTTTTGAAGTTGGTTAAAAATAATTCTGTTTATTGTCTTGAATCACCGGGGAAATAGGAAATAATACATTTAGGACACAAAAAAAGTTATGTTTATTATCTTGTATCACCGATTCATATTTCTGAGATTGGAATTATAAAAACCATTTTACCTTTTTTTTTTGACGGCGGGAAATCATCACTGACTCTCCCGCTATGGGTGGAGCGTGAACGTCCTCCCACTCCGTCAGGCTCTTACTGACTAAAATCCACTCGTGTTCCTTCAGTTGCCTGTGCCAGGGCAAGGTGACTCCTTCAAACACTTCAGCGTATTTTTTTTTTTTTTAACTGTCATTGTGATGGCTTTTCCATTGAATAAGTAAGGTAGTATAAGTACTTGTGAAACTTAGATTATGTCTAGATACCACTACCCGAGGAGCTCGTGGCTAAAGTAATAACAACCGCACGGGTCGATCCATCAGGTTAAGCTACGCTTGCCAGGGTTGGTCTATGGATGTGTGACCATCTTAAATACCGAGACTCCTCCGTGCCTCGGAAAGCACGTTAAGCAGTTGGTCCCGGCTATCAATCATGGATCTTTGACAGTCGTTACGAGTCGGAGCCCGAAAGTCTGACAACCAGTCTTACCAAGTCTCATCGTATTACCCAGTTACTGGCTAGTCGCTCCATGTAAAATATTGGTATTCAACTGCATCCGGTGAGACTGGAAGCCGACCCCAAGATAGTTGGGCAAAGGCGTAAAATCTTGCGGAAGTGTAAACTGTCGATATTTATTATGAATAATCATTTCCAATAGAATTATTCTCATTCGAATTCAAATAATTTGATTTGAATTCAGTAGTTTACAATGTATGAGTCTTTACGAAAATTAAAAGTTTAAAATTTTACGCGATTTTTCATAAACTAATGGTGTATAATATGTGTATACAACATACGAGTATTATGTATATGGCTCCGCAGCGGAAGACTTTGAACTGCGCGCGACAATGGTAACAAATACTACAATAGTATACAGGGTTTTTTTTTTGTACAGGGTGGAATTTTGTAATGCCACCTGAAGGGAAAGTACTCTTAATACTGTAAATAGAAAATTTTACTCAAAGAAAACATTCCTTTATTTTTGAAAAGAAAGAAAACTGCGTTGAAAGATTTTCGAAAATTCGCTTGCCACACCCGGGAATCGAACCAACTAAAATCTTTAAAAATTACACCCTGTACTTTTGTTGCATCGACAGTTAGGGTCAATTTATAAGGATGAAATCTCTGTAACAAACTTGATAAATTAAATAAAAGGAAAACCATGAAATCTTAAATCAACGATTTAAGATTTATGTATCTGTATAGGGTAAATGGAATAGTCAGCGGTTTGTTTGTATCACAGCAAAGAGAATTAAACCACAGTCATTGTATCACAGTCATGTAAATATACTGCATTTAAAATGGTGCCATTTTCAGGTAGGACCTACCTACACACAATATCCATCAGGCCATTTATCAAAATCTAAGTTGAGTAGCCTTCACAGCAGCATGCTATTCAGTTTTTTTTTTTAAATATACTCTATATTTTATTAATCTTTAACCCAAAGGTTGACTGGTAGAGAAAGTCTTGGTGTATTTAGTCCACCTATGTACCACTATTGTACATAAAGTTTAAATAATCAAATAAACACTCATGCTACATGTTTGAACCGTTTGGGGTTGAAACACTAGGGCCATGGGGTACGAGTGCTCATCGAGTTTTTCGGCATATCAGCAAGCTGTTAGTCGACTCTTCACGTGGCCAGAGGGCTGGTCTTTCTTTGGCCAACGAATCAGCATTGCTATCCAACGTGGCAATGCTGCTAGCGTTCTGGGCACTTTTTCCATTGACAGCGATGTGTATGTATTTTTTGATGCCCAATGAGTTGTTTTCATACGCATTTGTACTGTACATATTAGTTATTAAAATCAGTTTGTAAATATATCTTTGAAGTTATTTCCATTAAATAAACACTCTGTCAAACAAAATGTCAACAAAATCTTAGCTAAGTATTACACTAATCAAACAAAGTATCGATCAGCAGCATCCCATGACATCTGAACAAACATCCATCGCATCACTTAACAGAATCCCATTAAAGATGGAGTGTCTGGCAAATAATCGCAGCTCAGAGCCTATCGAGTGCAATTAATAGAGCCGACCACGGAAATGCATTAATACGTTTCCGACGCATGAGTACGTGGAGACTCGAAAGTGGGAAGGGTGAGGTCTCGATGATAGCGTTTAGCGGAGCGGATTTAAAGCTCGTATCGTTTGAGTGGGTGATTGAAGCGTTACTGACACATGAGAGTAGGCGAGACTCGAAAGCTAGGAGGGTAAAGTTTCGATGATAGCGTTTAGCGGGACGGAGCAACTCAAAACTCGTATATATTCGCACGTTTTGAGCGGGTGGTTGAAAATTTTGATTGTGTTTAGGCCAAAAAACACGTCCGTTTATTTTCAATCCGAATTATCACTATCACTACATTGTATAAAAAAGTCGATTTCCGCGTCAGTCTGTTTCTCCGCTAACTCTTCCTAAAACGCAACGGATTTTGATGCGGTTTTCTTTAATAGAAGAGCGATAAACGAGAAAGGTTTTCGTATATAATTTTCACCTGTATGAAGCCGGAGAAGATCGCTAGTGATGTTATAATCGGTTAACTAGCAACCCGCAGACCCAGACCGACCTATTCTAGGGTTGAGTTTTGAAATCACTTTTCTAATAAATAGTTTCACCACTACGACATGAATATTGCAAAGTCATGGCTCTCCAGTGAGCTAGGTTTTCTGTATCCAGTCTGTAACTTGGAATGCAAAAACGTAACCCTTTCCTTGCAGTCTGGTAAAAAGGAATTCGCTACCTTTGAGACCCCAGCCTTATATGAGTTCTAGACAATAAGTAGTTTACACAGTTTTCTCATGAGATAAACTATGTTTTGATGGTTCTGTTACAAGAAATGAAAAGAATCCCTCTTTGTTTAAATAAGTAATTAGTTATTGTTGTTTTGATTTCAGAAAAGATAAAACCAAAACAGTAGATGCAAGCAAGATAATTAATCTATCATACTTAACCTGAATTGCGTTAGTTTTATTACTAGATATTGTTGAGTATTGAAGTGAAAACTTCTTTAGACAAGTTGAGCGATTTATAGTAAGGGCAAAAGTAATGATTTCGCGTCACCGACATGCTAGTGACGAGTTGTGCCCGATTGGCGACGCGCAGCGGCCTGTGTGACTGTATGAAAATGTTTATAATTATATTATTATTATTGCTCGGAGTGCCAATAATGTCAAAACCAGACTAATGTTAATAATTTGAATCTACAAATTTACTTTTAATTATTCATACCAAAATTAATTTTACAAATAAAAATAAAACACAGTTATTCCAAAGTTTCAAGTTTTCACTTCTATCTGCAGTGCCCATGACTGCCTAATTTTATAGGGTTACCCTTCGGGTACGAAGAAGGGGGTAACCAACGGAACCTATTATTAAGCCACCGCTGTCCGACCGTCTGTCTGTCAGCGGGCTGTATCTCATGATCCGTAATAGGCACACAGTTAATTTTTTTAACAGAATGTGTATTTCTGTTGCCGCCATAACAGCAAAAAATAAAAATAATTTAAAAATTAAAGGGGGCTCGGCTACTAGAAACGAGTTTTTTTTGTTGGCTTATTTTGCTCGATCTTAATAATGGCAACAACCGTGTATGATGGTACGGCACCCTTAATGCGCGAGTCCAACTCGCACTTGACCGGTTTTTTAAAGCAGTTTTCCGGTTTTTCAGTGAAATCTCCTCTCTAAAGCGAGGTATTGCAGGATCTACGCCTATCTAAGGCATGACAAACAGGCATAAAATATGCACCCACACCTCGAAAATATTCACACCCTTTCAAACCTGTCACCTCCCAAACAAATAGCTAATCACTTAACCGTAACATAACTCAATAAACTCTATCTAAGTAAAACAATTTTTCTCAACACTAAACTTGCCATGTGGGGTCCACTCGACCCATAAGATTGTTATAACGTGGTCATATCGGCGAGTGCTTTCTTGTGTTTATAGCTGGCAACCCCGAGCGGAGCGTGAGGGTTAATAACTATGAATATAGAGCCGTTTAGAAAGCTTTTGTTATAATAATTTATTTTATTAAGTTCTTGGGACACTTGAGGGGATATCGGTTTAGAAATAGTGTGGTTTTACAAGTGAGTTATAATTTAAGAATCTAGCGGCGCCCCCCGGCTCCGCACGGGTACAAATTATGCACACAAAACTTCCTCGTTTTCACTCTTTCTATTAGTGAAAACCGCATTAGAATCCGTTGCATGGTTTAGGAGGAATTAGCTTGGAAACAGACAGACGCGGCAAGCGACTTTGATCCTACTAATTCATCATCATTCTCCTGCCCTTATCCCAATTTATTTGGGGTCGGCGCAACATGTCTTTTTCTTCCATACTCCTCTATTAGTCGTCATCTCTGTAGTCACCCTCTTTTTACCCATATCCTCTTTCACACAGTCCAACCATCGTTTCTTTGGCCTTCCCCTACTCTTATAGCCATCCACATCCATACACAAGACTTTTCTCACGACATTTTTTTCATTCCTTCGCATCACTTGCCTATACCACGACAACCGATTTCCACACAACTTTTTAGTCTACTAATTATAATTTTAAATTATAAATGCGAAAGTTTGTATGTTTGTGTTTCAATCACGCGAAAACCGCAGAAGGGATTTGAATGAAATTTTGCACACTGATAGATTATAACCTGAAATACATAGACGAAGCCGCTGGCAGTAGCTAGTTTATAATATGTAGAGAAGTTAAAGAAGATAATAATGTGAAGGTAGAAATCTTTTACACTCTTAAGAATATCAAGAATAGGGATGTTTACTGGGTATAAAAATTATAATTCTATTTAGCCCATAAGTTAGATTAAAAAAAAATATTGAAGTATTTTTTGCTATAACAGAGCGAAAAAAAATTACAAAGATAAAACGCATCAAATTTTAGGAGTGGAGGCTTGTTACGTCACTAAACGATACAAAATGTATCGAGGTATTACGTCATGCGAAATTTTAACGCACTGTATCGTCCTCGTTTTTGGTTGATTGGTGTCCAATATTTTTTGGTACTTTAACTGACAAACTTATTAGATTTTTTTAGAAAACTACCATATTATGTTCGCCTTTCTCGGCTCATAAACGGGCAAATTAACATTGAATGAATTTGCCCTACCTATTGGTTATTAACATTTTAACCAATAGGTAGGGCAAATTCATAGATAAACATAGGTAAGTCAGGTTTTAGCATTCAAAAATTTTGACTATTGGCCTAACTTCGCTCTGTCTCCTGCTTGATAAGGGGAAGTGGAAATTGTTATTTCTTCTCCGCTGTTCTTTTCTGATTAATTTCGTTGCGGGACCTAAGATAGTTTAATCATTTCACCGGGACTCGTCGAGTTTCATTGCCTTGGTTTTTTTCTGGTGGTTACTAATTTTCATTCAGGCTTACAGGAGTTACAGTGGTTTGGAAATAGAGTGGCGGGCTTGTCCCACAAAAAAAAATTAAACAATTTTAATCCGGTTTTTATGAAAACTTACCTACCTGGTAGTCAAGTAAGTGGGAGAGTATGTAGTATGGTAAAATTACCAGTAACTTTCATCGAGGTCTACCACATTATTCCCGTTACCACTTAACTGAATGGCAGACCGAAGTTACCTACGGTTTCAAATGACGGTTCGGCGGGAAATTGATATCATTAGCTATGGTCGGCTTCATACAGCCTTGTTATAATGTTGCCAGTTACTTTTCTCATGAGAAATATGTGAGCCGCGTTCTTATTTTTACTTTAATGTTAGTTATCTGCTTAATGATAGGGAATAAGGAGGCTTTTTAATTAATTTTATTTATCTGACCAAAGCTTAGGTATCTTTTATAGAATACTAGCTTCTGCCAGCGGATTTTCCTGCATGGAATTAGTACTTCCTTACTATAAATTATAGCCTAAGCCATTCCTAGCTATTCCAGACTATAATCTATCTCTGTCAAACATAGAGTGGAATTCCCTGCCGAAGTCTGTGTTTCCTGATAGCTACAACCTGGGAGTCTTTAAGTCAAGAGTGAATAGGTTACTTCTAGGCAAGCGTGCTCCATCTTCGACTACATCATCGCTTACCATCAGGTGAGATAGTGGTCAAACGCGTGCCTATCAACAGTAAAATAATAATAATAACATCCAGATCCTTTCAGCTGTTCTGGAGTGAGTGAGTAACAAACATCCATTCATTCATTCAAACTTTTGCTTTTATTATATTAGTAGGTTTTTGACGTCATTTAAAACACTTTCTAGAGCGTTTTCCGATTCGAGGTTCGCAAAGGGTCTTGCTGTTCGATCCGCCATCAGGTCTATGAGAAACGTGATATGGATAGATACCAATTGGGCAAAAAACACTCACTTTTTAACAACGCCACAAGAATGTGTCGTAAATTCAAAGATACAAATCCTACAGGCACTAAAACCCAAATCAGTAACTACCAATAGGACATAAATCTACAAATTGCAAAATTCTGGATCTGTCTGTAGTGCAAAAGCCAATCACGCTGCCACTTAGTTTGATGATTCTGCAAACTGTACCGATAATTTGTTTTTTTTGTGATGATGAGAAATCATCAGCTGACTTCTTCGAGGGTGTGTCAGGCTCTTCACTGACTATAACCCGTGTTCAGTTGCCCTTTGCATTCCAGGGCCGCGGTGACGCAGCCGCCGCAGGAGACGCCCTGGGTGTCGGGGGTCTCAAGCCGATCTCTCGCCATCACAGGCGCGGGCTTGCGGACCGCGAGTAGTGGGTACCTCGGCGTCCGATAAGGACCAGGCCCGAGAGTCGTCGGCACGAAGTGTTCCACGCGCGCCTCAAAGAGATGCCAGCAGTACCTGACGGGGCCCGTTAGGGTCGATGCCTGCCTGGGGTCGCGGATAAATTCGAAATAAAATTACCGCGGCCCTTGGCACACAGGCAACTGAAGGAACAAGGGTGGCTTTTAGTCAGTAAAAGTCTGACACGCCCTCCCGCTATTCAGAGCGGGAGAAGTCATTGGATGATTTCCTACTCTCCAAAAAAAAAAGGGCCGCGGTGACTTTTTCACTCATGCTTGCGATTCTCATCCGTATAAGATAGTTTTGCCATTTGTTTACGCTAAGTCCACTTACCCAAGTCTTCTTTTTCTTCGTCGCTGGCAAGACAGTGAGCTAAATTATTTTAGCCCAAAACTTCACTTACCCAAGTAAACAGAAGACATCTTTTTGGACACGTTCTCGTCGATGTAGGTGACGCCCAGCGTGAAGAGCGGCGTTGCGCCCGCGCCGTGCAACAGTTGCGCGAACACGAACACTGCAACAGCCCACGCGCCGCCCTCTGCCGGCACGTTGCCGTCACAGCTGTCTGTCAACTGGGAATAGAACAAGATATTAAAAAAAAAGAATGCATAAACCTTTTTAGAGTTCGTACCCGACGGGTCCAACTCGGGCCTGCGGACGGCGAGCAGTGGGTAGCTCGCCGTCCGATCAGCACCAGGCCCGTGAGTCGACGGCGCGTAGTTTTCCACGCGCGACGAACAAGAGATTAGTGTCAGCCACCACTGACGGGGCCCATCATGACCGGTGCCTGCATGCCTAGGGGTAACGGATAAATTCTGAAAATGAGTTACCGCACCCCTGGACACTCAGGCAGGGAAGGAACAGGGGTGGGTTTTAGTCAGTAAGAGTGTGACACGCCCTCCCGCTCCACCCAGAGCGGGAGAAGTCATTGGATGATTTCCCACCCCACCCCTCCCAAAAAAAACCCCGAAGGGTCCAAACGGAGCTCTATTGCTGTCACTCACGTATCCGTCTGTCCGTTTGTCCGCCTTTCTGTCTGTCCGTCGTCTGTCACACAAGTTTTACAGCCAAACGGTTGGAACACACCGGACCGGACCGCACCGGTTGGAGCTACAGTCTTAAAATTTTCACAGTATAAGCATCTTGTTGACCCAAAGCTATACAAATAGTCAAAAATACATTTGGTACGGAACCTTTCATGTGCGAAGTCCGACACTCACCTGGCCGGTTTTTTTTTTGTTTCGTCCTGGACTTTTGGGGAATAAAGACTAAGGAGTGTGGGACTTTACTCACTAAAACTACCCCGGTGATCACCATCTGCACGAGGGGGCCCAAGACCACAGAAACCCCTCTGTACAACGCCTGATATAGCACATCCTTGAGGAGATGGTAAAGTGGTCTTCCTTTCTTTTTTTTTCAAAGGGGTCTCCCCTTAGCCTCGCTGTGCACGGCGGCACGTGATCACTGTGTCCTGAGTCCCCACCTGCCATGAATGGTGCAGGCGGGGTTTCGGCGTGTAAGGCTTCAAGGCTGTTGCCTCCCATGACGCCTTCTTGTCCGAACGGGAGCGGCCCTCTCACGACACCGTTCGGCAGCCTCCTTCTAGACCATTACGGTCTCACAGAAGGAGGCCATTTCCCTCCAGTTAGGGAACATAGATCTCCTTAATCAATCTGTCTAGCCTTTTTCCAACTATCTTGGGATCGGCTTCCAGCCTAACCGGATACCCAGGCCTGCGGACGGCGAGTAATGGGTAGCTCGCCGTCCGATCAACACCAGGCCCGAGAGTTGACGGCGCGTAGTGATCCACGCGCGCCTCAAAGAGTTGTCAGCATACATGACGGGGCCATCATAGCCGATGCCTGCCTAGGGGTTGAGGATAAATTCGAAAGAGTTACCTCGCCCCTGGGCATTCAGGGCAGGGAGGAACAGGGGTGGGTTTTAGTCAGCAATAGCCTGACATGCCCTCCCGCTCCACCCAGAGCGGGAGAAGTCATTGGATGATTGATGATGACACAAAAAAATAAAAAAATAAAAGCCTAACCGGATGCAGTTGAATACCAGTATTTTACAGAGTGACTGCCTACCTGACCTCCACAACCTAGTTACTGGGTAATACCAAGGGTATCTTGGTGAAACTGATGGTCAGACTTTCGGCCTCTTGACGACCCGTAACAACTGTCAAAGATCCACGATCGATAGCCGGGACCAACGGCTTAACGTGCTTTCATTTTTGCTTTAAGCACGAAGGATTTCATTCCCATGGTGTTAAATATAGGACGGAAGTTCGTCTTTTTGCAAATGGAAAATCCCCTCGAGCAAATGGCTTGTACTTTTGTGTATTAATTTAATAAAATCATGTACACACATAATAAACAGACTTCTGAGCTCTGCGAAAGGAGAGATGGAAAAACTACTCTATGAAAAACATCAATGAAAGTTATAAGTTTGCCAAAGCTTCATGTTTAATGAAGCGAACCTAATTATGAAATCAGAGCTCTTGTAACAATTAGTAGGTACAAAAACGATTTAAAGCGTAATTTTGTGGTTAGATTACGGTGAGTTTCCATAATTACAAGAAATTACACTAATTAAATTAATCTCATCAACGTTGGGTTCGAGAAGACTACCTAAATTAGAGAAATCGGAAGCAAATGGCCTTATTTATAAATAAACTAGTTTCTATCAGCTGCTTCGCCCGGATGGTAAAATGTAGCCTATGTTTTAATCCAGGTTATAATCTATCTGTGTGCAAAATTTTATTCAAATCCCTTAAGTCGTTTTTGCGTGATTGAAACACAAACATACAAACTTTCGCATTTACTATATTAAGTAGTAGGATTAATAGTATAAAAAAACCTTTTTTACAAGGAATACAACCGCTTTGAAAAAATGCAAAATAACTTTAATTTCGGAAGTCGGTGTTCGTATTTTTTGTTTCTTCGTTATTTGACACCGACTTCCGAAATTAAAGTTATTTTGCAATTTTTAGAAGTAAAACTTAAAAAAAAAAATACAACCGTGTATTTTTTTTTTAAAGTTTTTTATTTTTCACTTTTTAGTTGTTAAACCCCAGAAGTAAAACTAAATATTAAAGTTATGAATTATGTATTAGAATGGATAATCCTAATAACATGGAATTTGAACATTTGGAGACAACCAAAACGTCATCTGTATATACATATTTTTGTTTGTGGTGATTTTTTCAAAAAGTGCTGAAACAATTTCGATAAAATTCATATGGGACCACCTCTGAAGTACGACCTACCAAACACAAAAAGAATCATCAAAATCTATTCACAAATGGCGGAGATATCGCGTAATCCTCCTCTTTTTTGAAGACGGTTAAAAACATGTTTGTTAAGAAGATGAAGTGGTGTGGTTCCATATAAATTTTATCGTAATTGATTCAGTGCTTTTTGAAAAAATCAACAAAAACAAATAATAGGTATTACACGGATGACGTTTTGGTTTTCTCCAACTATGTGTGTTAAAATTGCATGGATTACCAATTCTATTAAGGGGTACAACAACTAAAAATTAAAAAACAAAAAAAATTAAAAAAAAATGCAACCGTCTTCCAAAATAAAAACACTAAATTACAATATAACTTTGATTTTGGAAGACGGTGTCAAATAACGTATTTAAAATTTTATAGCCGGAAGAAGGATATATGTTGTTGGCACAGTAGGTACTGACTTATCATTTCCCGTACTAACCAACAAGGTGTCAACTGTAATCGAAGATTTTAGTTTTTGTCTAAAGTTTAAATTATTAATAATAGAACATACTTGTAGACAGTGGCAGAATAGTAGACATCGGCTTTGCTTGCCATATCAAAAATATAGAATAGAATAGACTTATCATTTGAAGGAGGTTTTGCTCTACAGCAGACAGCTGAATTTGATGGGTGAGACGTATGCTATCTTGAATTTAGAATCCGGGTTTTTGGCGGGATTTTTTCGAGTGAAGTTCAGTGGCTGTTTTATTATTAGCAAAATGATTCCTAGTGAATATTGTGATGTAAAATTAGTGTAGTTTTGTGTCTCAAGTGTCTACGCAACTGGACAATATGTGGTATAATTGAAACAGGCGCGTTCTCGGTAAAATAAAGCTGAGAATTTTGTCGTAGTATTGACTACCTCAGCAAAGCTTGCCGAGAAGACTGACTCTACTCATTTGCTGGCAAACACTGCAAAAACATTAGAATGTGTTACATCTGCATTGTAATGGGAAAAAAGTGATAGTATTTTGTATCTAAAACTAAATACTTTCTTAACTTGACAATGGCTAAATGCACAAACCGTGCAAAGCAAAAATTAAAAAATAAATAATCCGTTAATCACTATTTAAACTGAGCATAGGTATAGTTAGCGAGTTTTATAAACAAGGGGGCAAGTAATAAGCACAAGCTTATACTTACGAGTACTTATACCTTTTGCAAACAAACATAAGTCAGTAAATCAGAGGCAAATAACCCGTAGTATTGGAAAATGTAATCTAGCTGCATTTCTGCGTATTGAAAACCCGTCTGGAAATTTGTTAATTAGTCAGAATGCGTTATAGGGCTTTCGCGCTCGATAAACAATACATTTCGCGCCGGCTGCAGCCAAATGTAGCGGCTTTTAACGTTTGTGATTGAAAATTTTACTATTTCTGGATAAGATATTATTCGCTGATTTCCGAATTAATTTGTTAAGTATTTTTCAAACTCTAGTCTATAAATCAATCAATTTATTTATTTACCTATTTAAGAATGAATGTACACACATACATAGAATAAACAGACAAGGAGAAGGAAACAGAAAAATAGGTACAAAGGTGATGCTTATTTCTGAAGAAATCTTTTCCAGCATGCCTGTGAAGGGAGAGTTGGAAAAAAGAGAAGTAGACATCGTGTGTAAGAGTAGTATCAAACATACAATGTAACGTTATACTAACTTATGTACACAAACAATGGTTGGTGATAAAGTAAGGTTTGACAGGATTTTAACTACAGTTTCTTTATTCAGAAGCTGGCTATAGGTTAACCCACATAGTATCTTATGCCTATGGAAAACTGGTAAGTAACCAAGTAGCTAAAACCAAACTATAGGTTATCATGTTAAAGCTACCGGTCTACCGTTGTTCAGACAACATTTTCAGTCAGATATGGATGGTGATATAATCCGATTAATCACACAGATCGGTCGCATTGTGTGACGAAGGCCGCACATTGTCGGCAGCCAGGCTGAATGCACCGTGCCCACATTGAAGTTCATCCATTCATTCAGATTTAGGAGCCATAGACAACAGCCCAAAGTTTGAACGGTTGACGTAAAATTGAATGAACATTTGAGTGTTCAAGTTTTGATTGGAAATGGACTGTTATTACTACTTAGTTAGTTATGATCTTAATTAATTTGAAGTTTGGTTCTGTTGGTCTGTATGAATTCGAGTAGTTAAGGGTTATGTTATGAATGGCCCTTCATAAACTTTAAGTTTGGCGTAAGATTGGTTGTTGTTCTGGGGTCAGCCATTTACAAGAGCTACTGGTATAAGAATTCGAATTCGCAGACATTTTATTAGTAAGTAAATACCTAAAGGATTTCAAAACCGCCATTTAAATTGTACCTGTGGGAATTTTGAATTATTCGAAAGAACTCCTACTAATCGTCTGTATTTTTAATATTTTTAAAATAATGAATTTAAAATATACATGTAAGTCAATCAAATGATTGATTTTCATCTTAGCAGTAACAATAGGGAGGCAGAGCGTGTAAAATGCCACGGGCCCGGGAACCTGTGAGCGCAGAAGCCTTAGCGCACCAGAAGCATCAGAGCCCCGTCTGATGAATTTGCCACGGACCTCAGATGCTATAGTTACAGCACTGCTCCTGAGAGTGTCGACGACAATCTAGTGTCAGCTCAGAACCTGAGCTACGAGTTTGAAATGATAGTCTTAAACTGAACTGGAATATGGATACTGGCAGAGAATGTCTTGTGGCATTAGGTAAGTCCGCTCAGTGCCACCTTTTGTACATGATAGTTATTCTGAATAAATAAGTACTTATATGATACCTAAGTAAGTAGGACTTAAAACCAACTCACCGTCCGATTCGGCGTACAAAGATCAGCAGCTTCATTCCCAGCTATTTTATAGTTAGGCACGAGGAAGTGAGGCAGCGCGAACAGTAAGGAGCCTGTCCCCATGAGAAGAACGCCCAGGCCTAGCCAGCGAGGCTTGGAGGAGCCGGTGCGGCCGCCCAGGTAGGTCACCGGGGCCAGACAGGCGAAGGACGCCATGTCGTAACTGTAGGAGCAGAGAAAAGTGGTTTAAATTAAAATAATGTTTTTCATACCTATTATTGGAATCAAATATCAGCTCACAATTTAGGGCCCTTTAATTGTCCCGCCGCCCGAGTATTGTCCCAAAACAAAAGCCTATGCTGTCCCACTCTTGGGCGAAGTGTTCCCTTCACTTGTAAACTTAAGAAGTTATTTTCTTTCTCTGACGTCTGTCTCTCATGGAGTCATGGCTTATAATCTTGGTCACTCTGTTCAGCGGCACAATGCATCTGCCTCCATTTTATGCGCTACCGTTCTCCCAGTATAGCAGAAGTCAGTAATAAGTAGAGATTCTTCATTCTACTACCAAATTGTAAGATCAAGAGATTGTTTTTAAAAACTTGTAGATATCATTCCACGGAAAAGTCCCAATAATTTTTGACGGCACGGGTGGCTCAGTGGTTAAGCGACTGGCTGCTGCACCACGTGTCGCGGGTTCGATTCCCGTAAGGAACAAATATTTGTATGGCCTACTAATAATTCTTCCGGGTCTGGGTGTCTTGTGTTTGCAGGCGCACCCCTTATACATGAGTAATTCCTATTGTGGGGCAATGTTAAATTAAACAAAAAAAAACAAAATGCCATACCTACCCACATTATGAAAAGTAATGTGATTTGCAGCACTGGACCTCCGCTTTAGAGAAGCAATAAGACGTGAAGAATAACTCACCCTCCAGCGATGACCCCCGTCTGCATGGACCTCAGACCGAACCTCTTCTCTATGGTGGTGATCACCACGTTCACGAAGCCGTTGACCACCATACCTGGTGACAAATAACAAAGAACATTATTATTTGGAAATATTAAGAAAATGTCATGTTTATGTAGGTACGTAGGTAAATTAAATTAGATGATTTTGGCCTTGCCGTACTCGGATAATAAAAGAGAAGTTGCGAACAAAAATGCAGATATTTACACACATCAAAACGTCCAAAAAACTAAAAAACAAACCATTTAATTTGTGTATGCATCTTTGTTTCTTAAATATATATCTTTTGCAGACAATAATAGGTTTTAAACGTCATACTTAGCATAACGCATCTCGGTTAGTTACAGAAACAATGAGACGTATTGTAACATTTAGCTGCATCATTTATTTAATTTCCATTCCCAATTACCAAAACTTTTCAGAGTTCTCAGTGCACGTCAACCAGTCGTTCTGAACACCAACAGGTAGGTACCTACCAATGTCGTCAAAACAGTCAGATGTGTTTTATTTGGTCCACTTGACTCGAGAAGAAAACTGCTGATCCAATGAATGCAATTATGGCAGTTATAATTATAAAGTTAATTCAGATTGATGACACTAAAAAATCATAATATCAAAAAAACTTTTTTACAAAAAACTATCACACCCTCTCTCCCCACTCTCCCCCGACTCTCAAAAAAATGCAAAACAACCTTAATTTTTTTATAGTATTATTGTTTTTTTTTTTTTTTGTTGTACACCACAACTAAAACTAAATAGTAAAGTTATGACCGAATAGATAGCAACATGGACTTTGAACATAATTGGTGAAATTAGGGTGTATCCGGGTGAACTGTACAAATCTGTGTACCCCTTCAGAGCGCATCAGCGTGATGTTCTGATAAGAAGTGGTGTAAACAATAAATAGACATGCGATTGCAGAAATTCCGAAAGGTTTATTATCATTTATTGAAGAGTTCCATTGACTATCTCTGAAGTTGTTCATCAGATCTTCACCAAATTTAAATGGGACCACTTGGGAAGAATACCCTTTAAAAAAAAAAGAGTTTATGAAATCGGTCCAGGCTTCTTCGAGTAATCGGGGAACGAATAATTGACAACCTCCTCCTTTTTGAAGTTCGGTTAAAAACAACACAAAAGACTCATTACAATGTATCCGATGATTTGAGTGTCGCAGAAGGAGCGGGCTCAGCAAATGTTGAGCAGTGTGCGGCATAGCCTCAACGCTGGTCAACGGGACTTTACCTACAGCCCGCCCCTTTCTCATTACTATAATTAGAATATTGGGCATTCACATTGCTCCAAGGGCCGCGTTAAATGAAAAACGCAACAAGTAAACTCAATTATGCGCATATCAAAAACCAAATCAATTTTCTGTTACCAATACCGATTTTCAAAAATAGTCGCCCAGAAATAACCGGCCGCTAGCCGTTCGTCGATTAAAATTTCATGTTCCGGTTCGCATCCGGCACTGGACGGTGACGGACAGCCGGCCGACGGTTCGTATTAACTGGAATAGACACACGTCGTTTTCCATTAAGTTCCTATTTGTTTTATTAGGCCGATCTAGATTTATTTCGGGTACAATCGTCGTGTGGCGGTCTAGAGTTAATTATAGACAAATTCTTGTGGGTATCTTTATTTGTAAGTGTCTATTATTAACGTAGACATCTTACAGCTTCACTACATAGTATAAAACAAAGTCGCTTTCTCTGTCCCTATATCCCTATGTATGCTTAAATCTTTAAAACTACGCAACGGATTTTGATGCGGTTTTTTTTAATAGATAGAGTGATTGAAGAGGAAGGTTTATATGTATAATTTGTACCCGAGCGAAGCTGGGGCGGGTCGCTAGTTATTTATAAAGGATAACCAAGTGATTAGTTTAAACACTGATAAGTTGTTTTTCTCATTTACATTTTTAATTTTGTTGTATGTATGTATTCATTATTGTATTTTTTTCCGTTTATTCTTTCCCATAGGTTGCACCTGCCACGTTCCGTCTCTGCACTACCCTAAGGTCGACTGGTAGAAAATGCCTAAGGCATTAAGTCCGCCATTGTACAGTAATTCTTAATTGTGCATTAACGCGTCAGGCCCCGCTCGTCGACATAACAATAGGTTTTTAATTATGTCTGCTAATGAGGGACCTGACGTGTTAAGTTTAATAAATAAATAAATAAATAAGCAGGTTTTTTAACCGACTTCAAAAAGGAGGTTATCAATTCGGATGTTTATTTATTTATTTACTCATTTATGCACACACAAAAACACTTACAGAGAAAAACGAACAAATACAGATAGAAGAGTACAAAGGTGTTGCTTATTTCTTCGTAATATATAGACGGATTTGCAAAATTCTTTTTTTGTTCGAAAGGGGTTTATTCCGAAATGGTCCCATTGAAATTTCAGATAAATCTTATGATAACACATCATAGGAGACAGACCACGGAACTCTTCAAAAAATTACAGCAAATCAACCGCGATTGCTGCTATCGCAGAAATATACATTGTTAACACAATTTAATGAGGAATCACAACTAAAAAGTGAAAAATAAAAACTTTTTTTACAAAAATATAGAATCGAAATTTCGAAAGTCGGTGTCAAAAAACGAAGAAACAAAACCAGAAACACCGACTGCCGAATTTAAAGTTATTTTGCACTTTTTTTTGTTTTCTTTTGAAGTTGGTTCTATTTTTTTTCTTTACATTTTCTACCCGAAAGAATAGTGCCTCGATCAAGTCGGTGGTAAAGTGCTGACTAATCATTTAAAGGTTTTGTCCTATATAGGAGGAGCTCGTGGCTAAAGTAATAACAGCCGCACGGGTCGATCCATTAGGTTAAGCTACGCTTGCCGGGGTTGGTCCATGGATGGGTGACCATCTTTACATACCGAGACTCCTCCGTGCCTCGGAAAGCACGTTAAGCCGTTGGTCCCGGCTGTCAATCGTGGATCTTTGACAGTCGTTACGGGTCGTCAGAAGCCCGAAAAGTCTGACATCCAGTCTTACCAAGGAGTATCGTATTACCCAGTAACTGGGTTGTGGAGGTCAGACAGGCAGTCGCTCCATGTAAAATAGTGGTATACATCTGGTTAGACTGGAAGCCGACCCCAAGATAGTTGGGAAAAGGCTAGGCAGATGATGTCCTATATACAGTTGTTTTTTTTTTTTTTTTTTTTTTTATTATTGATAGGCACGCGATTGACCACAATTTCACCTGATGGTAAGCGATGAAGTGGTCGAAGATGGAGCATGAATGAATTGAATTAATAAATTAAATGAATTTTATAGAAGTAGAGTAGAGCATCTTGAGTTTAGAATCTGCTATTCAGTGTTCAAACCAAGCATATCTATAGTTAGTGAGTTTTATAAATAAACCTGTTCTGTAAATGCTAGATTTCTAAAAAAAAAATCTTGTATCAATTTTTCAGGGTTTAATAGGTACTTATGTACAATCTAGGTATGCGTACGGTCTCATAATCTGAGTACATAAAAAGTTCAAAACACCTCGGCAATTACTGAATTTCAGCCTTGAAAATGCTGAATATTTTTCATAAGAGATAAAAATCTATAATTATGGCTTTCCTTATCAAGACTAGCATCAGTTGAAAACTGAAAAGTAGCCATACAAGCCATTATAATTCCATTTAAAATAAAATGCATGATTATTACTATCATCATGAAAAACAGGAAAATTCGGGGCCAATGTACCGTGAAATGATTTCCTGTAATTTGACATAATCTTTATATGTAAGTATTATTGCCCGGTGCTCTGTTTTCAGTAAATTGTAAAACTTTGTAAATTTTTTGATGTTCCGTTAAGATAAGGTTTGTTACATTGGAAGTTATGCTATCAATGTCAAACATATTGGGGGCAATTTGGATTTTATTGGTGTCAGCAAAAGTAGGTTTAAGTTTTGTTATATTTGGTACCTTGAACATTTGTTTGAAATTAATTACGGAACCAGTTTGGCAACGATGTAATACCTACATAGACACCATTTTTTTTCGGGATACTAATCCTCATGGGTGGATGTCCTCCCCCCTTTTTTTTTCTTTTTTTGTGTGGGCAAATCGACTTAGGCGCCTTTTCACTGAAACGGAGCTGTGCGAAGCGGAGCGGTCTCCACTCCGCTCCGCCCAGCTCTGTATCAGTGGACACGTACCCTTAGAAGTGTACTGACAACCAGTGAGACCCCACTGTTCCCTCGCACACTTGCGTCGGAGGCTATAATGGGTGTGTGTGTGATTTCGGCTGCCCCGAACTAGTGCCGGCCCGCCGACATATAGATACACTAGCGACCTACCCCAGCTTCGCTCGTATACCAATTATACATATAACCCTTCCTCATGAATCACTCTGTCTATTGGTGAAAACCGTATGAAAATACGTTCAGTAGTTTTTGAGTTTATAGCGTATAGACGCGACGGGGGACTTTGTTTTATAATATGTAGGGATCGCACCACTGGCGGTCCATAACACAGTCTTCCAAGCAGAGTGCTTGGGAATTTCCCTGGCAGCCTCAGCCATCCTAGCTAGGGATGTTAAGGACCACTCGGTACGTACTATACTCTTGGACAGCATGGCAGTCCTGCAAGCGCTAAACAGCCACACAGTTAACTCTGGGCTTAATACGTGTCACCAACGCCTAAATCAGTAAGTGGGTAAACACAACAAATTAACCATTCAATGGATTAAAGGATACAGCGATACCCGTGGCAACGATGCAGCGGACGAACTCGCCAGAAGGAGGTCGAGCATGGCAGCGATGGGACCTGAACCTATTGTGCCTCTCCCCTTTGGATACTTACGCAATCTGGTAAGGAAACGGACCAGAGATTAACACAACAAGCTATGGGCTGACCATAGCGAGTGTAGACAGGCCAAGGAGGCACTTTCCTCCGCTTCACAAAGCAAGCTCTACGACTGACCAAACTTCAGTTGCGGAAAGTCACGGCCGTTGCAACTGGTCACGGGTCTTTTAATAAGCATCTCTCTGTCATAGGAGTCACAGACAGTCCACTATGCTGAGCCTGCATGGAGGAGGACGAGACAGCAGCTCATCTACTGCTAAGCTGCCTTGTAGTCGCTGCATACAGGGCAAAACACTTCGGCCCTTGCGTGTCAAGCGAACACCAAGTGAGCCTAAAAGATAGTGCTCGAAATGTCAAGCAGACACCATGTGGGCGTAACCTACGTCATCGTCACAGCTGCCACTGGACAAAAAAATAAAATCTCTGACCTAGATCGACACGATAGGTCTCAATGGCTCAGACGGCCAGACAAGAACGAATTCAATAAAATGTCGTATCGTCATCTGCACTTTGGTCCCAAACAGCTTTTTTATAATCCTCTCTAAATCATGTATTTTTGTTTCAAATACTCGTAAATGCAAAAAGAAAGACGTAATTCTTCTTGTTAATACCAGAATATTCGGTTTGAAATACGTAGCTTCGTTTATAAGTAAACTTGATAAAAACTGTCCTTCACGTCATTCAAACGGTAGGATCAAAACATCCGTGTCGAGCAAAAAAGTCTTTTACGTATTATTATTATTATATATTTAATTTTAATTGAAATCAAATTTTGAAACTGAAAAATTCCAGAAGGAAAAACTCAATAACATTTTATCCGACCCAGGAATCGAAGCCAGAATCTCATTGCTCAACAGTATCGCTTGCTAGTTTATTTTTAAACATGTAACTTAACTGTATGGGTTTACAGAACGGTTACAGACAGGTTATAACATAAGTAGAGTCGACATCCTGCCAAGCCTGGAGGTGTGTTTGAAAGAGTCACCCCGACCGCAATTGAAAGTATACGGGTGGGTTTTAGTCAGTAAGAGTCTGACACGTCCTCCTGCTCCACCCAGATCGGGTGAAGATATGTTTGATGATATTCCATACCAAAAATAAAAGAGTGAAGTCGACATGAGCAGCAAGCAGTGAGAGTAGCTAACACCACGTACGTCAAAATCGGAAACTTTTCAGGAGAGCAAATAAACTGGTTAGTAGCACGTAACTTCATTTTTTTTAAACTAAGTTATTCCTTGTAATTGTTAATATGTTGTTATTGCAAAACAACTGAGTTACACGCTGTTGCTATAGCAAAACAACTGAGTTACACGCTGTTTCTATGGCAAAACAACTGAGTTACGCGCTGTTGTTATGGCAAAACAACTGAGTTACACGCTGTTGCTATGGCAAAACAACGGAGTTACGCGCTGTTCCTATGGCAAAACAACTGAGTTACACGCTGTTGCTATGGCAAAACAACTGAGTTACGCGCTGTTGTTATGGCAAAACAACTGAGTTACGCGTTTCGGCACATTGACTTATGTATTGTTTTGTTGTTAAATTAGGCAACACCATTGATTCAAATCCTCGTGTATAATTTGTCAAACGCTGCGTCGTTCGATACCCTATCGAACGACATAATTACGTAACTCATTTTGACAAGAAACAAAAAATACTTACGTGTTGTTAGAACTTAAGAGACGTTGTGTAGATACACAATTTTCCCACAATTGCTTCAAAATCTCCTTAAACCGGCCATTTACTTACAAAAGAGTGTTAATAAAATTTATTATAACGCTAAATCGCGGAGGGTAAGCACAAACAGAGGGTACAAAACGTTTAGATGCGTTATATTCATGCGGCATCACGTTCATGCCGAAAATATTATTTAGGGCGGCGGTACACCGAGATTATTCATATTTGACCCTATAATGGGGCATTAGGGAAATTCATTAGAGGGTGATAAAGTATAAAATAGATGTAATGCTATTAAAATAATGACAGAGTAATGTTGATGAGGGATGCTTTTGAGGAAATCAAACCAAGTGTCCTATAACGAAAAATTGGAAGACATGAGACATCCACCAACCAGCATTGGGCCCGCTGGGTAGATTATGGCCCACACCCTCTCACAGAGAGGAGGCCTGTGCCTCAGCAGTGGGGACATTAAAAGGCTGATGATGATTAAGAGGCTTACCCGATGGCAAGCGGTGAAGTGGTCTACGATGGAGTACGCTTGCCTATAAGGTACCTCTTTCGCCGAAAATATTGTCTAGGGCGGCTGTACACCGAGATTATTCATATTTGACCCTTTAATGGGGCTTTAGGGAAATTCATTAGGGGTGATAGAGTGTAAAAGAGATGCAATGCTTTTTAAACAATCGCCTCTACAGAGTAATGTCGATGAGAATGGATTTTTCATACAATGTGGAGACTACAATACAACAGCAATCAGCTGCCTCATATATTTACATTGTTTTGGGACGGTCGGCGCAGTGGTTGAGCGATTGGCTGCCGCGCTGCGTGTCGCTGGTTCGGTTCCCGCACGGAAAAAATATTTGTATGGCCTACAGATAATTGTTCCGGGTCTGTTTGTCTTATATATATGAATTTACGTTTGTGAACGCACACAGGAGAATTTCATAGAGCGGGGCAATATTCTAAAAAAAAAATGTCTATGAGGGATGTGTTTTTTTATATATGCTCGAGTTTTACTTTCATCTTACCTGATAATAAGCGATGATTTAGACGGCGATGGAGTACTCTTGCATACAAGCTACCTATTCAATCTTGACTTAAGGCGTACATATCCGCCAAATGGCGCCCTCATTGAATAAAAAATCGTAGCAAAGCGTAGAAAATAAAGATTATGGAATCCTATGTTGCGTTTGTTACAAAGAGGATAAGGTATTTTTATGTGGTTAAAACAATACTCAAAATGTTTTGTATCTAAAGTAGTAGACAAAAGTACCAAAAACGGCCGATTTATCAATTCTTTAATGTGAAAGTTTAAATAATCGAAATCGCTTTATTTCCAAGTTCTTTACCAAATCATCAACTTTTTAATATTGCCTTTCCTGCTAAAAATTACTCATGCAAAACGTGTTTTATCGCTTCCGAATCAAATTAATTACGTATTCAGTAAAAGAAAGATCATTTAGTTAATTAGACAATAAATTCTATTAGAAACCAGTTTACAAGTAATTTTACTACTGGTTATACTGAAGCAGTTAAAATTAGCACGAAATTATACGAGTTGAGGTGAACGACATTATCACATGATAACTGTTGAAGAATTACGTACAATCGCGAAACTAAATGCTAATTTTGCAATTACCGTTATATTTATTTGAAATGCTTATTATTTATTTTAATTTTTTCTGACATTTTTTATTTAATTGATTCGTAATTTATACTAACATTATAAAGAGGGAAAGTTTATGAGGTTGTAGGGGGTAATCTCTGGATCTAATGAACCAATTTTGAAAATTCTTTTACCAATACAAAGCTACGTTATTTGTGAGTGTCATAGGCTATAATTTTGAAATCCACGCGGATGAAGTCGCGGGCGAAGTGCTATCTTTAATAAAATTATTGTATTTTATTTTCTATTTATCCTTTATCATAATTAATTTTCTTGTTATATTAGAATATTATGACTTGTGTTTACTTATGCAAATGCTGTGCACGTCTATAATTGATATAAAAATTAATATCTTTTGTTATTTAATTTTGTAATATTAATAAATAGATGCAATTTTTTTTTAAAGTGATTACTTCAAAAAAAATTAAAAGAAGAATTAATGCAAAACTTTACGCCTTTTGCATGACTTCTTGGACGATGACTCTGGGCAGTACGTCTCAATAGCATCTATACACTTCAGCCGCAAAATGTCCACAGCTGGGCATAAGCCTCCAGGGCCATAGACATAGAGTCCTTCATCCATACCTGACAGAAACTATTCGCCGTCGACGGGTACCACAGCTCTTGTAGACATGAGAGGGGAAGAAATTTTCTATCATATTATCAAAGCAAAAGAAACCAACATTTAGATAGTCTAAAAGAAAGAAAGATAATCTGAAAGCCGACTTCGGTTTTTCGGTTAAACTCAACTTAAACGGAAAATCTTTTGAAAAGTCTTATTAAAGCAGTATTTTGCTGTGGCAGGCATCATCATCATTCTCCTGCCCTTATCCCAATTTATTTGGGGTCGGCGCAACATGTCTTTTTCTTCCATACTTCGCATTATTCGTCATCTAAGTTACCCCCTTTTTACCCATATCCTCTTTCACACAGTCCAACCATCGTTTCTTTGACCTTCCTCTACTCTTATAGCCATCCACATCCATACACAAGACTTTCCTCACGACATTTTCATCATTCCTCCGCATCACATGGCCATACCACGACAACCTATTTCCACACAACTTTTCAGTCAGCGGTGCCACTTCCAGACTTCCTCTGTTACTGTGGCAGGCATAATGGTTTAATATCCTTAATAGTGTTCGAAAGAGTCACCGCAGCCCTGGCACAGGTAACTGAAGGAACACGGGTACCCACCTGTGTTCCTTTAGTCAGTAAGAGTCTGACAAGCCCTCACACTCTGCCCAGAACGGGCTTATATTCATAGCTTGGACCCTGCTCCCGATACCGGCGGACTACTATTTTTTATATTTTATATGTTTTCTTTTAAAAATATTCAATTATTATTATTAAATTCTTATTTAAATATTTTTCGTTGGTCCCGGCTGTCAATCGTGGATCTTTGACAGTCGTTACGGGTCGTCAGAAGCCCGATAGTCTGACAACAAGTCTTATCAAGGGGTATGGTATTACCCAGTAACTGAGTTGTGGAGGTCAGATAGGCAGTCGCTCCATGTAAAATACTGGTATTCAGCTGCATCCGGTTAGACTGGAAGCCGACCCCATGATAGTTGGGGAAAGGATAGGCAGATTGATTTTTTTCAATTAAAAATGTTTAAAAATGTAAATAATTTGTGTAAAAATTAATAAACGAGATAATAATAATAACAATAATTAATTTATTTCGGGTTGCATAGACCCATAGATAAATACCTAAGTATACATTATTATTAACTTAATTCATCTGATAAATACCAACCCTGAAAAAAAATTGTTTAATATTCGGACCATCCCAATACAGATTTGAAAGTGATCCTAGGCTAAAAATACCAACCTACTTACATTTTTTTTGTTAAACTTCTTACTAACATATAAATATAAGAACTACTAACACTATCGATAAGGGTTAAGTTAGCAAAATCATATTGTTGTGTATGTCGTTAATTTGTGGCAAATAAATACTTTTTTTTATCTTTCTTTCTTTCTTATGCTACTCTTGATACTAAGTTCAGTGTGCCCCAAACTTTATCCATTTTACAAAGTTTCTACAATGAATGCCCATCTAGTTGTCGTGATTAATAGGTTCCATTGAGGAGATGAGATGTGCAGCATCATCCCAACTAGCTCGAATACAGGGATTCAATTAAACGAAACCTTTTATTAAGAAGATTTATGTTCAAGTGCGTGATGATCAAGCTAAGGTGTTTACTGCTTGGATATCAAAGTGATTGTTTTGGTTCCTATTAATTAAGAAAACCAATACCGTTATTGATTTTTAATAGTAGACAGAATCAGCTTTGTAACCTTCTAAGAAAGCTACATGAAAGCTAAATGATTTATGCCCGGGTAGGTACACGATCCTGGTTTTTTGTGTTCGGCACCTGAAAGGTAACCAACGGAGCTCTATTACTAAGCCTCCGCTGTCCGTCCGTCCATCCGCCACTCTGTCAGCGGGCTGTATCTCATAAATCGTAATAAGTAGACAGTTGAAATTTCATCACAGTGTGTCATTAAATTTCTATTGTCTAAATAAAATAAAAATATCAAACTTTTGCAATTTTTTATACCACGTAAGTAAAATTTTCTAACAGTTTCTTTCAAGAGGTTCATAGCCAGCGCCATTTGTTCAAACATACCGACAGTTCAATAACTTTGCTCAATGTCATTTGTAAACTGTTTGAGCATTATACACACATGTTTGCATTTTCGCAAAAGAAAAGAAGTAGTTACGTAAAATATTTACCAATTCTGGCAAAAAACAAATTAAAATAAATATTTCATTCGAATTTATTTATTTATTATTTATTTATTTATTTATAGAAGGTAGCTTCACAGCTGACAATAAGTAAACATAAATTGGATAATTCTAAACAATACGCCAATTACGAAGTACACAGATAAAACAATAAGCATAGAAGAGAGTGACATGAAGTATGTATAGTGTGTGCGTGTGTGTATTTGTACGGTGTGGGTTTCTGTGGATGTGTGTGATGATGTGTGTATGTATGACTAACTGGCACTACAGGCGTAACTGGGCCTCTCGTGTTTGGTCTAACATAAGGGTGATCTCTTTTTTAAGACGGTTCCGAGTGATATTGAAGAGGTCCAGTGTTGGAAACTTGTCATTATATAATGCTGGTAGTCGCAAGAAAGGTGACATCTTCATATAATTAGTGGCAGCCGACGGAACAGCTAACAGATTTGTATGTCTAGTACGTTTAAGTGGGACGTTAAAGTTAACTTTGCAGAGCAATTGTGGGCAGTCAAATTTATTATTAAGTACGTCGTATATTAACATCATGTCATTTATCTGTCGTCTCTCTTCCAGAGTATTTAATTTGTGGTATCGACAGGAGTCCGGGTAATTTAAGATGCCAGCTTTAGCTTTGTAATTTAAATGCTTGATAAATTTCCGTTGTATAGACTCGATAAGCTCAATATATTTCTTATAAAATGGACGCCATATAACGCTTGCGGATTCATCAGCTTGCTCTACCCACGTAGTATGAGTATCTTGTCTTACTAATATTATAAATGCTAATAATAAAATATAATCGAAATACCCTGATTATGAACTGAAGTAAGCTATTTAAATGGAATTTTAAAATTTCGATGAACAAGTCACATTACATGACAAGGGATAGCGGGATGAAGAGGACGAAAATCATTACAAAATGGCAACCACGAGATGGCAAAAGAAAAAGAGGCAGACAGGCTGAAAGATGGACAGATTACATCAAGAATATTGGAGGGACAATCTGGTCAAGAAAAGCTAAACATAGAGAAGAATGGAAACAGGTGGAAAAGGCCTATGTGCACGCTTGCTATTTTAAGTTAAAACTAAAAAATTGTTATTAGTATTAGCAATAAAGGCTTACTAATAAAAGCTATTTAAATAAGATAGGCCGTCTCTTCCTCTCTTCCTCACTTGCATATCAATCGATTATTCATTGTGCAGTCCACTCCAATATCAAAATGCATCTTTTCGCCGTCGAGTAATCCTCTGTAATCCGATTACATGGAATGACATGCGTGGTCTGACCGGAGGGTATTGTGCGAATGTATTGTGATATCAATGAAAAGTCCATGAATTTGTTATGATATTATAGATAATAAAGAGAAAATAAATTTATTCAGCGGTAGTTTGGTAGGCGGTGTATGCTATGAAGCTAAATGTACTCTTATCACCATTCAACTTTTTTTATTGTGTGACAAACCCGCCAGTCTATTTTCAACCACCACAACTCCTGAAAGCCAGAATCAACAGTGGTGACTATCATGAGAACGCCGAGGCTATGAAATCAAAATCAAAAGTCATTTTATTCAAACTAGGCTCAGAGCCATGCCTAAGGGTAGCGGATAAATTCTGAAAATGAGTTACCACACCCTTGGGCACTCAGGCAGGGAAGGAAAAGGGGTGGATTTTAGGCAGTAAGAGTCTGACACGCCCTCCCGCTCCACCCAGAGCGGGAGAAGTCATTGGATGATTTCCCAACCTATCAAAAAAAAAAAGGCTGAGAGCCAGCACTTTTTGAACGTCAAAGTTCTACATAAAGCCAGTCCCCCAAAAACGCCCGCCCGTCACCACTTCCTAGTGTTTTAGCTGTGAAGAAGAAGTGGCCAACAAACTCCCCAGCAACACATCTGTCTGTTAAGTTTGAAGAACTTGAATCTATATAATTATATGCAACAATCTTAACATATTTGTATGTAACGTATGTAAAACAGAAAAGTAAAGATATATCGTCTAAAACATAATCATAAAATTAAATTATCCGAAGCTCGACGAGTCCCGAAGAAATGATTGAACTGCTTTATGTCCCGCAACGAAGTTAATCAGAAAAAACATTATTTCCACTATACTTATGCGAAAGTGGCAGTAGAAGCCAAACTAATATAACTCTTGTTAAAAATTACAGTCCTTTTCATTTACAGTTAAGTCATTTGTGAACTTAATTGTCTGTAATTATTTTCGACTTAGAATTATTTTATTTTTTCAGTTTATGCACCTGCCATGTTATCTCTCCACCACCCTTGGTTGACTGGTAGAGAATGCCTAAGGCATTAAGTCCGCCTTTGTACATTTGTGTTGCATGAAGTTTTAATAAATAAATAAATAAAACGCCAATCAAATCGTATAGTCCACCATGCCACCACGCGGCCGTACAGCGCCGTATTATCAAACGCTGTCGATTGCGCAAAAATAGTGACAGTTGGAGGAAATGTGTTATTATGGTGTCGTGACCAGTTTAATAACCCGTTATTACTAAGGTGTGTTGCAAAACTTGCATACCTAAATACCTGCATACTCAATAGTAGACCTTTTCTATGATCTATGGTGTGTATTACACTCGCTGTAATGGACAACATTTTCTTGGGTAGTATGTATCATTTGACACTAACGCAAACGATAAACAAGAGCTACACTAGTGCTACACGATGCCACGCAAGTGCTACGCAAATACTACGCTAGCGCAACGCCAGTGCTACTCAAATGCTACGCTAGTGCTACGCATATGCTACGCTGGTGCTACGCTTATGGCACGCTAGTGTTATGCCAGTGCTACGCAAATGATAGACTAAGTGCTACGCAAATGCTACGTCAGCGCTACGCAGGTATCACGAAATTTGTAGGTCATTGTAAGCCTGTTTACCGTATTCTTACTGAAACAGGTAATTCTAACATAGGTAGGATGATTTCTTAATTTGTTTTACAATTTAGTTAGTTAACAGTTAGCGATCCATAAAATAAAAGGCCTAAAAAGGTTTCCCACCTCGTTTAGAAGAAACCTAATTAATAATATAACCTCATTTAAGGTGCTACGTACATACGTACAGCATGTCAGTGGTGTAATTAGAAACCATGCAGGCAGAACAACCTGCTTTTAAACCCTAGCCTCATTCAAAATTAACATAATATAAAGCCTCTCTACCTTGACTAAGAGTAACTCTTATCATTCGCAATCATTTAGGTATTAACTAGGGTCGTACGGATTCAAACTTTCCATAAATTTTCAAACCCCACCATCTATCTCACCTCCAGGGAAGCATTTAGTCACACACATTAATACTAATAGTAGGAATTACAAAGAAAAGTCGCAAAGTACAGTAATATGTCCGTTTGGAATCCAAACTAATGTTGGGTATTACCGGGACTCGGCGGAAATCCTGGAAAACAATGGGACTGTCCCGGAGTGGTCCCGGACGGCGCTTGATGTATGCCCGCGGGCCGCGACGGCCGAAGGATTTGCTAGTCTTCTTTATAATTGGAAGTATAAAGTATGATAAGTTTATAACTTAGGTGGTTTAATACGAACGTCTGTGACTAATGGGTCTGCTGGCCCACGAGAAGATTTGTGCAAGCGAGAACGTTTTTTTGAAGGTTTTCATTTGAGTAAACTAAATTGCCTTTAATTCAAGGTTAGGATTTACATTTACAACACCGTTTTTAAAATATGGAATCTGTACGACTATCAATATGAGGGTGTGCTTTGTAAAAGTTATGGTTAGCACCATGGCATGCGGATGGCAAGTAATGGTTAGCTCGCCGTCCACCAGGCAAAAGTTAACGACGCGTAGTGTTCCACGCGCGTCTCTAAAAGATAAAGAATCAACTGACGGTGTCCGCTAGGGCCGATGCCCGCCTGAAGTCGCGAATAAATTTGAAAGAGAGTTACCGCAGGCCTTGGCACAGACAACTGAAGAAACAAGGGTGGATTTTAGTCAGTAAGAATCCGACACGCCCCTCCCGCTCAATTATTTGAGGATTTCCAACGCTCGAAAAAAAAAATCTCCTAGACATAATTCGGTAGTAAAACATACTGCTCGTAGATAGAGATTTTTATGATACTAAATCGACGGTGTATCAATATCTCATAACTACAAAATCATGATTTTACAGAAGGTAAAAAAAATTGCCGCAACATATACAATTACATTTTAGAACTTTAAGTAAGTTTTTGGTTCAAATGTTAAAACTATAGAAATGAAACTTTTTTCACCCTGTAAAATCATAGTTTTGTAGTTATTAGATATGATGCTACATCGTCTAAATGTGTACCTTTACTGATAAAGTAACTTACCTATTATGAAATATTTTATATTCGACTCTTTAAAAAAAAACACCACAAAAAGTTAAAAAGTAAACAAGCTGTACCTAATAATGCGTAAACTTCCTTCCCGAGTGACATACTGGGTGGCGCAAAAGTAGTGGCACTAAAGAAAATACCTTTTTTTTTTTTATATGACATTTTCTGTCATTCTGTTGTTGAAAATTGTGTAGTGAACAAATGTAAAATACACTGAAAATAAACATGGACCGTTTTACTCCCCAAGAACGTGGAATAATTGTGTCAATGTTCTTACGGAATAATTCATCAGTGATAAGAACACAACGTGAATTTCGTCGACGATTTCCCCACCGTCCGGCACCGATTGGTCGCACAATTCGACGCTTTGCCACACGCCTTGAAGCAACTGGCTCAACATTGGATAGACCTAAGTCTGGGAGACCAAGAACAGGCCGTTCAGCTGAAAATATCGATGCTGTGCGCGAAGATGTGGAAGAGTGTCCAGAAACATCAACGAGGCGACGTGCCACGCAATTGGGCATTTCCAGACGGACCCTGCAGCGTATTTTGGTGAAAGACTTAAAGATGTTCCCGTATAAAACTCAAATGACTCATCAGCTGCTGCCTGCTGACCACCGAGCTCGTCTAGATTACTGCCAGCGCGTCATAAACCTCAACCTTGAAGAGGATGATTTTCCTTCAAAATTGGTTATGAGTGACGAAGCGCATTTCCATCTCTCAGGGCATGTCAATAAGCAGAATACTCGGTTCTGGGGCACTGATAATCCGCGCATTATTCAAGAAACACCTCTACACCCACTAAAAGTTACTGTATGGTGTGGCATCTGTGTTGACAGAGTGATCGGACCCTATTTTTTCGAAGACGCTGGAGGCAATGCGATTACTGTCACTGGAGAACGCTACAGAACCATGTTACGTGAGTTTTTGATACCCAGTTTGGACGAATTGGGGCTGGAGCACATCTGGTTTCAACAAGACGGCGCTACGGCACACACAGCGCGCGACACTATGGACTTAGTGAGGGACGCTTTTCCAGGCCGAGTTATCTCTCGTTTTGGCGATTTGCCTTGGCCTGCAAGATCACCCGATCTGACCAGTCCAGACTTCTTTCTTTGGGGTTTTTTGAAATCTCGGGTGTATGTGAACAAGCCACAGACTCTCGCAGCTCTAAAAGAAAACATTCGTCAAGAAATAACGAACATATCGCAGGAAGTGTTACGGCAAGTTATGCAAAATGTCATAAATAGGGCTCAAATGTGTATCAACTCTGGAGGTCACCATTTAAAAGACATCATCTTTAAATCCTAATGGTACGAAATTTAATGGCACAAATATACATTTAAAAAAATCTAAATCTAGTTTTCTAATTTAGAAAAAATGTTATAGCTGAACCAAATAGGGTCTTTACTTTTGCGCCACCCAGTATTTACCGACGCATAATTTTACCCAGTTTTACTTACTTTCACTTTGCCCCACCCGTCGCCAAATTTACCCCACCCGTCGCCAACTTTACCCCACCCAACGCCAACTTTACTCGGTATTATTCAGGAGTGAAGCAAACTTGAAATTAGTTTGAAAATGATGTACTCCTTAATAGAGTTTTCTTGACGATGTTTTGATGCAAGTCGTTTATAATTTTTACGCTTGAGTAAGTGTAAAAAGTTTTATTTTAAAGTAAAGTTGCTGTTTTTTTTTCGTCTGTTTGTTTGGGGTAAAAATATAAACCTGGTACCCGGTTTTTCAAATCGTAGAGTTTTCCAGAAATGAGAAACTGGGACGCAGTAAATTTTAATCAACTTCTCAATGTTCTCTACATCATTTAGTGTGGGGTAATTAGTCTATTTGTGGGGTATTTGGACCAACAGATGGTCCGTACTTACTTTACTTAGGCGTGTAAAAGTTAACACTTCGGCAATCATTTTCTCATGTTTTATGACTATACGTATCAAAGTTTAGTCGTGAATAAGTGAACTCTCATAAAGTCGTAGCCAGGCTAATCAAGACCCAAGCTTTTTTAACTACCTAAAAAAACTCCACCGCCTTTTTAGCCGAAAAAACTGTTGAATCAGGTAATTATTATTATTTTAATAAAGGTTTACTATCATTTATGTCGTTATCGCATAGAGAATTATCCGCTACCGCAAACGACCCCTGCCCTACAAGAATACAAAAAAAAAAAACTAAAAACCCCAACTAAAAAGTTCCAAACAAGTCACTTTTCAAGCAGTTTGATGCAGTTGGTGGCGTGAAGCCAACAATTGAACTGAAATAACTGCCACCAACTGCATCAGACTGTTTGAAAAAAGAAAATATATATATACGGTCGAATTGAGAACCTACTCCATTTTTCATTTCGTCGGTTAAAAAGTGACTTGTTTGGAACTTTTTAGTTGTTTTATACAGTCAGGTATTTTGAAAATATTTTTTTTTTGTGTTCTATATTTTAGTGAGTCATATTTTTGGAATCGCCTCCTCGAACCCTTTATTTTGATACCCCACTTAATATAGTTCATCGACTTCAATTTTTTTCTTTTTCACAATATGGCGTTTGGTTGTCGCCATATTGTATTTTAATTACTGTCATGTCTATAGTAGCACTCACAAGATTAAGACGAATCAATTGACGTAAGAATTATCAAAATCGGCCCAGGCGTGTGGTCTCTATAGTGCCACAAAGGAACAAACATACATACATAGGCTGATAAACACATTACTCTCCCTTGCGTCGCGCAGTTGGGTAAAAAGAGTTAAGGTAAAGTTTGTTGAAACAAGTTATGAAGTAAGTTCACGGTTGAAGTGTGTTACCTTAGCGAGCACGGCAACCTGAGCACGTTAACACGTAAGCACGTGAGCACGACCCGATCGAGACGCAGCTAATTTACCTGGCTGTGGGGCCCTTAAAGTAACGGGGAGAGTTGTTTTGGGTGTGAGGCGATTTTGCTATGAAAAAAGAACACATTAAATACGTTTTTTTTTTTTTGGGGATTGGGAAATCATCATTCCCATCTTCTCTCGCTCTAGGGTGTAGCGGGAGGGCGTATCAGACTGTTCCTCCCTGCCTGAATGCCCAGGGGCGAGGTAACTCTTTCGAATTTATCCTCAACCCCCGGGCAGGCATCGGCCATGACGGGCCCCGTCCTGTTTGCTGACAACTCTTTGAGGCGCGCGTGGAACACTACGCGCCGTCGACTCTCGGGCCTGATTGGACGGTGAGTTACCCACTTCTCGCCGTCCGCAGGCCCGGGTCTACGGTGGCCGGAGATCGTCTCGCGACATCCTCCGCCCAGGGCGTGCTGAGGGCGTGAGGGCGAGTCTGTTGTTGCAGCCTCTCCCTCATCCGTTCCGCCTCCTCCTTCGCGAGCATTACTGCTTCGCAGAAGGAGGAGACTGCTTCCCATTCCCTCCCGCTCCGTACCATGGCCTGGACCAGGGCCGGGAGCACATTAAATACCTTGATAATATTTTATGCTTAGGACCTTTTCCTTCTTCTTTGGGCAAAATTTGTTAGAATAATTTTAGTTATCCAATACCACCAGACAAGCAGAGTATCTTCGGTGTGATAACGAATGAAAACAAACAATGGATGGCAGGATGACACCTGTAACACAGGCTTGGCATGGTGTTCACCGATCATATATTTTGTACCCTAAACTAAGTGTCACCTGTAATTGTGTACTTTTGCAAATAACAGCCCAACTAAAACATCTACAGATGGAACGATTTATTCAAAGAACTGTCTAAACGCCTTGTTGATACTTCGCGTGACCCAAGGGTGGCTTTTTCCTCGGCCTTGCCGTACAACGTGGCAATGCCGCCAGTCTTTTGGCCACACTTCCAGTAGACAGCGATGCGGAAGAAATATTTTGACGCCAGGTTTTAAATTTTATTTAGTTACGCGTTTTGGTTTTAGTTACAGTTAGTTAAGAATATTATAAGTTTGTATATACAGATGGTAATGGCAAAATACATATAAATGACCCAATTTTAGAAATAAAATCCTGTAGTTCAGATCAGCATCGCATCAATAGCACGGATCACAGATAAGTTGATCACTAAACTATCTTATTTACCCCGCGTCTTTCATAGCTCCAACCAATAGTAAGATCCCACAGCCGCTAAACATTGCTTATTTTCTGGTTTAAAAAATGTGTGGGATTGAGTTGACCGTCGGCCCAAACTAGCAGGTATTATGCGTACGTTCAAAGCAAATAAAATACTAACACTTCTCAATACTACAAATATTGTTAATCAGAATTTAGGCTATTGCTATCTTTTTCTCTCTAATAAAACAAGAAAGAGACGGACGTAAATTAGAGCTGTCAAATTTAGTTGTACTAATATTTCCATACAAATTAAGGGTACACGTAAAACATGTCGACTAGAAACACGGTAAAGCGCAAGCGTAAACTAGTCAGCAGCAGCCGCCGCAGGAGACGCCCTGGGCGGAGGACGTTGCGAGACGATCTCCGGCGTCCGGCCACCGTATTAGACCCGGGCTTGCGGATGGCGAGTAGTGGGACGCCCGTCCGCTCCACCCTAGAGCGGGAGAAGTCATTGTATGATTTCCCACCCATAAACTAGTTTGACATCTCTAACTTAGTTCATAGCTACAGCCGTCCTTTTCTCGCACTGCCTTGTAGTAAAAGATAGCGATTCTCTAATTTTAGTTTAGTTATTGAACAAGAAAATCGGCACAGAGTAATGTCTGGTGGCTCTGGGATCTCACTCCACAACGTAATAACGTATGTTTATAATCAGTCTTGTGGGAGTGTCGTTGATTGCGGGGTAAATAACATTTGATTAGCTTCAAAGGATCAAGATCGTTCACTTGGCTAATTAACACGATTGTATAGATATGATATTAGTATCAAGTAGTGGTGGTTATGGTCCTATGTAATGTAGGACCTTCGTGACTTCTTGCTAAACATTTGGTGTTTGGGTTTGAGACGTGAGATTAAATTTATCTGTTGGTATTCAAGATAACTGGATCAGATTCTTCGAATTACCTTGCCTAGTAGGTTTTTTATGGGAAGATGATACGTACCTACCTCCTAGAAGATTTTACGCCACTTTCTTGATTTGGTAGAGTCTGTTTTTGGCTGTGGATTTTGTGTGTTTACTAATCATATAAAACAAAGTAAGGTTAGTTACACCATTTATAACGCAAGAACCTGCTGAACCGAATTCAATGATCCTTGATTTGTTGGATTTGTCTCCACTCCGAATAGCAGAATAACTATTCATCATCTGCCTAGCCTTTTCCCAATTATCTTGGGGTCGACTTCCAGTCTAACCGGATGCAGCTGAATACCAGTATTTT
The DNA here is from genome assembly GCA_951329385.1 of Polia nebulosa. Taxonomy (NCBI): domain Eukaryota; kingdom Metazoa; phylum Arthropoda; class Insecta; order Lepidoptera; family Noctuidae; genus Polia; species Polia nebulosa. The sequence goes on along the minus strand of OX589588.1, from coordinate 2,698,184 downwards.
ACATGGAGCGACTGCCTATCTGACCTCCACAACCCAGTTACTGGGTAATATGATACCCCTTGGTATGACTGGATGTCAGACTTTCAGGCTTCTGACGATCCGTAACGACTGTCAAAGATCCACGATTGTCAGACGGGACCAACGGTTTAACGTGCTTTCCGAGGCACGGAGGAGTCTCGGTATGTAAAGATGGTCACCCATCCACGGACCAACCCCGGCAAGAGTAGCTTAATCTGATGGATCGACCCATGTGGCTGTTATTACTTTAGCCACGAGCTCCTCTAGCATAATAACTACTAAAACATCAAAAAAAGTAATAAAGAAAATTAATTTTCTAATACATTTTGTATGGAACGAATATTATGTTTATTGATTTTGAGGTGATACGAAGTTGGCCGGGAGAGCTTGAATATTAAAAACTAGCTGTGCCCGCGACTTCGTTCGCGTGGTTGTCGAGAACAAAACAACGTCGTTTAGATAAGAGTATATCACCTTTTTGATGATTTAGATAAGAGTCCTGACTTTGGTATAGTTGATTACGTTAATGCTTCTCTATATACTATGTTAGCGGTGGAATTACCCGGAGCATATACAAAAAGGTTGTTTGGGTTGCTAACACGTGATAGAGAAACATAGAGTTGGCCGTGTGAAAAACAATCAAAAGTAAGGTCTACACCCGCAACGGATAACGTCTGGCCTTGGGCTTTATTAATAGTCATAGCGTAACAGAGGCTTACAGGAAATTGCACACGTTTGAAAGTAAACGGAAAATTATTGGGGATAATGGGTATCCTGGGAATGAAAACAACATCACCGGAGCCGCAACCTGTTAAGATTTCGGCTTCGATGACATTTCGTTGGAGATTTGTTACTCTCAACCGAGTTCCATTGCATAGTTTTGGTGGGCTTAAATTTCTGAGTAGAATGATTGGTACTCCGACTTTTAAATAAATTTTGTGTGCTGGAAGACCTGGTGTATTTAGAGAGTCTAAAAACTCTACTGGATAGTGGGTGGCATCTCCTTCTTCTAAAACCGTGTTAATAGATAAATATTCCCTACTTTCTCCAGAAACATGTACCAATATTTGAGAATTTATTGCTGCTGCTTGGTCGTTGCGAGGTGCCAAAATAGCTCGTTGGCATAGCCAAGCAGCGTCATGGTTCGAGATCTCTGATGGATCTCCGTATACAGAGGAAATGAGTTCCTGCTGTGAGGCAACAGAAGACCACAGGCTTTCGACTAAAGTTACTTTACCTCCTTCTTGAGTCGGGTATGTGCCGTTACCAATTTGAAGTAGTAAATTTGAGAAAACCTGCGCGTTTGCGTCACCTCCCAAATATGCTCGCATATTAAAGCTCAAATTAGTTAATATGACACTACGCCATAAAATAGAGCTCTTTAAACAGGCACCTATTTCATCGGCCCTCGTTCCTCTGGGTATTATAGGGAGTGTCTGCCTGAAGTCTCCACAGAATAGCACCGTTAAGCCTCCCATCGGTCGGTCATTTTGTCTTATATCTCGCAACGTTCTATCTACAGCTTCCACAGCTTTACGATTTGCCATCGTACACTCGTCCCAAACGATAAGGGCGCAATCGCGTAAAACCCTTGCTTTATCACTATTGCGAGACACGTTGCAAACAGGGTTTTCTGTGCGGTCCAAGTCGATTGGTATTTTAAATGTTGTATGTGCAGTTTTTCCTCCTGGTAATAAAGTGGCAGCTATTCCTGAGGAAGCGACGGCAAGGGCAATTTTGTTTTGGCTCCTTATTTGAGCCAAGATAACTTTAGTGAGGAAAGTTTTACCTGTTCCACCAGGTGCATCTAAAAACAGCATTTCTCCTAATGAATGTTCTACACTACAGCATACTCTATCAAAGATTTGACGTTGTTCTGTCGTCAAATTTGAACAGCCATTTCGCAATATTTCTGCTAACTCTTCGGGGTTGTAATTTATTTCAGATGTAGGTATACTCCCTATTAATTCGTTCCCCACCAACTGTCGGTGTCGGCAAGCCGTATTGACTGAGGGGGTTCCCTCCTATACTTGTAACTATATCTTGTATAGCCAGCAAAGCCCTATTATGGCAGCTTTCACGTACTTGGTCAGAAGTTTCACTATTTATATTTTGCTGTCTCAAAAAATCTTCGGCAAACGCGTCTTTATATTTTTGCCACAACTGCCCAGCGTCCGATAGGCCACAAAATGTCAACAAAATGGCAAGTAAATGGCGCAAACGATGTGGACTATCACTGACGCATGCTTCGGCTAAAGCATCATCCCAATGCTGATCGCCATCTAATAAATGCCGTGCGCGGCAAGCAGCTTGAAATGTGGGATATTCTATATCGTCCACTTTGCGGAGCTCAGCAAAAGAAGTAGGTCCTCGCACTGTGTGAAGAAGAAGGCGTAAATAATAACACTCTGCATTATTTGGGTGCACCGTGTATACTCTTCCAATCACGTGTTCTTTAAAAATGCCGGACTCGCCTTCTACAGCAGTTCCACGTCTCCTGCGATTAAAAACACCTTGCTGCTTGTTATAAGTATAATAATGTGGCACTTCATTGTACAACAGAGACTTAGCGAAATTGTCTCTTTCGCAAAGGCGAAAGAATGCGAGCAAGGTGGTTTGTCTTGGGTTGTTCATTCTTTCTGCCACATTTTCTGGCTGAAAGTAAACTCGCTGCCCGCCTTCCAGGTGCACGTCAAGATGGATGACTGGCGGATACCTTTCATGAATAGGGAAACTCAAAATGCGCCAAACTGCCTCCGAAGAGCTTATGTATCGGCCAGATTGATACCTTGTCACTTCATCAAATTGGTTGTTATTTCTTAGTGCTATCATGGCTTGATCACTACCTTTATTAACATATTTACATATATATTTTATAGATTCGACGCTATTACAAATTTCAACATTAATGTGTGCTTGAAAAGCGTTTGACAAAACTGGAGAATACGGTACCACCCAACTATTATTTAGAATTATTTCTTGTCCACGGAATCTGACAGTAGCTGTGAAACCACCTTGTGACGGTGATCTTCGCCGGTATTGCGGATACCCATTTTCCCCAGCCATAGTTAGTTCTTTCAGTGCTCTGGGGTATTTTTTTGAGCATTGACCATCTTTCATGCACGGTGATTCCCTGTTTAAGAGGCCACATGGCCCGTGAACCATATGTGTTTTTACTATGTCATGCAAAATCGGATCTGCATTATAGTCCGGAAATTCTGCACTTATGACACTGTCTATAGCATCGGGACGAATTTTTTCTTCCAGCCACAGAAGAATGTGCGCGTGGGGTAAACCACGCTTTTGCCACTCGACGCTATACATAAAACAAAGAGTTGAACCGAAAACTTTCTCCTTTGTAAGTAGATTAATCAAGACTTTGAGTTTTAAATGAAAAATCCTAGCAATAATGTCATGTCTGTCGTATGACGCCTGTCCTGTGAGAAGTGCCTGGCAAATCTCCGTCCACTTTGGATTTGTTGTAAATGTTATAAAAAGGTCCGGCCGGCCGTATTTACGGACGTAACAAAAAGCATCTTGCGTTCGTTCGTGCATATACCGCGGACCGCCTGTGAAACTGGATGGCAAAATAACCAATCGACCCAAGTTTTCGACGTTATTATCTGATTGCATGGCGTCCCGCAAGTGCACGTATTCTTCAGCGCGTAACCGTCGCTGGTTAGTGCGAATATACACTAAACGTTCAGTTTCTATTTTTGCGTACATGTCCACAATAAATTGGCTGAACAAACCACGAAATCGTTGCAAATATACGAAACTGTTTTGCCTTATTTGTAAAAGGTAGGAATAGTATTGTTGAGCAGATATTTTTTTTTGATAATTAGTGACTCTCGTAGTAGGGTTCACTTGGTACAGCCCAAAATTGTACCCATCTTCACCATGACAATAAATTAGTGGATATTGCAGGGCGTCGTAAGCTCGGTGGGTTTCCAAAATGCGTTGAAGGCGATCGTCGCGTGTACGCAACACGATATCACGTCTCTCACACTCCTGGTCGACTAAAACAACTGCAACTTCATCTGCGACGGGTGCATTGTGTCTTCCACGGTGTTCACCCACAGGACGTCTATCGGCACTTATAACAATTTTGAAATCATTGCTGCCTTGTGGAATTGACTCCAATGCAGCTTTGAATTCACGAACGTACTGGTTAACGTGATGCAGCAATTCTTGAAGTTGACCCAAAAGCTCAGCATTGAGCTGGGGAAAATTGTGATTTCTAACATTGAGCTGTTGCGTGTAATCGGATACAAAATAAATTTGGAGAAATTTGGGTTCATTTTCTGGCAGCAAAGATCCAATAAGGTGATAAACTTGACCTTGTACTTTGAAGGTTGGCATGAACGGTCCTTCCGTTATTTGTTTTGCCCCAAAGGAAGTCATTTGGAAAGCACTGTTATATAAACGAATATTATCCAAAAAACGGTTCGACTGGGGATGATCGCCATTCAGGAGACTTTTAAGTAAGTGTGGTGGATCTTGGAAATTTGGAAGAACAATTTTTCCATTTGAGCAGCACATTCCATCTGTCTCTTTCCTCCATTTCAAAGCATGACAAAAATTACAAATTTCTCTCATGTCACCCACGAAAGTAAAGCCAGCATAATTAATTCTAGACGAATATGTGAACCCTGATTTTTCCCTATTGTCCCAAGGTAATAAAATATTTGCATCGTCATTTTCCATGGACTCATCAGCTCCGCTATTTGTTTCTCTATTCATATGGTATCGAGCTCGTTCTATTTCTAGGCGAGATTGACGTTGTTCTGCTGTTTCTGCTCGTCTTAGTTCATCTATTCTTTCCCTTTCAGATGCAAGATAACTTTCATTGTTTCTTTGTACACCTACATAGTTATGTCTAGCTATTTGTAATCGTTCTTCTCTTTGGGAGAGAGATTCAGACTCGCGCGAGAGAGCGTGTCGCTCTCGGTCAGATGACAGACGTGCTTGGCGTTCCTCGATACTCTCTTGAGAACGCAAAGTCGCGGTCCGAGTTCTTTGCGAACTTAAGCGCGACTCCCTTTCTGTGAAAGTCTCTGACTCGCGTGAGAGAGACTGGCGCTCCCGATCAGCAGACAGCCGAACTTCGCGTTCCTGGATATTCTCTTGAGAACGCAAAGTCGCGGTCCGAGTTCTTTGCGAACTTAAGCGCGACTCCCTTTCTGTGAAAGTCTCTGACTCGCGTGAGAGAGACTGGCGCTCCCGATCAGCAGACAGCCGAACTTCGCGTTCCTGGATATTCTCTTGAGAACGCAAAGTCGCGGTCCGAGTTCTTTGCGAACTTAAGCGCGACTCCCTTTCTGTGAATGTCTCTGACTCACGTGAGAGAGAGTGGCGCTCCCGATCAGCAGACAGCCGGTCTTCGCGTTCCTGGATACTCTCTTGAGACCGCAAAGTCGCGGTCCGTGTTCTTTGTGAACTTAAACGTGACTCCCTTTCGGTGAACGTTTCCGATTCACGTGAAAGAGCGATGTGCTCTCGGTTAGCAGATAACCGTGCTTCACGATCTTCTTCCGATTCCTGAGACCTACAAAGTCTCATCCTTTTCGCATTTCGGCTACGCAGCGAAAGGTTAGTTTTTTTTCTTTGAGGCATTTTCAAGGAAAATTAAAGCAATAAACAAAACTAACAACACTTATGACTGAATAGCCTACAAACTTAAAAGATCGGTGCGTCGAACAGTCTAGTGTGACAACGTATCGTCTGTTCGTGGTCGTGACTCAACGAATTGGCAACACTAACTTACTGTATAACGATTGGCACTATTGGATTCAAACTACGAAGTAAATCAAATACAATCTTTACTTCGTACTTCAAACCAATGACCAAAGTTGACCAAACGAAACCAATAAGATAAGCAAATACTTTTTTTTCGACCAATTTAGAAAATCGATAAACCAAGCAACCAAAGAACTTTTACGACACACGCAAGAACTTTTAAGACACCTAACGAAACCCAATTTGCCTAGTAAACACGGTGGACGTCATCCTCGCGCGGAAAATCTTAACACCGCGATTCAGAAAATGACGTCATTTGCACAACGCCATCTATCGGATTTAGATTTCAACTATCAACATTAGTTCTATTTTTAGTCTTAAGATGTCGTTGCAAGTACTATACTTAATTGCGTAACGTAATATTTTACTTCTTGAACTCACTAAATTAATCATATCTTTTGATAGAGTGAACCGATTTCGATGAAACAAAAACTAAGTTAATCCTCAAGTTGCGTATAATTTTTGTATATAAACATTGTCAGCATTGAATTCGTAGATTTTACGTGATGTGCGCACAAACAAACAGACAAACAGACAAACAGACAAAAATTTCAAAAATGATGGAAATGGGTTCTGTTACTTATCTTTTCACACGCTGGCTATTTTTTGTTTCAATTTCTTCAATGTACAAAAATGACTTTTCTACAGATTTATTATATGTATAGATGCGAAAGTATGAATGGAACTAAATGTTTGGTACATCGACAGTATTACAGTCTGGAATAGCATACAGGCATACTTTTATAGTGGATGAAGTACTATCACCACGCGATCGGAGCTGCTGGCAGTTACCAGAAAAACACACTTTTCTCGCTATGAATATTCTGACTAATATTATAATTGCCAAAGAAAATTTGTTTGTTTTTAAAGCTTTTCACGCCTAAGTCACTGCACCAATTATTTTGAAACTAGCTGCGCCCCGCGGTTTCACCCGCGAAGACCGGCATAAAAAGTATAGCCTATGTGTTACTCCAGGGTATAAGCTATCTATGTACCAAATTTCGTCGAAATCGATCCAGCCGTTTGAGCGTGAAGAAGTAACAAACATACACACTCAAAAACTTTCACCTTTATAATATTAGTGTGATATTGCATATTATACGAGTATGTATATTCATTCATTCTCCTGCCCTTATCCCAATTTATTTGGGGTCGGCGCAACATGTCTTTTTCTTCCATACTCCTCTATTAGTCGTCATCTCTGTAGCATATTACCTATATTGTCAGGAGTAAAAAAAAAACTGGCCAAGTGCGTGTTGAGTTTCGCACATTAAGGGTTCCGTACCAAATATTGGTTTTTGTTAGTAAAGTCACAGATAATGTAATACTAGCGTACAGATGCCTCATCCCATACAAAGAAACGGTACCGCCGTAACTACGGGTGTTCAAGTTGCACAAGCAACTTTTGTTCTTCTTTCGGGCCCGTTCTCTACACCTCGTTAGATGGTGTTAGCAGCGACGGCTTACAAGGTGAATGAATTTACTTAGTCTTACCAATATTTTCTCACACATTGAGGAATTATTTTAAAGTATTTTTGGCACTTCATAGCAGTTTTACTGTATCAAAATGTGTCACTATTCAAATGTTAAAGAGGCGAATGGATAAACTCTAAAACTTCAAACAGCGCCATCTATTGGTACAAGAAATATAGATGTCTAAGCATTCGTTCCAACAATCGCCTTAATTTAAATTACAAGCGAATTATTCCACAATTTTATGCTCAGGGCAGTTTATTAAATAAGAAAATACAGTTTTTACCATATTTATTTTCAAAATATTAATATTACTTAAACTTCAATAACAAATCGATGCATATTACGCCATCTATTGAGATTTATTTGAACTAAATTTTCTTTGATCGAGATGACCCCGTTTTTTTTTTTTTTTTTTTGGGGGGTGGGAAATCATCCAATGACTTCTTCCGCTCTAGGGTGGAGCGGAAGGGTGTGTCAGACTCTTACTGACTAAAACCCACCCCTGTTCCTCCCTGCCTCGAGTGCCCGGGGGCGAGGTAACTCTTTCGAATTTATCCTCCACCCCCGGGCAGGCACCGGCCGTGGCAGGCCCCTTCCTTTGGCTGACAACTCTTTGAGGCGCGCGTGGAACACTACGCGCCGTCGACTCTCGGGCCTGGTGCTGATCGGACGGCGAGTTACCCACTACTCGCCGTCCGCAGGCCCGGGTCTACGGTGGCCGGAGATCGTCTCGCGGCCCCTGGCGTCTCCTGCGGCGGTCGCGGCTGGGGGCGCTAGGGCGACTCGGCCGTTGCTGAGCCTCCCTAACGTGTGCCGCCTCCCTCTTCGCGAGCATTACTGCTTCGCAGAAGGAGGAGACGGCCTCCCATTCCCTCTCGCTCCGTACCATGGCCTGAACCAGGGCACGTAGTAAAGTTTTTAAGTTTCTTTATTTATGTATCATGCATGGTGTACAATAAAGAATATAATAAATAAATAAATAAAGTAATAATAAACATTATCACCAAATTTCAATCAGGAGTCTGGGCTTTTTACATCACTTTTGATTAAAAAGTGGTACTACGAGTATTTTAACTCAGGTGGACGTCATGCCAAATTTAAACGCACCGTATCGTCTCCATTTTTAGGGTTCCGTACCCGAAGGGTCCTAACGGAGTATTTCTGTCACTCACGTGTCCGTCTGTCTGTCCGTACGTCGTCTGCCAACCGGCTAGTGCCACAGTCTCCAAATTTTCACAGTATAAGCATCTTGTTGACCCAAAGCCATACAAATTCTATTTTTTTTTATATGTTGGTTAGTGGAGCTCCCATACAGAAAAACGGGAGCGCGAAAAAAAAATTTGACCTCCCATCAAATGAGGTATCGTTGTTTAGAGCTCGTTGAGTAAACAAATACTATATTTCTGGTTTTTAAAAATTTTGGAAGACAAAGGAAGTAAAAGCCAACAAAGTCAGCTTTTTTAACAAAATTTTGGTACGAAGAATTTTTTTAACTTCCCATTAACCTAGGAACTTGAAATTTGGTGATAATGTTTATTATGATTTTTGCTTGAAAATTCACTCATTTAGTACGGAACCCTAAATGTACGAAGTCCGACACGCACTTGGCTGGTTACGTATCCAATATTTTTTGGTTATCTAACTGACTAACTAATTAGATTTTTTAGTCATCGACCCAATTGCTTTTGGATGCTTGATGGTGGCGCTTCGTGCGGATCGCTAGTTGTAAATAATTAAGTATGCATAGGTACTTTTGCGGTTGAAACCAGGGCTCGAATACCGCTATATTTCTTGAAACGGTTCGTCTTTTTTACCTAAGAAATGATTTGTTTCGGTTACATTCGAACGGAAAGTTATAAAAAAACGTTTTTAAAAAAGAACAAAATTTAAATGAACAAAAAAAAACGGTAAAAAACGTTTAATTAATCGAAAACATCGATTAATTAAAAGTTTTTTACCGTTTTTTTATACTACGATTTTCACTCAGTTGTCGCCGCCTGTTGAGCGCGACTGCGCCCCGCGGAATAAACCGGTTTTTGAAAGCGTTCTCATTTTATTTTCGTTACGAACAAAATGCTGAAAATGATGTACAGAGAACTGTTCTAACCGTTTTAAAAACGTTATTTTGAATAACGGTTCCGCGCCCTGATCAAAACCGTGTATCGCCACACCACTAGGTTATTGTAGGGTTACAAAGCGGTAAAGAGGAGTGAGTGGGGCGCGTCTTCGTGGATCGGACTATCTATAGTACCCCTCTAAAACCTATCTACTGCATTTTTCAGGACCTAACCTAAGCACAACAAAATCTAATCGAGACAACACAAAAAGAAAGCAAGCAAAACCTCCTGTTATGATAAATTGCAGATTGCAATGAATAGCCTCACAATTTGCGGCCGATCCCGATAGCCTGTAGCCCGTCGTCTGTAGCCTGTGGCCTGTAGCCCGCAGTACGATACCGCACAATATTAGCTGCCAGCGTCACTCGCGTGTATCCGACACTTTTAAACTGTTTCTGTCGCCAACTCGATACACTCCATCGAGAGCGGTTGAGTTGAGGGTACACTGGGTACGTACCTACAAAAATATTTTAAAAGAATGAAAAAAAAACGTGTCTTAGCATAGAAAATACAGATTAAAAAATCATATGTTGCGTTTGTTACAAATAGGATAAGGTATTTTTACGTTGTTAAAACAGGAATCAAAATGTTTCGTATCAAAAGTAGTAAGCAAATGTGTCACAAACGGCGTTTTTGGTACTTTTGCTTACTTAACAAATTTTAAATTTACTTAAAAAAATTAATAAACGCAACATAGGATTCTTTAATCTTTATTTTCTACACTTTGCTACGATTTTTTATTTAATGAGGGCTCCACTTGGCGGCTATACAGGCTGTAACGGAAAGGTGTGGTCATATTTTGGGGGCCGGTTCTGCCCATGGAAATGAAGAACTTTCTCTAAGAAAAATAGAAAATTCCCAAAAAAAAAAATTGGACTTTCCATACAAAGTTATCATCAGCTGATCAATATTTGTATGGGGAGTAAAAATTTTTTTTTAGAATTTCCTTAGATTTTCTTGAAAAAAGTTGTTCATATCGATGGGCAGATGCAGTTCTTAAAATATGACCACACCTTTCCGTTACACCCTGTATACGCCTTAATTTATGGTATATATTCCATGAAAAGCAATTTCTGTTGTCGCTATTATACAGGGTGTAACGAAAATGAGTGGTCATATTTTAGATACTGTATCTGCCCATTGATATGAACAACTTTCTTTAAGGAAGTTATAGTCAATTCCCAAAAAAATATATGATTTACCGTACAAAGCTGTCAAAATTAGTATGGGAAGTTCATAATTGTTTTCAGATTTTATTAGTGACATTATTTGCACCATATTGTTGAAAAAGGGACAGTTCGACTAGAATTAGTATTTATTTTTGTGTCAGAATGTAGTTTAACACATACAGGATTAAAGTTTAATAATAATAATATAATAATAATTTTATTTCAAAACAATACATTGCAATCAATGTGAAGCCCTGACTCCAGAGCTAGATATGTAATATCTGTATTTCAGGAGTCAGTATCTTGTTCCTCAATACATGCTTCTTAATGTATGCAATAATTGAATAAAATCATCTAGACTTTTACAACATAAATGAATACATACAACATAAATGAATTGAAATTTAATACATTTATATTCAAATTAAATTATAATAATGATTTTAAAATTACAGTTATACAAATATTTTAAATTAAATTACATATTTTTTAAAATTAAGCTGTGTCAAAGTATGAATTTGAAAAATTAAAATTACACTGTGTAATCTGTGGGGATGCGAGTGGTGTGAAGGGGTAGGTAAGGATGAGAGTGTGATTTTAAGAGTGGTGTGAAGTGCTGTGAGAGTGATTTGAAGTGCTGCGAGAGTGATGTGCAGTGGTGTGAGAGTGGTGTGAAGTGGTGTGAGTGTGTGAGTGTAAGAGATTGTCTATGGGGTAGAGTTTGTAGCTGTTTGTGTGAAAGAATTAGAAAGTTTTTGTGTGTCTAGACGAGATATACCATAATATGCTTCACATCCGCTGCAATTTTATTTCGGTTTTTTCATAATCATGTGAAAGCAACCAAGTTTTCACTGTTTGACTTGTTTCGTGGATTGTTAGTAGATTAATATTTAGAATCGTGTTTAACTTATTATATAGGCTTATTAATAGTTCCTTACGTTATGCCATAAAATCTAGTGTACTATCATAACAGAGTAAAAAAAACATCTCCAGTTAATGTCAAGATTATATTTTAATTAATAACGGCAAAAGGACACTGTGTTTACTGTGTTCCTATTGGTTAACGAGCTTGGGCCAAAGCTATAACCCAGTGCCAAAAAAACTCAACTTTACCGTTATTTTATTGGGATTCCTGAATTATTTGACTGGCCTGTTGGTCTAGTGGTTAGTGACTCTGACTGCTATGCCGGAGGTCGTGGGTTCGATTCCCACCCAGGACAAATGTTTGTGTGATGAGCACGATCATTTGTTCTGTGTCTGGGTGTAATTTATCTATAATATGTATGTATTTAGAAATATATAAGTATGTTTATCAGTTGTCTAGTACCCATAACACAAGCTCTGCTTAGCTTGGGACTAGATGGCGTTGTGTGATAGTTGTGGAATATTATTATTTATTATTATATTATATTATTATTCAATAATAGAATTGAAAAGAAAATATTTATTCCATTTTTAAGCTTTTCTGTAAACCATCTACTGATACTGTGACATAGACAAAAATTAAATAATTTCTGTATTTTTATTTATAAGATAAAAGTTTCCACCATGTAAATTTTTAAATAAAAATTAATCTGAAGAATGAAAAATCGGCCCCTTGAGAAACATTTTTAGCCAATTTCCTCCCGGTATATCACCAGCGTTCACGGTTCGCTGGTCTCACACAAACACAGCCATCTTGCAGCCCGTACGTTACTACTAGGTCCCAACACACGTGTTAGTAACAAAGCTATTAGCTGATGACCCTTTGGCACCTTGTGACCTTGTTGTAGCGTGCTGTGATTTGTTATGTTATGCCCGCTTTATATGGTCTGTCGCGACACCGCGTCATCATAGGAAAGGGGCGAAATTGCTGGCAGCTTTCAATAGCCTTTTTATTCTTAAGGTGTTATTAACTGCCAATGACCTTGAGTGGTTAGCTTACGTATTCTGTACTGAGCTCACGTGTAACGCGTCGTACGTCCACCCAGTAATAGAACTCGCCCATCAAGGAGCGTTGTCCGAAATGAGATGCATTATTAAGACTGCACCGAGCAAAATAATTTAAAACGGTCGTCACAGTTAAAGGGATATAATCAATACTATTACCATTATTATCATAAAAAATATGTAATGTACACTACAATGAATGTGTTAACGATTACCGTTGGCAAAAATAAAAAATATTGTATAGTTTAATTAACAAAAATATGTAAAGTTGAACAAAAATCTTAAAATAGCATGCTCGTATTTAGTTGAATTTTGATAGTAAACTGTTGAATTTTTTCACAAACTTAGATTCATATTAATCTCTAATGACAATACTACAATTTATCGTTTTCACATTTTCGAAATGTCGCTTGGTTTTTTAAATTTTTTTTTTTTAAATTGCCGCGCTGCTGTTTTGTATCATACGCAACGCAAACCGTTCAAAAGTTCAGTCGTCCACCGGAGCTCGGAGAGTGATCACGTCTCATCGTGGAGCGACGCGCGGACAACGACAATTCGCGATCTATTGTGTACGTATTACCTTGCCGCCAATAGTTGAATAAGGTAAGTCTTATTTTCTGTTTTTTGAGTATGACTAATTATGCATACCCAACATTTACTTTTTATTTTTTTACTGTTCTATACATATTTCTGTAACATTTTTTAAAATATTTATTTTAGTTTTAATATTTGTTTTTTCTAAAACATTTGTTATGGGTATCGTGTAATAGATTTTTGGGGGTGCCGATTGCAAATCTGACAGTCATTTTAAGATCAAAGATGGCGGATGCCACTTTTTCTCAAACTTTTGTTATGGGTATCGTGTAATAGATTTTTGGCGGTGCTGATTGCAAATCTGACACTCATTTTGAAATCAAAGATGGCGGATGCAACTTTTTCTCCAACATTCAATATGGGTGTCGTGTAATAGGTTTTTGGGGATCCCAATTGTAAAACAGACATTCTGTTTTTAAAATCAAAGATAGTGCATGCAAAGTTTTCTCAAACATTCGATATGGGTATTGTGTAATAGGTTATTGGGGGCGCCGATTATTATTCTGACATTCATTTTAGATGCAAGGATGGATATATGGTGGATCATTGTTTTTTCGTAAAATTGTGAATTTATATTACTTTTAATCTATCAAAAGAAACTATAGTAGTATCTATACTACTGTTTTATTAAGAGATAACAAAAAGAAATCACGCCAGTTGGTACATGCCTGGATTTGAACCCACGAACTCAAGGAAGAGAGGCGAGGACTTAGCCACTGGTGTCACCACGACATTTTAAATTTATTTTACTTATTTTGTTACCAGTGTTTGCTGGCTTAAGTCATTCACGTGAGCAAATATTTATGTATTCGGTAAACTATATTCCTTTTAGTCTGTTTACAGTATTTTAAAAGTTAGGTCGATATTACATCTGATAATTATGTTGATTTAATAGTTTTATTAAAATATTACGTTTTAAGGAAACGCTAACCAATGAAAACCCTTGGCAATACGTTGGTGAAGAACCTTGCCCATACGTTAGTGAAAAACCTTCAGGTAGAAATGCCTTTGACTTCCCTGGAGAAAGTTGTTCATTTACATGGGCAGAAGCAATTTCTAAAATATGACCACACCGTTTCGTTACACCCTGTATAATAAATATACCACATTTTCCTATGCTCTTTGTATATTTTGTAAAATGTTAAAATAATCAAGGCACATTAGGTAATTATAGATTTTTTAATAACAGACTGGTTTTATTATTACAATACCTACCTACCCATCTACCCTACCTATCTCCTCACCTAGCCTACCTACTTATCCAGTAAAATTCCCGGGCGTGCAATCCACGACGCTAAAATTTCATCGCAATCGGATGAATACTAAGGAATCAGATAATGTTCCTATTACCACAGATAATATAACACTAGCGTACTATTATTATAATACAAACAAACGTTTTTTTTTTTTAAATAGGTATAAATTATTACAATTAAAAAATAATACCAAATAAAACCATCTAAATCATCAATATTCGTCTTTTCAAGACACTCAACACAACGACTCAAATTTAAAAAATCCTAAGTTATCAACTTTTGTCATGCAGCTGCAAGCGAGCCTCGAGCGAACTTGTCATTGTGTGCGTGACGACGCACACGACTAGCGCGGCGCAGTAAATACCTATTTTCCGCGCGCCTTGTTCGCTCGGCGAAGTCTTAATTTATTATACATAAAACAACAAGTGATATACAAAAACACGTGCACTTTAAAATTGTGAAAAATTCATAAAAATACGCTTTATAGTTTTTGCGTGATTCGCAATTTTTTATCCGCATTAGACATTTTACAAACGAACTACACTATGTTATTAAAATATAATTTCAAATATTCACATATCAAATTACGACAGAAATTGTCTAGAGTAACATACTCGTATATTTTTTTTCAAAGAAATTAAACTTTTCGTTTAGACGTGATGTTCAATTAAAAACCATTAGAAGTCGTATAATTGCGCCTTAAACTACACAAACTACTTATACATATATCTCAGAGTTCCAGTATGCCTCTTGGCAAAGGCCTCCTTCAACGATTTCCATTGCTTCCTGTCTCTTGTAACTCTTTGCCAGTTTAGACCCGGTTTTTAGGTTTCCGTACCCGAAGGGTCCAAACGGAGCCCTATTGCTGTCACTCACGTGTCCGTTTGTCCGTCTGTCCGTCGTCTGTCACACAGGATGTACATCCAAACGGTTGAAGCTACAGTCTTCTTTTCACAGTATAAGCATTTTTTGGCCCAAAGTCATACAAATACTCAAAAATACATGTGGTACGCAACCCTAAATGTGTGAAGTTTGACACGCACTTTTTACCGATTTTTTTTACACACACACACCGACTTCCGAAAATAACTTTAATTTCGAAAGTCGGTACCTATTTGCATTTTATTTCTTCGTTTTTTGACACCGACTTCAGACATTAAAGTTATTTTTTAATTTTTAATGTATTTTCTTTTTTGGAAGTCGGTTGTTTTCTTTTTGTAAAAAAGTTTTTTATTTTCACTGTTTATTTGTTTTACCCCAGAACTAAAAACCATACCAATAAAATGGAACGTGGAATTAAAACATATTCGTAATTAGAGAAAACCAAAACGTCATCGAGGTATACGTATTATCCGTTTTTGTTTAGTTTTTCAAAGAGCGCTGAAATAATTTCAATAAAATGTATATGTGGTCCCATATAAATTTTATCGAAATTGCCTCGGGAATTTAGATTGAAAATCGGTCCACAACTGACGGAGAAATCGGTGGACATACATAAAAAAAATACATACAGTCGAATATAGAACCTCTTTTTTTGAAGTCGGTTATCTAACTCGGATACCTAACTTACGGAATAAATAGAATTATTGTTTTATTTAGAAATCATCCCTATTATACCTTTTTTTTGTTTTTTTTTTTTTATACCTACTGTGACAAACTTATATTTTCAGGAAATGGAACTCGCTTGGATAACTTATTAAAAGGATTCTTACAAAAATTATCTACACTAGTCAAAAGAGAAGTCACTAAACGGAAAACTTTACGACATTCTCGGCCGAAGCGTACAGTGGTCGGCTGCAAAGACGTCAAGTAGTTGGTCTACCTACCTACTTGTTTTTTTTTTAAGTTATCAGGCTTAAGAAGACAGCCAATTGCTCTTTTCTTGGGGCCAGGCGCTACAGTTTCCCGAAAGGCAGAACTAACAGTGGTGACAACCAGAAAAGCGTCAAGGCATGAATCTCGACGAGTCCCGGCGAAACAATTGAACTGTCTCGGATCCCGCAACAAATTAATCAGAAAAGAACAGTGGATTTGTTGGCCTGTTTCAGTTTGATCTTTAAATAGAGTGACTTTTTTCTTTCTGTTTCGCTGTTATTTCTTTTCTGCACCCGACCTCTGCAAGCTTTCGCTGAGAGTGGTCGCAAACTTTTCCGTTTAGTGACTTCTCTTATTACTAGTGTAGATCATTATTTGTAAGATTTTACAAGTCGTCCATGCGAGATTCATTTCCCAAAAAGATACCTAAGTTTTTCACAGTATAGTTAAGTGAAGTAGCGAAGAAAAAAGTTACTCTACATAAAAATCAAGCTAACACAGACTAACAAACATATTTTTTTCACCGACAACTTAATTCCGAAATACGAATACACTTATTCATGCCTGGATAAGCAACACAGCACACACCCTACAGCACTCGCAACTCGCGTTCACACGGCCCACTGAACCCAATCATGCCGAGATCTACTCGACTCGTATACACACGCTCTTTATTAGACTAAATCAGATATCACGATTATTGGATGCTCTAACATTCAGCTATGGGTTTATTACTTTGCGAAGAACTTGAACTTGTTTACCTTTGTGTTTATATCATATCGCCATAGTTGTTCTTCGTTTAGGTGAGCAGAGACACAAGATGGCAACCATCGACAAGATATATTGTACGAGCGGTTATACAGGATTATTTTCAATACATTGGCAATCTTCAGAGGGTGAAAGTTCTTATGAATATGAATAACTTTTACTTTTGTACAAAGCCCGTACACAAAGTTGAATTAATTATTGTTTTCATTATATCAGAGCTAATCCCATTTTTTTAAATTGTTCATATTCATGAGTAAGTAGATACTTCACCCCTGAAAGATTGTCAATGAGTTAACTACACATTGATTCCACAGACAATCAATTCTTAGCTAAAAAGTTGATGATTGAGTATCTGTAGAATTGATTAGATTATATTATTATTTTCTTAGTCTGTAGAACTCAAGAATACAATACCTAAAAATATTTTTACAAAAAAAAAAAACAACCGACTTCCAAAAAAGAAAATACACTAACACAACAAAAAATAACTTCAATTTCGGAAGTCGGTGTTGGTATATATTTCTTCGTTATTTGACACCGACTTCCGAAATTAAAGTTATTTTATAATTTTTAGTGTATTTTCTTTTTTGGAAGTCGGTTGTTTTTTTTGTAAAAAAAATATTTTACACATTTTAGTTGTTATACTTACCCCAGAACTAAAAACCCCAACAACATTGAACGTGTAATTTAAACATACTCGTAATTGGAGAAAACCAAAATGTCATCTACGTATACGTATTTTTCATTTTTGTCCAGTTTTTCAAAAAGCGCTAAAGCAATTTCGATAAAATTTATATGGGACCACCTCGGGAGTATATTCTTTCGGATAAAATAAGAATTTTGAAAATCGGTCCACAACTGATAGAGAAATCGGTGGACATACATAAAAAAAAACAGCCGAACATAGAACCTCCTTCTTTTTCGAAGTCGGTTAAAAATGTGTCGATAGTTGTATGTTAAGTCTCTCTTAGGTTACTAAAACACTTCCGACTAAATATATATTTGCATGTCATCACTAAATGACAGTATGTATGCACTTAGTTTACTATATTAACATGTCTTGGACCTAGGTACCGCATTTTATGCAAATAAATGATATTATTATATTTTTTAAATTTTATAGTTATCCTGTAGATTATGACAAATAAATAGTAAAATCTCTCCAGATAAAAAAGCTATTAATCAAACGAGAATCACTACAATCGGATAAGTGTTTTCCGAGTTACAACCGCACAGACAGACAGATTGACGTTACGTGAGGTTACCTACGTCTTAACATATAAGGATAATTAGTGTCAAAGAGGTGTTAGATTGCACGACAGTAAAGAATAGCATTCCGAAGGCAGTCAGCATCCATATTTACGGTGATTGGTTGTAGCAATAAAATTAGCCATGTGCAACAATGCACTTTTACATGAATAAAAAGTCCGCTCTAAGTCGTATTGAAGGAAGTTGATTCACTCCACTCGACTCAGGACGTCCGTCGCCATGACAACGGGTAAACGTTTCTTTCCCAAGTGACTTATTTTTATAGATATATTATTCTCGTATTTTTATGCGATTTTAAACATATACTTACATTGGAGATTTGACGTGTTTACGATATACGGGAGAACATTTTACAACTACACAGTAACAAAGTTATGTTTTCGTCAGCAAAAAAAATAAAAATTACGATAGTACGGAACCCTTCGTAGTCCGACTCGTACTTGGCCAGTTTTTTTTTGCTGAATTCACCTTGTAAGGTTTCTCTGGCAGGGTCACGGGAATGTTTGAAGAGTGGGAGAAGTTCTTTGATGATTTCCAACGCTAAAACACTCGGTTTTGAAAAGTAATTTTCGAACCATCACAAATTAAACGCAGGTCGAACGAGCGAGCATCCATTCATCCAATAACATTTTTGTACAGAAACTGAGCCCTGGGCCTGCAGTCTCGACATTAATAGCGATCGTTACGTCCTAACGATCAGTCGCTACGTCCTTTTTAATTGGTACAAGCGGTAAAATTAATAATTAAAATTAAAAAAAAAATATCAGTTTTCATGAAAATTAGTGCTTGCAAGTTAAAATTTACGCCGTCTCTGTACATATTTCAAGAAAATCAATTATTTTTCCGACGTAGCGACCAATCGTTAGGACGTAGCGATCGCTATCAATGTCGAGACTGCAGGGCCTGGGCTTGCAGCCTCGACATTGATAGCGAAACTTACGTTAGCTACCGGTTGTTAAATACTAGCCGTTAAAAAACTGCCCTCATTTGTGAAGAAATAATTGATTTTCTTGAAATATGTACAGAGACGGCGTAAATTTCAACTTGGAAGCACTACTATTCTTGAAAACTTATAATTACTTTAAATTTTAATGAATTATTTTTACCGCTTGTAACTATTAAATTAACTTGTCAAAATATTAATGGACATAAAAGTTTGCCTTCTTACAAAATTATTTTTTTAGCGAACGAATTCGGTCGTTACGCGATCGTTAACTATGTCGAGACTGCAGGCCCCGGCTTATACAGGCTGTAGCTAGCGGAAATACGTGGTCATATTTTAAATAATGCCAGAAATTCTACCCATAGAAATTGACAACTTTCTTTATGAAAGTCATAGTTAACTCTGAAAAAAATTGTACGGAAAGTCCGACTTCGAAAAAGGAGGAGGTTCTATGTTCGACGGTATGTAAGTTTTTTTTTATGTATGTCCACCGATTTATCTGTCAGTTGTGGACCGATTTTCAACTCCCAAGTTGGTCCCATATAAATTTTATCGAAATTGCTTCAGCACTTTTTGAAAAACTGAACAAAAACGAAAAATATGTATACATACAAAGATGACGTTTTGGTTTCCTCCAATTACGAGTATGTTTAAATTCCACGTTCCATGTTATTGGGGTTTTAAATTCTGGGGTATAACAACTAAAAAGTGAAAAATAAAAAACTTAAAAAAAGGCCGACTTCCAAAAAAGAAAATACTTACACTATAAATTTTAAAAATTACTTTAATTTCGGAAGTCGGTGTCAAATAACGAAGAAATAAAATGCAAACACTGACTTTCGAAATTAAAGTTATTTTTAAATTTTTAGTGTATTTTTTTTTTGGAAGACGGTTGTTTTTTTTGTAAAAAAGTTTTTTGGGCCTGTGCTTGAAGAACAGTATTTAAAATATGAACATGCATTTTCGTTACACCCTGTATATTTTGAAAATCGCATCCATATTTAAAGAGTCCTTGTACTACCAAATTGCATTCCATCACTGCGTATATAGCCGAACTTGCCCGAAGTTCCCCGAAGCTAAGTTTTCGGCTCAAGCTACAAGTTGGCTAAGTTGCGCGGTACATTAGCCGCCAACACCTGCCGCCTGATAAATTGCTCGGTTTAACTTACACTCAACTTGACGCAACTTATGCTGTTAGCATGCAACTTAATATTAAGTGCATATTTCGGATGCTTGCTGGGGTAATTACGTGTTTAATTTATCTATCTGTATATATAAAAATGAATCCTTAGTTCCCTTGGTCACGGTCACGCGTGAACGGTTGGACCGATTTCGCGATTTCTTTTTTTTGTGGTCTTTGATATTGTCAGAAAGAAAAAATTAAGAAAGTTGCGCAGAAAGCTTAGAAAATTTCAGAAAAGTTGACGACTATTTCAACTTCGCTCGTTTGATAGTTCAAAGCCTTAGACAATGAAAGGTTAGTCTAAATTTATAGCTAAGACAGGACAACGTCTACCAGGTCAGTTAGTTATTTTATGTTTTTCGCTCTTCCTTGAAAATGGCAGTATGATAGCTCTTTTATAACGCCTCCTATAGTGCGTTTACTACTTACCTACAGTCATAGATCATCGATTTTTTTTTTTAATCCAGCCACTTTTCAATGTATAATTCCATAAATACAGAAACTAGTATTATTCTGCCAAGCCCGTTCCATCATCAAACCATTAGAGGTACGGTGATGCGACATCATGCACAAATCGTTTTGGGAACTGAAGAGTGGAATTGCCTGCCCGGAATCTGTTTTTCCTGATAGCTAAACCTGGGGTCTTTAACACAAGAGTGAATAGGTTACTTCTAGGCAAACGTGCTCCATCGTTGCCACATCATCGCTTACCATCAGGTGAGATGTAAGTTTACGCAAGTCATACTAAATTATTTGGGGTCGGAGCAACATGCCTTTTGTATCGGTCAAAGGTCTAAAATCATAAAATACCAAATCATGTAGGTACCTAGGTACTAACTCGCATTATACCCACGTCAAAACTTAGAACAAAATGATTAATTCCACAATACATTATCAGCAAGAGCTACCTATGACTTGCGTCCACGTCTCCAGAACAACTCCCAACAAGGTTGAATAATGCAAGATATTAATCATAAGTTTGACGTGTACATTTACACGCGGTAATTAGTTGGCAGTGTTGCCACCTTGCTTAGGTAATTTTGCCCGAATTAATTAAAAAAGTTTAGATGTACGGATTTACCCCGTCATGTCATGTTTAAGGGATTATGTGGATTTTTATGATGTTACCAAGTTTAATTTGAAACAAGCTGACGGGCTTAGCGGGTTTTTTGGTGTCATAATTGAGTTTTTGAGGTTTAATTTTGTCTTTTGTGGGTTAGAGGTGACACGTTTTGATTAATTGTGTTGGGGCAACTTTTTACCCGGCTGCTCGAAGAAGGGTAATGTTTCTCGAGAAAATGTCTGTTTGTTTGTCACACCCTGTAGCCTAAACGGCTGGATAGATTTTAACAAATATGGTATCATTAGATCGATCCTGACCGCCGAAGTGACAAAGACTATGATGATCTATGAATGAAAGAAAAAAGTCAGCTGTCAATCCGTCACTAGGTAAGAGTGGTCGTATTTTTTTGTGGCACGGTTATGTGGGATATCAAAAAAAAAACAACCGACTTCCAAAAAAGAAAATACACAAAAAAATTAAAAAAATACTTTAATTTCGGAGTTTCTTTCTTCGTTTTTTGAGACCGACTTCCGAAATTAAAGTTATTTTTTTAATTTTTAGTGTATTATCTTTTTTGGACGTCGATGTTTTTTTTTGTAAAAAAGTTTTTTTAGTTGTTATACCCCAGAACTAAAAACCCCAATCAAATGGAACGTGGAACAAAACGTCATCTATGTACACGTATTTCTCGTTTTTGGTCAGTTTTTCAAAAAGCGCTGAAGCAATTTCGATAAAATTTATGTGGGACCACCTCGGGAGTATATTCTTTCGGATAAAAAAAGAATTTTGAAAATCGGTTCAAAACTGACAGAGAAATCGGTGGACATACATAAAAAAATAAAAAATACATACAGTCGAACATAGCCTTCCTTTTTCGAAGTCGGTTAATAAAGAGCTCGACGCGTCTCGTCAAGCTCTTTTTTTTATATTTCACAAATATATCTCAATAAAGCGTATGAAATTTAAAAAAAAACCACCAAGTGCATCGACTGCTTGAAAAGTGGCTTGTTTGGTTTTGGTATTTTTTAGTTGTCTTTTCTCAGTCAGGTTTTTTGAAAATTTAAAATTTTTAGGTTCCGTTTCTTGGTTCCGATGATTAACGACCCAATTTTTTTTTGCCCTGCGCTATCTCTCGTATTTTGGATGCGTGTATACGAAAACTGTACTATATTTTTTCCTTTTTTCAATGAATTAAGTCTTGACGACGGTTTTTAGCAAGAAACCACATAATATTTTCCTTCCGACTACTTTGAACAACAAACCTGAAGCCAACAAGTCTATCTAAAATCAAATCTAGGAAAAACAAAAGAAATCTAGACAGAAGTTTCCGTAGACTGGCTTTTACAAGAACTGGTTCTAAGTTAGCTCCACCAGAGTAGGGTCACCATTGTACAAGAATTTTGACAATTTAATTCAATTCATAAAATCCGCTGAACCCAACCCGGTTCAATGGATTTCATGAATTAAAAATGAAACCCTGACACTCTGGCTTTTGGGTAGCATTCAATTTCGTACAAATGGCCTTTCGAAACGGTTTTCTTTTTTAATTTTAAGCATGTGATTAGTTTACACACTGATGAGCAAGTAATTGTTGATTGCGGTTTGTTGTTGTTGATTTTGACTCAAATTTTGTCCGACCTGTATGTAACCACCTGGATAGCATTGTCATTGGCTTCGTTTAAATCGTTCAAGGTGTAGGTGGTTATAATGCATGCTGGGCAGGCAAAGAGGTATAGACAACTGAATGTGGTGGATAAGACGTAGGCTATCTTTTTTTTTTTTATTTAGAATCCGCTAATCAGTATTTAAGGCGCTATTAACTGCCAAAGACCTTGAGTGGTTAGCTGGTGTGTTCTGTGCTGCTCACGTAACGCGTCGTACGTCCACCCAGTAATAGGACTCGCCCATCAAGGAGCGCTGTCTCAAATTAGACGCATTATTCATTTATTATACATAAAACAACAGGTATTGTACTAAAACACGTATACTAAAATATATATTTTTTTTTTTTTTTTCAATTTCGGTAATTCGAGTATATTCTTTCGGACTTATAAAATACTTAACTAACTGTAATAAAAACAAAAACTCCTAACTAAATGAAACTTACAATCTGGCGTCAAAAAATTCCTCCGCATCGCTGTCTACTGGAAGTGTGCCCAAAAGACTGGCGGCATTTCCACGTTGTATGGCAATGCTTAACCTCTGGCCGAGGAAAAACCCAGCCCTTGAGTAATTAAATGATCTTTAAAATGGTGAAGGTTTCATAATATACGCTTTACAGTTTTTGCGTGATTCCCAATTTTTTATTCGCGTTAGACATAATTTTACAAATTAATTACACTTTGTTATAAAAATATAATTTCAAATATATTCACATATAAAGTTACAAAGAAAATTGTCTAGCATATATTGAGTAGGTAGCATATATTTTTTTCAAAGAAATAATACTAGTCGTTTAGACGTGATGTTCAATTAAAAATCATGCGCCTTAAACTAAGAAGAAGACTCATGATTAGCGAGAAGTAATTTGAATATTTTAGGTAATTAATTTTTAATCTCTATTCAACTTTTTAATTTTCTTAAATCCCTTTCTCTTAAAAAGCCGGACATGTCCGGACAAATTCGCACGGATGGTGAGCTCGACGTCCAAGTTCGTACGACAACAGGTGTGCAGCGTGGCTCATTTAACTTTAGACATTTTTATAGCTTTCTTGTTTTAAACTTTAGCTTAACAGCGGAGAAGAGATCTGTATTTATTGTGTTTGCTGATTAAAAGCACTTTGTGGGTGATATTTATTTAGCTGTTTGTTTTAGTTTGTTTTGTTCGTTATTTTGTTTGTTTGTCTAAAATTAGTGTTTGTGTAGAATTTCATCATCTCATAATTAAAACTGTTTAAGGAGGAGGAGCTCTTGGCCAAAGTAATAACAGCCGCACGGGTCGATCCATCAGGTTAAGCTACGCTTGCCGGAGTTGGTCCATCTTTACATATCGAGACTCCTCCGTGTCTCGGCAAGCACGTTAAGCCATTGGTCCAGCCCAGCTGTCAATCGTTGATCTTTGACAGTCGTTACGGGTCGTCAGAATCCCGAAAGTCTGACAACCAGTCTTACCAAGGGGTATTGTATTGCCCAGTAACTGGGTTGTGGAGTTCAGATAGGCAGTCGCTCCATGTAGAATACTGGTATTAAGCTGCATCCGGTTAGACTGGAAGCCGACCCCAAGATAGTTGGGAAAAGGTTAGGCAAACTGAATTAAAACTGTTTAAAAATTAATGGAATTTTATGAATATTTTCCAAATCAACAAGTGAAAACACATGGTTGTTTCAATAAAGGTTTTAAAACTACAGCAGCCGTTATTACGCCGATTATTTGTGTTTACAAATAATCACAAACAGAAGCTACGCATAACGTAAAACATAGTAAGTTGCTCCCCCAATGGGGCGCGGCCACAAATCACGGGTTTATAAAATTTAGGTAGATACGCGGTGAGCCGTGAATCCCGCACGGTTTTGAAGGTGCGTGTACATTGGTTGAGGTAGTAATACTTTATTTTTTCAACATTTATAGGGTCGCTCTTGACCACTAACTCACCTGATGGTAAGCGATGATGTGTCGACGATAGAGCACGCTTGCCTAGAAGTAACCTATTCACTCTTGACTTAAAGACTCCCAGGTTGTAGCTATCAGGAAACACAGACTCCGGCAGGGAATTCCACTCCCTAGCTGTACGCACAATGAATGTGTTCTCAAAACGTTTTGTGCTTGTAGATGGGATGTTCACCACGTACCGGTGGCACATCGCCGTACGTCTTGTGGTCCTTAGCTGTACGCATAAGAATATGTTTCCAAAACGTTTTCTGCGTGTAGGTGAGATGTTCAACATGTACCGGTGCAGTGGCGCAGCCGGTGCAGCGTCATATGTCTACTGGTCTGATAATGCAACGGGCATGGCGAAATTAATCTTTGTGATTCCGACACACACTCCTCGAAATGCAACCATTAGAAAACCTACAAACTGACAACCTTTTTGCAGATGCTTTGTTTTCACTTCCGACGGATACTCCCAGTGTCAGGTTTTTTTTTATTACGTTTAACCTCTGAAGTAGTAGTAAGGAAATCTCTGGATGCACTGACCTGATTTAGAAAATACACAGGCAATTTTGATACGGAAAGGCCATGGGGAGAAGTCTTTTTTTATTTTTAGGCCAAACGGAGCCCCATTGTTATCACTCACGTGTCTGCCTGTCCATCTGTCTGTCTGTCCGTCGTCTGTCACACAGGTTTTACAGCCAAACGGTTGGAGCTACAGACTTCAAATTTTCACAGTATAAGCATCTTGTTGACCCAAAGCCATACAAATAGTCAAAAATACATTTGGTACGGAACCTTTAATGTGCAAAGCCCGAGACGCAGTTGGCCGGTTCTTTTTATTGGGTGGGTAATCATTTAATAACTTCTCCCACTCTGGGTGGAGCGGGAGGGCGTGTCAGGCTCTTGCTGACCTTGCTGTTCCTTCAGTTTCAAAGTGACCCCCCGTGAAAGTCTTGGGAGTAGGAAAAAGAAAATAAAGTTTTTTGGGTAAATTGCTCTGTAGCTAATCTGGCTCACTGTTTAATATTGCTTGAGCTATTCTCGTATTTCTCGTGCGTAAAGAAGAAGAGGACATTTTGATTGCGTCAATAATAGGACATGCATGGGTTTGGAAACTAATGTGAGAGTTACGACATGAGTGCATGATTACATAGTTTATATTATAATAGTTACGTGTTACGGTTGCATCCAAGTTATAAGAATCAATAGACAGGTTTTACTTATGTTACCTTCTTAGAATTTTCAGGAGCAGTGGTGGTTCAGTGGTAACGGCCGCGTCTTACAAAGTTGGTTGTGGGTTCGAACGAAGGAGGCGCTTTCATCATCGTCATCATTTGAGCCGAAAGACGTCCACTGCTGGACATAGACCTCCCCCAAGTGTCGCCACAATGATCGGTCCTGTGCGTCTCGCATCCATCGGCTACCTGCGACCCTCACCAGGTCATCGGTTCACCTTGTCGGAGGCCTTCCAACGCTGCGTCTTCCGGTACGCGGTCGCCACTCCAGAACCTTTCCGCCCCACCGACCGTCCGTTTTGCGGGTAATATAACGGGAGGAGGCGCTTTGCTTTGTGTAAATTATTTCATCACCACTGCTCTCATATCGGTAAAGGAAAACATCTTGAGGAAACCGACATGTCCTAGAACCAAAACTTCGAAGACATATGACACCAACACTTTTCGAGCCCGCGTGGTGGGTTACGGTCCACTCCCTCTCACAGAGAAGAGACCTGTGCCCCAGCAGTGGGGACATTAAAAGGATGATGATGATGTTACGCTTATGCCTAGAATTTTCACATGGATCTTCTATCATACGAAATTATGTAAAATTCCTTTCTCACTAGTCTAGAATTGCATATATATTAGAACAATATTTGGACAGTAGCTTTCCTAGACTATAGACCAAATGTAAACGCACCCTTACAGTGATATTTCAATGTAGGGGCCCGGGGAGGGTGTATTATTGCATTCACTTAATAGGATTACTTTGTGCAATGGTTTCATATTGAGGTGGAAATTATTGCTAGATATTTCTGATTTTTAATGAAGATTAATGACAGCTTTGTGGATTATAATGTCTGATATTGGTGCCGATTCTGGTTTTTACAAACTAAACTTAATTTAGGCTACCGCTGTCTTATACTACTAATAAAACAAGAAAGAGACGGACGTAAATTAGAGCTGTCAAATTTAGTTGAATTAATATTTCCATACAAAATACGGGTACACGTAAAAACAAATGTCGACTAAAAACACGGTAAAGCGCAAAGCGTAAACTAGTTTTGGCATCTTTAACTTAGTTCATAGCTATAGCCGCCCTTTTCTCGCACTGCCTTTTAGTAAAAGATAGCGATTCTCTAATATTAGTTTAGTTATTGAACAAGAGAATCCGCATCAATGTCTAATATGGTAATTAAATTAGTCTTAATTTTATGTTTCTATCAAAATGAGGTGTCTTATTGATTACATTTTAAAATTAACTCTATAAATAAACACAGTTATTGGCTTCCTACTATTTTGTATTGGAATATTTTGAAGTGAAGTTTCTATGTTAATTACAGTTTCGAAGTTGGATAGACTAAGCTTAAAATGGTTTGAGTATCCAGTCCAGTGGTGGCCCCATATAAATTTTATTGCTTGAGCGCTTTTTGAAAAACTGAACAAAAACAAATAATATGTATACATAGATGACGTTTTGGTTTCCTTCAATTACGAGTATGTTCAAATTCCATGTTCTATGTTATTGGGGTTATCAATTCGGGTGTAACTTTAATATTTAGTTTTAGTTCTGTGGTAAAACAACTAAAAAGTGAAAAATAAAAAACTTTTTATAAGAAATACAACCGATTTCCAAAAACAATATACACAAAAAAATAACTAATTTTGGAAGTCGGTGTCAAATAACGAAGAAATAAAATAGAAACACCGACTGAAAGTTATTTTAACATGTAATAGTTACTTCAATTTATGCAGGCCCACGAACTCAAACAGTCCTCCTACAAACACACATCACCAAAAAAGCTGCTTACTATAATAAAAGCAGCCGTGTACACCTGTTGGAAATACTGGCGCACCATTACTCCTCACGCACACCGCCACGCAAAACCTAACGCAGATTTATGGGGAACTAAGTTTTTTACAACGGTTTGCGTAAACTAGAAGTGATTAAAGGTTTGCATTCAAAGTGGTCATAAGAAATTACACGTACGCCTCTTATGTGAATATAGAGGGAGACTCAAGTGAGAAACTTCTGGAACTCTATTGCACTTAAATGTATAACGCGTTAAATTTCTACTATAGTAAACCACTTACGTTAAGGTCGATTTAAATCAAACGAACAAAGAGCTAGAACAAGAACTTTCTTTCTTGATATTTTAGTGTAAACGAAAGCTCGCTTGCACATAAAATGTGCGTTTAAACTAAACGAACAACAAAATTTCAACGAGCAAGAATGCTTTGAAGACAGCCTGGTGAGGGACGCGGGTGATGGATGCGAGACGCACAGGATTGGTCGTTGTGATAATACTTGGGGGAGGTCTGTCCTGCTGGACAGACCTCCCCCAAGTATACGCTTTCGGATGAAATGATGATGATGAATAATGCCACAGTCAAACAATTCGTTTGTTTGGCTCTGACAGACAGGCAAATGTTTCAAACTTAGATCAGGGTCATATAAAGTTATTTTTATTAATTTACTAGCGACCAACCCCGGCTCCAAACGGGTAAAATTTATACACAAAGACATTCTCCGTGTATCACTCTTTCTATTAGTGAAAACCGCATTAAAATCCGTTGCGTGGTTTAGGAGGAGTTAGTGCAGAAACAGACAAACGCGGAAAGCGACTTTGAATAAAAACTTTTTTACAAAAAAATAGACCCGATTTCCAAAAAAAAAACAAAAAGTGCAAAACCGACTGGATGAGCTATCGTTTTTGACCGGTCAAAAACGATAGCTCATCCAGTGACCTTACATCCGCGGAGCTATAGCGGGATGGTGTATGATTGTATGTGATATTGCGGGATGGTGTCATGTTCCACCACGTAATGGCTTTTGAATGCCGCCATGCTCGGCCACTGTTGCTTTTGTTTATTCCAACTTTTTACCCACTTTAATACGCTATACTTTATTTCACGTGTGTTCAGTGTTTGTGCAGTGAGCAGGACATATTATACGGACTGGGGAGTTGTGTTTGTAATTTTTCAGAGTGTTGTTTTTGTACCTTATGTTTCCTAAAAATAACTAAAAGAATTGATCATAGATTTGACAAATCTATGATCAATTCTTTTAGTTATAGTTATTTTTAACCGACTTCAAAAAGGAGGAGGTTATCAATTCGGATGTTTGTATTTTTTTTTTTTTTTTATGTATGTTCGGGCATAACTTCGTCATTTACAGACGAACTTCCAAAATTCTTTTTTTGTTCGAAAGGGGTTTTTTTTGAAATGGTCCCGTTTAAATTTCATGTAGATCTGACAATGATTTTCGGAGACAGACAACGAAACTCTTCAAAAAATTACAGCAAATCAACCGCAATTGCTGCTATCGCATAATTATGCATTGTTAACACAATTTCATGAGGATACACAACTAAAAAGTGAAAAATAAAAACTTTTTTACAAAAAAAAATAAAACCGACTTCCAAAAAAAAAAAAACAAAAAGTGCAAAATAACTTTAATTTCAGAAGTCGGTGTCAAAAAACGAAGAAATAAAACAAGAAACACCGACTTCCGAAATTAAAGTTATTTTGCACTTTTTGTTTTTTTTTTGGAAGTCGGTTTTATTTTTTTTGTAAAAAAGTTTTTTTTATTTCTGAAAGCCTTCATTTTCTACAACTGAAAGTTGATTGAAAAAAAATATTCATTGCCTTTCTAATTAGTTACAACTACACTCTTTACTAGCTCTCTACTCTGTTAGTCAATACTTACATTGTAGTATTATACTATGTTTACTCATTATATTTAAAAAAACTAGCTTCTGCCAGCGTCTCCGCTCGCGTGGACTTCGTACTTACCCCATTATAAATTATATACTATGTGCTATTCCAGACCATAATCAATATCTGCCAAATTTCATCCAGATCTGTTCAGCCGTTCTGGCGTGTTTGAGTAACAAACATCCATCATCATCTATCATCATATATTCGTAGGATTTGCCGACATAATCGAGTCGATTTTAAGCCGCGCCAATAGATGTTTCACATAAAAAAGAATGGCACTCCGGGAGTGCTGACAGAAGTGAAAACTTGAACAAAAATCCCCAACGCGCCTGAAGAAGTTTTCACTTCAATCCGCTACGCGATGCGCTACGAGTGCTACGACGCTACGCTTTACGCTTTGGGCGAATACTGAAGAACTTAAATTAGCTACATAAAAATCTGATTTGCATGATGAGGTGGTGGTGTGAGGTGGTGGTTGTGGTGAGGTGGGTGTATGTGTGTGTGGTGGTGTTGTATTGTGTCTGTGTCGAATAAATGTTTTCTATTTTATTCTATTCTAACTACTTTTCAACTCGGGTCGGTATCGCGCGAGTCAATAGTTTTTTCTCATCTCAAAAATGCTCAACGCATCTAAAGAAGTTTTCACTTAAAAAAAACAATACGTAAGCTTTTGTTACGCTCCAACTATAAATCCTAATATATAATCGCGAAAGTTTGGATTGATGGATATTTGTATCTCAGTCACACCAGAACGGCGGAAAGGATTTGGATGAAATTTGGCGCAGCGATATGTTATAGTTTGGAATAGCACATAACTACATATATTATAAAACAAATTCCTCCGCCGCTTCTGTCTGTCTGTGTGTGTGTGTTCGCGATAAACTCAAAAACTACTGCAACGATGACAATTCATGCTGTTTTCACCAATGAATAGAGTTGTAATTTGTCAAGTTTTTGTATACATTGGCTAAAATATAATGATATTTGTTGGCGGTGTCGAAAAAAAATAAGCCGTCTGGGAGCTTTCAACGAAAACGCTGCCTAAGCCCTGTGAGATATAACAAAATGATATATTGTGGAATTGTGTACCTTATATAGGTCTATATAAAAAGTCCGCGATGGCATATTTATGTCTATTTCCTAAGGATAACATAGAATACTTAAAAAAATGGATAATTATAAAACGGTAATTTAGGTTCTCATGGGTTGCGTGAACGGGATCAAAATTCCATGATTACTTCTGGTCGCGATAACCGACATCCACGCGGGCAAAGCCGAGGGCATCAGTTAGTGGGCTATAATTTAGGTATAATGGGCAAAGTACTAATTCCACGGGGGTGAAGCCGCTGTCTAGTAGTTAATATCTTCCTAAGAAATTTCGTCTGAAAAACAAGGTGTGAGAATTTTTTCTTTTCCTGAATACAAAAACCCTTGCCTACCTTTTTTAAAAGAGAGAGAAAAGGAGGAAAGTAATAATGCATCCCCATTTGTATCGCTTAAGAAGCCGGCGCCGAGGCAACAATATTAACACTTTGCAGGTATTTCCGCTACGCTTTTAACCTTTTTCTGCGAAATTACTATAGAGTGTTTTTGCATGGTATTATAGGGTTCAAGTTATAAGCGATGGAGGAGAACGCTATTTTGTCGCAGACTTATGTTTTATAAATAAAAACTCGCCAAGTGCGTGTCGGAATTCGCACATTAAGGGTTCCGTACTAAAAATTGGTATTTGTTAGTAAAGTATACGTAATAATAAATATTATCACCAAATTTCAAGTTCAGTTCGTCGGGACAGACGACGAACGGACAGACAGACGGACAGACGGACACGTGAGTGACAACAAAAGGCCTCCGTATCCGAAGGGTTGAACCCTTCGGAAACGGAACCCTAAAAATGAATCCCTATTTCCCTTGGTCACGGCATCACGCGTGTACGATTGGACCGATTTCGCTAATTCTTTTTTCGTTGTGTTTTTTACTGTCAGGACAAGGTTCTTATGAAAGAAAAAATTAAGGAAATAGCGCAGAAAAATAGAAAATTTCAAAAAACTTGAAGATTATTTAAACTTCGCGCGTTTGACAGTTCATAGCTATGACAGGACAACGTCTATCGGGTCACTTTGTAGAGATTCCGCAGCACCCAGTTAGACTGTAAGCCGACCCCGGCATAGTTTAAGCCAGTTTATTTTTAATAGGAGGTATCAGGGTATTACTGGCAAACAAGTATTTCGTTCACTTTATGGGTTCTGCTTTGCAAAATAGTACATTATGGTGTTTTTTTTTTTGAGGGTTCAAATAATCGTATGACTTCTCCCGCTCTGGGTGGTCACAGAAGTCACTGACGACTGACTAATACCCACTCGTGTTCCTTTAGTTCCCCTTTGCGTTTAGGGCCGCGGTACCGTGACTCTTTTGAACACTTTCGACCCATATGGTGTATCAGTGTATGGTATCAAAACGATGACGGAACCTAATTCCAAACCGATATTTTAATATTGAAATCCACCAAATTATGGATTATACATGCAATAGCAATCTTGTTAAGTTAGAGAATGACAAATGAATATCAACCCAAAGCCAAATCAAGCTTTGGTTAAGCTTTCAGCCTAAAATCGCTACATCTCACAACTTGGGACCTCCAGTTAATTTTGTGGGCGAATCGCCGTGTAAATCTAGTTATCCGGCCCCAGTGGGCCGAGTTGCTGTTTTTTATATTAATTAATGTATTTTATTATTTCATTAACCCTTTCCTTATTTGTTTGGGGTTCAGCAGAGGCCTCCTGTGGAACTTAAGTGTTTTTGGTGAAAGTCGACGAACTGAGTAATGCGATTATGGGTTCGCGGTTCTTTATAATTTGTTGATTTTTTCTTTGTTTGTGGTGGTGCGGTATTTTTAAATAGACGTTTAGTTGTAATGTTCTTTCTACAGTACCCTATGTGAGTGCGGTGCCCCTGTTCAGAACATGACTCACTTACTTTAATGCCCGAAGTGCCCATACACATGCACTATGGAGGACGTGACGAAAGCTACTGACGCTGCAATTAATGTGGCCAGCTTCTGGGATTAAAGTAGGTATTTAAAAAGTTATGAAGCTATCCATTCGAAAGAAGAAGAAGAAATAAATAAATAAAATAATTAATTCTTTATTTCAGATAATTATAATTCATAGGTGAAAAATGAAACTTAAAATGAAACTTGGTGGATTTAAATAACTTAAAAGTTAAAATTAAAATCATAATTAAAATTGTAATAAAATCAAAATAAAAATTTAAAAAATTAAATTATTTTTTAAATTTTAATTGCTTATTTTAATTATTTATACTTATATTTTATATTATTATTATCTATATTTAATAATTGTATCTAATATAATTAATTCATTACACAATTTCATTAATATAATTAATTTATTACATTTTCATTTTGTTTATTTTTTTTTTTCTTATAACTTTTCTATGATGAGTTGATGACAGATAAATGATTTTAATCATCCCTCTACCCTTGTACCGTGTTATTTGGTGTGGGCTGTAAGCGCAACCCGCTTCTTCCATCCTCCCTAATCAACCGTGATTGTATGAATTAAATATTTTTCATTTAGTTGTGGATCCATGATTAGACCTGTCGTACTGTATGGATCAGAATGTTGGGCTGTGAAAAAGACGGATGTAAAAAGATTGCATGTGGCGGAGATGAGAATGTTGAGATGGATGTGGGGAGTAACGAGAATGGATAAAATGAGAAATGAGTACATTAGAGGTAGTTTAAAAGTGACGCCAGTGACAGAAAAGTTGAAAGGGAACCGCTTATCTTGGTATGGTCATGTGAAGAGGACGGATGAAACACGTAACTAAAAGAGTAATGAATATAAATGTGGATGTAAGGAGAGGGAGAGGGAGGCCAAAGAAAAGATGGATGGATTGTGTGAGGAGTGATATGAAAAAAAAGGGAGTTAGTTATCACTAACGCGTGACGGCTGACAGGACAAAATGGAAGAAAAAAACGTGTTGCGCCGCGCGCCGACCCCAAGTAACATGGGATAAGGGCAGGAAGATGAGATGATGAAGGTAGTCGACATAGCCCAAAGAATCGCCAATCTGAATTGGTAGTGGGCAGGGCACATTGCTCGCAGAATGGTTGGTCGATGGGGCCGAAAGGTTCTGGAGTGACGACCGCGTACCGGAAGACACAACGTTGGAAGGTCTCCCACAAGGTGAACCGGTGACCTGGTGATGTCGCGGGAATCCGATGGAAGCGAGACGCACAGGACCGGTCGTTATCGCGACACTTGGGGGAGGCCTATGTTCAGCAGTTGACGTCTTTCGGCCGAAATAATGATGAGCTGATGATGGTTATTTACTTACAGGTGCTCATTGATTCCTAAATCTCCATACGATTTTCGTTACTCCAGTTGTCGTAACATTCACTTCTGAGTCACACCTAGCATCACCTATTACATCGTAAAATAACAATAACATGGCACATCTGATACCAACAGTGGATAGTGGGGGGCAAACTGATGCTGCTTACTTTGATTTCAAAAAAGCGTTTGACTTAGTTGATAATGACATGTTGCTTACAAAGTTAGCTGGTGTTGGGTTCACCCCACATTCACTTCAGTTTTTTGCCAACTATTTGAGGGATAGGCGACAATATGTGGAATATGCGGGATACGTGTCAGGTCCATATTTCACGAGGTCGGGAGTGAGTCAGGGCAGTAACCTTGGACCGTTAGGGTTCCTCCTTGCGGTAAACGACCCACCAGAAGTGGTCCAAGAGGCTAACTGTTTGTTGTTTGCTGACGACCTTAAATTATCCCTCGCAGTAGGAAGCGGTGATTACTGTGTCAGGCTACAGAGGGATATTAACAGGGTAGTGAGCTGGAGCAAGAAAAATCTTTTGGAGTTCAATACCTCAAAGTGTGTGACAATCTCTTTTTCTCGTGCACACAATCCTATCATGGGCAGCTACCATATTGACGGGTTGCCTATGGTACGGGTGGCAGGGGTAAAGGACTTAGGGGTAAGCTTTAACACCAGCTTAACTTTTCGTGAGCACGTCATGAGGTGCTGCAAAAGAGCTTTTAGAAAGTTGGGTTTCATACTTCGTACGGTCCGAGAGTTCTCGAATGTAAAAGCTATTGTATCTTTGTATAACGCACTGGTTAGGAGCCAGTTAGAATGTAACGCAGTCATCTGGTCTCCGCAAGAAGCTAAATATAGTCTCATGCTGGAGAGGGTACAAATTTATCAGATATTTATATAAGCGATACTACGGTGTTTATCCATTTTATCCATTAATGTATCCTACCTTATTTATTTTAGGGATGGTAGGATACAATGAACTAAGGGTTAGGAGGGAGTTGGCACTCACCTCATATATAATTAAAATTTTTAGAGGAATGTTGCATAATGCAATTGTTTTGGAGCGGCTGAGCCTGTGTGTTCCCGACAGGCACGTGTGGAGACGACGGCGACCGCACCTGCTGGTGGAGCCGTGCAGTCGGACCAACCTTTTAAGGGAGGCGCCGCTGACGCGTGCACTTCGCACGCTCAACTTGGTCCATAATGAAGTTGACCTTTTGTGTTGTACTCTGGGTGAATTCATTAGGAGTGCATTATTTACAATTAGTTATAGATGTTAGTATACATAATTTAGGATAAGCGCATTTATCGCATTGGGGAAAAAAAAGGAACCCTTATGGTGCGACTCTGTCTGTCTGTCCGTCTGTCACAGCTGGATATCTCAAGATACTACTAATGCTATCAACTTGAAATTTGGAATAGTTTTAGATGACCTTTGCCCAACTATTTGCAAATAAGAAATTAATAAACTATCTTTGTACTGTCAAAGTAAAAATCAGTTGATCAAAATTAGTATAGGAGTTCCAAAATATTTTTTTGGAATTATCTGTTATAGGCACTTTCTTGAAGAAAATAATCACCGTTGCATTGTAATTCATAGAATTTTGATGACACTTATTTGTCATGTTGTGATCATAAAAAAACTGGCACTCCGGGAGGGAGTACAGACAGAAGTGAAAACTTGAACAAAAGCCGCTACGCTATCCGGATCGCGTAGCGGTGTCGGTGTCGGTTTTCACTTCAAATTACAACAATCCACTACGAGTGCTACGACGGTCGGTGACGGTGACGCGCGAGCTCAATAGCTTTTCCCATCTCAAAAATGCCCAACGCGCCTAAAGAAGTTTTGAGAGTTTACACTCCCGCAAAATTTTATTACAATCTTACGGTGTTCGTAATTATTCGTTGAACCATGCATATAATGGGTACGAGAGCAGAAGAGAAAGACCAAGCATAGGTCATCATGCTCTATGCGTGTTGGCGATTTCTAACGTTACAACCATAAGTCACAGTCATACACTACGTATGTAAATATGAAACAGTAAATAACATTTCAGCGCACGATGTGGTGACTCAGAATTTCATTGAATATTGTAAGCACTATCGGTAGGTAGGAAAAAGTATTTTGTGTTTACACATTATTTATTTATGTTCTTACTAGTTTCTGCCTTGTGCTATTCCAGACTATCATCTATCTATGTGCCAATCCAGATTCGTTCAGCCGTTTTGGCGTGATTGTGTAACAAACATTCATTCATCTATTTATCCAAAGTTTCGTATTTATAATATTAGTAGGGTTACTATAAATGAGATGAAGTAGCCTCTATGTTTTTCTGTGCTGAAAAAGCAGGACATTTATTTTTGGGTAATTTTCGAAGGCTTCTTGGTGTTTTAAAAACCATAAGGATTTTTTTTTTTTTGGGATGGGAAATCATCCAATGACTTCTCCCGCTCTGGGTGGAGCGGGAGGGCGTGTCAGACTATTGCTGACTAAAACCCACCCCTGTTCCTTTCCTGCCTGAGTGCCCAGGGGTGCGGTAACTCATTTTCAGAATTTATCCGCTACCCCTAGGCATAGGGAATGGGCCTTAAGGTGCTATTAACTGCCAACAACCTTGAGTGGTTAGCTTGCGTGTTCTGTGCTGAGCTCACGTGACGCGTCGTACGTCCACACAGTAATAGGACTCGCCCGTCAAGGAGAGCTGTCCGTAATTAAACGCATTATTAATTTATTATACATAAAATAACAGACATTATATTAGAACACGTTTACTAAAATATGAATAATTAAATGATCTTTAAAATGGTGAAGGTTTCACAAAAATATGCTATATAGTTTTTGCGTGATTCTTATTTTTTTATCCGCGTTAGATATAACTTTACAAATTAATTACACTATGTTTTAAAAATATAATTTCTAATATTCATATATCAAATTACGAAAAAGATTGTCTAGAGTAACATATATTTTTTTCAAAGAAATAAAACTAGTCATTTAGAGGTGATATTCAATTAAAAATCATTAAAAGTCGTATAATTGCGACTTAATCCACCACGCGGCCATATTGCGGGTTGGTGGATGTCACATGTCTTCGAATTTGGTGTTCCAGAACATACCAGTTTACTCACGATGTTTTCCTTCACCGTTTTGAGAGCAGTGATGATGAAATTAATTTAAGTACACAAAGTAAAACGCCGGACTGAGTTCGAACCCTCGACTTACGATACGTGAGTCGGAGCCAATACCACTGAGCCACTAAAATTTACCTACCACGCCATTATAGGTGCTGCAAAGTTCAAACCTAAACCAAGTAAATTATATTTCGCAAATTGCGTTCACTCTCCTAATTAAATTAAGTTCTAATACATTTAGTAATCGCTTACTACCAGCCTGGAACAGTGTAACCCTTCTACTCAATTAGCCGTTACAATCAGACCCACGTGGCGACAGGCCCGGGTATGTTTAATTAATTTAATTATCGCTTCATAATGGACTCGCCCTGTTCATAGGCAACCCCTATTACTGTTTGAGATATTATTATTGCGTCCATAAGGGGTACTGCTCTTTCTCGCGTTAATGTCTTCATCTTCTCTGTTTGTTGCACCGACGGGGTTTGGCAAAATTTTGAACTCTTTAGTACTAGCATTATCATTATTATCATCACGGTGGAAGTGCCCACGCAGCTCTACAGAAAAATGTAAAGTAATAACAACCTTCGTCAGTTGTAACAAGTCTCAATTTTGTATGAACAACAAATAAGCTTTTCGTCAAAATTGAATGTATTGTTCAATCATAATTAAGACTTATTACAACTATCGAAGGTTGTTATTATTTTACATATTTTCAGAATAATTGTGACACACGCCGGATAGCTGCGTAGGCACTTCCACTTTTTTTTCTATTCCGTTATTATCATCATAATTTCAGCTACCTCTGGTGGACAGGCCTTCCTCCAGCATCACCACATCAACCGGTTCTGTGCTTCTTGCATCCAGTGTATTCCCGCGCTGAACCAACATTATGGGTCCATGTAATGCTATAGATGCGTTTACTTTGTTAGCCAGACCACATCAAAGATAAAGACAATCAAGAAGACAGAAGAAAAAGATAAGATAATCATAGGTCCTATCACCAACGTTATAGTTCAAAAGATAATATGCACATTACAGTTTCAATTTTTTTTTATTTTTTAACCGAAACCCAAAAAGAGGAGGTTCTCAATTCGTCTGTATGTTTTTTTTTTTGTATGTATGTTACCCGATTTCTCCGTCAGTTGTGAACCAATTTTCAAAATTCTTATTTCATCTGAAAGAATATACTCCCGAGGTGGTCCCATATAAATTTTATCGAAATTGCTTCAGCGCTTTTTGAGAAACTGAACAAAAACGGAAAATACGTGTACCTCGATGACGTTTTGGTGTTCTCCAAATGTTTAAATTCCACGTTCCATTATATTGGGGTTTTTAGTTCTGGGGTATAACAACTAAAAAGTGAAAAATAAAAAACTTTTTTACAAAAAAAACAACCGACTTCCAAAAAAAAATACACTAAAAATTTATAAATAACTTTGATTTCGGAAGTCGGTGTTTGTATTTTTACTTCTTCGTTATTTGACACCGGAAGTCGGTTGTTTTTTTTTTGTAAAAAAGTTTTTTTTTATTTTCTGATCTGCACCCCCAAAGTGACCCATATTCCAAATTAATTTATTTACGTTACACGTTCGTGTTCGGGTCACAGATGTTCATCTGTGTACCAAATTTCAACTCAATCAGTCGAGTAGATTCGGAGTAAATTGCCTGTAACAGACGGACGGACAGGCAGACAGACACACGAGTGATCCTATAAGGATTCCGTTTTTACATTCGGATGTTCGGAACCCTGAAGCACTCTTTTTTCCCATTCCATTAGGTAGGAAAACCACAATAGAACGTCATAAAACAGTTGCCTACGGAACCATAGACACAATACCTACAGTTTGTTCTACAATATTTACACCGGCACAGTTTCATGTCGGAAGTAAATTCCCATATGGAAAGCGTGTGATCCACCACGTACGTACGAGTAGTGATCGTAGCACAGTTTCTCACACTCACAATATGCGTGTGATTGTGTGATTGTGCTTTCTAGAATACCGTCTCTAGATCATTGGTTATGCTAATTTGCATAGATTAATATCAGACTGTGTGGATGTCGTGCGTAGCAAATTAGACATGGTTTTTAAAACGAATTTGTTAATTATAATTATAAATACTTTTGTACGTCTTCTGTATTTATGTGTACTGCAGAGGTCAGAAATGTGGTGTTTTTTATTATATTTAAAGAATTTCCCGCAGTAGGAGTTTCTCCTGTAACGTGGGTGCTTTTACAAACACAGGCCATACATATATTTGCTCCGTACGGGAATAGAACCCGCGAGACGCAGCGCAGCAGCCAATCGCTCAACCACTACGCCAGCCGTATAATGACGTGTCGTGGTGTATCAAGGAGAATGAAAATGTGCACTTAAAAAGGATTCCTTGCGTAATATAATGGAGATTAAAGTTTTGTGGTCTAAAGTGACTAGAACTTGGCTAAAGAACCTATTCGTTAAAATGATAATAATATATCCAGAGTGTGTTAGCCATAGCCGTAGTAACTTGAGAGTTGTGCTAATTACCCTTATCTATCATTGACTCATTCTTAAAACTCTTACATGTGCTAATAACTTAATTACATCATAATTATACTCAAACGAAACAAAAGATCGGCCACAAATGGCACGTGGAGCCTATTGTTTTAAACAATGAGTAACATGGCCCAGCCCTGTGCCTATCTTGTAAGTTGCTCGTAAGTATGACATAATAGCGTTATCATTCGGACTTTGGGAGGAATATGGATTGCTGAGCTAAAGGTGGTTTAATAATAATAATAATCCCACATGACGAGAACCTCGTGAAAGCTGAGAAAGAGAAACAAATGAAATATCTTGATTTAGCACACGAGGTTGTCGATATGTGGAATGTGGACTCGGCTGTCATTGTGCCG
Source organism: Polia nebulosa (assembly GCA_951329385.1). Taxonomy (NCBI): domain Eukaryota; kingdom Metazoa; phylum Arthropoda; class Insecta; order Lepidoptera; family Noctuidae; genus Polia; species Polia nebulosa. Next base: position 2,657,869 of record OX589588.1, on the reverse strand, counting down.
ATAGTCGTTACCGCCAACGGCCTGATAGCCAAAAGCCTCGACGACCACCTGTCGAAGCTGTCGTTGCACGGTTGGATCAAGGGCCTGATACAGAAGGCAGTACTCCTCGATACGGCTCGCATTATGAGGAGGTTCCTGTCTCTGGAGCCCTAACCACCGGTAGCTTGGACCCTGCTCCCGACAATTTGTATATACAATTACAATTTTAAATGTTTTTGTATTTATTTATGTTTTTCTAAGTACCTAAATATTTCAAAATTTTAAAATTTTATGTAGGTACATAAAATTAAATAAATATAATAATAGTATATTTGAATAACTAAGTATTACAAATATCTCTTAGTGTATGGAAAATATAATAACAACAATGGGTGATTATGTAAACAAGAGAATACGTCGACGACCGTAGTAGTATGAACTGTGTCACAGTCGTCAGATTTTGATGCAAGGTCAACGAACTTGTTGTTTGTCGATTGGGAGGTGTTGCTTGCACATCACCATAGTACGCTACGTCTAAGCTGCCTTGCAGCATTGCTGTGTTCAGGTTTGACAACTAAAGATCCCGGTAAAGTTGGGTAGGTACGTATTTTCAACTTTGATCTACGGTTAAAGGCAGCACTGGATTTACGATTTTTCCGAACCGGGGTAGAAACTTGATAGTGGCGCCCACTAGCTCGTTTGAGATTAGGTAATTATTATAAAAAAATAAACTCACAAAAATTATACAACAGACGAAATTTTTAAACATATGAAACAATGGATTGTGATAAAAAGTGTTTTACGTAATGAACTGATTGTACCAGTCGACCACGTAAACAAACAGCAATCGGCGATTAACGCAGGTTGATGAACGAAAGACAGTAAGTAATAGAGCGAGCGAAGTGAGCTCGACAATATTAATTTCCCGCTTCGAAATGGCTAAAAGAAAACCGTACAGAAACTACTTATAGTTACTTTTACGACAAAAGAAAAAAACAGAGACCAAAGGAAATGTAGGATATCAGAGCGAGCAAAACGAGCTCAAACACGAACGCAGAAGAATATACAAGTAAAAAAAGAGACAGTGTTTCTAAAATTTTCAACTTTGTAAAAGTTTGACTTGTTCATATGACTCACCCTGTATGGCGCCTGCCCAGCACAGCCAGAAGAGCGCCCACTTGGCAGTCCTGAAGCGCTGCAGCCAGGTGGGGCGGAACACCCCCCAGCCGCACTTGAGCGACTGCTCCTCATCGAGGGCTGTTCTCTTGGGGGAGGCTGGTGCAGCTTCCGTTGTGGCCTGGAGAGAAATAAAAGAATATGTGAGTGTGAAGTAGAAGGGTTTTGGGTTAAGGTTACTAGACTTATTGTTGTGACATCTGTCAGAATGTTTGCTGTTCAGAGCCTTTAGACAAAATACTTTTCTGTAAACGTTAACGCTAACGCTTCGTGCAAAATGTATGGCAATGACATTACTGGGCGTGAGTCACGTGACAGTTCTCTGTCTAACGCTTCGTGCAAAACGTCGTTGCCACGCATTTTGCACGAAGCGTTAGCGTTAACGTTTACAGAAATGTATTTTGGCTAAGGGGGCTGGTTGACTGAGCCAATCAATTGACAATCGATTGATTGATGTGGTAGCACCTTAACTTGTTACGATAGTGTTGGAGTATGAAAATCTCGTTCATTTTTGCAAGCTATGTAACGCTATGTTATGTTACAAAATACCTATAAACGGAATTATCGACACGGACGTGAACAATAAGAAAGATAACGTAAAAGCCAAAGTGAGAGCGAATAAAAGATTTTTTAAATTTAACGCAGAGATCTACTATGTTCCAGAACCTTCGCAGTCATGCCCAAGAGTCCAGACACCCACAAAAAATATTTTAATCAAAGTCAAACAACTCCAGTTCCAGACAAGACACTTTTTAAGCAGTCTGATGCTGTTGGTGATTCAATTTAGTTAGTCCATCACAGATATAATGCCGCCAACTGCATAAGAGTGACTTATTGGAACTTATTAATTGCTTTTTTTATGCTGATTGGTCTTTGTTAATTTTCCTTTTTTTATTTTCTACATTTTAGTGAGTTATATTTTTAAAATCGCATCCTCAAACTGTTTATTTTAATATCCCAGAAGACCATGTCACAAAAAAAATACCACACTTACCTACCTAATGGCAGCCGTTAATTCGTTTTTTATTTTTTTTTATTCATGTCACTTATGAGTTGTCAAACCTCATTTGTTAAAATCATCCAGCCGTTTACGCTACAGAGCGTGCCAAATAAATAGACATACAAGTCTCGAAAAACATTACCCTGCCTTCTGGGGCTGTCGGGTAGTGACAATATTATTAATAATCCGTTTAAATTGAAATTAAACAGTCAGATACCGGAAGATACGGTAGTTAAATGTAGATTTAATACTATTCAGAAATCAAAACAGAAGTTTAATAGAAGTAAGTAGATAAATACGAGATGGTGGGCGTTTCCGAGTTAAAGTACGAGTATTCCAGTCATACAATGAGTTATGTGCTGGTATTAATATACTAAGTGATTTATTGGATAGCTTCATAAAAATAATTGTAGTACATTTGAAAGAAGCGGTGCAGTGATTATTTTTAATCTTTCTCGTGGGTTAAATAAGATAGATATAGCTGCTGTATTTCGGCTTGTGGAGATTCTTAAAGATGTTTTATGGGGTTTAATTTTGTCCTTCTCTCTGTGTTTATAATGCCAAAACTATCTTCATAAAAGTAGTCGATATTAGGTATCTGTATCGTGCTGTGACAACTGATTGTTGTACTGTACTATGTAAAAAAAATCTAAGAATTTATATTTGACCCACTTTCCGGTTTCCGATTGAGTTGAAATTTTGCATACATGGTTTATCAAAGATGGCGAACTAGTTATTTTGTATGCATTCCCATGATTATCAAAAGAAAGGGTTTGCTCATTGTTGCTAAAAAGGATATTAAAAGCGTGTTTTTTTCGTTTTTAGGGTGTATTGCTGTCACTCACGTGACCGTCTGTCTGTCTGTCCGCCTGTCTGTCCGTCGTCTGTCACAAAATTTTGCTCCGAAGAATTTTTTAATTTCCCATTGTCCTATGAACTTGAAATTTGGTGATAATGTTTAATAGTACGTATATTTTACTAAAAAACACTAATATATTGATAGATCAGATTTTTTCTTTGATCATTCCCACATTTGTTACGGAACCCAAAATGTGCGAAGTCCGACACACACTTGGCCGGTTTTTTTATTCTTCTTATGATATTACATCTTCGGTGAATAGATGGAGTGGAACAGGAAGGTCAAAGAAGAGATAGATGGATAGTGTGAGAAATGATATGAAAGAAGAGGCAGTTCGGGATAGCGCGACGGTTGTCAGAACGAAACGGAAAAAGATAACGTGACTCCAAGTAACATGGGATAATGCAAGAGCGAATGATGATGGTGTTATCTTAAGACAATTTGATTAATTCCAATTATTTTTGTTAATTAAATATCTATGTGTTATCAATTTCTCGTTTTATTTTATTATTAATTGACATAATTATAAATTATTTGGGTTTAGGTATTTTGTGGTTTTGTTTTATTGTAATGTGTTATATTTATATTGGTTTAATTTTTTTTCCTGAATATTATTTTAATAGTTATTTAATGAAATTGTTGACTTTCTGCACGTGTTAGTTTAAGCTCTAAGTGCAGAGAGTAATTAATTAAATAAATATCAAAATCTTGTTGCAATTTAGATGTAAAACTTAACAAAAAATAAAAAAAGCAAACGGTCAATTTGACATTTTATAAATGTCATGTTGTAACAATATTAATAAATTCTAGTAGGTCACAGAAGTTGCATTGTGCTAACTGGGGCAATGCACAGGCGTGTCTACAACCTTAAACACAATGTATCACGAACCTTTGACCTGGATGTGGTAATGCTGTGCTTTTTCATCAAACCTACTATTAATTTATTGTTGAAGGTCTAAATGGCTCTGTACAATTTGTAACATGCAACTGGTAATCAGAGTTTTGAGTACTTAGCTTTATTGTGCTGACGTCAGTCAATGCGCATACACATCATCATCATCAGCCTTTTAATGTTCCCACTGCTGGGGCACAGGCGAGGTGGATTATGGCCTATACCCTCCCACAGAGAAGAATGCGCATACGCTCAAAGTTAATTAAGGCAAGAAGTTAGAAGGAGTCAAAGTTTTTTATTAAACCATTTTATCCGATCTTAGTTTCCTTGCGTAATCGAATTAGGAATGGACATATCCACAGGAGAACAAAGGTTATCGACATAGCCAGAAGAATTGCTGAACTTAAGAGGCAGTGGGCAGGGCACATTGCACAGAAAAGATGGTGGATGGGGCCAAAAAGTTCTAGAGTGGTGACCGGGTACCTGAAGACCTAGCGTTGGAAGGCCGGTGAACTAATGACCTGGTGAGGTTCGAGGGTAGCCGATAGATGCGAGATGTACAGGACCGGTCGTTGTGGTGACACTTGGGAGAAACCTATGTCTAGCAGTGGACGGCTTTTGGCTGACATGATGAAGATGTTTTTTACCCGATTATAATTGATTCGACTTCTCGTTTAACCATTTCACAGGTTTATAGCAGATTTTTTTAGCATAGACTTGGTAACCAAATATAAGGAAGAACCAAAATCTAATAACACCGGTCATCAAAACAGACTCCCGGGTTTCTGACAATCTATCGGTAACAACGTATACAGAAGGTCGTTCTTATGACATCTGAGACCAAGACGGCTCACGTGCACTACTGTGCTATCAGCCACATCGAAACCTGACTCGCGCGTTAAGAATTCCGAACGAATCATATTTTTAACCGACTTCAAAAAAGGAGATTCTGTATTCGACCCGTATGTACATAATGTATCTTGTATGTCCGCGATTTTCTCGAAAACTACTGATCCGATTTGGATGGGGTTTTCGTTATTCAAATGCATATTTTTTAAGGAAGGTTTTAGTTTACAGAGTGTAAAAAGACACATCACAAAGCCGTCAACTACGCATACTGTACATCTAACAAAGTAGCTTGGCGCAAAAATTATTGCTGGGAAACGACTTTTATTTTTAGGTATAAAAAAAAGCTATTTTTTATTTCGCGCAATGTAACGCAAACCCAGGCAAGTGGAGTTAAACCCCGCCCTTTCGCTCGAAGCCGCATAGGTACTTGTCGGATTTGAAAGATATTCATTGTGGTTTTGTAACTTCAAATGCGTAATTTCAAAAATTCGAAAAAAAAACTTTTTTACAAAAAAAAACAACCGACTTCCAAAAAAAAATACACTAAAAATTTAAAAATAACGGATTGAATTGGCAGTCGGTTGTTTATTTTGTAAAAAAGTTTTTTATTTTTCGCTTTTTAGTTGTGAACCCCAGAACCAAAAACCCCAATAACATGGAACGTGGAATTTAAACATTTGGAGAACACCAAAACGTCATCGAGAAATGCGTATTTTTCGTTTTTGTTCAGTTTCTCAAAAAGCGCTAAAGCAATTTCGATAAAATTTATATGGGACCACCTCGGGAGTATATTCTTTCAGATAAAAAAAGAATTTTGAAAATCGGTTCATAAATGACGGATAAATGCGCGGACATACATAAAAAAAAAAAACATACATACAGTCGAACATAGAACCTCCTCCTTTTTCGAAAGTCGGGTAATATTGCGGGTCACAGACATTCATGTGTACCAAATATCAACTTAATCGTTCCTGTACATTTGGAGCAAAGCTGTGACAGACGAACAGACAGACACACGAGTGATCCTATAAAGGATCTGTTATTTCATTCGGACGTTCTGAACCCTAAAAATATGGTAATCCATCTTTGAACTCACATCACAAACAAGACCGTAGAAGTCTCTCTTACTGTTGCAATTTAGCTATGAACCCAACCAAACAGTTCAAGTGTTAAAAATAAAAACAACTAAATCACAAAGACCAAAACGGGACGCAGTGGGCGTTTCCGACTTATGGAACTGCTTCCAGTTTGAATCATACCTCCGTTGATACGACAAAGTAATTTATTAAATTAGATAATTCTGCTCAAGTTCATTGCAAGGCGATGACTCCTGGAGGCGTGGATGCCAACGATTAACTTGATCAAGCGAATTGATGGCTATTTAATTCATCAGGCCCAGTCGCCATTACCAGTTGCATTCGTCGGTTTAATGACTAAGTGCCAAACACTTTTATTCAAGTTCTTTTATGGTTCTGAATTTATACTTAAAACTGGGTGGAGGTATGCCTTGCTAACTTTGTATCGGGATTTACAACCAACACCTTATGCAAAGAACTAGTTTGATTTCAATGGGCCTCAACAGGAAGCGTTAAGTCACCCAAAGGGCAAGGGCTATGTTCAGAGTGCGTGATCTGATCATAAATGAAGATATCCGCAGTTGAACCAAGGTTACCGACATAGCCCGAAGAATCACCAAACTTAGTTGGCAGTGGGCAGGGCACATTGCTCGAACAACAGATGGTCGATGGGACCGATAAGTTCTGGAGTGGTGACCGTGTACCAGAAGACGCAGCGTTGTAAGGGCTCCCACAAGGTGAACTGATGACCTGGTGAGAGAGTGATGCGAGATAGTACCAGTGATTATGGCGACACTTGGGGAAAGCCAGCAGTGTACGTCTTTCGTCGGCAATTATGAAGTTTGTTTTGGTTTGGAAATGTTTATTTCATATAAGTCTCCCACCATATCTCTTCTCATGCTCCCATTGTTATCAATAACATATAACATTCGACTAGAATTGTTATCATTTCTTTACCAGATGTAGTAACCAAGGGCCTTATTTTGTTTTCATAACACGGTCTACCGTACTATCAAACACATCTCTGTACTGACTTCCAGCTTACACGCAACAAAAGGCATGTAATATCGTTTTAATTCAAGTCTAAACACGAATCTAACAGAGCAAAATCTCTTCACCCTATTAGGCCGTCACGTGTGGGTCATGAATGGCTGTAAATGGCCCATACAGGCCACACAATGGGCTCGTAGACCAACAATATGTCACAACAGCTTGTATCCTGTGCTTTGTGTTCAAGTGCTTAATGCTCCGCCACCAGGGTACCAGAGGACTTTTGCAGCCATTGACTGAAGAATGGGCTCGAACTGAATAAGTTCATTGGTTTTAATAAGGAAGTTTTATCAGTATTGTTGGTTTGTGCTTGATTGTAAGTCAAGCAGTTGCTATAGAAGATTTGTTTGCCAAAGATTATGCCGTCTCTCATTTTCTACTGTTTCTAGGGAAAATATAGTTGTAGTTAAAAAATATAGTTCTGGAACGGTTCCGATCTTCAGTGTTTGTGACTTCACGTAAGGATCTCATGACACCGTCAGTGGATGGCATTATGCTGGTCGAATACTGGGCCAGGTACGGAATTTTACTAAAAAAGATATGCATATTGTTTATGCCATTTTTTTAGCGTGTGCTAACAAGAAGAAGAGATAATTATAAATAGTTGTAGTGTGTTCTATCAGTTTTAATGACCGCAGATTTAGGTTTTATACTCATCTGTCTGTGAGTTATGGGTGCATGGTACCTAAATCATAGTGGGGTTAGCTCTGCCCAGGGGTTGAGGATAAATTCGAAACAGAGTTACCTTGCCCCTGGGCACTCAGGGCAGGGAAGCAACAGGGGTGGGTTTTAGTCAGTAAGAGTCTGACACGCCCTCCCGCTCCACTCTAAAGCGGGAGATGTGATTGGGTGATTTCCCACACCACAAAAAAAAAAGCTCCAGCCAGGGTTGTGGGTGTGTTTGAAAGAGTTACCTTAACCTGGCACAAGTAACTGAAGGAACACGGGTGGCTTTTAGTCAGTAAGAGTCTGATACGTCCTCGCTCCACCCAGAGCGGGAGAAGTTATTTGATGACTTCACGCCCAAAAACAAAGGAGGGGTTATAATTTTAGCTCCTGCATTATTCAATCAATCTGCCCGCGCTTTTTCCCAACTATCTTGGGGTCGGCTTCCAGTCTAACCGGAAGCAGCTGAATACCAATATTTTACATGGAGCAACTGCCTATATGACCTCCACAACCCAGTTACTGGGTAATATGATCCCTTGGTAAGACTGGTTGTCAGACTTTTGGGCTTCTGACGACCCGTAACAACAGTCAAAGATTCACGATTGACAGCCGGGACCAACGGGTTAACGTGGCACGGAGGAGTCTCGGTACGTAAAGATGGTCACCGCCATCCATAGACCAACCCCGGCAAGCGTGGCTTAACTTAACGCATTGGCCCGTGCGGCTATTATTACTTTAGCCACGAGCTCCTGCATTATTAAAACCCATTTAAAAACACATCAGGCTGTAGCAAAGGCAGAATCATATAATACAACTCCTGACGTACTAGATTAAAGCTTCTAGGATCCAAATAACTTCAATTAATAAACCATAAAAAATAACCTAATCACATGTCAAGCTGACAGCAAAATTACACCATGGTCCAGTTACGAGGCTAGGTCGTTACCAGGTTTCAAGGCCTAAGTTCGAAGTACCCTGTATCAGCTAAGTTGTGGTTCACTCGGTAGAATAGCTTACTAATTATGAATTAATTGTTTTCGAGTTCAATGGTTTTATAAATAATTATTTATTGAAAAAATTAAGTGCGTGCTGACACATGAAATTGTTTTTCTTTCCGATTAGGAATAGGGCTACCAAAAGCTGGGGCCTATGTGGACAAATATGGCTTCTGATTTTGTAAAAGCTTTTATTAAACTTTTATTTAACTTGCAATGTTTGTAGTATGTTCGGGTCAAATCTTGCAAGCAGGATTAGAACCACTTTCACTAATCTTACGAAGTTGAATTTTTAAGTGGTGATTCAGTTCAGGTGACAATGCATTTTTATGATAAGCATGACCAGAATCGACATCCAGGATTAGCTCCAGATAAAGAAACTCTTCAGTGCTCAAGAGCACGGACACGAAATTTTGTGTATTACATTTAATTGTGTTTAATTGTGTTTTGTGTGTTGTGTTGAGCGATGTGTGGTGTTACGCGCATGGATAGAATTAGGAATGAGTATATAAGAGGAAGTCTGAAAGTGGCACCGCTGACTGAAAAGTTGTGTGGAAATCGGTTGTCGTGGTATGGGCATGTGATGCGGAGGAATGAAGAAAATATCGTGAGGAAAGTCTTGTGTATGGATGTGGATGGCTATAAGAGTAGGGGAAGGCCGAAGAAACAATGGTTGAACTGTGTGAAAGAGGATATGGGTAAAAAGGGGGTGACTACAGAGATGAAGACTAATAGAGGAGTATGAAAGAAAAATACATGTTGCGCCGACCCCAAATAAATTGGGATAAGGGCAGGAGAATGATGACATATAATTGTGATAGCCGGGTATAAAAACTTGTTTAAAAAAAGGTTTTTTAACTCTAAACTTATTTTCGAGTAACTTGCAATGTTTATTTGTTCGCGTCAAATCTTTCAAGCAGAATATAAGAATCATTTCCTCATAACCTACGGAGTTGAAATTTTGCAAGTTAGTTCGTCGTTAGTAAATCGGTCCTTCCGTCGCCTGTCGCAAAACTTTGTTACCAAGATTTTTTTAACTTCCCATTGACCTATGAACTTGAAATTTGGTTATAATGTTTATTATTACATGTACTTTACTAACAAATACCAATATTTGGTACGGAACCCTTAATGTGCGAAATCCGACACGCACTTGGCCATTTTTGTATGGACGTGACTCTAATGAATTCAAAAGCTTGTTTAAAAAATGTTTTCAATATGAATTACTAATGTTCTGCCTTTTTGCAAGTGTGCATGTGTGCTTTTAACTCCGAGATCTAGGGTATTAACCTGTGCAGGCAATTATATCATTAAAATCTACATTTACAAACCGAGTAAAGCAATTTAATAATCCCTTTAATTACAGCGTTTATAGATACGGGAGATAACGTAAATCATTTGTTTTTCGTGTATTAATTACAGTCTTTGTTTCAGTTTGGCGAAAGAGATTCATAATCTTTGTTAAAATATTACTTTGTTAGATATGATAGGAGGGCAACATCCAGCAGTGTTCTTTTACACTTTTACAGAAGAACAGACTATCTTTGAAAAGAAAAAAGTATCAAGCAAGAAATAGACTAAGAAACACATAGCAGATAGCAAAAGTTTGGTCATCGTCACTTAGATGACTGGACATTAACCTTTCATATTTATGCAAGATTTGTAAACTTCGTTTGAGATTTTGCTGTCTTGCTTACTATTTTATGACTTTCCTATGATCAATTTAGATGCTCTATAAACATTCCTGATGTTTTGGAAGAAATGCTTGCTTATAATTGTCGAAATATTTGAGTAAGGTTTTAATTAGAACTACACTGAATTATTTTTATCACGTTTATACATTTAGGTCGCAGCAATTATTTTTAGGAGTTATGAACATCCTTCAGAGGTTATTCTTAGCAACGTGGGTGGAAGAAATATGCTTTCATATCTAACCTGATTAGATTGTGTGGGAGTAACTTCCTCTTAATGAACAGCTATAAATATCAAGACTAATTTTATAAAAAGTCTAGTAGGAGGGTGAGAGATCTTAATTAAGAGGGTTAATAATAAGTAACTATTTTTATTTATAAGGGATCATCAGTCTGTTGTCCTTATCCTAATTTTTTTAGGATCGGCGCAATAAAACTTTTATTTTATTGCTTAGTCAGGGGTGATAGTATACATATTATAGTAAAACTGGGTCATCATCATCTTCCTGCCCTTATCCCATGTTACTTGGGGTCGGCGCAACACGTTTTTTTCTTCCATTCTGTCCTATCACTAACTCCCTTTTCTTTCATATCACTCCTCACACAATCCATCCATCCTTTCTTTGGCCTCCCACTCCCTCTCCATCCATTCACATTTATGTTCATAACTCTTTCAGTTACATGCGTTTCATCCCTCCTCTTTACATGACCATACCAAGATAAGCGGTTCCCTTTCAACTTTTCTGTGACTGGCGCCACTTTTAACCTACCTCTAATGTACTCATTTCTCACTTTATCCATTCTCACTACTCCACACATCCATCTCAACATTCTCATCTCCGCCACATGCAGTCTTTTTTCATCCGTCTTTTTCACAGCCCAACATTCTGATCCATATAGTACGACAGGTCTAATCACGAACTTATAGATTTTCTCCTTTTTAACTTAAGGGGCATCCGTCGGTCGCAAGTTGTTCCAGTGACCTGTCGCCATTTCATCCATCCTGAGTTGATCCTGTGCGTTACGTCTCGGTCTATATAGTCGGATGATTACTGGGTAAAAAAAATTATATTTATTCCGTAAGTAAGATTACCAAAAACTATTGAACACGTATTTTTTGCTTTTTCAAATCAATAAAAAATTACAAAGATAACACGCGTCAAAGTTTAGGAGTGGGGACTTGTTACGTCCCTTTTGAGTAAAAAGTGTTCATGCGAAATTTTGTAAATGAGATTATTGTGGTTTTTCTAGATTACAATCTGCTAGTATAAAGTAAGCGAATGAAAACCAAATAAAGAATATTTGTGCCCACTGAGCTTGTCGTAAAATGTTGAGTAAATAGGAAATAGCGTGTTGTTTATCGGTGTAAGTATGAGCAGGTACACTCAAGGTTAAGGGCAAACGGTTAAGGGCAAACTTGTAACTTCAAATTATTTGAAATACACACAATTGAGTATTTATAATTGTATTTTAACTTTTTTTTTAAACTATGATGAAGACTAAATCACCAGAAGTCACATATATAAATGATTTATTGATTTTTAAATGAATTTTATAATTTTTTATTTCTCCAATCGTGTGACAAAGATTTTTTTTCTAGACAGAACACACTGAAGTTTATCATAGACGTCAATTAACGTATTTAGAGGTAGGCTGAACTTAACCCTATAACAAATCCTACCTCTTTGTTCTCTGCCTTCAAATCTTGTGATGCGATAAATATTGTGATTGCGATACCTATGAAGCTGCCTTTTAAAAAAAGAGTATTTTGAGCTTTAATAACTTCGGATTGACCAGGAATTATAAGTTCAAATCAATTTTATAGTCAAGAAGATTCAAAACCGAAAGAAACAAATGCATAGCTAAATTTGAAAAGGAAAAATTAGGCCATATAAAATTTATGTGAACTTAGAATTCCAAGTCATTCCGAAGTGTCTGTATTTATATATTTTTTTCTCATTAAAGATATAATGTAAAAAAATGTTTGTCTCGTAAAAATCTTAATTTAACCTTTTTAACTTGTAATAATACAAAAATATACCTAACTTTAACTATATAAACACAAAAAAAAATACCTGACTAAAACTGAAAGTAATCTATTATACGGCGTCGAATAATTTCTCCACATCACACTTGACTGTCGGCTGGTAATGTGCCCAAAAGGCTGGCGGCCACGTTGTATGGCAATGCTTATTCTCTGTCCAAGGAAAAAGCCAGCCCTTGGGTCACGCAAAGTGTCAACAAGGTGTTTAGATATATCCTTAAATAATTTGTGAGCACTCGGACCCCACATCATCCGAGAGTTTCAACCCCAAATGGCTCGAAAATATATTTTTTTTTATTTAGATTTTATTTTCATTTTTTATTTTGAATGTTCTGGAATTGTATCCATAATATGGGGAATGCACTGACTCCTGTAATACAGTTTTTTATTTAAAGAATAGTGTCTAGCACACCTTACTTTTTGAAATTATTAGCTCTGTTAACCTTTGGAGAAAACTTCTGACTTTGCCGAACTTTGCCCTAACACAAGGAAAAATATTAAAAAAACACAAGTTACCATTTTTAAACAACAACCGTATGTCACCTTCACTTATTTCAAAACATTCCGAGTTCAAACTCAAAGTTCGTACTAGTTCGTGAGTTGTCGTAAAAGTTGCGTGGCACGGAGCGACGCGGTCGCGATGGGCGGGCGGGACGACCCCACGAGGGCAACTGAGGGCTGCACCGGCAAGCCACCGGTTATAAACCGGGAGTGTAGTATATGCTATGTTTTTAGATCATACGGGAACTCTTCCACACAAATGAATACATCCCATAAAACTATTTTTATGGGATGTATTCATGTGTCCCACACATGTATACTTATGTCTTTATTGGAAATGTGAGATGAAAGAATGGATTATTCAGTTATAAGAAAATATATAGAATGAAAAATCGTCTAGTAACAGAGTAGGTAAATATTTAAATGTTTACCTACTCTGTTACAGTTCAATGCGTGATTATATACAAGTTGACCATTAAATTACACACGTCCCTGTCACATGACATGTCCCTTATCAAAGATACTTATGGCTTCATTAACTACATATGTCGAACTAGGAAAATCTCTGAAATCCATCATTAAATAACCTTAGGAGATATTCTAGTTTAGATTTTTGTAAAAAGTTAAAATAAAGATCGTAAAAAATTATATTCTATTCTCACTCATTGTAATTGTTAAATGTATTAATTAAGTACTGCATTAGATAGTAGATACCCATTGCCAACATTACTGATGAAGCTATCTCATTAAATATCGAACGGAAGCATAGACTAACGAATTAATCTGGCCTCCTTGAGTTTGGAGAGCACTCTTCTTTTTAATCTGTACTCCGCCGTATACTGCGCACGTGCGAACTTGCCGTGACTTTAATTTGAATTTGGAACATAATGAAATTTGCGCCATATTTATGGCTTTCGGAGGGAAATCGAGAATGGCTGCCGAGAGGTACTTATTTACTTCTCTACACGATCTTTGAAAATACTTTTAGAATTTTAATATTGTTAAAAGAATTGTCGTGGAGAAAGTTATAAATGAAGATGTCCGTGGATTTTTTTTTCACTCTTGTTTTCTCTTAACTAACGTGGTGTTTGATGATGATATTATTTTTGACCTGAAGATCACAAAATTTGCGCCTGGCTTTGAGTAATCTTTGAATACAGATGGATAGAGAGTGAAAAAGGGGAGCCAAAGGGAAGCAGTTTCGCAAAAGCTTAGTAAAATTAAGTCAAACGTTGTGCATTTCCAGAAAAGAGTGGTACATATTTAGCAAAAACTAGATGCACTTTTCTCGGCTCTAACAGAAGATAAAGGCTGTGCTTACCTGTGTCCTAGTCTGAGTGTCATCTTCCCTCCTGCCTGTCCTCAAGTCTATGGTATGGAAGCCATCGTCGGCACCTTCGAACGCCTTGTTCACACACCCTTCTGAGGTCTCCGTCGCCATCATGTGCTGCGGGCAATAACACTATGACATTATTGACTAAAACGAACAATGGCGAATCAATAGTTCAATGATGGAAATAGATGCCGAAGAAATCGGTCATTTGACATAGTTACACTTTCGTTAAGTGATCATTGATTATTTTGGGCTTTTGTGTAATTTATTGATATGGCTTGGTAGCGTGTGTTTGAATGCTTCAAATGCTTACTGTATTGTTAAATTGTTAATGAAACCTTTACGACGCATGAGCTTTTGGGTGTGTAGGTACTTTTAGTACTTATCTCATTTTTTTTTGTTGGGTGTCATTATCATTCTCTTGCCCTTATCCCAATTTATTTGGGGTATGCGCAACATGTCTTTTTCTTCCATACTCCTCTATTAGTCGTCATCTCTGTAGTCACCCCCTTTTTACCCATATCCGCTTTCACACAGTCCAACCATCGTTTCTCTGGCCTTCTCCTACTCTTATAGCCATCCACATCCATACACAAGAGCGGGAGGGCGTGTCAGAGTCTTACTGACTAAAGCCCACCACTGTTCCTTCCTTGCCTGAGAGCCCAGGGGCGCGGTAGCTCTGTTTCAAATTTATCCGACTCCCGCGACCCAGCTAAGCGGCAGTCTGGCTTAGGCTTACCCACATAAACAAGAATTTGATGGTTACCTATCCCTAATTATTTCTAGCACGTTACGAGGTGTTATGTGTAAGTTTAGTCTAGTTGTTTTTCCACTTTCACCAACTTTTTTTTTTTTTTGCTTCGTTTTGATGGTCTGTTTGTTGTCATTTTGCCAGTGTCGCAGTACAGATTACATAGTATAACGCAATGTGTATTGTCTTTGGTTGTTGGTGGACCCTGGCATTAGGCAATGAACAAAAGACTTACATTGATTGAATACGAGGCTTTTAGCATAATTGTATGTTTATGTTATTTAGTCTATTTTTCTGTAATGTGTGTTATATCTGTGCAGAATTTTTCTTTTCTTTCTTCTTTTTGTTTCATTCCTGGGTCAGGCAAAAAGTGTTATTGGGTTTTACCATTAGGAATTACTCTGTAGCAGTCCGGAGTTTGCAAGGTGGTGGTGACACCCCCCTGCGTCGGAAAGCACGGGGTCTGATTTATCCCCGATCGTGTTAGAAGGCCGTACCATCGGACTATGAAAGTAAAGGAACAGAGAGTGCACCTGTGTTTGCGCACACGCATATGCACATTTCTTTCGTACTTACTCGGCTAATCTCCGTTGACCACCGTGATACAAATTCGGTCGGGAGAATTATTATGGTTTGCTGTCCAATGAAAACGCCTCTTCTTACACAGAGACACTAGAATTAATCATGTCCATCATATTCTTATACTAATCTGACGCCAATATTAAAACTATTCACTATTACTACATATTATAAAACAACTAACTGCGGCCCGCGGTTTCACCCGCGTAGACCGGTATAAAACCTGTGTGTTAATCCAGGGTATAAGCTATTACCAAATTTCATCCAAATCGGTCCAGCCGTTTGAGCGTGAAGAAGTAACAAACGTACAAACACACACACTCACAAATGAAGGGGCAGTTATATGACTTTTAATGGTTTTTAATTGAACATCACGTCTAAACGACTTGTCTTATGTCTTTGAAAAAAATATATGTTACTCTAGACAATTTCCGTCGCAATTTGACCTCAGAATATTTGAAATTATATTTTTATATCATTGTGTAATTAATTTGTAAACTTATGTCTAATGCGGATAAAAAATTGAAAATCACACAAAAACTATAAAGTGTATTTTTATGAAATCTTCACCATTTTAAAAATCATTTATTTATTTATATTTTAGTATACGTGTTTTAGTATAATACCTGTTGTTTTATGTGTATTAAATTAATAATGCGTCTAATTTCGGACAGCGCTCCTTGATGGGCGAGTCCTATTACTAGGTGGAATACGACGCGTTACGTAAGCTCAGCGCAGAACACGCAAGCTAACCACTGAAGGTCGTTGGCAGCTAATAGCGCCTTAAGTGTGAAAACCCCCGCTACGTCGGTCTGTGTCGCTATAAACTCACAAACTACTGAACGGATTTCCATGCGGTTTTTTTTTGGCGGGGTGCGAAATCATCCAATGACATCTCCCGCTCTTCGTGTCAGACTCTTACTGACTAAAACCCACCCCTGTTCCTTCCCTACCTGAGTGCCCAGGGGAGCGGTAACTCTGTTAAGAATTTATCCGCTACCCCTTGGCATATGAAGAAGGTTTAGGTGTATAATTATTACCCGTGCAAAGCTAGGGTGGGTCGCTAGTTCTCAAAATAATTTGACCTTAATATTAAAACCTTAATTTATAATCTTCACATCACATGACCAAACATCAACAATAGGAGGACTTACAATGAAGGCCTCCATAAAAGTATCATTTGGGAACCATACCCACAGGGCACAATGCAACAATGGCGGCGTCATGGGAATCGACACATTCCTTGAAAGCCATACGCGATCAGGGCTGCTCATATGGTACTACTAGCTTCTGCCAGTTGCTTCGCCCGCGTGAAATTAGTACTCCCACCACTACAAAATACAGCCTATGTGCCATTCCAGGCTATAATCTATTTCTGTGCCAAATTTCATCTAGATCCGTTCAGCCGTTCTGGCGTAATTGGAACAAACATCCATTCATTAATCCAAACTTTAACAAAACAAATTTTGGCTTCGCAATGTTTGTGCATTCAGCCAGTATCAAGTTATTTTTTTATTTTTATTATCCCTTACGGGGAGAGCGAAAGTCTTTTGACCATATTGCCTAGTCTTACGTAGTGTATTTATACTTTTTTTTCTATTAGAATGCAGATGTAACACATTCTAATGTTTTTGCAGTATTTGGCAACAAATGTGTCGAGTCAGCCTTCTCGGCAAACTTCGCTGAGGTAGTCAATACCACAATAAATTTCTCAGCTCCATTTTCTCGAGATCGCGCCTGTTTCAATGATTCCACATATTGTCCATTTGTGTTGACACTTGAGACACCAAACTACACCAATTTTACATCACAATATCTACTAGGAATCAATAAACAAATAATTAAAACAGCCACTGAACTTCACTCGACAAAATCCCGCCAAAAACTCGTGTCAAGTTAAGAAAGTATTTAGTTTTAGATACAAAATACTGTCACTATTTTCCATTAGAATGCAGATGTAACACATTCTAATGTTTTTGCAGTAAATGAGTCGAGTCAGCCTTCTCGTCAAGCTTCGCTAAGGTAGTCAATACTACGACCAAATTCTCCACTACTCCACTAGACTATAATCTATCTCTGTCCCAAATTCCATCCAGATCTGTTCAGCCGTTCTGGCGTGATTGAGTAATACATCCATCCACCCATCAAAACATTGGCATTTTTAATGTTAGCAGGAAGTAAGATTATAGCCTCTTTGCCATGTCGTAGCATTACTAAACCCTAGGATAATTATCTATTTATAATAAAGATGCTTTTGCTGGTTGACAACGAGTAATTGGCGAGCAGCGAGTACAGCTAGTGTGTAGTTCCGATAGTTTTTTCGCTGGGCCATAAGCAAGTTTGCGAGTGCAACAGGCGATTACTAGCACCACTTGCTCGAGGCGGCTAGTCCACTCGGCGTGAGTTCGAACAGCCAAGCGATCATCGCTGAGCAAGTATCGCTGAGCGATTATTACTTTTTTTTAGCTCTTGTCGCTCAGTGACAAACTTGTGGACGAGTCCTCGCCGGCAGTGTGAACGGTCAGCGATCAACTATTGATATATGCATCTCTTTTGTTTACACGGAATGGACATGTATTGTACGTTTCTTGAGCGAGAAAATAACCGATATTTAGTCGCTTCCTCGCCGGCGCGGCGATGGGACCACTGTCTCCTAGCCATATTTCTTTTCTATTATAGTTTACGCTAACGCTTAGTAGAAAATGTATGGCAATGACATTACCTGCGTAGAGAAGTGTCACGTGACTTATTGCAGGTAATAGGTTAGCGTAAACGATAATAGAAAAAAACTTTTTTACAAAAAAAAACAACTGACTTCCAAAAAAAAATACACTCTAAATTTAAAAATTAATTTAATTTCGGAAGTCGGTGTTTGTATTTTATTTCTTCGATATTTGATACCGACTTCCGAAATTAAAGTAATTTTTAAATTTTTAGTGTATTTTTACATACATTATTACATTATACATTTGGAGAACACAAAAACGTCATCAAGATATGCGTATTTTTCGTTTTTGTTCAGTTTCTCAAAAAGCGCTAAAGCTATTTCGATAAAATTTATATGGGACCACCTCGGGAGTGTATTCTTTCGGATAAAATAAGAATTTTGAAAATCGGTTCACAACTGACGGAGAAATGCGCGGATATACTTAAAAAAAAAAAAAACATACAGTTGAACATAGAACCTCCTCCTTTTTCGAAAGTCGGTTAAAAAATAATATGGCTAGGCTGACTTAAGAACAAAACACAATTGCGATGCTTTTGCAATTACAAGAGTTACGGCATAAGGATGTAAGGTTGGACGCCAATAAAGTCACATTCAACGAGTTTGTAGGTATATTATAAAAAATAAGTTTCCCGTTTTGTATTGCTTAATGTAAGACGAAAAAAAATTTTTATTTAAAAAACTCGTTTGAGGTGGCGCAAGAAGAGTGTCTGGAAGTATTTGGGGGAGGCCTCTGCTCAGCGGGGGACACTATCGTCTCATATAAAAAACCTGCCAAGTGCGTGACGGACCTCGTTCATTTAGGGTTCCGTACCATACAAGGGAAATCAATATTCTATAATTTATTTTTTACTAAAATATATACGTAAATATACATTATCACCTTTCAAGCTCATAGATCAATGGGAAGTTAAAAAATTCTTCGGAACAAAATTTTGCGACAGACCAAGGACAGACAGACAGACGGACAGACTGACAGACTGACAGACTGACAGACTGACAGACTGACAGACTGACAGACTGACAGACTGACAGACTGACAGACTGACAGACTGACAGACTGACAGACTGACAGACTGACAGACTGACAGACTGACAGACTGACAGACTGACAGACTGACAGACTGACACGTAAAAAACAGCTATAGGGCTCCGTTTGGACCCCTCAGGTACGGAACCCTAAAAACAGACTCATTATTTACCAATTGAACATAGATGCCTAGTTACTGACGACCCTCATCAAAGTTAATTTATTAATGTCGTCTGAGTTAAAAAGTTCCGTTAAATTAAAACTAAAATTAAAAAAGTCGGTTAAAGCCAGCTATTTTTAATGCCACTGCTTATTTTTAATTTAAACGAAGATTTTAGCTATTCAGAGCGGTGTTAACAAGCAAACTGATGAAAGTGAAATCTATCTAGAAAAAACAACGAGATCTCATTTCCTCATCTCATTGATGAGATATTTGCGATGATAATGACCGCGGCACACTTTCTACTATCAGCGGAACAGAAGAACAGAAATTACTAATGATTCACTTGTTTAGTTTATTAGTCACTCATCTACATTTTCACACGCTTTTATTAGCTTGTAAGTAACTTGTAAGTTACTTGTAAGTTACTTGTAAGTTACTTGTAAGTTACTTGTAAGTTACTTGTAAGTTACTTGTAAGTTACTTGTAAGTTAATTGTAAGTTACTTGTAAGTAATCATTTATTTCACGAAAAGATTAGCCTCTATAAGTAACATTAGTGTTGAAATTACATGGTAGTGGCTATTTCACATAAATAGGACCCCTGTCCTTCAAACTAGGATAATTGTTATTCTGTATCTTGAAGAACAGTGGACTGTGGTATCTTAGAAGTTACATTTGACCCACTTCTCGGTTTCCGATTGAGCTGAAATTTTGCATACATGTTTAGTTTTGATGACAATGGATGGAGTTAAGTGACGTCATTCTAAATCCAATATGGCTGACTGGCTCTCTTCTTTCTCATGATATGTACTAAATGAAAGGGTTTTATTAACTTTATAATATTGACATTCAAGGATTTGGTTACAGTGGACTAGTTTAAGCAATATACGTATTTTCGGTAAGTCATCAATCAATTAATCAGTCACACACGCACAGAACTGCTTTATAAATTACTAGCACTTCGCCAGCGGCTTCGTCTGCGTGGATTTCAAAAATTTATAGCCACAAATGACGTGGCTTTCTATTGGTAAAATAATTATCAAAATTGGTTCAGTAGATCCAGAGATCAACCTCACACACTCACAAACTTTACCTCTTTATTTTATTTATTTATTTATATACACTTTATTTTACACCAAGTAAATACACACATTATTGGGTGAAGGCCTCCTAAGCTAGCTAATAATAATAGTAAATAATATCTAGTAGTAAATATTATATAGTAGCAAATATTATATAGTATATTAATAATAGTAAATATAAAAAAACTTTTTTACAAAAAAATAGAACCGACTTCCAAAAAAGCGCAAAATAACTTTAATTTCGGAAGTCGGTGTTCCTGTTTTGTGTCTCCGTTTTTTGACACCGACTTCCGAAATTAAAGTTATTTTGCACTTTTTTGGAAGTCGGTTCTATTTTTTTGTAAAAAAGTTTTTTATTTTTCACTTTTTAGTTGTGGTTCTCCATTAAACTGTGTTAACAATTCATAGACATAAGATAGCAGCAATCGCGGTTGATTTGCTGTCAATTTTTGAAGAGTTCCGTTGTCTGTCTCCGAAACCCATCATCAGATCTTTTTGAAATTTAAATGGGACCATTTCGGAATAAACCCCTTTCGAGCAAAAAAATAATTTTGCAAATCCGTCAATATATGACGGAGTTATGCCCGAACATACATAAAAAAAAAAATAGAAAATAAATAAAAATAAGTAGGTATTAAGATCAATTAGTTAAGCGTTTAAATAGTATACAGTGTCAAACAAGTATAATAATGTTACGTCGACCGTATTACTCTGGAACGTTCGAGAATGTGGTCGAAGTTTCCAGAAGTTTCCACTAGGTTCGAGAACATTCCATTGTGGTACTGTATAGAAGTTCATAGATGTTTCTAGAATATTCCAGTATAGGATAGTTCGACAATGTTCTGGAAACTTCCATGACCGTATAAATAGGCCGGACGGCGGGCGAGTGAGTCAGTCTGATTTCGACTACGGATGCGAATACAAGCGATTACGAAGAGAATAGTGATTATTAGCGAATTAGTGTTTGTGTTTATAAGTTGTTGAGTTAATAAAGGATATTTAGTAAATTAATTGGTGTAAAATAATTTATCCCATACCCAGCTCGTAACAAATTGGTGTCAGAAGTGAGGGATAAATTATGCCAATTTTACCAAAGGACGACACGGACGGTATTCGTACAAGGAGTCAACGGCAGCAAGACATGGATCAGAGGCGGTTTGGAGATTCTCCGATACAGACGCCGGGTGGTGTTCAGCCTACGACAGAGCCAGTCGCTAGCCCATGTGGAGTTTCTTCAGCACCAGCGGTGCCAGACTTGTCTGCGCTAATGGCGCTGTTGCAGGAACAGGCTTGCCGTCAAGAAGAACAGGTCCGTCGGTTGGAGGAGAAGCTTCATCAAGATAAAGAAGAGCAGGCCCGCCGCCAAGAAGAACAGGCCCGCCGCCAAGAAGAGCAGGCCCGCCGCCAAGAAGAGTTACAGGCCCGACGCCAAGAAGAGCAGATGCTCCTCATTAAAGACCTTCACTCAACACTTGGCAAAGAGTTCAAGGTGATGAAGGAGCAGGTTCACCAGCATGAGAACCGCATCTCAGAAGCTGAAGTTCAGATTGCCGGGGTGAAGAAGGCTTTAGGTGAACTTAGGGCTGGAGACGGGGTTGTGCCTTCAGTGGTTGCTGCACCTTCGGCACGTGGATTTAAGGTGCCACCATTCGACGGAACATCTTCATGGTCGGCCTACAAAATTCAATTTGAGGCCGTTATGAAAGCGAATGGGTGGACCAAAGACCAAGCTATGACCGCGCTCACCTTAGGCCTCCGAGACCAGGCCCTAACCATACTTGAGGCTCTTGGCAAGGATGTGACCTACGAGCAGCTGCTGGAAGCGTTAGAGTCCAGATATGGCGACGCGCACTTGGAGCACGTATTTCGCGCTAAGTTAAGAGATCGCGTTCAACGTAGTGCCGAGAACCTACAGCAGTGGGCCTTGGAAGTTGAAAAGTTGGTTCGGAAAGCATACCAGTCCGCCCCTGCACTCATCAATGGCAATCTGGTACAGGCGTTCATCGACGGAATACGTGACTTGGAAGTTAGAGCCGCTGTAAGACTTGGGCATCATGAGAAACTGAAGGACGCCTTGGCCCATGCCTTGGAAGTAGAGGCAGTGAGGCAAGACCATCGAACACACCGTATCAGGGAGGTTGTGGCATCACCTGTACGCGATCGTCCGCAAGGGTATAGCCCTAGGTGTTACACTTGTGGAGAAAGGGGTCATCTTCGGTCAAGCTGTCCAAAGCGAAGCACACTGAGAGAAAATCAATCCCAGCAAGATAGGGCGACTGATACAACTGCCCAGCAACAGCAGGGAAACGAGTAAACGCCAGGACTGAGGGGTGGGTGCTGGCTGGTATTGAAAGAGCCCCGAGGATCTCGATCTCACAGGCCCATGACGGAAACAGCCTGATCATCAAAGGCGAAGTCAACGGAAAACCATGCAAATTTACGTTGGATACTGGAGCTTCTCACACGGTCGTCAATTCTCATCTAGCAAGTCGGTTCCTTGGGGACTTCTTCAATAACCACGACCGTATACAATTACTGACAGCTACCGGTCAGCACATAATCGTCCGAGGCAGAAAGGAGGTGGAGTTAAAATTAGGTAACAAATTCTATCGGCATAATGTCATCGTGGCCGACATAGTGGACGATTGCATCCTGGGATTAGACTTCATGCGGAAACATCGTTGTGAGATCGACGTTGATCAAGGAGTATTGAAGTGTGGTACAGAGGAAATCTTCATGGAAGGTGTACCATCAGGAAAAGTTTTCCGCCTGAAATTTGACGTGTCAACACTTTTAGAAAACTGCGATTTAACGGAAGTAGAAATGGATAAAGCTAAGAAGATGTTACTTCAGTACGCCGACTCTTTCTCTACAAATGATGCTGACATAGGAAGAACAGGACTGGTTCAGCACAAAATTAATACTGGCAACGAGTTACCAATCCGTCAACGACCAAGAAGACTGCCGGTTGCACGTGAAAAGGAAGTGGAAATGATGATTGAGGGTATGGTCAAGGATGGTGTTATAGAGCCTTCATCGAGTCCATGGTGTTCTCCTGTGGTCCTGGTGAAGAAAAAGGACGGCAACACGCGCTTTTGTGTGGACTATCGACGATTGAACGACGTCACGAAAAAGGACAGTTACCCACTGCCTAGGATCGACGACACATTGGATACACTGACTGGAATGAGGTGGTTTACCACGCTAGACTTGAAAAGTGGCTACTGGCAAGTGGAAATAGACCCTAAGGATAAGGAGAAAACTGCATTTTCAACAGGAAAGGGGCTATGGCAGTTTAAAGTTATGCCATTCGGATTGTGCAATGCTCCTGCGACGTTTGAAAGGCTAATGGAGCAAATACTTGCCGGGTTGATCGGAGACGCATGTCTTGTCTATTTAGACGACATTATTATCGTGGGCCGTACATTTGAAGATCACCTTCAAAATCTCAATCGAGTGCTGTCAAAAATCCGGACGGCAAATCTTAAATTAAGTCCGAAAAAGTGCTCATTTTTCAGACGACAAGTGAACTTTTTAGGACACATAGTTTCGGAGGAAGGTGTTCAGACAGATCCGGAGAAAATCGTCGCCGTCAAGGATTGGCCAGTTCCGAAAGACAAGACGCAGGTCAGAGCATTTCTGGGTTTGTGCTCCTACTATCGGCGGTTTGTCAAGAATTTTGCCGACATTGCAAAACCTTTACACAAACTCACTGAGGAGAAGCAACAGTTCTGTTGGGACGAGAATTGTGACATCGCATTCCGGGAATTAAAGAAACGTCTGTGCAATACACCTATTCTGGGATATCCTGACACTGAAAATGACTTCATAGTTGACACAGACGCAAGTAATACTGGAATTGGAGGCGTGTTGTCTCAACGGAAAGGAAACCAAGAAGTTGTTATAGCTTACTACAGCAAATCTTTATCCAAACCAGAAAGAAATTACTGCGTCACGAGACGGGAGCTACTCGCAGTAGTAAGGACATTGCAACACTTCAGTAAATATTTGCTGGGACGGAAATTCCAATTGCGAACTGACCACGCTGCATTAAAGTGGCTATTGCAGTTCAAGAATCCAGAGGGACAAGTGGCAAGATGGATCGAACTACTACAAGAGTTTGACTTCGTAACGGAACACCGTAGTGGGAGAACTCACGGTAACGCAGATGCACTGTCTAGAAGACCTTGCCCTGAAGACTGTAAGCATTGTACCAAGCAAGAGACTAAGGAAGTAGTTCCCGTGAGGATGCTAAGAATGGATCTCAGCAATGAATGGAAGGAAACCCTACAGCTTGCTCAGCAAAATGACACGGACCTCAAACCGATCTTTGAGTGGATTAAAGCTGGTGCTCCGAAGCCCAAGTGGAGTGATGTTGCGGCGTTAAGTTCCATCACAAAGAGCTATTGGGCACAATGGAACAGCTTGGTTATCCAGGATGAAGTCTTGTGCCGTAAATGGGAAAACGCCCGAGGAGACAACTGTCATCTACAAATTGTTGTCCCCAAAGCCAAAGTACCGGATGTTTTACGGCTCTACCATGATGGATGTTCAGGAGGACATATGGGGGTAAAAAGAACTCTACTGAAGATACGAGAGCGGTTTTACTGGATTCACTGTCGAGAGGATGTTGAGGACTGGTGCCGCAAATGTACCAGTTGTGCGGCTGTGAAAGGACCCCAGACACGCAGCAGAGGTGCTTTACAATTATACAACGTGGGAGCCCCCTGGGAACGGATAGCACTAGACGTTGCAGGACCATTTCCGGAAAGTGAAAACGGAAACAAGTACTTCATGGTTGTCATGGATTACTTCACAAAGTGGCCAGAAGTCTTCGCCATTCCCAACCAAGAAGCAACAACAGTCGCAGATAAATTGGTTCAGGAAGTGTTTTGTCGTTTTGGAGTACCCTTGGAAATTCACAGCGACCAAGGGAGGAATTTTGAATCACAAGTTTTCCAGGAGACTTGTCGACTGATGGGTACTCACAAGACCAGAACCACTTCTTACCATCCGCAATCTGATGGAATGGTAGAACGTTTCAACCAAACGTTGGAGAGATATCTGGCAAAAGTTGTGGAAAGCAGGCAAAGGGATTGGGACAAGCACATACAGCCATTTCTTCTATCCTACCGTAGTGCAGTTCACGAAAGTACGACTGTGACACCAGCCTTCGCGAACCTTGGAAGGGAATTACGGTTGCCTGCAGATTTAATCACCGGAACCCCCCCTGATGCCCCACGCAGTGTAACCGATTATGCGAATGACTTGCGTAACAAGTTGAATGATGTATATGAGCATATCAGACAATCCGGCCAACAAATGTCTGATAAGATGAAGACCCGATACGACCGGAAGGCAAACCATAGAGGTTTTGACGAAGGTTCACTGGTGTGGTTGCATAACCCAGTGCGCAGCAAAGGGAAGTCTCCCAAATTGCAAGCAAAATGGGATGGACCATACCGAATCGTGACCAGGATCAACGATGTCACCTACCGAATACAGAAGGGTCCACGAGGTGCGCCTAAGATTGTCCATGTAGACCGTTTGGCGAGATACTATGGGACTAATGATGCTCGGGACGAGCATGTCTAAGGAGGGGGCAGTGTTACGTCGACCGTATTACTCTGGAACGTTCGAGAATGTGGTCGAAGTTTCCAGAAGTTTCCACTAGGTTCGAGAACATTCCATTGTGGTACTGTATAGAAGTTCATAGATGTTTCTAGAATATTCCAGTATAGGATAGTTCGACAATGTTCTGGAAACTTCCATGACCGTATAAATAGGCCGGACGGCGGGCGAGTGAGTCAGTCTGATTTCGACTACGGATGCGAATACAAGCGATTACGAAGAGAATAGTGATTATTAGCGAATTAGTGTTTGTGTTTATAAGTTGTTGAGTTAATAAAGGATATTTAGTAAATTAATTGGTGTAAAATAATTTATCCCATACCCAGCTCGTAACAATAATACTAGTAAATAAAAAACAGTAAATAGCTACATAATATAGGACATAAACAAAATAAGTAGGTATTAATTTTAATTAGTTAAGCGTTAAAGATAAGTTAATGTAAAAATTATATGTAAAATTAATTTGTAGGAAATAAAAGGCTTTTTTATTTTAATTTTTATTTTTTTTTAATTTTTTTTTAATTTTTATTTTTATTTTATTTAAATACACACATTAAGGAAAACTTAAACCAAAAAACATACAATTGGCGGCCTTATCGCATTCCGCGATCTCTTCCAGGCAACCTGGAATGGACAGAGATTGCCTGGACACAAAATGGGGCTGCACTTGGTGCAAATTTATACCGTTATATCTTTATATTAATATTAGTACTTATAGAAAAAGAAAAAAATCACCTTGTGGATAAGGGTCAGTATTTTCATATACTCAATATTTTTTTTACTTGTTTGGTAACACTGGTTCCTTAACATGCTTGTTAGTGGTCAACATTATACAGGATGTATCCTAGCAAAATTGAGGCGGTACTTCACACCGGAACAGCTGCTCAAACTGTGTCAAGCGCAAGTTCGATCGTCTATGGTGTACTGCTCTCATTTTTGGAATGAATCTGCCAGATACCAGCTTGATGCGCTTGAGTTTATTGAGAAACGAGCCAAGAGGATCATCGTCAACAATAGATTCGTCGAGTCGAAGCTCCAAAGTCCTTGACACTTGCTAGCCTGTCGGTTTTCTATCGGTTACATTTTGGGGAGCGTGCGTCGAAATTGCATAACATACCTAATTCCGCCAAGCCCGTTCCATCATCGGACCACTAGACGTACGGCGATGCCTCACCCGTACATGGTGGACATCCCACCCACACGCACAAAACGTTTTGAGAACACATTCATTGTGCGTACAGCTAAGGAGTGGAATTCCCTGCAGGAGTCTGTGTTTCCTCATAGTTACGACCTGAGTTTTTAAGTCAAGAGTGTATAGGTTCGACCACATCATCACTTACCATCAGGTGTGGTCAAACACGAGCTTATCAAGAATAAAAAAAAACATTTTGGCACTCCGGGAGTGCCGACAGAAGTGAAAACTTGAACAAAAATGCCCAACGCGTCTAAAGAAGTTTTCACTTCAAACCGCTTCGCGATCGACGCTAAGCGTCGTAGCGGATCGCGTAGCGGTGTCGGTGTTGGTGTCAGTGGCGAGTTCAATTGTTTTTTCCCCATCTCAAAAATGCGCAACGCGCCTAATGAAGATTTCACTTCAAAAAACATCGTCTGCCCTGGGTGCTACTGAGTACAGTAGCTAATGACCTAAGACTACTACTACAAAGAAAGTGCTCTTTGTTGTGTACCAGGTGATCTGTCACCAAATAAATGCTATTTTTTCTTTCTTACATAAATATCTCTTTTCGTAAAGGCTCATATCATTGAAAAAAAGTTACAACACCCTCTTGTATTATCGGCGTCAATCAATAAAAGAGACATTAATCACAACGCAGCAGTGTTGCCAACCCTACAGCCACATCCGAGTGCTCCGCTCAGCCAGCGCACGCGCCGGGCGCACGCCTTTCTACGCGTGACGTCACATCGATCCGGTTCCATGTCACTGCGCAGCGAACACACCTGTTGCACTGTTGTGTTGTCTGTCTGTTACCTGCGTTATGTAAGTGACCGCCCGACGACTTACTTTGGGCACAAAGATGAGGAGTTTGGTTAGTGGTTCATTTTTATTGGGGTTTTTGGAGAGGTTGTAAATTGTGAGGCTTTGTTGTAAAGTTACTTGGTATGAAAAATTGTTGTGAGAATACCGATACCCAAACTACAGGTTAAATCTTTCCTTGGATACCAGAACTCAATATAATATTACCGACACTATTGTTAATCTAACTGTATCTAGTCTTTGTAAATGAAGTTGTCCGTAAGTGTTTCATTGTACAAATGTTATAGTTCAATAAACCATTTATTATTAAGTTTCGAGTTACCAATGATTGAATATTCTTTGTCCTTTATTGGTATTTCTCCTTCTTTGTCTTGTCAAAGACACGATATAACATACATTTTTGTTTGGACCAGAACTTCGTCATTTCCACGGCTTCGTCGGTGTGAGTGCAGTTTTTTTTAGAGATAGGCTCGCACTTGACCGCTATCTCACCTGATGGTAAGCGATGATGTGGTCGACAATGGAGCACACTTGCTTAGAAGTAACCTATTCACTCTGGATCACTCTGGATTTAAGGTCCTACCTCCGCGGATGATTCCCAATCCAAAAAAAAAAAACCTATGTTATTTTTTACAAAGAGCATAAAGTATTTTTACGTTGTTGAAACAGAACTCAAAATGTTTCGTATTCAATGTAGTAACCAAAAGTGTCAGAAACGGCTGTTTTTGGTACTTTTGGAAATAAAATGAAAGTAAAACATTTATAGTGTTGTTGTAATAACGTAAAAATACCTTATCCTATTTG
The DNA here is from genome assembly GCA_951329385.1 of Polia nebulosa. Lineage (NCBI taxonomy): Eukaryota > Metazoa > Arthropoda > Insecta > Lepidoptera > Noctuidae > Polia > Polia nebulosa. The sequence goes on along the minus strand of OX589588.1, from coordinate 2,628,998 downwards.
TAACAAACACAACATAATGATTCTTTGATCTTTATTTTCTATGCTATCATACGATTTTTTATTCAATGAGGGGCGCCACTAAAGTGGAGGTAGGGCCTTAAAGAACCCCAGGTTGTAGCTATCAGGAATCAGACTACAACATGGAGTTCCAAAGGTCACTTAGACTGCATGTTTTGGGGCAAAGTGGACAGGATAGTAGGTGGGGCATAGTTTGTGACACAGCTCCGCATTCAATGTTTCAGAGTCTGCTGCCATTCCTTTATCGGGTTAACCTCTCAAGGCCTGCGCGCGTCAAACGTCAACATCTGTCAAGCCCCGTTGACAGTTGGCCATCGTGCAACTACAGATATCATATTCCGAGTGTGTGAACCTTGCCACAGGATAAAAGACCTTGCGTAATAGTAATAATAAAGGTTTAAAAGCAAGGCAAACGGTATATTCGCACTGACTCATTGGTGAGTCATGGAGTCTTAAGTGTCAATAGTTAGGGCAAAGAAGAATTGAGAAACTTTCAGGTTCCATGTCATACCTGTTACAATGTATGGATAGCTGTTACCAGTTCCGCCTAAAGGTGAGGAGTTTTAGTTAGCGGTTCATTTCAATTAGTGGTCGTAAATATTGTGAGGTGTTCAGTTGTAGTCATGGTTTTGGGGTACCTGCACTATGTGTAACCATTGTTCTACTTCTTTGTCCTGTACTTTTGGTCAGGTTGGGAATTAAATTGTAAGAGAAGAAAGTGGTTTTTTGATTATGTTGGCACCATTGTTTTTTTTTCTGCTTCTGTTTGTTATTGAATCAAAAGACAGGTATAAAATATTGAATATTTTCAAAAAATCCGACTTTAAAAAACAACAGTCACTTTTCAAGCAGTCTAATGCAGTTGGTGGCTGTTATTTTAATTCAATTATTGATTTCATGCCACCAACTTCATCAGATTGCTTGAAAAGTGACTTGTTTGGAAGTTTTTAGTTGTTTTTTAAAGTCGGTTTTTTTTTTTGGAACGAAGTTCCTTATCGCGCGTTGTGAAAGGGGGCTAGACGGAAAAAATTCTTACGAAAAGTTGTCACGACACTAATGAGGGTGTCCATCCAAAAAGATTGTGTTGGAAAAACAATCTAATAAAAAAAATTCTTACGAAAAGTTGTCACGACACTAATGAGGCTGTCCATCCAAAAAGATTGTGTTGGAAAAACAATCTAATAAAAACTTCTTGTATTTTTGGTGGGTAGGTACAAAGTTTGCAAGCAGATCAAGCATTATTTCTCTGTCTGTCTCTCTCTCTCTCTTATAGAAAGCAAGCCAGATATTTTCATTTCTATTTCGCATTTGATCTGAGCTGAGCTGAGCTGAGCTGAGCTGAGCTTAGCTGATCTGAGCTGAGCTGAGCTGAGCTGAGCTGAGCTGAGCTGCGATGAGATGAGATGAGATGAGATGATGAAGTATAACTTCTTACGTGCGTGCGTGTGTACGTAGTTAATAATAAAAAAATATTATAAATTAAAAAAAATAAAATTATATTACAATTCCTACACTAATTAATCAAAAGGAACTTCGTTCCATCCGGGTGTCCCTTGACACCTCTCAAGTTTTTTTATTTTTTTTAATTTCTACAATTTTTGTGAGTTATATTTTTGGAATCGCATCCTCAAACCCTTTATTTTGATACCCCGCTTAGTTCGTCGACTTTCATTTTTTCTTTTTCACAATATGGCGTCTGGTTGTCGCCATATTGTAGTCTGAATACTGTCATGTCTTTAGTAGCACTCGTAAGGTTAACACGAATCCATTGACGTAAGAATTATCAAAATCGGCCCACGCTTTTGGTCTCTACATATAGTGCCCAAAGGAACAAACATACTTACATACTCGTACATAGACTGATAAACACATTACCCTCCCTTGCGTCGCGCAGTCGGGTAAAAAGAAGATAGAGGAAAGTGGAAACTTTTAAAGCCTGCGTTTGAAGGGCAAAAATCATATTTGGCCATGTTGAATTACGATTAAAAATCAATTTATCATATGATAGTAAGGATAGTCTTCTTTTCAAATAGAAAGAAATAGCTCTAGTAAAGATTCTGTGGTGTGTTTACAATACTGACCCAATTATGTCACAATATGGCTTATCTCCTAATGCTCGTGGCTAAAGTAATAACAGCCGCACGGGTCGATCCATCAGGTTAAGCTACGCTTGCCGGGGTTGGTCCATGGATCGGTGACCATCTTTACATACCGAGACTCCTCCGTACCTCGGAGAGAACGTTAAGCCGTTGGTCCCGGCTGCCAATCATGGATCTTTGAAAGTCGATACGGGTCGTCAGAAGCCCGAAAGTCCTGACAACCAGTCTTACCAAGGAGTAATATTACCCAGTAACTGGGTTGTGGAGGTCAGCATCCGGTTAGACTGGAAGCCGACCCCAAGATAGTTGGGAAAAGGCTAGGCAGATTGATGGATTATATCCTAATATCCTAACCTACTAATATAGTATATATGTGAAAGTTTGGGTGGATGGATGTTTGTGACTCAATCACGCCAGAATGACTGAACGGATCTGGATGAAATTTGGCACAGAGATAGATTATAGTCTGGAATAGCACATAGGCTATAATGTATAGTGGTGCAAGTACTAAATCCACGCGGGCGAAGCCGCTGGCAAGAGCTACTTTGCAATAAGGTTCAACACAACGATACTCACTCCCATCTCACCACCGGAAGCCGATCCCAAACCCAGATTGTATACCAGTCTGATCTCCAATTCGCATCCCGTCAACCAGAACCGTGTCATTCAACACAAAGCCGACTATCAACGATTTGCTATCGTTTTCCGCAGTCGCAGGCCTGACCCGAAGCGATGCGTGACATCGATTCTCTTCACTCAGCTAAACATTTTGACTTATCATCGTTTAGTTACGCTTTCTCGGTGTGGGATCAAGACGCGTATTGATTTGTTAAGTTTTGTGTCGAGAATTGAGTCATGCTTGACAGCTTGACTGCTTCCATGTGTGTGAATCAGGATGTAGCGTAATTAGGGTGCGTGCTGGGTGGAGCGGAGCGGAGAAGTGCAGCAATCGTCCAATCACAGACGAGACGAGTGTCGAGATGAGGATTTCAACCATTGTGATTGGTCGATACCTACACATCTCCGCTCCGCTCCGCCCAGCTCAGTGGAAATGAACCTTTACTCTTAGTTACACAGTAAGGGTAAAATCTAGGAACTTTAAGTCAAGAGTGAATAGGTTACTTCTAGGCAAGCGTGCTCCATCTTCGACCACATCATCGCTTACCATCAGGTAAGACAGTGGTCAAGCCATAGGCTCGCGCTAGACCACTCTCTGTCAAAGGAAAAAGAAACGCCAATCAATCAATTAGTTTAGTTTTATTTTATTTTTGCGTGGATACTAGGCTTTTGTAACTGAATGTGCGTTTGTAATCTGTGCAAAATAAATAACTTTCTTTCTTTTTCAAATGTGGGTTGTGGAGGTAAGCAGTAGTACTATGTAAAATACTGGTATTCAACAGCCAATCCCGAAATTAGTAAAGATAACGATGTTAGTGGTTTTTGCCTAAATTCAATCTGCCTAGCATGTTCCCAACTATTTACGACTGTCAAAGATTTTCAAACGGACCAAAGGATTACCGTGCTTCCGAGGCGCGGAGGAGAGTCTCAGTATGTAATGGATGGGTCCCTTTTTAAAAATAAATATTCTTATTCTTTAGGGTTCCGTACCCGAAGAGTCCAAACGGAGCCCTATTGCTGTCACTCACGTGTCCGTCTGTCCGTCACCTGGTACAAAAGTTCCGAAGAATTTTTTAACTTCCCATTGACCTATTTTTTTTTTCGGTGGAGGGAAATCATCCTATGACTTCTCCCGCTCTGGGTAGAGTGGGAGGGCGTGTCAGACTTTTACTGACTAAAACCCATCCCTGTTCCTTCCTTGCATGAGTGCCCAGGGGCAAGGTAGCTCTGTAACGAATTTATCCGCAACCCGTTGACCTATGAACTTGAAATTTGGTGATGATGTTTATTGTTACGTATATTTTACAAACAAATACCAATATTTTACTGATAAATTTGATTTTTTCTTTGCTATTCGAACAGTCCCGCAAACCTGGCGGGCACCGGACCTAGCGGGCCCCGTCAAAAATTCAACCCCTACGGTTGTAAATACTTTGTTCCTAGGTTTTTGCCTAAAATAAACCAATTGAAATCATCCACATCGGATTTTGCACGATACAGCTCCATCCACTTCTGGCCAGCCAAATTTGGAATGATTAAATAAGATATTTAATCATTATAAATTAGGCTTACCTTTGCGAATTCTTTCCAAGGTTATCAAGTAGAGAAAAATCTACGAGTTTTTATTATTATAAAACTATTTACTTATAATAAATATTCAAACTTATTAAATTCTTGCTCACCAAACCACAATGGCACAGGTACTCCAAAACCACTATCAAGATTTTTGAACTAAAACATAAAAATATTCATACGAACACACATTTTTACATAAATTAGCAGTATAATACATACATTACTAACCACGTAAAGCAGGTGTACACAAGACAGAAGAGCATTATTTACATGCCTCTGTGTATCCTATGCATATTCATGGTGTGCTGGAGTCGGTAAAAATAACTTTGGAACGTAATTATGTTTTTATTTTAGTCGCCACTGTCATGTTGGCAACATTGGGTGCTGTCAAAAGACTTTGGTACAGAGAAAGTCATTATGTGTTGGCAACTCGGGTTACGTTAATCGAGACTGGAAAGTAATTTTAGGATTAATTTTAGTGCCGAATAAACAGGGTTCGGTTAGGTAGCAGAGTAATAATATGTTACTGTAATCTCATCTCTACATAGCATATAAATCTTTTTTTTTTGTGGGGTGGGAAATCATCCAATGACATCTCCTGCTCCGGGTGGAGCGGGAGGGCGTGTCAGACTCATACTGACTAAAACCCACCCCTGTTCCTTCCCTGCCTGAGTGCCCAGGGGAGCGGTAAATCTGTTACGAATTTATCCGCTACCCCTAGGCATGCAGGCACCGGCCACGATGGGCCCCGTCAGTGGTGGCTGACAATCATCTCTTTGAGGCGCACGTGGAACGCTACGAGCCGTCGACTCACGGGCCTGGTGTTGATCGGACGGCGAGCTACCCACTGCTCGCCGTCCGCAGGCCCGGGTCTACGGTGGCCGGAGATCGTCTCGCGACGTCCTACGCCCAATGCGTCTTCTGCGGGGCCGTGAGGGCCGTTGAGCTGCCCTCACCCACCCGCCTCCGCCTTCGCGAGCATATTCCCTCTCGCTCCGTACCATGGCCTGAACCAGGGCCGGGCGCAAGAGGTCGCCGCCACCTATCGCATCCACGAGGACACGGCCGTGCTCCACCCAAGCGGGGCAGACATCCACCGTGTCCTCTGGGCGATCCGCGACATAGTATAAATCTAAGTCGTTTTCCGTGTCTGTCTGTATCTCCGCTAGCTCCTCCTAAACCATGCAACCGATTTCAATGCGGTTTTCACTAATAGAAAGAGTGTTATTCGAGGAAGGTTTGTGTGTATAATTTGTACCCATGTGGAGCTAGTGCGGGTCGTTTGTATATGTATAAGGGGCCATCCATAAAATTTCGTCTTACGTTAAGATGAGGGGAGGTGGTCGATGAAGTATGACATTGTGGGACAAGTTTTGTGACGTCATATTTGAAGGTCTATATACGGGAAATTTCAACTATTTACGAAGAACTTAAAAATATTTCCAACCATATCTATATGATCACAAGGTTTAAATTGTTTAGTTGGCGAGTTCGTAGTTTCAGAACTGCTGTTTCAATTTTAAATTTTTCAGATGTAAAATTTCAAAACATGTGACGTTACGTTAGGGACGGTTGTCTCTCACAAATGTGATCAGCTGTAACAAGGACGAGGGGGCTGTCAAAATATCATGAAATTCGTGTGACGTAATTTATGGATGGCCGCCACAAACAAACTAGACAACAAATCCTGCATCGCGCAAGCAGAGTTTTCCGCACGATTTGAGCATATACAACAGTCCCACATCAACCATCGAGGAGTTGCCCACCAGACACAACACCTGTCTGCGAGGAGGATCCTCCCGTATCAATGGAGGTTTGCGGGACTTTCCACTCTGTTCCGCACACCTCCAAACTGGTGACCATCGACCATGAACGACAGCGCATCCTTCGTGCAGCTACTTCATCGTGATGTCATCATCATCATCTTTTTCTCAAGCTCTTGAGCAGCGAGTCATGCAGCCAACCAATACCCACGGCTTCTACGGGTATCTTGACAGCCAGCATGCAGCGGACGCGCATTCCTGGTCAGCATCCTCAGCCTCTTTCATCACCCTCAACCTCATCAACGATCTTGGCGCAGCACTATCGGCCGGTTGGAGCCCACAGCACTACTCCGATTCACTAGAGCCTGCAGTATCATCCCGATGGGACATCATCACCCCGACTCACTGGGGCATCACCCCGACTCACTGAGACAGCAACACCCTGACTCACTGGGGCATCATCCCGACTCACTGAGACAGCAACACCCCGACTCACTGGGGCGTCACTACAGACAGTTCCGACTCACCGTGAACTATGCGAACGCCGTAGACAGTTCTTACTTATCGTGAACTATGCGGCTTCCGGTTCCGACTCACTAGAACCAACTTTCCACTGGCTCGGCAAGCATCACCAAGAACTATCGATCTCCGATCTCTGGAGGGGAGTGATGTAGCGACATCTATGACGCCTGCATCGCGCAAACAGAGTTTTCCGCGCGATTTGAACATATACAACAGCCCGAAATCAACCATCGGGCAGTTGCCCACCAGACACAACACCCGTCTGCGAGAAAGATCCTCCCGCATCAATGGAGATTTGCGGGACTTTAAACTCTGTTCCGCACACCTCCAAACTACTTAATATCCTACTAATATATTTGACGACACGGTTGGCGCAGTGGTTGAGCGTTCGGCTGCTGCGCTGCGTGTCGCGGGTTCGAGTCCCGCACGGAACAAATATTTGTATGACCTACAAATAGTTGTTCCGGGTCTGGGTGTCTTGTGTATGTGAATTTACATGTTTGTGAACGCACCCACGATACAGGAATATTCCTAGTGTGGGGCAACGTTTTAAAAAAAAAAAAAATAATAATAATATTATAAATGTGAAAGTTTGTGAGTGTGTATGTTTGTTACTTCTTCACGCTCAAACGGCTGGACCGATTTGGATGAAATTTGGTATGTAGATAGCTTATAGCCTGGATTAACATATAGGCTACCTTTTATTCCGGTCTAGGCGGGTAAACCCGCGGGGAGCAGCTAGTTATAAATAAATGTGAAAGCTTGTGAGTGTGAGATGTTTGTTACTCTTTCACGCAAAAACAACTGAACACATTTGGATGAAACTTTACAATAATATAGCTTATACATCAGAATAACTTATAGGCTATAATTTATAATGGGGGGAAGTACTAATTCCACGCAGACGCAGAAAGTGGTACATATACGGCGCAATGAACTTCTCTTGTGCTGTCAAAACGCGATTGCGATACCAACGCGATTGTGATTGTACTGCGGAATAACGCTCCACAAGTAACTTACAATCACAGTTTCCAATTTAAATTAATTTACGCTCATTTTAATTAATTAATTGTAACGCATATCTTTCTCGTCTTATGTTCAATGTCAGCGTCTTTTATTGAAGTGATAAGAAGAGCCAGGGAACTCATTAAAATCATTACTTTATGATACCGTAAATAGTTGCATTAGGTGGTTTTTATCATAATACCTTGGTACCTTGGGAATAGTCAGGAAAACCCACACTCAACTGTGGTGCTGTTATAATTACTATTTTGACGACACGGTTGGTGCAGTGGATGGGCGTTCGGCTGCCGCGCTGCGTGTCGCGGATTCGATTCCGGCACGCAACAAATATTTGTACGACCTACAGATAGTTGTTCCGGGTCTGGGTGTCTTGTGTATGTGAGTTTACATGTTTGTGAACGCACCCATGATACAGGCGTAATTTCTAGTGTGGGTGTCAAAGTTAAAAAAAAAGTATTTCACTTCAAAATCAAATCTAATCTGTTAGGATTGAAAAAGCCATAACATACATAGATAACTTTTTTTTTTGGGGTTGGGAAATGATCCATCAATAACTTCTCCCGCTCTGGGTGGAGCGCGAGGGCGTGTCAGACTTTTACTGACTATAACCCACCCCTGTTTCTTCAGTTGCCTGTGCCAAGGGCCGCGGTAACTGTATTTCAAAACCCCCGACCCATACATAAATACTATAGGGACCTGAAGCACCTTCTCTTAGTGCTGTCCCTGGAGATTTCCTATACACGTCTGGGGGTTTGTCATACTCGCTGGCAGTGCGAGAGTGTGGTGTACGAGAGTGACTGCTTATGTGTGTTGTGTTATAAAAGAAAGAGGGATGGCGCACTAATACGTTATATTGAATAAAAAAATAATACATGTGCCCTCTTCGAGCGGGCTAGGAGAAGCCCCATTCAAACAAAAGTCTTCCTTATTCTTCCTAATTTTCAATCGGCGTTCCAAACTTCCAACGTGCCAGTCTCCGCCATAAGGTCGCCAACATAAGGTCGTCACAATACCTACCTTTCTTTTTGGTTTGCGTCTGACGTGTCAGACTCTTACTGACTAAATCCCACCCATGTTCCTTCAGTTACCTGTGCCAGGGCCGCAGGCAGGATAAATACCCACCTACTTTGTTTTTTTTTATGATAAACAAAATATCTCGTAGATCCATTGATTCCCTGCTTTTTTTTTTTGAGCTTGGTTATCATCCTATGACTTCATCCGCTCTCGGTGGAGCGGGAGGGCGTGTCAGACTCTTCCTGATTAAAACCCGCCCCTGTTCCTTCCTTGCCTGAGTGCCCAGGGGAGCGGTATAACTCTGTTACGAATTTATCCGCTACCCCTTGGCATGCAGGCATCGGCCATAATGGGACCCTTCAGTGGTGGCTGACATCTCTTTGAGGCACACGTGGAACACTATGCGCCGTCGATTCTCGCGCCTGGTGCTGATTGGACGGCGAGCTACCCATTATCGCCGTTCGCAGGCCCGCGTTAACGGTGGCCCTAAATCGTTCTGCGACCTCCGATGCCCAGGGAGTATTAATTCCCTGCCTGGTGTATTACAAAAGAAACCATGATCAACCCAACTACATCAACTCAATAGAAAATATGGAAATTGAAAGTTGACAAATGAAAGCGATTGCCATGGTGAGTGCGTTAGCAATAAGTCTCAGCCGTTCTTAGTTCACCATGAAGTTGTAGTGGGCAGGGCACAATACTTGCAGAACAGATGGTCGTTGGGGCCGAAAAGTGCTTTTTTTGTGGGGTGAGAAGTCATCCAATGACATCTCCCGCTCCAGGTGGAGCGAGAGGGCGTGTCAGACTCTTACTGACTAAAACCCACCCCTGTTCCTTCCTTGCCTGAGTGCCCAGGGGAGCGGTAACTCTGTTACGAATTTATCCGCTACCCCTAGGCATGCAGGCACCGGCCACGATGGGCCGCGTCAGTGGTGGCTGATAATCATCTCTATGAGGCGCGCGTGGAACACTACGCGCCGTCGACTCACGGGCCTGGTGCTGATCGGACAGCGAGCTACCCACTACTCGCCGTCCGTTGGCCCGGGTGGCCGAAAAGTGCTGGAGTGGCGACCACGTACCGGAAGACGCAGCGTTGGAAGGTGGATCGATGACCTGGTGAGGATCGTGAGTAGCCGATGGATACAAGAAGCACAGGACCGGTCGTTGTGGCGACGCTTGGGGGAGGCCTATGTCCAGCAGTGTATGTATTTCGGCTGAAATGATGATGATGATGTTGTAAGTTCAAGAGAAGTTAAGGACCTCTATCAACGATATTCCAATACGTCAATGACCAGTCGCGGCTCGTAGCCACCTTGATCCTACTTGGAACAGTGCCCACTTCCTAACGCGTAACATGAATGCATTGGAATCTGGTAACTCGTTATCAAATCATGTGTATTCGGTACGTTTACCTTTTGATAACAGAATGCAGTACGGTAGTGTATCTTTATGCAAGTATGCAATTATAATTATTATGATTTCCAAGTATTATCACTATCACTCCATGTTATAGTGCAAAGCCCCGCAGCGTCTGTCTGTCTGTCTGTTCGCGATAAATTGAAAAACTAGTGAACGGAATTTTATGCGGTTTACACCAATAGTCAGAATCATTTTTTTTTTTTTGTTTAATTCAGTTAATATTTTATTTACCCTCGTCCGTGCGTCACTGCGGGGTGCCAACTGAAAACCAGCGCTGGGTGTCCAACGCCCAGCAAATGCTGAGATGGTAACCCTTTCGGTATGGGCACGCTCAGCACAATTTTATTGTATCTTTGTGTACTTACTATTATTTTCTTTACCTTTTGTTTGTTGCTGTTGTGTTGTGTCTGTGTCGAATAAATGTTTATTCTATTCTATTCTTGAATATTTGGGTGTATGACTTGAATTCGTGCGAAGCTGGAGCGGGTCGCTAGTATCACAATATATGTTAATGAATTGCCAAAATGAAAGCATTGCGATTGATTGTATGTTACACAATATGGAATATGCATGGAAAAAATATTTGTTATCTAACCGGTTTATTGATGAATATATAAAAATAGAGTAGGTACGAACAGTGAAAACAAAATCAAAATTGATCGAAAAGAAAGAAAGAAAGAAAATAAATTTATTTGACCCAGGTTAAGGCACACAATATTCACACAAAAACACTTACAGAAATAACCTAAAATAATATTATGTGCCCCACGGCTGCGTCAAATAGGCCCAGTTCAGCATAAATTCCGGGCAACTAGTGCCTCAAAATTAAACGAGATATAATAATTTTAAACAAGTATATCTGTCTCTCTCTCGAAAACGCTGTTTTCTGTGGCAGTTGGATAGGTGTCATGTCCTTTGACGTCAAAAAACACGTCGGACTTCTCTTTCTAATTATCCACTTGAAAGCTTTATAACTTCGTCGCTGATCATGATATTTTGAGAATTTCTTCATATTTATTCACTATAGTTCATTTATCGTCAATTTAACAAATAATAAAATATCATGCATATTCCCTATTCACTCATTTCCTCAGAATTTTGCAGAAATCTGACGCGATTCAAAATTACACAGATAAGTATGGGTAAAATTGTCTTAAATCGAATAATGGGGTCTTATAAATTTCTAGGTGCTGGCTGATTAACCGAAAAATAATGAAAAAATTCCATTACGTAAGGTTTTTTTGAAATCTTAATAAATGCTTACCCTAGTACAAATATGCTATCATAACTTCTTCTTCCTGCCCTTATCCCATGTTACTTGGGGTCAGCGCAACACGTTTTTTTCTTCCATTCTACCCTGTCAGCCGTCACGCTATCACTAACTCCCTTTTCTTTCTTTGGCCTCCCTCTCCCTCTCCATCCATCCACATTTATATTCATAACTCTTTTAGTTACATGTGTTTCATCCCTCTTCTGCACATGACCAAGATAAACGGTTTCCTTTCAACTTTTCTATGATAACAAATCTTATTTTATATATGCTATGATAACAAATCTTATTTTTAATATTTATTTTACTTGGGAGTAGTTGTTAAAAATATGTAGTAAAACGTGTCATTATAAATATAATTTAGTACTGAAAGGAGCGTAAAAGTACATTTCCTAAAATGTCACTTCGATTTCTTTCCGGAAAATCTTGGGTATTGAAGTGAAGAAAAAACTTTTTTACAAAAAAAACAACCGACTTCCAAAAAAGAAAACACACTAAAAATTTTAAAATAACTTTAATTTCGGCAGTCGGCGCTTGTATTTTATTTCTCCGTTAAATGACACCGACTTCCGAAATTAGTTATTTTAAATAACTAATTTCGGAAGTCGGTGGAAGTCGGTTATTCATCTATGTAATACATATTTTACGTTTTTGTTCAGTTTTTCAAAAAGCGCTGAAGCAATTTCGATAAAATTTATATGGGACCACCTCGGGAGTATATTCTTTCGGATAAAAAAAATATTTTTAAAATCGGTAAACAACTGACAGGGAAATCGGTGGAACACATTAAAAAAAACATACAGTCGAACATAGAACCTCCTCCTTTTTCGAAGTCGGTTAAAAAGAGAGAAATTCCATCAAGACATTATTTTTTTTTTTTTTTTTATTGTCTTAATTTTGAATCTTAAAGTAATTATGGCATTAAATCACAAATCAAATCACCTACCCATAAATATTAGAACAGAGTTCAATCAAATTATTTGTACCTTGTGTAGTCATTATAATTTAAAATCACAGATCAATTTTCATTTAAGTATTAAAATAAAACAGTAAAATCGCATAATCACAGAGCAGTTATAACTATAAAATTGTTGATTAAACCTACCTATACAGGGTGTAACGGATAAAGGCTATGGAAAGACATTACCAAGAGATGGAATGTTAACATGATTGCGGACTATTGCTGGACGTTGTAGAGGGACATGAGAAGTCTGAACACAGGCCAAAATCTTTAAAAAGAAGCTTTAGTGACAAGCGGAACAGATTTTACAAGAATTTATAGGTTTATTTTGTAAGTTGGTTTGGTGCTTTGTATGTTTTTTTTTTTATTTTAATAAAACATCGTCTTGAAGCATTAAAAATGAAAAAAAAGAAAGAAAGAAAATACGTTTATTTACGGTAAACATGACGCCAAAAACAGAGAAACACAAAAAAAAAAAGAAAAACTGGGGGAAAAAATGCGATGATGATGATGTGATTTAAATGTTTTTTTTTTAAAGTTTCTCATAAAAATATTTAAAAATCCTTACGTTTTCACTTAATTTTGTTTTTAGTTTTTACCCCAAACTTATATGTATAAGATACCTTTCAACCAAACAATTTTCAAAAACTTGAATTTTGTATACCTTTCTTTTTGTGGTGGTTAGAAATCATCCAATGACTTGTCTCGAACGGGAGGGCGTGTCAGACTTCTACTGACTAAAACCCACCTCTGTTCCTTCAGTTGCCTGAGTGCCCAGGGGCGCGGTAACTCTGTACCTGTGTTATTATTGTGACCACTAATAATTATATTATTATAGATCCCAGGTTTCTTGATGTTTTTTACATCAAGAAACCTAGGATCTCTAAAAGACTTGCCAGAAAATGCAATGATACGAGTACTATCCTCTAGTACCAACAGCCTTACCCAACCTTTGTTAAAGGCGGACCCTTAGGTGGGTAAACGAACATCGTCACCCCTTGGACACTAAGCAGCGCTGTTATTGATGTCATCTGTTTTTTTGGATTCAATTTAGCGTCTTTAAGACGCTGAAGATATCAGATAAATAGGCTATTACCGTCTTACCGCGTCATGCTCTCATAATTTTGACTTCAATCTTGTAATTTTATATTTTTCACGGAACCCTTGGACATGCTCACGGACACCCAGGGGTCCGCTGACTCTAGGTTGGGGATCACTGCCTTAGTATCTAATTTATTGTAACACATAGAGGTACCTAAGACTTATCTCTGTTATCTAAAGTGATGTGTTGAGGACCAGTTATCTTAAGTAATATATGAGGACTTTGTAAGTTACGCCTAGAACTAATATCTACTTGCCAAAGTAGGCTAACTATTGAGATTTTATCTCTTCCTACAATCCTCTGATTCCTTGGATTTTATATAATAACTTGGTACTGACAATGTTTATCCAATCGACTATAATAAATTAATAACCATCCTTATTGATGACTTAATTATTATTTACGACAGAAATATAATTCTCTCCACGTTCAAACTAGAAATAGCTTCCTGCAATAAGCGTCTAATAGTAATATCTATTAATAATAATCTTCCGCGTTTGCGTTGCGCAAGCGCATATGCACGCGCCTCCAAGATGGCGCTCATGAGGATTTGTGTAACATCTATTACTCAATCAATTTGCCGAGCTTTTATCCTACTATGTTGGAGTAAACTTCCAGTCTAACCAGAAGCAGTTCATCATCACTTACTTCTTGAAGAAAGTTGTTTATTTTTATGAGCACAAGCAGAATTTAAAATTTGACCCGTTTTACAGCCCTGTCACAGAATATGTAATAAGTATTTACTTTTACTTAAAACTTCTCCTTTCTGTTTTCTCTGTCTGTTTATTACTCTGTGCACGAACTTCATTAAAGTTGTGTTCAACCGTCATACAAATTATGGTTTAGAATACTTTTAGATGGAACTGGTCGTGAAGGTACACAATGTTAGTTTGATGAAGTGAATTCAGAATTCTACTGCTGGCTACTAAACAATCTGGTCAAACAGGGTCCCAATCACAGTGTGGACTGACACAGGATATGCCTTACCTTTTTAGGGTTCCGAACCCGAAGGGTCCAAACGGAGTCCTATTGCTGTCACTCACGTGTCCCTCTGTCCGTTAGAATCACAAAATTTTGTTCCGAAGAATTTTTGAACTTGAAATTTGTTGAAAATGTTTATTATTACGTATTCTTTTAACCGACTTCAAAAAGAAGGAGGTTATCAATTCGGATGTTTACATTTTTTTTATGTATGTTCGGGCATAAAAGTTTTTTCGGGATTTGAAAATTCTTTTTTTATTCGAAAGGGGTTTGTTCCGAAATGGTCCCATTTAAATTTCATATAGAGACAAACAACGGAACTCTTCAAAAAATGACAGCAAATCAACTGCGATTGCTGCGATCGTATGTCTATGAATTGTTAAAACAGTTTAATGGGGAACCACAACTAAAAAGTTTTTTATACTAACAAATATCAATAAATTGTTAAATCAGATTTTGTTTTGATAACTCCCTCATTTGGTACGGAACCCTAATATGCGAAGTCCGACACGCACATGGCCGGTTTCTCTTTGAGTATGAGATATCATCAAATGACTTCTCCCGCTCTCGGTGGGAAGGACTCTCAGACTGTGACTGACTAAAACTCACCCGTATTCCTTCAATTGCCCTTTGCGTTCCAGGGCCGCGGTAACTCTTTCGAACAATCCCGCAATATTGAACAATCCCGCAATATTGAACAATCCCGCCATATTAAACTATCCCGCAATAATGGACAATCGCGCAATACTAAACAATCTCGCAAAATTAAACAATCCCGCAAGATTGAACAATCCCGCAATATTGGACAATCCCGTAATATTGAAAAATCCCGCAATATTGAACAATCCCGCAATATTGAACAATCCCGCAATATTGAACAATCCCGCCATATTAAACTATCCCGCAATAATGGACAATCGCGCAATACTAAACAATCTCGCAAAATTAAACAATCCCGCAAGATTGAACAATCCCGCAATATTGGACAATCCCGTAATATTGAAAAATCCCGCAATATTGAACAATCCCGCAATATTGAACAATCCCGCAATATTGGACAATCCCGCAATATTGAACAATCCCGCAATCCTGGAGGATATGCCTTACCTACCCGTCTTACTCAAACACCTGCACCTTTACCTCACCCACCAGGATTTGAACTAGGCAAACAGCAGCGCTATTCACTTGTGCTGGTCGTACAGAGTATTCAATAGACCAGATAGGAAGAAGATTCGGACTCTATTCTGCGTCATTGTGTACGTTTTTTGGAATTGACAAACTACGATTCCTAGAAAGGAATTCAATTAATTCTTTGTTAGAAAGTAAAGTAGGCCGCGGGGATAAATTCGGAACAGAGTCAGTAAAATTTTAGTCTCTGAGCGGGAGAAGTCATAGGATGGTTTCCAAAACCACAAAAAAAAATAGGCGGGTGCAAATATAATTTGGTGAAATGGGGATTATTGATCCCTCAAACACCCAGCGCTAGTGCGGTGCTCCTGTTTAGACTATGCCCCATTTGCTGGAGTACCCCAGGTGTACGTGTGCGTGCACCCTAGAGGACCTGAGCAACGTCTCCGATGAAGCAATAAACGTGACCACTGACTGGGCCTATACAAACAGTATGACTAATATAATGTACCGACGAAATTAAAATAAGAAGAAAAGTCAGGCTATCAACAAGAAACATCGTCAATACCCGGATTTCCCTCTTATGCTGCAACCTGACACCCATTACACGTCTTATGAAACAGCATCTGAACATACATTTCGCATTTGTGCAACAAAATTGCCAAAGTTGAAACAGTTTGAAACAAAACACGGTATTGAAACAATGTGTTGCAACGTGACTTTTCGCCGTTTTATATAATAATTAATGCCAACAGCAAAAAGTTAAAGATTTTATATAATGTATGCGTCTACATTACAAGTATTTGTCGTAGATTATTGGTACAGTTGGTTTTAGAGATCACGTTTTGAATAAATGTATGCTACATTCCGCATTTGTGCAACAAAATTGCCAAAGTTGAAACAGTTAAACATGAAATTGCAGTAATGTGTTGCAACGTGACTTTACACCGTTTTATACAGAGTGTAACGGAAAGGTGTGGTCATATTTTGAGAACTGCATCTGCCCATCGATATGAACAACTTTATTTAAAAAAACCAGAGGAAATTCTCAAAAAAAATTTTTACTTCCCATACAAATGTTGATCAGCTGATGATAACTTTGTAGGTATAGAAAGTACAATTTTTTTTTTTTTTGAAATTTTCTATTTTTTCTTAAAGAAAGTTGTTCATTTTCATGGGCAGAACCGGTTCTCAAAATATGACCACGCCTTTTCGTTACATCCTGTATAAATAATTACTTGCTTGGGCCAGCGGCTTCGCCCGCGTGAAAGTCGAAAATTAACCCAAGGGAACATACTCCTGCGATAAAAAGTACCCTATGTGCTATTCCAGACTATAATCTATATCTTTGTCAAATTTTATCAAGATCCGTTCAGCCGTTCCGGCGTAATTGAGTAATTAAAATCCCTTCATCCATACATTCATCTAAACTTTTGCATTTATAATACTAATAAGAAGAGTAAGACTAGTATAGTAAGAAATAAGATAAGAAGTAAGATTGATAACAGCAAATAAATAAAGATTATAGAATGTACGTGTACATTACAAGTAATTGTCGTTAATTACTGACACAGTTTGTTTAAGAGATCACGTTTTAAATAAAAGTCGTGACAGTCATTGTTATGATGGGTGGATGATATAGAAGTTAGTCGTGAGCTAGGCGATGGATGTAAAAACATCACAGTACATGTAAATATGATTGTTAATTATACTGCGTTCGCAATAGCATTAGAAAAAAGAGGCACGTAGAAGCACGGATGCAAAACATTTTATAGTTAACACAATTTTATTAATTCTTTAGATAATTTTAATTAAAACATCAACAGTCTCCTGCGGCGGCTGCGGCTGGGGGCGTGAGGGCGACTCATTTGAATCTCCCTCACCCATTCCGCCTCCTCCTTCGCGACTGCTTCCCATTCTCTCTCGCTCCGTACCATGGCTTGGACCAGGGCCGGGCGCGAGTGGTCGCTACCGCCTATCGCATCCACGAGGACACGGGCGGTGCTCTACCCGCGCAAGGCAGATCTCCACAGTATGTTCCACCGTGTCCTCTGGGCGATCCGCACAATGGTGACACCCGGGCGTTTCCTCCCGCCTTATGCACATATACATATACACAGGGACCTCCCGAAAAAACCGGGTCCGGTGAGGACCTGCGTCAGACGGAAGGTGAAGACGCCATGGCACCTCTCCAGCCACTCCTCAAAGAGGAGTACTACCGCCGCAATGGTGGCGTGCCCAGCGCTGGGTTGCGACAGTCGCTCTCTCCATGTCGCCATGAGATCCTGCCGGAGCTCCGTCCGCCGTACAAGAATGTTTCGTATCCAAAGTAGTAGGCAAAAGTGTCAGAAACGGCCGTTTTTGGTATTTTTGCCTACTACTTTGGATACGAAACATTCGGAGACCTGTTTTAACGACGTAAAAATACTTTATCCTCTTTGTAACAAACGTGACGTTGGATTCTTTAATATTTATTTTCTATGCTATGCTACGATTTTTTATTCAATGAGGGCGCCACTTGGCCGGTAGTACGGCCTTAATGTCTGGGATGAGCTTTTTAGGAAAGCTACACGCAGATTTGTCCAGACAGTGCAAGCATTTGTCAGTTATCGTGAAGCTCAACTCAGAACTTTGAGCAGCTCAACGAACCGACGAACAATACCAAAGCACGGATAATATAATACTACCAAAGTAAGGACATTTGGGTAGGCCGCAAAAATACTCAAACTGCACGACAATCATAAAATCTACGTGAATATTACAACTTACATAGTTCTCGCATTCATATTATGCTATATGAGGACCATGCAGCTTAGTGTCTGTAATGTTCTTTTGAAGAAAGAACCACACATATTTGAGTGGACCTGTCCAGTCAGTGCAAGCATTTGTCAATAGTCGAATAGCTCAACTCAGAACTACTAAGTAGCTCAATGACTTGACGAAAAATACCAAAGAACATTTGGGAAGGCCGCAAAAAAAAAGGTGACTGGTAAATCACCTTTTTTTTTAATTTAGTGAGGTAAACCCACTCTCCCTGGTCATTGTTCCCCAAAAGTCCAGGCGCCTTTTGAAGGCTTCCACACGAAAACAAAAAAAAAAGGCAAGCGTGCTCCATCGTCGACCACATCATCACAAAAATAATTTTAATTTCGGAAGTCGGTGTTTGTATTTTATTTCTTCGTTATTTGACACCGACTTCCGAAATTAAACTTATTTTTCAATTTTTGGAAGTCGGTTGTATTTTTTGTAAAAAAGTTTTTTTGTTTATTATTGATAGGCTCGCACTTGACCACTATCACATCTGACGGTAATGATGTGGTCCATAATGAAGCACGCTTGCCTTTTTTTTGTTTTCGTGTGGAAGCAAAAGTCGCCAATAACATGGAACATGGAATTTGAAAATAGTCATAATTGGAGGTTGACCAAAACGTCATCAGTGTTGATTTTATCAAGAAGCGCTGAAGCAATTTCGACAAAATTTATACGGGACCAGCTTTGGAGTATACTCTTTCGGATAAAAAAAGAACTTTCAAAATCGGTCCACAACTGACAGAGAAATCGGTGGACATACAAAAAAAAACAACATACATACAGTCGAACATAGAACCTCCTCCTTTTTTCAAAGTCGATTAATAATATTCTCTTCAATCCATGCAGGATGTAATAGCATATATGTTACTAGCACTTTGACCGCTGCTTCGCTCCCGTGATACCTGTTATTTTTCCCGGGATAAAAAGTAGCCTATGTTCCTTCCTGATAATGTAACTTTCTATTGGCGAAAAATGGTTGAAATCGGTGGAGTAGTTTCGGAGCTTATTCGTTATATTAATATAGAAGTTTATATAACAAGTCTCAAATAATAACCGGGTACAAAAGGGTCGTGTTGACGATACATTCACAGCGATTGGAAAGGCACATCAAGGTTGCAAGTAATTGCAGGCTATATGTCCACCACACGATTGTGAAGGCAATATTACGAACATTATGGCATATTGATACTTTTTTTTAGGTTCGGAAATCGTCATATAACTTCTGCCACTCAGGGTGGAACGGGACCAGGGGATACGTTGGAGGTCTGCCCCGCTTGGGCGGAGCACCACCGTGTCCTCGTGGAGGTGATCGGCAGCAGCGACCTCTCGCACCCTGCTCTGGTCCAGGCCATGGTACGGTGCGAGAGGGCATGGGAAGCTGTCACCTTCTTCTGCGAAGCAGTAATGCAATCGTCGCGCCCTCACGCCCCTAGCCGCCAGGAGACGCCCCGGGTATCGCGAGTAATAGGTAGCTAGTAGATAAGGACCTGGCTGGAATCGCCTGACGAGGCCCGCTAGGGTCGATGCCTGCCTAGAGTCGCGGATAAATTCAAAAGAGAGTCACCGCGACTCTTGGCATAGGCAACTGAAGGAACATGGGAGGGTTTTAGTCAGTAAGAGTCTGACACGCCCTCCCGCTCCATCCAGAGCGGGAGAACTCATTTGATGATTTACCACACTCCAAATAAAAAGGGTTTAACGGGAGGGCGTGTCAGACGCTTACTGACTAAGGCTAGACTTGTGATTTTTGTCACCGTGACTTTTTGTTACCCAGTCGAGTGCTATGAAGATACGAGTACATGGGAGTGCGCTGATCATGGTGACGTGACAATACGGTGACAAATAGTTCCTAGGTGACTGAATTTTGAAAGAGAGACGACGTAGTTTAGAATATAGAGTGTAAAATTTGCCTTGAAACAATCTTTCAGTGTATATGAGATGCACCCGGTAGCTTTTCTGTTCGTTTCATTTTTCTTCTTCTTATTTCAAGAGCACTTATTACAGCAATCTGTACGAAATCCATTTCAAGAATGAGCGCGTTTTGTTGCCCAGTGACTTTTCAAGTGGGCGCATTATAGGTGACAGTGACAAAAAGTCACGGTGACAATAATCACAAATCAGCGGCTAGCCTTAGACAGGGCAAAGTGACGCTTTCAAACACTTCCGCGACCCTGGCAGGTGAGTATAATATACCGAGATTTATTTATTATTTATTTATTTTCGCAGACACAACATTATTGTATCTGCGAAAGCAAATATGAATATCCTCCCGACCGTTTTATTTCAACGGAGATTAGACAGGTGCGCATGAGACATTATAGTGTACAAGGGTATGCGCAAACGCAGTGTTCTCCTTCTTTCCTCCGATGGGGCGGTCATCTGATCCGACCGGGCAGGGATCAATGGTTTACGTGCTTTTTTAAAAACGTGGAGGTTATGCTAAATTACTAACTACTTCCAAACTTCGAGCTACTATATATTGCTATTTCGGTGCTGTTTCAGAGTATGTATGTATGTTTGCAAATACCACCAACTGTATCAAACTGCTTGAAAAATAACTTTTTGGGAACTTTATAGTTGTTTTTTGCAGTCGAGATTTTTTTTATCGAACTTTAAAAAAGTGGAGGTTAAGAATTCGTCGGAAAATTTTGATTTCCCCGATTACTCGAAGACGTCTGGACCGATTTGATAAATTCTTTTTTGTTTGAAAGAGTATAGGGTACTTCACAAGTGATCCAATTTAAATTTGAGATAGTCAATGGAACTCTTCAGTACAGGACAGGACAAACACCTTCCGGAATTGCTGCAGTCGCATGTCTGTTTATTGTTTACACCACTACACACATAACCTGGCGATGATCGCCAACAGACTGGATTGCCCCTATATCCGAAAATGCTGTAGCAGGCATATTTTTTTTTTTTTAATAAACACGCGTTTGACCCCTATCTCACCTGATGGTAAGCGATGTGGTCGAATATTGTTACATTGTGAGTGTTCGTTTTGTCTGTGCTTATTATCCTGTCTATAACATTTTATTTAAATATTTGTCTATGAGTCTTGTTACTTGAATAAACTATATTTTTTTTATTTTTTTTTATTACATACTAACAACTTAAAATTGAAAAAAAAAACTTTTTTATAAAAAGAAATCGGTTGTATTTTTTTGTAAAAAAAAGTCTTTTACTTTAGATTGCCTGTCTCGTAGTCTTTTAAGTACCTAAAATTTGATGTCTTAAGGCCTTTCTTGATGTAAATTCAGACAAGCTGTTTCCCCTAACCAGTTTTATAAAATGTGGCTGGACTGGACTCGAGAAGTAAACAGCTATCTTGAATTTTAAATAGGCAGTGCTAGTTAACATTAAAATTACGCCAGGAATGTTACACCTGATCATGTCACGAGAACCCTTATTTCACAAGCTCGTAACGTGATTGTAATGACTTTCGTTTTCACTTCAATTTGAACTCAATTGGTTCAACAACGACATAATGATTCGATCGAATAGTGAAGAAAAAAAGTTAATATCACATACTAGCGACGCGCCCGGCTTTGCACGGGTACAAGTTATACACCTAAATTCATACTATCCTCATCCATCAGTCTGCCTATTGGTGAAAATCCCATAAAAATCCGTTCAGTACTTTTTGAGTTTACCACGGACAGACAGACGCGGCGGGGCGATTATAATATGTAGGAATACAGGATGTAACCGAAATGACTAGTCATATTGTAGATACTGCTTCTGGCCATCGAATAACTTTCTTCAAGACAAAGATAATTACCAAAAAAAAATCGACTTTCCATACAAAGTTATCATCAGCTGATCAAAATTAGTAGGAGAGAGCCAATTTTTTTTTTTTTGGATTTTTTATATTTTTTTGACATCCTGTAGAATTATTTTTTTCTCATCTGCAATCAGTAGTTCTTTAAGCAGATATTTATAATATTTAAAATTCATTTTTTAGTTGTTTTAATGATGATATTATCTCGAGAAAGGATTCATTTAATGATTCCGTGGCGGTACAAAGTTCGCCGGGACATCTAGTTTGTAATAATTCTTGCGAGAGTGTAAACACTGGATATATTGTGAAAAGATCGTTTCAAATACAATAAATCTCATCCAAATTCGTAATTTTCAATGTGTCGGAGTCTTTTTGAAAATAAAATATTTACAATTTTACGTGTTTTATAACCGACTTCCAAAAGGAGGAAGTTATCAATTCGGATGTTTGTATTTTTTTTTATGTAATAACTCTGTCATATATTGACTGATTTGCAAAATTCTTTTTTTGTTCGAAAGGAGTTTGTTCCGAAATGGTCCCAATTACATTTCATATCGATCTGATTATGGGTTTCGCAGACAGACAACGGAACTCTTCAAAAATTTACAGCAAATCAACCGCAATTGCGGCGATCGTATGTCTATGAATTGTTTACACAATTTAATGGGAAGCCACAACTAAAAAGTGAAAAATAAAAAAATAGAACCGACTTCCAAAAAAAGTGCAATATAACTTTAATTTCGGAAGTCGGTGTAAAATACTAAGACACAAAACCAGAAACACCGACTTCCGAAATTAAAGTTATTTTGCATTTTTTTTGGAAGTCGGTTCTATTTTTTTATTTTTCACTTTTTAGTTGTGGCTTCCCATTAAATTGTGTAAACAATTCATAGACATACGATCGCCGCAATTGCGGTTGATTTGCTGTAAATTTTTGAAGAGTTCCGTCCGAAAAGTTTTTTTTCATAAACGAACGGTGTTTACAATTTTACGGTGGCATATTATGAGATCAAAACTATTGAAAGGTGTCTTATTTAGAGGAACATCTTGGCCCTTGGTCTTATCTCTACCCTGACATAAAACCAGCTTCTGCAAGTTAAAGTTGTTGTAGGTATGACAACTAACAACGCTCCAAAACTGGTTATATTCGCGAATAATTTACTAAGTACTATCCATTATGTTTTAAAACACAGGTGCGTTGCCATTAAATGAACTTAGCAGCACCTTAATACTTCTTGGCTTGATAAGTAATTAAATTAATTGGTCGGTAACAGAATAATTAATTTACTTAAGTTATCTTATGTAAACAGAGGTAATAAACGTAGTTATTTTAAGTTACACTTAGTTAACAGCTGTTTGTGAAGTGGAGCAGAGCCGGTAGAACAAGCCGGCAAAGAATAGGCCATTTCGACGTTTTGTTACAATTAAAGTCTCAATTTTAGCTGATGAATTAATTAAATTCTTCTACAAGCTTCTGCAACTTACATTTTCTTTCCGTCTCCAGTCAATCACAATTCCATTTTAGAACTCACAAAAAACTTTAAAAAAGGAACCACTTCACTTGCACTAAAACACTGTTGCGTCAGAACGACCGGCAGTTACTAAACGTAACACCACTGTGACGTAATATTAAAAAAAAAGAAAGTAAAAGTTATAGAACGCGGGAATCGCGATGCGAATTTTGAATTTGGAAGCGTTTATGACGTGCGCGCACTCACCTGGCGCACGGCAGACTACGCGCGCATCCGAGTGTTGCCAGCCACAGAATTGTTGAGTCCACGAATTGGTATTCTAATCTCTTTTATTAGCTCTGCAAATAATTACACTGGTTGTGGCTTTTTATGACTTTATTGTTCTGAAAATGCTGTGACTCATTGGTTAGAGTTTTATGACTGGGTAAATTACTAGGCAGTTGAATAAACTAAGAAAATAAACATAGATATGTTATTGTTCCAAAAGTCCTCATTTGTGTGGTTGCGTCATCTTAAATCATTATTTGCTCAACTACGTATTAACAAATCCAATTACATACACCAGCCATTTTACCAGCATTAGTTACCTACTTAACTACGAGTATACTAAATACAGGTAAAAGCTTAATTTAACGTAAGTTATTATTGATCAATCCACCCATCCATAAGAAACAGATAACAAAACACCACGCCATCAACCAAGACCATTCATCCACAAAAAAAAATCTCTCAATTCCCTAAATCAGTCAAAATTACCCACAATAACTGGTACCCCTAACAACAGCATCTTGCTATAGAGTCAGGTAGTGTTTCCCAAGCCGGTAGCCCGCGGTCAAGGACCCAGCAACATACAGCCTAGCCCGACCGGACGGCATGCTCGTAGGGTTGCCAAAGGGAAATAATAGACGGTGGTGCCACGCTCCAGCGCCCAAACATATGGTAGATTAGTATGTGGGTAATTAAGTCTGTGCGATAGAGCTTGACTTGTGAAGTTGTAATGTTGATAGGGCTCGTTTATTATTCTGTTCTATTTATTTTATGATAGTTGCAGATTTTAGGTGGTGAGTTCCAAATTCAAAATTACTTAATGACCATTGATTTGGTTCGTTCCCACTAGTACCATTAACAGTTCCATTATGGAACTACTGATGTTTTTCTTTTAATTACCAGTTCCATTTCAAAAGAATCTGAAAATAATGAAACTAATGTTGAATTATGACAACTAACAGCCCAATTATAAAACTCGCTAAACATTATACATAATTTGTAGTTTATGATTAGTGGATATTATATACGTCTCACCCATCAAATTCAGCTATACTCTTTGAATAAAATCTAATTCAAATGATTAGTCAGTACTTTACCAACAACTTATAACCTTCTCGTAGAAAATTTTGAATAAAGAACCTGCTAATCAGTTTTTAAACTCATCAATCACATGGTATTGAAGTTTTTGGCAAGATTTCTCCGAGTGAAGTTCAGTAGCTGTTTTTATTATTCAAATTGATTTCTGGTAATATTGTGATGTAAAATAAATTATAAATAATAATAATAAAAGTCATGTCAGCCAATGGCTTAATAACCACAAGCCTCGACCTCGACCTCAGGAGGCTCTTGTTAGGCGGCTGGATCAAGGGCTTGATTCAGAAAGCAGTACTTCTGGACACGGCTCGCATTGTCAGGCGGTCCCTCTCTCTGGAGCCCTGACCCGGCTAGCTTGGACCCTGTTCCCGATACGGGTGGGATACTATTTTTATATTTTTAAATGTTTTTTTAATCATTTAATTTTAATATTTAAAAATGTAAATAATATGTGTACCTATAAAAATTAATAAACGGAATAATAATAATATATAATTATAAATTGGTTTAGTTTTATGTCTCAAGTGTCTACGCAACTGGACAATATCTGGAATCATTAAAACAGATGGGATCTCGGTAAATTGAAGCTGAGAATTTTATTGTAGTATTGACTACCCCAGTAAAGCGTGCCGAGAACGCTGACTCGATACATTAGCTGCCAAATACCATACATTTAGTACAAAGCGTTAGCGTGAACGCTAACAGAAAAGTATTTTGTCTCAGGCTGCAGTTCCTTAAAAATCTATGC
This sequence comes from Polia nebulosa, assembly GCA_951329385.1. Lineage (NCBI taxonomy): Eukaryota > Metazoa > Arthropoda > Insecta > Lepidoptera > Noctuidae > Polia > Polia nebulosa. The sequence goes on along the minus strand of OX589588.1, from coordinate 2,603,331 downwards.
ATTGAAACGCGCCGCTCCCCGCGCCGCTGCCGCGCGCTCGCTGACTTCGTGTCCGCGGCCTTAGTTACCTACGTTGCGGACGGGGGCGCCAGACCAATATACGTACAATACAATACAAGCCCTTTTATGAAAAATTCTTGTCCAAACTTTCAAACGTACTGCTAAGGAGTGAAATTCCCTGCCATAGTCTGTTTCCTAATAGCTACAACCTGGGATGCTTTAAGTCGAGAGTAAATAGCTTACTTCTAGGCGAGCCATACAGGGTCGTGGATGGAGCACGACGCTTACCATCAGGTGAGATAGTGGTCAAACGCGAAGATGTTTATGATAAAAAACACTGTCATCGAACGACAAAAATTATATACAGTTCAAACGCCTGCCTACGGGGTAATGTGACACTAATCTTATAAAATTATATACAGATCAAACGCTTGCCTACGGGGTAATGTGACACTAATCTTATAAAATTATATACAGTTCAAACGCCTGCCTACGGGGTAATGTGACACTAATCTTATAAAATTATATACAGTTCAAACGCCTGAGTACGGGGTAATGTGACACTAATCTTATAAAATTATATGCAGTTCAAACGCTTGCCTACGGGGTAATGCGACACTAATCTTATAAAATTATATACAGTTCAAACGCGTACCTACGGGGTAATGTGACACTAATCTTATAAAATTATATACAGATCAAACGCGTACCTACAGGGTAATATGACACTAATCTTATAAAATTATATGCAGTTCAAACGCCTGCCTACGGGGTAATGTGACACTAATCTTATAAAATTATATGCAGTTCAAACGCCTGCCTACGGGGTAATGTGACACTAATCTTATAAAATTATATGCAGTTCAAATGCCTGCCTACGGGGTAATGTGACACTAGCCTTATAAAATTATTTACAGTTCAAACGCCTGAGTACGGGGCAATGTGACACTAATCTTATAAAATTATGTGCAGTTCAAACGCTTGCCTACGGGGTAATGTGACACTAATCTTATAAAATTATATACAGTTCAAACGCGTACCTACGGGGTAATGTGACACTAATCTTATAAAATTATGTGCAGTTCAAACGCTTGCCTACGGGGTAATGTGACACTAATCTTATAAAATTATATACAGTTCAAACGCGTACCTACGGGGTAATGTGACACTAATCTTATAAAATTATATACAGTTCAAACGCGTACCTACGGGGTAATATGACACTAATCTTATAAAATTATATACAGTTCAAACGCGTACCTACGGGGTAATGTGACACTAATCTTATAAAATTATATACAGTTCAAACGCGTACCTACGGGGTAATATGACACTAATCTTATAAAATTATATACAGTTCAAACGCCTGCCTACGGGGTAATGTGACACTAATCTTATAAAATTATATACAGTCAAACGCGTACCTACGGGGTAATGTGACACTAATCTTATAAAATTATATACAGTTCAAATGCCTGCCTACGGGGTAATGTGACACTAATCTTATAAAATTATATACAGTTCAAATGCCTGCCTACGGGGTAATGTGACACTAATCTTATAAAATTATATGCAGTTCAAACGCGTACCTACGGGGTAATGTGACACTAATCTTATAAAATTATATGCAGTTCAAACGCGTACCTACGGGGTAATGTGGCACTAATCTTGTAAAGTTATATGCAGTTCAAACGCCTGCCTACGGGGTAATGTGACACTGATCTTATAAAATTAATGATGATAATATTTCATGAAATCTTTTTAAGATATCAAGTAGGTTTTGATGTCATTATCAGACCACCCATCTTATCGCTCATCACCTAACTAACGGCGGTTTGATGACAATCATTATAATTAACTGTTAGTTAGTCCGCTAAATCAACGTTGGCATGAGACGTGGTTTGGTAGCACACCACGAAAATAATAAGTAATAAATATATTTAATAAAACATGTTTTTAGTTTAAAAAAACCGGTCAAATGCGAGTTCGAATCGCGCATGAACGGTTCCGTACCATCGTGCAAGATTATACGCGTCTATACTCGTTGCCATTATTAAGATCGAGCAAAAAAAGCCAAAAAGAAACACGTTTCTAGTAGAGGAGCCCCCTTTAATTTTTAATTTATTATTTGTTGTTATAGCGGCAACAGAAATACACATTCTGTGAAAATTTCAACTGTCTACCTGTTGTGATCATGAGATACAGCCTGCTGGCTGACAGACGGACGGAGGGATAGACGGACAGCGGAGGCTTAGTCTATAATTAATCCTTACCCGAAGGGTACCCACAGGACTCTATTGGTCCCGTTGGTTACCCTTCGGGTACTGAACCCTAAAATCTAAATAAACACTTATTGGTGTTGATTCTGTTATGCACAAACTAAACTTAATTTAGGCTATTGCTATCTTTTTCTCTCTAATAAAACAAGAAAGAGACGGACGTAAATTAGAGCTGTCAAATTTAGTTTGAACTAATATTTCCATACAAATTAAGGGTACACGTAAAAACATGTCATCTAAAAACACGGCGAAACGCAAGGCGTAAACTAGTTTGACATCTCTAACTTAGTGCATAGCTATAGCCGTCCTTTTCTCGCACTGCCTTTTAGTAAAAGATAGCAATTATCTAATTTTAGTTTAGATATTGGACAAGAGAATCCGTACCATTATTTATTTTTCGTAATCGTCTCAGCAACCCCTTTGATTACACCCTTATCATGGGAATTTATAAAAAATAACTAGTCCGCCATCTTTGGGAGTCCGCCATATTGGATTTAGACAGACGAAACCTATACATATGCAAAATTTCAGCTCAATCGGAAACTAGGAAGGGGGTCAAAATCTTCCAATATTTTTTCACATAGTTACAGGTGAAGTTTATAAAAACCGGCCAAGTGCGTGTCCGACTTCGCACATTTAGGGTTCCGTAACATATGTATTTTTGACAATTTGTATGGCTTTAGGTCAACAAGATGCTTAAACTGAGAAAATTTGAAGACTGTAGCTCCAACCGTTTAGCTGTAAAACCTATGTCACAGGCGACAAACGGACAGACAGACAGACGGACAATTGAGTGACAGCAACAGGGTTCCGTTTGGAGGGTCCAAACGGAACCCTGTTGTTGAGTACGAACCCTAAAAAGGATGCATCAAAACAAAATTGCAGCGGGAGAGACTGAAATAAAAGAAGGATGAATTAATTTCAAGTATCTTCAACTTAGCACAGCCAATAAAATAATAGTAACGTAACCCAATAGAAATTGCAAAAGCGCAGACCTCACTAGCTAGTTATGAGACTTATTTTTAAAATTTCATGTTACTACAGAGTGAATTCGTATCTACTCAAGATAACCTAAGATAAGCCGGAGCATCGACGCCGAGTTGCTAGCCTGTCGGTTTTCTATCCGTTTAATTTCACCAAGCCCGTTCCATCATCGGACCACTAAACGTACGGCGATGCGCCACCGGTACATGGTGGACATCCTGCTCACACGCACAAAACGTTTTGAGAACACATCCATTGTGCATACGGCTAGGGAGTGGCATTCCCTGCCGGAGTCTCTGTTTCCTGATAGCTACAACCTGGGAATCTTTAAGTCAAGAGTGAATAGGTTACTTCTAGGCAAGCGTGCTCCATCTTCGACCAAAACATCGCTTACCATCAGGTGAGATAGTGGTCAAACGCGTGCCTATCAATGATAAAAAAGCTAAGCATTCTCTTCTTCTATTTCATCATCTTATTCTATTTCAACGCTCATTTTTACTCCAACAAAGTTGGTAGGGCTTGTAGCCCACACCTTACTTGCTGGTGTTTTTAGGAACTACCAATATATTGTGGTGGGTTCCTTTTAAGAGCAACAAATATATTATGAAAATTAAGTGTCTATTTATTGAATCCCTTTTCTTTTTTTGGGGCGGTTGGGAAATCATCCAATGACTTCTCCCGCTCTAGGTAGAGCGAGAGGGAGAGTCAGACTCTTATTGACTAAAACCCACCCCTGTTCTTTCCCTGCCTGTGTGTCCAAGGGTGCGGTAGCTCATTTTCAGAATTTATCCACTACTCCTAGGCATGCAGGCACCGGCCACGATGGGCCCCGTCAGTGGTGGCTGACACTCATCTCTTTGAGGCGCGCGTGGAATACTATGCGCCGTCGACTCACGGGCCTGGTGCTGAACCACACATTCCGATGTTTTATTGGTAACAAATCCCACGTACCGTGTATGTATCTCCCTGGAACCACAGCTCAGACCAAGGTCGAGAAGAATATCCGTGTATAATATTGTAAATTGTGAACAAATCAGTTGAACTGTTTAGTATGTGTGTAGTAACACTTAACATCGTTGGCATACTAAACTGTGAACGTGCTCATATTTACGATGCAATTCAGAATTCAGATTCGATTTCATTTTAGGCTCCAAACGTGTTCACGTATTTCCGATTTCCCTGTTTGGTGATTCATTCTGAAGCCTAAAGTATATTCTATTTATCTACTGACACATTGGGCCGTTTTCTAAATTGAGTTTTTGGAGTTAATAACTAGACATCATCATCATCAGCCTGTCCCAGTGCGGGTTGGTGGATGTCACATGTCTTCGAATTTTTGGTTGACGTACCGGTTTCCTTACGATGTTTTCCTTCACCGTTTTGAGAGCTGTGGTAATGAAATATTTTACACAAAGTAAAGCGCCTGCCTTGATTTGAACTCACGACCTACAACTTATAAGTCGCGGCCGATACCATAAGGCCACCACTGCCACTGTTTTAAAATACTCAACTACAATTTCTGGATTCAGAATTCGGAGGATAGTGTAATAAATGGATTAATTTTTGAAAGTCCATTCACCTAAGCTAAAGAACTAGATTTCCAAAATTAAGTTACGTAACTAAGTGGCGACTATTTTTACTAAATTAAACATTGAAAAGATATCTGAATGCTAAAAATATCTCCACCAGAATATAAATATAAAAGTTAACACATCATCTTTAGATGTCAAGTTCTCATCGCTGGGATCCGGTTCCACTGACACGTCGTCGTCGAGAACTGGTTGTTTCGCGGCGAGCGCCGGAAATTGCTCAACAATGAGCTCGCCTGAGAAACGAGAGGCTTCGCTTGTACTTGCGCTTTTATTTGATTAATTGTTTTAGAACTGGTTATAAAAATATACCATGTAGTGCAGTGCAGGTCGGGCATCTTTTTTAAGCATTCCTTACTGCTCGATGGTCAAGTTGTTGTCCTGGAATCAATCCGCCGGGCACAGTGTTACTGCGTATTTTTCACAAGGAAATTCAAAATCAAAAGTCATTTATCCAAATAAGGCTGAGATCCAGCAATTTTTGAACGTCAAAGTTCTACATAAAGACAGGATGAATTCAAAATTATAGCCCATAGTGTGGAATAGCAATTAATACAACTGTAAATCGAGATGTATGGAAGAAAGCGATATGCTGTGCCGACCCCAAATAAATTGGGACTAGGACATCCTGGTTTATCAAATAGCAGTTCAGGCCACCAACTACATACTACAACATAGGACTTATAACTTCTGGGGAAATAGGTGTATTTGGAACGAAGTTCCTTATCGCACGTTGCGAAAGGGGGCTACACGGAAAAAATTTGGACCAAAAGTTGTAACGACACTTTTTTATCCAAAAGTTGTAACGACATTTTTTGCTATAGTTGTTGTTACTGCTATAGAGTTGAGTTGAGTTGAGCTGAGTTGAGCTGAGCTGAGCTGAGCTGAGATGAGATGAGGTGAGATGATGAAGTATAACTTCTTACGTGCGTACATAAGTACACACACACTTTTTTTTTTGAGTCTGTGCGTAATAGCATTTTTACATAAGACCGAGTCGGCAGTGCGGTGTATATTACAATATATTTGTTAATAATAAAAAAAAAATATTATAACTTATAACAAAAAAATATATATTACAATTCCTTCACTAATTAATCGAAAGGAACTTCGTTCCATCCGGGTGTCCCTTGACACCTCTCAAGTTATATCTTCTATGTTATATCAACATTGTCATTTCGGATGAAAGACGTCCACTGCTGGACTTAAACCTCCCCAAGTGTCGCCACAACGTCCGGTCCTTTGCGTATCGCATCCATCGGATTACCGTGACCGTCACCAGGTCATCGGTCCACCTTTTGGGAGCCTTCCAATCTTTCGGCCCCATCGACCATCTGTGCTTAGGTAACCTTGGTCCTCCTGTGGATCATTCCTAATTCAACTACGCAAGGAAACTCGGAACATGCCTCAGAACAGCCCTCTGCACTGCCCTTTGGGTAACTTAAAGCCTTCTTCTGTTATATACGCTCCTTAATGGACAGATATATCTACGACTTCTATTGATTTTAAATTGAATATCACCTCTAAATGACTAGTTTTATTTCTTTGAAAAAAATATATGTTACTCTAGCCAATTTTTTTCGTAATTTGATATGTGAATATTTGAAATAATATTTTTATAACATAGTGTAATTAATTTATAAAGTTATGTCTAACGCGGATAAAAAATTGAGAATCACGCAAAACTATTGAGCGTATTTTTATGAAACTTTCACCATTTTAAAGATAATTTAATTATTTATCTTTTAGTATTACGTGTTTTAGTGTAATACTTGTTGTTATAGGTATATAAATTAATAATATGTCTAATTTGGGACAGCGCTCCTTGATGGGCGAGTCTGGGTGGACGTATGACGCGTTGCGTAAGCTCAGCCACGGATAATATAATACTGGCGTAGCTCAGCACAGCACACGCAAGCTAACCACTCCAGGCCGTTGGCATTTATCTGCGTCTTAGATACAAGTGTCTTAGATACTTAGATGATGTTTAGTTCCAAATTCCACTGACTCAAAAGCTTATCTAACTTAAAAACTACCTTCCACATCCAACCTTAACCCTAAGAAAAACCTCTCACAAACATCCGTACATACAAGCAATCTCGAACTAGACAAACATGTGATACGACATGAAAGCGGTCCGTCTCTCCATTTCCCATCTCACAGCCTTTTCATACCTTTGTGTGCCGCGTATATGGGGCACCTGGCTTTTGTTCCCGGCTTGGCTAATATAGCGTGGCTTGCGTTTGCTAATATGAGAGTATTTTTACAAGAATAGAATAGAATAGAATAGAATACTCTTTATACAAGCTTTTATTTAACTGGGTATTTTTCCCATTGACAGCGATTTGGATGATTTTTTCGATGCCCAATGAGTTTTAAGGGTTCGGTACCCGAAGGGTCCAAACGGGGCTCCGTTTAGACTCTTCGGGTACTGCTGTCGCTCACCTCTCCGACTGTCCGTCGTCTATCACTAAATTTTGTTCCGAAGAATTTTTAAACTTCCCATTGACCTATGAACTTGGAATTTGGTGATAATGCTGACGTACTGTATGGATCAGAATGTTGGGCTATGAAAAAGACGGATGAAAAAAGATTGCATGTGGCGGAGATGAGAATGTTGAGATGGATGTGTGGGTAACGAGAATGGATAAAGTGAGAAATTAGTACATTAGAGGTACGAGTAGTTTAAAAGTGGCGCCAGTCACAGAAAAGTTGAAAGTGAGTCGTTTATCTTGGTATGGTCATGTGAAGAGGAGGGATGAAACACATGTAACTAAAAGAGTAATGAATATAAATGTAGATGGATAGAGCGGGAGAGGGAGGAAAACGAAAGATGGATGGATTGTGTGAGGAGTGATATGAAAGAAAAGGGAGTTACTGATAGCGTGACGGCTGACAGGACAGAATGGAAGAAAAAACGTGTTGCGCCGACCCCAAGTAACATGGATAAGGGCAGGAAGATGATGATATTTTATTAACAAATACCAATATATTGATAAATCGGATTTTTTCATTGCTACCCTAAATGTACGAAGTCCGACGACGACACGCACTAGGCCGGTTTTTTTTGCCGCGTGTACATATTTTTATTTATTTTCTTGTAGTTTTTTTTAAACTTTGTAATTATACTAATATAATAGATATTATAAAGAGGTAAAGTTTGTGAGGTTCTCGGGGGTAATCTCTGGATCTACTGAATCGATTTTGAAAATGCTTTTACCAATAGAAAGCCACGTTATTTGTGAGTGTCATAGGGTATTATGCATATGACACTCACAAATAACGTGGCTTTCTATTTTTGAAATCCACGCGGACGAAGTCGCGGGCGATATGGTAGGTGTAAATATTTTTTAAATAATTGTTAAACTTCGAATAAATGAGACAAAAAAAAATCTTTTTTACAAAATATACAACCGACTGCCAAAAAAGAAAATACACTTAAAATTTAAAAATTACTTTAATTTCGTAAGTCGGTGTTTGCATTATATTTCTTCATTAATTGACACCGAATTCCAAAATTAAAGTTATTTTTGAATTTTAAGTGTATTTCCTTTTTTTGGAAGTCGGTTGTATTAGTCCGGTGACATTGCAATATTATGATACCATTGCATCGAGCTGAGCGGATGATGTCGCCGGAGTGTAGGTACTTACACTCCCTGATGGCAAATGGTAGGACAGTTGAATTTGGGCTTTATGTATGTACGAGGGTCTAAAGCTTGATTAAAAAAGAAAAACTCTTAATTTTTATTTCAAATAGATTTGTTGGTTATTGTATATTGTAAATTAAGTGATTGCTCTGTTAGGCTTCGCTTAGAAATTCAGTGTTATAGTTTGTTTAGGAGCCTTAAACGATCCAATAACAAAAAACTTTTTTCAAAAAATACAACCGACTTCTAAAAATTGCAAAATAACTTTAATTTCGGAAGTCGGTGTACATATTTTTTTGTTTCTTCGTTATTTGACACCGACTTTTGAAATTGAAGTTATTTTGCAATTTTTAGAAGTCGGTTGTATTTTTGAAAAAAGTTTTTTATTTTTCACTTTTTAGTTTTTTTTTTATTATTGTTGTACACTAGAAGTAAAACTAAATATTAAAGTTATGCCTGAATAGATAATACCAATAACATGGAATTTGAACATTTGGGGACAACCAAAACGTCATCTGTGTATACATTTTTTTTGTTTATGTTGATTTTTTCGATAAGTGCTGAATCAATTTCGATAATATGGAACCACCTCTGAAGTATGACCTATCATAAAAAAAAGAATCATCAAAATCTATTCACAAATGGTGGAGATATCGCGAACCTCATCTTATTTGAAGTCGGTTAAAAATCTAAATAGAAACTAACGTACCTAGTATTAAAGAAAGGTAAGGAGTAAATGAGGTAATTTGTAGGAGCACTGATCTGACTATAATTTATTTTCCTCTGAGAGAAAGAAACACTTATCCCGGCTACTATTAGTGCTAGCATGACCTTTATCCCGGATTGCATTGTTCCTATAAGATTGGCAATGGGAGCGAGGTCACGCGAACAGCTACCTAGTCTCTGATAAAACGAGGGTATTACGCCGTGAACTTCCAAACTCCGGGCTAGCACTGAGAAATTTCTAATGGAGAAAACCCCAGGCCGCCTGGACCGGGGAATCGGACTCAGGATGCTCCCACTCAGCAGTTTCGCTTTGTCCCTCACCCACCATGAAAAGGACGAGGCGAGTGTGTTAAAATTTGTACAGGATAGTACTGAATTTTCGCTGACGAAGTCGCGGGCAAAGTGCTAGTCCTACTATGCGGAAGTTTGGATGGATGGATGGAAGGATGTTTTTACTCAATCACGCCAGAACGACAGAACGGATCTGGATGAAATTTGACACAGAAATAGATTAATTATAGTCTTGAATAGAACATAGGCATCGCGCGCACTCACACATTCTTATATTGTTATAGTCATCATCATTCTCATCATTCTCCTGCCCTTATCCCAATTTATTTGGGGTCGGCGCAACATGTCTTTTTCTTCCATACTCCTCTATTAGTCGTCATCTCTGTAGTCACCCCCTTTTTACCCATATCCTCTTTCACACAGTCCAACCATCTTTTCTTTGGCCTTCCCTTCCTTTTATAGTATTGTACTTATTTTCATTTTTTTTCTAAATTTTGTTAATAATTATGTAATAGTCTAAACAATACTTTTCTACTATTTTCGGGGAATGAGGGCTGGTTGTTCTTAATACAGGCTTCTAAGTAACCTAGCAAGGACATCAGATCGTAGAATTATATTGTTACCTACTTCTTATCTCAGATTTAAACTATTCTTAAATTTTCATCCTACGTAGTGTTGCCCAAATGCAAGACCAAGACGAGACTTAGGCCAGTCTTGGTCTTGGTCTTGCGTCAATACACCTGGTCTTGGTCTTGGTCTTGGTATTGCGCTCTCAGTCTTGGTCTTGGTCTTGGTCTTGCAGCAAGAGTCTCGCAAGTCTTGCAAGTCTTGCAAATACCTATTAGCCTATTGCTATTTATAGAACACGTTAGTTTAGATTTTAGATTATGATTCGCGCTGTAACACGTATGTAGTTACAGAATTATAATCATCAAAATCATCAATACAACCCTCCAAGTTCATAAAGGTCGAGGAATTATTTAAAAAAAAATGACTTTTTCAAGGTCAAACTCATTCCTCGACCTTTGTACTTGGAGGGTTGTATTGATGATTTTGATGATTATAATTCTGTAAGTACATAGGTACGTCTTACAACACGAATAATATTTCAATCAACAAACAATCTAGCACTGGCCTGCAAATTGCAAAAAAAATAAGAAAATTTGAATTTCGCGGGCTATCCTGGAGCATTCACCAATGTACAATGTTAATCAACCAATAAAAGAGGACTACAGGCAAAGCCTACCTATGCGGCCAAAATAAGGAAGTGCGTGTGTGTTGAGATTAGCAGATTTCATTAGTGTGCGTAGGTAAATTTTTTAGGCAATTTGTCGTACTCGTGACTGGCGCGCTTTGCTACGTAGGTACTGTCGTAAGTATACGTGTAAGTAAGAAACGATGTAGGTATCTACTACAAATAAACTTATGGAAAGCACTGACATGGCATATACAATTTTCAATCTAGCTGCTCACATTTTAGTACCTAGGTATATCACTCACTATCTATCATTTACCGATATTAACAATGATTATTTCGAAATCAAAATATTCGCAATTCAATAGATGCAAAACCTACTTAGTTATTAATTATCATCTCGCCCGACAGCTTTAAACGCTGTAGTGTTCGAATTCGAGTCAGTGTGAGAATGTATTTATACAAGAAACTCAGAGCATTCAATTTATACCTACTTACTGCTGAGACATTTTCAAGGTCATTTAATTTTATCCTCCTGTACCCAACCCTACCAAAATAGGTAACAATTTTGTGTGCCTCTGCCCGTACTCTTTGTCGGCGAATGCGGCGCTCAAACAGTGTCAAATGCTGTGATACACTTGTTGCAAACCGCGGCGTCTTTGTCGGTAAATTATCAAATAAGTAGGTATATAATACACCGACCGACCAACAGTTTATTCGCAGAACGTCACATTTTCCCAATCAACCTTGAACCTTCATGCTTTAGCAATAAAGTTGAAAATCTGTTAAAGAAATTTGACAGATTGTAGTAGCTTGATGTGCTGGCGTCTGTACCATAACATTGGCTGCCGTAGAAACTGTTACTAGACCTACTCGACTCGCTGTTAGTTTTAAATTTTGCTGAATAGAAGAATAATATAAACTTTGAAACATAAGTAGGTACCTACATAATGTTTATATAATTTTGTTGGCTATAATTTTAAGCACATACCAACCTACGAGTACTAACGTTAGATCTGCACATTAGACATAAACAAGCATAATATATTATTATAGGTAGATACCTACAAGGTATGAACTTTGCTAGAAAGTTATTCTAGGTACATTTTATCACATGGGATGATGGGAACAGATTTGTGAGTATTAACATGCTACCTACTTAATAAATAGTTGAAATATAATAAGTACTTACCTACCTAATCAATACAATACCTTTTAGGGTTCTTTCAGACGAGCGGCACGTTGCCAACTGCAGATACAACTGCAGGCCTTAGTTTATTGTTATGACGATACCTACGGTTTTGATACTGGGGAACGTCTCTCAAAATCGGGATTGAAACCAAATACCTACTTAATAACGCCCAAATCTCAGTTTGTCTTAACTGCAAGACGCAAGAGTCTTGCAGGCTTAAGTCTTGTCTTGCTCAAGTCTTGCAGGGTTCAGTCTTGGTCTTGGTCTTGCTGCAATAAGGCGGTCTTGGTCTTGGTCTTGGTCTTGCGAAAATGCAAGAACAAGACCAAGACTGCAAGACCAAGACCGATTTTGGGCAACACTAATCCTACGTTGTAACAGACTGAACCACTTTTTATGAAATAAATTAATATTATTCCATTTATTTCATTGTTTTAACACATAATTTACATTTTTTAAATATTAAAATATAAAAACATTTTAAAATATAAAAATAGTAGCCCACCGGTATCGGGATAGGGTCCAAGCTACCGGTGGTCAGGGCTCCTGAGAGAGGAACCTGCTAACAATGCGCGCCGTGTCCAGGAGTACTGCCTTCTGGATTAAGCCCTTGATCTAGCTGCCCAACGAGAGCCTCCTTAGGTGTTCGTCGAGACTCTTGGCCATTAAACCATTGGCTGTATCCACCTCCCACATGTCGACAGCCTCGCGAGCCAGATCAAGATACTTTGTTTGTTGATCTTTTTCAGCTTTCGCGAGGTTCTCATCATGAGGGACAGCTATATCAACAATCATTGTGCGACGCTCTAATCGATCTATCACCACTATATCAGGCTTATTGGCAACAATAGTCCTGTCAGTGATGATAGATCGATCGCAATAAAACGTGATATTGCCATTTTCGAGAACTGGATCGGGCCATATACACATACCTGTAGTACGGTACTTCCGATTCCACAAGATTATATTTAAGAGCAAGTTGTTATTATTGGTTTCAGTTATAATGGGCGGGGGTTATTGCAGTTCAGTTCATTAGTTCCATCAGCCTCTCCCATGTTATAAATGTCACAATCACATCATTCGGAATGTATCGGATGGATTTCCGGCTTATTGTTGAATAGATGAATCTATTTCTACCACAATTGAACCTGGGTGCAGCAAAGTTTGTACATGGAGTTTTACAGAGTGCAGGCACAGGCAGGTTTGATTGCTATATGGAATTTATACTTAGTCAACCTAAAATAAACACCAACCTGCACTGGGCCCGCGTGGTGAGTTATGGCTCACATCCTCACTTCATTTGAAAGACGAGGCCTGTGTCCCAGAATCAAGCACAGATTGTACTGTGATCAATTTTTTTTTTCTTTTGGCTTCGCATGTTTTGTGCATTTAGCCAGTCCAAAGTTTAGAAAGAATATCGTTTTTTAATACCACATGCAGTCACTTTGTTTTCCATTAGTGTCTTTGCAGTAGTTGGCAGCAAATGTATCAAATCAGCCTTCTCGGCAAGCTTCACTGAGGTAGTCAATGCTTCAATAAAATTCGCATCACGCCGCGGGGCACACGATGTACCTAATTGTTTTAAAATTATGTTGATTCGGGAGTGGTTTCGTTTATAAGAATTTGCGAATAATTAAAATAGCCACCGAACTAAACTCGACATAGTAATTTTATTTCTAGAGACTTACTGTTACAATGCACGCAATTTTGAAAACAAAACGACAAACATTATTCGCGATTCTTCGTTACCATTAGCAAAGAAAATATGTAAGTAACGCACCTACCTACTAGTTTAATGAAATTTTATACAGTTTCAAAACGTCTCCCTTCCTGGTGCGATTTAATTTCCCCAATAATTGCATGTTGACCAACCGGACGGTGTGAGTTTCACAAGTTTGCAACTGAAGCAGCTGAAACTGACTGACTGACCGGGGGTTGGGCAATATCTCGGCAATATGGTGGCAATAAAGAACACGGGTTTAATAGCGGTGTCGCAAAACTGCTGACGATCGATCATTTATCGCCTTGGTTAATAAGTATAGGCGATACTAATGATACCCGTCAATCTATGTGTAAAATGCCCAGTACGGTAAGGAAATTCGAATAAGCTAGGTACTTGACTTAAGGTGAAAAGTACAGGGCAGCCCGCGAAATTCAAATTTTCTCAAATTTTTTTCAATTTGCAGGTCAGTGTCAGGTTGTATGTTGGTCGGTCGTGGATAAATTCGAAACAGATTTATCACGCTTCTGGGCACTCAGGGCAGGGAAGGAACAAGGGTAGGTCTTAGTCAGTTTATAATAATATATTATAATATTTTTAATAAGAAGAATCATCAATACAACTCTGTAAGTTAGAATAACCAAAAATTCAAAAGCATGTGACATCTAGCAATCCGCACTAGGCCCGTTTGGTGGATTACAGCTTTGCAACGCACTCCCTCTCGCAGAGAGGAAGCCTATGTCCTCCATCATAATCCAGCCTTTTAATGGGAAAATTTAAGGCAGATTATGCTGAAAAAAGTATTTTTACTTGACTTAAGGCTTCGGTCGACCAACAGTGGAGGTGGGCAAGCCATATGATGAGTGACAAAGTGGGGAAGTTGAGCAAGATAGTCACAGAATGCTGCCCAAGGAACGGCAAACGAAGACAAGGCAGACAACACAGGATGTCAAGACGAAATAAAACTGACAACAGGACCAAACTGGTTAGGGTAGCCCATTAAGGGGAACAGTGGATGTCATTGGGTGAGGGGAGGGCTTAGCCCTATAGGCACACCGTATTAATGTGGAAGCGCCAGTCTAGCCCGCGAAAATTTGAATTTCTCTTACGTTTTTTGCAATTTGCAGGTCAGTGTCAGGTTGTATCTAGGTCAAAATTTTATTCGCGAGCGTAGCAAGTATGTATTTATAGAATTATAATAATTAAAATCATCAATACAACTGCCAAATGTAAGTATTTCATGAAATTATGACATTTGACATCAATTCTAAGTGAGGCACTACTTGCTACGGCCGCGAATCGTATTTTGACCAACATACAACTGTCAAACATACAACCGAAATCGTATTTTGACCAATATACTGACCTGCAAATTCCAAAAAACGTTAGAAAGTTTGAATTTCGCGGGCTACCCTGGAGCTTTCACCTTAAGGCGTTTATAGCCGCCAAGTGGCAACCTCATTGAATAAAAAATCGTAGCAAAGCGTAGAAAATAAATATTAAAAAATCCTATGTTGCGTTTGTTACAAAAAGCTTAAGGTATTTTTACGTTGAAAACAGGACTCAAAGTGTTTCGTATCCAAATTAGTAAGCAAAAGTACCAAAAACGGCCGTTTTAAACACTTTTGCTTACTACTTTGGATAAGAAACACTTTCGAGTCCTGTTTTAACAACGTAAAAATACCTTATCCGATTTATAACAAACGCAACATAGGATTCTGTAATCTTTATTTTCTATGCTAAGATACGAATTTTTATTCAATGAGGGCGCCACTCACGGGGAGGTAGGCCCTTAAGAGACTTTTTATCATAGACATTCTACGGATAACATATCCGTAGGACAATTAGAAGTCTTTAATTAGATTATCTGTTCATGGAACATGGTCGTAAAATTTAACATTCTCGACGAGTGACGAACGACTACCAGAAAAGACTCGTAGGTACTGTTCTAGGTTCTGGTGTGTAGAAAATAAACCCTGGTCTGCAACACTTTAACATTGTGTACACATCAACATTTTGACTTTCAGAGTATTTATTTGCAAACATAGGTTACAGGTACTCTGTGTGAGATGTTACATTTTTATTTTGTTAGGATTTTCAGATTATGTTAATGGCTGCTTAGATTTTGGTAAACAAATTATAGCACTATTCATTGATTATAAAAAAGCGTTTGACACTTTAGACCATGAGATCTTATTACAGGCAATGGACGAATGTGGTATAAGCGGTCCCACAAATAATTAGTTTAAAAACTACCTCATTAATAGAAAAATAAGCACAATTATCTCCCCTGTGGTTGGAAAACAGGCGGATTTCGATTTAGGTATGCCTTCTGGATCGGTGTATGGCCCTATAGGGTATATAATGCATGTGAACCGTGTGTCAAATGTCGTACAGAAATGCGAGGTGTTCATGTACGCTGACGATATGTGTCTTGTTTATGCCTCCAAAGAGGAGCTGAGGTACAAAAGGAGAGAGCTGAGGTACAAAAGGGTATACAAGATGATTTTGAAAGTATTAATTAGCAAATGGGCACATGACAATGGAATTATATTAAATCTGTCAAAGACTAAATGTCTGCACATACACTCGCCTTATAATCAAAATGCTAAATCTGTAAAAAATGAATGTTTCACAGTTACATATGAATGTTTTCATAGAAATAAATATAATTGTATCTGTCAAAAATTGGAATATGTTGATAAATTTAAATATTTAGGTCTAACAATAGTTAAGATCTTTAACTGGAGATTACATGTAAATGACATTTGTAATAGGCTAAGATTGGTGCTAAGTAAGTTTTACCACTTAAAAAATGTATTGAACAAGCAGACGTTAAGAATGGTTTACTACGCACTTGCCAACTCGCTAATAAGTTATGGACTCCTTGTTTACGGGCGAACCTTTAGTACATATTTAATAAAAGATATTAAGGACATACAAATAAGACTGATAAAGTTTTTAGTTAGTAAAAATGTTAAAGATAAGTGCAACAAAGAGTATGATAAGTTATTGCCCATCTGTAAAATTATACCCATAGATAAAAAGTAGAATATTTGGTCGGTCTGGAATATTATTACAATGATGAATATAAAGTTAATGTTAAAAACAAGTACAACACACGTAGGGTTAGAGAGAACAAACTGGTTCAACCACAGATAACAAATTATTATGGTAAGAGAACATCTAATTATTTGGTACCTAAATTGTTTAACAAAATAGATTAATTAAGAGAAAATGTAAAAATTAGTAAAGGAACACTTAAGACAAAATTAAAAAAAACATTGTAAGTATAGGATTGCAAGCAGAATTAAATACATTGTGAAACCATGACAGTATAATATATTATTATAAGTAGTAGTACATAAGTACATAAGGTGGTGCAATTTTTATGTAAAAGAACGCCTCTCGCCATCAAACGTAAAAGTTTGGCGAATTTAAAAATAAGTTACACCTCTTTATTGTAATTTCATTAATTAAATAAATTAAAAAATATATATATGTTCTCTATGCTTTGTCATTGGGCGTAAAAAATCAATTTCAATTATTTCATTATTTAAATCCTGTTCTAAATAATATACATCCTCTTTATAAATATATTCATCGTCAAGGTTTATTTTTCATGTGACTTCCTTAGATATCACAGTAAATATTAGACAGTTGATTTGGTTTGCTATTTTGCTATGATATACCTCTGACTGCAGCCTTATGTGCTGACACACATAATTATGGTCAAGCAAAAAGGGTCCAGTTCTCGGCATTATGTTTCCGAGATATACGCAGTTTTGTAACGTTGGGTGAAACATTGCATTTCGCGATATTAATGGATTATTTATTAACGCTCTCAATTATCTGCAAGTTCATATATTAAATGGCTTTATTATCATGTTTCTAAGTACCAGAAATTTCATATAGCCAATTTATTTTTTTATGCTTTTCCTCAAATCAAACTTTTTCAGAGTTTCAACTTCGAATGTCTGATAAAAAATGTGCCTGTTTTTTGAATATTTTTTTGCAATTGACTATTCTAGATACCGAATCTAGTCTCAACTCAATACCACTGGACCCTTTTTACTTGAACGCTCACATATATGTATTTCATTATTTAACCCACTTCGGGATGCAGTTTCCTACGTTTTATTAGACTAATGCTAGCGTAGCACGAGATGACCTACAATAACTGTTATCTATAGATACATATATATGTACCGACGGTATAGTCGAAGTTCCGCAATCATTGCATGACTCTCATTCTATGCTAATGGCTATCGATTAAATTCGATGATTTATGATACATAACCACAGTATTTTTCCATCTATACTAGATATTCATCATCAGCCTTTTAATGTCCTCACTGCTGGGGCTGGGGCACAGGCCTCCCCTCTGCGAGAGGGTGTGGGCCGTATCCACGACGCGGACCCAATTCGGGTTGGTGGATGTCACATATCTTCAAATTTTTGGTTCTACGACATGCTGGTTTCCTCACGATGTTTTCCTTCACCGTTTTGAGAGCAGTGGTGATGAAATAATTTACACAAAGTAAAGCGTATGCCTGGGTTTGAACTCACGACCAACAACTTGTAATTCGCGGCCAATACCACCGGGCCACCACTGCTCATACTAGATATTATTAAATTAATATTATAAACTAGCTACTGGTGAAAGAATTTTCAAAATCGGTTCAGTAGTTCCAGAGATTACATCCTACAAACAAACGTACAAACTTTTCCTCTTTATAATATTATTATAGAAGTATTCCACTTTTAAACAGCCGTATCATGCACCCTCTTTAGTTCAACCAGCCTTGAAACTTTTTTTTTGTAGGGTTGGAAATCATCCAATGACTTCTCCCGCTCTGGGTGGAGCGGGAGGGCGTGTCAGACTTTTACTGGCTAAAACCCACCCCTGTTCCTTCAGTTGCCTCTGTGCCAAGGGCCACGGTAACCCTATTTCGAATTTATCCGCGACCACCAACCTTGACCCTATGACCTCAATCCTCTTTGTTATTTCAATAAAACAATCTCGCGGTTGCCATGTTTACCGCACTATTGACAAAATTCTGACAGTTAACATTTTCACTCCTGACAAAAAGAATCACAAAAAAATGGTTTTCTAAGTGAACATTTACTTGGTTTTAAACATGAAGTTACTAAAATTTCACCTGAGGTATCATCCTCCAGGAATCACCATGGAATTCCTACAAAAGGGACTGGTGAAAAATAAAGAAATTGATTTACTGGATCTGAACTGCGAGTAAGTAATTCCAAAGGAATTTTTGGCTTCTATTTAGTTGAATTTTTACCTCTGTACATATAAAATTCAAAGTCCTGACTGACTGATATATCAACGCACAACCTAAACCGCTGGTCTTAGAGATTTAGAGAATAGAATAGAATAGAAAACGTTTATTCGACACAGACAACACAACAGCAACTAACAAAAGGTAAAGAAAAGAATAGTAGGTACACAAACATACAATAAAATTGTGCTGAGCGAGCCTATACCGATAGAGTTACCATCTCAGCATTTGCTGGGCGTTGGACACCCAGCGCTGGTTTTCAGTTGGCACACGGACGAGGGTAAATAAAATATTATATATACTGAATTAAATATGAATGTTTATGTACTCTAGTAATATTGTAATTAAAATACATAAATAAATAGTGTAAAGTAGTAGGAAATTATTGAATAATTTATATGTGCCACCCTGGATATGAAAGGAGGGTGTGTCCTTTGTGAAGACCAGGTAGGTATGCACTAAGAAAGGATTTTTTGAAATTCCAGCCCTGAGAGGGTACCCTGGCCTGCGGACGGTGAGTCATGGGTAGCTCGCCGTCCGATCAGCACCAGGCCCGAGAGTCGACGGCGCGTAGTGTTCCACGCGCGCCGAACAAGAGTTGTCAGCAATAAAGACGGGGCCCGTCATGGCCGATGCCTGTCCAGGGGTTGAGGATAAATTCGAAACAGAGTTACCTCGCCCCTGGGCACTAAGGGCAGGAAGGAACAGGGGTGGGTTTTAGTCAGTAAGAGTCTGACACGTCCTCCCGCTCCGCCCAGAGCGGGAGAAGTCATTGGATGATTTCCCACCCCACAAAAAAAAAGCCCTGAGAGGGTGAAATGGGGGTTGAAAGTTTATAACGGGGGAAGTACTAATTCCACGCGGGAGAAGCCGCTGACAGCAGCTAGTTGCGAGATTACTTGGACGTGCACCAAGAAGGTTGGTTTGAAGTGGCACCGGAAAAGAGTGTCTGGAAGGATATGAAGGCCCTTGCCCAGCAGTGGGACACTATAGGCAAATACAAAAAACTTTTTACAAAAAATACAACCGACTTCCAAATTTAAAAAAAATGCAATATAACTATAATTTCGGAAGTCGGGGTTTCTAGTTTTGTTTCTACGTTATTTGACATTGACTTCCGAAATTAAAGTTATTTTGCATTTTTGAAGTTTTTTTTTATTTGAATGTATTTTCTTGTAAAAAGTTTTTTATTTTTCACTTTTTATTTGTTATAGGTAAGTACCTCGATCATAACTTTCGTCAATGTAGTCGTCAATTTTCCTCTAGGGGTCCCGTTTTTTCATTCGGACTTTCGGAACCCTAGAAATGACAAATTAAAAACATGTCAAATAAAACCTATACCACGAAGAAAGGAAGGACGAAACAGTTGACAATAAATACTAGCTCCTATTTCATATTTACTGGCATTTTTCAACAGCTCAGACATTAAAGCCATAGCTCTACGCCTGTATCAAAAAGAGCCCCTCATCACCGAGGAGGTTCGAGACCAGCTGGAGCAATGCCTGGTCATCCTAAAGAAGAGGATCGAACACGAAGGTCCCTCGGGCAAGAGGTTCTACATCTACAAGACCCTGATGACGCATGTGCTTCCTCTTACCAATGTTGCCTTCGATAAGACTGGGGACAAGTAAGTTCTGTTTTGGGCCTGCAGTCTCGACATAGTTAACGATCGCGTAACCACCGAATTCGTTCGCTAAGAAATTAATGTTGCAAGGAGGCAAAACTTTTATGTCCTTTAATATTTTGACAAGTTACTACTTAGTTTTATGTACCTACAGAACGATGCAAAGACCCTTTTCGAACTTGGTGATGGATCTTTTACATCCTGTACTCTGTCCACAGATGTCTGACTGGCAGCTACGACCGCACTTGCAAAGTGTGGGACGTGGAGTCCGGCACGGAGACACAGACGCTCTCAGGACACCAGAACGTCGTATATTCTGTCAACTTCAACTTCCCAGCGTGGTGAGTACACTCACTCATAGATAGATAGCTCAGTATAGCTATCTATCTATGTATCTAGCAGACACTGTCAGGACAACAGCACGTCGTATACTCCGTCAACCTCAACTTCCCAGCGTGGTGAGTGTACTGAGTTATCTATCCACGAGCATCTATGAATCTAGCAAACACTCTCAGGACACCAGATGACCAGAACGTCGAGTACTCCGTCAACTTCAACTTCCCAGCGTGGTGAGTGTACTGAGCTATCTATCTACGAGTATCTATGTGTCTAGCAGACGCTCTCAGGATACCACAACGATGAGTACTCCGTCAACTTCAACTTCCCAGCGTAATCAGTGATCAGAGCTATCTATCGACATGTATCTCTGTGTCTAGCAGAAGCTCTCAGGACTCCAGAACGTCGAGTGCTGCGTCAACTTCAACTTCACAGCGTGGTGAATGTTCCCAGGGCTACAGCTGAAAAGTACTACTCAAATCAAACTACATTTTCGGTCACAATCCGAACGATTTTAAAGGAAATTAATCCATAAATTGTCTATTCGATAACTTCAGGAAATCAATGACTATTATATGACTACTATTGATTTCGTTAAAATGAAAAGCATTGCCATTAACATAGCAAGACAATTTTTTTAACTAAAACAGTTGAATTGGGTTCATCGTATTTTGAAGTTAAGCCCAATGAAATTGTAACAGACCCATGCATTTGGTACGAACGTACGAAGTAGGTAACTTAACATGATGCAGACAACATGAGAAAACAGATTTGCCCCGAAGTTTTTGGCAGAGTTGTACAACCACTTTACAATAGTTATGGATGGTATTTCCTTACTTACAACCGTCGTTATCACATTGCTAACTACGAGTATGTTGTCTCTCCCATAAACTATATTCTATTTCCTTAGCAACCGCGTTCTGACTGGTTCTTTCGACAAGTCTGCGAAAATCTGGGACCCGGAGACGGCTGAATGCCTGGCCACACTGCTGGGGCACTGCGGGGAGGTGGTGGCTTGTCAGTTCAATGCGAAGGGAGACCTGGCTGCCACTGGTTCCATGGACCATACTGCCAAGCTGTTTGATGTTCGCACTGGTAAGTATGCACTCTATTTAGTCAGTGGAACTGCTGGTCGGTGTAAGGAAGCTCAAAGATGTATAATATGGCATGATGTTGGTGTAGGTACCCTAATGTTTCCGGAAGAGACGTCGTCGGGTTCCGGAAGAAGAAGCCGCACAGTATGAGGTGTACCGCGCGGCGCGGCTTTGTGGCTGGCCATTCGCGAGTTAAAAACTCGATTCAGGAAAGAGATGTTGGCGACCCTAGATGGAAATCCGTGGGGGCGCCCTTATCGTACAGTCTGAGGGAAACTTTGTGCCTGGGCGCCCCCACTCACTGACAGCCTCGAGCCTCAGTTGTTGGAGGTAGTGGTCGCAGCCCTCTTCCTTGATAAAGAAGAGCACACACCGCCGCCGATGGCTTTGCTCACAGCCACAGAGTCGGAGGATGAGGACGTCCCCGAGGTAACACAACCAGAGTTGAGGACGGCCGTGATGCGACTCCGGGCCAAAATCTATGCCCCGGGACCGGATGGAGTTCTTGGCCAAGCACTCGTCCTCGCTCTGAAGGAGCTAGAGCCCCAACTGAGAGGACTCTACTCAGCTTGCCTTGAGCAGGGCCAATAGTGCTGCTAGACGAGGTCGGTAAGCTTTTTGAGAGGATAATGCTGCCCGCCTCGTCAGCCACTTGTACAGAGAGGGGCCGGATCTGGACGAAAGTCAGTTCGGTTTTCGGCATGGGCGCTCCACTACTGACGCCATAATGCGAGTGAGAGACCTGGCGGAGGAAGCGGTTTCCCGGGGCGGGGTAATGCTGGTGGTGTCCTTGGACATATCCAACACCTTCAACACCCTGCCCTGGACTTGTATTCGGGAGGCACTAAGACCACAGGGTGCCCCACTATCTTCGCCGCATCGTTGGGGGTTATTTGGCGAAAAGGTGTGTCACCTATAGGGGACGCGATGGTGTGGGCCGTCGCAATATGGCTTGCGGTGTTCCACAGGGCTCAGTCCTAGGCCCACCCCTGTGGAACATCGATTACGACTGATTGCTGAGGGCTGAGCTCCTACCGGGAGTGGACCTGACGTGTTACGCAGATGACACACTGATCACGGCCCGGGGGACCTCGTACAGGGAGGCAGCGTTGCTGGCGACGGCTGCGTCTCACAAGTTGTGGGCCGCATACGGCGCCTGGGCCTTGAGGTGGCCCTCAACAAGTCAGAGGCCATGGTCTTTCACGGCCCCCAACGGGCGCCGCCACTGGGATCACACATCGTGGTCGGGGGATCCAAATCGCTGTCGAGTCTACCATGAAGTACCTGGGATTGGTGCTCGACAGCCGGTGGGATTTTGGTCCCCACTTTCGGCGGCTGACGCCCAGGTTGATGGGTGCCGCGGGCGCGCTCGCAACGCTGCTTTTCAATCTGGGGGGCCCGAGCACCGCCTGTAGGCGGTTGTACTTGGGGACCGTGCGATCTATGGCCCTTTACGGGGCCCCGGTGTGGGCTTCTGACCTGACGGCCGGCAGCATCGCAATACTGCGAAGACAGCAGAGGGCGATGGCCGTCAGGGCTATCAGGCGATAGCGCACGATCTCCTACGAGGGGGGTTGTGCACTGGCTAGATCCCCGCCCTGGGACTTGGAGGCGAGAGTCCTCGCCTCACTGTACCGGTGGCGCGAGGAGGTGCGGACGCGGGGCGGTAAACCGATGCAGCGACAGATCGAATTGCGTCGGTCACAGCTCCGCGAGGTCATGGTGGCGGAATGGCGGGACAGGCTTTCGCGCCCTACCGCCGGCCTCGCTACCGTCGACGCGATCCGGCCAGTGCTCGACAAATGGCTCGGGAGGAAGCACGGCTCCCTGTCGTTTCGGGCGACGCAGGTGCTCTCGGGACATGGCTGGTTCAGGAAGTACCTGTGTCGCATAAACAGGGAGCCGGACGCTCGGCGCCATCACTGCATCGACTGTCGGGAGGACACGGCGCAGCATACACTGATAGAGTGTGTAGCATGATAGGAGCAGCGCCGTGCCCTCGTATCCGACTTGTCGCTGCCGGCCGTCGCTCGTTCGATGGATGGTCGGGAGCACCGAGTCGTGGGATGCGGTGATCTCCTTCTGTGAAGGCGTAATTTCGCAGAAGGAGGCAATGACCACTCTCCCGATCCGCAGCAGGCGTACCGGGCGTCGGCGGAGGGCGGACAATGCCCTCTTCCAGCCCCCCTAAACAGGTCCGCAGGGACGGTGGACTCGGGGTCATCCGCCGCCCCCCATCCAGCAGGACCCGAGGCGGCGGCGCGTAGTATTCCACGCGCGCCCCTATTAGACGTCGCGGAGGGAGGACACCTCACTCTCCCCGCGGGCCAGAGGTCGCCCGCATGGGCGGGCCGGCACTAGCCGGGGATCATGGAAGTCGTACTAGCTCTCACGATCCCCGGTCCAAGTATGGAAAGGAACACCGTGGTGAGTGGTTTTTAGTCAGTAAGAGTCTGACAGACCCCTTCGCCTACATCAGGCAAAGGACATCCATGAGGAGTTTCCACACCGGCAACAAAAAAAAAATGTACCCAAATGTCTGTCTGAACCATGGACAAAAGACTCGCTTTGAAACTAAATGGTCCACAAATTTTGTAAAAATCCGGCAAGTACGCGTCGGACTGCGCACATTTAGGGTTCCAAATGTATTTTTGACTACTTATTTGTATTTCTTTGTTTCAACAAGAAGCTTATACTGTGAAAACTTGAAGACTGTAATATCCAACCGTTTGCCTCTAAAACCTGTGTGACCGATGACGCACAGACAGACAGAAAGACGGACAGACGGATACGTGAGTTTTAGCAATAGGGATCCGTTTCGACCCTTCGGGTGAACCCTAAAAAGGGAACTCAATTTCATTACTGTAAACATCCTTAAAACTTTTGACTGCAAAACATAAAATCTATCATTTTTGTACTAGATGATTTCTAGCGTCTGACTTTTATCATAGTCAATGATATTTAAATACGTTACGCCATTGGGTAATGCAAACTTTAATCATTCATTTTCGGTTTACCTATTTTCAGGAAGTGAGATCCATACTTACACCGGCCACACTGCCGAGGTCATCGCGCTGCAGTTTGACCCCAACGAGGGTCAGAGGCTGATCACTGGATCCTTCGACGGCACCATATCCTTGTGGGACACCAGGGCTGAGGAGTAAGTTATGATTAAAAGCATGTCAGTTAAATTTGCTTTAAACAACCTTTATTTTAGTCGAAAGCGTGTCTTATCTCTGAAGAGAGCAATTGATCTTTTAATAAGATGGCTACGATTACCTGGCTGACTCAAGGATTTGCAAAGAAACCTGCTTAGTCTAAAAGAACTTACATAAAAATCGCTTTTTTTAGGCTAACTTTTAAATGCCTACGATAAATGCGTGCGCAAGTCATCACTGACAACACGTTGCTCTATAACATTTACCTGGCGGTTTTTTTTACTTTCAATACTACAATAACAACTGCCGTGTTTCCTTATCCAGTCGCGTATCTGTGCTCCGAGGTCACAACGGCGAGATCTCCAACGTGCAGTTTAACTGGGACAGTTCCCTGGTGGGCTCGTCTTCTCTGGACGGCAGTGCCAAGCTCTGGGATGCAAGGCAGAGCTCCTGTCTAGCTACTGTGTCTGGACATACTGATGAGGTAAGTAGACTGGACAGCCGTATGCTCTAAAAAACAAAAAATATTTACGAGAGAGTTGTTTATTTCCTGCCTTCACATCGAAGAGAAGGCAGGCAATAAACAACTCTCAAACAAGACTAAAATAGATATTTTTTTTTTTTTTGTTAAAAAGAATTGACATCTATATTAGTCATCTGTGGTAGTAGGTAATATAATAATAATAATAATAATATTCCACAACTATCACACAACGCCATCTAGTCCCAAGCTAAGCAGAGCTTGTGTTATGGGTACTAGACAACTGATAAACATACTTATATATTTCTAAATACATACATATTATAGATAAATTACACCCAGACACAGAACAAATGATCGTGCTCATTACACAAACATTTGTGCTGGGTGGGAATCGAACCCACGACCTCCGGCATAGCAGTCAGGGTCACTAACCACTAGACCAACAGGCCAGCCTAGGTATTGTTAATAAGTTATGTTTACTATTAAATTGTATAAAAAATGATTCATTTAAGCTATCTCACCTGATGGTAAGCGATGATGTGGTCGAAGATGGAGCACGCTTGCCTAGAAGTAACCTATTCACTCTCGACTTAAGGCTCCCAGGTTGTAGCTACCAATTAACATATACTTATATTTTAGCGTTATTTTTATTGTTCCAAACTGTTTCACTATCGTCCTTGTTGCCACTTGTGAGTCAAATAAATTGAACGTGAATTCATTAAAGAAAAAAGAAATACGAGGCCAATTAGGAGACTCAAGATCAGATTCAAATTAAGTATTTTTAGTAGAAAAAATTTCAAACTCTCTTGACAGCATGAAAAGCTGTCAAAACTAGTTTAACACGCACTTAACTTCAAATTACTAATTCAAAATCCGGGTGTTTGTCTTATCTACTAAAATATTCGCACTCTTTATACTTCAAGGTGCTAGATATCTGCTTCGACTGGGCTGGTCAGCGAATGGCGACGGCGTCGAGCGACTGCTCCGCCAGGGTCTATGACGTGAAGTCGGACTTCAAGGAGCTCGCCGTCATGAAGGGACATCGCGCTGAGGTGTCCAAGGTCAGTCATGGACAATACTTGGGTCATCATCATCATCATCATTTCAGCCGAAAGCCGTCCACTGCTGGACATAGGCCTCCCTCAAGTGTCGTCACAAAGACCGGTCCTGTGCGTCTCGCATCCATAGGCTACCTTGGTACTACTTACTCTAAATAACTGGCGTAATGTAGTTGGATGTAGGTAGTTCATCCTTCGGCACATGCAGTTTTTTTTTCCTTTTTATTTGTGGGGAAATTCTTATGGATACTCTCCGTCTGGGGAGAACAGAGGGTTATGTCGGACTCCTACCGGCTAAAAACCCGCAGTTCATGAGTCGGGCCCCGGTTTAGAGTAAGGGTTTTCTGAAATGACATACATCAGGTGGCAGCACTGAGGCGTCAGGTCCGAGATCCAATGTCAAAAACTGTCATTAGTTTTATTTTTTGGTTCCTTTTGAAACAGGCTAAGTTCAGAGACCATGCTGCCTAGTCATCAGTAGTGTATTTTTATTTTTTTTTCCATTAGAATGCAGATGTAACACATTCTAATGATTTTTTGCAGTATTTAGCAACAAATGTGTTGAGTCAGCTTTCTTGGTAAACTTCGCTGAGGTAGTCAATACTACAATAAAATTCTCAGCTCTATTTTACCGAAATCGCGCCTGTTTCAATGATTCCACATTTGACCAGTTGCGTAGACACTTGAGACACAAAACTACACCAATTTTACATCACAATATCCATTAATAATTAAAACAGCTACTGAAATTCACACGAGAAAAGCCCGCCAGAAGCTCTGACATTATTTAAACTGATTGTCATACTTACGTCATTATGTAACGTTTTCAAAGACCTGTCGCCTAAGTGGCGCGAACTGCAGGTGTAGCACGACCAATTCTATCTCTATTCTTTCAAGAATAGACAAAGTTCTTTTTATCTAACTTGACATCTATTCTGACCGAGCATCATGTTTTACATTGTAGACTTTTGTCGACTGAAGAATAGAAACACTTCTTCTCTTCAGTTTTAACATCGCCATGCTTAGGACGGTAGACATCTTTCTACAATCTGTCATTTTGTCTATTCTTTCGTCAACAAACCCCGTTGCTATGGGTGGTCATGCTACGCGTGCTGGTGGCGTAAATTGTCCTGAAAGGGTTTTCAAGAGAAAACACAAAAACAAGTTCAGTCTACAGCAAATTAACTATTTTTAGCCTATCCCTGGAAGCTCCAAGCAGTCCGTCTATCGAGGGCAGTAATGAGGAATAAATCACTCTAATATTATTTGCTTTTGTAACGCTAACTAGGTAATTGTCTATGTAAACAGGTTTGCTTCAGTCCAGCTGGTGGGTGCCTGCTAACCGCATCAGCTGATAGGAGTTCCAGAGTGTGGAACACTAACACAGGGAACTGCATTCAGGTACATTCCAGTTTGTCTAAAACAACCCAGCTAGATTAAATTGTACTGCCTCTCTATAGTTTTCTTCTTGTCTCTGTCTAGTTTTGTCTCTGGTCGTGGCTGTTATTTGTCGAGCTTTGACAGTCGTTACAGACAGTCAGAAGCCAGAAAATCTGGCACTAGTCTTGCCCAGGGGTACCATGTTACCCAGTTACTGGGTTGTGTAAGTCAGATAGGGAGCCATATACTACAGTACTCAGCTGCATCCGTTTAGTTTGGAATCTAACCCTAAAATACCCGGGCCTGGAGGACGACGAGCAGTGGGTAGCTCGCCGTCCTATCAGCACCAGGCCCGAGAGTCGACGGCGCGTAGTGTTCCACGCAAGACGAGCAAGAGATGTTGTCAGCCACCACTGACGGGGCCCATCGTGGCTGGTGCCTGCATGCCTAGGGGTAGCGGATAAATTCTGGAGATGAGTTACTCAGGCAGGGAAGGAACGGGGTGGGTTTTAGTCAGTAAGAGTCTGACACGCTCTCTCGCTCCACCCAGAGCGGGAGAAGTCATTGGATGATTTCCCATCCCCCTCAAAAAAAAAAACCCTAACATAGTTGTGAAAAGGCAGGCAGATTGTCTAGTTTTCGCAAGTGCGACGTAGAGATGTCGATTCTCCGAAAAAGATCTATTTTTTAATCGATTCGAATCCAAGTCTGTTAAATCGATTCACAAAAAAAAAAATCAGTCAAAAAAATCGATTTATTTATAAGTAATCAATCTTTTTTGTATTTGCTGCCTTTTTTTTTTTTTTGTATTTGCTGCCTGAGTTTGTATTTATCGTCTAACTTTCAGATAACTGAACACAGCCATATCCAAAGTTTTTGAATAATTAAGAGTAAAACTGACATTTCTTTACGGGTTTGGGTACATTCAACGTATTGTAAATCAAGCTTTATGATTAGTCGAAACAAAAAAAAATCAAATTTCTTCTTTCTAGGGTGAAGTATCGATTTATTGGATCGATTCAGTACTATGTATCGATTAATCTTATTAAACAAAAAATCGATTCTTCGATTAATTGATCTTAGATCGACATCCCTAGTGCGACGTATATGTATTCGTTAAACTTAATGGCGTGTGGGAATACCATCAACTTCCAAAGTAACAAGTATGTAGGTACCATACATCCCTAAGAAATAGCTTTCACACAGTTTAAATCATTAAATGGCCTAAATTATTGTACTTGACTGTACCTGCGCATACACAATTAAGTTTGACGAAGACTATACTAGACAATCTAAGGTGGTAGATTCTGTGTTCGTCCACCATTACACACATCATCATCATCATCATCATCATCATCATCATCATCATCATCATCATCATCATCATCATCATCATCATCATCATCATCATCATCATCATCATCATCATCATCATCATCATCATCATCATCATCATCATCATCATCATCATCATCATCATCATCATCATCATCATCATCATCATCATCATCATCATCATCATCATCATCATCATCATCATCATCATCATCATCATCATCATCATCATCATCATCATCATCATCATCATCATCATCATCATCATCATCATCATCATCATCATCATCATCATCATCATCATCATCATCATCATCATCATCATCATCATCATCATCATCATCATCATCATCATCATCATCATCATCATCATCATCATCATCATCATCATCATCATCATCATCATCATCAGCCCCACCACTTTATCCACTGTTGAACATAGTCTTCTCCTTTCTCGTGCCAATCCCCACGCTCCAGTACCTCCACTACAGTTTTTAGACGCCACACTACAGTTTTTAGACGCCACTCGGTCACCGCCTTTCTCCACCTGCGTACAAACATAATCTCTTCAAAGTTAGAGTGAACAGGCTTCTTCTGGGTAAGCTCGCTCCATCGTCGACTCTGTCTCTGTTGCCTCTGACCTAGACTAGAGTCAAGAGCAAACCCATCGCAAATAAAAAAAAAAGAATGGCACTCCGGGAGTGCTGACAGAAGTGAAAAATTGAACAAAAATGCCCAACGCGTCTAAAGAAATTTTTACTTCAATCCGCTACGCGATGCGCTACGAGTGCTACGATGTCGTAGCACTCGTATCGGGTCGGTGTCGCGCAAGTTCAATAGTTTTTCCCATCTCAAAAATGCCCAACGTGCCTAAAAAAGTTTTCAATTAAAAAAAAAATGGATCTAAAACATAATTGAAAACGTTCTATTCATCTCTGCTGATCCATCAATATCCTTGGAGAGCAGACGTGATGTTACCTTTGTGTTCACTACTTAAAACCCACACAGATGATGAATGCACCCATTGCATTCATTACATCACCTCCAAATATGTTGCCTACATCCTTGAGAAGTAATTGTGTCAAAATCGCTGTAGTTTTGGTAGTTTTCCTTCAACCCACGAACGGTTTAAAATAAGACCAGAACTAGACCGTTCAGGATGACAGAATGGAGTCTCATCGAATACCAAATAGGAGCGAGCTTTTGCAGTTGCAATACTGCAATGTTATTGGCCTAGCTAAATAGCTAGCCGTAAACGCTACTGCCGAACATGGTATCACTAGATTTTCCATTAGGGTAGATGCATATATATATATTTTATATTTCTGTGGGTAGATGACTAAAAAAATCTATTCAGTCCGTCAGTATTAACAAAAACTTAAGACGACACAGTCCGTTAAAATTTCGCGTAACATCACACCTAAGTCAAAACTTTAGCACTTTATTTATTAATCATCATCTGCCCGCGCCTTTTCCCAACTATCTTGGGGTCGGCTTCCAGTCTAACCGGATGCAGCTGAATACCAGTGTTTTACATGGAGCGACTGCCTATCTGACCTCCACAACCCAGTTACTTGGGTAATACGATATCCCTTGGTAAGACTGGATGTCAGATTTTCGGGCTTCTGACAACCCTTAACGACTGTGAAAGATCCACGATTGACAGCCGGGACCAACGGCTTAACCTGCTTTCCGAGGCACGGAGGAGTCTCGATATATTCACTAGACTATACCTGGGAATCCACTGGTTCTGAAGATATTGACGAGAGAAGAGAAGTCGCCATTTTTTAAACTTTTTTTATGAAAATGAATTTCAAGCGTTATTACTATTTTTTTTTCCAAACAAACATAACCTGAATTTTAAATTTTTCTTAACAAATTAAGCACTTGAAGTTACAAAAACGCAATGGATATCAAACGTATCCGACAAGTACCTACGCGGCTTAGAGCGAAGGGGCTTAATTCCGCTTGCTGGGTTCGCGTCACATTGCGCGCAATAAAAAAATAAAAAGTAAAAGTCGTTTCCCCCCGCTTTTCTTTTTTTTTTGTTGTGTTTTTTCTGTTTTTTTGCGTCATGTTTACCGTAAATAAACATATTTTCTTTCTTTTCTCTCTTTCCCAGCAATAATTTTTGCGCAAAGCTACTTTGTTAGATGTACGCATCCTGTAGCTTTGTGTAGTTGACGGCTTTGTGACGTGTCTTTTTACACCCTGTATATTTACATAAATACACACCAAACGCCCCCCCCCCTCCCCACCCCCGCCCCCACTCCTAAACTTTGAAGCACCTTTGTCATATTTTATTGCTTTGTTATAGCAAATATATATATATATATATGTTCAGTAGCAGCCGGGTTTTGTGCTTAACTAATAGTCTGCTTTTAACATTTCCTAACAAACCTCCACATTGGCCATTACATGACCAGCAGGCGTATTCGCTAACTCAGTTGACATCAATTTGATAGGCACTTTGCCGTACATTGCTGCTTTGACATATAGGAAAACCGTAATGCCTATTATAATCGATGTCCACCGAGTAATGTACTGCAAAGTGCCTATCAAATTGATGTCAACTGAGTTAGCAAATACACCTGCAGTACGACGACCCTTTGCTTCCAGGTCCTGTCAGGCCACCAAGGTGAAATCTTCTCCTGTGCCTTCTCATACGCTGGAGACGCGATCATCACCGCATCCAAGGACAACACCTGCAGGATCTGGAGATGATTGGACTGGTGGATGTAGACCATCCTCCAGGAAATAACAACCAACTTCTTTCGAAACGAGACTTTGAAATAGCAGGACCAGTTTGTAGATGGAACATAGTTGACAGTTACAGTAGGTTCCAAGAATGTGGTAATTACTTGGACTTGGAGCGTGGCTAGCATAGTATATTAAATATATTTATAGGGTGACAGAATGTGAGGCCAGGTTATAATAATATATTTTGTTACCACAGACGTGCGCCCAGTACTGCCGGTCGATTCTGTTCACAGCTCACCGTGAAAACTTAGGTGGAGTGAGCGTGAAGTGAACTGTCATTCCACCTTGATTATATGGATTGACAGCCCACTTCACGGTCACTTCACCTAAGTTTTCACGGTGAGATTTTACAGAATAGCTCTACTGTACAGTTGTCCTGTCAAATAAGAGCATTTTCACTATGCCATCTCGAGATCTGACACACACTTAGATTTTATTATTCTGCCAAAAATGTCTAATCAATACCCTATAACTTATTATTCATTAGTTAGTTATAATTTTGTACTTATATCTAAAACTTTTAGAAGTATTTTGTATCTGCTTTAAATCATGTCATATTTTAAATAATTAACCTTTATTATTTATCTTCTTAACTAGAACACTAGATCGATATCAGCTTGAGAAACAACTCTGGCGCGTAATGGACCATCATAATTGGTATATACAGGATGTAACGAAAATGGGTGCTCATATCCTAGATACTGCTTCTGTCTGTAAATGAACAACTTTCTTCAAGAAAGTTGTATATTTTGATTATACAGGCTATAACGGAAAGTTGTGGTCATATTTTAGAAACTGCATCTGGCCATCGATATGAACAACTTGCTTCAAGAAAACCTAAGGAAATTAACAAAAATTGTTTTTACCTCCCATACAAATATTGATCAGCTGATGATAACTTTGTATGGAAAGTCCAATTTTTTTTTTGGAATTTTCAGTTTTTTCTTAGAGAACGTTGTTCATATCCATGGGAAGAACCGGTTCCTAAAATATGACCACACCTTTCCGTTACACCCTGTACACTGGGGCTAATTAAAGTCCAATTACAAATGAAAAGGTTTTATAAAGAGTATCGCGGTACAGTAAGAAGATGGTCGGTTGACTGGAGTGACATCAAATATTTAAATGACCGAACTAGCTAACAAGCGCCTACCAAAATCATCATAGCACGTAAAACTATATTATACTATAGGGGCCGTCTCCACGAGCGAGAGAATCGCGGTTCGCGGTTCGCGGTTGTGTGTGCCTCTATCTGTGACAAATAAATGTTTTTTTCTTTCTTTCTTTCTATATCGTCCTGCCACGTATTTCTATACACTCTCTTAGAACGTGTCTACACACGGCGATGTTATTGCGGCGAGAGATTGTATAGGAATACGTGGCACGACGATAATATCGCCGCGATTCTCTCGCTCGTGCAGACGGCCCCTAAGTGTGAATTTGGTGTTTGGTAACTGTGAGGCGCTGCGCTGCAACGAAAGCCATAGTCAATTTCCATAAATTGGACTTACTACCGTAATTATCAGCTGATCAAAATTAACATTTATTTATTGGATTTTTTTTTAAGCCCAATTTTTTTTTCGGAATTGTTTATGACTTTCTTGAGGGAAGTTGTTCAGTTGTATGGGCAGAAGCAGTAATTATAATATGACACCCAGTTCCGTTACATCCTGTATAGAGTATGATACTTGGGAGTTCTTGGTAGTTTGCACAACCACCTTCCTTCTATATCCCGCCTTCTTTTCCTGAAAATCCTCATTGAGTGACCTGCTTTTCATGAAAATCATCGTTGAGTGAACTGCTTTTCACGAAAATCATCGTTGAGTGACCTGCTTTTCATGAAAATCATCGTTGTGACCTGCTTTTCATGAAAATCATCGTTGAGTGACCTGCTTTTCATGAAAATCATCGTTGTGACCTGCTTTTCCCGGAAACTCTCATTTACGAATGCGCTAGAGTGCGATGGAAGAGGCGACGTGCGGAAGGCAAGGTGTTACTATTTTTGGCAAGATTAGAGGTAATTTTGATCATCTCGCTAAGTTTTTTATACGTATCCCACCGTCCTACAATACAGGAAATGCTAGAGTGGGGTCTAGGGTTTACATTTAATTGCATTAGGTTTTCTCTTGTCACAATAAAGAAAGAAAGAAAGAATAATTGTACATTCATCATAACTTAAATAAAACATGATTTAGATAATTTTCTCAGAACCACTCTTGAGACCTGGATTTCGTAGGGTTATCAAACCAACGTTAGGTTCAGCTTCGGCCATAAATTGACCTTCGAGCGGACACTATCAAAGCTATTTGTGACCCGCGAGAGGAATTTGTAATGCCATAATGATGTTTGAGTCAAAGAGAGACGTCACGAACTGAGTCACCGGAGGAAGGAGATGGGTACTTGGGTGGTGGGTCGAGGGAATCAAGAACGGATCGTTAGAGTGTAGCAATGAAGGGGGCGATGTTAAATACAATTTAAAGTTGTCTCCCAAAATAAGCGGCGATTTAATACACGCTGACTAAATTATATGGCAAATCAGTGGCAGTCAATGATATTATATGTAAAAAAAGAGGTAGATATTGTACTAGCACGCGCAAATTGTTGCAGACAAATTCAAACAATTGTCGCAATTTGATTTAGTCGGTCTAACAGCAGCGAGCGAAAAAAAGCGTGTCCGTGGCGTCGCAATAGTGAAATAGAGTAAAAAAGTATGGTTCCAAGATAAAGAAGAGTGAAGGAATGTCATACCATAATTACCTGTACACTTATGTAAGGACATTTGTAATAACAACTCAACGACATCTGAACACCGCTTTTTATGAACGTAGCGTATTTTTCCTTTATAATATGATTGGTGGCCTCCCTTTCAAATCCAGGAACTCTTAGTACCGGTAAAATTAGTCTAATTTAGCTTTGCACAGGTACAAATTATACACCTAAACCTTCCTCATGAATCACTCTGGGTATTTGTGAAAACCGCATGAAAATTCGATTAGTAGTTTTTGAGTTAATCGCGAACAAGCAGACAGACAGACGCCTTTTATAGTGATGTTAAATAAAAGAGTTATCCGATATCGCTGCTGACCGAACATAAAACCCACTGATTTTCTATCAAAAATGTTGTTAAAACATTATCTTGAACCATCAACTATTCTATCTATCCACTGACACGTCCAGCCGGCGCCGTTGCACATTCCTCCAACGTCCCCCCGCACGAACGGGAATTTCTCCGCGCAAGCGCCCCGCGCCATTTCCAAATAAAAGCTCTATTATTTAATAAACTAAAAATGTTAATAAATGATCTCATTAATTTTATATTTAAGTTATCTATAAAAACCTGCATAATGATAATTTAACTATCTTCTTCTTCTAATATATAAAAATCTCGTTTCTCTCGTTAGTTTAACTATATAATATATCATACTAGCTGAAACGTTGTTCTACGATTAAAAAATGGGGGGTGAGGTAGGAGTGTGAAAAATATTATCATAAATTAATATACAAAAAAAATCGTTAAAATCAGTTGAGCCGTTTCGGAGGAGTGTTACTACAAACACTGTGACACGAGATTTTTATAAATTAGGTTGTCATTAAATTTTGTAAATCAATCATTATTTACCCACGTTATTTAGTAAAATATTCTCAAAATTTTAAATATTTTGTATTAGGTACCTAGGTAGCTACATTTAAATTGTAGATTTGTTTACATAAAATAATTTATTATATTTAACTTTAATCAGCTGTTAATTAACTTACATTAAATTTTTACCAATAAATAACTGTGTTACTATTTTATCTGTTTCTCTTCTAATGTTTTCATAAGTTTGGAAAAAAATCATACTTTGTTTGGGAACACATTAATTGTGCGTACAGCTAAGGAGTGGAATTCCCTGCCGGAGTCTGTGTACCCTGATAGCTTCTACCTAGGGGTCTTTAAGTCAAGAGTGAACAGGTTACTTCTAGTCAAGTGTGGTCCATCCTCAACCACATCATCGCTTACCATCCAGAGAGATCAAACGCGAACCTAATCGATCATAAAAAATACTACATCCAATATTAAATCATGTTTTACTTGCCTGTTTCACACACAATAGTATTTATTATTGTATTTTTTATAATAAATATTTTACAAAAAAAAAACTGGCGAAGTGCGTGTCGGATTTCGCACATTAAGGGTTCCGTACCAAATATTGGTATTTGTTAGTAAAGCATACGTAATTATAAACATTATCACCAAAAAAGTTCATAGGTCAATAGGAAGTTAAAAATTCTTCGTAACAAGATTTTGTGACAGACGACGAACGGACAGACGGACAGACGGACACGTGAGTGACAATAATAGGGCTCCGTTTGTACCCTTCGGGTATGGAACCCTAAAAACTAATTAGTCCGTCAGTGAAATAACCAAAAAATATTGGACCCGTATATTTTCTTTTACAAAATGAGAGGGCGATGAAATGTCACGTGACGTCACGCGGTGCAACACTTTTTACCACCAAAGTGACGTAACGAGCATCGATAAAACGCATCAAGTTCACACTCTTGAACTTTGATGCGTTTTATCTTTGTCATTTTTATTGGTTTGGCAAAGCAAAAAATACGTGTCCAAAATTTTTTTAGTTATTTAACTGACTAATTAGATTTGTTTAGTAAAATACCTCATTAGTAGATATTTACAGGTTCGCCCTTGTCCACTATCCTCTATCACTATCACTAACCTTCGCCTGGTGGTAGCTAACCTGCACCAAAACTACATTAGGTACACAATCCATTCATAACATTTGAAATATTACGTTTATTTGTTAGTAACCACAAACCACGATTAAACCAAAACGTTACTGTTTTCCCTGTAGATACCTAAACTAAAAACCGATAAGGGTCAAATTTTAACACAACTATAATGTACACTCAACTGCAAACTATGGTAACAATTCGGCATGACAGCGCTTTTATTTCAACTAAAAGCTGTTTTTGTGGTTCATTGTGTTAATTTGGCGTGCATTGTGTCTACAGTCCCTCTATATTATATTACTGTCTGTGCTACAGTTACTGTTCAGTTTTAAATATTTTTTTAAACTAATAATTTGTATACCTTTTTTTTTGGGTGGTGGGAAATCATCCAATGACTTCGTCCGCTCTTGGGTGGAGCGGAAGGGCGTGTCAGACTCTTATTGACTAAAACCCAGCCCTGTTTCTCCCTGCCCTGAATGCCCAGGGGCGAGGTAACTCTTTCGAATTTATCTTCAACCCCCGGGCAGGCATTGACCATGACGGGCCCCGTCATGTATACTGACAACTCTTTGAGGCACGCGTGGAACGCTACGCGCCGTCGACTTTCGAGCCTGGTGCTGATCGAACTGCGAGCTACCCATTACTCGCCGTCCGCAGGCCCGGGTCTACGGTGGCCGGAGATCGTCTCGTGGCACCGGAAGCCCTTGGCGTCTCCTGCGGTGGCTGCTGCTGAGGGCGTGAGGGCGAGGCTGTTATTGCAGCCTCTCCCTTACCCGTTCCGCCTCCTCCTTCGCGAACATTACTGCTTCGCAGAAGGAGGAGACTGCTTCCCATCCCCTCTCGCTCCATACCATGGCCTGGACCAGAGCCGGGCGCGAGAGATCGCTGCCGCCGATCGTCTGCACGAGGACACGGCGGGGCTCCGCCCAAGCGGGGCAGATCTCCACCGTGTGCTCCACCGTGTCCTCTGGGCGATCCTCACAGTGGGGATATCCGGGCGATTCCCTCCGCCTTATCCTACACAGGAACCTCGTGAAACTTCCGTGTCCGGTAAGGACCTGCGTCAGGCGGAAGGTGAGGACGCCGTGGTGCCACTCCTCAAAGAGGGGCACTACCGCCGCAATGGTGGCGTGCCCAACGCTGGGTTCGCAACCCAGCGTTGGGCAGTCGCTCTCTCCATGTCGCCATGAGATCCT
The DNA here is from genome assembly GCA_951329385.1 of Polia nebulosa. NCBI lineage: Eukaryota > Metazoa > Arthropoda > Insecta > Lepidoptera > Noctuidae > Polia > Polia nebulosa. Next base: position 2,565,252 of record OX589588.1, on the reverse strand, counting down.
GCCGGACATCTGTACGCCGAGCCGCGAGGTTTCGCGGCAGCTGAGTTTCGCCCCAGCAATTATTTGTACATCTGCTTATCCATTTTACTTTTGTCATTGGCAGAATAGTCGACAACGGCTCTGCTTGCCACTAATAAAAAACTGTGAGTCGTAGGACTGCACGTCAGAAGTGAAAACTCCTTAGCTTCACGCGACATAACTTCATGACTCACATACTGGAATGCCCCATGTGCCCATACTCTTGCACTATGGAGGACTGGAACGCTACAGACGCTGCAATTGATCTGGCCAGTTTCTGGGCCCAAAGTATTTGAGAGTTAGGGAACCATTGATTCGAAAGAAGAAGAAGCTTCACGCGATGGCGCGTCTTCGCGTGACGGCGGTCACGCGAATCAGTGCTTTTTCCCCATCCCAAATGTGCCCAACGTGCCTACGTATTAATCATTGGTTATACACACACATCTGTATAATTATGTCTGACCGTGACGGTCACTCGAGTTCAGTGCTTTTTCCCCATCCCAAAAGTGCGTAACGTGTCTAAAGAAGTTTTCACTACAAAAAATAGAATAGAATAGTTTGACGTGCGGTTGAGAGTACTAAATGTACTGGGAGCACCTAGCGGTATGTACACTGAGTAGGTTAGGTACATCCTGGCGGCTGCCGAGACAGGGGTCAAATGAACTCAGATAATGACGATATGCTCTATATACACGAACAAAAGTGATACGAACATGTTATTTTTCAATGAAAAAAATGCTGTACAAAACTAGATGGTTCTTTTTGTTAAATGATAAATGATTTTTATTTTATAAATAGGTTATAACACTTTTACACGTCATTATTTGTTGTTAGTATATGCTAGATGTGGCCGCTATTTCCTAGCTGACTACTCTGAGTAGAAACACCGAAACAAACTCAGACCGTTGACCATGTGAGGGAAGCTCAACGGAGTGGCCCTCACGGCCCTGGCCGCTATCACCGCAGGAGAGGTACTGGGCGTAGGACGTCGCGAACTCGCGAGAGGATCTCCGGCCACCGTAGAGCCGGGCCTGCGGACGGCGAGCAGTGGGTAGCTCGCCGTCCGATCAGCACCAGGCCCGTGAGTCGAAGGCGCGTAGTGTTCCACGCGCGCCTCAAAGAGATGAGTGAAAGCCACCACTGACGGGGTCCATCGTGGCCGGTGCCTGCATGCCTAGGGGTTTTTTTTTTTTTAGCGGATAAATTCTGAACATGAGTTACCGCACCCCTGGGCACTCAGGCAGGGTAGGAACAGGGGTGGGTTTTAGTCAGTAAGAATCTGACACGCCCTCTCGCTCCTCCCAGAGCGGGAGAAGTCATTGGATGATTTCCCACCACACAAAATAAAAAAAAATAAAAAAAGACCGTTGACCATGAAAGTTAAACATTTAAATAAATAGATAGAAACATGTTTCAAAGTCAGCTAAAGAATGTTTTTGGTTAATGTGACACCAAATTACAATAAATAATGAAACTTACCAAAGTGTTGTTTGTAGCAAAAATAATTAAAATTGTTATTGTCACAGCTGCAGTATAAATTCTACAATTAGTGAGAAAACCGTAACAATTATATAAGAAACGTGATGAATCAATAAGTAATTTGTGGTACCTACTTTGTAGTCAAAAAACTTTTTTTACAAAAAAATACAAGCGACAGCCGAAATTAAAGTTAGTTTGCATTTTTATGTTTTTTATTTTGAAATCGCTTGTATTCAAATGGGACCACCTGGGAAGTATAACTTTAAAAAAAAAAAAGTTTCCAACTCGGTTCAGTCGTCTTCGAGTAATCGGGAAACAAACATAAAAAATAAAAAAAGACGACGAATTGAGAGCCTCCTCATTTTTTTAAAGTCTAAAAACTAAAATGTGGATTACCTACAGAAATTACACACTGAGTTGTTTCCACTACAAACTAACTCGCAACTAAACAATACATAATCACTTTTCATTTACACAACTCATCAAAAAACTGGGCAAGTGCGTGTCGGATTTAGCACAGTAAAAAAAGGTTCAGAACCCATAATGTACGAACCACCTTAGATTGGCATTTGTTAGTAAAGTATACGTAATAATAAACATTATCACCAAATTTCAAGTTCATATAATTATGTCAATGGGTTAATTATGGGTGGGTTAATTATGTCAATGGGTAGTTTAAAAAATCTTTGTAACAGAATTTTGTTACAGAGGGACGGACAGACAGACGGACACGCACAGAGTACATTATAACATATAGCCGACACGTGAGTGACAAGACAACAATAGGGGTCCGTTTTGACCCTTCAGGTACGGTATCCTAAAAACTTTAACGTTTAAGGCACTATTAGCTGTCAACGACCTTGAGTGGTTAGCTTGCGTGTTCTGCGCTGAGCTCACGTAACGCGTCGTATGTCCACCCAGTAATAGGACTCGCCCATCAAGGAGCGCTGTCCGAAATTAGACGCATTATTAATTTATTACACATAAAACAACAACTATTAAATTAAAACACTGAGACTAAATTATAAATAATTAAATTGTCTTTAAAATGGTGAAGGTTTCATAAAAATACGCTTTATACTTTTTACGTGATTCTCAATTTTTAATCCGAGTTAGACATAACTTTACAAATTAATTACACTATGTTATAAAAATATAATTTCAAATATTCTGAGATCAAATTACGACGGAAATTGTCTAAAGTAACATATATTTTTTTCAAAGAGATAAGACAAGTCGTTTAGACGTGATGTTCAATTGAAAACCATTAAAAGTCGTTTAACTGCACCTTAATAAAAAATTCAAACACAACTTGCACGACTTTTCTCCACAACTATACTTCGCATTGCATAACCGAGTATAAACGCTCCGCCGAGCGAGATCACTCATTATCACATTGGAAACCAAACAGAATGGACGTGTCTTCATAATTCAAGTGAATCAAGAAAACAACATGTTACGACTTATATTTTTAACCGTAGTGACGTTAACTTTAGTGAACGCAGAATACAAGTATACAACGAAATGGTTTCGGGTTCCCCTCGACCATTTCGGGTTTCAGAGGAATGAAACTTTTCAAATAAAGTATCTGGAGAATGACGATAACTGGGACCAAGGCAGTGGTCCCATCTTCTTCTACACGGGAAATGAGGTGAGTTTTTCATATACCCTCTTGTTTTTAGAACCAAGAAAGTGGTTCATTTGTTTTCTTGTAGTTTTTCAGCAGTGATTTAGATTTTCAGAACGTTAAATACTTTAAATCAGTTTAGTCATTGTGTTTGTATGTTGTTGTTGTTACCTACTAATATTAGAAATGCGAAAGTTTAGATGGATGCTAGTTTGTTACTGGATCACGCCTGAATCGCTGAACGGATCTGGATGTAATTTGGCACAGAGATAGATTTTAGTCTAGAATAGCACTTAGGCTACTTTTTTTGCCAGAAGCATGTTCCCTTGCAAAGCCGCCGCTGACAGAAGTTAGTTTTGTGTAATAGATAGGTATAACCTTACCTACATTATTGCTTTGAGATGTAGGGTAGGTAAATAAGGTACAGTTTAAAGGAAACAAGGTACCTATTGTTTCCAATTAATTTGTAACAATAGCTGTGTTTAAAAACTGTTTAGGTTTGGTCTACTTATTACATAGTGTTTTTATCAGAAAACGTACCTACCGTTTGTTACAAATTAACTAAATCGTGTTATATTATATATATAGTAGAAAAAATATAGTTGTGGTTTTGTTAAATGCCTGTTCCTTGCTAGCTGTTAACGTCCGTCTAGATGTAACAACTCGTTACTTTTATTGGTAATTTTTTATGCAAGAAGTTTCAAACAATAATTTAATACACGATTGTATGATTCAATTCATCGCATAATTCTACAAGGCAGTGTTATCTAGTACCTACTTCAGAGTTATTTTAGCGTCAAACGCAGCCATATCACACGAATGTTTCGTTATCTGAGTCTGTTTACATTTAGTAAAATAGGGCGTTAGCTCAGTTACTCTGACCCCCTATAAAAAGTTCTCTCCGGTCGAATGGTAGACAATGCTCCATTAATCTCGGGTTCGATGCTCGACAAAAAATTTATTGCTAACTGTGAACTTCTTTATGCTTTTTTCAAGGTTATTTAAACTACCGTTTGTATTCTGTGAAGCTCATAAATAAAACTGACTACAAAGTTGTTACATATCACTGCAAGATTGTTTCAAGGAAAATTTGAAACTATGTTCTAAACTACGTCAGTATCCTTCAAAATTCAGTCACCTAGGAACTATTTGTCACCGTATAGTCACGTCACCATGATCAGCGCACTCCCATGTATCTTCATAGCGCTCGACTGGGTAACAAAAAGTTACGGTGACAAAGATCTCAAGTCACTCAAGTCAGCGGCTAGCCTTAGTTGTACTGTACCCTATACCTACTTGTTTTGTTGCAAACTTATGAGTATGACACAAAGAATTAACAAATAAAACATCAGTAGTTATTGATGACATTATTAATTATTAAATAATGTAGATATACAAATGCGTAATATCACCTGTTAGTTATTTCCCCAAACTGCATCTACTCTTTTTTTCTTTTTAGTTAGCCCGAGCTCCTGGGCTAAGGCCTCTCCTCATTCCTTCCACATTTCTCTTAGGCTCTGTGCTTCTTTAGGCCAATTCGCCAGGAAGTCATCTAAGCCGTCCCGCATGACCAGGCCCGAGAGTCGACGGCACGTAGATTTCCACGCGCGCCTCAGAGTTGTCAGCAAAACATGACGGGGCCCGTCATGGCCGATGCCTGCCCAGGGGTTGAGGATAAATTCGAAAGAGTTACCTCGCCCCTGGGCATTCAGGGCAGGGAAGGAACAGGGGTGGGTTTTAGTCAGTAAGAGTCTGACACGCCCTCCCGCTCCACCCTACAGCGGGAGATGGCATTGGAAGATTTCCCCCCCCCCCCCCCCCACACAAAAAAAAAGGCGTCCCGCCATCTACTCGGAGAGCTCCAGTATTGCGATATACGAGCTTTGACGGCATCCGACTGACATGACCTGCCAGTCCCACTTCAGTCTTCGTCAAATTGCATCGACTTATTACAGAAATAAAGTTAATTTGTTATAAATTAAGACAAGATCATGATGATGGCACAGCATGACAAGATTAGACACTTTACTGTCAAAATATTTATTGTTATTATGAGATATGGTCTAATCTGTAAACTGGCACGTCATTGCGCCTGGTATGTGTTAGTTCTGTCACCGGGTACATTTTTACGGGGTTTTTCGTGAAAGTTAACAGTTTATTTTATAAAAAATCCCGTAAAAATGTAAATTCTTTATTTTCAATAAGGCTCAGATACATAGTAAATTTGGATGTGATTTATTTTATTTGAAATGATCTAGTTACCGAGATATTATTATCGAGATATACTCTCGCAAGGTTTATTATAATCTAACTGTATTTGCAAAATATCCGGTGACTGATATTATATATATTAAATTAATTATAGGTTTTAACTATAGCCGACATTGCAGCACCGCTTTCTCCGCAAGATAGTGGATGCCCCCTACTTTGTGAGGAATGAGGATCTGCATGTTGACCTCAAAATCCCCACCTTGCAGCAGTTCAGGAAACGCTCCACCCAGCGCTTCCTTGAAACTGCTGCTAAGCATCGTAACCCCCTTATCGCATCGGCTACTCGATACGTTCCCTCTCAAATCTCTAGGATACACCGCCCCCGGCATACCCTTCTAGTCCCTGACGATGCTACCACCCTGCTCCAAGAGAGCCGTAGGGAGACTAGCACCCTCAGAAAACACATCAGACCGCCGATTTTCCGGCCTCGCCGGCGAGGCCCGTCGCGAAATCTAAGTCATTGTCCTCCCCGTCTCTCGCCAGCACGTGCCGCTGAGCCTGTAAATCCCCTAAATAATGGACATCTGATCCAGCCTTCCCTTGCTGCCCCCCCAGTGACGCCCTAAGCCGAGGCTCGTACCCCGCAGGGGGTGCCTTTAGCGTGGTCACTTAGTTTGTAAGTTTAAAATAAGTCCTGGCTGGAGGTTTTAATAAATTAAAGCCTACACAGGCAAGCCGGCAGACGACAGCCTCAGAGGCTGACCTGCAAGATGCCCCACAAAAAAAAAAAAGATAACTATAGGTTGGGAAGATACTACTTAAAACTATACAGGCTGGAAACTTGCAGCGGGGCGGTAAGGGGAACTAACATAACCGTAGCAGCTACACGAAAAGGGTCTTAGGAGACTATCCATAATTTTTCGTGAAATTTTGATCCCCATTCAAAGATTTAAAAAAAGTTACATTTAGCACGAAAATGGCAACTTTACACAACATTTTTTTGAAGCCAAACGATCCTGTTTCTAATACTAATCAAAAATTTCTATGGGGCCAACCCAGGTTGGAGTACTAAAAACGTCAGAAATTGCAAAAAACTTTTTACTTATTAAAACTTATTCCCATTACCATGTATGAAAATTTTACACATTTTTTTTTACATCAATTTTATTGATCCTGTTTTTGACACTGATCAAAAAGTTCTAAAGAACAAACCATCGTTGGAGTACTATAAGTCCGAAGTCGTTAAAAAAACATTCTAGATACCCATCATCATCATCATCAGCCTTCTAATGTCCCCACTGCTGGGGCACAGGCCTCCTCTCTGAGATACGAGGGCGGGTCAATAAGTCCGTGACTTTTTGAATTTCTGACCTCTTTACTGAAAAAGCAACACTACTCCTGTCAACAGGCATCTGTCAGTTGACTCCTATCAAAATTTGTACTTGCTGCGTCAGTTAGTTTGTGTTTGACAGCTAGCTTTATCAGACTACCCAGTAATTTGAGGAAAAAATGGAAAAAAGTGAATTTCGTGTGCTTATTAAGCATTATTTTTTGCGAAAAAAACCACTACCGAGACCAAGGCTAAGCTTGATAAATACTATGGGGACTCTGCACCATCGATTTCAATGGTAAAAAAGTGGTTTACTGAATTTCGTTGTGGCCGTACAAGCACTGAAGATGCCGAACGTCCTGGACGCCCAGTTGAGGTCTCTTCACCCGAAACAATCGAAAAAATTCACGATATGGTGTTGGCCGACCGAAGATTGAAAGTGCAAGAGATTGTGGAAGCCGTAGGGATCTCGCATGGCTCAGTGGTTTCAATTTTGAATGATCACTTGGGCATGAGAAAGCTTTCCGCAAGATGGGTGCCGCGTTTGCTCACAGTCGACCACAAACGCAATCGTGTAACAACTTCACAGGAAGGTTTGGCGTTGTTTAATCACAATATGGAGGAGTTTTTGTGCCGTTTCGTAACCGTGGACGAAACATGGATCCATCACAACACACCAGAGACCAAACAACAGTCAAAACAGTGGGTTTCTAAGGGTGATTCGGCGCCAAAGAAGGCCAAGGTGGGTTTGTCAGCCAATAAAGTTATGGCGATTGTTTTTTGGGATGCACGCGGGATAATCCACATTAACTACCTTCAAAAGGGAAGAACAATCAATGGGGAATATTATGCCAACTTATTGGACCGATTCAATGATTTGAAAAAAAACCGACCTCATTTGGCCAAGAAAAAAGTTCTTTTCCACAAAGACAATGCAAGGGTGCACACATGTGCAGTTGCCATTGCAAAAATCCATGAATTGGGCTATGAATTGCTCCCTCATCCGCCCTATTCTCCAGACTTGGCTCCGAGTGACTACTTCTTGTTCCCAAACCTGAAGAAATGGCTTGGTGGAAAAAGATTTGACTCCAATGATGAAGTCATCTCGCAAACAAAGGCCTATTTTGAGGACCTCGACAAATCATATTTTTTGGAAGGGATAAAAAAATTGGAGAAGCGTTGGACAAAGTGTATAGAGCTCAAGGGAGACTACGATGAAAAATAAAATGATTTATTTATCAAAAAATCTGTGTTTTATTCCAAAAGTCACGGACTTATTGACTCGCCGTCTTTCTCGTAAGAAAGAAAAAGTATTTATTTGCCACAAATCAACGACACACACAACAGTATGATTTTGCTAACTTAACCCTTATCGATACACACACACACTAAACTCACACACACACACACTAATACTAATATTATAAAATATGTGAAAGTAACTCTCAGTTTGTTAGTTTATGTTGTCTGTTATAACGTTTTTCCCCCTAAACCGCTGAATCAATTTTGATAAATTTAGAAGGACTTAGGATACTTTTTATCCCAAGAGTATATTCCCTTGGAATAATTTCTGACTATCACGCAGGCTAAACCACTAGCAGGAGCTAGTCTTTGTATAACTTATCCATATCTAGCAACCCACTCCCAGCTTTGCACGGGTATATATTATACACCTAAACCTTCCTCATGAATCACTCTGTCTATTAGTGAAATCTGCATGAAAATCCGTTCAGTAGTTTTTGAGTTTATCGCGAACAGACAGGCAGACACGGCGGGGTTATAATATTATGTGGTGATCTAGGTTCTGTAGGACCCCAAGGCACCAGTACGTCTGTCTGCAGGGATCCTGAGACGTTCTAGTAGGTTCAGGGTAGAGGTCTCACTCGCTGGCAACGCGAGAGTGCGGTGTATGAGAGTGACTGGTTAACTTGTGCAGTGTTATAAAAGAAAGAGGATGAAGTACTCAGAACTCCTATATTAAAGAAGAAATTATATATGTACCCAGTTCGGTCAGGGCCGCAGAACTGATCCCTAAAACAAATGTGATGCCTACACATTCAATATTGAAACGGCTCTTCAGTAATCTTAACAGCCAGCTGAAGGCCGGTACAGACCCGCTGAGTTTATGCTGTGTCTACAATCGTCACAGTACGGTTTACCTAATAACCTTAGTAAACTAACTAAATATATAAGTATACAGCATAATCAAACAATAACCAATAAATCATGTAAACCGCAAAATCAATGACTCATTAATCAACAACAATATGCATAAAGTAAAAACAATAATAAAGCAATTAAGTCAATACCTAAACTGTGACCACGTTTTACTTAGAATAGTATTGTTTCCTCCTCTTTTTTTACTTTTTTCGGGAACAAGAAAGTTCTCAGAAATATAGTCAAAATTAACATAATGATATCTTTTCTGCAGTTTCAAACTAAATAGACTTGGCTAAAATATCTTTAGAAAACAAGGAATTTTTTAATTTTTGCGCATGTCATCGTCTAACTTGTGGCTAAGCTTTACTTAGAATTGTATTGTTTTCTCCGTATTATAGTTATACCTAACGCATCGTACAATGGTTTCAAGTTCCAGTGTATTGCATTATCAGGAATTAAACCTTGATTGAGTTTAATAGTAGAGAAGTACGAGTACCTAATTGTTATTGTTATAACTATTTGCCTACATTATTTTGCATACTATCCGATTTAGGTGTCGGTCGTGTTAAATTTCTCCTGTCTAAGTATCATGAGAAAAACTAGTACAAAGTTCAAAGTACGCTAAGTATACATATATTGGGTCCTTACATATGAAGTGGGCGTTTTTTTTTTCCTCAAAAATAGAGAAGCTCGTCACTTGTATGAATAATTCATCAATTGCTTGATATTATATCGAATAATTACCGTCATAGACAACTGCCAATAGTAAAAAACCTTATTACATATAATTTTATAAACAAAAAAACACCTTAAAAATGACTCCTCTCTTTGTTAGCAGAAAGGACCACTATACAGGGTGTAACGGTAAAGTGTGGTCATATTTTAAAAACAGCATCTGCTCATCGATATAAACAACTTTCTTCAAGAAAATATGAGGAAATTCTCAAAAAAAAATGTTTTACCACTCATACAAATATTGATCAGCTGATGATAACTTTGTATGGAAAGTCTAATTTTTTTGGGAATTTTCTATTTTTTCTAAGAGAAATGTGTTCATTTCTATGGGCAGAACCGCTTCTTAAAATATGACCACACCTTTCCGTTACACCCTGTATTTGTTTTAACTTAGCCAAAACTTATTTTTGTTGCATTTGTGTGTGGTGTGGCGAGTTGCCGCCACTCTGCAAGTTGGGTGGGGTTGGTATCACGTCGCGTGTGTGTCTCGCTTTAATTTGTCAGACAGACGTGAGTGGCCGGCTTTACGACGAGCTATAGACAATTTAAAATGCAACAATCGACGTCACGTCAGTTTGACGTTAGTGTGTGTGTGTGTCTAACGCCGCGAGGCACAGCGCGCATCTCACCGCAGACTAAATTAATGTCTTAAAATAATATCGTCCCCGCAAATACGCTAAAATCCCGAGTAAATCCCGTAAACGTTGGGGATCCACCGGGAATAATAAATAACCCATATTTACCGCGTCCGTTAACTACTGAACAAGCATAATCAGGAGTGTTGGTGTGAAGAGAACGAGTGGCCACTCGACAATTCGACGTGCAACCATCGAGAACAGCCCGGAAAGTAAGGTACCACTTGTTTTACAAATTGTGAGTAGGGCCACATTTGCCGACTGCTGCCGACCACTCCTAACTTGAAGTTATACAGACAAATATAGGCAATTTTGGGCCAGCATTCCCTCCAAGTGCTTGGTCGTATTTACTGTTCTACATCCGCAGAGACCCACGGCTATTTACACGCTTGGGCAACTCCATTTGATGGTCCTTTCGAGCCTGGATAGGCATCAGTAAAATTCAGTACAAATTAAGTACAAGTCATTACGGTAGGCACATAACTTTATTAGTGCCCCAAAATGGCGTCCCGCAAGCAAGAAGCTAAATTGGCTCAGCTTACCGCTAAAAAACAAATGATTTTCGAGCGAGTTAATCGCATATATAATGATTCCAGAAACATCTCGAACTTTGATTCACGTTCAAATGAGACATTCTTAGCGCAGTCAGAAACAATTACTGAGCAATATAACAAATTTGAGGAAATAGTAGAACAAATGAATGAATTGCAATTCGAGATTGACCAAACCGCACCAGACTATTCGAGTCTATATTCTATTGAAGACTTATATTCTAATATTAAATATAAACGTAATCTCATACTTTCGAAAAACGAAACATCGGAACACAAAGTGGGTACTCGGATAAAATTACCGCCCATAGATTTGCCAACGTTTGATGGTAAAGCGGAAAATTGGCCCATATTTTATGAAATGTTTCGAAGCAATGTTCATTTAAATACCGATCTGGTTGACTCGCAGCGTGTCCAGTACTTGATCAGTAAGTTGACTCATGATGCCTTGAAGCTGACCGCGGGCATTGTTCCTACAGGTGATACATACAACGTTATGTGGAACAGTCTCGTTAAAAGGTATCAAGATAAGCGTAGTTTAGGGATTCATTATCTCAATAATATACTGGACATTAAACAATGCGCCGGAAATGCCGCGAGCCTCAATACTTTTGTGGAACGATATTCAGCGTCCGTCGCAGCCTTGAAGCAGTTAGACATTCCAGACTTACTGGATTTTGTTTTATTACACTGTGGTTTAAGAAAGGTTGACGCGCAAACTGTCTTACAGTTTGAATCACGTGTGAGTGAAAAAGAATTACCTTCCTATGCGGAGTTTATAACATTCATGCAAGCATATGTTAAAGTGCTGCAGCGCTCATACGGTAATAATTCACAGACGGAACCGCGCGCTAAGTCTAGTTCAGCGAATCATCAAGCAAAAAATAATACCGCTAAGTCATTCGTATCGCGTAATGAACCGGTTTCGAATGGCAAATGTACGTTGTGCGATAAGGAGACGTACGACATCAGCTGTTCTATTGCCCGCAGTTTAAAAATATTAGAACACCGCTTGCACGTTTTGAATTTATTAAAGCTAAACGTGGCTGTATAAACTGTTTAAGTCTATCCCATTCTTTGGTTAAATGTAAGTCACGTAACGTTTGTAAAATTTGTAAGAAGAACCACCATTCTCTCTTGCATTTCCGAGAAAAACATGAGTCATTATCGCCCGAGCCGCAAGCGCCTACTAAGGATACATCTGTTTCGCTCACTACAGCTGTTAAAACTGGGTCAACCATTTTGCTAGCGACCGCGCAGTTATATGCATACTATAGCGACATCAGAGATAAGGAGGTGGTTCGGTGCCTACTAGATAACGGATCGCAAAATAATTTAATTACTGTGGACTGTTGTAAACGTTTGAACTTACCCATAATTAAATTACGCAATTCATTTTTACAAGGTGTTGGAATGTCATCGAAACCAATACACGGTTTTATTCATCTCAACATAGAATCTCGGTTTGACCCTCATACGAAGTTTTCGATACAAGCGTTAGTTGTTGATTGTATTACAGATAGACTTCCCGCGAAATTAATTAGATTACATAACAATGATAACATGTCATACTTAAATAGCTTACCGCTCGCCGACTCGCTCTGGAATGTTCCGAGCGGAATAGATCTTGTGCTTGGAGCACAATTGTTCCCCTTTATTTACCTGGGAGACAGGGTCGATTCAGGTACCCGCGCGCCCCCTGCTGTACTGACTAGCTTCGGTTATGTACTTATGGGTGATATTGATTGTTGTAGTAGTGATGTGACACACATTGCATCTTCGTTTACCGCGCAGGCCGACATTGAAGTCGAGTCAAATTTACATAAGTTTTTTGAGCCAGAGGAAATTCCACCCGCCGCCACCGCCGCGCCGCACCGCGCCGCGCCGCGCCGCGCCGCGTTCCGTTATTGGTCCGCACGAATTAGAGTGTGAAAATAATTTTAATTCTTCAGTCTTATTTGAAGACGGCAGATACTTTGTCGATCTGCCTTTTGCGCGCTCACCCGGCGGGCTAGGTAACTCGCACGGCTACGCCCCTAGGCGTTTGCTTGCGCTCGAGCGTAAGTTAATGACCCTACGCGAGAATTATAATAAAACTATCGCGGATTATATAACTCACTCGAGGTTTTCGCTCAATGACATTTTGCATGTCGGACCTAATTTGCAAGCAGACTTGTTTTTGTTATTACTTGATTTTCGTACATTCCCTGTCGCGATGACAGCGGATATAAAACAAATGTTCTTGCGTATCGGTGTAAGAGAGCACCACCGCAAATATTTACGAATCTTGTATCGTTTTAGCAAAGGTGAGCCTATTCGCACCTTTCATTTTAACCGCGTTCCCTTCGGACTAAAACCTAGTCCTTATTTAGCGATGCGCACATTGCGTAACTTGGCGTGTGAGCAAAGCGACCGCTTTCCTGAGGCTTCTAAATTGGTAGAAACTCAGTTTTACATGGACGACTACGTCTACTCTGTTTCGGACGAACAGACAGCTATGCGTCTATCCCGCGATTTAATTGATTTAATGAAGGTAGGTTCCTTTGACTTAGTCAAATGGGCTACCAATTCACCCGCTTTATTAGAGATTCTCCCAGAGTCTCACCGCTTACCAGTTAATTTTTCTGGCATGGATAATGATGTCCATAATTTCAAAATCCTTGGATTAACCTGGGAACCCGCTGATGATTATTTTTCTTTGACAACAATCGCCGTGGATGATAAATGCACGAAGCGCGCGATTCTATCGCTAGTTGCCCGCTTGTTAGACGTACTGGGCCTTGTAGGATCCGTTGTGCTGTACGCGAAGGTATTAATTAAGGAACTTTGGTTAGCTAAAGTAGGATGGGATGAGGTTCCACCGGAATCTATCACAAATCGGTTTGCCGCTTTTACGCGCGATTTTCCATCGCTCTCTTCTCTAAAGGTTCCTCGCCACATTGGCGTCTTTAGAGAAGCTGTAGTGAACATCGTAGCCTTTTGCGACGCCAGCTTTACTGGTTATGGCTGTTGTATTTATTTACACATTACCAACCCTACAGGTGATATCACTGTCCCACTCTTATGTGCAAAGTCCAAAGTCTCCCCCGCAAAAATAACAACGCTAGCTCGATTAGAACTTGTCGCCGCTTTACTTCTATCTAAACTTGTTCGCGTAGTCAAGGAAAAACTTTCCGCTCGTGTACCTATTACAGGTGTCCACGCTTTCTCGGACTCCACCATAGCTCTCTCGTGGATCCACTCATCTCCCCATAGATGGTCTATTTTTGTCAGCAACCGCATTGCTCAAATACAGGAAAACTTACCTGCCGCTTGTTTCCGTCACGTGTCCGGGAAAGAGAATCCTAGCGATTGTCTGTCTCGCGGCATGCTGCCGTCGGATTTAATAAGACACTCGTTGTGGTGGAACGGCCCCACATGGCTCCATCAGCCCATGAGCGAGTGGCCTTTAAAGTTCTCTCCTGCTCAATGTGAAACATTGCCGGAGTTTAAATCAAAGGTTTACGTGGTACAGTGCATTATTGAACAAAATTATTGAACTAAATTATTGACCTAACCAATAGACCAAACTTATAAATAAGTAAACTAAATAATTGTTGAATATACAGGAGAAATAATCTAAAATGTTGTAGTTTGAATTCTCTCTGTTGTCACCTTCCCTAAGATTAAAAGCCATTTTTGCCGCTGACTTCTATCCAGGTAATTACTGTGTTACTTTATTTATTGACGCCTGGCGCCCGAGGTTTTTTTTTATATTCTTATTTTGGCGTTCAATAACCTAATTTTGTTTAACACAAGTGAAATTTTAAATTTTGTAGCACACATAGTGGAAAATCACATACCCACATGGCAATTGGCCCCGATGAACAGGGACTTGAAACAATTTTTATTAGGTTTTCTTGGTCATTTTATTATTGGTTAATTAATGCACTGTTTATTATGTAGTACAGTTTTCAAACATACTTTTTGAATTGTAACCCTAACCTTTGAACTACAACTTATGTATAACTTATATATTTAGTTGTAAACAGTATTAACACTGTATTGTACTGTTATTTTTCTATGTGTCTGTTTCAGCATTGTTTAAATCTTCCAAAATCAACTATTACATTGTGTAAACCGTCATTGTTACCTTAGTTAACCTAAAATTTGATAATAGTTAAAGTTAAATAGTAAATAAATACTTTTAATGTTTTAATTAAGTAAATTAAAATAACTAAATAGCTGTTTTAAGTAAGTAAGATTTCTTTGTGAGTCAATACTGCACCTACTAGTGTTTCAATAAGTGAAATTAACTTTAAAAATCTTCATTAGTTCACAATAATAATTACTTAACTTTTATACTCAATAAATTTAAAATATTGCCTTTGCAATGTATAAAGCAGTTCAGTTTCCTCCACTTCCTGCGTTGAAGGACAGTCATGATGTTACACCGGTTGTTGAAAATCCTGCGGCACCTGAGATTGTTAATTTGACAGAAGTTCAAAATCCATTTGAACATAATGATAGAATTGCTCATTCTTCCTCTGCTTTTGCGGTTAATGCTTTGCCTTCTTTTAATTCTTTGAATGCTGATGTTTATGAACATATTAAGAAGAATATACCGTCTTCAACTAAGTTACCTGACTTGAAGAGGGGTAAAATTAATTTTGATGGAAAAACATGTGTGCGTGAATTCATAACTCAAGTTGAGGAATACTTTTTGTATAGGAATTTTGATGAATTTGTACTGGTCAGATTATTTAAAACTGCTCCAATATTATTTGTTAAATGTAATGATAGTAGACCATATTTGGAATTCTTAGTTAACAAAATTAAACATTCGGGTTTGTTAGATACCGGTTCCAGTAGGTTCTAATAAACATAAACATTTTTTGAATTTAGGTTATAAAATTAATACTGTTTCTAATGTACTATGACATTGCCAGTCACTTGTGATAATTTAACTAAAAATATAACTTTTTTAATTATACCTTCTTTTAAAACTGATATAATTTTAGGTTTTGATTTTTGTTTGGATTAACTGTAAATTTGAAGAAATGACAATTTTGTAAAGATAGACTTCGGTATCTTGGTTATATTGTGGACAGTAATGGTTTGCATACTGATCCTTCTAAATTAGAAATTATTGAAAATTATCCTCGCCCTGAAACCGTTAAACAACTTAGAAGTTTTCTTGGCTTATGTTCTTATTATCGTAGATTCATTTGTAAATTTGCAGATATAGCTTCTCCTTTAACTAAATTAACAGCTGGTAGTAAGAATTCTAAAAGATCCTTAATTTGGAATGATGATGCTGAGAATGCATTTGTTAAATTAAAAGAAACTTTAATTTCTGCTCCTGTTTTACAGTGCCCTAATTTTGAAAAACCTTTCTTTTTACATTGTGATGCTAGTGCTGTAGGAATAGGTAGTGTTTTGAGTCAGGAGGATGATAATAGCGATCAACATCCTATTGCATATTATTCTAGATCTTTAAATAAATGTGAACGTAACTATAGTACCACAGAACGTGAGTTATTAGCTATGTTAGATTCAATTGAACATTTCAGACCTTATATTGAGGGAATGAAGTTTACCGTGGTCACAGATCATGCTAGTTTGAAATGGCTTTTAGGTCTTAGTAATCCTAGTGGACGTTTAGCACGTTGGGCCGCTAGAATTTCCCAATTTACTTTTGATATCATACACAAAAAGGGTTCTTTACATTTAGTTCCTGATGCTTTATCTCGCCTTGAAATAGCTGCGATTGATGTTCCCCAGAATAATTTGATCTTGCCTGATGAAGATATTCATGATCCTTGGTGTAGAAAAACATTTATTAATTGTCAAAAGTATCCTTGTAAATTCAGAAATTTTCGAGTTGAAAATAATACTTTGTATAAATATTGTAAAAATAAATTTGATCTTAACAGTAAACTTAACTGGAAAATTGTTATTCCTAAAGAACATATTTTAGATACTATTCGTTCAAATCATGATAATTTAAATTCTTGCCATCTTGGAATGCATAAAACCTTAAATAAATTAAAACAACACTATTTTTGGAAAGGAATGTTTAGTGATGTTCAAAAATATATTTCTTCTTGCGATATTTGTAAAGCATATAAACATAATACTTCGCCACCGCTTGGTATGATGATAAATCCTAAAAAAGTTGATCATCCCATGCTTATGCTTTCAGTTGATATTATAGGAACTTTACCTAAATCTTATTCAGGTCATAATTATATTCTTTCAGTTGTGGATGTATTCACTAAATATTGTTGGATATTTCCCATGATTAATGCTACTTCCAAAATAATTTGAAGTAGAAACTTCGAATACTGAACCGCGTATTTTAGATACTATAGCTGACCGTGTTTGCTCATGGAACAAACTGTTACGTGTATTTATGTACATTCTTAAATTTACAAACAGACTACATAGACATAGTTCTGTTAAAAACATTCAAACCGCGTCAGGCACGTATAAGCGTCCTGTCACTGAGTTGTATCCTTTGCCAACTCAATAGATTATTATTACTACATAATTTTGTTTAATTTAGTTTAGGGTTCATATTATACGTTCCAATGGTACACCATTACATAGTTGTAATTTAGTTTATTCGACTTACCATAGTCAAGTCGAACCGCAATTCATTCTTAGGACACTGATAATTATTTTTCCCGAGCATTATATCAATGCGATGGTGTTTCGGACTGCTGCTTGGATTTCCCTCAAAGCTCTTCAACAAGTTAATGCTTACATATCATCACCGCTTCTTGAACCTCACTCGCTCCGCATAGATTAGCAGCTTTTGAAAGCTCCTGGACCTTTCAAGGCGGGGAGCATGGTGTGGCGAGTTGCCGCCACTCTGCAAGTTGGGTGGGGTTGGTATCACGTCGCGTGTGTGTCTCGCTTTAATTTGTCAGACAGACGTGAGTGGCCGGCTTTACGACGAGCTATAGACAATTTAAAATGCAACAATCGACGTCACGTCAGTTTGACGTTAGTGTGTGTGTGTGTCTAACGCCGCGAGGCACAGCGCGCATCTCACCGCAGACTAAATTAATGTCTTAAAATAATATCGTCCCCGCAAATACGCTAAAATCCCGAGTAAATCCCGTAAACGTTGGGGATCCACCGGGAATAATAAATAACCCATATTTACCGCGTCCGTTAACTACTGAACAAGCATAATCAGGAGTGTTGGTGTGAAGAGAACGAGTGGCCACTCGACAATTCGACGTGCAACCATCGAGAACAGCCCGGAAAGTAAGGTACCACTTGTTTTACAAATTGTGAGTAGGGCCACATTCGCCGACTGCTGCCGACCACTCCTAACTTGAAGTTATACAGACAAATATAGGCAATTTTGGGCCAGCATTCCCTCCAAGTGCTTGGTCGTATTTACTGTTCTACATCCGCAGAGACCCACGGCTATTTACACGCTTGGGCAACTCCAGTGTGCATAATAGTTTTAAAACATACAACAACATTTAGGGCAGTTGGCGGCTACTAGAAAAGTAATTTTACTATTATTTATTTATTTTATTCGAGTACCAAAACTCATAGTGATAATAACAATATACTTAAAACCTATGTTAGTACAACATGAACAAATCAGTATGCATTCAGCCACCAGTCAGTATGCATTTAAGCGAAAGTTGCGGAATTATCACAATTACATAGGATTTTGAAACGACTCCTTTACTTGTTAAGAAGTTAACAGGTAGAGGAGTCTTCTCAAAATCCTTATCTCTAACTTTATATATTATTATTATATATGTAGGTATATTATGTTAAATATATATGTATGTTTATTTTAACTATATATATATATACTTTTGTAATTATTTTCGTCTTAGTATTTTTTTTTTCAGTTTATGCACCTGCCATGTTATCTCTCCACCACCCTTGGTTGACTGGTAGAGAATGCCTAAGGCCGTCATTAAGTCCGCCTTTGTACATTTGTGTTGCATGAAGTTTTAATAAATAAATAAACAAATAATAAAACAAATGAAAATACAAGGACACTCCTGAATTTCTGATCGATTTTGGTTTTAGAACTCGCAGCCTCTGCTCAAATTTTCGAGCTCACTTTCGCTCGAAATAATCTAATAATTCCCCCCCCCCCTCTCCCCACTCCGCTAAACATATTGTAAAGGGCGGCAAATTTTGTGTTTGCCCGGAGCGGCTAAATAACTAGATCGGTCCCTGCCATCTAAGCCTATCAACGTTAAAAAAATAATAACCCCGTACTCAGCTCTAAGTAGTTATTTGAAATTAGATTTTATCTATGCTTTGTCGTCATGAGATAACTATTACGTCTACGGAGTTTCGCTAGCAAAATCGGAACCTGCTTACAGCACAGCACAGCGCAGCAAAGCAACACACAAAGCCTGATTTTTTTTTTGAAAATGTTCCAGGGCCAAATAGAAGTGTTCGCCAAGCACACAGGCTTCATGTGGGAGATCGCAGAACAGTTCAAAGCGAAACTCGTGTTTGCTGAGCATAGGTTAGTGCACATTATATCCTGTTAAGAATACCCACCGTCACTACAAAGAGGTTTATTTAACCTGGCAGATCAAGGATTTTTCTGTCTATGCAGAGCAAAGAAAATAGACTGAAAATTTAATATTAACTATGATTTCGGAAGCCGGTGTCAAATAACGAAGAAATAAAATACAAACAGCGACTTCCGAAATCAAAGTTATTTTTAAATTTTTAGTCTATTTTCTTTTTGAACCGACTTCAAAAAGAAGGAGGTTATCAATTCGGATGTTTGTATTTTTTTTCTGGTTTTGTGTCTTCGTTTTTTGAAACCGACTTCCGAAATTAAAGTTATTTTGCATTTTTTTTGGAATTCGGTTCTATTATTTTGCAAAAAAGTTTTTTATTTTTCACTTTTTAGTTGTGTTTCCCCATTAAACTGTGTTAACAGTTCATAGACATACGACCGCAGCAACCGCGGTTGATTTGCTGTCAATTATTGAAGAGTTCCGTTGTCTGTCTCCGAAACCTATCATCAGATCAATATGAAATTTAAATTGGACCATTTCGGAACAAACCCCTGTCGAACAAAAAAAGAATTTTGCAAATCCATCAATATAAGACAGAGTTATACATAAAAAAAAGGAAATCGGTTGTATTTAAAAAAATATATATATCTATCTATATATATTTTTTTTCAATAAATAATTAGTGTTTATTTACCAAAAAATGGGTTTTCACAGTCAGATATCTGAGTCTCCTCACTACTCCTAATTCACGAGAACAACATAATGTTCCAGATACTACGGAGAGTCAATGCCCTTCGGCAACAAGTCCTTGGATAACGAGCACATCGGCTACTTGTCATCAGCGCAGGCGCTGGCTGACTACGCGGACCTCATCGACTACCTTCAGGGCAGCACCATCAAGCCAAGATACCCCGTCATCACTTTTGGAGGTCAGTTGAAGGCTACATTTTGTGCCATTACATTTTTGTGCTATTACATTTTGAGCCATTACGTTTCGTGCTATTACATTTTGTGCCGTTTCATTTTGTGCCATTACATTTTGTGCCATTATATTTTTATACCATTACATTTTGAGCCATTACATTTTGTGCCATTACATTTTTGCGAAAAAAAGTAGTGACCACCGTGACTTACATGTTGTAAATATTTTTTTTACCGTTGATAGGTTCGTGTGTGTCAGTGGTCAAACTATCTCACCTGATAGTAAGCGATGATGTGGTCGAAGATGGAGTGCGCTTGCCTAGAAGTAACTCTTGACTTACAGAGTCCCAGGTTGTAGCTATCAGGAAACATAGACTCTGGTAACTAATTCCACTCCTTAATTGTAGGCACAATAAATGTATTGTGAAAACCCAGCCAGGCACTTGTAAATTATTTTTCATCATCACTTCACAAAATGGTGAAGAAAATATCGCGAGGAAACTGTTCAAGAACCAAATCAGTCAGACCTATATCAGTGCTACCTACTTTTAGTAAAATTTTTGAGAAAATTATTTTAGATCAAATTCAAAGATATTTTAATAAACACAAATTATTACACAACAAACAGTTTGGTTTCACAAAGGGTCGTTCAACAACTGATGCTGGTGTTGAACTTTTGGGACACATTTATAATGCATGGGAAGATAAATGCGATGCGTTGGGCATTTTTTGCGATTTGTCTAAGGCTTTCGATTGCGTTCTCCATGATACATTGATCAGGAAGCTGCACTACTACGGAGTCCGGGGCGCCTCTCTGGATCTTCTTACTTCATACTTGGGTAATAGGATTCAGAGAGTTGATGTGAACGGCAAAAGGTCTTCCGGGTCTGTAGTCAGAATGGGGGTTCCTCAAGGCTCAATTCTGGGTCCTTTTTTGTTTCTAATCTATATCAACGACTTGCCTTACCTCATAAAGGATAAACATGATATAGTGCTGTTTGCAGATGACACTTCACTTTTATTTAAACTCAAACGTCAGCAGGTGGTTGTTGATAATGTAAATAATGCTCTTTCAACTGTAGTTAACTGGTTTAATGTCAATAATCTTCTCCTTAACGAGAAAAAAACAAAATGCATAAAGTTCACATTACCCAATGTAATACAAGTGAACACTAGTGTGTCAATAAAGGGTGAAGAGTTGAAACCCGAGGATTCCACAGTGTTCTTAGGTTTAACTTTGGATGCGCAGCTTCAGTGGAGCCCCCATATAGATAAACTGTCCAAAAAACTTAGCTCTGCAGCATACGCCGTAAGGAAAATTCGTGGTTTAACTGATTTAGAGACAGCTCGTTTAGTATACTTTAGTTATTTTCATAGTGTGATGTCGTACGGCATTCTGTTGTGGGGAAATGCCGCCGATATTCAGACAATTTTTGTTTTACAGAAAAGGGCTATTCGTGCAATTTATAAATTAAGTCCCAGACACTCCCTCAGAGACAAATTTAAAGAGATTAATATTATGACTGTTCCCTCTCAATATATTTATGAGAATCTCATGTATGCACATAAAAATATTAATCTGTTTAAAAGATACAGTGATATCCATAGCATAAATACTAGGAACAAACACAAATTTATTGTACCAAAAACCAGGCTCAAGAAAAAAATAGGTGGTTCGTTTAGATGTCAATGTATACGTTTCTATAATAAACTTCCTAGCCAAATTCAAGAACTAAGCATAAATAAATTTAAATCATTTATTAAACGTAAGCTATGCCAGAAAGCTTTTTACACAATTAATGACTTTCTTGAGGACAAAAAGGCGTGGGATTGAGCTGCTTCAATGATATACATGAGCCATTGTTTTCATATGTACTACTTACTGATGAAAAATTTTTTATATATATATTTTTTTTAATATTCGTTTTTGACATGAATACTTGTATAGTATTGCATTATATTTTTTATTTTATTTTTTTATTGACATTTTATTATTATTATTATTTTTTTTGACTTGAATACTTTGTTAAGTATTATATTTATTTTTATTTTTTGATTGACATATTATGATTACTATTTTGTTTGACACAAATATTTACTTTGTAAAGTATTATATTTTTATTTTTTTTTGATTACTTAATTATTGTAAATGTGAGGACTATGTGGGTTATTATTATTATTTTCTCCTCCTTTTTACAGTAATTTTCAACGTTGTCTGACAGTTTGAGTACTTTTGCGGCCTACCCAAATGTCTTTTCTTTGGTATTGTTCGTCATGTCATTGAGCTCCTTAGTGGTTTTTAAGTTGAGCTATTCGACTATTGACAAATGCTTGCACTGACTGGACAGGTCCACTCAAATATGTTTGGTTCTTTCTTCAAAAGACCACTACAGACACTAAGCTGCATGGTCCTCATATAGAATAATGTGAATGCGAGAACTATGTATGTCGTTATATTCATGTAGATTTTATGATTGTCTGGCAGTTTGAGTATTTTTTGCGGCCTACTCAAATGTCCTTACTTTGGTATTGTTCGTCGGTTCTGAGTTGAGCTTCGCGATGACTGACAAATGCTTGCACTGTCTGGACAGGTCCACTCGAATTCGTGTGTTGCTTTCTTCATAAAGCTCATCCCAGACATAAACGTACATGGTTCTCATAGGATCTAACCAGTCCACATTGTATGGATTTGAACACTAAAAGAGACTTTGACCTCTGAGTTTGTTTCGGTGTTTCTTCTCAGGGTAGTCAGCTAGGAAACACCGGCCTCATCTAGCTTAAACTGACAAAAAAACATTGACGTGTAAAAGTGTTCCTTGTAACCTATTTACTGAATAAACATCATTTATCATTTATCATTTATCAAATATTCAAAAAATCTGACGACCAACCCGAGTTGTGCCCGCATGGTGAACAACAGCACTCCTAGAGAGGATGCATGTGTCCCAGCAGTGGGAATATTGTAAGCTGATTAAGCTATTGTTTGCTAGCAAGATTAATTATCGCACAATCGGAATCTGAACCTACGCCTTATTTGTTCCGCGTAATGACAGGCAAAGTATAAGGTTGGTACCATATGTAGTACCTACCCTGAATATAACCCTGGATAACCTAGCTAAGACATAACGGGAATCAGTTGGTCGGCGTTGAGACAGTGGCTGTAGAGCAGAATATATAAATAAGTGCAAATGACTTCCAAGCAAAGGATATTAATTAAATCGCTATTCGTTAATCTAAAAAAAAAATTGTGGAACAGTTGAATCATTTTTTTTTTATTATTATTGTTTGCAAGCGTTTGACCACCATCTCACCATATTCGGGAAAATTAACAAAAAGTTTGATGCTCAGCTCGTTCCGTCAGACCAAGACGCGTCTAATACAACCACAGAATAGAAAAACAAGTGGAAGTGCCCACGCA
The DNA here is from genome assembly GCA_951329385.1 of Polia nebulosa. Classification (NCBI taxonomy): domain Eukaryota; kingdom Metazoa; phylum Arthropoda; class Insecta; order Lepidoptera; family Noctuidae; genus Polia; species Polia nebulosa. The sequence goes on along the minus strand of OX589588.1, from coordinate 2,541,663 downwards.
GCTATCCGGCGCGTGTCACAATTATGCAGAAAAATATGTAAAATAATAACAACTTTTGTCAGTTTGTAATACGTCTTAATTTTGGATGAACAGTAAATTCAGTTTTGACGAATAGCTCATTTGTTGTTCATACAAAATAAGACTGAGTTGTAATCTGACGAAGGTTCTTATTATTTTACGTTTTTTCCGCATAATTGTGACATGTGCCGGTTACCTGCGTAGGAACTTCCACTTGTTTTTTCTATTCCGTGAATACAACTTTATTTTAATGAACTGTCTGGCTTATGCTTAGGCCAGAAGAGATTTAATTTTGAATCATCGATACGACTAATAAATAGAAGCCCAAAATTATAACATTGACTATTAACTAGATCTTATTATTATACTCGTAGATAATTGACACTTTTAACCTAGCAACAGTTTCTGAGAACTAGTCATCATGACGTGCATGACGCCATGGTAAGAAAACAATAGCTGGGTATCAGGACACCTTAATGTTATCTATATGTCGCCGCCAATTAGCCTTATTCGCCATTCTGTTAACAGCTTTTTTTTTTTTTTTTTGGGGGGTGGGAAATCATCTTATGACTCTTTCCGCTCTGGGGTGGAGCGGAAGGGCGTGTCAGACTCTTACTGACTAAAACCCACCCCTGTTCCTCCCTGCCCTACGCGCCCGGGGGCGAGGTAACTCTTTCGAATTTATCCTCCACCCCCGGGCAGCTGTTAACAGCTTAGCCTGATAACTATACGTCACGGACAGGTTAGGTTCGAAGGACTCGAGAGAAGAGAGTTAGGCCGGTGTGCCCTAAATTTTTGTTGTCACACGGTCACCCTATTGCATATAGTCAGCCAGACAGTTAATTAATTGTTGTATCAGACGCATCGGCTGAATATCATTCAGGCCGCTAGTTGAGCGGCGACGTTTGTAAGCTAGGATGTTAACTGAATGGCGAATTAAGCTATTTGGCTGTGACATTATTTTAAACTAGCTGTGCCCGCGACTTCGTTCGCGTGGTTGTCGAGAACAAAACAACGTCGTTTAGATAAGAGTATATCACCTTTTTGATGATTTAGATAAGAGTCCTGACTTTGGTATAGTTGATTACGTTAATGCTTCTCTATATACTATGTTAGCGGTGGAATTACCCGGAGCATATACAAAAAGGTTGTTTGGGTTGCTAACACGTGATAGAGAAACATAGAGTTGGCCGTGTGAAAAACAATCAAAAGTAAGGTCTACACCCGCAACGGATAACGTCTGGCCTTGGGCTTTATTAATAGTCATAGCGTAACAGAGGCTTACAGGAAATTGCACACGTTTGAAAGTAAACGGAAAATTATTGGGGATAATGGGTATCCTGGGAATGAAAACAACATCACCGGAGCCGCAACCTGTTAAGATTTCGGCTTCGATGACATTTCGTTGGAGATTTGTTACTCTCAACCGAGTTCCATTGCATAGTTTTGGTGGGCTTAAATTTCTGAGTAGAATGATTGGTACTCCGACTTTTAAATAAATTTTGTGTGCTGGAAGACCTGGTGTATTTAGAGAGTCTAAAAACTCTACTGGATAGTGGGTGGCATCTCCTTCTTCTAAAACCGTGTTAATAGATAAATATTCCCTACTTTCTCCAGAAACATGTACCAATATTTGAGAATTTATTGCTGCTGCTTGGTCGTTGCGAGGTGCCAAAATAGCTCGTTGGCATAGCCAAGCAGCGTCATGGTTCGAGATCTCTGATGGATCTCCGTATACAGAGGAAATGAGTTCCTGCTGTGAGGCAACAGAAGAACACAGGCTTTCGACTAAAGTTACTTTACCTCCTTCTTGAGTCGGGTATGTGCCGTTACCAATTTGAAGCAGTAAATTTGAGAAAACCTGCGCGTTTGCGTCACCTCCCAAATATGCTCGCATATTAAAGCTCAAATTAGTTAATATGACACTACGCCATAAAATAGAGCTCTTTAAACAGGCACCTATTTCATCGGCCCTCGTTCCTCTGGGTATTATAGGGAGTGTCTGCCTGAAGTCTCCACAGAATAGCACCGTTAAGCCTCCCATCGGTCGGTCATTTTGTCTTATATCTCGCAACGTTCTATCTACAGCTTCCACAGCTTTACGATTTGCCATCGTACACTCGTCCCAAACGATAAGGGCGCAATCGCGTAAAACCCTTGCTTTATCACTATTGCGAGACACGTTGCAAACAGGGTTTTCTGTGCGGTCCAAGTCGATTGGTATTTTAAATGTTGTATGTGCAGTTTTTCCTCCTGGTAATAAAGTGGCAGCTATTCCTGAGGAAGCGACGGCAAGGGCAATTTTGTTTTGGCTCCTTATTTGAGCCAAGATAACTTTAGTGAGGAAAGTTTTACCTGTTCCACCAGGTGCATCTAAAAACAGCATTTCTCCTAATGAATGTTCTACACTACAGCATACTCTATCAAAGATTTGACGTTGTTCTGTCGTCAAATTTGAACAGCCATTTCGCAATATTTCTGCTAACTCTTCGGGGTTGTAATTTATTTCAGATGTATACTCCCTATTAATTCGTTCCCCACCAACTGTCGGTGTCGGCAAGCCGTATTGACTGAGGGGGTTCCCTCCTATACTTGTAACTATATCTTGTATAGCCAGCAAAGCCCTATTATGGCAGCTTTCACGTACTTGGTCAGAAGTTTCACTATTTATATTTTGCTGTCTCAAAAAATCTTCGGCAAACGCGTCTTTATATTTTTGCCACAACTGCCCAGCGTCCGATAGGCCACAAAATGTCAACAAAATGGCAAATAAATGGCGCAAACGATGTGGACTATCACTGACGCATGCTTCGGCTAAAGCATCATCCCAATGCTGATCGCCATCTAATAAATGCCGTGCGCGGCAAGCAGCTTGAAATGTGGGATATTCTATATCGTCCACTTTGCGGAGCTCAGCAAAAGAAGTAGGTCCTCGCACTGTGTGAAGAAGAAGGCGTAAATAATAACACTCTGCATTATTTGGGTGCACCGTGTATACTCTTCCAATCACGTGTTCTTTAAAAATGCCGGACTCGCCTTCTACAGCAGTTCCACGTCTCCTGCGATTAAAAACACCTTGCTGCTTGTTATAAGTATAATAATGTGGCACTTCATTGTACAACAGAGACTTAGCGAAATTGTCTCTTTCGCAAAGGCGAAAGAATGCGAGCAAGGTGGTTTGTCTTGGGTTGTTCATTCTTTCTGCCACATTTTCTGGCTGAAAGTAAACTCGCTGCCCGCCTTCCAGGTGCACGTCAAGATGGATGACTGGCGGATACCTTTCATGAATAGGGAAACTCAAAATGCGCCAAACTGCCTCCGAAGAGCTTATGTATCGGCCAGATTGATACCTTGTCACTTCATCAAATTGGTTGTTATTTCTTAGTGCTATCATGGCTTGATCACTACCTTTATTAACATATTTACATATATATTTTATAGATTCGACGCTATTACAAATTTCAACATTAATGTGTGCTTGAAAAGCGTTTGACAAAACTGGAGAATACGGTACCACCCAACTATTATTTAGAATTATTTCTTGTCCACGGAATCTGACAGTAGCTGTGAAACCACCTTGTGACGGTGATCTTCGCCGGTATTGCGGATACCCATTTTCCCCAGCCATAGTTAGTTCTTTCAGTGCTCTGGGGTATTTTTTTGAGCATTGACCATCTTTCATGCACGGTGATTCCCTGTTTAAGAGGCCACATGGCCCGTGAACCATATGTGTTTTTACTATGTCATGCAAAATCGGATCTGCATTATAGTCCGGAAATTCTGCACTTATGACACTGTCTATAGCATCGGGACGAATTTTTTCTTCCAGCCACAGAAGAATGTGCGCGTGGGGTAAACCACGCTTTTGCCACTCGACGCTATACATAAAACAAAGAGTTGAACCGAAAACTTTCTCCTTTGTAAGTAGATTAATCAAGACTTTGAGTTTTAAATGAAAAATCCTAGCAATAATGTCATGTCTGTCGTATGACGCCTGTCCTGTGAGAAGTGCCTGGCAAATCTCCGTCCACTTTGGATTTGTTGTAAATGTTATAAAAAGGTCCGGCCGGCCGTATTTACGGACGTAACAAAAAGCATCTTGCGTTCGTTCGTACATATACCGCGGACCGCCTGTGAAACTGGATGGCAAAATAACCAATCGACCCAAGTTTTCGACGTTATTATCTGATTGCATGGCGTCCCGCAAGTGCACGTATTCTTCAGCGCGTAACCGTCGCTGGTTAGTGCGAATATACACTAAACGTTCAGTTTCTATTTTTGCGTACATGTCCACAATAAATTGGCTGAACAAACCACGAAATCGTTGCAAATATACGAAACTGTTTTGCCTTATTTGTAAAAGGTAGGAATAGTATTGTTGAGCAGATATTTTTTTTTGATAATTAGTGACTCTCGTAGTAGGGTTCACTTGGTACAGCCCAAAATTGTACCCATCTTCACCATGACAATAAATTAGTGGATATTGCAGGGCGTCGTAAGCTCGGTGGGTTTCCAAAATGCGTTGAAGGCGATCGTCGCGTGTACGCAACACGATATCACGTCTCTCACACTCCTGGTCGACTAAAACAACTGCAACTTCATCTGCGACGGGTGCATTGTGTCTTCCACGGTGTTCACCCACAGGACGTCTATCGGCACTTATAACAATTTTGAAATCATTGCTGCCTTGTGGAATTGACTCCAATGCAGCTTTGAATTCACGAACGTACTGGTTAACGTGATGCAGCAATTCTTGAAGTTGACCCAAAAGCTCAGCATTGAGCTGGGGAAAATTGTGATTTCTAACATTGAGCTGTTGCGTGTAATCGGATACAAAATAAATTTGGAGAAATTTGGGTTCATTTTCTGGCAGCAAAGATCCAATAAGGTGATAAACTTGACCTTGTACTTTGAAGGTTGGCATGAACGGTCCTTCCGTTATTTGTTTTGCCCCAAAGGAAGTCATTTGGAAAGCACTGTTATATAAACGAATATTATCCAAAAAACGGTTCGACTGGGGATGATCGCCATTCAGGAGACTTTTAAGTAAGTGTGGTGGATCTTGGAAATTTGGAAGAACAATTTTTCCATTTGAGCAGCACATTCCATCTGTCTCTTTCCTCCATTTCAAAGCATGACAAAAATTACAAATTTCTCTCATGTCACCCACGAAAGTAAAGCCAGCATAATTAATTCTAGACGAATATGTGAACCCTGATTTTTCCCTATTGTCCCAAGGTAATAAAATATTTGCATCGTCATTTTCCATGGACTCATCAGCTCCGCTATTTGTTTCTCTATTCATATGGTATCGAGCTCGTTCTATTTCTAGGCGAGATTGACGTTGTTCTGCTGTTTCTGCTCGTCTTAGTTCATCTATTCTTTCCCTTTCAGATGCTAGAGATAACTTTCATTGTTTCTTTGTACACCTACATAGTTATGTCTAGCTATTTGTAATCGTTCTTCTCTTTGGGAGAGAGATTCAGACTCGCGCGAGAGAGCGTGTCGCTCTCGGTCAGATGACAGACGTGCTTGGCGTTCCTCGATACTCTCTTGAGAACGCAAAGTCGCGGTCCGAGTTCTTTGCGAACTTAAGCGCGACTCCCTTTCTGTGAAAGTCTCTGACTCGCGTGAGAGAGACTGGCGCTCCCGATCAGCAGACAGCCGAACTTCGCGTTCCTGGATATTCTCTTGAGAACGCAAAGTCGCGGTCCGAGTTCTTTGCGAACTTAAGCGCGACTCCCTTTCTGTGAAAGTCTCTGACTCGCGTGAGAGAGACTGGCGCTCCCGATCAGCAGACAGCCGAACTTCGCGTTCCTGGATATTCTCTTGAGAACGCAAAGTCGCGGTCCGAGTTCTTTGCGAACTTAAGCGCGACTCCCTTTCTGTGAAAGTCTCTGACTCGCGTGAGAGAGACTGGCGCTCCCGATCAGCAGACAGCCGAACTTCGCGTTCCTGGATATTCTCTTGAGAACGCAAAGTCGCGGTCCGAGTTCTTTGCGAACTTAAGCGCGACTCCCTTTCTGTGAATGTCTCTGACTCACGTGAGAGAGAGTGGCGCTCCCGATCAGCAGACAGCCGGTCTTCGCGTTCCTGGATACTCTCTTGAGACCGCAAAGTCGCGGTCCGTGTTCTTTGTGAACTTAAACGTGACTCCCTTTCGGTGAACGTTTCCGATTCACGTGAAAGAGCGATGTGCTCTCGGTTAGCAGATAACCGTGCTTCACGATCTTCTTCCGATTCCTGAGACCTACAAAGTCTCATCCTTTTCGCATTTCGGCTACGCAGCGAAAGGTTAGTTTTTTTTCTTTGAGGCATTTTCAAGGAAAATTAAAGCAATAAACAAAACTAACAACACTTATGACTGAATAGCCTACAAACTTAAAAGATCGGTGCGTCGAACAGTCTAGTGTGACAACGTATCGTCTGTTCGTGGTCGTGACTCAACGAATTGGCAACACTAACTTACTGTATAACGATTGGCACTATTGGATTCAAACTACGAAGTAAATCAAATACAATCTTTACTTCGTACTTCAAACCAATGACCAAAGTTGACCAAACGAAACCAATAAGATAAGCAAATACTTTTTTTTCGACCAATTTAGAAAATCGATAAACCAAGCAACCAAAGAACTTTTACGACACACGCAAGAACTTTTAAGACACCTAACGAAACCCAATTTGCCTAGTAAACACGGTGGACGTCATCCTCGCGCGGAAAATCTTAACACCGCGATTCAGAAAATGACGTCATTTGCACAACGCCATCTATCGGATTTAGATTTCAACTATCAACATTAGTTCTATTTTTAGTCTTAAGATGTCGTTGCAAGTACTATACTTATTGCGTAACGTAATATTTTACTTCTTGAACTCACTAAATTAATCATATCTTTTGATAGAGTGAACCGATTTCGATGAAACAAAAACTAAGTTAATCCTCAAGTTGCGTATAATTTTTGTATATAAACATTGTCAGCATTGAATTCGTAGATTTTACGTGATGTGCGCACAAACAAACAGACAAACAGACAAACAGACAAAAATTTCAAAAATGATGGAAATGGGTTCTGTTACTTATCTTTTCACACGCTGGCTATTTTTTGTTTCAATTTCTTCAATGTACAAAAATGACTTTTCTACAGATTTATTATATGTATAGATAAGAATTCTATAATAATGTAAACATTTTATTGGATAAATAATAATAAGGTCATAACAATCCCTATTATAAACACATACCACCTAAGCATACCTATATTTTATGGGAAAGCAATAAAGATATTGAGTATTGAGTACATCACCTACCTTAAGTTTCAGCCGTAGCAAAAAAAGTACTTACTTTATTTTGATGGATGAATGGACTTCCTTTTCAGGTACCTCTACAATACAAAGGGTAAAACACCATGTGTAGTATGTGGGTGATTTACAGCTAAGCAGTTGTTGTTATTATCAGATAGGGCAGCACTGCTGGCCACCCCCATACTCTCGCCAATCATACTCTCGCCGCAAACTTTTTTCGCCACCCACGTCGAGGGTCATCCCCATTGCCATCTGAAACGGACACTACAGCTGCCCTTCATTGATGTCCTCCTGCAGGTTCCTACGGCGGCATGCTGGCAGCGTACTTCCGGTTGAAGTACCCTCACCTCGTGAACGGCGCCATCGCGGCCTCCGCCCCCGTGCACATGTTCTCCGGCATGGCGCCCTGCGGGGTCTTCAACAGACTCGTGACTTCCAGCTTCAGGACTGTTAATACCAACTGCTCTACAAATATCAGGGAATCTTGGAGTGTTATCAAGTAAGAAGTCATATAGCTCATGGAATTTAGTACTTACGTCTATTGCAACCGACCGCTCACTGGAGCTGGTGTATTTGGTAAAGGCCTTAGTCACTTCACTGACGGCAAGATTGGCGAGCTCTCCGGGCAGCAGGAGCCTCACAGACGTCTGCACCTTCCCTGGATATGATGGTTGACCTCTTGTTGTAGTGGGTGAGACGGGAAGCTTCGGCGGCAATACGCTGGAAGATGTCGTTGACGAATGAGTTCATGATGAACATGGCCTTGCTACAGGACCTTGTGCTGCAGGACCTTATTGATGAAGATGGTGTAACTCTCATTCCTCTTATGTTTTCTTCTTCTTCGGCTCATGAATCTCCATGAGCCATAATTTTAGAATTATATAACTTGAGATGAATGCTTTTTAGCTCACACTAAGAGAAGTTTGTTCTGTTTACCCACAGAGGCGTTAACACATAAGTCCGCCTTTGTACTTTAGTTGCATAAAGTGATACTAAATAAATAAATAAGAGCCATTGATTGGCAACCATTTGAATCATAATGGATCAATGTTCTGGCAATCTCTTTTGTTCAAACATTGCATTCGACAGTCATCTTCTTAGTCTGTGTTCCGTGAGTGTGTCTGAGTCCGTGGCATCACAGGCCCTATCAGAACTCCAGCGCTGCGTTATTTTTTATATGCTCCCTTCTCCCTAGAAACATATGCAAAAAAAGTAACACAGCCACAACTACAACAAGTTGTTGTTGCATTTGTGTGTTGTAATAACAACAACCAACAACAACAACCAACAACTAGCAACAATTTTGAATTCTAATATTGAAATAGATGTTTCACATCTGCCGGGCGTCCCGGGCGGCCAACATTTTTTTTTTTAAATGTCGTGCCACATGCTAAGATTTGCCATGCCTTTTTGGTCTCGCACAGGTCTTTTGTATATTGTTACTATGTTGTTATTTTAATTATTAGTTAGTTACTAAGGCTATCTACTAATTAATTTTATTTATGGTTTTCCTGTGCGAATCACAAATAAACTATTTTCTTTTCTTTTTCATTGACCATGAAAGATCTTTTGATAGTAGTTAGCAGATGAATCAGTGAACTGCTGCTGATTAGCCCATTTTAATTTTATTATTATAAGCCACCACAAAATACCTTATACCTTACATTCATTATTTCAGAAACTACTCCTCAACTGCCAACGGCTCAGAGTTTCTCCACAAAACCTTCAACCTATGCACCCCGATCAAGAACTCCACAGACCTGGATGTGCTACTAGATTTTCTGGAGTCCATGTATTCAACACTGGCCATGGTGAACTACCCGTTCTCCTCAGACTTCCTGACACCGCTACCTGCAGAACCCGTGAGAGTCGTTTGCCAGTACCTCAGTGAGGGTTTGACTGGTGATAAACTATTACAGGTACAGTTTACTCCAGCACTGCCTACCACTAAAGGCCTTTTTTAGGGTTCCGTACCCAAACCCTAAATGTGTTAAGTCACAGACAGGCAATTGGTTTAGGGTGGGAAATCATCAAATAACTTCTCTGGCTCTGGGTGGAGCGGGAGGGCGTGTCAGACTCTTACTGACTAAAACCCACCTGTGTTCCTTCAGTTTCCTGGGCCAGGCCAAGGTGACTCTTTCGAACTCTCCCACGACCCTGGCAGGACTGCTACAAGCTCACCGTTTAACTGGGAGGCTGCCCTCGGTAGCTGGAAGCGCGAAAATGTGATGACGTACCAGTCATTCTCGCTGACGGGCGTCATCACACCTTATGCACCGCGGAGCTACCTCGGGCAACGTCTCAGTGCGTATAGCTTAGTTGTCAGATAAGTCTATGAATAGAGTCTTGTGGCTCGAAAGTAATTTTCATGAAACCTAACAAGGTCTAAAAAAAGTGTTTGATTTGCAGGCAATAGGAAAAGTTATGGATATATTCACAAATTACGAGAAGAAAAATAAGTGCGTTGATTATCAGAAAGGAGATAACTACGGCAACCTAGACGCTAGTGGATGGGATTATCAGGTAACAGTCATTTCAGGCAAAAAAGAATTTACCTTCCGCACATGGAGAATGCCTCAGCAGCCGATGCACGATGCTACAAACGGCATTGTCAACAATTTGTTGGCCGTGGCCGTTTACCACGAGCTTTATATTATAAATAAAAATATAAAAAAGCCTTTATTCCTTACAATATTTCAGTTTTCAAAATCTAGTTTTATACTCCATTTTAATAGCATTAGAAAAGAGAGGCACGTAAAAGCAGTGATGCAAAACATTTTATTTCAAAGTTAACAGTAACAAATAACAACTAAATCACGAAAATTCCTCAATAACAATTAACCACGCGTCGCATTCACAAGTATTCAGTAGTCTGCCCGGGGGTTGAGGATAAATTCGAAACAGAGTTACCTCGCCCCTGGGCACTCAAAGGCAGGAAGGAACAGGGGTGGGTTTTAGTCAGTAAGAGTCTGACACGCCCTCCCGCTCCGCCCAGAGCGGGAGAAGTCATAGGATGATTTCCCACCCCACAAAAAAAAAAAAAAAAAAAAAAAAAAGTATTCACTAGTGAAAGACAATCACAGAACTTTATTTACGTAAATTTAACAGATTACCTGGACCGGTAAAATTGAAAAAACCCGGCAGTCACAACATAAGAAGGGATTTAAAATTAGGTAAAATTATAGTGAAACGAAAAACATTCCCAGTATGTTCACCCCTGCTTCTTTTATGTTTTTAGCACTGACACTGTAATTTTAAATAGGAATGAAATAATATATAATTATATGAAAGCCACATCTCATAAGATTAATAGTTACAATTAAGTGTGACAGCTTTTTTTTTGTGGGTTGGGATATCATCCAATGTCTTCTCCCGCTTTGGGTGGAGCGGGAGGGCGTGTCAGACTATTACTGACTAAAACCTACCCCTGTTCCTTCCCTGCCCGAGTGCCCAGAGGTGCGGTAACTCATGAACACCATTTATCCGCTACCCCTAGGCATAAGTGTGACAGCTGCGGTATAAATAGATGTACCTACCTAATAAATTCAGCGTCTATCGTAATTGTAACAAGTTTATTGTACTTTTATTTTTGTAATAAAATAACCTAAGGGTTCCGTACCCGAAGGGTTATCAACGGGACTCTATTACTAAGCCTCCGCTGTCCGTCCGTCCATCCGTCTGTCTGTCAGCGGGCTGTATCTAATGATCCGTAATAGGTAAGGGCCATAAAATAGTACCTATGTGTTCCAATGGAATTAAAACTTTTTCACGTATGATACGAGTAGGTATAAAGTTTTTTTCAATTCAAAAATGCCGAATTCTAAATAAAAAAATACAAATGCTTCTCTCTCTCAAAGGCCTGCACAGAAATGGTGATGCCGATCTGTTCTAACGGCAAGAACGACATGTTTGAGCCAAAGCCCTGGAACTTCACGACCTTCGCCGAAGAGTGCCATAAAAAGTATAACGTGTACCCTCGGGAAAGCATGGCGAGGCTGGAGTATGGAGGGAACAGACTGCAGGCAGCTTCGAATATAGTGTTCAGTAATGGACTTCGAGATCCTTGGACAGGAGGTAAAATTTTATACTCTGTATTCATCAAACAGTCAATTAAAGGATGTTAGTATACTTAAACACGTGATTTTACTCATGATAACAAACAACTTTCCCAAAGAAACATTGTTTAGCCGCGTGACGCCGCTGCCGTTCTATCTCATTAAATGTTTCTTTGGGAAATTTGTTTGTTATCATGAGAACAATAAAACTGACGGGGGTGACTACAGAGATGACGACTAATAGAGGAGTATGGTAGAAAAAGACATGTTGCGCCGATCCCAAATAAATGGGGATAAGGGCAGGAGAATGATGATCATGAGAACAATCACTAATTACCAGTCACCCTATACAGGGTGTAAAACGACACATCACATAGCCGGCAACTACGCATACTGTACATCTAAAAAAGAAGCTCTGCGTAAAAAAATATTGCCGAGAAACGACTTTAATTTTAGGTATGAATAAAAAAACTATTTTAAATATTGCACGCAATGTAACGCGAACCCAGGCAAGTGGAGTTAAGCCCCGCCCCTTCGCTCTAAGCCCCGTAGGTACTTGTCGGATACGTTATGATATTCATTGCGTTTTTGATAGTGGGCATCCGTAATTTCGAAAATTCGAAAAAAAATTGAAAATTCAGTTCGTTTGGAAAAAAGTTTAGTAATAATAATACTTGGAATTCATATTCGAAAAAAGTTTTAAAAAATACGACTTTGACCTTAAATATCTCCAGAAATCCACTGGGGATTTCCAGGTTTGGTCTAGTGGAAAAAAATGATCCAAATAATGGGTAGAATATGTGGCTTTCGGCTTCGGAAACTGTCTTTTTACACCCGTTAGACAAGGTACATATTTATTATTAAATGCAGACCTTGAAATTTAAAAAAGTATGTGTGAAGTTATACTTCTTTGGCGTAACAAGATAAAAAACCAAACTGTCACAAAGTTTACAAAAGAAAAACAATCATTCTTCATGAACCACAGACCATAGCTAACTTCAGGGTGTCGCTGTCGGTTCTAGCTAACTTCAGGCTGCAGGTTTTTTGTGATGGTGTGCGATTTACTTTTATCATTTTTCCCTAACGCGCCAAAAAAAGTAGGTATGACTTCAAAAAATAGAATAAAATAACTATAAGTAATTTAGACCTTGGTCCATATGATGTTAGTAACACGCACTACTTAAAGGCTGTGTTAGTAACAGACACATTACACTTTAGATTCTAGTTCATACATTTTGTAGCACTCACCTGACGCACAAGTAGATACGTGTACCTACCCAATGTGCCACGATGGCGCAACTCGACGTATCGCTAATGCGCCCCAGAATTCCCCAAAATATTACTGAGGTTATTTCTGCCCGAACTAGGAATGGTACGACATAATTTATTAGATTTCTATAAAACAAAATTTATTGCTTTTCTCTTCTTCAGGTGGAATCCTCGACAGTTTGAGCGACTCAGTGAGAGCAGTGGTGATAATAGACGCGGCCCACCATTTGGACCTGATGCCCAGCAACCCCAGTGACCCCGAGCCGGTGAAGATAGCCCGGAATATCCACAAGCAGCACATCACCAGGTGGATAAATCAGTTCTGGGACCAGATGGCTAAGACGCGTAGAACTTGATTGCGATTTTTGACTGTTAAACATACCTAAATACATACATATATATATTATTGTTAAATTATTTAATAGTATTATTTCATTTTGTCTTTCCCTGCCTACTAAAAGTTCCTGAATGCCTAAAAGGGGGTAAGCAGAGGGGCGTTAGGTAGTAGATACAGCAGTAGCCACACTACCGCTGCTACAAGTAGCGGCACGAAACTTTAGCGCTGACCGTTATTGCGCAGAAGTAAAAATTAAGGTACCTGAGAGGGCTAGCGGGATGAAGGGCGAGCGTGCGTAGCGCCGATTGGCTCTCCAGTCGCATTCTGTTCCCCGCGCGCCACCCGCGCCACCCACCCACGCGCAGCAATTATCGTTCAGCGCTAGACTTACGTGCCGCTACTTGTACACACTAAAGAAGGCGAGCGTAATATTCGCCTCCAACCGAGCACAAATACAGACTTTGCCTGATTAGGGGACCGAAATCGGAGCAGCTGAACTTCGTGTTTGTAAATACTAATTATTAACTAATTTCCACATTACGAGCGATGTTTTAAGAGATTATTTAGTAAATCATATTAAAAACCTCGAGGTCAGTGACCGCTGCAATCAGCTGTTAGACGCGGTCTCGTATCGTACAGAGCATGGCTCGCAAGCCCGCTTGGCCGGACACCACGTGCCGTTTTCGGTGTACCTAAGCAACGTAGGTACCTACAAGTTTCGTTTGTTGCTAACTAAAAAAAAATATTTTCAAAGACAGCATGTTTGATTAATACTTTTAAGATGCAACGTATGTCCGCATAACTACAAAATATCTAGTAGGTACGATCTATCAGCTGATAGTTTGACCTCGGGAAAGGGCAAATGTACTAGTAGTAGCGTCTCACGCTCCCCCACCGCCCGCACCGCTCCCTTTGCCTCAGTGCTAACAGCTGATCGCGGCGGTCACTGCCCTCACGCGCGCGCGAATTTCAAACTATTGTTATTGTGAAAAAGTGAATACGTATAAAAAAAAGTTTCTTTGGGAAAGTTGGTTGTAATCATGAGTACAATCACGTGTTTAATTATCGGTCATTAATTACCAGTCACCGTAAAAAAAACCATGTATAGTCTAGTTTAATTATAATTAGGTTTTAAAGACACAAACTACAAAATTATTGGTAAAATCCAAAGAGTATAATTATGGTAAAAACTTAGGTGAAACAAAAATTAACGTTTACCGTTAACGTTAACATTTTTTTTTAAGTACTTATAACACGCGTACTTTAGTTTTCACATATGCCGATTATCTATAGTTTCAGGTATACACACACACACTTTTTATTTGTCTGTAGCTGCAGTAGTTTACTAGATATTAAGCTTTAATTAGGAAACGGAGAAAATCCCGAGCGAGTGTGGAGTGGTCAAGGATAGTGCACGGGCCCCGCGCGGACAGTTCAGTGGGTAGAAAGGTTTTAATAAAGTGTGGGGTATCTTAAAAATTTGGAAGAACTGTTTTTCCACTTGAACAGCACATTCCATTTGCCTCTTTCCTCCATTTTAAAACATTACAAAAATTGCCAATCTCGGTCATGCCACCCACAGAGGCGAAGAAAAATATCCTGCTTTTTCCCTATTGTCCCAAGGGGTAATAGATAGAACAGATAAAAGGCTCATCAGCATCGTTAGTTGTAAGTAAGTGAAGTTTAGTGGCTGTTTAATTATTCGCATAATGATTCCTTGTGGTGGATGTTATGATGAAAAATTGTCGTAGCTTGTGTCTCAAGTGTCTATGCAACTGGACACCACAGAGTACATTATAATATATAGACTGGACACTAAGTGAAATCATTGAAACAGCCGCGATCTCGGTAAAGGCTCAAATACACCATCCAATTTCAAGGGAGCCAATTTAGGAAATCGGAAGGTGTAATAGCAGTTAAAACAGTTAGAATGCGATTGAGTGAGATTGGAAGGTCCGGATTTGACTTCCTAAATTGAATACGATTTAGGATAGTGTAATCGCAACACTACAATTTAGAGCTAAGTGTTACCAATTTAGCGACTTTATCGCTACAAATGGGCTATTAGTATTTTTTAAGTGTTTAAATTATAATTTAATTTCCCAAGGTCCCTTTCCCAGTAAAAAAATCTGAGTTTGCTCTTTTTTTTTTGGTCCGCTCCTGGTAGAATCGGTTATAGCGACTTTTGAGCGACTTTCGATATTCTGTCTAGCGGCTCGAATTTGTAGGAGTTGGCAACACTGCCGATTTAGGAATCCAATTTAGTGTAGTGTGATCTCTAGCTTCCAACTTCCTAGTTAGATTGTTTCTAAATTGGCTCCCTTGAAATCGGATGGTTTATAGTAGATATAGTTTGGGAACCACTGTACTTTAGCGTCGGTCGCGTTTTTATAGTAGGTATTTTTTTTTTGGGTAGAGGATACCCTTTTTAGTGTAAATTTGAAAACCCCAAAGTGCGGAAAACCATAGGGGCCGAGAAAAAAATTGCCAATTTTTTTTTTAAATCGGTGAAAAATGAAGGGTAAACAAGATCACGTGACGGGTCTAAAGTCTATTTCTAAGCAATAATACGGTCAATGACATGTTCAACGTCAAGATTAAAACCCCAAGGTCAAGGTCAGGTCAGGTCAGGTCAGGTTAATCGCATTTTTTATTTTATTATAATGAACCTTCTAACCTAACCTGTCCGAGTCGGGGTGCCCTAAGTCCCGATGTATGTATGCATGTCGATGGAGTCCCGTGTCGACGGAGCCCCGCTTCGCGGGGCTCCTACTTCTGAGTGGTTTATAAAAAAATAACCACGAAGGGGATGGCGGGGTCTGTTCGCTCGCTTCGCTCGCTCTCTTGACCCCGCCATCCCCTTCTAACCTAACCTGTCCGAGTCGGGGTGCCCTAAGTCCCGAGCTCGCTTCGCTCGCTCTTGCACCCTAAATTGTCATTGCCACTAGCTCAATAGAGTCCAACACTTGCACGACACTTAGCACTTCATCGGGGACCCAGTGGTCTCAATCAATCTTAATTACAAACAGGAGTACGATAGACGCTATCGACTGTGAAAACATACGACAAGTAAGAGTAACAACTGTCAAACGTTTTTTTCGCGGTAATTATAATTACATTCGATTACGTTTCGTTACTCACGATCTCTATAGTAAATAAAAAATAGTACAACTTTTTAAAATTTAATTTTATTATATTTGCATCATAATTGAGTTCATGATGGCAGCAGATATTTAAAAATGAATAAAAGGTAAAAACTCACAATATTTACACTAAAAACCATTAAAATCCATTGTAGATTTGTCTAAACGTAAAACGAAACGACCTAGGAATGAAATTCGTACATTATCTGTGGCAAAATGTCAATTTTATTGTAATTTTATTGGAATTTTCTGAAACTTTCGGAATTTTTTTCTCAAAAATTAGACGTCTCCGCAGTGTAATATTTTACGAAAGTGTTTTACTTAAATAGATGTGCAAGCAGTAAAATTGTGAAGCCCCGCACGAACCGACGCTAAAGTACAGTGGAGCCTATAGTTTGCCTTATATTAGAGCTCAGAATTTTGTTGTAGTATTGATTGATTAGGACTACCTCAGCGAAGCTTGCTTGCCGAGAAGTTGACTCGACAAATTTATTGCCAAATACTGCGAAAAGCCTTAGAATGTGTTAGATCTGCATTCTAGAATGGAAAAAAAATGTATTCTGCTGTATTTATGTATCCAACTGAAAGACTTTTATCCATGCTCATGAATAAAACTTAAAAAAAAAACAATTGACACTGACAAGTGACAGTGACAAATTGACAATTGTTTTGTTTTGTTTGATAAATTGGTTGCTTTTTCTCATCTTCTGTGCCTGTGGTGTTCATAGATAGATGATACACTTTTTAAATAAGTAGTGGTGTTTGTTGTTAGTTCCACTGTTCAGTTTTTTTGGTCTAGGTTATGTTTATTGCTTTACCATGGCGGCCGAAAGCGACATTTGTTTACAAGATTTTGCGATGGGCATTACGTGTAAATATTGCAACGAGCCAGAAAACAAGCAGGAGCGGCCAGGTCTTATCTGCGAGAACTGCGTCTCTTTTGTTCATCTCAACTGCCTCCGAAGGGCTGGCACTCCAGGCGATTTTGCCTGCGATGTTTTCTTCGATTTCACTTGTGAAGACTGCTCCCGGACTAGTAAAGAGACGTTTACAAGGAATAGATTTCCCTGGTAAGCTATGAAATGAATAGTGGCATTTTTTAGACTAGAAGAGAGGTGAACAAAATTATTTTTGTTGTTGTTTTTGTAGAATTTTCAATGTACATCCACCACAGTAGTGGATAAATGTTACCGAAACTGTCGCATCGTAACATCCTCCTCCTCGCATTGTGTTTCTCATTACTGAAGGTCGTGATTCCCCCGACGTGAAGTCGTTCTTTTTACGATGCTAGTAGTAGAACTCTGCTAAAATTGACTCTTTTGCTGTGCTAAAATTGGCTGCCCAAATAAAGGCATAGTCACACATGGGCTCACATGGCCCACAAAATACAATGCGTTTGGTGGCCCACATAGAAAATGATGGTGGCTCTCATGAACTCATTGTTTTTTTTTTTCAGGGTCAACGTAATTCACTTGACGCTTCACCATCTGAACATACAGTCATATGGAATCAGCAACCACGGCTACTTCCACTACAAGACGCACATCTGCTCATTTATCGACCGTTACTGGCAGTCATTATTTGGAGCACAGACGTAAGTACCAAAACTCTAAACTTCACCAAAGTTGCTTCATTCCTGGAGGTTATTGATAGCCATGCCATGTGTTACAGCAATTAAAAGTGCTGGGAAATTTTGCACTCTGTCAAACCACAGATGCATAGTATATGGAGATTCACTACTCATCTATACTAACACTAATCTATATAATATTATTACAAAGAGGTTGTGAGTTTGTATGTAGGGGGTAATCTCCGGAAATAATGATCCAATCCTAAAAACTTTTTCTCTGGTAGAAAGATAAATTATTGTGGGTGCTGTATGCTATAAATTAAAATCAAAAGTCATTTATTCAAACTAGGCTCAGAGCCAGCACTTTTTGAATGTCAAAGTTCAACATAAAGACAGTCACCCAAAAACGCCCACCCGTCACCACTTCCTAGTGTTTTAGCTGTGAAGAAGAAGTGGCCAACAAACTCCCCAGCAACACATCTGTCTGTTAAGTTTGAAGGACTTGAATCTATATAATTGTATGCAATAATCTTAACATATATATGTGTGTAACTAAAACAGAAAAAAAAATAAAGACATATTGTCCAATCATAAAATTAAATTATCTGCCACTTGTTAGCTAGCACACTCCATTATGAAGTCAAAAGCCTAAAAACTCGAGCATAAACATTAAACCAAATTAAATAAGCCTCCATACATAACTGGAGTGCCCACTTATATGTGCAACGGTAGTATCTAACAATCTGGCTGTTATTCGAAGCCCCAAGTGATAAACTAGGGATATCACAGTAAAATTAGTAAACAATTATTATATGAACTGATATAATCTGTCATAACCTAATTATGGTGAAAGAACATCAAGTGTAACATTGTCTTGCGTTCAACAAAGCAACCAACTATTCTTATCATCTAAACAGTCTTTGATGGAATAGTATGCCTTCGAACAGTCTAGTCTAGTCACTAATCTAAACTAGATTTAACTTTAGTTTAAAATGCATTAAAAGGCAGGTCAAGAAAAGAAAGCGGTAGCTTTTTGTAAAAGCGGATACCGAGACCCACAAATGAGCCATGAACCTTACGAAGACGTTGGGAAGGAGCATGTACTTTATGCTTGTTTCTGGTATTAAAATTGTGGATATCACTAGTCTTGGTGTATATGTAAATGTATATTTTGTCTAATGTATAATATGTTTGCAAAAATTAATTGAGATGCCACCGTGAGAATTCCAATTTCTTTGAAAATTTCTCTTAAGGAAACTCTTGATCCTAGCCCGTATATTGCTAGTACAGCATGTTTTGTTAAACAAATATATTTTGTCTGTCTGCAGCTTTACCCCACAAAAGAATACCGTAGGACATAACGTAAACATAACTATGGAAACTAAAATAGACTAACCATGCTGTGTCAACGTCAGTATATTGTCTAACTTTCCTGACGGCGTAGGTGGCAGAACTGAGCCTTCGCGATAGGCTTGATATATGTACGTGGGCCCCTTTGAAGTTTGGAATCAACAGTTGTACCCAATAAAACTGCCAAGTCCACAGTTTCAAGCACTTCTTTACTTAAGATGACATTAGGTCCTACATTTCTAACATTAAGTAAGGCAAACTTTATATATTTAGTTTTCTTAGCATTGAGAACTAAGTTATTTGTCGTAAACCAATCCGTAACCATTGAGAGAGCGCTATTTACGTTATCAAAATCTGGTATATTCCTATCTACTTTAAAGATTAGAGAGGTGTGATCTGCAAACAGTACTACGTCACAGATACCCTTTAAAAAGTCTGGTTAATCATTAATATACACCAAAAACAAGAATGGTCCCAATATGGAGCCTTGAGGCACACCTAAATAAACTGGTAGCCCGGAAGACTTTACACCATTGTCATCTACACATTGGAACCTATTACATAAATATGAATCAATTACGTTTAGAGCTTCGTTTTGGAGACCATAATGACGTAGCTTACGCAAAAGCGTGTCATGGTGTACGCAATCAAAAGCTTTGGAGGGATCACAGAAAACTCTAATTGCATTTTGCGAGTTTTCCCATGCGTTGAATATATGTTTTAAAAGAGCAACACCTGCATCTGTAGTCGATGGAGCTTTTGTAAAGCCATATTGTTCATTATAAAGGAGGCTATTTACATTAAAATATTTTAACAACTGCTTGAGTATTAACTTTTTAAATGTTTTGCTAAATGCAGGTAAGATGGAAATAGACCTGAAGTGGCCTATGTCATTTTTATTACCTTATTTAAATAGAGGTATGACTTTACTACTCTCCATAAGATCAGGAAAAGTTCCTGAGTCCACGCATTTATTAAAAGTTACTGCCCTACGATGTCTATTATATTACTCAAAAGTTTGATGGAGATGCCCCAGTATATTTAGTATGGGGGGCTGTATTTTCGACAAAGTGCTAGTTAGAAAGAAAGATATTATCACAATCCTCAAAATAGTGGGAATGACCGACAACTAGTTTCTAAAACACTTCTTCATTTAACTCTTGATATTTCTTCGACCACATCATTGCTTACCACCAGGTGAGGTAGTGGTCAAACGCGAGCCAATAATTGATAAAAAAATAAAAAAATATGTTACTTTGCTAAATACCCAAAAGAATATGTAGTATAAAATTAATGCTAATTAACCTACAATTCCCATAACGCAACTGTAGACTGATTGCAGACAACAAAATAAGGAAAAAAAATTGTATTTCACATCTTTATTTATCATATAAGAATAGGGTAGTAGTTTCCTATGGGCACGCCGCAATTGCGGCGGTAAGGCCCCCTCTTTGAGGAGTGGCAGAAGAGGTGCCACGGCGTCCTCACCTTCCGCCTGACGCAGGTCCTCACCGGACACGGCTGTTTCGGGAGATTCCTGTGTCGGATAAGGCGGGAGGAAACGCCCGGGTATCAACACTGGGGATCGCCCAGAGGACACGGTGGAGCATACGGTGGAGTTTTGCCCCGCTTGGGCGGAGCACCGCCGTGTCCTAGTGAAGGCGATAGGCAGCAGCGACCTCTCGCGCCCGGCCCTGGTCCAGGCCATGGCATGGCGAGCTTCGCAGAAGCAGTAATGGTCGCGAAGGAGTAGGCGAAACGGGTGAGGGAGACTCAACAGAGTCGCCCTGACGCCCCCAGCAGCAGCCGCCGCAGGAGACGCCCTGGGCGTCGGGAATTGCGAGACGATCTCCGGCCACCGTAGGCGCGGGCCTGTATACGGCGAGTAATGGGTATCTCGGCGTCCGACCGGACCAGGCTCAGGCTCGAGAGTCGACGGCGCGTAGCGTTCCACGCGCGCCTCAAAGAGATGTCAGCTACAAGTGACGGGGCCCGTCATGGCCGATGCCTGCCCAGGGTTAGTGGATAAATTCGAACAGAGTTGCCGCGCCCCTGTACACTCAGGCAACAGAAGGAACTGGGGTGGGTTTTAATCAGTAAAAGTCTGACATTCCATCCAGAGGCTCCATTGGCTGATTACCCACCCCCACAAAAAAGGGTAGTTTCCTAAAAAAATCTATTTGGTCCGTCAGTTAGATCAAAAAACATTGACAGACAGACGGACACGTGAGTGACAACAATAGGGCTCCGTTTAACCCTTCGGGGACGGACCCCTAAAAACGATATAGTGCGTTGAAATTTGGCGTGACGTCACGCCGTGGTACACTTTTTACCACGAAGTGATGTAATAAGCCCCCACACCTAACTTTGATGCGTCTTTGGTTAAAAAAAAAATACATGTCTTTAGATTTGTTTTAGTGCACAGGAAACATCCCTGTTATTTATTTTTCATAATTAATAATTGAATATTCCTATCACTTTCTCTTTAATACAGCAAACAGAAGAAGAACTGGGTGGGCACAATAGCAGGAGTGCTCTCCGTGTACAACAAGCTGTTCTTCAAGTCAGGGTCAGCCGTGCTTGGGGAGACTGGCTGGTGGAAACTACTGCACAACTTCTCACCTGCAGTTGTTGCACATATTAGTGAGATATATTTTTTCTTATATTGTAGCATAATTTAGTCTGTATTTTCCAGGTCCACTGCTGGGTCTCTGAAAGTTTGAACTATTATCTGCCAGAGGAAGAGTAAAAAATATAGATTGTGTTGTTAAAAATGTACCACTTGTTAAGAGTCTAAAGGTACACATATCAACTCGGAAAGGGATCGTCACCGTATCAACTCGAGCCGTGCAGTATTCTTTGTATGAATCACCCTACTGCAACGCACACTAATCGGAATCGTAACGTAATCGCCTCGCCTTGAGACAAGCCGCAGTGCGCTACGTGGTCTTGCAGTTCCCGCGCTTACGGCTCGTCGTCCCCGCGCTTGCGTGCATTACGAACTGTTGCCGAACGTTCTGTCATGTCATTCACAAGATAACTTCCAGTCGTATTGTGCGCGTGTTTTATTAAGTTTGTTGGTTAGATTACAAACAAACAAAACAGATTCAAACTGTGTGCCAGCCAGGTTACCAGCGGTCGGCGAACCGTAAGCGCAGCGTCGCCTAGCCGTAGCCGAGTCAACGTACCTGAGCTGGTGATCCGCTTTGGTTACGTGCTTACGTTAGGTTGACGCCTGTTTGACGACAAGGCGAAAGGCGATACGATGACGATCCCTTTCCGAATTTATATGGGTGCTATGGCCTTAATGGCTCAATTGAAATTGGATAGATTGAGCCTTAACACATCTTAGATTTGTCGCCATATTTTTTTCATTATATTCACCACTAGTAATGATATCATTTGATATTTCAGTACAAGAAATTGCAAGAGACAAACCTAAAGTTCGTCCACGAAACCAGCTATCCATAGACAAAAACCTCTTCCTGGCTAAAGTTACTGAAATGGGTATGTATGACTATTCTTCTTCTTCTCCTGTTTTCCCATATAACTGGTATTATTACTTTCAGTCTTTTGGCGTAAGTCCAATTGTAGTATAATACAAAATACTGACGGACCCGGCAAACGTTGTTCTGTGGTAAAAAAAAAATGGGGGGTGGGAGTAGGAGGGTGTAAAATACTTTACGACCTATTTTCATACCTATCAAATATACAAAAAAAAAAAAAAACGGTCGAGCCTTTTCGGAGGAGTGCAACCACAAACACTGTGACACGAGATTTTTATATATTAGAACATTATAAACTACCAAGATGGACCGATGACCTGGTGAGGGTCACGGGAATCCGATGGATGCGAGACGCACAGGACCCCTTGTTGTGGCGACATTTGGGGGAGGCCTAAGTCCAGCAGTGGACGTCTTTCGGCTGAAATGATGATGATGAAACCACTCCCAATGCCTTGCTGAATATATTACCACATTCTACAGGCAAGGCTTTTCTACACTAAAGAACAGTGCGAACCTGTTCCTAATCTACTGGGTGTAAAAAGACACATCACAAAGCCGTTAACTACGCATACTGTACGTCTAACAAAGTAGTTTTGCGCAAAATTATTGCTGGGAAACGACTTTTGTTTTTAGGTATGAAAAAAAATACTAGTTTTTATTGCGCGCAATGTAACGCAAACCCAGGCAAGTGGAGTAAAGCCCTGCGCCTTCGCTCGAAGCCACGTAGGTACTTGCCAGATACGTTTGATATTCATTGCGTTTTTGTAACTGCAAATGCGTAATTTCGAAAAAACAGGTAATGTTGTTAGGAAAAAAGTTTAGTATAACCCTTGGAATTCATTTTCGAAAAAATTGCGAATTTGACCTTCAATATCTCCAGAACCAGTGGATTCCCAGGTATGGTCTAGTGGAAAAAAATAATCCAAATAATGGGTAGAATATGTGGCTTGCGGCTTCGGAAACTGTCTTACACCCGTTATTGTCACCCAACTGCTCAATTAATAGTGAGTTGATTGCTTACACTGAACATTACCCCTCAGGATATAAGGACCTGATCAACAATGAGAACAGCTCCTTCACCATGGGCTCTGATCCAATACCCTGCAAGAAAAGGAGGGTTGACTCTGATGAGCTCAGTGGTGTGTCCAGCACCTCATTCTATGACCAGCTGGACTCTGATGGCAGGTATGATGATAAGCACATTTTTTTAACACGGAATTCTATTTTGACGAAAATCTTATTTGTTGTTCATACAAAATTAAGACTTATTACAACTGGCGAAGGTTGTTATTATTTTACGATTTTTCCGCATAATTGTGACACGATAGCTGCGTGAGCACTTCCACTTGTTTTAAGGGTTCCGTACCCGAAGGGTCTAAACGGAGCCCTATTGTTGTCACTCACGTGTCCGTCTGTCTGTGTGTGTGTCCGTCGTCTGTAACAAACTTTTGTTACGAAGAATTTTTTAACTTTCATTGACCTATGGGTCAATGGGAAGTAAAAAAACTTAAAATTTGGTGATAATGTTTATTATTACGTATACTTTACTAAAAAATACAAATATTTGGTACATAATCTTTTCTATTCCGTGTTCTAACCTACTCACCCTTGCTCAAACAAACCATTCTGCATGCTTCTGTAGTTCTGTGTGGCCTCTGTGCCCATTATTTACATCCATTTCATATTCACGTTGGATACAGGAATGAAATCGGCGACGAGAGCACGTTCGACGACTCCATGAACATGTTGTTGCCTAAAGACTCGGACCTGGAGTTCAGGGGCTTCGACTTCACGCCTACCAGTCACATCATGCCGGTGCAAGTAAGTTAAAGTTCTCAATTCGACTGAATTTTTTAACCGACTTTCGAAAAAGGAGGAGGTTCTATGTTCGACTGTATGTATGTTTTTTTTTTTATATAGGTATGTCCGCCTGTTTCTCCGTCAGTTGTGAACCGATTTTCAGAATTCTTTTTTTATTTTATGAAAGAATATACTCCCGAGGTCCCAATAAATTTTATCGAAATTGCTTCAGCGCTTTTTGAGAAACTGAACAAAAACGAAAAATACGTATACCTCGATGACGTTTTGGTGTTCTCCAAATGTTTAAATTCCACGTTACATGTTATTGGGGTTTTTAGTTCTAGGGTATACAACTAAAAAGTGAAAAATAAAAAACTTTTTTACAAAAAAAACAACCGACTTCCAAAAAAGGTACATAAAGTACATTATTCGTTATTTGACACCGTCGGTGTCAAATAACGAAGAAGTAAAATACAAACACTGACTTCCGAAATTCAAGTTATTTTTTAATTTTTAATGTACTTTATGTACCTTTTTTGGAAGTCGGTTGTTTTTTTTTTATTTGTTTTACCTCAGAACTTTTTCTGGGTGAACCGATTTTGATGATTCTTTTTTTTCTTGGAAAGCTGGTGCTTCTCATGTGGTTCCATTTAAATTTGGTGAAGATCTGATGAAGAACTTCGGAGATACACAATGGAACTCTTCAATAAATTATAGCAAATCTTCCGGAATTACTGCAATCGCATGTCTGTTTATTGTTTACACCACTTCACAACATAACATCACGCCTGATACGCTCTGAAGGGGTACACAGATCTGCCCGGGGGTTGAGGATAAATTCGAAAGAGTTACCTGGCCCCTGGACATTCAGGGCAGGGAAGGAACCAGGGGTGGGTTTTAGTCAGTAAGAGTCTGACACGCCCTTCCGCTCCACCCTAGAGCAGGAGATGTCTCATTGAATGATTTCCCACCCCACAAAAACAAAAAAGGGGTACACAGATTTGTACAGTTCACCCTGATACACCCTCATTTCCCCAATTATGTTCAAATTCCATATTTTTAGGAATATCAATTCGGCATAACATTACTATTTAGTTTTAGTTATGGGGTACTTACGACAACTAAAAACTGAAACCTTAAAAAAAACAACCGTCTTCTTTAAAAAAAATACAAAATAACTTCAATTTTGGAAGTCGGTGTCAACTAAACTAGAAACTATGATGTCGACGTTGTAGCATGCTTACCTAGAAGTAACCTATTCACTTTGACTTAAAAAAACCGCGCATAACAAAAGTTATCTTCTCTTTATTTCTAGAGTGACTCCTCAAGCATCCACTCCTTCCAACAATCAATGTTATACTACGACTCAGACTCCCGCAGTGGTTCAGAACACGACTCCAGGAAAGTAGTCTTCGACAGGCCCAAGAAGCAGGTCGTCGAAGAAAAGCCAATCAGAAGGGAATCACTCTTTTCCACCGAACTGAACTCTGTAGACAGACCTTGGGAGGAACCCCTGCCGAAGTCACAGACGAACCTGGTGGAAATGTCTCAGTATGAAGAGATACAGCTTCTGAAGAAGGTCGAGGGTTTGATCCCGAAGGTGCGGGATCCTAACAAGAAGGCTTACTTGAGCAGGCTCAGGGCTAAGCTGGCGTTGAGAAGGTTGAAGAGGCATAAGCATCTGCCAATATTTGATTTGGACAAGTGAGTATAAGAAATCTAGGGCTTTGGTTACACTGCAGTGTCCCGGTATTGTTCAAAAAACACGTCACCGTGGCCCTGGAACGCAATGGATAACTAAAGGAACAGGGGTGGGTTTTAGTCAGTAAGAGTCTGACACACCGCTCCACCCAGAGCGGGAGATGTCATCTGAAGATTTCCCGCCCTCAAAAAAACAAAGACTACAGTTACACTGAGGCGAACCCAGCGCATCATCTATACTATATATATATTATACATACTTAATATTATAAAGCTGAATTGGCGCAGTGGTTGAGCGTTCGGCTGCTGCGCTGCGTGTCGCGGGTTCGATCCCCGTACGGAACTAATATTTGTATGGCCTACAGATAGTTGTTCCGGGTCTGGGTGTCTTGTGTATGTGAGTTTAAATGTTTGTGAACGCACCCACGATACAGGAGTAATTCCTTGTGTGGGGCTACGTTTTTTTATAAAATAAAAAAAGGTCCAGGACAGCATAATTATGTCTATCTTTTAAAGTTAACTCACTATAATCTTTTTTCTGGTAATCTAATTTTGTTCTAAAATAATACATTATTTGCGAAGATATTTTTATAAACATTATATTAATCCTTATCCAAATAGATACGTTATTCATCATGAATATTTGATTTTGAACAAAATTGTCCTTGACATCATTTGACTTCAACGAATATCTTAGGAGATATCATAGTTTTAATCAAGTACCACGCGCACATTCATGACGTGCAAGGCGCGATCATGAGGGACGTGGGGTGCGCATGCGCAGGCCGGTCGCCGCCAGTAGCGAGGCGAGGTACCATTTTGCACTGTATAGCCTATTTATTGAGAAAGGTAGATAGACTTTATAACATCACGCTACGACACAGTAACCATAAATGCGGGAGAAACCGCGGGTACAGCTAGTTGTTTTAATAATAAGGAGTCAGGGAGTTTTTGGCGGATTTTTTTCGAGTGAAGTTCAGTGGCTGTTTTAATTATTCGCAAATTGATTCCTAGTGGTTATTGGGATGTCAAATTTGTGTAGTTTCGTGTCTCAAGTGTCTACGCATATGGAAAATAATGTGGAATCATTGATACAGGCGCGATCTCGGTAAAATTAAGCTGAGAATTGTATTGTAGTATTGACTACCTCAGCGAAGCTTATTGAGAAGGCTGACATTTGCTGCCAAATACTGCAACAATTTTGAAATTGTGGCCACGATAAACTTCTATTGATAGTAATTTTTTTGTACTTTTTTTTTACAGAGAAGTAAAACTGCTAGGTGGCTATATGACTGAAGATCCGAGGGTCGTTATCAATGCTGAAAGAGTGCTAGATCGGTTCCAGAGATCGGTAAGTTTTACACACAAAATAAAGGCGAATCACAGACATGATGGGTATGGAAATCTGATGATGAAACAAAAATAATTGTAAACTCATAATTTCATTTAACCAGCTATGTTGACCCCAAAGTATTAGTAGGTAGTTACTTGAAACTGAGTTAATTTTTCAACAAGCTTTTTTTAGTTTCAATTGTGCTATGTAAGTAAAGAATCTTATCAGCTAAATTTAACCCACTTCTCGGTTTCCGAATTAGCTGACATTTTGCATACAGGTTTAGTTTGGATGACAATGCATGGCTAGCTAAGTGACGTCATTCTAAATCCAATATGGCTGACTCCCAATGATGACGGACTTGTTAATTTTAATGCATTACCTTAATATAGGCACAGATAACAAAATACTAGTGTACAGATACCTCAACCCATACAAAGAAACGGTACCGCCGTAACTACGGGTTTTTGACTTGCACAAGCAATTTTGTTCTTCGTTCGGGCTCGTCCTCTACACCTCGCTAGATCTGCCCGGGGGTGGAGGATAAATTCGAAAGAGTTACCTCGCCCCCGGGCGCGTAGGGCAGGGAGGAACAGGGGTGGGTTTTAGTCAGTAAGAGTCTGACACGCCCTTCCGCTCCACCCTAGAGCGGAAGAAGTCATAAGATGATTTCCCACCCCCCAAAAAAAAAAAAAAAAAAAACACCTCGCTAGATGGTGTTAGCAGCGACGGCTTGCAAGTTGAATGAATTTACATAAAGTCTTACCAATATCTTCTGTAGTATTTTTTGGCACTTCATAACAGTTTTACTGTTTCAAAATGTTTCACTATACAAATTTTAAAGTGGCGAACGGATAAAATCTAAAATTTCAAACAGCGCCATCTATTGGTACAAGAAATATCAATGCCTAAGGATTCGTTCCAATATACATCTAAATTTGAATTAAGAGCCAATTTTTCCACAATTTTATGCTCAAGGTAGTAAATTAGAAAATACATTTTTTACCTTTTTTTGTTTTCAAAATATTAATGTTTCTTAAGAGGCCTATTACAAAATTACGTTCTTCGTGCATCCGACTTGTATGTAAGTACAGCCGAGGCATCGCTTAATGTTGCAGTTTTGCAGTTGTAATTACTATTTAAGAGCGCTATTTCAAAGTCCTCCCTTCGCCTTCGTGAGCGCTTGGCGCGGACTAAAGTTACAGACCGCGTGTCCCCAAATTTATATTGATTTTAGCACTGCATACAAAAATTATTTAAAAATATTATTTTATAATTAAATAGACTTATTTTTTTTTCAAGCAAGGTAACATAGTAACCTTAGTTATTACTTACTTTTTGTTTGAATTTGGATTATACATTCATAGATAAAAAATATAATTTCGGACGAAAAATTATCAGTAACTCTCTGTTTTGCTGAATTATTTTTGGTGTATTGCTGTATGAAACATAAAAATCTGAATTAAGCATTCTAAAATAAAAGATACAGTTATACCATAAACATTTTTATAAATTATTAAATTATAATATCTTCAATGTAACAAAGCATCAAAAGAGGCCCAAAAGTAAAATTTTATGAAACATCCTTTGCAAAGACAAGGTTTTTACTGATTTATGTAAACAAATTGAAATATTTATTTAAACGACTCCCAAGAAAAAGAATCAAACTTTCTTGACCATATTTTTTTTTTAATTTTTGGCTATATTTAAACCATAATCACACATCTAAATTCGAGTCAAACACTCAAATCCAAGAAAAATTGTAATAGCCCTCTTAAACTTCAATAAGAAATCGATGCATATTATGCCATCTATTGTTTGTTTGTTTGAACTAAATTTTCTTTGTTCGAGATGAGACCTCGTGATATGAGAATTAATTGAAAGGGTTTTTTAACAAAAATACCATTATATTAACGTCATTACATACCAACGTTTGTGAATTGTCTTAATCTATGCCGCAATAATATTTTTTTTTCTCACTTCGTTCCTCAATCTCATTTTCTATTAATTTCAGTACCTAATAGACAACCTATGCGGAACCATAGCTAGTACCAACTACGGGACCTTGCTGCTGTCCAACATAGAGCCGACGCCCTTCCGCTCGCTGTACTCGGGCGCCATGCTGAAGCCCTACATCCGCCGGGACGGGGATTCCGCCCCCACGTGGTTGAAACTCACTGATGAACTGCTCAGGAAGACTAACAGGTGATTGTCCTACTATGAACATTGAACATATAAAAAATTTGGCACAGAGATAGATATATAAATGAAGGAAGTACTAATTTCATGCGGGCTAACCCGCTAGCAGAAGCTAGTAATCAATATTAACATGAGTTCCTAGCTTCAATTCCCAGGTTGGTAAGTAATATTGAATTATTCAATATACTAACTATAATATAAAAAGCAATAAAGATATTGAGTATTCCATCAGGAGTTCACCAACTCCGTCTGACTGACAGGAACCAGACTTCTTCACTATTGAAGTAAACTAATATACGCTTACCCGGGCCTGCGGACGGCTCGCAGTGGGTAGCTCGCCGTCCAATCAGCACCAGGCCCGAGAGGCGACGGCGCGTAGTGTTGTCAGCAATAACGACGGGGCCCGTCATGGCTGATGCCTGCCCGTAGGGGTTGAGGATAAATTCGAAAAAGTTACCTCGCCCCTGGGCATTCAGGGCAGGGAGGAACTGGGGTGGGTTTTAGTCAGTAAGAGTCTGACACGCCCTCACGCTCCACCCAGACCGGGAGAAGTCATCGGATGATTTCCCAACCCGTAAAAAAAAGGGGGTTGTGGATAAATTCGAAACAGAGTTACCTCGCCCCTGGGCACTTAGGGCAGGGAAGGAACAAAGGTGGGTTTTAGTCAGTAAGA
Organism: Polia nebulosa; assembly: GCA_951329385.1. NCBI lineage: Eukaryota > Metazoa > Arthropoda > Insecta > Lepidoptera > Noctuidae > Polia > Polia nebulosa. The sequence goes on along the minus strand of OX589588.1, from coordinate 2,511,404 downwards.
GTCTGACACGCCCTTCCGCTCCACCCTAGAGCGAGAGATGTCATTGGATGATTTCCCATCCCACAAAAAAAAAAACAATAGACGCTTACGCGAATAGCAAAAGGTGTTCCCTTTTTGACTTTTGACGGTGTTCAAAATCTTACTACAGTTTTGGGGCGTATAGGATACCAATCAAATTAAAAGTTATTTATTCAAATTAGGCTGACAGCCAGTACTATTTGAACGTCAAAGTTCTACATATAGACAGTCCCCCAAAAAAACTTTTTTACAAAAAAAATAGAACAGACTCCCTAAAAAAATGCTCAATAACTTAAATTTCGGATGTCGGTGTTTCTGGTTTTTTAACCGACTTTCTAAAAAGGAGGAGGTTCTATGTTCGACTGTATTGCTTTTTGAGAAACTGAACAAAAACGAAAAATACGCATATCTTGATGACGTTTTTGTGCTCTCCAAATGTTTAAATTCCACGTTCCATGTTATTGGGGTTTTTAGTTCTGGGGTTTTTTTTTTTTTTTTTTTTTGGGGGGTGGGAAATCATCCAATGACTCTTTCCGCTCTGGGGTGGAGCGGAAGGGCGTGTCAGACTCTTACTGACTAAAACCCACCCCTGTTCCTCCCTGCCCTACGCGCCCGGGGGCGAGGTAACTCTTTCGAATTTATCCTCCACCCCCGGGCAGGCACTGGCCGTGGCAGGCCCCGTCCTTTGCTGACAACTCTTTGAGGCGCGCGTGGAACACTACGCGCCGTCGACTCTCGGGCCTGGTGCTGATCGGACGGCGAGTTACCCGCTACTCGCCGTCCGCAGGCCCGGGTCTACGGTGGCCGGAGATCGTCTCGCAGCCCCCGGCGTCTCCTGCGACGGCTGCTGCTGGGGGCGCTAGGGCGATTCGGTCTCTGTTGAATCTCCCTAACGTGTGCCGCCTCCCTCTTCGCGAGCATTACTGCTTCGCAGAAGTTGGAGACGGCCCCCCATTTAGTTCTGGGGTATAACAACTAAAAAGCGAAAAATAAAAAACTTTTTTACAAAAAAAAAACCGACTTCCAAAAAAAAAAATACACTAAAAATTTAAAAATAACTTTAATTTCGGAAGTCGGTATCAAATATCGAAGAAATAAAATACAAACACCGTATATTTGTAATTGTCTTCGTTTTTTGACACCGACTGCCGAAAAAAAAGTTATTTTGCACTTTTTTAGGAGTCTGTTCTGTTTTTTTTTTTTTTTTTTTGTAAAAGCGTTTTCATTTTTCACTTTTTAGTTGTGGTTCCCCATTAAATGGTGTTAACACTACCTAGACATACGATCGCAGCAATCGCAGTTGATTTGGTGTAATTTTTTGAAGAGTTCCGTTGTCTGTCTCCGAAACTCATCATCAGATCTATATAAAATTTAAATGGGACCATTTCGTAATAAAGTTCTTTCGAAAAAAAAAATAATTGCAAATCCGTCTTAACAGCATGTATCAAAAACCCTGTCCGATCCAATAAAGACGTATTCCTGGTTTAACGTACGTACGTACTAGAAAAAGTTGTAAAAAAAAATGTGACTCATAAAAACAAAAAGTTATAATTTTTTTTATTTTTATAAAATATGCGAAATTAAACACAAAATATGGCAAATTTTCATAAGTTGACAACACTCCACCGGCCGGTGAAATCTTTTAATTTTTACCTATTTTTATTTCAAACGATACCGCCCTGCACTAGCCACGCTGTAGGCAATCTGTCTCGCTCAGGCGGCATGTTTGACACGAAACAGTAGGTGTGAACTTTGTCGAGCGCTCAGTGTTGCCTTTGATAAGTTTTTCTTTTTTTTATAAATTAATTATTTTCATTGGGGAAAAATAATTATCTCGTATCCATTAAATGATTAAGTACGTATATGTGTACGCAGTACGATACCAAGTAATACCAAGGAGTTTTGTTACATGCTGTATATTATGACAGAGATATGCCCGAACACACATAAAAAAGCCCGCCCGTCACCACAGTGGCGCAACAAACTCCCCAGCAACACATATGTATGTTAAGTTTACGTTTATTATACCTCCATGTACGCCCTGATTCGCTACTATTTTTATTAAATGTAGTATTTGTCTGTAGACACATAAAGGACTACGAGCCACCTCCGCGCGCTACCATCGACTACTCGTACGTGCGGCCGCAGCACATCGCCGCCGTCAACAACCTTTGCGCGCAGTTCTTCTGGCCCGGCATTGATAGTAAGTAATATAGCGGATGTAAAAAGACAGTTTCTGAAACCGAAAGCCACATGTAGCGACATCTATGACGCCTCGAACGAACGAAAAACCAGAAATCCTACATCGCGCAAGCAGAGTTCTCCGCGCGAATTGGACATGTACAACAATCCGAAAATCAACAACCGGGCAGTTGCCCGGATCAGACACAACATCCTTTTCAATGGAGATTTGCGGGATTTTCCACCCTGTTCCGCATGCCAAACACATATTCTACCCATTATTTGCATCATTTTTTTCACGAGACCATACCTGAGAATCCACTGGTTCTGGAGATATCAGTCGCAATTTTTTTTTTAATTTTTACGAAAATGATAGGTTGCAAGTGTTAATACTAAACTTTTTTACAAACAAACATTACCTGAATTTTCGCGTTTTTTTTTTGAAATTACGCATCTGCATTTACAAAAACGTAATGTATATCAAACGTATCCGACAAGTACCTATGTGGCTTAGAGCAAAGCGGCGGGGTTTATTTCCACTTGCCTGGGTTCGCGTTACATTGCGCGCAATAAAAAATTGTTCTTTTTTTTCATACCTGTAAATAAAAGTCGTTTAACAGCAATAATTTTTGCGCAAAGCTAGTTTGTTAGACGTACAGTATGAATAGTTAACGGCTTTGTGATGTGTCTTTTTAGTACTTTTATTTGTTCTTTTTTGAATTCTTAGTTCAAAATTCAGCGAAGCTAGCTCAGGAACTCAGGACACCCCGACACGGACCGCGAGTAATTGAAGCCCCTTCATCACCTTCGTTTTAGGTTCCTTTAAACCCTGCAGACAGGAATACGGCTCCGTTGGCTTTCCTTACTTACGTACGACCGTCGTTAGCATATTACAACAGGGATCCAGGAGGGGCCTATTTCAACTGTTTCATTACATGTGAGCTTAGCCGAGTGGTCGGGTCAAGTGATACGCTTGTAATTGCAAATTCGAATCTAGCATGCACACGTTTACTTTTCGGATTTTGGGACTTGTTTTTGAAATATTTTTTTGCAAAGAATAGTATTTTTTATTGTTTGTGGCTTTTTGGAACATTTTTACTGCATATAAGATTTTTTTGCAAACTCCAAACTCAGTTGGCTACAATTTCGAGACACGGCGCTGGCTGCCGCAGGGCACTCCCTTATATCTGCTATGTCATGCAACTAAAGATAAATTTTTTGGCATTAAAAATGTGTACAAGCAGAGTGAGGCCCTGACTCCTGTGCTAGGTGGGAACACCAGTTCACCACACTTTAGAATGTGCAATTAGCTTCATCTATCTGACTGACCGCCTTCTTGACAATTCAAAACTGCCTGTAAACTGTTTATTTGTAATAACTGCTTTGAGTAAAGATAAAAACCTTCTCCAACAGTGACGGAAGCCCTACAGTACCCTGAGTTCAGCTGCGTGGTGACGTACAAGAAGCTGGTGATCGGCTGCGCCTTCCTAGTGCCGGACGTGGGACACAACGAGGCCTACATCTCCTTCTTGCTCACGCGGCCCGAGTGGCGCAACGCCAAGGTCGCCACCTTCATGCTGTACCACTTGCTGCAGGTGTGTGTTCAGATTAGCTTGGTGATATTAGTAAGTCATGTGGCAGGCTTAAGGCTCAATTACACTATCCAATTTCAAGGGAGCCAATTGAGGAAATCGGAAGTACACTTTCCGATTACAAAAAAAAAAAAGGTTTAAGTGAGGGTTGAAAGTTTGTATAAACTGATGAATGAATGAAACTTGATGATGGTTATTACGGGGGAAGTACTTACTTCACGCAGGCGAAGCCACTGGCAGAAGCTAGTTTTTAGGGTTCCGTACCCGAAAGGTCGAAACGGAGCTCTATTGCTGTCACTCACGTGTTCGTCTGTCTGCCATAAAATTTTGTTCCGAAGAATTTTTTAACTTCCCATTGACCTATGAACTTCAAATTTGGTGATAATGTTTATTATTACATATACTTTACTAACAAATACCAATATATTGATAAATCAAAACTTTTCTTTGATAATTCCCTCTTTTGGTACGGAACCAACAATGTGCGAATTCCGACACGCTGTACTACTAGGCTAGGCTGATACCTACACAATAGCTAAAGTTTTAAATTCTAGACATAACATGTGGTTTGTAGACTTGTAGGGTCCATCTTGTTAGGGACCGGCCGCACAATCTTTTGCCTTCGGTGTTCCCAACCACAATCAGCTTCTCCAGATTTTCGTCACCTCTGCGCATTGTGTGACCGAAATATGAAAAAATGTGTTGTTGGCATATGGTGGGCAAGCAAGTTTTTCGGTCAGGGGGGGGTCAGGATCAGGATTGATGCGTGGGTGCGTTTTGTAGTCCAAGATATTCTTAGCATTTATCTCCAGCACCACATCTCGAAGGCGTAAATTCTTTGCCTCTTAAGGATTTGTCACACTGGATGCGTTCTGCGGCCTGCGGTCAGGTCAAAGTGAACGCAGCCCGCATCATATATGAACAACGCTGTCGGTCGGGACAATCGGTCTGCGGTCAGGGCAGAGCAATCGGTCAGCGATTCGTGCAGGGCAACCGGTCAGCGGTCCGGGCGATAATGGGGATCTTCCAAGTCGTACAAATACGGATAACGTCGTACGACATCTATAAACTCCTCTGTTTGTTCGTTAGACATTTTTTTTATGAACTTGTGTGCACTCCGCTGTCGAACATCAACAAACTGGCCGTTGCCCGCCGCCCGCAGCCCGCAGCCCGCGTGCCCGCAGCCAACCGGTCCGTACGCGTCCTTCTCTCCCCACCGCCTCGTCGGGCCAACATGCGTTCTTTGGTTGTGCTCGCACGGTCAGATCGCATTCTATACAGAATATGTTGATACCGACAATGTTGTTCATACATGATGCGGGCTGCGTTCGCTTTGACCTGACCGTAGGCCGCAGAACGCATCCAGTGTGACAAATGCTTAAAAGTTCTCTGAGTTGATTTTCTCCATTTCTCCTTGTCAAGTTACTGAGCTAGAAATATTACTGCGATTTCGGGAGTCGCAAGCCGATTACCGACCACCACCGTAGGCGCGCTTTACGGACGGTGAGCAATAGGTAGCTCGCCGTCATGGTACTACAAGGACCGGACCTTGAGGGTTCCGTACCAAATGAGGGAAGTATCAAAGAAAAGGTCTGATTTATCAATATATTGGTCTTTGTTAGTGCCCGGGTCGACAAGCGTTGAGTTCCACGCGCGCCGAACAAAAGATGTCAGCAGTAATTGACGGGGTCCGCTAGGGCCGATGCCTGCCAGGCTCACGGGTGTGTTTGAAAGACACCGCGGCCTTGGCACAGGGAACTGAAGGAACACGGGTGTGGTTTAGTCAGTCCTCCCGCTCCATCCAGAGTGCAGGGAGAAGTTATTTGTTGATTTCCCACCCTAAAAAATAAAAGGCTACATTACTGCCTAATTTTTTTTTTGGTTTTTGGAAAATCATCATGACTTCTTCCGCTCTGGGTGGAGCGGAAGGGCGTGTCAGACTTTTACTGACTAAAACCCATCCCTGTTCCTTCTCTGGCCTGAGTGCCCTGGGGCGAATTTATCCACAACCCCTTAGCATGCATGCATCGGCCATGACGGGCCCGTCCTAAATTGCTGACATCTCTGAGGCGCGCATGGAACACTACGCGCACATTACCCTGCCCAGGGGTTGATGATAAATTCGAAACAGAGTTACCTCGCCCCTGGACACTCAGGGCAGGAAGGAACAGGGGTGGGTTTTAGTCTGTAAGAGTCTGACACGCCCTCCCTCTCCACCCTAGAGCAGGAGAAGTCATTGGATAATTTCCCACCCCACAAAAAAAAAACGCGCTCATTACAGCCTACTTGTTCATGAGATTATGACAAGGTCTTTGTAATTATTTTGCTGTTCATTATTTTATGACAAACTATGTTTTATTCACAGACTTGTACAGGCAAGGATGTCACGCTGCATGTATCTCCTACAAACTCTGCCATATTTCTGTATCAGAAGTTTGGTTTCAAAGTGAGTATCCCATCTCATAATATCCCATTATTATTTAGCCAAGGTCAAGGTTGGGACAAGATGGGTAGAAGATATCTGCACGACCTTGGGCCGTTACTAGACAAGAGTCGTAGAGGACAGAGCGCAATGGAGAGAGTTAGAGGAGGCCTATGCCAAAAGGCGCGCCGAATTGCGGGACATCATATAGAATTTTAACATTTCCTAATACTGAACATGTGTATTCTCCCCATCTTGAACTATGGTGCACAGACTTGGCCTTTGACAAACATCCAAACGTTCAAACCCCAGGTTTACCGACGTGCTATGGAGCGCAGTATACTAGGTGTTAAATTAACAGATCGCGTTCGAAACACTATACTGCGCTCCAAAACGCAAATCATAGATGTGGCTCAAAAGGCTGCCCAACTTAAACTGACGAGCTGTGGGCCCGTAAAACACAGGATTGGTGTCCTGACACTGTGACCCGGGGCCGAGGCAGACCACGAAGGAGATGGTGGGACGACCTGGATGTCTTGCTGAATTGGAAAGAAGAAGCAAAAAATCGTGACCGTTGGAATGCCTTTGCCCAGCAGTGGGACAGTACTGACTAGTAATAATAATAATACTGAACAATGTACCCAAAATTTGGAAATAAAGGGTAAATCCTACTAATATTATAAACGTGAAAGTTTGTGACGTATGGACGTTTGTTACGGTTTCACGCAAAAACTACTGAACGGATTTCAATGAAACTTTACAGTTATATTACTTATACATCAGAATAACACATGTATGTATGTCGGGCTGGTTTCCGCAACTCCACGCTCAAGGCGCGTATTTTGCGTACAGGTGGGACGGCATTGTCATTCGTTCCACCCCAGCTCCTCAAGGAAGGCCAGCAGCGCCCACCAGGGCGCTGCTGGCCTTACTGACTATCTCACTTAGGCTACCTGGGTATCTGAAGTGTTTTGCCCTGTATGTAGCGACTACTGGGCAGTTTAGTAGCAGATGAGCTGCTGTCTCGTCCTCCATGCAGGCTGTGCAGAGTGGGCTGTTTGTGACTCCTATGACAGAGAGGTGTTTATTAAAAGAGCCGTGGCCAGTTGTAACGGCCGTGACTTTCCGCAGCTGACGTTTGGTCAATCGTAGGGCTTCCCATCGCTGCCATGCTTGACCCCCTTCTAGCGAATTCGTTCGCTGCATCGTGGCCTCGGGAATAGCTGTCATTTTATCCATTGAATAGTTACTTAGTTGTGTTTACCCACCTGGTTTAGGCGTTGGTGACACTCGTATATCAGCCCAGAGTTAACTGTGTGGCTGTTCAGCTCTTTATACGTACCAAGTTGTCCTTAACATCCCTTGCTACGATGGCTGAGGCTGCCAAGGAGATTCGCAGGCACTCTGCTTGGGTGACTGTGTTATGGACCCCCAGTGGTGTGGCTATGTGGATATTGAGGTCCTCTTGAGAAGATTCCCGCACCTGTGCCAATACCTGTTTTGGATTCATCAGTGAAGAACTGCAGTTCTGTGGCGCACAGCCCCTCACAGCGGTGGTATTTTTTGTCGAAGACAAATCACTTGGGTATCAGGTCTTTGATCGCTTTAGTTATTGGCAGAATAACACATAAGCTATAATTTATAATGGGAGGAAGTAGTAATACACACGGGCGAAGCGGCTGGCAGGTAGTTATTATATAAGGTTGGGCCATAGAAATAGGGATGTCTAAGTGCTTTGGATCAGCAATATCACCATACTCATGGGGAACACCAAGACGAGGGACACACAGGGTTCTATGGTTCCAGTAGGAAAGCTGTGCAGAAAGGAGAGGAGACCAATACCCAGCAGGCAGTGGATGACTCCTGGCTGAACTGATAATAATTTAGACCCAATTAATACTTAGCGCTCCAGTTTTTTATTTGCTAGTCCATATTGTCCCACTGCAGGACAAAGACCTTTCCACTTTCCATCCACCATAGTATTTGGCCAATTTATTATGCCATAACTGTAGCTTTTCACAAAATGAAAACAGTTTGCCAACAGCTGAGCTGGGACTCAGAGAATAAATTAGGAACATCATGAAACTAAAAAGTAACAAGAACTTTAAAAAAAATTAAACTTATTTATTTATTGTGGCTTAGTTATAAATCCTTCATACAGCAAGTAATCATATATCTTTCTAGTTTTGTTCACATCTATTTTTACTATCCTCCTTGCATCTAGTAATCGGAGAAAGCCCATTTTACCATTCTGGGTAATTAGCTGCTGTTTAATCTCTAAGTAATTCTCAGGCACCAGTCTTAGGTTTGAACATAGTACTTTTTCTGCATCCGTGAGGAGGTTAAAACCAGGTAAATCCACAATTTCTAAAGGCATTGAAGTTCTCTTGTATTTCAGTAACTGATTAGTCTTCCCAAAAATCTGTGTATTCTTCACGGGTGACTGACTCTCGTACTTCTTTGCCATAACAGTTGTAACATGCTTCTGCTCTTTAACAACTAAATCATTATCTTTCTTCAATTGTTTAAACAATTTCGCTGCATATAAAGTCTTGATACCATTCTTCCGATACTCTGACAGTCTTGATATTCTCATCTCTAATTCATTTTCTAAACTGGTTGACTCTATGAAGGCATCAAATTGCATACCAGTCATGAACTGCATAAATGATAGCAGCCTCTCACACTTCTGTCTTGTGAGTGTCTTGTCATACTTCTGTAGCCAAGATATTAATTTGTTTGGCATTATTAAACCATGATTCTGTATAATCTTGTATCTTCTTCGCCTCTCTCTTAGTCTTGTGTTCAATGAGCTGACTAGAGACACCTTCAGTGAGTCCATACAATCATCATCATCATCATCGTCATCATCAGAGTAATTGTCTTCTATGTTGAAAATGCTTTCTGCATTGTGATCATAACTGAACTCAAACTCTGATCTGTAAGCATTGTACCCGGCCAGATGTTGTTCTGCATTATTGTTCCTTGGTGGGTTGGTGCACACTTCTGTACTGTACAGATAAGGTATCAAAGGTCTTGGAAACAAAGATTGTTCTGTCTCTGGTAACAGCTGCAATTCTTTGTACTGAACATTTTCTATGTAATACTTTTTGTAATGCTCCTGGCATTCGAGTTTAGAACGCGTATGTACACTCTTAGATATTTCCTCCCAATTACCGAAGCCGTATGTTGATAACGCAGAGAGCAGCTTGCATTCTTCTTTCGCCGACCAGTTGCAGTTGTCGAACAAAGGGAAGTCATTCCGCCGCAATGCATACTTGTGGTCGTTCTTGTGAGCACCCACTTCCTGGCCGGACGCGAAGCATGCTGTGCACAGATTAGTCTCGCATTCAACACATTCTATGAACGGTTCGTGGGCTATCTCGCCGCACGAGTCGCATTTACTTTGTAATGTTATATCATTTGACATTGTTTGCAGGTCGAGGAGCTCATACAGGACTTCTACGAAAAGTACTACGACATAGACTTCAAAGGCTGTCGCCACGCGTTGTTTTTAAGACTTGTTAGATAAAAAAGGATACAATTTTCACGCTCGTTTTATTTCTAAATACCACGCATCCCGAATAAAAACATGAAACATTTCGTGACTACCATAAAGATTATTGTAGTCTTTGTTTGGTCTTTGTTCGTGACATTGAGTTGACAGTTTAACAGCTGTCATTTATTCCTTTTTTTTTATTTACCTAGGAGGAAAGGCTATAGTCTTTTGACCATATTGCCTAGTCTTACGTAGTGTTTTTTTTTTTACTTTTTTTTCCATTAGAATGCAGATGTAACACATTCTAATGTTTTTGCAGTATTTGGCAACAAACGTGTCGTGTCAGCCTTCTTGGCAAACTTCGCTGAGGTAGTCAATACTACAATAAAAATCTCAGCTCCATTTTACCGAGATCGCGCCTGTTTCAATGATTTCACATATTGTCCATTTACGTAGACACTTAAGACACAAAACTACACTAATTTCACATCACAATGTTCAATCATCAATAAGCGAATAATTAAAACAGCCACTGAAATTCACTCAAAAAAATCCCGCCAAAAACTCCTCTTGCCTGTCTAGTGTCTGTCTCTCGTCGCGTTCCGAGTCACGCCAACAGCGCTATTAGCGCGTCAACAGCCGTTCCGACTTAAGTCGGAACGGCTGTTGACGCGCTGAAATCGTTGATGGTTGCGTTTACGTTAACGTAAACGCAACCATCAACGATTTCTTGACGTCATTATCGAAGCTATCTTGCGATACTGGGCCAGCCCCTCCAGTCTCGACATTGATAGCGATCGCTACGTCCTAACGAGCGCTCGCTACGTAGGAAAAATAATTGATTTTCTTGAAATATGTACAGAGACCAGCAGATCAGTTGACCAGTTTTAAAAATAGTGCTTGCAAGTTAAAAATTACGCCGTCTCTGACTGCTGGGCCTGCAGTCTCGATCTCGACATTGATAGCGATCGCTACGTCCTAACGATTGGTCGTTACGTCGGAAAAATAATAGATTTTCTCGAAATATGTATTGAGACCAGCAGATCAGTTGATCAGTTTTGATGAAAAATAGTGCTTGCAAGTTAAAATTTACGCCGTCTCTGTACATATTTCGAGAAAATCAAATATTTTTCCGATGTAGCGACCGATCGTTAGGACGTAGCGATCGCTACCAATGTTGAGACTGCAGGGCCAGGGCCTGGCCCTGCAATCCCTGGTCCCTTGAAATCGGAATGTGTAATTGAGCCTTAACGACTTGAGGCGTGAGCTGGCCTGGCCCTGCAGTCTCTACATTGATAGCGATCGCTACGTCCTAACGATCTGTCACTACGTCGGAAAAATAATTGCTTTTCTTGAAATATGTACAGCGACGGCGTAATTTTTAACTTGCAAGCACTATTTTTCATGAAAACTGATCAACTGATCTGCTGGTCTCTGTACATATTTCAAGAAAATCAATTATTTTTCTGACATAGCGACCGATCGTTAGGACGTAGCGATCGCTAACACTGTCGAGACTGCAGGGCCTGCAGTCTCCTCGAATTCTCGACATAGTTAACGATCGCGTAACAACCGAATTCGTTCCCTAAAAAACTAATGTTGCAAGGAGGCAAACTTCTATGTCCTCTAAATTCAGTAGGTAATATTATTACACATCTAATTAAACATTTCATAAAAACATTCATAATTTCTAGAAATATAAAATTTAAAGTTTTGTCATCGCCATATCGAGCCATCGTGACTACGCAAACAATTCAAGTAGCATGCTCGCATAGAACGCGTTCACCGGTTTGCGATTAAGTCCACAATACACATGCTACCTAGTAGCACAAGAGCACGCTTCTTTCGAGAAAATTCTACGTAGTAGCGTACAATAAGCATGTGTATACGAAAAGAGCATGCTTATGAATGAGCACGCTACTAATCGCAAACCGTTCTATTTTTTGCTTTTACTAGCACACGGTGTGAGGCGCGGGTGGGTGACTCCAAAGAAGTCTGAACGCGTTGAGCGTGAGACCCGGTGGCTTCAAAGCAAGTCTGAACGCGTTCTATGCGAGCATGCTACTTGATTTGTTTGCGTAGTCACGATGGCGCGATGGGGCGTTAAAACTCTAAATTTTATATTTCTCTATAGAAATTACGAATGGTTATGGAATTTAAATTATTTAATGTGTTGAAAGTAATATTAGCACTGATTTTAAAGTTCATTCCGAAAAGAAACGTCCATTTTAAATGCTAATTATTAAGCATGTGTATTTCAGACGTGCTACTAAAGAGCATGCTCTTAATAAGTGTGCTACTGAGCTCTGTGCTTTCATGAGCAAATGTAGACACTCTGAGAGCATGCTACTAAAGAGACGCCAACAAGCGTACTCTTTTATTAGCATGTGTATTCCGGACTTTATGTAGCGTGCTCTTTCGAATACACGTGCTTAGTGTTTGCTACTACGTAGCATTTGCTCGAAAGTAGCGTGCTTATCTGCTACTACTACTGTGTATTGCTGTAACTATTCCATTTTGCGCTCACGTTAAATGTATTTCTGCTTTACAGATTCACCCGACACGACCAATTTCAATAGATATACAATATTAATAATAGATTTCCTATGACACTAAATAAATTCTTGTCTAACATACAAAAGCTGCTAAAAATCGATAAACAAAATCAGGGCTAATGAGAACAAACTGCAACCGCAAAGCATCTAGAACAGTCATAGAGAACGAATTGTCCTCCTCAATCGAAACGTGATAAAATGACGTAGCCACTGAGCCCCATTGCTTTCGTGTATTCTGAACAATTAAATTTATATTCATCTCTTTCTCACATACGCGCAACTGCTTTACATTTTTATATTTTGTCCCGTTTCCACAGAGGTTGAAGGCCCTCGAACGTTCTAGACTTTTTAATGTATATATTTTGGCGCAACGAAGGCGCAGCGTTTCATTCAAACGTGAAGTTGCTACTGTAAGGTGTAAAGAAGTGTTGTGTGTGAATATTTCTAAAAATCGCTTATTTTAACTATTTGGACTATACTTGGAGCTTTTAGTAACAAGGTAAGTGTCCTATAATATCTGCCCACAATTCTTGAACGTAATTTGAGTCGATTACGTTTGTATTTATTAAAAAATCCATATTTTATGTTGCGCGTATCATCGCTCCACATCTCCAAAAATGGTGTCAGGCGTTAAGGCTAACGGGAATCGTTTTTGTTCCAGGCTATAGATTCACTATGGGTAAAGATTACTACAAAATATTGGGACTGTCGAAGGGAGCGTCTGATGACGACATTAAGAAAGCATACCGTAAGCTGGCGCTGAAGTACCACCCGGACAAGAATAAAGCAGCTGGTGCCGAGGAGAGGTTCAAGGAGGTTGCCGAGGCTTACGAAGTGTTATCGGACAAGAAGAAGCGTGAGGTCTACGATGCGCACGGAGAGGAAGGACTCAAGGGAGGCATGGGCTCGCACAATGGACCCGGAGGTGGCCAGTCGTTCTCATACACGTTCCACGGGGACCCCAGGGCGACGTTCGCGCAGTTCTTTGGCTCGGCGAGTCCCTTCCAAGCGTTCTTCGACCTGAACGGTGGCGGCACGGGAGGCACCACCATGTTCTTCGACCGCGACATGGACGTGGACATGGACCCGTTCGCCAACATGGGCATGGGCACGGCGCGGCCCGGTGGCCCCGGCGGCGCCTTCCGCAGCCACAGCTTCAACTTCCACGGATCCCCGAGCCGGAAGGAGAAGACCCAGGACCCGCCGATCGAACACGACTTGTACGTGTCGCTGGAGGATATCGCGCGTGGGTGTGTCAAGAAGATGAAGATCTCACGACGTGTGCTGCAACCTGATGGCACTTCCAAGAAGGAGGACAAAGTTCTGACCATCCACGTGAAGCCTGGCTGGAAGGCTGGCACCAAAATCACGTTCCAAAAAGAGGGAGACCAGGGACGCAACAAGATCCCAGCAGACATAGTGTTCATCATTAGAGACAAGCCCCACCCACTGTTCAAGAGGGAAGGCAGTGACATCAGATACGCCGCCAAGGTCTCACTAAAACAGGTAGGCATCAGTGACTTGATAGTTTATTGACATTGATTACATATTGTTGTGCATGTGTGTTGTTTACTGCGTGAGAGATAAACATGCATCTATTATGCCAACACACTGTTCTAGAATAGTCTAGTTGTTCTAACGAGTTTATAACTTTCATAAGTTATCATGAGCTTTCAAAAGGTCATGCACAACATTTGTGCAATTATTAAATTATTGTTGTATGTATCCATGTCCTTTAGTTCACAATAATGGAATAATTCTCATGCATATTAATCAAAGAGATAAGCATAGCTCTTCAAACAATAACTGTTCCCTTTTTAACATGACTCGCTGTGACATCACAATAACCATGTTGTTTCTTTTGTTGCAGGCTCTCTGTGGCACCATCATCGAAGTACCAACCATGTCAGGAGAGAAGCTGACAGTCAACCTTCAAGCTGAGGTTGTGAAGCCACACACAGTGAAGAGGTTCCCTGGCTATGGCCTGCCATTACCCAAGGAACCAACGCGGAAAGGAGATTTATTAGTTGCGTTCGACATCAAGTTCCCTGACCGCATCTCATCAGGAGTGAAGGAGATTCTCATGGATACTCTACCCAATTAATAATAGACTGGATATCTCATTAATATGGATTTCAGTGTATAATGAAGTTGGACTGACAGGAAATACTTGTTCCACATAGTGTCTGAGAAAGTCATACTGAAAGGCCTTTGGTATGACTTTGTTGAACACTGTTGTGTTAAAGATGTAGATTCACATTTGTGCACCTCAGATTTTGTGACATTAGTGAATTTTAGTGAACCAGTGATAAATATTTCTCACTGTTTTTTTGTTTTGTTTTTATAATAAGTTTTTATTCAGCACAGGAACAAGTAAGGTCTGTCAGGATCGCTTAGTTTATATGCTCAAAACTCTAGTGATGGGACATTCCTACTAGTGTTGTAGGGACTTACTCATTTTATGTTGCCTAATTACGTTACTGACTGTATTTGTTTTCTGAATGGCTAGCCAAATTACTTTGATGGGTAGACTCCATGCGTTTTAGTACGGAGAGCTAAGTGAGACTGATAAGTGTGTTTATTTGTATTTAATACTGATTAAGTTGTAAATATTTTCTATTGTAAATACTTTGATGAAGACAGTGATTGTAAGTTTTAGGTTTCAATTGGAAGCTTGGAATTGCCAATTGCAATGGAAATGTTTGTGAAATATAGTGTGTTACTGTGGGTCAGATTACCATACTATTTTTCTGAACAGTAGAAAGGTTGTACTAGTTTTTGTAGTGAATTTTTTAGGTGACAACTTATCACTTATAATTGCTGTTAAAACTGACTAATAAACAAAATACCTACTACTTTATTTTGTTGTTTGATTTAACACTTCATTTAAATGAGAATATACTGAAGTCATTCATGTTATGTAATGAAGAGAATGTCAAGTTTATGAGGCTCACGTGCTGCTGTGCTTACGACGCAGACTACGCGTGTATGCTACACACACATACACAAGTCCCTAATACTCCGTAACATCACAATCTTATCCTCACACCAGAATGCAGATTACATAGGTACCTACCTACCTACACAATCAGATAAATATTCATTCATAAAGACAAACTTTTCGGAAAAGAAAATATAGGTACATAAGTCGAGATAAATCTGCATCGCAACCAGTTTGCGATGCGTGAAACTGGTGAAGTGATTAATCTTTTGAAGATGGTTCTGTTCCAACATTGCGCTTGACGTCATGTTGTATCACGAAAAGAGCAGGTTACTTCCTGGTTATCCTAAGGCGGCTATCTCGCTGACGTGTATGCACAGATTGATTAAGTATACATACGTTTTTTTTTTTTTTGGAGGGTGTGAAATCATCCAATATGACCTCCCGCTCTGGGTGGAGCGGGAGGGCGTGTCGAAACTTACTGACTAACCCACCCTTGTTCCTTCAGTTGCCTTGCCTGAGAGCCAAGGGCCGCGGTAACTCTAATCCGCGACCCCAAACCCATACACACTAGGATCTAGAGAAAGTTTGAAACCACGCACACCTGTGTCAAATGTCCTGAAAAAATAAACTAACGAATTATTAATATTCCTCAATGTTTTTACTAAACTGATTTTATAATCTAATTTAATGGGAAAGTGTGGTTATTGGGATTTATAAATACATACGTTTTCTTTGTATTAACAGCTGCGATGCGGCAATCTGTTGACATGGCCACCACAGCGGACCTTGAGAGCGGGTGTGGCCACGCCACCGGCGACGAACCGTTTACGTAACGATGTGCGATAAAGCCGAGGAAATTACTCTCTTGTTACGTTACGATACCAACTGGAAGTGCATATTATGGGATTTAATTACCAACAATTTTATTTTTCTTATACTTTCAATAAACTTTATTGAGGTAGGTATCTGCATTATGTACCTTATTATAATTAAATTATGAATGAGATAGGCGACAGCGGGTTTCCTAAAACGAGCGTACGTTATACCGGCCGGGCATGGTAGCACGCTCAAATCTAACAGGAAATTATAATGTTACGGTTGTTACTATTTACATAGATTCTATTTCGAATAGATCAAAACAGTCCCTTTCCCGCTACGTCGCCGGCTCTTTTCATGACCGCGCGACACGCGGAGTGTTGCGGAGGCCGATGTCTGACGTCATCGGGCAAAAATACGCGCGGCGGCTCCGCCCGCGCCCGCGGTCTCACACGCTGGAGAAATGCACACAACGTGATTACTACTGCTTCCCTGCGATTATCTCTGTACGTAGGTTCGTATACCTACTTCGTATCTCAAGTTTTACGACCGGAAGACAGGCCCACGAGATTTCATACGCAGTGCGTAAGCACTTTTATCGGAAATCTGTTATTAAGTTGGACGCCTGCTTTGTTGAATGTCAGTTGTTTAACGAGGTTTATAATAATTGTTACCTACGTAGATCCTGCATGTCCCTCTTTGATTAATTTAATAAAGTTTCGGTCCTCTGTCTCTGAACCAAAATAGCCGAAATCTCTCAGAAGGTCGTCAGTCAAATAACATTAATCCTGTAAATTATTTCATGTGCTCAGACGTCCACAGGCACGCCTACAACAGTTTATTTATAAGAAGAAATATACACTTTGGAAGATAAACAGGTTAATTAGACGAAAACTATTGGAAGCACCAGCAGCGACAAGTAACCTATCTTTTTCTGCTCAACGCTAAATGACCTCGCAGTTCCAAAAACCAATTAAGAACAAAGTATGGATGATTAAGGGTGAGCAGGACTATACCTACCTATTTGTTTGCAGATCGGTCTGATAAGTTCCTCTAAACATTGTCCATAAAAAGATACTAGCAAAAAGAAAAAGGCTGTAAAAAGATACCCAATTTAGTGCATGCAACGGGTGTAGTTGATTTTCCCTCGTGACCGTGAGTTTGCAACAGAATAGTTCCTCACTAAAGTAAAAATAAAAAACTTTTTTACAAAAAAAACAACGGACTAAAAAAATACGCTAGAAATTAAAAAATAACTTTAATTTCGGAAGCCGGTGTTTGTACTTTATTTCTTCGTTGTTTGACACCGACTGCCGAAATTAGAGTTATTTTTAAATTTTTAGTGTAGGTAAATACGCTAAATGTCGGCCCCCTTACGGATTTTCTAACTTTGGATCGCTCTGGCTCCATCAATTTGCAATGAAGGACAGCTTGTGATGCGGTTTTGGACAGGTTGATAAATCTATTTTATGTAAAGGGGCATAAAGATGACTTTTCTACTAAAAATAAAAAGTACTGAGGTTTAAATGAGTCGAGCACGAAAAAACCCTAAAGTCGGCCGTTTACGGCCCCTGGGTCGGTCGTGTTTTTCCCAAATGTCGGCCGGGTATAGGGTGTTTTAAATTAAGACAGTGAAAAATATTATTAAAATGATTTATTTTGGCAGGAGTCTAATATCACACTAAGTATACATTTGTATTTATTTAATTGTAAATTAAATGTTTGATTTGCACGATAACAATGTTACTTTTGACTAATTATATCAAAGTTAAACATCACAATAAAATAAAATAAAATAAAAAATTGGAATTTTATCATTTATTTATCGACCAGTCAATCTGTCTTGAAACGTCGTTCGTGGGACACCAAACAATTGGATAGGTTGGAATAGGCTGCATGAATGGTCATTTCATTACTTATTGCCTCACGAGCTTCTTTTATTTTAGTGCGATTGTAACAACTAACTATAACTTTCTTTCTTTCCGTGAAGGCCCTGAATTTTCCTGCTCTGTTATTGTAGTACCTTCAATCAAAGTATTAAGTGAAAACGAGCTTAGTATCTAAAGGCAGCATTTTATCCCACGCAGGTTAATCAATCAATTAATGATTCGTGTAATAGATAGGTATCAAGTTCCAAAGAGCAATTTATACTTGTACCCCAAACCATATTTAGCTATCATAAATAATTAATATGTTTTCGATATTGTCAACTCCTACATCCAAACAACCTCTTCATAATAAATAAATTATAATATTTTAATCAATTTTGAGAAATGAAGTGAAAAAATACAAAAATAATCAGCCTGTATAGTGACACTCGAGTTGGAGGCTGGCCGACATTACGATCTATAATATTTCTAAAATCGGCCCCTGTTTCGTGTACCTTATTTCTCGAGATTCAACTAATATCACCCCGGCCGTTATTTGGCGTTTAGACGTAAAATAGATTTATTTACCTACTATAATCTTTGCAAATTCTCCTTGGCCAATGGAATTGGTAGAATTGGAATTTATAAAACAGACTGCATTTACTTTAAGTCGGCCCCGGCCGAGAATCCGGTTTTAAGTCGAAACTGGTATTCTAATGGCGCCCCCCTATTTTTCCCTTAAACCAATACGCAAAACGTTGAAAAAATTATCTCAAAATATAGTAAAAATAACTTTTTATTGATAACGAAGCTTAAAACAAAGAAAAAAAAACTTCTTACCATTGTAATATCAATCCCCAAAGCATGGGTATTCACAGCAAGTAAGCTACTTTAACTACGAACTTGATGCTTCAACGTTTTCATCGCTGCTGACGCTCAGTGTGCGAAGAGCAAGTGAAAGTAACGGTTTGTACGTATAGAGTATGAACTAAGGATGCAATTCGAGTGGTAAAATTGCCACTTAATTTGCTTTTGAATGAACGCAAGCTGAAAAAGTGTAGACGGCCGAGGATTGGGGGGAGGCCGATGTATGGCGTATTTACCCTCTTCTGTCTTTTGTTTAAGTTTTTTATTTTTCACTTTTTAGTTGTTATACCCCAGAACTAAAAACCCCAATAACATGGAACGTGGAATTTAAACATACCTACTCCAAATTGGAGAAAACCAAAACGTCATCTATTATGTAGCCTGTATACGTATTTTTCGTTTTTGTTCAGTTTTTCAAAAAGCGCTGAAGTATTTTCGATAAAATTTATATAGAACCACCTCGGGAGTATATTCTTTCGGATAAAAAAAAAAAATTTTGAAAATCGGTCCACAACTGACAGAGAAATCGGTGAAATACTTACATTAAAAAAAATACACACAGTCGAACATAGAACCTCGTCCTTTTTCGAAGTCGGTTAAAAAGAGATAGAAATCAAAAGATAAACCCATGATTCATGATTGCGCTACTAAGTACCTATGTGATAAATTGTAACAAGAAAGAAAGTGTTAATGCGATTGACTCATAAACTCATAATCCATACTTAAGTAGACTGCATGAATTTATGTGGGAGTTACTTGTAGATAATACACAAGAGTGAATGTTACTTTTACTTTGTCATTACTCATTAATGAATACTACACAAAGTATTAGGTAGGTAGCTAGGTAGTACTTATCTATCTTTTGTATCATGTTACAGTCTATTGCCCAATCAAATGGTTTCGCAACTGGATATAACTCACTGGCCATTGACGCCGCTGTTGAGTAGGTATAAGAAGAAATACGGCGGCACTGTGGTCTGTGATCACGTGCTGCTGTCCACAGCGAGGCTCAGGAGAGAGACCCCTTTATAGTCTCCTCAGCAATGACTACAGACCTCCTTTACTCCTCAGGGATCTGCATTAACGGCGTTTCACAGAAGGGATTCCGGAGTGGCATATAAGAGGTAACAGCGGGGTCTGTGCTGATAGTGATTACCGGGGTGGTTTTATTGAGATAAGCATCCCAAACCAAACTCCCTGGTCTTTTCTCCAAACGTCCATGCGCCTTTTGAAGGTTTTCTCACCAAAAAAAAAAGTATTTGATACTATTAAAAACACATTTTTACATAAAAAAAACAACCGACTTCTAAAAAAATAAATACACTAAAAAATAACTTTAATTTCGGAAGTCGGTGTTTCAAGTATTTTATTTCTTCGAAATTAAAGTTATTTAAACAGTCGAACCTAAAACCTCCTCCTTTTTTGAAGTTGGTTAAAAATTTAGTAAAACACGAGCTTTGGGATTTAAGTGCATTCAAACTATTCAATCGAAAGCTAACAGCCGAAAATGACAATGCCAATAAAATTATCTAGAAATACATTGAGGTCAGCTCGTCATTTATTGTTTACTTTCGAGAAAGATCCAATTGGATGCCGTTAACATGATCCTAGACACATGACAGACCATAGCAAAGGTTAATGATCTCGATCTAACATACTGAACTTAGAGAAACATTAAAAACTAGTAGGTACAGTCCAGCCAGAATAAGTTGCGTCGTTATGGAATTTTGAATTTGCTACAATAAATAACTTACCTTTGCCGATTTATGCATGTTTACTCATTAAAAAGTAAAAAAAGCTTTTTATTTGAATTTTCTTGGCATACAGCCAAGGTGGCGTGGGACAACACTTCTGCTAAGCTAGATTTTGTAACAAATGTAAACAGTTCTGAAACTGGCTCTCATGGCGATTCAGCGGATATAAAGACCTCGAACTTAAGTGTTTATGAATTAAATATCATTAGCACTTGAGTCGATTAGCGAGTAACAGGTACAAAGTAGGTACTGTTTTCAATTTCTAGACTTCTTGTCTACGCTTAACAGTCCCGTTGCCATTTAGCTTTACTTGCTATTCTAGACCAGACGAAACCGGAAATTTTGTATCTGAAAATATTTTTCGAGGCCAAACAAATATTTATTCTATAGTATTGAATTCACAGTCGTCCCGTTCCGTATGCTCGTTTATCTTTTCTGCTAGGCTAAAATATTTGTATGAGTTATAAATTCAAATAGATACTTTTATAGCCCCAGTTATTATTGAGATCAATTTATGATTGGATTCCCGCATGCGCGTCACTCATTCATGTTTTCCCTGATCACTAGATACGAAAAGCTAATGATTTAGAAGAAAGACAAGTAGCAACCTATTGTTTTTTTCATCGGTACTTCGTGCTTAGTCACCGATATATATTGGGGCTAGAAATAAAAGGAAGGTACCAACCAGTTCATAACTCAATTGTGTAGGTAGGTACCTACCAATTTATTAGGGAGCGGTTCATTCATAGGGGTGGAACACGCCACGCCAGATTGACGTCACGCCCTGGAAAATTCTTTATTTTTTAATGTTGTGGCTATGCCACTGGCTTGGTTACAAGACCTTTAAGCCAAGTCTTAATTTGAACACTGTCACTTTTTTCCTCATTAGTATGCAGATGTAACACATTCTAATTTTTTTGCAGTATTTGGCAGCAAATGTATCGAGTCAGTCATCTCGGCAAGTTTCGCTGAGATCTTCAATACAACAATAAAATTCTCAGCTTCATTTTACAAAGATCGCGCCTGTTTCAATGATTCCACATATTGTCCAGTTGCGTATTGTTGTTTTGTTGACACAAAAGTACACCAATTTTACATCCCAATAACCTCTAGGAATCAATTTGCGAATAATTAAAACAGCCACTGAACTTCACTCGAAAAAATCCCGCCAAAAAACCCAGGAAAATTGTTGAAACTGCTTAATGTTACCAGTATTTCGGGGAAAATGAAAACGAAAGCCGAAAAGTTGTCGTGAAGTTGTCGTCGAAAGGTGTGTTGTTTTTGTTGTATTGTATTTTTCAAAAACAAAACAATAATGATAAACCTACACTG
Source organism: Polia nebulosa (assembly GCA_951329385.1). Lineage (NCBI taxonomy): Eukaryota > Metazoa > Arthropoda > Insecta > Lepidoptera > Noctuidae > Polia > Polia nebulosa. The sequence continues at coordinate 2,489,556 of OX589588.1, read as the reverse complement.
AACGACAGATAGGAAAGAAAGTCGGTTGCACTGCGTATCTTATTACAATTTAATTAACATTTGAATGACATATTATTATAAAACTAATGCTAAAGAATTTACAGTAGATAGGTATTCCAGCATTATTGTATACCTACGCTTCTAGGAATTTAGTTTAGTGTGTCAATTTTGTTTTCGTACTTTAATTTGCTTCTTAAATGCATTTAAGTTTGGTACGATGTTATACTGTAACTTTAGTGATATTTTTTTTTTTGTTGCTTATAGCAAAAAAACTTTTTCACAAAAAAGTAGGTAAATACAACCGACTTCCGTAAAAAAAACATACTGACTTCTGAAATTAAAGTTATTTTGCTATTTTTAGTGTTTTTTTGGAAGTCGATTGTATTTTTTTGTACAAAAGTTTTCATTTTTCTCTTTTTATTAGATGTAGGTACCCCATAGCTAAAACTAAATAGTATAGTAATGCCCGTATTGATAGTCTCATTAAATAAAATGAGAACACCATCAATGTAGTCGAAGTCAATTTTCACTACCTACGTATTATTACGGATAACTCCAAAACTAAGTTTGATCTTGATCAAATTTAAATCGGATCACATGAGAAGCACCAGCTTTCAAATAAAAAAGGAATCATCAATCAAAATCGGTTCACGTTGGAAAAAGTTCGGAGGTAACACACATAAAAAAAATATAGTCAAATTGAGAACGAACCTTCTCCTTTATTTAAAGTCGGTTGAAAAGACGGGTGTAGACGGAGCAAGGTAAACTACTAAACTATCATCTTCCTTTTATCATTCCATAACACTAATATGGAAAGTTCGAGATACGTCTTCCAACTCATTGTTCATCCGTTATCGTAAAGCTACTCGTAACTGTATACAAAAGCACACAAAAGTATCATGAGTAAAGAACACATTTAGTTATTTTTTATTGCGATTAATTGTAACTGCTCCTATTGCGTGGGCTTTAAAGTTTATTTTCCTTTATCGAACCTTGATAACGGTATTACGGTACCACATTGATCGCAGACGGTGGAGCTCCGCAGAACCACATTCCCAGTTACCGCAGTGGAACATTGTCGAGAAATGTCGAGAACTCACGAAACTGCCCGAACTTGTTCAGAGCGTTCTAGACGATACTGGTGAATGTTGCCAGCTTCGTGTTCAAATTTCCACTTCCCAGATTTAAATAAAAAAAGTAGGTGTCTATTCGATAAGAAGTTTAACAGCTAGGTATGTTGAACTTTGATTGTTGATATAATGCACTTTCTTCTTTTTTTAATTGGATGCCCATAAAATGTCAACGTAAACATCTAATCAAAAGTCAAACAAATCGATATACCTACTAAAACAATATCTACTTACAAATAAAATTTCAAACAAGTAAATTTACAAAAAAAAAAACAAATGCCAGCAACGTGACAACAAATATGTTACATGTCTATGACTAACGGCATCGTTTAGTTAACGACTGCACGAGTAGCGATCAATTCGAAAGTTGTAGAAGTTTCCCGAACAGTCTGGTAACCGTCTGGAAGCGACCACACAGTGTAGTAACAAGACACGTGCGCTGGAACGGCACGTGTTTGAAAAACGTGACTGGTGACCTGCGCTATGCGAGCAACGCGTTCGCGCCAACCTCCACTTATAGGCCGACCAATTTGAAAATACTATTCATGAAAACATTGCATAGTAAAGTGATGACTTTTTGTTTCGATCAAGTTATATCATAATTATCTGTAGATTCGGCGCACGGGTGTGTTCCAAATATCATTGTCCTTATCGTCGCGTGACGTGTTTTTCACAATAGACTAGAGTAGTGATAAGAAACGAATTTAAATATCTAATTCTTCTAGAGATTTATGCTACAACTACAAACGGTTCTATTATGCAAGTCTGTTTACAGAACCAACTAGGTATTTGTATTTATTAAAAGTAGGTAGGTAATAAATAATTCTGATGTGATTGTCTGTTTTAATTTTGTTTGTTTATGTGTAGTATATATATTGTAACCTGAGCGTTAATGAGTCGGCATTAATTTGTAAAAGTTTACATAAAAAGTAGTTAATGGACCAATTTGCTAGGAGTACGAAGTCACTGTGCTAGATTTAGGTTGATACCTAACTAATTATAGTGCAGTGCAATTAGAAAATTCAAGAACAGTCAAATAGTTTAAGAGGTTGACTATGTAATAGCTGTCTAATAAACATGTCATAGATACTCAGTTTTTGTGCGTGCATAACTCATTTTTAGCGCATTGGCTTTGCGCATTACGGACATTTGCCAAAACGTATGTGTCGTGCATTCCGCCGAAGCGCCAAGCTTTTGGCAACTACATACTATTTTTATTAGATATTTCATAAACAAAATTTATATTTTTAAAACCAAAATTATAGTTCAAAGTTAAGTAGCTGTAGGTTTTGTATCTTCAATATGGCTTTGTTACGATAAGTATAAATATCTCACGTGCTTCAGATAAAATGGAATATTCTGGATCCTCGATATTATTGCAGTAGATTGCAGTGTTGACTAGCACTGATGTAGGGCTGTCGATCTATGCACGGCGATGGTTCGAGAAATACTCACCACAGCGGTCCATATTCGCAAGGGTTGGGAATCAAAGGGCGAACATTTTAAGAAGGGTGAATTAACTACAACAAGAGTAATAATAAAACTCAAAATACCTACTGTAAAAACTGGGGATTTTTATCTGTAGCTCAGTGTACATCTTCAAGTGTGTGTATTTCGTTGTGGAGTGTTATAATTATATAAGTTTATAATTAACAGAAACAGCGGGCACCATTATCCTGCCCATATCCCAATTTGTTTGGGGTCGGCGCAACATGTTATATTATATTCTTTAAGTATAATAATTAATTCCATTAAAGAGGTTACCTAGATAAGTGTTAGTTACATTAAACCTAACTTATGACAGTCCAAATACATATTTAAAACTCGAATTAATGTTTATTTCTTTTTTTTTCATAATTACCTTGAGTTTTAAACCCTGTAAAGAGGTCCTGTGATCCTGTCCTGATGAAGGAGTCTCTAGTTCTCTACAATACCAAGTGTACCGACAATTTAGATTGTAAATTACTTCATGTGGCTCTTTTAAAATGGATCTGTAAAGGTCAACAGGTTTTTTACATAAACTAATATAGCACGTGCAAAAAATCTACCTATTCTCTGCCTTTTACGTGTAAACTAATTTTTAATGTCACGTATGTATGGTATGTGTGCCTAATCAGCAAGGTTTTTTTATGTGAACTAATTTATAATGTCATTGTATTCGTTTTGTAGTTTGCATGGCAGCCGTGTCAGGTCATTGGGTGTAAGAAATCAATGGAAGACATAGAAGGGCCTGTTTTCATAAACACTAAGTACTTACAAGTTTAACACGCACGTATGCACGTGAACACGTGTTGTGGTCTTGTGTCTATAGAAACGGACTTATTTAAATATAATACAAATAAATAAAATCTAATAGATATGCTAAACTTATGGCTAAAGTAATAACAGCCGCACGGGTCGGTCCATCAGGTTAAGCTACGCTTGCCGGGGTTGGTCCATGGATGGGTGACCTTCTTTACATACCGAGACTCCTCCGTGCCTCGGAAAGCATGCTAAGCCGTCGGTCCCGGCTGTCAATCGTGGATCTTTGACAGCCGTTACGGGTCGTCAGAAGCCCAAAAGTCTGACAACCAGTCTTACCAAAGGGTATCGTATACCCAGTAACTGGGTTGTGGAGGTCAGATAGGCAGTCGCTCCATGTAAATTACTGGTATTCAGCTGCATCCGGTTAGACTGGAAGCCGACCCCAAGATAGTTGGGAAAAGGCGCGGACAGATTTAATAGATATGATAAATCAAGAAGAGGCGTGGTTATTGACTCATCCTACTATCCTATCTAGGCTACTATCTAATATTAATTACAAATGTGAAAGTTTGGATGAATGTTTGTCACTCAATCACGCTAGAACGGCTGAACAGATCTGGATGAAATTTGGCAAAGAGATAGATTATGGTCTGGAATAGCAAATAGGCTACAATTTATAGTTGGGGAAGTACTATTTCCACGCGGGCGAAGCCGCTGGCAGAAGTAAGTTATGCTATAGTTTACCAATTTCTTACGTAATTTAGTTTATTGTAATACGACAGGAAACTCCTGATAAATATAAATTTAATACAAAGGAAGTTTTAGATACTAAAAAAGATACTTCAAGTCATAAACTCATAACTGTGGGGTAATCAAACAATATTTCATGGCCACACTACAGAAATGTCATTTTCTCCCTTGTTTTTAGGCTCTTCTATCTTTTTACAATAAATTTTTATTAAAAAATCTTCAGAAATAGTTTTTATTGTTTTTTTTTTTCGTCAACCCTGAAAATAAAAAAAAAACCTACGTAGGTACACTCAACTTCTTATCCATGTTAACACATGGAATGAATGATAAGGGTTTTATTTAAGCCGCTCGTTAATTTGTTTATATTGTAAATGGATTTTAGGTAAGTATGCACCTATCTTTGTGTCCTTATGTGCTATTCGGACCTGACAGATGGACGGAAGGTGATAAGCAAAAAGAACCCGTGCCTGTGACTTAACTTCTGAGTGAATTCTAGTGGTCTGTGTTTCGGTACAAGTGTACCTACAACAATAATAGAACCAACAAGAACAATGTAATTTAATAAAATTTTTGTGACACTTATCGGATAAAAGAGTGTACATGGAGTTAATTATTAAGACCTGTATTATGATCCACAACAAAGATACTGATTGATTGAGTTTCTTGCACGTTCTTCTCCATAGAGATCTACGCTTTGGAATGTGCAATTAGCTTCATCTTTTTGACTGACCGACCGCGACGTGACAATTCCAGAGTGCCTGTAAATGGTTTATTTGAAATAAATACTTTGACTTTTTTTTTTGGGGTTGGGAAATCATCCTATGACTTCTCCCGCTCGGGTGGAGCGGGAGGGCGAGTCACTCTTACTGACTAAAACCCACCCCAGTTCCTTCCCTGCCCTGAGTAACTCTGTTTCGAATTTATCCACAACCCCTGAGCAGGCATCGGCCATGACGGGCCCCGTCCTATATTGCTCACAACACTGAGGCGCGTGTGAAACACTAAGCGCCGTGGACTCTCGGGCCTGGTGCTGATTGGACGGCGAGCTACCCATTACTCGCCGTCCGCAGGCCCGGGTATCCTCGACCCCTGGGCAGAGACTTTGACAACCTATGAGTTTATTAATTTGTTCAAATAGATTTATGGTAAGTACCTACCTACTAACTATTGAAAGATCACTGGACAAAAGAAAAGGTTTTCAGAACATAAACTGGATCCTAGAGCTAGGTAGCCTCTCCCATCCCATCCCTCTATTCCCATTTGATTTAGATTAGGGGGGTGGTTTCCCTGCCAGGGTCGCGGGCCTGTTTTATAGTCACTTCGCTCTGGCACAGGCATCTGGAGAAATACGGGTGGGTTTTAGTAGTTAAGAGTCTCTCACGCCCCGTCCGAATCCTATAAAAAGGTGTGTGGTATTTATATGTAGGTATAATAGGTACGAGTATTGAGTACCAAGTACTTAGTAAACCGTACCAACCGAACATAGTTCTGTAAGAGCATCACTATCAACTAACAATAGTTCTCGTGAGAAAGTAGGTATGCACTGTGTCACTAGCCCAGATTAGTGCATTCAGTACAATATTATTATTTATATAATTAATATTAACAACCGACTTAGACATACAAGTTAATATTAGTAGGTACATACGAGACACTTTCACACCGACTTGTTATGTTTGCAAACAGCACCTAGTTGCAAAACATTTGGGCACATTTGGGCGCTATTACCGACGCGCGCCAATCCGCCATCTTTGATTCCATTCGGGGAGAACCGGAGAACACCCTGTCCGAGTCCGCGACCTTCAAATGTATTGAACGATAAAAGAACGGGTCGTTGAACTTAGATTTTTTGTTTCATTTATTTGCGAACAGCTGATGTACATGACTTAAAACACACTAGGTAGGTACTTAATGTACTTACCTATTTTAATTTAAAATAAGTAACTATTTTCATAATGGAATCAATATTTTCTTTCAATAAAACGTTTTTTTTTTGGCTCAATTTTTTTGCTCTCTTTGAGTTACTGGGTAGACTAACTACCCAGTAACTAGGTATTAAGTTTTATAAGGTACTAGATACATAACGCTGGTCTGCCAGACTAACTACTATTCAAAGAGTCAGAGGAGCGACTACGTTAGATAGGAACGTACGTAAGTTACATACCTACATGTGTTCTAGGTATCAAAGCGCGGAAGTAAGGTAGACATTTAATAAAAATAGATAATTTATTATTGTGTACTTCCCCAGTATTATCTTTTCCTATCTAGAATTTCTATACACTGATTCGAACAACTAGGTATCTATTTAATCTAATACCTACCTACCTACACACTGGAAACAATTAATTTCCACGGGAAATATATGAGTATTTTCCTAGGATCCACCTCTGAATGACGTTACACAATCACTTGACAAGACACTATGATAGTAACATTCTCGAAAGAACCTCTTACATGGAGATACCTACTAACTTTTCAATGGAAGTGTAAAATACCTATCGCTATAAATAGCGCCGGTATCTTTATTACCGGACGGGCAGCGCCATCTATGTCAATAAATGATAACTATACGAATGTTTCACGAAAATATTCATTGAACATTTAAGGCGCAGTTATACGACATTTAATGGTTTTTAATTGAACGTCACGTCTAAACGATTAGTCTTATTTCTTTGAAATAAATATATGTTACTCTAGACAACTTCCGTCGTAATTTGATCTGAGAATATTTGAAATTATGTTTTTATAACATAGTGTAATTAATTTGTAAAGTTATGTCTAACGCGGATAAAAAATTGAGAATCACGCAAAAACTATAAAGCGTATTTTTATGAAACCTTCACCATTTTGAAGATCATTTAATTATGTATAGTTTAGTCTAAGTGTTTTAGTATAATTCCTGTTGTTTTATGTATAATAAATTAATAATGCGTCTAATTACGGAGTACGGACAGCGCTCCTTGATGGGCGAGTCCTATTACTGGGTGGACGTACGACGCGTTACGTGAGCTCATCACAGAAGACGCAAGCTAACCACTCAAGGTCATTGGCAGTTAATCCGTCAGGCCCCTATCCGTCAGGCCAGGACAATAGGTTTTTAATTGTGTCTGCTAATGAGGGGCTTGCTCTTTGGGTGTATGCCAAAGAGGAATGGAAAGAAGTATGTTGGGACTAAGGTTGAAAGAAAAATGGAAAGCTACAACAATTAGGAGCATCACCAAAGTAACAGATGTTAAAGTAAAAACAAGAACCTTGAAATGGAAATGGACCGGTCACATGATGAGATCAACAACAGGAAAGTGGGCTAAAAAAGTAACAGAATGGTACCCGCGGGACGGAAAAAGACGTAGAGGAAGGCAGAAAAAAAGATTGGAAGACGATCTGCCAAAAGGTTGGAGAAGGACAGCAATGGACAGGCGAAGGTGGAGGGAACTTGAGGAGGCCTACGTCGCAAGACAGCCTGACCTGATAACTGATTTTAAATGTTAAGATAAATACATATAGGAAAAAAAAATAGAAATGAGTATAGTTAGTATAAGATAGTTAAGTATAGATATTATAGTGTATGTTTTATTATATTACAAACTAGCTGTGCCCGCGACTTCGTTCGCGTGGTTGTCGAGAACAAAACAACGTCGTTTAGATAAGAGTATATCACCTTTTTGATGATTTAGATAAGAGTCCTGACTTTGGTATAGTTGATTACGTTAATGCTTCTCTATATACTATGTTAGCGGTGGAATTACCCGGAGCATATACAAAAAGGTTGTTTGGGTTGCTAACACGTGATAGAGAAACATAGAGTTGGCCGTGTGAAAAACAATCAAAAGTAAGGTCTACACCCGCAACGGATAACGTCTGGCCTTGGGCTTTATTAATAGTCATAGCGTAACAGAGGCTTACAGGAAATTGCACACGTTTGAAAGTAAACGGAAAATTATTGGGGATAATGGGTATCCTGGGAATGAAAACAACATCACCGGAGCCGCAACCTGTTAAGATTTCGGCTTCGATGACATTTCGTTGGAGATTTGTTACTCTCAACCGAGTTCCATTGCATAGTTTTGGTGGGCTTAAATTTCTGAGTAGAATGATTGGTACTCCGACTTTTAAATAAATTTTGTGTGCTGGAAGACCTGGTGTATTTAGAGAGTCTAAAAACTCTACTGGATAGTGGGTGGCATCTCCTTCTTCTAAAACCGTGTTAATAGATAAATATTCCCTACTTTCTCCAGAAACATGTACCAATATTTGAGAATTTATTGCTGCTGCTTGGTCGTTGCGAGGTGCCAAAATAGCTCGTTGGCATAGCCAAGCAGCGTCATGGTTCGAGATCTCTGATGGATCTCCGTATACAGAGGAAATGAGTTCCTGCTGTGAGGCAACAGAAGAACACAGGCTTTCGACTAAAGTTACTTTACCTCCTTCTTGAGTCGGGTATGTGCCGTTACCAATTTGAAGTAGTAAATTTGAGAAAACCTGCGCGTTTGCGTCACCTCCCAAATATGCTCGCATATTAAAGCTCAAATTAGTTAATATGACACTACGCCATAAAATAGAGCTCTTTAAACAGGCACCTATTTCATCGGCCCTCGTTCCTCTGGGTATTATAGGGAGTGTCTGCCTGAAGTCTCCACAGAATAGCACCGTTAAGCCTCCCATCGGTCGGTCATTTTGTCTTATATCTCGCAACGTTCTATCTACAGCTTCCACAGCTTTACGATTTGCCATCGTACACTCGTCCCAAACGATAAGGGCGCAATCGCGTAAAACCCTTGCTTTATCACTATTGCGAGACACGTTGCAAACAGGGTTTTCTGTGCGGTCCAAGTCGATTGGTATTTTAAATGTTGTATGTGCAGTTTTTCCTCCTGGTAATAAAGTGGCAGCTATTCCTGAGGAAGCGACGGCAAGGGCAATTTTGTTTTGGCTCCTTATTTGAGCCAAGATAACTTTAGTGAGGAAAGTTTTACCTGTTCCACCAGGTGCATCTAAAAACAGCATTTCTCCTAATGAATGTTCTACACTACAGCATACTCTATCAAAGATTTGACGTTGTTCTGTCGTCAAATTTGAACAGCCATTTCGCAATATTTCTGCTAACTCTTCGGGGTTGTAATTTATTTCAGATGTATACTCCCTATTAATTCGTTCCCCACCAACTGTCGGTGTCGGCAAGCCGTATTGACTGAGGGGGTTCCCTCCTATACTTGTAACTATATCTTGTATAGCCAGCAAAGCCCTATTATGGCAGCTTTCACGTACTTGGTCAGAAGTTTCACTATTTATATTTTGCTGTCTCAAAAAATCTTCGGCAAACGCGTCTTTATATTTTTGCCACAACTGCCCAGCGTCCGATAGGCCACAAAATGTCAACAAAATGGCAAATAAATGGCGCAAACGATGTGGACTATCACTGACGCATGCTTCGGCTAAAGCATCATCCCAATGCTGATCGCCATCTAATAAATGCCGTGCGCGGCAAGCAGCTTGAAATGTGGGATATTCTATATCGTCCACTTTGCGGAGCTCAGCAAAAGAAGTAGGTCCTCGCACTGTGTGAAGAAGAAGGCGTAAATAATAACACTCTGCATTATTTGGGTGCACCGTGTATACTCTTCCAATCACGTGTTCTTTAAAAATGCCGGACTCGCCTTCTACAGCAGTTCCACGTCTCCTGCGATTAAAAACACCTTGCTGCTTGTTATAAGTATAATAATGTGGCACTTCATTGTACAACAGAGACTTAGCGAAATTGTCTCTTTCGCAAAGGCGAAAGAATGCGAGCAAGGTGGTTTGTCTTGGGTTGTTCATTCTTTCTGCCACATTTTCTGGCTGAAAGTAAACTCGCTGCCCGCCTTCCAGGTGCACGTCAAGATGGATGACTGGCGGATACCTTTCATGAATAGGGAAACTCAAAATGCGCCAAACTGCCTCCGAAGAGCTTATGTATCGGCCAGATTGATACCTTGTCACTTCATCAAATTGGTTGTTATTTCTTAGTGCTATCATGGCTTGATTACTACCTTTATTAACATATTTACATATATATTTTATAGATTCGACGCTATTACAAATTTCAACATTAATGTGTGCTTGAAAAGCGTTTGACAAAACTGGAGAATACGGTACCACCCAACTATTATTTAGAATTATTTCTTGTCCACGGAATCTGACAGTAGCTGTGAAACCACCTTGTGACGGTGATCTTCGCCGGTATTGCGGATACCCATTTTCCCCAGCCATAGTTAGTTCTTTCAGTGCTCTGGGGTATTTTTTTGAGCATTGACCATCTTTCATGCACGGTGATTCCCTGTTTAAGAGGCCACATGGCCCGTGAACCATATGTGTTTTTACTATGTCATGCAAAATCGGATCTGCATTATAGTCCGGAAATTCTGCACTTATGACACTGTCTATAGCATCGGGACGAATTTTTTCTTCCAGCCACAGAAGAATGTGCGCGTGGGGTAAACCACGCTTTTGCCACTCGACGCTATACATAAAACAAAGAGTTGAACCGAAAACTTTCTCCTTTGTAAGTAGATTAATCAAGACTTTGAGTTTTAAATGAAAAATCCTAGCAATAATGTCATGTCTGTCGTATGACGCCTGTCCTGTGAGAAGTGCCTGGCAAATCTCCGTCCACTTTGGATTTGTTGTAAATGTTATAAAAAGGTCCGGCCGGCCGTATTTACGGACGTAACAAAAAGCATCTTGCGTTCGTTCGTGCATATACCGCGGACCGCCTGTGAAACTGGATGGCAAAATAACCAATCGACCCAAGTTTTCGACGTTATTATCTGATTGCATGGCGTCCCGCAAGTGCACGTATTCTTCAGCGCGTAACCGTCGCTGGTTAGTGCGAATATACACTAAACGTTCAGTTTCTATTTTTGCGTACATGTCCACAATAAATTGGCTGAACAAACCACGAAATCGTTGCAAATATACGAAACTGTTTTGCCTTATTTGTAAAAGGTAGGAATAGTATTGTTGAGCAGATATTTTTTTTTGATAATTAGTGACTCTCGTAGTAGGGTTCACTTGGTACAGCCCAAAATTGTACCCATCTTCACCATGACAATAAATTAGTGGATATTGCAGGGCGTCGTAAGCTCGGTGGGTTTCCAAAATGCGTTGAAGGCGATCGTCGCGTGTACGCAACACGATATCACGTCTCTCACACTCCTGGTCGACTAAAACAACTGCAACTTCATCTGCGACGGGTGCATTGTGTCTTCCACGGTGTTCACCCACAGGACGTCTATCGGCACTTATAACAATTTTGAAATCATTGCTGCCTTGTGGAATTGACTCCAATGCAGCTTTGAATTCACGAACGTACTGGTTAACGTGATGCAGCAATTCTTGAAGTTGACCCAAAAGCTCAGCATTGAGCTGGGGAAAATTGTGATTTCTAACATTGAGCTGTTGCGTGTAATCGGATACAAAATAAATTTGGAGAAATTTGGGTTCATTTTCTGGCAGCAAAGATCCAATAAGGTGATAAACTTGACCTTGTACTTTGAAGGTTGGCATGAACGGTCCTTCCGTTATTTGTTTTGCCCCAAAGGAAGTCATTTGGAAAGCACTGTTATATAAACGAATATTATCCAAAAAACGGTTCGACTGGGGATGATCGCCATTCAGGAGACTTTTAAGTAAGTGTGGTGGGTCTTGGAAATTTGGAAGAACAATTTTTCCATTTGAGCAGCACATTCCATCTGTCTCTTTCCTCCATTTCAAAGCATGACAAAAATTACAAATTTCTCTCATGTCACCCACGAAAGTAAAGCCAGCATAATTAATTCTAGACGAATATGTGAACCCTGATTTTTCCCTATTGTCCCAAGGTAATAAAATATTTGCATCGTCATTTTCCATGGACTCATCAGCTCCGCTATTTGTTTCTCTATTCATATGGTATCGAGCTCGTTCTATTTCTAGGCGAGATTGACGTTGTTCTGCTGTTTCTGCTCGTCTTAGTTCATCTATTCTTTCCCTTTCAGATGCAAGATAACTTTCATTGTTTCTTTGTACACCTACATAGTTATGTCTAGCTATTTGTAATCGTTCTTCTCTTTGGGAGAGAGATTCAGACTCGCGCGAGAGAGCGTGTCGCTCTCGGTCAGATGACAGACGTGCTTGGCGTTCCTCGATACTCTCTTGAGAACGCAAAGTCGCGGTCCGAGTTCTTTGCGAACTTAAGCGCGACTCCCTTTCTGTGAAAGTCTCTGACTCGCGTGAGAGAGACTGGCGCTCCCGATCAGCAGACAGCCGAACTTCGCGTTCCTGGATATTCTCTTGAGAACGCAAAGTCGCGGTCCGAGTTCTTTGCGAACTTAAGCGCGACTCCCTTTCTGTGAATGTCTCTGACTCACGTGAGAGAGAGTGGCGCTCCCGATCAGCAGACAGCCGGTCTTCGCGTTCCTGGATACTCTCTTGAGACCGCAAAGTCGCGGTCCGTGTTCTTTGTGAACTTAAACGTGACTCCCTTTCGGTGAACGTTTCCGATTCACGTGAAAGAGCGATGTGCTCTCGGTTAGCAGATAACCGTGCTTCACGATCTTCTTCCGATTCCTGAGACCTACAAAGTCTCATCCTTTTCGCATTTCGGCTACGCAGCGAAAGGTTAGTTTTTTTTCTTTGAGGCATTTTCAAGGAAAATTAAAGCAATAAACAAAACTAACAACACTTATGACTGAATAGCCTACAAACTTAAAAGAACGGTGCGTCGAACAGTCTAGTGTGACAACGTATCGTCTGTTCGTGGTCGTGACTCAACGAATTGGCAACACTAACTTACTGTATAACGATTGGCACTATTGGATTCATACTACGAAGTAAATCAAATACAATCTTTACTTCGTACTTCAAACCAATGACCAAAGTTGACCAAACGAAACCAATAAGATAAGCAAATACTTTTTTTTCGACCAATTTAGAAAATCGATAAACCAAGCAACCAAAGAACTTTTACGACACACGCAAGAACTTTTAAGACACCTAACGAAACCCAATTTGCCTAGTAAACACGGTGGACGTCATCCTCGCGCGGAAAATCTTAACACCGCGATTCAGAAAATGACGTCATTTGCACAACGCCATCTATCGGATTTAGATTTCAACTATCAACATTAGTTCTATTTTTAGTCTTAAGATGTCGTTGCAAGTACTATACTTAATTGCGTAACGTAATATTTTACTTCTTGAACTCACTAAATTAATCATATCTTTTGATAGAGTGAACCGATTTCGATGAAACAAAAACTAAGTTAATCCTCAAGTTGCGTATAATTTTTGTATATAAACATTGTCAGCATTGAATTCGTAGATTTTACGTGATGTGCGCACAAACAAACAGACAAACAGACAAACAGACAAACAGACAAACAGACAAAAATTTCAAAAATGATGGAAATGGGTTCTGTTACTTATCTTTTCACACGCTGGCTATTTTTTGTTTCAATTTCTTCAATGTACAAAAATGACTTTTCTACAGATTTATTATATGTATAGATATAGATTGTGCAAAGGTCAGAGTAAATAAAGGCTGTTTTATTTTTTTATTTATTTTTAATGAGGGGCTTGACGGGCCTTAATTTCAAATAACGATTAAAATTAGAGTTAGTCTGTTCAGCATCTGTCAGCTTCATCTGATCTATGTTGGGGTTTTTTTTTAATTTTTTTGTTTGATTTTAGAGTTACTATGTTCTTGTTGTGAGGTACAAATAAATATTGTTTCTTTCTTTCTTTTCTTTCTATGTTGGGGTTGGCTTCCAGTCCAGTAGGATGCAGCTTCTGAATACCAGTAATTTCATGGACCCGCCAGGGTTGCGGGATTGTTCGAAATAGTTACCGCGACCCTGGAACGTGAAGTACAACTGAAGGAACACGAGTGGGTTATAGTCAGTAAGAGTCTGACACGCCCTCCCGCTCCACCCAGAGTGGGTGGACCAAAAAAAATAAAAAATGGAGCGACTCCCTTTCTGACCTCCACAAACCAGTTACTGCGTAACACGATACCTCTTGGCAAGACAGGTTGTCAGACATGTTGGTTTATTCATAGTCTTTGTAATATTTATGTAGTGTGAAACGTGAAGAAAAATGAAATTAGAAATAAGAATTCCAAAATCTAGCCAAGGATTCTGTCGCTGACAGTCAATAAAAGTCATGAATATATCTGGCACTTTGCTTGAGACGTCCATCAATCGATTAATAATAATTAAAGGTGTACACAAGCGAGAACATACCTTTCATTTATAGATATTTTCATGTCAAAATAAAAAAAATAGGTAAGTGTAACCTCTATCTATCTAATAGCGACTCACCCCGGCTCCACACGGGTGCCAATTATACACACAAACCTTTATTATTTATCGCTCTTTCTATTAGTGAAACCGTTGCGTGGTTTAGGAGTTAGCGGACAAACAGTCAGACACGGAATGTGACTTTGATTTGTACTCATCTTCACATTTACTATCATCATCTTCCCGCCCTTATCCCATGTTACTTGGGGTCGGCGTAACACGTTTTTTTCTTCCATTCTGTCCTGTCAGCCGTCACGCTATCACTAACTGTCTTTTCTTTCATATCACTCCTCACACAATCCATCCATCTTTTCTTTGGCTTCCCTCTCCGACTCCATTCATTTACATTTATATTCATTACTCTTTTAGTTACATGTGTTTCATCCCTCCTCTTCACATGACCATACCAAGATAAGCGGCTCCCTTTCAACTTTTCTGTCACTGGCGCCACTTTTAAACTACTTCTAATGTACTCATTTCTCATTTTATCCATTCTCGTTACTCCACACATCCATATCTCAACATTCTCATCTCCGCCACATGCAATCTTTTTTCATCCGTCTTTTTCACAGCCCAACATTCTGATCCATACAGTAGGTACGACAGGTCTAATTACGGACTTATTTGATTTGTACTGTGTGGAGATAATATTAATAGCTCAAAACCGAACTCCGAATTCCTCGATACATTGCTTTTAGTTTTCCATCAGGAGTTATTTGATTCTATGAAGCTGCAAACCTCAAGGCGAAAGAAATGACGGGACGACTTCTTGTCTACTTTAGGAATTGAAAGGAAGTTACGCAGAGCCGGGAAAAATTAACGAAGGATTTTTGCCAGAGGTAGGGCAGTACAGGCAAGCTGTAATATAATAATGAAGCTAGCTATGCACCTTATTGCCCTTGACCACGCACATGGCGTGGCGAATGACAACCAAATGACAACAGATTCAACAGTATAAATAAACAGCTTATAATATATCGATACGGTCCGCATTAGTCGGCGCGTGGGCAGAGTGACATAATGGCTGATGGCGTCTAGTGCATGTGCCAATCATTCTGTTTGTCTAGTGTTATTGCTGTAAGAGAACTAAGGCGTTAATTAATGCAGAAATAAACTGTTAAAAGTTTGAGTAAATATTAGGCGACGTTTTTTATGTGGGACAATTAAGCTGATGGAAAGAAGCATCAATCCAAAATCTGTATGACTTAGATACCTTTTATTCTATAAAGGCCGTGCGTGTGTGTCCGATGGGGTTTTCCGTCGGCGAGAAAATGGAGAATTCCCATAGAAACTTTCAGCCCATATCTTAAGTTGATGGTATTCTTCGTTACCTATTGTTTATTTTGGTTAAATAAGATGAATAGAAGACCCCATCCCCTAATATTATAAATGCGAAAGTTTGGATGGATGGCTGGAACGGCTGAACGGATCTGGATGAAATTGGCATAGAGATAGATTATAGTTGGGAATAGCCCCTAAGCCATAATGTATAATGGTTGAAGTACTAATTCCACGCGGGCGAAGCTTGTGAATATTATAATTGTGAATTAAGTTACATAGTGATAGAAACATGCTAAAATAGGCCATGTTACCCCCATATAATCCCCATAGGATGACTAAGGCCCACCATGGGGTTCTTAACACAGGTTGTTAACCCAGCGCCCACGGCAAGCCCACCGACACCTAACAGGTCGATGCTTGACTTGACACCTCATTTAATGAGACGAGCATGACTCACACACGTTTTCTTTCAATGTGTTGGGAAAATCCATTCCGGAATCGAAGCAATAACCGTTGTGACCCTTAAGATACGTATGTAGATATGTATACCTACAGAGATAACGTCAAGTGACCGTGTTGGAAATTTTACGCATCGTTCCATAAATTAACCTGTTGTGTTGTACGGAAAAAAAAATGAACGAGTACTTATTCAAAAAACCCGACTGTAAAAAAAAACAACAAAAAAGTTCCAAACAAGTCTCTTTTCAAGCAGTCTGATGCAGTTGGTGACAGTTTTTTAGTTCAATTGTTGATTTCATGCCACCAGTTGCATCAGACTGCTTGAAAAGAGACTTTTTTTGTTTGGATCTTTTTAGTTGCTTTTTATAGTCGGGTTTTTTGAAAACATTCAATTTTTTATTTTCTACATTATATTGAGTTATATTTTTGGTATCGCCTCCTCGAATCCTTTATTTTGATAGGTATCCTACTTAATATAGTTCGTTGACTTTAATTTTTTCTTTTTCACAATATGGCGTCTGGTTGTCGCCATATTGTATTTTGATTACTATCACGTCTTTAGTAGCACCCGCAAGATTAGGACGAATCAATTGACGTAAGAATTATCAAAATAGGCCTACGTGTTTGGTATCTATAGTGCCACAAAGGAACATACATACATACATAGGTACTTACATACATACATAGGCTGAAAAACACATTACCCTCCCTTGCGTCGCAGTCGGGTCATACATAGGCGCACAGTCTGGTAAAAAAAGTGCAAAATTGTAAAATAAGTGTGTTTTTACCTGTATTTTTCGGTTATCATTCTGTATCACATACAAGCTTATCTTTGCTTTTACTGGTTCCGTTGTGATGATGGAGACGAAAGATGGCCATAGGAATTTCTGAACTAAACAAAATAAATCCATCGAGTTTGGACTCGATTGATTCGTCTTGAGGAGCACCTTACGCCTAGACCACAGTATAAATATGGACAGTATGGAAACTAAGACTATTTGTTGAGATAATTACCTACGCTCCATTAGAGAGCTAGGGTTGTCACTGTTAATGTTTGGAAAAAAATTCTATGGAAGATGCTTCAAAATTGCCGCGCAATTTGAAAAACATTAAGATAGCCCACAAAGGCCCGTACCCTTTTTCTTTTTGTTTTCACGTCGCAAAAATTTTCATGGTTTTCGAGGGTGTTAAAATGAAGTCAAAATGCGCGGCGCTCGGCCGATAGCTAGTTAACCCTGCGGCAGCGCACCTTACCGCGTTTCAACCTGAAAATGAATGTGATGTAAATGAAAATTAACATTATAAAAAACGTCATTATTTTTCATAATTAAATCATTACTAAGTACCTTTCAAGATCAGCAGGGAGTTTAAAAAACGAAAGCCCCGGATTTGAAGAAGCCGAGTTCGTACACAGCACAAATACGCTCGTGGCATTTTAAAACGGTCCGTGGCTCAAGAGATAACACGACCACTCGTCTCGACACGGCAGCCGCAACTGCGCGCACCGCGACCACAGTATAAATATGGACAGTAGGGCAAATAAGCCTATTCGTTGAGATAATTACCTACGCTCCGTTGGAGGGTTAGGGTTGTCACTCTTCATGTTTGGAAAAAAAAAATGTTTTTTACGAAAGAAGTTCTAAAACGCAGCCGCCATCTTGGATTTACATTTTGACCTCACTATCGGCTTTAGCACCCTCGGAAACTATGAAAACGATACCCATGACGAAAAAAAAGTGTGTGTGTACTTTTGTACGCACGTAAGAATTTATACTTCTTTGGCGTAACAAGATAAAAAACCAAACTGTCACAAAGTTTACAAAAGGAAAACAATCATTCTTCATGAACCACAGACCATAGCTAACTTCAGGGTTTCGGTTCTAGCTAACTTTAACCTGTGAATTTTGTGTGACAGTGATGCGCACGCATCTTAAAATTTCATTCTCATAATTTTTTCATAACGCGCCTAAAGAAGTATAACTTCAATAAATTCAAAATTTTAGAAAAACAATGATCCACCATCGTGGATTCTAAAATGAATATTAGATTAGCTATCGGCATCCCCTAAAACTTATTACACGATACCCATATCGAATGTTTGAGAAAAAGTGGCATCCGTCATCTTTGATTTTAAAATAACTGTCAGATTTGCAATAGGCATCCCCAAAACCCCCCAAACACTTATCAAATGTATTAGAAAAAACAATCATTCTTCATGAACCAGAGACCATAGCTAACTTCAACCAGTGAATTTTGTGTAACAGTGATGCGCGCGCATCTTAAAATTTCACTCTCATCATTTTCTCATAACGCGCCTAAAGAAGTATAACTTCAAAAATTGAAAATTTTCACAGCTGCTATCTTGGATTTACATTTTGACATCACTCATTCTCAAAAACTATGAAAACAATACCAATGACGAGAATTTGAAAATTTTTGCAGCCGCCATCTTGGACTTACAAACACATTTACGAAATTCTTAGGATCACACGGACCGTAATTCGATATCCATTTTATATAGATTCTCACAGGATTGTTTCTTTATTCTTAGTTTAACACACCTAGACGTAATTTATAAAATACTAACAATAAAATCATTATTACCTTTCAAGATCAGCAGGGAGTTTAAAAAACGAAAGCCCCGAATTTGAAGACGCCGAGTTCATACAACCGTACACTGTGCAATACGCTCGTGGCATTTTTAAACGGTCCGTGGCTCAGGAAATAAACGTACTTAACACAACCACTCGTCTCGACAGGGCAGCCGCAACTGCGAGCACCGCGACTATGGCTTAGGGCTAGCGTAGATGCGCGCGTCTGTGTGAGTGTGCCGTCTCAACCATTTCTTCGTAGTTTCCCTACTGTCCATATTTATATTGTGCCTATACGCTATCCAGGGTCCGATGATGAAGCTGGAAAGTTGCCACGGCATCTCTGTGGTAAAACAAAATGAACGCCACCGAGTTTGGGCTGGATTGCCATATTGGTTATTCGCTATAATATTGTGTTTGGTTAGATAATTTACTAGTTGTTTAATAATTATTTCTTCGATTATTTTGGACATTAGCGGAAGTACCTACAGCAACACTCATATGTTAAGGATGGACAACGACTTAAACTTTTTGAAAGTGTTCGGGAATATATACCTGATTATATATATAGAACAGTTAATAATGTTTGTGATTAGTGGTAGGTACAAGGATCTTTTCACACACTTTTATTACTTTCATGGAGATCCCATCCCAGTCAGTGACATCAATTCTAACTCTTTCAGTTAGAATTGATGACAAATGTAGTATTTCATTCAATGAGCGCTTAAGCAATTTCTATAAAATTTATAGAAATTGCTTAAGCGCTTTTTTGAGGGACCACTTCAGGAGTACTATATGCTCGGATAAAAAAAGATTTTTGAAATTCGGTCCACAACTGAGGGAGAAATCGGCGGACATATATAAAAAAAAAACATACATACAGCCGAACATAGAACCTCCTCCTTTTTCGAAAGTCGGTTAAAAATGAGCCAATCCTGCCAGAATGCCAGGAACCTGCCACAAATGGTCACACTAACCGTCTGAAGCAAGGAACATAATATTTACTGAAGTGACGGCACGTGTTTGAAAAACATGACCACTTAACTCACTATCACATAGACTCTTTCCTTATATCCCAACGCTTCATAATAGTATCAGTCGAGATTTGTAGATAATATTAATTAATATTTTGCATTGTTTGAAACAGTGTGACAAAATTAACATTGAGGTGACTAATTCCGGTAAGTAAAATACAGAAAACCAATAATTTTATACTTATTTATTATAATAATTATATTCAGAAGGTTATTTTTGTATTAATTTATTGCTTATTAACGATGCGTTTTGATCTTTTAATTACGGTCTCGTAGTCCTAATAAGCCCTTATGGTTTCAGTCTGTCCTTCCGAGGGAGACTGTTAGTACTAGAAAGCTGCAATTTTGCATGGATATACAGGGTGGAAAATATCAATCTAATTCGGAAATCGAAGGAAAACCACTCTAAATCCTTAAGATAGATTATTTTACTTAAAGGAAATTCCTTTATTTTTAAAAAGAGACAAAACTGTAATTACAGATTTCTCGACAAGCTTACCTAAACCGGGAATCGAACCAGCTAAAAAATCAAAAAATGTCCTGGGAGAGGTTCAAGGAGGTGCCCGAGGCTTACGAAGTGTTATCGGACAAGAAGAAGCGTGAGGTCTACGATGCGCACGGAGAGGAAGGACTGAAGGGAGGCATGGGCTCGCACAATGGACCCGGTGGTGGCCAGTCGTTCTCATACACGTTCCACGAGGACCCGAGGACGACGTCCGCGCAGTTCTTTGGCTCGGCGAGTCCCTTCCAAGCGTTCTTCGACCTAAACGGTGAGGGCACAGGAGGCACCACCATGTTCTTCGAGCGCGACATGGACGTGGACATGGACCCGTTCGCCAACATGGGCATGGGCACGGCGCGGCCCGGTGGCCCCGGCGGCGCCTTCCGCAGCCACAGCTTCAACTTCCACGGATCCCCGAGCCGGAAGGAGAAGACCCAGGACCCGCCGATCGAACACGACTTGTACGTGTCGCTGGAGGATATCACGCGTGGGTGTGTCAAGAAGAAGAAGATCTCACGACGTGTGCTGCAACCAGATGGCACTTCCAAGAAGGAGGACAAAATTCTGACCATCCACGTGAAGCCTGGCTGCAAGGCTGGCACCATGATCACGTTCCAAAAAGAGGGTGACCAGGGACGCAACAAGATCCCAGCAGACATAGTGTTCATCATTAGAGACAAGCCCCACCCACTGTTCAAGAGGGAAGGCAGTGACATCAGATACGCCGCCAAGGTCTCACTAAAACAGGTAGGCATCAGTGACTTGATAGTTTATTGACATTGATTACATATTGTTGTGCATGTGTGTTGTTTACTGCGTAAGAGATAAACATGCATCTATTATGCCAACACACTGTTCTAGAATAGTCTAATAATTCTCACGAGTTTATAACTTTCATATGTTATCTTGAGCTTTCAAAAGGTCATTATGCACAACATTTGTGCAATTATTAAATTATTGTTTATGCATCCATGTCCTTTAGTTCACAATAATTGAATAATTCTCATGCATATTAATCAAAGAGATAAGCATAGCTCTTCAAACAATAACTGTTCCCTTTTTAACATGACTCACTGTGACATCACAATAACCATGTTGTTTCTTTTGTTGCAGGCTCTCTGTGGCACCATCATCGAAGTACCAACCATGTCAGGAGAGAAGTTCACAGTCAACCTTCAAGCTGAGGTTGTGAAGCCACACACAGTGAAGAGGTTCCCTGGCTATGGCCTGCCATTACCCAAGGAACCAACGCGGAAAGGAGACTTATTAGTTGCGTTCGACATCAAGTTCCCTGACCGCATCTCATCAGGAGTGAAGGAGATTCTCATGGATACTATATACTATAATTTTCTTATAACTAAACTAACATCCAATGACATTCTATGAAGTACAAGCTTGCTGATTTATCTCTTAAGTACCTACCTTGTTGAAGACGTCCCAGCAACCTTGCTGGTGCAAAAAATTGTTATCTAGCACGCCACGGCCAACACGTTGGCTCGCGCGGTTTGTTCGCTTAAATATTTATTTTTTCTGTGGTTGGCAACTTTTAACGGTTTTTCTGTATTATTTATGGTACTCGACTAAATTTTTCGTGTGTCAGTAATAGGCTCCATGGTCACAACCCTAAAAATGATTTTTAAAAAAAAGTTCTTTTACTGTCACTTATTTTCGGCGCGGCGGCGGACAGAGCTCCAGCTTTGAGATAAAAGTATTATTTTATTATAAGCCTTGTGTATTAGTGTTATATATCAAAATAATCCTCATGAGTCGAGCTTTACGAAAAACTAAATATGTTCTGGGTTCAAAGTGATTTGAAAACGATAATATCGAAATAAAAAGCTGGGTCCGGCCGCCATGTCCGTCGTCTACATTTTCGTGATAGTTTGGTGTGATTTACTATCTAATCTATTAAAATAGTGTTCGTAATATGGAAATTAGTTCATTCCTAGTATTTTTACACACTCGGATGGTCAAAATACAACGTAAATTTTGCAGATTCCATGTTTTACCACAGGTCGTCATTACAAGCCAACATAGTTGCCATGGCGTTAATTTATATAAATAACATTAAGGTTTTGTACTGACATAGAATTGGGAGTCTGAGGGCCACGATTTCTACGAAGAAATTAATAAACTTTCTCTTTGCTTGCCACACCACGAACTTGACACACACACCTCAACACACACACACACACACACACATACATACATACAAACATACATACACACTACACTCGTTTATGCCGTAGTTGGCTAAACCATTAAAAAAACAAGAAGGACATGATATCACACCAAAACACACACATCTCAACACACACACACAGACACACACACACACAGAGACACACACACACACACACACACACTACATCCTTTATGCCGCAGTCAGCTAAACCATTAAAAACAAAAAGGACATGACATCATACCAAAACACACACACCTCAACACACACACAGACACACACACACACACACACAGAGACACACACACACACACACACTACATCCTTTATGCCGCAGTCAGCTAAACCATTAAAAACAAAAAGGACATGACATCATACCAAAACACACACACCTCAACACACACACACACACACACACACACACACACACACACACACTACATCCATTATGCCGCAGTCGGCTAAACCATTAAAAAACAAAAAGGACATGACATCATGCCAAAACACACACACCTCAACACACACACACACACACACTACATCCATTATGCCGCAGTCGGCTAAACCATTAAAAAACAAAAAGGACATGACATCATACCAAAACACACAAACCTCAACACACACACTCACACACACACACACTCACACACACACACAAACAAACATACACTGTATTCCTTTATGCCGCAGTCGCCCAAATTATTAAAAAAACGAAAAGGACATGACATCACACCAAAACACACACACAGACACACACAGTGACACAACACACAGATTTGTGTAAACCTCGTTATCCATCTTCCTTGTAATGTGTAAATAAACATTAAATAACTATGTACATGATTCATTGTCTCATTTCTATTTAATTCTCTATTAGTATTCAATTAAAATGTTCCTATAACTTAATAAATAATTCGACCACCGTGGTGGTCACTGGCGTTCAAATAAAATCATGTTAAGCCTTGCAGATAAGCCCTACGGGCGGCCATCTTGTCGTATTTTGCTTTGATTTCGCTAGCGCAGGCGGCAGGAAATAAATGAGGAAAGGGGTACATTGTCTTAATTTATTTTGCTACTTAGAACTGTCCAAGTAATGAGTTATGGGTATCAAAAGAAAGGTTATATAGTCTAGTTTCATTATAAATAGGTTTAAAAGACACAAGCTACAAAATTATAGGTAAAAACTTAGTAAGAACAAAAATTTTACTGTTTTTCAATCGTAATCTCAAGTTTAACATTTTGTTTGAGTACTTATTACTAGTTAATGCGACTTATGTATAAAATAATTCGATTTTCTATAGTATTAGCTAGACACACGTATTTTTTGTATGCGTGTAGCTGCAGCAGTTTACGAGATATTAAGCTTTAAGTTGGCAAGGGGAAATGGGCTCGTGCGGCCGCGAGCGAGTGAGCGGAGGACGGACGCCTAAGAATTTTCGGCGCCGCAAAATGGGCGTCTTAGTGGTTCCAATTAATAATAGACTGGATATCTCATTAATATGGATTTCAGATGTATAATGAAGTTGGACTGACAGGAAATACTTGTTCCACATAGTGTCTGAGAAAGTCATACTGAAAGGCCTTTGGTATGACTTTGTTGAACTCTTCTTGTTGTGTTAAAGATGTAGATTCACATTTGTGCACCTCAGATTGTGTGACATTAGTGAATTTTAGTGAACCAGTGATAAATATTTCTCACTGTTTTTTTGTTTTGTTTTTATAATAAGTTTTTATTCAGCACAGGAACAAGTAAGGTCTGTCAGGATCGCTTAGTTTATATGCTCAAAACTAGTGATGGGACATTCCTACTAGTGTTGTAGGGACTTACCTACACATTTTATGTTGCCTAATTACGTTACTGACTGTATTTGTTTTCTGAATGGCTAGCCAAATTACTTTGATGGGTAGACTCCATGCGTTTTAGTACGGAGAGCTAAGTGAGACTGATAAGTGTGTTTATTTGTATTTAATGCTGACTATGTTGTAAATATTTTCTATTGTAAATACTTTGATGAAGACAGTGATTGTAAGTTTTAGGTTTCCCTTTATAACATGATTTTTTTATTTTTTTTATAATAATAATTTTATTTAGTCCATAAGTTAGATTTTGAAAAAATATTGGACAAGTATTTTTTGCTTTACAAAACCAATCAGGAGTATGCTCCTAATAACATTTTCTTCTGCAAAGTGTTGTGGTGTATGCCCTATATTTTACATGCCACCATAAAAATAGTACAGAGGCGTCAGGTCTGGGCTTCTTGTAGGTCATCTAATCATCCCGTTTCTACAGAAAGTTGGTTCCAGAAATTGAATTTAGTTCCTTTTTCGGTACAAGGCTTAATCCATTTTGTAAAAGATATTATATTTCAATGTATTTTGCTGTATTCAGATGTCCTTCGTAAACGTGCACCAAAGCAACCACATTATTGCTTCTGATTCCGCACCATTTGTTTTCCATTATTACTGAAATTTGTTTCATCAAAGTAGTCGAAGAAATTTGGGTTGCGGGCTATTTCTGTTCGAATATTCTGACAGAACTGTAATCTTCTGTGACGATCTCCGCGATGTAGTTTTGTCACCAATCGTCCATCACGAAAACATTAGTATTTGCACTTTTTCAAAACATTAAGTACCTACACGAGTATGGCTGGTGCAGTGGTGCCTATCTCTTGCTTGAGCAGCTATACTTAAAGCTTTCGGGGAACACTCAAAGAATCTATGTCAAAATGTTTAGAGCATTATTGGAAAAGTCTAGATTTTAATGCTGTGGGCATTCTAATCGTTTTTTGAAACTTCCAGTATTCACTAAATTCACCATTTGTGACAAAAAAATTCTAGACTGTATTTGTCTATCTGGGTACCTCTCACTATACCACGGTAGAGCTAAATTGCAATTCTTGTCGTTTGAAAAGTATGCTTCTAATAAATTGTATTGTGCTTGATAAGTAGGTACTCAATTACGAAATGGAATCAAAACAAAACAAAATCGATAAAAAGTCAAAAATGTTCGTTCTAATTTTAAAATTGCAGTTCCGCACCGCAAATAAAGTTAAACTTTGCGTCAGAACGCCTCGTCTACGAAGGAAATGTGCATAAAATTATTATCACCAATTAAACGATTTTCTTATCTAAGTCTTCCACAAGGTAGGTACTTAAGAGATAAATCAGCAAGCTTGTACTTCATAGAATGTCATTGGATGTTAGTTAAGTTATAAGAAAATTATAGCGTATCTGTTACTTGTTGAAAATGAACCAGTTCTAGTCTAGGTAATAATGTTGATAAAAAAGCCCTTGTGTACTAAATATTGATATATTTCCTATTATTAGAGCAGTGGTGGCCCAGTGGTAACAGCCGCGACTTACAAGTTGTAGGTCGTGAGTTCAAACCCGGGCAGGCGCTTTACTTTGTGTAAATGATTTCATCACCACTGCTCTCAAAACGGTAACGGTGGCAGTGGCGGTATAATTCGCGGCCGTAGCAAGTACGTATTTATGAATTATAATCATTAAAAACATCAATAAAACTCTCTCAGGACGGTAGGTGGTTCCCACGGCAATAGGACGAATGCCGCCATCCCTCTTGCGCAGGGCACATAAATTGGCTCCGCACAAGATGTCGACGACGGTCTCGTTCACCTTGCCTGAGAGCATTAAGTTAATCAAAGCCGTAAGCTCCTTCAGGAGCAACTCACCAGCTTCCCCGGCTCCTGAACACATGAGGTCTTTTAGGAGTTGAGGACTAAGGCCGTCGAGGCCGCTAGCAGAGCCGCTCCGTAAGGAGCAAACGGCTGAGACCACCTCTCGACCTGTAACGGTGAGGGTGTGAATGTCCGAATCGGGGGGTTCGGGAAAGGAAAGGCCATCCGCTGGGGCAGGGTGTTTGCTCTCCAGAGCTGCGAGAGTATCTGGAGAACACGGAGCCACCACATCACTACTAAAGAGAATGCTAGCTGCTCCGCTAATGTCACCTTCCCTTAATTTAGATTCGACTCGATAGGATATGCCTCTTGAAGAGGACTCTTCAAGAGGCATATCCTATCGAGTCGATTCAAAATTATCGACACGGAGGGACCTCCGTGTCGATAATTTTGAATCCAAATTATGGGCCGAAATATTACAATTTTCTTTAATTTGGGCAGTTAACGAAAAAAATTTTGGAACGTGTTCTGTAAGGGAAGGTGTGTAAATGTTCCCAGGCACTTTGCGAGTTCTCCCGGGCGGCAAGGCGAACGCATCCTGCTAAATGTTGTGCCACTAAAGGTCTAGCGCCACGGGGCTAGACCTTTAGTGGCACGCTTTAAAATTGGAACAGAGTTTTTGAATTTTGTAAGAGTTTTCCAAAACGGTGCTAAAGTAGATGTAGCGGTGGAGTGTCGTCAACTTAAAATTTTCCATATTTAGTGTTAAATTTGTTGTTTGTTTTGTTATTTTAAACCAGGAGGGTATGACTGTTTTTTCTCGCCTGTCCTATTGTGTGGGGTATCATTAGATAGGGCTTTAAAACTCATTGTGGGGTTAGAAAGACTATTTTTCGATTCAGTGATTCAGAAGAAAAACTATCACGGCTAAGTTTAGAGTTTTTTAGCTTAGTTTAGAGTAATAGTCGCCCAACTTATAAAATGTTTCTACTTGTTAAATTTCGTACAAAATCCAAAAATTCTTAGAAAATAATTACTAAGGTGAAGTTGTTACTTATTTATTATTTTAAACGTGTAACACATGTAAAATTTTGGAAAAAATAATCTTATTATTCGTTTTTTAATTTAACAGAGAAACAGACACAATAGAAAATCTATTGTTACCTTATCCGATGGTAACCGACGCGTTTAACGTAAAACCGCAAAACAATTAACATGTTCATAGTAATAAACATAAAGCCCCCTTCTTAAGGGCCGATTTCACCATTCGCTATAAAAACTAAGTTTTACTGAACCAAGCTTAGCATAATCTTATTTTACCATACAATTACCATAAAAAAGATTATAGTGAGTTAAACTTAAAAGATAGACATATGTTGTCGTGGACTTTTTTTTAGAACTTTAAAAGGAGAACTATTCCGTCTCCATTCCGTCTTCTACTGCTTTGCCCTGCTCATACTTCTGATTTTGTACATTCTTCCTTTCAAATTCAGTCCATCCTTTTGTGGAATGCGCTTCCTCTCGATATCAGGACGGCCACCAGTCAGTATGCATTTAAGCGGAAGTTGCGGAATTATTTTCTACACAAGGAGTAGAGTCGTCTCAAAAACCTTTTTTATTACTTGATATATATATATATATATATATATATAAATATTTATTGGTAGTTATTATATTAAATATATACAGGATGTAACGGAAAGGTGTGGTCATATTTTATGATCCGGTTCTGCCAATGGACATGAACAACTTTCTCTAAAAAAAAACTGAAAATTCCCAAAAAAAAAATTGGACTTTCCATACAAAGTCATCATCAGCTGATCAATATTTGTATGAGAGGTAAATTTTTTTTTTGTGAATTTCCTCAAGTTTTCTTGAAGAAAGTTATTCATACCTATGGGCAGATGCAGTTCTTAAAATATGACCACACCATTCCGTTACACGTCAACGTCGTTCACGTTTTTTTTTTTTAATATTTCTACTTGGTATTGCTTTGTTTTTTTTTTTTTATGCACCTGCCATATTATCTCTCTACCACCCTTGGTTGACTGGTAGAGAATGCCTAAGGCATTAAGTACATAAATAAATAAATAAATAATAAATAATTTTTGCGTAACTTTAATCGTTTACGTAGCGCTCTCAAAAGGATTTTTTTTCCGTTTTTGGCACAT
Source organism: Polia nebulosa (assembly GCA_951329385.1). NCBI lineage: Eukaryota > Metazoa > Arthropoda > Insecta > Lepidoptera > Noctuidae > Polia > Polia nebulosa. Next base: position 2,461,261 of record OX589588.1, on the reverse strand, counting down.
TTTTCATTGATGCTTCGCTCCTGTTGGTCGTAGCGTGATGTTATATAGCCTACTAGCGACGCGCCCCGGCTTCGCACGGGTGCAATTTTGTTTATTTGATTTCCCAAAATTTTTTCTTTGCTATAAACCTTACGGAGTCCGAGACCTTTCCAACGAATGCAAAACCGTGGAAATCGGTTCTTGCGTTCTGGAGTTATAGCGTCAGGAAGGAAAACCCGACTTATTTTTATATAGTAGAATAACCTTCCTCGATAAATGGACTATACAACACAAAAATATTTTTTCAATTCGATCCAGTAGTTCCTGAGATTAGCGCGTTCAACGAAACAAACAAACAAACTCTTCTGCTTTATAACAGCGGCTAGACGCATTCAAGCGAGCTTAAATGTCGAACCCAGAGCAGGAGAAGTCATTGGATGATTTCCCACACCACAAAAAAAAAAGTCGAAAACTGGGCGTGTAGAATTGGTGAAATCGGCCCTTAGTCTGCATGTTATAACGACGGCTATGGAACCCTGCCATGCACGTGGCTTGACACACCCATTTTAACCTATTCTTACAAAAAACATGTAAAACTTGAATTTTATTGTTATTTTAGTCATTTTATTGTGAAGAAATATGATACCTCTAATCATTAGAAACCATTTTTCACTTTATTTAAAAAATAAAAAAAAAGTAATGTTACAACCTAATAAAAGTGATATCATTGCTAGTATAAAAAATCTTCAGTTGTCTTAATTTTAGCAGTCTATATTTATAATCCTTCAACATTTTTTATAAAAAATCTAGTTCTTTATTAGTGATTGATGAGAAATATTAACTATCTGATCAACTTTTTGCAGATGTCTTTGATAAGGAAGTTAGTAGATTGTCTACAAGAGGTGAAGACTATTGACTTCACTGATACTTCTAAAGCTCAAGTGCGGTCAAACAAGAACAAAGCTGAGAACGCGTTTAACCTAATATACCAAATTGGTCTGAAAAAGAAAAGCTTCACCACTGAAGAAAAGGGAATTACCGGGCAATTACTAGCTGACATTATAGGATATTTGAAAATAAACATCGAGAGCACAGCCAACGTCTACCGAACTAGATTGAGCAATTCTGTCCTCAAAAAAAGATCAGCAGTTCAGTTCCTGATTGATAACTACTCACAGTTTCCAGTTGGGAATTCGAATTTGGCTGATAAGTTCCAGGAAGTAAATATTGAAGAAAGCGTTAAAATACTCGACGATATTATTGACAAGTGGCATGATATAACAGATTCTGACGAAGGCTCTAGTGAAAGAGAAAGCGCTGGTACTAACGAAGTACCAGAATCCCACACCTGGTGGGCAAAGTAAAGTCAATTATAAAGCTAAAAGATGATTTTTTTTTTCTAATTTAGCCGATTCTATTCCCGTGGTTGGTCATGCCAAAGGACTCATTCATTATGCGGCTCAAGAGTTTGAAGGCTGGCACAAGGCCATGTACCAAGCCACCAGAATTACTGCAGTCTTAGGAGCTGGTGCTGCTGGATCTCTTGTGGGTCCTGTGGGATCTTCAGTAGCTGCTATGTATGTGTACTTGCAGACTGTGTTGCTTCTGTTATCATGGATGAACCACAAGGATTAGTCAAAAGGTGTAAAAATATAGCAGACGATAGGAATGAGGGGAAAAATGCAATGGGTTCGGTAGCAAGTGCAGGATTTCAAATAAGAATGGATGGACTGGGTGGTTTAGGAATGGGTGGTGTTTCTAGTGCAGCTAGTCAAGTTTCAGGGAAAGCTGTAGCGAAAAGTGCGGAAAACATTGTAAAGAATGTTGTTAAGAATGTTGGAGAAAAGGCCCTTAAGGAAACTGTGCAGATGACAGGAGAAGAAGTGGTATTGACGGTGACGAAGACTGTTACGGAAAAGGTAGTGAAGAAGGTTATAGAAAAAGCAGCGGTTCAAGCGGAGATTGCTTTGGTGTCGACTCATGTTTATATGCAAGTTGATGAAAGAGAACAACGTGAAAGAGAAGAAAGAGAACGACGTGAAAGAGTAGAAGGAGAACGGCGTGAGAGAGAAGAAAGAGAACGACGTGGAAGAGTAGAAAGAGAACGGCGTGAGAGAGAAGAAAGAGAACGAGGTAAAAGAGTAGAAAGAGAACGGTGGACACAGAAGAAAGGCAACAACAGGAACAACGTGCTAGAGAACAACAGGAAAAACGAGCCCGAGAACAACAGGAATAACGTGTTAGAGAACAACTGCAACAACGAGTTAGAGAACAAGTAGAACAACGTAGTACTCCTGAAAAAAGCTCTGGATCCTCTCAACCACCCCAAGGAAATAGAAATAATAATAATAAATCTGGAAAGAATAAAATTAACTACTTTGCTATTTTCAAGAATTTATTGGAAGAAATATTGAATGTTATCTTCGGTGTCGAAAGACCATATACAAGGGCAAGGGCCTACATTTCCCAGCTTTTTCAAAGACTTTTAAATAAACAAAAGGAATATTTGGGAAGAAAAATCGAATGTTTATATAATGGTGGAATCTTAGTCGAGGTACTAATATTAGTAATTAGAATGTTTTCAGAACATTTGCCTGACGATATATCATTCACAAATTTCTTAAGTTTGATAGAATTCGTTGCGGTTTATATTCTAGAAGACTACCGATATGATTTTTTCAGAATGGCTGAGGAGATATCGAGACAAAATGATAGCTCTATTCCAATAGAGGAATTTGAAGACCTCAGCTACAATTGTTACGACGATTATGAATTTACCAGATTTTATCAGTACAATAGTCGATATATTTGTGGGACTAAGAGTTGACATCGAGTCTGAGTTGATGCCTTTTGAAATATCTGAGATTTTGTTGGTGTCTCGTGATTTAGATTCGAACTTTCGAGACATATTCTCGGCAATTTATCATTACTTTAAACACAGGCTCGTTCCTGGTGACGGTGTTTTATCGGTTAGAGAGTACTACGACTGGATAAGAAGAGTTTTGGAAGACCTTGAAAGACAACAAGAATACAGAGATTTGTTGTTGATGTGTGTGAAGTCCGGAGTACCGAAGATGTAAGAGCAAATATTACAGTTACGTTCGAGATGTACGTTGCTGTATTCGGCAGACGGATCAGGATTGTTGTTAAATTGCAAGGTGATAAAATTTTATTAGCATCTTGTTTCGTTGTCGATGCGACGACTGATGGTGATGACGAAGGAATGGTATGGATAGACATTCCTCGTTTATGCAGTAGTAAAAATAGTAGTAGTATAAATGTCCCCAGAAGTTTATAATAAGTGACATGTAATAAAAATAATAGTTTTGAAAACGTTTATTTATTTACTTTAAATAAGTTAAATTCATACAATTTTGTTGGTAGAATTATAATAATAAAAAAATAAATTAAACGAGTTTTCGCATTAATACTATTATATTTACTTACCGTTTATTTAATTTTATGTTGTTTGTAGAATTCAAATTACAAAAAGTCTGATTTAAGTATACATTTTTTTATAACATAAAATGAATACAATAAAATAAAAGATACGCAAAAACATTTTTGAGTGAAGATAGACTGCTGATATTCTTCATTCAAAATTTCTTAAGGTTTCTGTTAGTTCTACAATAGAATATTTTACCTAGTCTTCTATGAGAAAAAATGAGTAAAAAAAAACTTTTTAAGATAAACGGTTTTATTGAATAACTTTTTTACAAAAAAACAACCGACTTCCAAAAAAGAAATTACACTAAAAATTAAAAAATAACTTTAATTTCGTATGTCGGTGTTTGTATTTTTTTTTTTTAATCTTTATTTATTGAAAGGGGTTTTGTCACTTAGTGATAATGTCACCCCCGTAGAGGAAAACAATCAATAACTTAAATCTAACACAATGAATGGGTGAAACACAGTTTAACATAAATTTTAAATCATCAATAGAATAACATGATGGGCTACTCATTCCGGTATATGACCATTAATAGGCTACACAACATCCTAGCCTCCTCCTCCTCCTCCTTATCATTATTTATTTTATTTTGTTATCTTATATTTGTTGTGCTTAAGATGTCAGAAAACTTGTCTTAATAAATTTACTTATTTACTTATTTACTCCTCCGACCTCGGGGACGCTAAGATGCTGTTACATGCCCCCACCTCAAACCCAATACCAAATAGACATTGTCTTTCTTGTATGTTCCGGTCACATTCCATCAACACGTGATAAATGTCTTCAACTACCCCACAAACTGTACAGTTTGGTGAAGTATATATACCCATTAAATATTTAAACTGGTTCGATGGGATGTGGCCAGAACGCATCCTCAACAGGCCACTACATATTTCCTGTCTAGCTCCCCTCCTTCAAACCATAGGTAACGAAGTGGTTCAGACTGAATAGTTCTATACCAGATTCCTTTTTCGTTTGAGCGCTCATCAAAATATTCGTGCCATCTTTGTCTGCATAAATCCTTGACATGACCAAGCCATTCAGAGTATAATGGTACACAAGCATAGTCAATACCCTCGCTCGATGCTTGTCGTGCTGCTAAGTCTGCCTCTTCGTTACCCATGATTCCAATGTGTGAAGGTATCCATTGAATGTTGACAGTTTTATTTAAAGATTGCATCTTACAGAATAAATCTAAAACAATTATGGCTATCGGGAATCCTCAAAGACTCGAGGGTACCCGAGCCAAATGTTGGAGGCTGCTTTTTGAGTCCGAAAAAATAACGAATTTCTCTTGATTTATGCTCAATAAGTATGACAGTGCTTCAGAAATAGCTATGAGTTCACAATACATAATAGAGATCTTGGAATTAATTTTGAATTTTGCTTTAATATTAAGTTGAGGATCAAAGAACGCTGCCCCCAAATCTGAACCATCCTTGGACCCGTCCGTAAATATCTTATAGTGTTGACTGAACTTATCATCTATCATTTTTACAGATGTATTATTAAGATCAGTTACATTAACTAGTCTTTTTGCTGATCTTACTCCTTCAATTATATCATTAACTATATTATATAAATCTATATTGGTAACCCACGTATCTAAGGAATAAATATCTAACATTGGGCTCGAGAACAATGGAAATTCTGAGTAAACTCTGTGGGCCTCCACTAAAAGGGACCTTTTCTTGTTTCTCCAATAAAGTCCTTGGCATTGGTTGGACAGCTCCTCCAAGATACTACTAAGAATATTATTACTAATCGATTTAGTTTTTAAATAAAATTCACAAGATACAAAGAGTCTTCGGATAAAATAATGGTTGAAGACATAGCTCACTTTCCATAGCATGGATAGGCGTGGTTCTAATAAATCCTCCTATTAACCTCATTGCCTGATTCTGGACTCTGTCAAGTTTCTAAAGATGACTGTTTGCACAGTTTCCGTATAGAAAGCAACCATAATCCATTCTACTGCGTATTATGGCTATGTATAGCCTTCTAAGATGTAAGGGATGTACACCCCATTTAGCACCAGCTAATACTTTAAAAATATTTAAAAATCGGCAAACTTTTTCCCGGGTCTCATTTACATGTTTACCCCACTTTAAGGAACTGTCCAACCACATGCCAAGGTACCTGACACAATTTACTTGTTCAATAGGACTGTTATTAACAGATAGATGGATTCTATTTCTTCTTCTTCCTCTACTGAAAAGGCAGACTTTTGTTTTTCTATGAGAGATGTTGAGACCCAATTCTGTCAACAAAGTTTGAAAAACCAGCAACGCGTTTTGTATATGGGATGCAGAATCGGCTAACCTTTTCTGTATGTCATATAATACAAAATCATCAGCATACTGCGCAATGAATACATTATTAATTTTCCTACAGACAAACTGTTGCCGCATTAAATAGTAGAGGGGATAAAGGATCTCCTTGAGCTATGCCACACCGGTGACTCGAACTATTAAGCTATTATCCTGTAGTTCAATGAATAGATGTCTCCGATGAAGATATTGCCAAAGATAATTACTCAAAACAGAGCCCACTCCTAAGTTATCCAAAATGCTTAAGAGAGATGTCAAATTTATATTATTGTAGGCACTCTCAATGTCTATGAAACAGCCAACAGTTGGACAATTTTTTGAAAAACCCGTTTCAGCCCGTGCAACCAACCTAGAGAGACCATCATAACATGACTTAGATCTTCGGAAGCCTCTAGTGTCATTGGATAATATATTATTTTTCTCTAGAAATCATTCAAGCCTGCGTGTTATAATACTCGTAGTATGAAATATCTTACACAAACAAGATATTAGTGCTATAGGTCTCACACCCACACATGAACCTGGATCACCTCCCGGCTTCGGTATAGGAATAATTTTAAATTTTTTCCATTGATCTGGTACGAATCCATTAACCCTGGAACATTCCATATACATTATGTGAATGTTCCAGGGTAGCCCGCGAAATTCAGTTGTTCAGTTCAGTTGTTCCTTCAGTTGCCTGAGTGCCCAGAGGCGCGGTAACTCTGTTTCGAATTTATCCACGACCTCTGGGCAAGCATCGGCCATGACGGGCCTCGTCATGTATTGCTAACAGCTCTTTGAGGCGCGCGTGGAACACTATACGCGCCGTTTAAAAAACTTAGCTCTGCAGCATACGCCGTAAGGAAAATTCGTGGTTTAACTGATTTAGAGACAGCTCGTTTAGTATACTTTCTGTTGTGGGGAAATGCCGCCGATATTCAGACAATTTTTGTTTTACAGAAAAGGGCTATTCGTGCAATTTATAAATTAAGTCCCAGACACTCCCTCAGAGACAAATTTAAAGAGATTAATATTATGACTGTTCCCTCTCAATATATTTATGAGAATCTCATGTATGCACATAAAAATATTAATCTGTTTAAAAGATACAGTGATATCCATAGCATAAATACTAGGAACAAACTCAAATTTATTGTACCTAAAACCAGGCTCAAGAAAAAAATAGGTGGTTCGTTTAGATGCCAATGTATACGTTTCTATAATAAACTTCCTAGCCGAGTAGCGATCAACTCGAATGTTGAAGAAGTTTTCTGAATACTTGAACCGTCTGAAGCAAGGAACATATTTACTGAGAGACGGCACGTGTATGTAAAACGTGACCGCTTAACTCACTAACACATTTCCTGTGTTATAAACATATGACTCAGGCTTTATATCCCGACGTTTCAGAATAGTGCCCCGGCATTAGCAACTCGGGAGTTGAGCAGTCGAGATTTGTAGCTAGTATTATAATATTATACATTTAATATTTTGCATTGTTTGAAACAGTGTGACAAAATTAACATTGAGGTGACTAATTCCGGTAAGTAAAATACAGAAAACCAATAATTTTATACTTAAGTATCCATTAGAATAATCAAAATCACAATGTTATTTTTGTATTAATTTATTGATTATTAATGATGCGTTTTGATCTTTTAATTACGTCCGTCCGACCGTCCGAGGCATAGTCTACTGGCCAAGTGGCGCCCTCATTAAATAAAAAATCGTAGCATTGCATAGAAAATAAATATTAAAAATTTGAAAAATAAAAAAAGTCACGGCGTTGATGAACTTCCACCTACCTTATTGAGACAATGTGCAGACGAATTGACCTTACCATTTTATAAATTATTAAACCAATCATTTGAAGAAGGAGTTTTTCCCAATCTATTAAAAAAAGCTCTTATAAAACCTATTCATAAGAAGAATTATAAAACTGATCCGAATAATTACCGCCCCATTGCCCTCTTACCGACAGCTTCCAAAATATTCGAAAAAGCCATGTGTAACCGAGTTTATGCGTTTTGTGAAAACGGTTCCGAAAAAACTGTCAAAACGGTTTCCGAAAAAACCGTTCCACCGTCTTGGCTGTTTACAAATATATTCAACAAGCCCTTGATATCATTAATAATAAAAAGTACGCGATAGGACTTCTGCTCGATATGACTAAAGCATATGATAAAGTACAATTTGAAATATTATTAAATAAACTATATAGTATAGGACTCCGCGGCAAATGTTATGACTGGTTTGTATCTTATTTGAAATATAGGGCACAAATAGTTGAAATCGAATATTACAATAACAGCAAAAATGAAATAGAATTAATCAGATCTGATAGCAAACAAATCACCGCCTCAATCCCACAAGGAAGCGTAATAGGGTGTTTCTTATTTCTTGTTTACGTAAACGACCTTCCTAATAATATAAATGAGCCATGTGTCTTGTTTGCGGATGACATATCTATACTTACGTCATGTGAAAATAATACCAATTTAAATGATAAATTAAATTCTATATTAGATTCTACAGTAAATTGGATGTCTGAACACAATCTAGAAATCAACTTCAATAAAACTAAAATAATTTCATTCCACCCTTGCCAAAAAATACCAATAAATATAAACTTTAGCTTTAAAAATAATAAATTAGAGGTAGTTGATAAATTCACCCTTCTAGGGTTAAACATTGATACATACATAAATTGGAAGTCACACATTCAGAAAGTAAGAGCTAAAGTATCTAAATTTTCATTCGCCCTCCGCGAGATCAATAAAACTACAGACCTTAAAACTGCACTAGTAACGTACTACGCGTACGCCTACGCATGGCTGAAATACGGTGTTATCTTATGGGGCAACAGCACAGACACGCCCATACTATTTACCCTACAAAAAAAACTGATTAGAATCTTAGTAAATATTGAAGTCACCGATAGCTGTAAACCTCATTTTCAGGAACTAAAGATTTTATCCCTACCCTGTCTCTATATATTTGAAGTTTGTAAGTTTGTGCGTCAGTACCCAGAATTCTTTACAAAAAGAGAGGACATACAAACGAACATTATTTTAAGACATAAAAATAGACTAAACTTACCAAAATCGCGGCTAATAATGCACTCCAATAGTAGCTTTGTCATGTCCATAAAAATGTATAATAAGTTACCCGAAATAATAAAGAATTTAAATAAATACAACATTTTTATAAATAAATTAAAGCTTTTCCTTGTAAGCAAATGCTACTATAGTATAAGTGAATACTTAAATGGTAAATTATAAGTAACTTCTTATCTATCTATTTCTATGTACAAATACTCACTAAAAGATACGCCTACCTACTCATAATACGAAAATTTTATACATATATATTTAAGTATATTTTAATAAATATGGAGCGTCCACTCTAACTCACCTTTAGTAATAAATAAAAATAACAATAAGTTAAAAATAATTAATTGATATATATATACGAACGAATAATCAAAGTGAATAAAACTATAATATAATAATAGTTTTACACAATGTTAGGTACTAACTTATTAGTACATAATAAAAAAAATAAGTTAATAAAAAACAATATAATTGTTTAATTGATTTCTATTAATTGTATTAATAAAACAGTAGTTGTCTTCCTCCTCTCTCCTACTTGATCTATGCTGTGCCCGACAGGGTCCATAATTGTGACTAATATAATAATTTCCCTACCAACTATAAACATTATGGTACGCAATAAAGAATTGAGAATTGAGAATTCACAGATTTCTCCACAAGCTTACCTAAATCGGAAATCGAACCAGCTAAAAATTAAAAAAATGTGAAAAATTGTACTAGTCCATAGGATTAAATTTCACTAATAAACATTTGGTTTTAGATCTTGAAATCTAACATTAATTTTATTTTATCATCCATTCTAATAATTATGAAGCACACGTAACGTTTTATTTTTAAATTTTTCGTCAGAACGCCTCGTTTCAGAAGGAAATATGAATAGAATTATTATTACCAATAGGGATGTTTCCTGGCTATGAAAATATTCATTCTATTTAGTCCAAAAGTTAGATTATGAAAAAATATTGGACACGTATGTTTGCTTAATCAAACTAATCAGTGGGGGCCTAAATAGTTCTGTGGTCAAAATAAACTAAAACTGTGCTTTACCCAAAGCATCCTGCGAGTAGGTAGGGAGGACAGTTGTTAAAGATAGAATACTTCAATAACAATACGAACGAACTTCAAAAATTTCGGTCTGACAGAAAAGCGATAAACACATCAATACCAAAAGGAAGCGTTATTGGATGTCTTCTATTTCTCATCTACATAAATGATCTCACGAGATCCATAGCAGAATCCGGACCGTGCGTTTTGTTTGCGGACGACATTTCCATTCTCACATAGATTTTTAACCGACGAAAAAAAAAGGAGCAGGTTCTCAATTCGACCGTATATATGTTTTTTTTTGTGTATGTTCAGCCGTCACTCCGTCATTTACGAACCGATTTCGATGATTCTTTTTTTGTTAGATAGGGTATACCTCATGGGTGGTCCCATGCCACGGAAATCAGGATCTGATAGTGGAATCATGATAAAATTGAGAGAAAACCACGAAAATTGTGAGCACGTTTAGCGTTTCTGTGTCTATGTTCGGTCCTCACTCCGTTATTTATGAACCGATTTTGATGATTCTTTGTTAGATAAGGTATATCTCAAGGGTGGTTCCATGTCAAGAACATCGGGATCTGATTATAGGATCCTGATAAAATTGAGAGAGAACCTCGACAATTGGGCACGAATATTGTTTTTGTTTACTTTTCATAACTTAATCAGGTATTTGCATTTAGGAGTCATCACATCATGAAACTGAGCTGATGATGGAAACCATACCTTTCCTAAAAAATAGAAGTTGAATTGAAGATATAAAAACTGGTTTTAGTGGCAAATACCACTTAATATGCTTTGAAGAAAAGACGTCTTTACAATATTGGAGGTAACCTCAACTGGTCAATATCCTGGGAACTCATGGAAGGATAGTTGCAGCATCAGCTCAGTGGCAAGAGGAATGATGAAGGATTAGAAATTAGCCTCTAAGTGTTAAAAGATGATGTGAGTCACAAAAAATCATAAAATAAAAACTTTTTAACAAAAAATTCAACCGACGAAAAAGAACTAAAATGCAAAAAGTAAATAAACCTTTTAAGTCTTGAGTATTGAGCTTATTTACCTACATAAAATATAAAATTTTATATAAACTAATTTTGAGTCGGCGCCAAACAACAATCTGATTATTAAATATCTAAATTTTTTATGTGAAGAAGAAGGCTGTAATTAGGTAATTAATCATTTTATTAATTGGCGCCGACTCAAAATTAGTTTATATAAAATTTGATATTTTATGTAGGTAAATAAGCTCAATACTCAAGACTTAAAAGGTTTATTTATTTTTTGCTTTTTAGTTCTTTTTCGTCGGTTGAATTTTTTGTTAAAAAGTTTTTATTATCATTAATGTATTTTTTCATCAATCTAGATATGAAGGAGACATAGACATGTAAGAAAATTATTACCTAGCAAGACATTGATACTTGAACTGTTTAAAATTACAATTTTGTTACACTACTTTACTGATAAGTTGTTAGAAATAAGTCCCCTCGTTACGGATAGACAAATTTAGTCTTTTTGAAATTCACTTCGTGTAGCCTTCTGCAAAGTGTTGTGGGGTATGCTCCTAGTAACATTTTCTTCTGCAAAGTGTTGTGGGGTATGCTCCTAATAACATTTTCTTCCTCAAAGTGTTGTGGTGTATACTCCTAGTAACATTTTCTTCTGCAAAGTGTTGTGGGGTATGCTTCTAGTAACATTTTCTTCTGCAAAGTGTTGTGGGGTATGCTCCTAATAACATTTTCTTCCTCAAAGTGTTGTGGTGTATACTCCTAGTAACATTTTCTTCTGCAAAGTGTTGTGGGGTATGCTCCTAATAACATTTTCTTCCTCAAAGTGTTGTGGCGTATACTCCTTATAACATTTTCTACCTCAACCCTTAACTTTTCTACAGTCTCATACCTAAGACTTTTTGTAAATAATATATTTTACATGCTACCATAAAAATAGTACAGAGGCGTTAGGTCTGGGCTTCTTGTAGGTCATCTAATCTTCCCGTTTGTACTTATCTTGTGTTTCAATGTATTTTGCCATATTCAGATGTCCTTCGTAAACATGCACCAAAGCAACCATATTATTGCTTCTGATTCCGCACCAATTGTTTTCCATTATTACTGAAATTTGTTTCATCAAGATCAATGTAGTCGAAGAAATTTGGGTTGCGGACTATTTCTGTTCGAATATTCTGACAGAACTCTAATCTTCTGTGATGATCTCCGAGATGTAGTTTCTTCACCAATCGTCCATCATGAAAACATTAGTATTTGTACTTTTTCAAAACATTAAGTATCTACACGAGTATGGCTGGTGCCTATCTCTTGAGCAGCTGCCCTACTTGAAGCTTTCGGGGAACACTTAAAGTATGTCAAAATGTTAAGAGCATAATTGGAAAAGTCTAGATTTTAATGCTGTGGGCATTCTAATTGTTTTTTGAAACTTCCAGTATTCACTAAACTTTTCACCATTCGCGACAAAATTTTTCTAGACGGTATTTGTCTACCTCTCACTATACCACTTGTTCTTTGCTGATACGGTTTACGGATGTGACAAACCACATTAATTTTGTAGACTTTGCTGTTACCGAAATGGATAAAAATAAGCAAGTTGACGTGGCTTACTTTGACTTTAAAAAGGCGTTCGATCGTGTCCGAAATGACGTACTACTTAGAAAATTATCCGCAATAGGATTTACCCCGAAGTTGCTTCAACTCTTTTTGAGCTATTTCACTGACCGTTTTCAGTGTGTTCAAATCTCTGGGCATAAATCTGTCCCTTATGTAACTTGTTCTGGTTGACACCAGCTGGTTGGCACCAGCATTACGTGGGCCCCAGGATGCTACCCTGGCTGACGCCAGGGTAGCACCCTGGGGCCTACGCAGTTTATTGTAATGGCTAATGACCTGCCGAAGGTCATCAGAACGGCACGATGTCTCATGTTTGTGGATGACCTGAAGTTATTCTTGGGTATTAATAGTGAGCATGACTGTGAGGCGCTGCAGAGGGACATCGATATGGTGGTAAAATGGAGTGAAGTCATTCACTTAGAATTTAATACTTTTAAGTGCAAGACTATTTCTTTTACTCGTTCGCGTGCGCCTATTCAGCATAACTACCACGTATCGGGTGTCACTCTGGAGCGCATTAACGAAATAAAAGATCTTGGACTGACCTTAGACGTGACTATGACCTTTAATCAGCACATTAATAATATCTGTGGTAAGGCCTTCCAATCAGTTGGTTTTGTTATGAGACAGGCAAGTAGGTTTAAAGACAGGAATGTCATACTCACTCTGTATTATTCGTTTGTACGTAGCAAACTCGAATACAATGCGCTGGTGTGGGATCCCCATGTGCAAAAATATAAGCTCGTGATAGAACGGGTCCAACGAAAATTTGCTCGTTACCTATATAAAAAATATATGGGTATTATCCCTATCTGCATCCGTCTCTGTTTGTTGCGGAAATGGTAGGCCGTGATGGTCAACACGTTGGAATTAAGACGCAAGTGTGCACTTTTGATGCACTACTACTTATTGCTCAATAATAAGATCGATGACGCGAATACTCTAGCTCGCTGTTCATTGTTACCGATACTGCGCGATATGCTCCCAAGCGATCAATCTGCTGAATGCCCAGAAGCCAGATGCCAGGAGCCAGATGTTGACATATTTATGTATAGCAGTAAATTTATGTTAAATGTTTGCATGAAGTATTTTAGTTAAATTTATATTGTTGGCTTGCTGCGTGCTTTGGTGTTTACTGTAAGTGCAGCAAGCAATTGTTGTACAAATAAATAAATAAATAGATATAAGTAAACACATGCATACAGAATGGTTTTAAATGGCTTGAACACCACTGTAGAGCTAAATTGAAATTCTTGTTGTTTGAAAAGTGTGCTTCTAATAAATCGAATTGTTCTTGATAAGTACTCAATTACGAAATGGAATCAAAACAAAACTAAATCGATAAAAAGGTTCAAAATGTTCGTTCTAATTTTAAAATTGCAGTTCCGCACCGCAAATAAATCTATTTTTAAACTTTGCGTCAGAACACCTCGTCTAGGGTAGGTTCAGATGACAAGCGCTCAACGCGCGTTTTGATAACGCGCGTTTACAACTACATACATTTTATTCAGGCCGTACACATGCTAACGCGCGTTTTAGTAACGCGCGCGTTCAACGCTGCGCTAGCGCTCGACTGTTGTCAGCGCGCGTCAACGCCGCTTTGAGATCATTGGTTTTCTATGTTTCCGTTCAGTTGAGCGCGCGCTTTCGACGCGGATAGACGTATTTTAGGGTTCGTCAAGTTCGTCCGAAAATCGTCCGAAATGGAAACCGAAGCTTTTAATACGGAATTATTAATTGATGAAATAGAGAAACGTCCTGCGATATGGGACATGACAAGTAGCGATTATTCAGATAAGAATTTGAGAAGACGGGCTTGGGAAGAACTCGTCCTTATATTTTGTGAAGGACATGACAATGAAGAAAAGAAGAAAATATTATGTGAGTATATATATTTATTTACATTTACAATCGGTTTGTGTTACAAGTTAAATATAACGATCCTGCCAATCTACTTTTCCTTCATTAATGAAATAGTTTGTTAAATGTACTCGAACATTATCCGCCTGTCGCACAGCACGTCCGGTATAATGTGAGGCTAGATTTTCCAGGGGTGGCGTATAAAGTGTGTCTTCAAAATTGTAGCCATCCCTGATTCTGACATAATTATTTAGTGTACATATCGCTTTTACGATCTTTTCTGCAAAACCGATGTTAACATCTAACGGCCTGTGTAAAATGCGCCATTTATTGCACATTATGCCAAAAGTACATTCAACATACTAATGTCAAACGGTAATTAAATATTTTTGTCGTGCTAATGTCAAACGGTAATTAAATATTTTTTTAGCATAAGTTAGTGACCTACCCCCATATGGACGCATTAAATTCTCCATCATGCCAAAAGCTTCATCAGCCACTATCACATATGGCAACGTTGTCGGTCTATTTTGTATTAACAATGCCTTTGGCTCAGGTAGATCTAATGACCTTTCTGTCAGCTTTTTGTACAATGAAGAATTCTTGAATATACCTGAGTCACTGTTTTTACCGTAGGCACCTATGTCAACCCACACAAAACAATAGTTTGCATCCGCTAGCGCCAATAAAACTAGCGAAAAATAATTTTTATAGTTATAATACATAGAACCCGTGTGTTCAGGCTGGATTAACCGTATATGTTTCCCGTCCAAGGCTCCCAAACAATTGGGAAACTTTGAGTTCTTTTCAAATATCGTGGATATTTCACACCACTTTTCTTTCGTTGGTTCACTCATAACAACGGGCCTTAATTTTTTCCAAATAGTTTCACATACATGTGGTATTATAGTAGCCACAGTAGATTTGCCAATTCTATAGTCGTAGCTTAATGTCCCAAATGAACATCCAATGGCCAAATATCTGGAAACAAACATAAACTATTACTAAATACTGTTTATTTTTTCAGCGTCATCCCTACAAAAAAAGTGGAAGAGTTTACGGGATAATTATATGAGAGAGGTGAAGAAAATAAAGACTGTCAAATCTGGATCAGGAGCTTCCAAAACTTCGACATATATTCATTATAATAGACTACGATTTCTACAGGCATCAATTGCCAACAAAGATACAGAAAGTAGTTTCGATGCAGATAATGCATCAACTTCGTCAGAGGTTGCTGAAGTAGAAATAAGTTCTGGCTTTAAGAGTCCTAAATCTACTTCAAGAAAAAAACAAAAATTAAATCCTGCTGATGAAAGATTTGCAAACATATTAGAGCAGAGTTTAGCACAGAAAAATGTGTCTCATCCAAAAGAAGATGACGATGAAGACAAGCTGTTTTGTTTGTCACTCGTTAAAGAGATTAAAAAAATTCCGGAATATAGGCGACTTCAAACTAAAATTGCCATTTATAATTTAATTTTGCAAAACCAAAATGAATTTCAAGGACCACAACAACAGACATATGAAAATCAAAATTACCCGGTATCACAACGAAGAAATTATTCATCACAAGAGCAGCGTCATCAGTCATCAGCTTCTGTTGAAGGCTTTCGTTATCATGATTATAGATCACAGCAGTCTAGTGTGTCAAATAATTTTGCACATTATGGTTATACTACAGCAATGGGGTCTCCATCGCCAGTAACACCTACTCCATCGCCAGCACCAACTAATGTCAGCAATGAATCAGAGTTAGAGTTATTCTGCGAGTAACAAAATGTTATTTTTTCTTTAAAAAAATTGTTCCTAAACAAGTTGATTTGATTTATTTGATTTATAGATTATGTTGATTATTAAAAAACTTACCTCAATGTAATTATGAGTTTTTCTTCCGGTGAAATGCTATATCGCACAGCGTTTTTATCTGCTACGAGTTCATCGTTTATGAGAGTCAGTAAGTCATCAAATGACTTGATGGACATTCTGAAGTAGTTAAAGAATTTGGGCTCAAATTGCCTTAACTTAGGATATAAAATAATGTACTGACTTTCAGTCAGCCTGGTTGACAAAATTGGGTGAACCCAAT
The DNA here is from genome assembly GCA_951329385.1 of Polia nebulosa. Taxonomy (NCBI): domain Eukaryota; kingdom Metazoa; phylum Arthropoda; class Insecta; order Lepidoptera; family Noctuidae; genus Polia; species Polia nebulosa. The sequence goes on along the minus strand of OX589588.1, from coordinate 2,444,792 downwards.
ATCTCCGTCTTCTGTTGTGTCGTTTCTGCCGTCTGTATAAAATCACCGATAAAACTGTTTCTACGTCCATCTTCGACAAATGTAGAACTCAAACTGGCCGCAACAACGCGCGTTTAACGCCTGACAAGCGCGCACCATGTGAACACTATACAAAAATTCAACGCGCGTTCAACGCGCGCTGAGCGCTTGTCATCTGAACCTACCCAAGAAGGATATTGTCACTAATTAAACGATTTTCTTATTTAAGGCGCTATGAGCTCTCAAATATTCTCAGATCAAATTACGACGACGTATATTATATTTTTTTCAAAGAAATAAGACTAGTCGTTTAGACGTGATGTTCAATTAAAAACCATTAAAAGTCGTATAAAGTCTTCAAAAAGGTAGGTACTTAGAGATAAATTAGCAAGCTTGTACTTCATAGAATGTCATTGGATGTTAGTTGAGTTTTAAGAAAATTGTAACGTGTCTGTTACTTGTTGAAAATGAACCAGTTCTAGTCTAGGTAATAATGTTGATAAAAAAAGCCCTTGTGTACTAAATATTGATAAATTTCCTAATATTAGCGCAGTGGTGGCCCATTGGTAACGGCCCTGACTTATAAGTGCAGGTAGGTCGTGAGTTCAAACCCAGGCAGGCGCTTTACTTTGTGCAGGGTGTGATGTAAATGATTTCATCACCACTGCTCTCAAAACTGTAACGGTTGCGGTGGCGGTATGATTCGCGGCCGTAGTAAGTACGTATTTATAGAATTATAATCATTAAAATCATTAATAAACTCTCAGTTAGAATTGATGTCAAATGTCATCCTCATCATCAGCCTTTTAATGTCGCCACTGCTGGGGCACAGGCCTCCTCTCTGTAAGAAGGAGTGGGCCGAAATTCACCACGCGGGCCTAATGCGGATTAGTGAATGAAAATTGATGAAATGTCAGGATTTCATGAAATAGTCATTCATAAATCAATATGAACTTGGAAGGTTGTATTGATGATTTTAATGATTCAGTTCTGTAAATACATACTTGCTACGGCCGCGAATCATATTTTGATCAACATACAACCTGATACTGACCTGCAAATTGCAAAAAGAGGAAGAACATTTAAATTCCGCGGGAAGTGGTTTCCATCAGGAATTCAGGACCCATTCATTTTCGCGCCCTGTATAGTGTATACTAACCACGCGACGATAACGAAATAATAAAATCTTGAGGTGACATGTAAAGTGGGTATGACTGTTTTTTCTCGCCTGTCCTATTGTGTGGGGTATCGTTGGATAGGGCTTTCAAAATCATTGCGGGGTTAGAAAGACTATTTTTCGTTTCAGTGATTCAGAAGAAAAACTATCACGGCTAAGTTAGCTCTGTTTGTTTTAGAGTAATAGTCGCCCAACTTATAAAATGTTTCAACTTGTTAAACGTACAATATCCAAAATTCTTAGAAAATAATTACTAAGGTGAAGTTGTTATTTATCTAATATTTTAATTATACACATACATAAATAATAAATAAATACATGTAAAATTTTGGAAAAAATAATCTTATTTTTCGTTTTTAATTTAACGCATCAATTACCGTAGAAACAGACACAATAGAAAATCTATTGCTACCTTATCCGTTGGTACCCGACGCGTTAAACGTAAAACCGCGAAACAATTAATATTTTCGTAGTGATAAACAAACCCCCCCCCCCCCCTTCTTAGTCTGTATGTCATAACGAGCGTCTACGGAACCCTACCATGCGCCTGGCTTGACACACGTACTTGGCCGGTTTTTTTTTAACTTAAGGCTATTCTTACAAAAATCATGTAAAACTTGAATTTTATTGTTATTTTAGTCATTCAATTGTGAAGAAATATGATACTCTAATCATTAGACACAATTTTACAAATAATATAAAAAATAAATTAGTTTAAAAAAAGTAATGTAACAACCTAATAAAAGTCATATCATTGACAGTATATAAAATTCTTCAGTTGTTTTAATTTTAGCACTCTATATAATTCTTCAACTTTATCATAAAAAATCTAGTTCTTTATTAGTGATTGATGAGAAATAGTAACTAACTGATAATTTTTTTGCAGATGTCTTTGATAAGGAAGTTAGTAGATTGTCTACAAGAGGTGAAGACTATTGACTTCACTGATACTTCTAAAGCTCAAGTGCGGTCAAACAAGAACAAAGCTGAGAACGCGTTTAACCTAATATACCAAATTGGTCTGAAAAAGAAAAGCTTCACCACTGAAGAAAAGGGAACCACCGGGAATTTATTAGCTGACACTATAGGATATTTGAAAATCAACATCGAGAGCACAGCCAACGTCTACCGAACTAGATTGAGCAATTCTGTTCTCAAGAAAAGATCAGCAGTTCAATTCCTGATTGATAACTACTCACAGTTTCCAGCTGGGAATTCGAATTTGGCTGATAAGTTCCGGGAAGTAAATATTGAAGAAAGCGTTAAAATACTCGATGATATTATTGACAAGTGGCATGATATAACAGATTCTGACGAAGGCTCTAGTGACAGAGAAAGCGCTGGTGCTAACGAAGTACCAGAATCCCACACCTGGTGGGCAAAGTAAAGTCAATTATAAAACTAAAAGATGAATTTCTTATCTAATTTAGCCGATTCTATTCCCGTGGTTGGTCATGTCAAAGGACTCATTCATTATGCGGCTCAAGACTTTGAAGGCGGGCACAAGGCCATGTACCAAGCTACCAGAACTACTGCAGTCTTAGGAGCTGGTGCTGCTGGATCTCTTGCGGGTCCTGTGGGAGCTTCAGTAGCTGCTATGTATGCCGGGGCACTTACAGACGGTGTTGCTTCTGTTGTCTTGGATGAACCACAAGGATTAGTCAAAAGGTGTAAAGATATAGCAGACGATGTGAATGAGGGGAAAAGTGCAATGGGTTCGGTAGCAAGTGCAGGATTTCAAATAGGAATGGATGGCCTGGGTGGTTTAGGAATGGGTGGTGTTTCTAGTGCAGCTAGTCAAGTTTCAGGGAAAGCTGTAGCGAAAGGTGCGGAAAACATTGCAAAGAGTGTAGTTAAGACTGTTGGAGAAAAGGCCCTCAAGGAAACTGTGCAGATGACAGGAGAAGAAGTGGTATTGACGGTGACGAAGACTGTTACGGAAAAGGTAGTGAAGAAGGTTATAGAAAAAGCAGCGGTTCAAGCGGAGATTGCTTTGGTGTCGACTCATGTTTATATGCAAGTTGATGAAAGTACTAAAGAGCAAGAACAACGTGATAGAGAGGAACGTGAGAGAGTAGAAAGAGATCGACGTGAAAGAGAAGAAAGAGAACGACGTGAAAGAGTAGAAAGAGAACGGCGTGAGAGAGAAGAAAGAGAACGACGTGAAAGAGTAGAAAGAGAACGGCGTGAGAGAGAAGAAAGAGAACGACGTGAAAGAGTAGAAAGAGAACGGCGTGAGAGAGAAGAAAGAGAACGACGTGAAAGAGTAGAAATAGAACGGCGGGACACAGAAGAAAGGCAACAACAGGAACAACGTGCTAGAGAACAACAGGAACAACGAGCCCGAGAACAACAGGAACAACGTATTAGAGAACAACAGGAACAACGTGTTAGAGAACAAGAGGTACAAAGAGCTAGAGAACAACAGGAACAACGTGCTAGAGAACAACAGGAACAACGAGCCCGAGAACAACAGGAACAACGTGTTAGAGAACAACAAGAACAACGAGCCCGAGAACAACAGGAACAACGAGCTAGAGAACAACAGGAACAACGAGGTAAAGAACAACAGGAACAACGTGTTAGAGAACAACTGCAACAACGAGTTAGAGAACAAGTAGAACAACGTAGTACTCCTGAAGAAAACTCTGGATCCTCTCAACCACCACAAGGGAATAGAAATAATAATAACCAATCTGGAAAGAATAAACCTAACTACTTTGCTATTTTCAAGAATTTATTGGAAGAAATATTGAATGTTATCTTTGGTGTCGAAAGACCATATACAAGGGCACGGGCCTGCATTGCCCGGCTTTTTCAAAGACTTACAAAAAAACAAAAGGAATATTTGGGAAAAATAATCGAACGTTTATATAATGGTGGAATCTTAGTCGAGGTACTAATATTAGTAATTAGAATGTTTTCAGAACATTTGCCTGACGATATATCATTCACAAATTTCTTAAGTTTGATAGAATTCGTAGCGGTTTATATTCTAGAAGAAATAGACTACCGAATTGAGGTTTTCAGAATGGCTGAGCAGATATCGAGAGAAAATGATAGCTCTATTCCAATGGAGGAATTTGAGGACCTCAGAGCTACAATTGTTACGACGATTATGAATTTACCAGATATTGTCAGTACAATAGTCAATATATTTGTGGGACTAAGAGTTGACATCGAGTCTGAGTTGATGCCTTTTGAAATATCTGAGATGTTGTTGGTGCCTCGTGATTTAGATTCGAACTTTCGAGATATATTCTCGGCAATTTATCATTACTTTAAACACAGGCTCGTTCCTGGTGACGGTGTTTTATCGGTTAGAGAGTACTACGACTGGATAAGAAGAGTTTTGGCAGAACTTGATAGACACCAAAAATACAGAGATTTGTTACAAGTCCGGAGCACTGAAGATGTAAGAGCAAATTATACAGTTAGGTTCGAGATATACGTTGCTGTATTCGGCAGACGGATCAGGATTATTGTTAAATTGCAAGGTGATACAATTTTATTAGCATCTTGTTTCGTTGTCGATGAGACGACTGATGGTGATGAGGAAGGAATGGTGTGGATATACATTCGTCGTTTATGAAGTAGTATTTTGAAAATATCCCCAGAATGTATAATAAGTGACATGTAATAAAAATAATAGTTTTGAAAACGTTTATTTATTTATTTAATAATTTAAATTCATACAATTTTGTTGAAGGTAATTATAATAATAAAAAAAAATAATAAAAATAAAGCTTGAGATCATTATATTTACCGTTTATTTAATTTTATGTTGTTTGTAGAATTCAAAATCCAAAAAGTTTGATTCATACATTTTTTTATAACTCTTAAATAAGCCAAAAAATTTTAGAGCAAAACGATATTCTTCATTCAAAATTTCTTAAGGTTGTATTGTTAGTTCTAAAATTGGGTATTTTACTTAGTCTATAGTTATGAGAAAAAAATAAGTTAATTGAAAAGAAAGATAATTATGATGTAGATAACGTACTAAAAGCTAGAAAATAATTAGTTAGAACCTAAGTACCAGGCATCACACCACTTTCCTCATCAATCTAGGGAATAGACTAAAATAAAATCGTGGGGCGTAATGAAACCTGAGTAAATATGTAAATAGCAGTTAATATTTATGAGCGGTTGATTGTTGATAGAAATTTCACGTAGTATGAGGCAAGTTGGTTCCCAATTCGGCTAATGTGGTTAAACCTGGCCCTCCGTAACACCTTCTTGCAAAACTTAACAGCCCCGTTTAAGGCTTTTTTTTCTGCCTCACGTCATCATGCACGTTCGTGTGTCGACCCATGCTAGGTACACCTCGTCTAGTATTATATTATCTGTGACCGCGTGTTAAGTGCATCAGCGCGTTTGCTCTCGGCAAAAAACCATGGATGAGCTTCGCCAGACATTGTACGTCAGAGAACGTGATAATATTCCTGATGTCCACATTGAAGTTCCCCAGTAACACCGAAAAAACAACCAAAAAATAGAAGCCCATTTCTTACCTGCCGCCTCACTCTGAGGTGTTGTGTTAGCCTAGTTGTCTCCAGATCACCGTCTAACCATTTTCTCCAGGTCTATGTCTACTAGAACCCAAAGCGCTGAAAAACTGGAGTCCTCAAGGGGGAAGACAACGATAGCAGATGTCTTATCTCATATTTCTTTCTAAAAAAATACTTTTTTCTTTCTGAGATGTCGTCACGGGCGTACATACATACATACACCCGAGTGTGGTTTAAAATTGTGTAAAATAGTGCTCCAGGGTAAACCCTGGTAAAGTTAGGTACGAAACGTTTGACGGACATCCGATCTGCGTCTGCGCTGGTTTCTCAGTCTGCAGGTGGTGGTGGACTGCGGCGAGGTTCGAGTGCAGACCTCGTATGTTACAGAGGTGCACTTTATGTTTGACGGATATCCGATCTGCGTCTGCGCTGGTTTCTCAGTCTGCAGGTGGTGGTGGACTGCGGCGAGGTTCGAGTGCAGACCTCGTATGTTACAGAGGTGCACTTTATGTTTGACGGACATCCGATCTGCGTCTGCGCTGGTTTCTCAGTCTGCAGGTGGTGGTGGACTGCGGCGAGGTTCGAGTGCAGACCTCGTATGTTACAGAGGTGCACTTTATGAGAGAGGAGGTACTGCCGCTGTTAAGCTTTTTTCTTTTTAACCGACTTCAAAAAAAGGTGGAGGTTCTCAATTCGACTGTATTTTTTTAATTATTTTTTTTTGCAATCGGATGTCTGTCTGTATATTGTTTTCACCACTTCACAACGTTATGCTGATACGTTTTGAAGGGTACACAGATTTGTACAGTTCATCCTGATAGACCCTAATTTCACCAACTATGTTCAAATTCCCTATTTTTGGAGCTATCAATTCGGGCAAAATTTTACTATTCATTTAAATTGGGGTACAACAACTAAAAAGTGAAAAATAAAAAACTTAAAAAAAAAAATACAACCGACTTCCATAGATCAATACTAAAAAATGCAAAATAACGTTAATTTCAGAAGATGGTGTCAAATAATGAAGAAACCAAACTAGCAACTACAAAACAACAAACAACGCAAGCCAAATAAAACCGTTTAATAAAAAAAAAATATATTAATGAGATAGCAAAAAAGCAGTCGCAAAATGTTAGTTTTAGTTCATAAAATAAAAATTAACATTTATTTCAAAGTTCTAAGTTTTTTTAAGAGGCCTCTTACAGTCCACTAGCGCCGCCAATCGAAAAAATGTCATAACTCGTAAATAGAATCAAAAATACAAAATATGTTCTATTATTAGTGTGGAAAAGGCAATAACGTAATTGTATAACAGCTTATCAACACTTGAAATATAGCTGTTTAGTTAAATCGTGCATTCAAAACATAAACGGCCGTTTTTGTTACAAATGCACGATTTAGCTAAACAGCTATATTTCAAGTGTTGACAATGTGTTATAAAATTACGTTATTGCCTTTTCTACACTAATAATAGACCACATTTTGTTTGTGACAACCTGTTTTTAACACCACGAAATGTAGCCGCCATGTTATACGAGTACATACATCAAACGGCTGTATAAATTAAAAGTCAACTGTGAACTGATTGATTAGCGCTAGGATTTTTACTTTTATTTACACAGCCAACTGACGACCACAGAGTTATACGGCGTCCAGTGCGACAACTGCGTCCAGCGTTGCCTTCAAAGTGCGCGCGAAATTTGTAAATCTATTTAAATGCATTTATGGCACCTATCGATTGAATAAAAATTTTGTTTTTTTTTTAAATTATTTAGCACTATAGATTTTATGGAGACACTTTTCAAAAATGGGTGTAATACCTTATTGTACTGTTCTGAATTTATTGAAATTTGGCAAAGAAATCTATCTTAAGTTTCTATTCTTAAGTCAAATTAACAAGTTAATATTATACATGTTAATAAACAAGTTAATATTATATAATATTAAGTGTAAAAAAATTTACCATGAGTTGAAACAATAGTGATCAATACAAATTATAGTTTAAGTTTCACTAAGTGAACATAAGAAGCTAATATTAGACACTCATAGGTGCATCTAATATAAATGAGTTGTTACAATCATAAAAATTAAAGAATACATATCAAGGGATGAGGATCAACAGACCATGTGCTGATAACCTCATGATGTCTCGAAAGGTAGCTGGAACCAGAGTTAAGTTCAAATGCATTAAGCATTCGGATGTAGGACGATGGTTCCTACGATAGATTTAATTAATTACTTTGCAAAAAAAAACTTTATAAATGGTCGGATCATTGAATGGTTCCGTACATAAGCATCCACGTGTCCAGAAATGCCCACGATTAGATGACCATGGCGTAGATGCCGTTTGAGGACCTCTGAACTGGACCCATAATCATCGAACGATGTGGTAAAAGTGTTTCGACATAAATTGTAAGTTGAACATACAATTTTCTGAGAACGGAGTGCTATATAGTGTGTTGAAGTTACAAATAAACGTGATATATGTGAAGACCAAATCTAAGGACTCTTATTTACTGCATGCATACCTCATGTACAAAACCCGAAGATAGGTAACAGGGTCTCATTCCATAAATATCTCTGACGCTAGCCGGTGGAAGAAATATTTTCTTTACAATGGCTCATGTACGCCCAACGTGATGCATGAGGTTTATTTGTGGTAATAAGGTTAAGATTAATTGGCAATCTTTAGCTAATTCTTATTTAATTATTTTCTTTTAGGTCAAACATTTTGACACTATTCTGGTTAAAAGGCACATTGTTGAAAATTTATATTATAGTTTCCAATTTTAAGCCTTTGTTTATTAGTTAAAACTTAAATAGTGTTTAACTTACTTTGTAAACATGTTAAATATTAATTTATATTGCTGTGACAATTTTTTCACTGACTTCATAAGCACATGGCAAAATTTTAGGTTGCCTGTCTTATGCCTTATTAATTAAGGGTTAAACTTAAAATAGTGATTAACTTAATTATTGGAGTTGTTCAATACCTGATATTATTGTGAAGGTACTTAATTTGAGGTTATCAGCACATGGTCTGTTGAGCCTCATCCTTTGTAATGTATTCTTGAATTTTATGATTGTAACAACTCATTTATATTAGATGCACCTATGAGTGTCTAATATTAGCTTCTTATGTTCACTTAGTGAAACTTAAACTATAATTTTTATTGATCACTATTGTTATAACTCATGGTAATTTTTTAACCGACTTCAAAAAAAGGAGGAGGTTCTCAATTCGACTGTATTTTTTTTTTATGTGTGTTACCTCATAACTTCTTACTACGTGAACCGATTTTGAAGATTTTTCTTTTATTTGAAAGGTGTTGCTTCACATTTGGTCCCATTTTAATTTGGTGAGGATGTGATGAAGAACTTCGGAGATATACAATGGAACTCTTCAATAAATGATAGCAAACCTTCCAGAATTGCTGCAATCGCATGTCTGTATATTGTTTTCACCACTTCACAACATTACATCAGGCTGATGCGCTCTGAAGGGGTATACATCATTTGTACAGTTCACCCTGATACATCCTAATTTCACCAACTACGTTCAAATTCCCTATTTTTGGGGCTATCAATTCGGGCATAACTTTACTATTAATTTAGTTTTAGAATGGGGTAAAACAACTAAAAAGTGAAAAATAAAAAACTTTTTACAAAAAAAATACAACCGACTTCCACAAATAATACTAAAAAATGCAAAATAACTTTAATTTCGGAAGTCGGTGTCACATAACGAAGAAACCAAACTAGAAACACCGACTTCCGAAATTAAAGTTATTTTGCATTTTTTAGTATTATTTGTGGAAGTCGGTTGTATTTTTTTTGTAAAAAGTTTTTTTTTTTACACTTAATATTATATAATATTAACTTGTTTATTAACTTAAATAATATTAACTTGTTAATTTAACTTAAGTATAGAAACTTAAGATTGATTTCTTTTGTTCAGGATGTATAAATTGTGGATTGATTACCTTCTTAGGTAGGAATTTGTACATGAATTAAATTATTTTAATGTTTCAGTCAATCCAAATGTATCCTGGGATGAGATCTGCAAGCGGTATCTAGCTCTGTGTGGCAGTTTCAAGTAAGAGGACTATCTGGCACCTACGGTGGCCGATGAGGTACGCTTGTGTTCGGAACCAATTGCTGACCAATTTCTGACTTGTACCGTTTACTTGGATAGTTGACTGTGGATTGATAGTGAAATAGTCAAACGAAATTTAACTTGGTCTCAATATTTAATGAGAATTTCTCGGATGACTATAATACTTCACCGGAGTTATTAAAACTTTAAAATTTAAACTCACTTTACTTAATTACTTTATTAGTTTAAAAAAAAACCTCTCAATTCTCTTAGTAACTAGTGATACCAACTTTTATAAATGTGGGATATTTACTCAAATTTATTTATTGATGATCCCACAGGCGCCCAACTTAATTAAATAAAACTCAATTTAACTTTTACTTATTTAATCCTTTTAATTGGATTCACTTATGGAATTATATGTTTAATTCACATATTGAATTGGTTATAGGACATCTTATGGTTTGTTCACTGAAAGATACATGATAAATGTATCTGGTATATTGAATATCCAAATTTGTTTAGATGGACAGTTGAACCCCAATTTGTTTATTTTATTAACAATTGGCTAGGATGCTCGTAAGTCTGTCCATTAAAAGATACACGATAAGTGTGTCTGGTATATAGAATACCCAAATTTGTTCAGGTGGGCAAATGGTCCTCAATTCACTCTTAGATAACTAAATTTAACTTTTATTTATTATATTTATAATTAACTTTTGGAATTGATTATAGGACATCTTATAGTTTGTTCACTAAAAGATACATGATAAATGTATCTGGTATATTGAATATCCGAATTTGTTTAGATGGATAGTTGAACCCCAATTCGTTTATTTTGTTAACGGTTGGCTAGGATGCTCGTAAGTCTGTCCATTAAAAGATACACGGTAAGTGTGTCTGGTATTGCATACCCAAATTCGTTTAGATGGGCAAATAGTCCTCAATTCACTTTTAGTTTTTGGCTTGGGGTTCATGCTTGAATTGCTCCCAAGCCAATACTTATGAAATTTGATTAAACAGTTTCTGATAATCCTGTTTAATTAAATTACTCAATACATTGATAAATCACAATCACTTAGATTTGTGATGTGATATTACTTTCTTTAGGAACTTGTTGTTATGGTATTACTGTTACTTACTAGGATTGGAGATTGAGGGTAAATACTTACTATATACTATAGGGTTTAATACTTACTCATTGAATCTCAATTACTTGAATAAGAGATTAATGTTGTCAAAACTAAATATTTATTTTTTTATTAGTTTTGAAATAGTTTCTTGTGAATACTTGATACTTCTAGTATCTAGTAGTTATTTAGATTTAAAATTTATAGATACTTTGGAATAACAATACTCTGTGTTAAGGAGTATTGATTATTTAATTATACTAAACTTATTAGTAATTGTATATCACAAATACTTAGATTTAAAATAAATAATTGTGTGATAGATTAAACTTAAAACTTTATTTAAATGTGTGCATACCTACATACAGACTTTTGTTAAGGTGTATTGGGGGTTATGCATACCTTCTCATCCTGTTTCTTGATTTTTATTTGATACTTAATACTTAATTGAAAACTTAAATTAAATTAGTACTTATATAGTAGTAATTTAGTTATTGTGTCTGAGGGGAATCTAAATTCAGATTTGGTTCGAGATGCCTCAGCTTCTGCCGAGTGTTTTGGTGAGATTCTAAATGTACATGGCATTATAGTCTTTAAAAAAAAAAATTTTTTTTGAGTAAAAAATTTTTTTTTTAACCGGTGGAAGAAATATTTTCTTTACAATGGCAAATATTCATACTAAATTTAAATAAAATTATATTATGTGACGAGGTATACCTCCTACACCTACCTGTGTAGGTAACGAGACTGTTACGGACTTTACGTCACTGGATTCCGTCCTTGATATCCGGCTGACCAGGCTATAAACTGATCTTTATCCGGTTCGAAGGACGAGACTGTTACGAAGTGTAGGTGGTCGTTTCTTAGTTCCTCAGACTGTAGCGGGGTTGTGGACTGTGTATTTAGGTTGTTTCTTCCAAAACGAAACTTCTTGACACCTGACTTGTGTTTATTCTTATCATACTTGTAGTCAACACATGTTAACAAATGTTAACGAACTACTTGTTTAACTTGTTATCTGACTTGTGTTCATTGTGAGCTCTCCACCTCAGTCAGCAGCGTTTGTAGGACTTCTTGTTGGAGACAAAACGTAGCACCGCCCGTCACTGCGACCACGGGAGCGGGACAGCAGCGAGCGGGGAACGGGAGACGAGGTGCTGATGCTGACAGCCGCTGACCTGCCTTCACTTCAAAAATAACGACGGACCAAGAGGCGCGATCCTTATGTTCAATATACGAACCAACCTATTATTACAGTCCGCTATTTTTAACCGACTTCAAAAAAGGAGGACGTTCTATGTTCGTTTTTTTTTATGTATGTCCACCGATTTCTCTGTCAGTTGTGGACCGATTTTCAAAATTCTTTTTGTATCCGAAAGCATATACACACGAGGTAGTCCCATATAAATTTTATCGAAATTGCTTCAACGCTTTTTGAGAAACTGAACAAAACCGAAAAATACGTATACCTCGATGACGTTTTGGTGTTCTCCTAATGTTTAAATTCCACGTTCCATGTTATTGGGGTTTTTAGTTCTGGGGTATAACAACTAAAAAGTGAAAAATAAAAAACTTTTTTACAAAAAAAAACAACGTCGGTGTCAAATAACGAAGAAGTAAAATGCAAACACCGACTTCCGAAATTAAAGTTATTTTTTAATTTGTAGTGTATTTTTTTTTGGAAGACGGTTGTTTTTTTTGTAAAAAAGTTTTTTTATTTACAACACCTCTGATAATTACCAACACTTCTTCTACCGGTGCCTTCTACCGCAGAGTCGCGCTGAGAGCAGTCTTGACTGAGCGCACCATACGCTCCCACGCGCCGTCTTTGTTTGGTACGCCGGGTGGTATGAAGCGCCACTCCATCCGATATAGCGGCCCCTTCGTTTTCAGAGCTGGCAGCCATTCCTCGTAGGCGGTGCGGAGCTCTTGATCTGCCCCGCAGAAGTTCTTCCCGTTGTCTGAGGGATTTGGTTTTTTTACTTTAAAAAAATATGTGTTATTTTTATAATAATAAATTAAAAATTCGTCTAATTATGGAAAGCGCTCTGATATGCGAGTCCTATTACTGGGTGGAGGTACGACGGGTTGCGTGAGCTCAGCACAGAACCCGCAAGCTAACCACTCAAGGCCGTTGGCGTGAATACAAGACTAAAGATCATAGCACACATATCAACTTGGAAAGGGACCGTCACCGTATCGCCTTTCACCCGTCGTCAAACAGTCGTCAACCTAACGTAAGCACGTAACCTAAGCGGATCAGCAGCTCCGGGACGTCGACACGGTCACGGCTAGGCGACGCCGCGCTTACAACTCACTGACCGCTGTTTTATCTGGCTGGCACACAGTTTGAACCTGTTTCGTTAGCTTGTTTGAAATTTTAATCTCACCTACAAATTTAATAAAACACGTGCGCAATACGGCTGGAAGTTGCCTTGTGAATGACATGACAGCACGTTTGGCAACAGTAGTGTGCTGCAGGCAAGCCGCGGGAGGGGTGACACTACGAGGGCACGAAGAGACGACAAGCCGTAAGCGTGGGAACCGCACCGCACTGTGTTCACAAATTTCGCCAGCATCGGATAGGCATTGGCCGTGCATGGTGTTGCCTTATTGATTCGATACTCAACATGCTAAAACACCGAGCTATTCAGTTTACCGTGAACACCACCACACGAGGCATCCTATGCAGAGGCTGTGTGAGAAGAGCCCAGTGGTTTAGTTTGGGCGTTGTCTGTCAGTTAATTAATTATTTATACTACTAATATTATAAATACGAAAGTTTGTATGGATGGATGGGTGTTTGTATGGATGCATGGGTGTTTGATACTCAATCGTGCTGGAACGGCAGAGCGGATCTAGATGAAATTTGGCATAGAGGTAGATTATAGTCTGAAATAGCCCATAGGCTATAATTTATAATGGTTGAAGTACTAATTCTACACGGGCGAAGCCGCTGGCAGAAGCTAGTGAATATTATATGTGAATGTACAAGTTACATAGTGATTAATGATATATACATGCTAAAATAGGCCATGTTACCCCCATATAATCCCCATAGGATGACTAAGGCCCACCATGGGGTTCTTAACACAGGTTGTTAACCCAGCGCCCACGGCAAGGCCACCGACACCTAACAGGTCGATGCTTGACATTTACATCTCATTTAATGAGACGAGCATGATTCACACGTGTTATCTTTCAATGTGTTGGGAAAATCCATTCCGGAATCGAAGCAATTACTGTTGTGACCCGTATGATACGTATGTAGATAAGTAAACAGAGATAACGTCAAGTGACTGGGTTGGAAATTTTACGCATCGTTCCATAAATTACCGTGTGTTGTACGGAAAAATAATTTAAAAAAAATATATTCAAAAAAAACCGTCTGTAAAAAAAACAACTAAAAAGATCCAAACAAGTCTCTTTTCAAGCAGTCTGATGCAGTTAGTGACAGTTTTTTAGTTCAATTGTTGATTTCATGCCACCAACTGCATCAGACTGCTTGAAAAGAGACTTTTTTGTGGAACTTTTGACTTTTGAGTTGATTTTTACAGTCGGGTTTTTTTTAAATATTCAATTTTTTATTTTCTACCTTTTAGTGAGTTATTTCTACTTAATATAGTTCGTTGACTTTCATTTTTCTTTTTCAAATTTGGCATCAATATATATTTTTTTTATGGAACAGTTGTATTGATTTTAACAATTATAGTTCTGTAAATACGTACTCGTACTTGCTACGACCGCGAATCATATTTTGACCAACATACAACCTGATACCGAAAAAAGCGTAAGAAGATTTAAATTTCCACGATGAAAGTAAAGGATCTTGCTCCCACTCCGCTCTATACGCTCTTTCATATTTTTGCTTCATCCACACCACCAATAATTACTATCGCCCACGAAATATCACTAACTAATTATTATCACCATGAAATCTAATTGGAAACAAAACAAAAGTATCTATGAGTCATAGACTGATTGAAATATCAACATTGAATGTAATACAAACTACACGAAAAGTACAGGGGAATCCCTCCCAAATACTCGCGAAGTATCTTTAGGGTTGTCATTATCGAAATTTTGAGTTGCCGTAAAATTTATTTTCTATACCCAATTGCCAGTCTAAAATACTTACACTAAAAATTAAAAAAAATACTTCAATTTTGGAAGTCGGTGTCAAATAACGAAGAAATAAAATACAAAAACGGACTTCCGAAATTGAAGTTATTTTTTTTCTTTTTTGGAAGTCGGTTGTTTTTGTTGTAATAAAGTTTTTTATTTTTCAATTTTTAGTTGATAGACCCCAGAACTAAAAACTTGGTGGGTGTAACTAAATGTGCAAAAGTGTTTGGTCAAAATAAACAATTTATTTATTTATTTTTATTTATGGAACGTGGAATTTAAATATACTAATTGGAGAAAACAAAAACGTCATAATAAGTATACGTATTTATTCATTTTTGTTCAGTTTCTTAAAAAGCGCTGAAGCAATTTCTATAAAATTTATATGGGACCACCTCGGGAGTACTACCTATGCTTTCGGATAAAAAAAGATTTTTGAAATTCGGTCCACAACTTACGGAGAAATCGGCGGACATATATAAAAAAAAACATACATACAGCCGAACATAGAACCTCCTCCTTTTTCGAAAGTCGGTTAAAAATGAGCCAATCCTGCCAAAATGCCAGGCAACTGCCACAAATGGTCACACTAACCGTCTGAAGCAAGGAACATTATATTTACTGAAGAGACGGCACGTGTTTGAAAAACGTGACCACATTGACTCTTTCCTTATATCCCAACGCTTCATAATAGTGTCAAGGCATTAGCAACTCGGAAGTTGAGCAGTCGAGATTTGTAGATAATATTAAATAATATTTTGCATTGTTTGAAACAGTGTGACAAAATTAACATTGAGGTGATTAATTCCGGTAAGTAAAATACAGAAAACCAATTTGATCTTTTAATTACGGTCTCGTAGTCCTAATAAGCCCTTATGGTTTCAGTCTATCCGTCCGAGGGAGACTGTTAGTACTAGAAAGCTGCAATTTTGCATGGATATACAGGGTGGAAAATATCAATCGAATTCGGAAATAAAAGGAAAACCACTCTAAATCCTTAAGATAATCTATCTTTACTTGAAGGAAACATTCCTTTATTTTTAAAAAGAGACAAAACTGCAATTACAGATTTCTCGACAAGGTTACCTAAACCGGGAATCGAACCAGCTAAAAATCAAAAAATGTCCCTCGCTAAATTATTCTACTAATCTATAGTAATAAACATTTGGTCTTAGATCGTGAAATCTAACATTAATTTTATTTTATCATCCATTTTTATATGACGCACAAGTAACGTTTTATTTTTAAACTTTTCGTCAGAACGTCTCGTCTCAGAAGGAAATGTGCATAGAATTATTATTACCAATAGGGATGTTTCCTGGCTTCCTGGTTATTTTCATAATAATAATTCTATTCAGTTCAAAAGTTAGATTATGAAAAAATATTGGACACGTATTTTGTTTCACCAAACCAATCAGGAGTATGCTCCTAATAACATTTTCTTCTGCAGTGTTGTGGTGTATACCCCTAATAGCATTTTCTACATTAACCCTTAACTCTTCTACAGTCTCATACTTAAGACTTTTTGTAAATAATATATTTTACATGCCACCATAAAAATAGTACAGAGGCGTCAGGTCTGGGCTTCTCGTAGGACATCTAATCGTCCCGTGTGTGCAGAAAGTTGGTTCCAGAAATTGAATTTAGTTCCTTTTTCGGTTCAAGGCTTAGGTAATCCATTTTGTAAAAGATACTCGTATTATATTTCAATGTATTTTGCTGTATTCAGATGTCCTTCCTAAACGTGCACCAAAGCAACCATATTATTGCTTCTGATTCCGCACCAATTGTTTTCCATTATTACTGAAATTCGTTTCAACAAAGTAGTCGAAGAAATTAGGGTTGCGGGCTATTTTTGTTCGAATATTCTGACAGAACTCTAATCTTCTGTGACGATCTCCGGGATGTAGTTTCTTCACCAATCGTCCATCACGAAAACATAAGTATTTGTACTTTTTCAAAACACTAAGTACACGAGTATGGCTGGTGCAGTGGTGCCTATCTCTTGAGCAGCTTCTCTACTTGAGGCTTTCGGGGAACATTCAAAGTATGTCAAAATGTTTAGAGCATAATTGGAAAAGTCTAGATTTTAATGCTGTGGGCATTAAACTTCCAGTATTCACTAAATTTTTCACCATTCGCGACAAAACTTTTTAGACGGTATTTGTCTATCTGGGTACCTCTCACTATACCACTGTAGAGCTAAATTGCAATTCTTGTTGTTTGAAAAGTATGCTGCTAATAAACCGAATTATTTTTGAAAAGTAATTACGAAATGGAATCAAAACAAAACAAAATCGATAAGAAGGTCCAAAATGATCGTTGTAATTTTAGAATTGCAGTTCCGCACCACAAATAAAGTTAAACATTCAATTTTAAACTTTGCGTCAGAACGCCGTCTAAGAAGGAAATGTGCATAAAATTATTATCAACAATTAAACGATTTTCTTATCTAAGTCTTCAACAAGGTAGGTACTTAAGAGATAAATCAGAAAGCTTGTACTTCATAGAATGTCATTGGATGTTAGTTTAGTTATAAGAAAATTATAACGTATCTGTTACTTGTTGAAAATGAACCAGTTCTAGTCTAGGTAATAATGTTGATAAAAAAAGCCCTTGTGTACTAAATATTGATATATTTCCTAATATTAGAGCAGTGGTGGCCCATTGGTAACGGCCGTGACTTATAAGTGCAGGTAGGTCGTGAGTTCAAACCCAGGCAGGCGCTTTACTTTGTGTAAATTATTTTATTACCACTGCTCTCAAAACGGTAACGGTGGCGGTGGATGGCGGTATGATTCGCGGCCGTAGCAAGTTTATAGAATTATAACAATTAAAAACATCAACAAAACTATCTCAGTTAGAATTGATGCCAAATGTCATCATCATCATCATCATCATCAGCATTTTAATGTCCCCACTGCTGGGGCACAGGCCTCCTCTCTGTGAGAGGGTGTGGGCCGTAATCTACCACGCGGGCCCAATACGGATTGGTGAATGAAAATTGGTGAAATGTCAGGATTTCATGAAATAGTCATTCCATAAATCAATATGAACTTGGAAGGTTGTATTAATGATTTTAATGATTACAGTTCTGTAAATACGTACAGACTGTTGGCAGCATTACCTGACCCACCCTAAAATCAAACGACTTTGGACCCTCTGCCTGTAACATTAAGGTTTATTTAATTTATATGAGCTTATCAGACAAGTGCTCGAGCACTCGATGAACAAAAATACAATAATAACACAGACACGCAAATTTGATCTTTAACACGAAACGTTAAGGTAAACCCACCCAACAAAGTCGGAGCCGATTGATCTCGAACCTCGTTTTTCTCAGTCTTACACACAGACCACGAGACCACAATTACTTGAACTCAATCATTAAAATAAGCTATTACACTTATCATATTATAACAAATACGTAGTGCAAAAATCGGAAGAACATTTAAATTTCGCGGGAAGTGGTTGCCCATTAGGGCCCATTCATTTTCGCGCCCTGTATACTTCATTTAACAAAAACCCTGTCCTATCCTGAAGGGTATTCCTTGGTATCGTACTGCGTACACATATACGTAATCATTTAATGGATAAGAGATAATTATTTTTCCCCAATGAAAAAAAAAAAATAATAATAAAAACTTATCAAAGGCAACACTGAGCGCTCGACAAAGTTCACCTACTATTTCGTTTCAAAGATGCCGCCTGAGTGAGACAGAGTGCCTACAGCGCGGCTAGTGCAGGGCGATATCGTTTGAAATAAAAATAGTTAAAAATGAAAAGATTTTGCCGGCCGCTGGAGTGTTGTCAACTTATGAAAATTTGCCATATTTAGTGTTAAGTTTGTTATTAGAATATAGATAAACTGTCCAAAAAATTTAGCTCTGCAGCCTACGCCGTAAGGAAAATTCGTGGTTTAACTGATTTAGAGACAGCTCGTTTAGTATACTTTAGTTATTTTCATAGTGTGATGTCGTACGGCATTCTGTTGTGGGGAAATGCCGCCGATATTCAGACAATTTTTGTTTTACAGAAAAGGGCTATTCGTGCAATTTATAAATTCAGTCCCAGACACTCCCTTAGAGACAAATTTAAAGAGATTAATATTATGACTGTTCCCTCTCAATATATTTATGAGAATCTCATGTATGCACATAAAACTATTAATCTGTTTAAAAGATACAGTGATATCCATAGCATAAATACCAGGAACAAACACAAATTTATTGTACCTAAAACCAGGCTCAAGAAAAAAATAGGTGGTTCGTTTAGATGCCAATGTATACGTTACTATAATAAACTTCCTAGCCAAATTCAAGAACTAAGCATAAATAAATTTAAATCATTTATTAAACGTAAGCTATGCCAGAAAGCTTTTTACACAATTAATGACTTTCTTGAGGACAAAAAGGCGTGGGATTGAGCTGCTTCAATGATATAATGAGCCATTGTTTTCATATGTACTACTTACTGATGATTTTTTTTTATATATATTTATAATATTCGTTTTTGACATTAATACTTGTATAGTATTATATTTTTTTTTTGATTGACATTTTATTATTATTTATTTTTTTTGACTTGAATACTTTGTAAAGTATTATATTTTATATTTTTATTGATTACTTAATTATTGTAAATGTGAGGACTATGTGGATTATTATTAAGCGACGAAAAAAAGGAGGAGGTTCTCAATTCGACCGTATACAGGATGTAACGGAAAGGTGTGGTCATATTTTAAAAACAGCATCTGCCCATCGATATGAACAACTTTATTCAAGAAAACCTTAGGAAATTTAAAAAAAAAATATTTTTACCTCCCATACAAATATTGATCAGCTGATGATAACTTTGTATGGACAGTCGAATTTTTTTTTTGGAAATTTTCTATTTTTTCTTACAGAAAGTTGTTCATTTCCATGGGCAGAACCGGTTCTTAAAATATGTCCACACCTTTCCGTTACATCCTGTATATATATATATATTTTGTTTTTGTGTATGTTCAGCCCTCACTCCGTCATTTATGAACCGATTTTGATTATTCTTTTTTTGTTAGATAGGGTATACCTTAAGAGTGGTCCCATGTCAAGGAAGTCAGGATCTGACAGTGGAAACCTGATAAAATTGAGAAAAAACCTCGAAAATTGTGGGCACGTTTAGCGTTTCTGTATGTATGTTCGGCCCTCACTCCGTTATGAACCGATTTTGATTATTCTTTTTTTATTAGATAGGGTATACTTGAAGGGTGGTCCCATGTCAAGGAAGTCAGGATCTGACAGTGGGAACCTGATAAAATTGAGAAAAAACCTCGAAAATTGGGGGCACGTTTAGCGTTTCTGTATGTATGTTCGGCCCTTACTCCGTTATTTATGAACCGATTTCGATTATTCTTCTTTTATTAGATAGGGTATATCTCAAGAGTGGTCCCATGTCAAGAAAGCCAGGATGTGATAATGGAATCCTGATAAAATTGAGAGGAAACCTCGAAAATTGTGGATACGTTTTGCGTTTCTGTATGTATGTTCGGCCCTTACTCCGTTATTTATGAATCGATTTGGATGATTCTTCTTTTCTTAGATAGGGTATACTTCAAGGGTGGTCCCATGTTAAGGACATTAGGATCTGATCATGGGATTCTGAAAAAATTGAGAGAGAAACTCGAAAATTGGGCACGAATATTGTTTCTGTTTACTTTTCATAGCTTAATCAGGTATTTGCATTTAGGAACCATCACATCATGAAACTCAGCTGATGATGGAAACCATACCTTTCCTAAACAATAGATGTTAGATATAAAAACTGGTTTTAGTGACAAATACCACTTAATATACTTTGAAGAAAAGACGTCTTTACAATATTGGAGGTAACCTCAAATGGTCAATATCCTGGGAACTTCATGGAAGGATGGTTATATCATCAGCTCAGTGGCAAGAGGAATGATAAAGAATAAGAAATCAGCCTCAGAGTGTTAAAAGATGATGCGAGCCACAAAAAATCATAAAATAAAAAAAAAGTGCAAAATAACTTTAATTTCGGAAGTCGGTGTTCCTGTTTTGTGTCTTTGTTTTTTGACACCGACTTCCGAAATTAAAGTTATTTTGCACTTTTTTTTGGAAGTCGGTTCTATTTTTTTGTAAAAAAGTTTTTTATTGTTCGTCGGTTCGTTGAGCTCCTCAAAGTCCTGAGTTGAGCTTCGCGATGACTGACAAATGCTTGCACTGTCTGGACAGGTCCACTCGAATTTGTGTGTTGCTTTCTTCAAAAAGCTCATCCCAGACATAAACGTACATGGTTCTCATATGATTTAACCAGTACACATTGTATGGATTTCAACACTTTAAAAGAGACTTTGACCTCTGAGTTTGTTTCGGTGTTTCTTCTCAGGGTAGTCAGCTAGGAAACACCGGCCTCATCTATCTTAAACTGACAAAAAACATTGACGTGTAAAAGTGTTCCTTGTAACCTATTCACTGAATAAACATCATTTATCATTTATTTGTTTTTTTATGTTAAACCAGGAATACGACTTTATTGGATCAGACCGGGTTTTTGTTACATGCTGTATTAACCACGCGACGATAACGAAATAATAAAACCTTGAGGTGAAATGTAAAGTGGGTATGACTCTTGTTTTGTGGGGTATCGTTGGATAGGGCTTTCAAACTCATAACGGGATTAGAAAGACTATTTTTCGATTCAGAAGAAAAACTATCACGGCTAAGTTTAGAGTTTTTTAGTTTAGTTTTAGAGTAATAGTCGCTCAACTTATAAAATGATTCTACTTATTAAATTTCGTACAAAATCCAAAAAATCTTAGAAAATAATTACTAAGGTAAAGTTGTTATTTATTTATTATTGTAAACGTGTATTACACACATGTAAAATTTTGGAAAAAATAATCTTATTACTTATTCGTTTTTTATTTAACGGAGAAACAGACACAATAGAAAATCTATTGTTACCTTATCCGTTGGTACCCGATGCGTTTAACGTAAAACCGCGAAACAATTAACATGTTCATAGTAATAAACATAAAGCCCCCTTCTTAAGGGCCGATTTCACCATTCGGTATAAAAACTAAGTTTTACTGAATTAAGCTTAGCGTTGTGGCGACATCTATGACGCCGCACGCGAACTAAAATAGCAAAAATTCTACATCGCGCAAGCAGAGTTCTCCGCGCGATTTGAACACATACAACAGTCCGAAATCAACCATTGGGCAGTTGCCCGGACCAGACACAACACCCGTCTGGTCGGAGGATCCTCCCTTTTCAACGGAGTTTTGCGGGACTTTACACCCTGTTCCGCATACCTCTAAACTGGTGACCCTCGACTATGAACGTCAGCGCAGCCTTCGTGCAGCTACTTCAGCGTGACGTCATCATCATCGCTTCCTTCAAGCTCTTGAGCAACGAGTCATACAGCCAGCCAGTACCAACGGCTTCTACGGGTATCCTGACCACCAGCATGCAGCGGATGCGCATTCCTGGTCAGCATCCTCAGCCTCTTTCATCACCATCAACCTCATCAGCGATCTTGGCGCAGCGAACAGCACCTCCGGCCGGTCGAAGAACCTCTCCTGGTCGACGCCAGCAGTCAAGCCACTACGTCGCACAGCACCGCTCCGACCCACTGGAGCCTGCAGCATCATCCCGACTCACTGGGACATCATCACCCCGACTCACTGGGGCATCATTCCGACTCACTGGGACATCATCACCCCGACTCACTGGGGCATCATCCCGACTCACTGGGACATCATCACCCCGACTCACTGGGGCATCATCCCGACTCACTGGGACATCATCACCCCGACTCACTGGGGCATCATCCCGACTCACTGGGACAGTACCACCCCGACTCACTGGGGCATCACCGCAGACAGTTCCGACTCACCGTGAACTATGCGGCTGTTCCGGTTCCGAATCACTGGAACCAACCTGCCACTGGCCCGGCAAGCATCACTAGATGTATGGACGACTCATCAAGAACCATCGATCTCCGATCTTCGGAGGGGAGTGATGTGGCGACATCTATGACGCCGCACGCGAACTAAAATAGCAAAAATTCTACATCGCGCAAGCAGAGTTCTCCGCGCGATTTGAACACATACAACAGTCCGAAATCAACCATTGGGCAGTTGCCCGGACCAGACACAACACCCGTCTGGTCGGAGGATCCTCCCTTTTCAAAGGAGGTTTGCGGGACTTTACACCCTGTTCCACGTACCTCCACAGCGTAATCTTATTTTACCATACAATTACCATAAAAAAGTTTATAGTGAGTTAAGCTTAAAAGATAAACATATACCGTCGTGGACTTTTTTTAGAACTTTAAAAGGAGAACAATTCCGACATACATAATTTTTGCGTAACTTTAACCGTTTACGCAGCTCACGCAACTGAAGCTCTCAAAAGGATTTTTTTCTCCGTTTTTTCAACATTTTTTATTGATGCTCCGCTGCTGTTGGTCGCAGCATTTTTTTTTTTTTTTTTTTTTTTTTTTATGTTTGATAGGCTCGCGTTTGACCACTATCTCACCTGATGGTAAGCGATGATGTGGTCGAAGATGGAGCACGCTTGCCTAGAAGTAACCTATTCACTCTTGACTTAAAGACTCCCAGGTTGTATCTTACAGGAAACACAGACTCCGGTAGAGAATTCCACTCTCTAGCTGTACGTGCAATGAATGTTTTCTCAAAACGCTTTGTGCGTATGGATGGGATGTCCACCATGAACCGGTGGCACTTCGCCGTACGTCTTGTGGTCCTTAGATGAAACGGGCTTGGCGGAATCAGATCATGCAATTCCGTCGCACACTCCCCAAAATGTAATCGATAGAAAACCGACAGGCTAGCAACTCGGCGTCTATGTTCAAGACTTTGGAGTTTTGACTCAACGAGTCTATCATTGCCGATGATCCCCTTGGCTCGTTTCTCAATTGACTCAAGGGCATCAAGCTGGTATCTTGCAGATCCGTCCCAAAGATGAGAGCAGTACTCCATACACGATCGCACTTGCGCTTGATAGAGTTGGAGCAGCTGTTCCGGCGTGAAGTATCGTCTCACCTTTGCGAGGACCCCCAACTTTTTAGCAGCCACTTGAGCCTTAGCCTCTATGAAGGGACCAAAATTGAGGGTAGATGTTAAAGTAACACCAAGAAGATCAAGTCGGTCGGTTATCGGCACGGTTACACCTCGGAAACATGGAGCCGGGTGAAGTTGGCTCCTTTTAGCAGAAAAAAGACACGCCTGGGTCTTAGCAGCATTGAACTTAACCAGATTGGCATCGCCCCATTCTGAGACAGCCTGCAAGGACATGTTCAAGCGCCCAACCATAGCCTCTCGGAGAGACCGGACCTGAGACCCACTAACTCGTGCGTCCGGCACGTATCTCTCGGCAACAGTGCTGTCGTCTGCATACCCAAAGGTACCGGGCTTTAGCAGATCGTTAATATGCAGCAAAAACAATGTTGCCGAGAGCACCGACCCCTGAGGAACACCGGCATTAATAGCCAGCAGTCCGGACGAGCAGCCATCTATGACCACTCGGATAGACCGATCCCTCAGGAAATCCGGTATCCAATCACACAATCCAGCGGGCAGACCGAAGGAAGGAAGCTTGCCAATTAAGCTGTCGTGCCAGACCCGGTCGAAGGCCTTCGAGATATCAAGGGAGACCGCAAGGGCTTCCCCTTGTTTGTCGATGGCCTCACTCCAAATGTGAATGGCATACGCTAGAAGATCTCCTGTTGACCGATTTCGGCGGAAGCCGTATTGTCGGTCACTTAGGATATCGTTAGCTTCTAGGTATGCTAGGAGCTTACCATTCAGTATACGTTCCATACTCTTACAGAGAACGGAAGTTACCGAGATGGGCCTATAATTTGTTGGGTCAGCTCGACTACCCTTCTTGGGTACGGGTTGCACGTTAGCTTGCTTCCAAGCCATCGGCACTTTTCCAGTCTCAAACGAAAGGCGATATAGGCGTGTCAAGATCGGAGACAACTCAGGCGCACACGTCCTCAGTACAATTGCCGGTATCCCGTCGGGACCACTAGCCTTGTTCACGTCCAGGTTACGCAGTACCCTCCGGACATCCTTCTGATGAATGCGAATGTCTGACATAATCGACTCGCATCCACCAAGAGTACCAGGGGGTCTCGCGCCACCAGGATCTAGACGCGAAGATTCCGCAAACAGAGAGGCAAACAGGCTTGCTTTCTCCTCAGCGGAGTGGGCCAGCGACCCGTCGGGTTTCAGCAGTGGAGGTAGTGAGGAGCGGCAGAAGTTCGATTCAACCGACTTAGCCAGGGACCAAAACGCCTTACTACCAGCTGGGTAAGAAGCAAGTTTGTTCCCAATTCGGCCAATGTGGTCAAACCGAGCCCTCCGCAACACCTTCTTGCAGAACTTGGCAGCCCTGTTGAAGGCTCTCTTCTTCTGACTCACGTCACTCGCTTTACGCGTCCGAGCGTCGACCCATGCCAGGTAGGCCGCGTGTTTAAGCGCATCAGCGCGATTGCACTCGGCACCAAACGATGGTCGAGCCCTACCAGACATTGTCACGTCAGAGAATGGAATGTAGTACTCCATTCCCCGCCGCAACACATCCGTCACGGCGTCCGCGCACGACGAAACATCAGTCGAAGAAAAGCAAGTGGGCCGCCAAGGATAACATGCGAAGAAAGATCGCATGCCATCCCAATCTGCTGACCTGTATCGCCAAACCCGCCTGGTGCCCCTAGGGCTAGGATCGGGCGGGGAGTAGACGGATACAGATTTCACCAGACAGTGGTCGGAAGTACCCAATGGTGAAGAAATCGACACTGAGTAACGGTCTGGATCTGTTGTCAGCAGAAGGTCCAAGCAATTGGCTGTGTGCGAATCAACATCCGGCACCCTCGTTGCCCCCTGGACCAGCTGGGTAAGATTTAACGCCAGCGCTAGCTTATACGTCTCTTGTCCAGCATGGTCTGTGTACTGGTATGGGAAGAGCCACTCCTGATGGTGGGCGTTGAAGTCCCCCAGTAACACCAATTGGGCTGATGGGTACCGTTGCTGAGCCACATCCGCCGCTTTACTCAGGTGTTGTGTGAGCCCAGTTGTCTCCAGATCACCGCTGTGCGAACGGTAGACACAGGCGTAGACAATTTTATCTAGGCCTGTGTCCACTAGGACCCAAAGAGTTGAAAACCTGGAGTCCTCAAGGTTATGGAGACGCCGATAGCAGATGTCGTCCCGGGCGTACATGCATATACCAGCGCGTGGCTTAAAATTGTGCTCCAGGGTAAACCCTGGGTAAGATAGGTACGCCACGTCAGACGGACATCCGATCTGCGTCTCCGAAAGGAATAAGAGAGCTGGTCTCTCAGTCTCTAGGTGGTGGTGGACTGCGGCGAGATTTGAGTGCAGACCTCGAATGTTGGATAGGTGAACTTTGTGTAAGAGGGAGTGCTGCCGCTGTACAGCTTTTTTCTTTTTAATGCCTTTCATTGTTGTGAAGAGTGAAGGAAGGAGAGGAGAAGGAAGTGAAATGAGGTTCCATGCTGGCTACCTTCAGGTACGCACTGACAGGACGGTATCATTGGGGGACTAGTCTGGAGACCGCGGGGACGCCCGAGCCCCCCCGGGAATGTCCATCGGGCCCTCTCGTCTGGTCGCCAACCAGCACGATGGTGCATTCCGGGATTTTTCGTCAGTTGGCGGGGCAGCCTTTCGTGTGTGGCTAGTACACTACTTGGGCCCCCTACTAACTGCGGTCGGCCAGCGGCGCACCGTGCCTCGGATCCCGCTACCCTCCGCGACTAGTCTCCCGATACATCCATATCAGCGCGAGCCCGGTTGGTCTGCCTGCAATGGAACAACTATTTCGACCCAACTCCTCTGGATTGGCTACACTGAGCATCGTACCGGAACACGGCCAGGCCGCTTGGCGGTACGTCTTTGCCCAGTGGGTGGTCGCAAGCCATCGGTCGAAACCTACCACCAGTTTGTGTCACCTGATTAGCACCACCCGGGGACCACGTGTAGGGACTCAATGGGTATACTCCTACGGACGCGGGTGACTCGGCCCCCAAAAAAGAGGAGCATGATATTATATAGCCTATAACCTTCCTCGATAAATGGGCTATACAACACAAAAATATTTTTTCAATTCGATCTAGTAGTTCCTGAGATTAGCGCGTTCAACCAAACAAACAAACAAACTCTTCAGCTTTATAACAGCGGCTAGACGCGTTCAAGCGAGCTTAAATGTCGAACCCAGAGCAGGAGAAGTCATTGGATGAGATCCCACCCCACAAAAAAAAAGTCGAAAATTGGGCGTGTAGAATTGGTGAAATCGGCCCTTAGTCTGTATGTTATAACGACGGCTACGGAACCCTGCCATGCACGTGGCTTGACACACTCATTTTAACCTATTCTTACAAAAATCATGTAAAACTTGAATTTTATTGTCATTTTAGTCATTCAATTGTGAAGAAATATGATACCTCTAATCATTAGACACCATTTTTCATTTTATTTTAAAAATTAATTAATAAAAAAAAAGTAATGTACTTAACAACCTAATAAAAGTCATATCATTGATAGTATATAAAATACTTCAGTTGTTTTAATTTTAGGACTCTATATAATCCTTCAACTTTTTTATATAAAATCTAGTTCTTTATTAGTGATTGATGAGAAATATTAACTATCTGATAATTTTTTTGCAGATGTCTTTGATAAGGAAGTTAGTAGATTGTCTACAAGAGGTGAAGACTATTGACTTCACTGATACTTCTAAAGCTCAAGTGCGGTCAAACAAGAACAAAGCTGAGAACGCGTTTAACCTAATATACCAAATTGGTCTGAAAAAGAAAAGCTTCACCACTGAAGAAAAGGGAACCACCGGGAATTTATTAGCTGACACTATAGGATATTTGAAAATCAACATCGAGAGCACAGCCAACGTCTACCGAACTAGATTGAGCAATTCTGTTCTCAAGAAAAGATCAGCAGTTCAATTCCTGATTGATAACTACTCACAGTTTCCAGCTGGGAATTCGAATTTGGCTGATAAGTTCCGGGAAGTAAATATTGAAGAAAGCGTTAAAATACTCGACGATATTATTGACAAGTGGCATGATATAACAGATTCTGACGAAGGCTCTAGTGACAGAGAAAGCACTGGTGCTAACGAAGTACCAGAATCCCACACCTGGTGGGCAAAGTAAAGTCAATTATAAAACTAAAAGATGAATTTCTTTTCTAATTTAGCCGATTCTATTCCCGTGGTTGGTCATGTCAAAGGGCTCATTCATTATGCGGCTCAAGACTTTGAAGGCGGGCACAAGGCCATGTACCAAGCCACCAGAACTACTGCAGTCTTAGGAGCTGGTGCTGCTGGGTCTCTTGCGGGTCCTGTAGGAGCTTCAGCAGCTGCTATGTATGCCGGTATACTTACAGACGGTGTTGCTACTGTTGTCATGGATAAACCACAAGGATTAGTCAAAAGGTGTAAAGATATAGCAGACGATAGGAATGAGGGGAAAAGTGCATTGGGTTCGATAGCAAGTGCAGGATTTCACATAGGAATGGATGGCCTGGGTGGTTTAGGAATGGGTGGTGTTTCTAGTGCAGCTAGTCAAGTTTCAGGGAAAGCTGTAGCGAAAGGTGCGGAAAACCTTGCAAAGAGTGTAGTTAAGACTGTTGGAGAAAAGGCCCTTAAGGAAACTGTGCAGATGACAGGAGAAGAAATGGTATTGACGGTGACGAAGACTGTTACGGAAAAAGTAGTGAAGAAGGTTATAGAAAAAGCAGCGGTTCAAGCGGAGATTGCTTTGGTGTCGACTCATGTTTATATGCAAGTTGATGAAAGAGAACAACGTGAAAGAGAAGAAAGAGAACGACGTGAAAGAGTAGAAAGAGAACGTCGTGAGAGAGAAGAAATAGAACGGCATGAAAGAGTAGAAAGAGAACGGCGTGAGAGAGAAGAAAGAGAACGACGTGATAGAGTAGAAAGAGAACGGCGGGACACAGAAGAAAGGCAACAACAGGAACAACGTGCTAGAGAACAACAAGAACAACGAGCCCGAGAACAACAGGAACAACGAGCTAGAGAACAACAGGAACAACGAGCTAAAGAACAACAGGAACAACGTGTTAGAGAACAACTGCAACAACGAGTTAGAGAACAAGTAGAACAACGTAGTACTCCTGAACAAAGCTCTGGATCCTCTCAACCACCCCAAGGGAATAGAAATAATAATAATACATCTGGAAAGAATAAAATGAACTACTTTGCTATTTTCAAGAATTTATTGGAAGAAATATTGAATGTTATCTTCGGTGTCGAAAGACCATATACAAGGGCAAGGGCCTGCATTTCCCAGCTTTTTCGAAGACTTTCAAAACAACAAAAGGAATATTTGGGAAGAAAAATCGAACTTTTATATAATTGTGGAATCTTAGTCGAGGTACTAATATTAGAAATTAGAATGTTTTCAGAACATTTGCCTGACGATATATCATTCACAAATTTCTTAAGTTTGATAGAATTCGTTGCGGTTTATATTCTAGAAGAAATAGACTACCGATATGAGGTTCTCAGAATGGCTGAGGAGATATCGAGACAAAATGATAGCTCTTTTCCAATAGAGGAATTTGAAGACCTCAGAGCTACAATTGTTACGACAATTATGAATTTACCAGATATTGTCAGTACAATAGTCGATATATTTGTGGGACTAAGAGATGACATCGAGTCTGAGTTGATGCCTTTTGTAATATCTGAGACTGAGTTGGTGTCTCGTGATTTAGATCCGAACTTTCGAGACATATTCTCGGCAATTTATCATTTCTTTAAACACAGGCTCGTTCCTGGTGACGGTGTTTTATCGCTTAGAGAGTACTACGACTGGATAAGAAGAGTTTTGAAAGAACTTAAAAGACAACAAAAATACATAGATTTGTTAGAAGTCTGGAGAAACGAAGATGTAAGAGCAAATATTACAGTTAGGTTCGAGATGTACGTTGCTGTATTCGGCAGACGGATTAGGATTATTGTTAAATTGCAAGGTGATAAAATTTTATTAGCATCTTGTTTCGTTGTCGATGAGATGACTGATGGTGATGAGGATGGAATGGTATGGATATACATTCCTCCTTTATGAAGTAGTAAAAACAGTAGTAGTATAAATATCCCCAGAAGGTTATAATAAGTGACAGGTAATAAAAATAAGTTTTGAAAACGTTTATTAAATTCATACAATTTTGTTGATTGAAGTTATAATAATAAAAAAATAAATTAAACGAGTTTTCGCATTAATACTTACCGTTTATTTAATTTTATGTTGTTTGTAGAATTCAAATTACAAAAAGTTTGATTTAAGTATACATTTTTTATAACATGAAATGAATACAATAAAAAAACATACGCAAAAAAATTTTTGAGTGAAGATAGACTGCTGATATTCTTCATTCAAAATTTCTTAAGGTACGAGTAGTATTGTTAGTTCTACCATAGGATATTTTACCTAGGCTTTTATGAGAAAAAATAAGTAACAAAAAAAACTATTTATGATAAACGGTTTTATTGAATAACTTTTTTACAAAAAAATACAACCGACTTCCAAAATAGAAAATACACTAAAAATTAAAAAAATAACTTTAATTTCGGAAGTCGGTGTTTGTATTTTATTTCTTCGTTATTTGACACCGACTTCCGAAATAAAAGTAATTTTTTAATTTTTAGTGTATTTTCTTTTTTGGAAGTCGGTTGTCTTTTTGGAAAAAAGTATTTTATTTTTCAATTTTTAGTGGTTCTCAGAAACAAGAATTAACAATAATGATCGGTATCAAATTAACACGATGAGAGATTGGTAACAACACACGTGAAACTTACTAAGGATTCTAAGGAAGGCGACGGATCATAAACCAAAACACAGATAATTTCTCTCCCCGCGCCGGTTCAAACACATGCCATGCCACGAATTATGTATTTTAAAATTAACTTTTATACCTTTGGAAAGCTTACAGAATAGGCAAGTTGTTTTAGTTATTTGTACGATTAATGTCATAGAAATTTTTGTGACGAGACAACATTTTTGAAGCGTAAAATGAAAATATTGGTAAGATATTATTCTTATATCGCTCATTATTTTAATTATTTTGTTAAATTAAGTAGTTTTAATTATGCTCATAGCTTAATTGAAGTACCAGCTACCACATCATTTTTAATGGTACCCATTCAAATATGAAGTTTTTTTTTTTATTTGGAATTAAATGTCAAATTTTGGGTAAATATTGAAAAACCCTTAAAATTCAAATATCTCGAAAACTATTGAATTTCGGCCATACATATGTGGGGTTCAATTTGTTGCATTTTGGCCCCCTTATCAGCCCCTGACGGATATACTTACGTCGAATTACCAGTAACCCTGTATATGAGCGGTTGATTGTTGATAGAAATTTCACGTAGTATGAGGCAAGTTGGTTCCCAATTCGGCTAATGTGGTTAAACCAAGCCCTCCACAGCACCTTGCAGAATTTGGCAGCCCGGTTTTTTTTTTTTTTTGTGGGGTGGGAAATCATCCAATGACTTCTCCCGCTCTGGGTGGAGCGGGAGGGCGTGTCAGACTCTTACTGACTAAAACCCACCCCTGTTCCTTCCTGGCCTTAGTGCGCGGGGGCGAGGTAACTCTGTTTCGAATTTATCTTCAACCCCCGGGCAGGCATCGGCCATGACGGGCCCCGTCTCTATTGCTAACAACTCTTTGAGGCGCGCGTGGAACACTACGCGCCGTCGACTCTCGGGCCTGGTGCTGATCGGACGGCGAGCTACCCATTACTCGCCGTCCGCAGGCCCGGGTCTACGGTGGCCAAAGATCGTCTCGCGGCGCCGGAAGTCCCAGCGCCAGTCGTCTCCTGAGGCGGCTGCTGCTGAGAGCGTGAGGGCGACTCCGTTGTTGATACTCCCTCACGCGTCCCGCCTCTGCCTTCGCGAGCATTACTGCTTCGCAGAAGGAGGAGTCGGCTTCCCATTCCCTCTCGCTCCGTACCATGGCCTGAACCAGGGCAGGGCGCGAGAGGTGGCTGCCACCTATCGCATCCACGAGGACACGGCGGGGCTCCGCCCAAGCGGGGCAGACCTCCACCGTGTCCTCGGGACGATCCGCGCAGTGGAAACACCCGGGCGTTTCCTCCCGTCCTATCTGACACAGGAACCTCCCGAAACAACCTTGTCCGGTGAGGACCTGCGTCAGGCGGAGGGTGAGGGCGCCTCTCCAGGCACTCCTCAGAGGGACACTACCGCCGCAATGGTGGCGTGCCCAGCGCTGGGTTGCGACAAGCGCTGTCTCCATGTCGCCATGAGTGGCAGCCCTGTTTAAAGCTCTTTTCTTCTGCCTCACGTCATCATGCACGTACGAGCGTCGACCCATGCTAGGTACGCCGCGTGTTAAGTGCATCAGCGCGTTTGCACTCGGCAAAAAACCATGGACGAGCTTCGCCAGAGATTTTACGTCAGAGAACGTGATGATATTCCTAATGTCACGCTCCGCGACTAGTCTACCGATACGCCCAAATCAGCGCTAGCCTGGTTCGTCTGCCTCCATTGGAACAACTATTTCGACCCAACTCCTCTGAATTGGCTATTCTGAGCATCGTACCACAACGCGGCTAGGCCGGATAAGCGGTAAGTACGTTTTTGCCCAGGGTCATAAGCCATCGGGCGAAACCTACTACCAGTTAGTGTCACCAGCCCCCCTAGCCAAATAACTTTTTTATTATCGTTTACGCTTATTCTTAGTACAAAATGTATGGCAATGACAATACCTGCGGAGAGAATTGTCACGTGACTTATCGGAGGTAAAGTCAGTGCCATTTATTTTTAACAGACGAAAAAAAAAGAAGGAGGTTCTCAATTCGACCGTATATATATATATATATATATATATATATTGTGTATGTTCAGCCCTCACTCCATCATTTATGAACCGATCTTAATTATTATTTTTTTGTTAGATACGGTATATCTCAAGGGTGGTGCCATGTCAAGGACATCAGGATCTGATCATGGAATCCTGATAAAATTGAGAGAAAACCTCGAAAATTGGGCACAAATATTGTTTCTGTTTACTTTTCATAACTTAATCTGGTATTTGCATTAAGGAATCATAACATCATGAAACTGAGCTGATGATGGAAACAATACCTTTCCTAAACAATAGAAGTTAGAAATAAAAAACTGGTTTTAGTAACAGATACCACTTAATATGCTTTGAGAAAAGACTTCTTTAGAATATTGGAGGTAACCTCAACTGGTCAATATCCTGGGAACCTCAGTGCCAAGGGGAATGATGAAGGATTAGAAATTAGCCTCAGAGTATTAAAAGATGATGCGAGTCACAAAAAAACATAAAATAAAAAAACTTTTTACCAAAAAATTCAACCGACGAAAAAGAACTAAAAAGCAAAAAATAAATAAACCTTTTAAGTCTTGAGTATTGAGCTTATTTACCTACATAAAATATCAAATTTTATGTAAACTAATTTTGAGTCGGCGCCTTAATAAAATGATTAATTACCTACATCTAGCCTTCTTCATTTCTACGTACATATAAAATTTAGATATTTTTTTTAATTTTTAGTGTATTTTTTTTTTGGAAGTCGGTTGTTTTTTTTATAAAAAAGTTTTTTTTATTTATAACACCTCTGAGAATTACCAACACTTCTTCTACCGGTGCCTTCTCCCGCAGAGTCGCGCACCATACGCTCCCACGCGCCGTCTTTGTTTGGTACGCCGGGGTCAGAGCTGGCAGCGATTCTTCGTAGGCGGTGCGGAGCTCTTGTTCTGCCCCGCAGAAGTTCCTCCCGTTGTCTGAGGGATTTGGTTTTTTTACTTTAAAAAAATATGTGTTATTTCTATTATAATAAATTAAAAATTCGTTTAATTATGGACAGCGCTCTGATAGGCGAGACCTATTACTGGGTGGACGTACGACGGGTTGCGTGAGCTCAGCACAGAACACGCAAGCTAATCACTCAAGGCCGTTGGCGTGAATACAAGCCTAAAGATCATAGCACACATATCAACTTGGAAAGGGACCGTCACCGTATCGCCTGTTTTTTTTTTTAATTTTTTTTTTTTTAGTAAGAGTCTGACACGCCGTATCGCCTTTCACCCGTCGACTCGGCTACGGCGGGCGGGCAACGCCGCGCTTACAGCTCACTGACCGCTGTTTTATCTGGCTGGCATAAAGTTTGAACCTGTTTCGTTAGTTTGTTTGAAATTTTAATCTAACCCACAAATTCAATAAAACAAGTACGCAATACGGCTGGAAGTTGCCTTGTGAATGACATGACAGCACGTTTGGCAACAGTAGTGTGCTGCAGGCAAGTAGCTTGCTACTGTTATAGTTATCTGTGCCGCCAAGCCGCGGCAGAGGTGAGACTGAGAGAGCACGAAGAGACGGAAGCGCGGGGACGACAAGCCGTAAGCGTGGGAACCGCACCGCACCATGCCTTCATAGACATAGAAGGTTCTTTTGACAAAACAAATTTCGCCAGCATCTGGCATGGCAGTTGCGCCAACCCTTATTGATTGCATACTCAACATGCTAAAACACAGAGCTATTCAATTTACCGTGAACACCACCACACGAGGCATCCTAAGCAGAGGCTGTTCGCAGGAGGGGGTGCTGTCACCACTCCTGTGGAATTTAGTCGTAAACGAGCTTATCACAGAGCTCAATGCAACGGCCTTTACTCGGTGGGTTACGCGGATGGATATAGCTATCATAATCTCCGGGCATTTTGAGGGTGTCTTATGCGATCTCATGAAGAAAGCCTTCAAAATAATCGAAAGCTGGTGTGCAACACACGAGCTCTCGGTCAACCCCTTGAAAACAGAACTAATCATGTTCACCAACAAAAGAGTCCTAGGACCCCATAAACTACCTAAATAGAGAGATCCTAGATCTGGATGAAATTTGGCATAGAGATAGATTATAGGCTATAATTTATAATGGTTGAAGTACTAATTCTACACGGGCGAAGCCGCTGGCAGAAGCTAGTGAATATTATATGTGAATGTATAAGTTACATAGTGATTAATGATATATACATGCTAAAATAGGCCATGTTACCCCCATATAATCGCCATAGGATGACTAAGGCGCACCATGGGGTTCTTAACACAGGTTGTTAACCCAGCGCCCACGGCAAGCCCACCGACACCTAACAGGGTCCCTCCCATTTACACCTCATTTAATGAGACGAGCATGATTCACACGTGTTATCTTTCAATGTGTTGGGAACATCCATTCCGGGTCTCGAACCAATTACCGTTGTGACCCGTATGATACGTGTGTAGAGATAACGTCAAGTGACCGTGTTGGAAATTTTACGCATCATTCCATTAATTAACCTGTTGTACGGAAAAATAGAAGGTGCAAAATTGAAAAATACCAGTGTGTTTTTACCTCTCCTGTATTTTTTTTATAAATTCCACTCTGTGCACCGTGGATATCTCCAGTACGCGCTTTTAATTCGTGTTCGGTTATCGTTCTTTATTTATTTATTAAAACTTCATGCAACACTATCTGTGTTACAAAGATGGACTTAATGCATTCTCTACCAGTCAACCAAGGGTGGTGGTGAGATACCTAATATGGCAGGTACATATATTAAATAATAAAGTAGGTACCTATTATTAAGAGGAAAATGGGTAGGGACGAAAGTATATAATATACAGCATGTAACAAAAACCCTGTCCGAGAGAAATTTATAAAAACAATGTAAGAACTGGAAGAAAGAAAATGGAAGACTCTTAAAAACCAAAAGTTATAGATTTTTTATTTTTATAAAATATGCGAAATTTAACACTAAATATGGCAAATTTTCATAAGTTGACAACACTCCATCGGCCGGCGAAATCTTTTAAATTTTACCTACTTTTATTTCAAACTATACCGCCATGCACTAGCCGCGCTGTAGGCACTCTGTCTCGCTTAGGCGGCATCTTTGAAACGAAACAGTAGGTGAACTTTGTCGAGGGCTCAGTTTTGCCTATGATAAGTTTTTTTCTTTTTTTAAATTATTTATTTTCATTGGGGAAAAATAATTATCTCGTATCCATTAAATGATTATCTATATGTGTACGCAGTACAATACCAAGTAATACCCTTCAGGATCGGGCAGGGTTTTTGTTACAAGATGTATAGTTAAAATAAACTCACATATAAATTTAATTAATCTAAAATATAACGAATATACATATAAAAATAAATATATTTATACATATAAAGTAATGGATAGGGGTTTTTGAGTCGACTCTATTACTTCTGCAGAAAGTAATTCCGCAACTTCCTTGATATTGAGAGGATGCGCATTCCACAGAAATCCTTCTGTGGTCCTTGAGGTCCTTTCACATACAGTGCGGATCGACTGTATGTGAGGATGAGTAATGAACAAAATCAGAACTATGAGAAGGACAAAGCAGAAGGAGATTGTCAGAAGAACTTAGAATCCTGGCGTGTGAAGAACATAGATATTGAAAGTGAGATAAAAGATAAGAAGGAGGGGTGGAGAGAGTGGGGGTTCTCTTCTCTGAAACTTTATTTTTATTTTTGGTTTGGTTCTTAAAAAAGGAAAAATCCTAAATCCTTAAGGATAGCAGCGTCAACTAGCGTCATGGAGTGAGCGACTGTCGCAAACCAGAGCTGGGCACGCAGCAATTGCGGCGGTAAGGCACAGGGAGGTACCTGTGTAGGATAAGGCGGGGGGAAACGCCCGGGTGTTCTCACTGTGAGGATCGCCCAGAGGACACGGTGGAGCATACGGTGACAATCTGCTCCACTTGGGCGGAGCCCCACTGTGTCCTGGTGGAGGCGATCGGCGGCAGCAACCTCTCGCGCCCGGCCCTGGTCCAGGCCATGGTACGGAGCGAGAGGCAATGGGAAGCAGTCCCCTCCTTCTGCGAAGCAGTAATACTCGGGAAGCAGGAGGCGGAACGGGTGAGGGAGGCTCAACAACAGAGTCGCCCTCACGCCCTCAGCAGCAGCCGCCGCAGGAGACGCCCTGGGCGTTTGACGTCGTGAGACGATCTGCGGCTACCGTAGACGGCGAGTAGTGAGTAGCTAACCGTTCGATCAGGATCAGGCCCGAGAGTTGACGGCGCGTAGTGTTCCACGCGCGCCTCAAAGAGTTGTCAGCAATAAATGACGGGGTCCGTTATGGCAGAGGCCCAGGGGTTGTAGATAAATTCGAAACAGAGTTACCGCGCCCCTGGGCACTCAGGGCAGGGAAGGAACAGGGGTGGGTTTTAGTCAGTAAGAGTCTGACACGCCCTCCCGCTCCACATACAGCGGGAGAAGTCATAGGATGATTTCCACACCCCAAAAAAAAAAGATAGTACCTTGCTCAAAATTAGGCTATCAAATGCAAATGCGAATTATTCAACTCTGACTGGTAACTCCAGAGATTAGTTCGTTCAAACAAACAAAGTGTTTATCTTTATTATATATATATTACTAGCATCACTATTTATAGCCTATGTGTTATTGCAGACTATAATCTATCTCTGTGCCAAAGGAGATTGTTCTGCATCCATACATCTTTCGCCCGAGATCCAACAGCGAAGGAAATTTCAGCCCATGAAAACAAAGTTTAATGACGGACACCTCGTAGAAAGCTTTTATTTAAAAAGACAACACAGATTTTGAGGTTATTTTTAGTAAGAATTAATCCCTTCAATACTTAAAACTATGCTAGTAAATGCCTGTCACTAAAGCTATTTATTATCATAGCCAGATAACACGGTAATAAAAGCAATCAGAGTCCGTAAAAAATAGCAAGGTCGTCGAATGTATTCCAAAAATAACAAAATGAAAGCACTACACAATGCAGTCAGACAGGTGACAGTTGAGATGATTGACATTTGACATGACAAGGATTAGGGATGCCCTATAAAATCCGTATCGATATATTTTAAACAAAATCGATACCGTTCAGTCCAGCATGCTATTGTGACAACCTTATGTTGGCAACCTTATGGTGGAGCCTGGCACGTTGGAAGTTTGGAACATTCTAGAAACTCTTGGAACGCCGATTGAAAATTTAGAAAAGAGAAGACTTTTGTTTTGAGGTTGACTTCTCCTAGCCCGCTCGAAGAGGGCACTTGTATTAATTTTATTATTCAATATAACGTATTAGTGTGCCAGTCCTCTTTCTTTTATAACACAACACACATAAGCAGTCACTCTTATACACCACACTCTCGCACCGTCAGCGAGTAAGACAAACCCCCAGGAACGTATAAGGAATCTCCAGGGACCAGCACTATGAGAAGCTGCTCCAGGTCCCTATACTATTCTATTTGAAATATTACAATGCATCTCACCTAAGCGTGTGTGCCGTACTTCGTATTCGGTTCGTATTCGTGAAAATACGATTCGAAATATTCTTCATAATAAATGAGTGGTTGTTTGTGCACTGCTTCGTTTTCGTGTTTTTATATTCGTGAATCTCTCACATCGAGTTAGTTTTTACGGATCGAAGTAGCCGTCATGCTTATTATAGGGCATTTTGTGTACTCATATTCGATTAGATTCGAGTGTTTATTTTTTAGTGAATACTCGGATTGGTGCACGTGGACTTCGTATTCGATTCGTATTCGTGTTTTTAAAAACGGACCAAGAAAAATTCTCCAAAACGAATCACGAATACGAATCGACTATGAGTAAGTGCACAGCGCCCATTCGTGAATTCGTATCCGTTTTTATGCTGTTCGAAAAAAACACGAATTGAATCGAATACGAGGTATAAGGACGTTTGTGCGCTACCTCGTGTAGTAATTGTATAGAAAAAGACAAGTAATTATATAGGATGCATGTTATCTTATCTTATCGATGTGTGTGAAATAAAAGATTGGGCATCACTAAGTGTCATGTCAAATCTCATATCTACCCGGGCCTGCGGACGGCGAGTAGTGGGTAACTCGCCACCCGATCAGCACCAGGCCCGAGAGTCGACGGCGCGTAGTGTTCCACGCGCGCCTCAAAGAGTTGTCAGCAATAGGGACGGGGCCCATCATGGCCGATGCCTGGCCAGGGGTTGAGGATAAATTCGAAAGAGTTACCTCGCCCCTGAGCACTCAAGGCAGGCAGGAACAGGGGTGGGTTTTAGTCAGTAAGAGTCTGACACGCCCTTCCGCTCCACCCTAGAGCGGAAGAAGTCATAGGATGATTTCCCACCCCCCAAAAAAAAAAAAATCTCATATCTAACTGTCAAAGATGGCAACATTTTTGATTTGTGATGTCGTTAATCGTTTAAGCTCTTTTAATTGTTCAATATAGAACGCAGACTGTCCGTTTCATAATATATACTTATGATTACTATGTATGTCAGAGGTTAGTTGGTCCTGGGGCCATTTCCGACAATGTCCTTAGATCCAAATCCGTTTAGCCTTTTCTGGCGTGGTTGAGTGACAAACATCCATCCAAACTTTAGTATACTCGTACCTGACGGGGCCCATCGTGGCCGGTGCCTGCATGCCTAGAGATAGCGGATAAATTCTGAAAATGAGTTACCGCACCCCTGGGCACTCAGGCAGGGAAGGTACAGGGGTGGGTTTTAGTCAGTAAGAGTCTGACACGCCCTCCCGCTCCACCCAGAGCGGGAGAAGTCGTTGGATGATTTCCCAACCCCCCCAAAAAAAAAAGTATACTCGTACCTACTCAGATATAAGTACCTACTATATTATATAGATTGCAAAGATGTAAAAAAACTCAAAAGCACACCTTATATTTTTAGGCATATCGTCATGTGCTTGTCATCTAACCGTCTAACATTTGGGATGAAGTCTTCATTATTAGAATGACCTCAATTTGTGTACTAACATCTTCAACACAATCATGCATTTTACACACACACTGGAGATAAGTTTAGTGTTATTCTTATTATCTACGTAGATTAACCGACTTATGGGATAAGGAAACGAGGTGAGAAAGAAGAAAATACTGGCCAAGTGCGTGTCGGACCTTGCACATTTAGGGTTCCGTACAAATGAGGGATTATCAAAGAAAAAAACAGTATTTGTTAGTAAAATATGTACGTAATAATAAACATTATTACTTACCAAATTTTGTGACAGACAACGGACATACAGACGGACACGTGAGGGACAGCAATAGGGCTCCGGTTTGACCTTTAGGGTACGCAACCTCAAAAATTAATAAATCTATTGCATATTTGGTAAATCCGAGATGAGCAATTAAAAAGACGAAGATTTGGGATTTACCTATGAAAGTCATCAGATAAATCATTTTGCTTTCCAAGAAGTAAGTGATTGACTTGTCAGTACCCAAATTATCATGACTCAAACCTTCTGTGCTCAATCCTCATGCCTACATCACAGAAAAGCGGAAAGATTCTTTGTTGATCGAATAACTTCCCTATGTAAACCTGACCCCCTAGCCAAATTACTTTTCTATTTGCGTTTACGCTAACGCTTAGTACAAAAAAAAAATGTATGGCAATGACATTAACTGCGATAAATCACGTGACACTTATCTACGCAGGTAATGTCATTGCCATATATGTTTAACCGACTTCGAAAAAGGAGGAGGTTCTTTGTTCGACTGTATGTATGTTTTTTTTTATGTATATCCACCGATTTCTCTGTCAATTGAGGACCGAGAACCGACTCTCGAGCTGGTCCCATATAAATTTTATCGAAATTGCTTCAGCGCTTTTTGAAAAACTGAACAAAAACGAAAAATACGTATGCCTCGATGACGTTTTGGTGTTCTCCAATAACGATTATGTTTAAATTTCACGTTCCATGTTATTATATAACTTCGGAAGTCGGTGTCAAATAACGAAGAAATAAAATACAAACACCGACTTCCGAAATTAAAGTTATTTTTTTAATTTTTAGTGTTTTTTTTTTGAAGTCGGTTGTTTTTTTTTGTAAAAAAAAAGTTTTTTTCTACTAAGCATTAGCGATAACGATAATAGAAAAGTAATATGGCTAGGGGGCAGATTCCAAATATATCTACATGCTTCGAAAATAGCCCAAAAAGTGATAAAAGAGTATCTATGAAATGAAAGCAGTCTGAACTAAAATAACTTTTCACGCCCGTATTAAACGACACGGCTAAATTGAGCAGCGATTTACTATAAGAACGAGTGCCAATAATGCCATAGCGTGCTGCAGGAATGGGCAGTCTTAACCACCATGTGCCAATTTTTGTAACAAAGAAAAGGAAGAACGTAACTATGACGTGCCGTGGAATACATAAACCTATATAGAAAGGGAAATTTAACGAATTTTCTTTACCAACAAAAATATTTATACTGATTTACGACCGTGCTAAAAATAATTCCATAGCGTGCCACCCTTCCTTTTACGCTCGCCTAGCCTTGACATTAAGACATGAAGAATAATAGGTATTACATAATGTAATTGCCTGTATGAGAGATATGTTTTTAACTGACTTCAAAAAGGAGGAGGTTATCAATTCGGATGTTTACATATTTTTTAATGTATGTTTGGGCATAACTCCGTCTTAGATGTATAGACGGATTTGCAAAAATCTTTTTTAATCGAAAGGGGTTTATTCTGAAATGGTCCCATTTAAATTTCATATAGATCTGATGATGAGTTTCGGGAACAGACAAAGGAACTCTTAAAAAAAAAATTACAGCAAACCACCTGCGATTGCTGCGATCGTATGTCTATGTATTGTTAACACAATTTAATGGGGAACCACAACTATAAAGTGAAAAATATTTTTTTTACAAAAAAAAAAAAAAAAAAATAGCAGCGTTATCCAAAAAAGTGCAAATTAATTTTAATTTCGGAAGTCGGTGTCGAAAACGAAGACACAAAACCAGAAATACCGACTATTTTGCACTTTATTGGCAGTCGGTTCTATTTTTTGTAAAAAAGATTTTCTTTGTTTATTCTGGCTATAGAATACTATAGATGGATTTATTATAGTGGGGGAAATAGGTCCTTCATATGGAGCATTCAAGTCTGTGGTTTCTGCTTCATCATCAGTCTATTACGTCTCCCCTGCACCTTAGCCTAAGAATCTTTGGGGGCTGGGATTCCTGGGATACACCAGGGTATCGGGATGGGTCGAAGGAGCTACAGCGACCCGGAACGCAATAGGCAATGGAAGGAACACGGTTCGGTTTTAGTCAGTAAGAGTCTGACACTCCCTCCCGAAAAAAGGGCTGGGAACCACGATGCCATTAAGCGCATAGGTAAAAATCTCTGTAGCGACATCTATGGCGCCACAAACGAACTAGACAACAAATCCTGCATCGCGCAAGCAAAGTTCTCCGCGCGATTTGGTCATATACAGAGTGTAACGGAAAGGTGTGGTCATATTTTAGGAACCGGTTCTGCCCATGGATATGAACAACTTTCTCTAAGAAAAAACTGAAAATTCCCAAAAAAACAATTGAACTTTCCATACAAAGTTATCATCAGCTGATCAATATTTGTATGGTAGGTAAAATTTTTTTTTGTGAATTTCCTCAGAGTTTTTCATATCAATGGGCAGATGCAGTTCTTAAAATATGACCACACCTTTCCGTTACACCCTGTACAACAGCCCGACATCAACCATCGGGCAGTTGCCCACTAGAAACAAAACCCAGACGGGTTTTGTGGTCGGAGGATCCTCCCTTTTCCACTTTTTTGCGGGACTTTACACCTTCTTCCGCATACCTCCAGACCCTTGAGCATGAATTTCAGCGCAGCCTTCGTGCACCTACTCCATCGTGACGTCATCATCATCACTTCCTCGAGCTCCTGAGCAACGAGTCATACAGCCAGCCAGCACCCACCGCATTCGTGGTCAGCATCCTTAGCCTCTTTCATCACCCTCAACCTCATCCCTCATTAACTTTCGGACGGTCGTAGAATCGAGGCGAAAACGCAGGGACTAACTGGAGCCCGCAGCTGTACTCCGACTCATCTTTATGGTTTCAGAACATGCCGGTTTCTTCTCGATGTTTTGTTGTTCAGTTGCAAAAATATCTAGGTAAGCACCTACCTGGGTAATTCTGTTTGTCATTTCCTTTTTTACAGTGATGCCCATATATTACAAACAAGCTCATTGTTCTCAAGTAATGACCATAAAGTTTTGGAAATTTACTAAAATAGTGTCTTCAAATAAAGCTGATGTGTCACTCAGGACTTCTACTCGTAACATAAGGTCGTTGGTCACGCATTACGTTATCTAGGTCTTGTTAAACTCAGCAGATGTTCGTCATTTGTAACATGTGGCCGATGCTCCTAAGTAAGTAACTATGCATGTGGGATACTTATATAAGTACTTACTAGTTTTTTTAATAGAGAACTTACCTTAATATTGACTGCTAGGAACAGTATGGATTTAATAAAGTAAAATGTTTTTTTTTTTTCGGTTTTCCGTGTAATTTTTCCATTTTTTCTCTTCATAAAAACCTTTCTGAGACTTCAATAAGTAGTTTAAAAAAAAGTTCATCTAAAATGAGCCCTTCTCGAGTGTTGCGCTTAGCAACACATTTAGTCATTCATTTTTCAGGGTTCCGTACCCGGAAGGTAACCGACACCCTATTACTAAGACTCCGCTGTCCGTCAGTCTGTCCGTCTTTCTGTCAGCGGGCTGTATCTCATGATCCGTAATAGGTAGACAGTTAAAATTATCACAGAATGTGTATATCTGTATCCGCTATAACAACAAATAATAAAAATAAATTAAACAGTAATTACCCTCCTAAAAATGTGTTTTGTAGGGTTCCGTACCCGAAGGGTCCAAAACTCCAAACGGCGCTCTATTGCTGTAACTCACGTGTCC
Organism: Polia nebulosa; assembly: GCA_951329385.1. Lineage (NCBI taxonomy): Eukaryota > Metazoa > Arthropoda > Insecta > Lepidoptera > Noctuidae > Polia > Polia nebulosa. The sequence goes on along the minus strand of OX589588.1, from coordinate 2,400,896 downwards.
GTCTGTCTGTCTGTCCGTCGTCTGTCACACAGGTGTTAGAGCCAAACGGTTGGAGCAGTGGTGGCCCAGTGGTATTGGCCGCGACTTACAAGTTGTAGGTCGTGAGTTCAAACTGAGGCAGGGTTACTTTGTGTAAATTATTTCATCACCACTGCTCTCAAAACGGTGAAGGAAAACATCGTGAGGAAACCGGCATGTCCCAGAACCAAAAATTCTAAAACATGTGACATTCACCAATCCGCATTGGGCCCGCGTGGTGAATTACGGCCCACACCCTCTCACGAAGAGGAGGCCTGTGCCCCAGCAGTGGGGACGTTAAAAGGCTGAGATGATGATTGTGGTTTGGAGCTAGAATACAGTCTTCAAATTTTCACAGTATAGGCATCTTGTTGACCCAAAGCCATATAAATAGTCAAAAATACATTTGGTACGGAACCCTAAACGTGCGAAGTCCGACACGCACTTGGCCGATTTATTTAGGTATAGCTACATAAGAAGAGAGAAGGGCTTAAAGTGCTTATTATAATCTACAAGAACATTAAGCCCTTCTCTCTTCTTATCTAGCTAAACCGATGACCTGATGAAAATTGCGGCAATCCGCTAGATGCGAGACGCACGGAACCGGTCGACGTAGCGCCGCTTGGACTTCTGGATTTCTGGATCTAAGTAAAACTAAAGATTGAGTGTAATTAAAACAAGATTGGTGTTAGTCTCCGCGACCCTGGCACAGACTACTGGAGACTGCAGGAACATGGGTGGGTTTTAGTCAGTAAGAGTCTGACCAAAGAGAGAGGCTTTATAGTCATTGAGTCTGACCCTCCCGCTCCACCCAGACAGAAGAAGTTGTTTGATGATTTCCCAAACTAGAAAAAGAATAAGTATGTTATTTTTCCCATTTTTGTCATCAACTGTCTACTACATAATTTTGTGTCACATCCAGAGTTGGTTACTAGAATATGGACCATAATTTACGGTCTGCGTAAGATGAATCAAGTCTAGATGCATATAAACGCAGTGGCAATAAAACGAACATCTGCTGTTTATCCACGCAGATTAAAGTCACCAGCTATATATAAGAAGTCGTTTTCTAGTTACAACTCAATCTGCACAGCCCACAAATGGTAAACAAATAGGGAATTAAGATCTATTCCACACAATACTACTTACACACGTTACTGGAGGAAGTTCAACATTAATATATGAGGAAATCCACGAACCAGCAGACCTTAACGAGAAACACAATCAGACTCCAGGTAAAACAATTACTAATAGTATTCTGAGTACAGGCAAAGTGGGGCATTAAATAAAACAAAGCGGTCAGAACTAATTTGCCAGAGTTAATGATGAAGGAAAGTAAGGTACTTTGGGGCCGACGACATTGTCTTTACTTACTAACCCTGCCTTGAAAGCCGTAAAGAAGGTAATGCCGGAGTTATAGCTCATAACTCATTGGATATTAGCCAATTACGCGCCAAAGACAGGTGGAATCAAGGTCCTGAGAAACGCACAGGACACACTAACAAGTCCTGACATCAGATGGCCTTCATGCTTACAAAACCACTTTAATTACCGCTATCAAATTCCTTCCCATCTTAATTCCGTGTAATTAAAGTTCAGAATGGTGTGGCAAGTGAGTAGTTAAGGTGTAAATGTAAGTTGGTCGAGAAGCTCAAAGTTGGTTGAGGCCGCAAGGTCGTCGTCCTCCTACGGTCACCCATATAACAATGCTAATAGTCTGTGACTCACTTTCGTATAGTGATGTGAAGTCTCCAAGATTGCAAGGATTTCGGTGTCATGCAAGACAATGGAAAATGGTTTGTGTTTCCTGGAAAATAATTGAACAATAACATCCTTTTGTTCGTGACCCTATGGGTGACTGCAAAGACGTTCTGGAATTGAGCAAGCCGTGTTTGCTAATTGAGGAAGTGTATCATTGCAAAGATCATCGGGATTTCGAGAGGAATACAATTTTCAGTAGGAATTTTCGTTAGATTGTATTTATTTTAATGGCCAACCTGGTAAATGTTTTAAAAAAACTAAGGTATGTAGTAAGTACTAACTACATAATACATTCTAGGCTACAAGCTACTATTGACATAAAAAATAATAAATATCAAATTAAAAACAAAACATTTATGAATGGTCAAAACATAGTGAGGAAGACTATATAATAATATGCGTTTGTAGAGATCCCAGTTGCAAATTTTAAAGGAAAATTATCAGTACTTCGTCGTTATGTCTGCTGTGATCTGCGATGCGATAACGGTTTTCCTCGGATCCTGTTTGACGTATACTGAGATAAAATAAGAAAAAAAAAAACATAAGATGAGTCACTAATTCACAGTTGACTAAACACCTGTTTCGTAGAATTTTGTGGGATTTCTCTGTAAAACATAGTCATATCTCAATCACTCATCTTCTAAGACTCATTAGGTTCTGCTTCATATTTCGATTATTTCTGGATCACTTTCCATTTACAGGGAAAAACAAGAACATCGTGGTGGTTCCGGTTTCGAATATGTTAGTTTAAAGTTGGACCTAAGTACCTATAATCGCTTACGTACCTATGTATTAGAAGCGATTTTACAGGATGTAACGGAAAGTTGTGGTCATATTTTAAGAGCCGGCTTTTCCTATGGAAATGAACAACTTTCTCTAAGAAAAATAGAAAATTCCCTAAAAAAAACATTGGACTTTCCGTACAAAGCTATCATCAGCTAATCAATATTTGTATGAGAGATAAAAAAATATTGTTAGAATTTCCTCGGATTTTCTTGAAGAAAGTTGTTCATATCGATGGGCAGATGCAGTTCTTAAAAAATGACCACACCTTTCCGTTACAACCTGTATATTGTCTATTCTCCATCAAGAGAACACAAGGACTTATACACCCCAGGCTGATACTAAGTAATTCCTGGTGGAAAAACCCAATAACACTTCGCAAAATCCGGTAATTGAACTCAGGACTTCATGCTCAAGCGGAGCCATCGGGAACTGAAAAAATACTTAGTAAAGAGGAAGCGGAATGTGAGAATGTTTTTACAAATACTATAAAGCGAGATGAGACCAAACGTTACATTGTAAGGTTGCCGTTCCGGGATGGTAACCAAAATTGTAAGGATTGTGAGTCTAGGTTCATATCTGAAGCACAGATAATATAATACTAGCGTATCTGAAGGAAAGGTTAAAGAGTTTTGAATTTTACATTTGTGTATATAGCGCTCACGACCACTACATTCCTTTTCTTCTGTAGTTAATCGCAGACTGCTGAAACTTCACTAAAGTTAAGAACTTTTATTACGATCTTGACAAGATTTTTTATGGGCTATATCAGACCCCGAATCTTGCGAATATTTAGAAACAAGGGCATCACTAAACCTAATCATGCCGAGATGGTAACTGACGTAGTTCACATACCTTACTCTTTTTTATCTCCGGCACAGTGGGTGGTTATGGATTTCCTCCTGGTAACCACATTAATTTGGTTAATTTGTTTATGATTTCGGAGTTATAATCGGCTTGATTGTAATCAAATCTATGCTTGTTTTACCTTAGATACAGGGCATGGCGGTTTTTAGGGTTCCGTAGTCAACAAGGAGCCCCTATAGTTTCGCCATATCCGTCTGTCCGTCCGTCCGTAGCTTAGCTCAGAGACTCTTAGCACTAGAAAGCTATAATTTTACATGTTAATGAAAAAAAACAACAAATTATACTTACATCTAAACCTTCCTCATGAATCAATCTGTCTATTGGTGAAAACCGCTTGAAAATCCGATCAGTAGTTTTTGAGTTTATCGCGAATAGACACACAGACGCGGCGGGGGAGTTTGTTTTAAAATATGTAGTGATAGTGATATGTAGTAGTATCAACTGAACCAATATATGTACTGCACATAATACCTACATAAACATAATGCACAACATTATTCAAGAAAAAACTTTTTTACAAGAAATACAACCGACTTCCAAAAAATAAAATACACTTAAAATTGAAAAATAACTTTAATTTCGGCAATCGGTGTCAATTAACGAATAAATAAAATACAAACACCGACTTTCGAAATTAAAGTTATTTTTCTTTTTTGGAAGTCGGTTGTATTTTATGTAAAAAAGTTTTTTATTTGTCACTTTTAATGTTAGACCCTTCTGGGGTCTAACATATTAATGTTAGACCCCAGATTATTGCTAAAACTAAATATTAAAGTTACGTCTGAATTGATAACCGCAATAACATGGAACATGGAATGTCAACATACTCGTAATTGGAGAAGAACAAAACGTCATCTACGTATACATATTTTTGTTTTTTGTTGATTTTTTTAAAAAGCGCTAAAGCAATTTCGATAAAATTGGTATGGAACCACCTCTGGAGGATCTTTCGGATAAAAAAGTTTTGAAAATCGGTCCACAACTGACAGAGAAAAAAAAAACATATATACAGTCGAACATAGAACCTCCTCCTTTTTGCAAAGTCTGTTAAAAACATGAATATACTAAAAAAAAAAAAATACCCCCATACAAATATTGATCAGCTGATGATAACTCTGTACGGAAAGTACAATTTTTTTTTAGGAATTTTCAATTTTCTTAGAGAAAGTTGTTCATTTCCATGGGCAGAACCGGTTCTTAAAATATACCACATTTTTCCGTTACCACTAGGTACATAAACAATACCTACATTAAAAAAAATCCTATAAAAATTTAAGAGTCATGTTGACAGGAAAGTTCCTTATTTATTTTAAGTATCTACACGTAAGTACCACCTGTACCAAGTAGGTATGTTGATAAGTATGTGATGATAAGGACACTAGCGAGCGATAACTAAGTACATAACTATATCATATAGGTAGCTGCAACAGGATGACTGGCCTACATTTGAGTCGTTCTCGATATGAACGCTGCAATGAGCCCTCTGCCATTCCAGTTCCTGTAGATAGCTAATAATTTAGTCTTACGAGTAAATTAGGTACCTCGTGAGGAGCTCGTGGCTAAAGTAATAACAGCCACACGAGTCGATCCATCACGTAAAGCTACGCTTGCCGGGGTTGGTCCGTGGATGGGTGACCATCTTTACATACCGAGACTCCTCCGTGCCTCGGAAAGCACGTTAACCCGTTGGTCCCGGCTGTCAATCGTGGATCTTTGACAGCCTAACGACTGTCAAAGATCCACGATTGACAGCCGGGACCGCCAGAAGCCCGAAACTCTGACAACTAGTCTTAACCAAGGGGTACCTTGGTATTACCTTCGTATTACCCAGTAACTGGGTTGTGGAGGTCAAATAGGAAGTCACTCCATGTAAAATACTGGTATTCAGCTGCATCTGGTTAGACTGGAAGCCGACCCCAAGATAGTTGGGAAAAGGCTAAGCAGGTAGAATAAATTAGGTACCTATCTATAACGTTTTCTAAGACTTATAGATAAGTGGAACCTACATTTATTTATTTTAACATTTACTTACAAATAGAGAGCAAACAGAAAAATAGGTAATTAGAAATGTTATGCTTATTTCTAAAGCAATATCTTCCAGCATACCTGCGAAAGGAGAGATGGAAATAAAGTGTAGTAGACACTGTGTGCAAGAGCAGCAGGAAAAAAAAATAAAAAAAAATAAAGAGAAGTAGACACTGTGAGCAAGAGCAGCTGGAAAAAAAAAAAAAACTTGAGAGGTGTCAAGGGACACCCGGATGGAACGAAGTTCCTTTCGATTAATTAGTGAAGGAATTGTAATATAATTTTATTTTTTTTAATTTATAATATTTTTTTTATTATTAACTACGCACACACGCACGCACGTAAGAAGTTATACTTCATCATCTCATCTCATCTCATCTCAGCTCAGCTCAGCTCAGCTCAGCTCAGCTCAGCTCAGCTCATTGGTTAGATAATGCTTGATCTGCTTGCAAACTTTGTACCTACCCACCAAAAATACAAGAAGTGTTTATTAGATTGTTTTTCCAACACAATCTTTTTGGATGGACAGCCTCATTAGTGTCGTGACAACTTTTCGTAAGAATTTTTTTCCGTCTAGCCCCCTTTCACAACGCGCGATAAGGAACTTCGTTCCAATAAAGAGAAGTAGACACTGTGTGCAAGAGCAGGTGGAAAAAAATAAAAAAAAAATAAGAGAAGTAGACACTGTGTGCAAGAGCAGTTGGAAAAAAAATAAAGAGAAGTAGACAGTGTGTGCAAGAGCAGCTGGAGAAAAATATAAAAAAAATAAAGAGAAGTAGACACTGTGTGCAAGAGCAGCTGGAAAAAAAAAAATAAAGAGAAGTAGACACTGTGTGCAAGAGCAGCTGGAAAAAAAAATAAAAACAAAATAAAGAGAAGTAGACAGTGTGTGCAAGAGCAGCTGGAGAAAAATATAAAAAAAATAAAGAGAAGTAGACACTGTGTGCAAGAGCAGCTGGAAAAAAAAAAATAAAGAGAAGTAGACACTGTGTGCAAGAGCAGCTGGAAAAAAAATAAAAAAAAAATAAAGAGAAGTAGACACTGTGTGCAAGAGCAGCTGGAAAAAAAAATAAAAACAAAATAAAGAGAAGTAGACACTGCGTGCAAGAGCAGCTGGAAAAAAAATAAAAAAAAAATAAAGAGAAGTAGACACTGTGTGCAAGAGCAGCTGGAAAAAAAAAATAAAAAAAAATAAAGAGAAGTAGACACTATGTGCAAGAGCAGCTGGAAAAAAAAATAAAGAGAAGTAGACACTGTGTGCAAGAGCAGCTGGAAAAAAAATCTGGTGAAGTGCGTGTTACATTACCGAACCTAAACCCCCCGAACCGAACCGTACCGAATATTGTAGTAGTAAAGTATACGTAATAATCAACATTATCACCAAATTTCAAGTTCTTAAGTCAATGGGAAGTTAAAAAATTCTTCGGAACAAAATTTTGTGACAGACAACGGACGGACAAACAGACAAACAGACAGACGGACAGACGGACATGTGAGTGACAACAATAGGGCTCCGTTTTGACCCTTCGGGTACGGAACCCTAAAAAACCGGCCAAGAGCGAGTTGGACTCGCGCGTAAGGGGTTCCGAGCAAATCATATTTCTACAGGTTTTTTTTTTAATCTACCTCCTTCTTATAATCTTTAAGTAAAGAACTACTTTCTGTATATTTTTCAATATTTTACGTCCACTGGTTTCGGAGATAAGGGGGAGGGAAATGATCACTTTTCATCTATTTTCGTATATAACTTTAAAACTATATATTTTGTAACTATAAAACAAAAAGTATTCGAGACCCTCACAATGTGCCCTTCATTTGATTTGTCGCACGGCACAGTTTGAAAAACTTCGTTTTTTAATTTTCCGATTTTCACCCCAAAAGTGACTAAATATTAAACATAAAAATACTTAGTATAGGAAGTCCCTCCGCATCCGAAGCCGTGTCCCGAAATTGCAGCGGCCAAGCTCACATGTAACGAAACATTTGAAATAGGGAAGTGTAATGTGCTAACGGAACCTAACACAAAGGTGCTGAAAGGGACTTCGTTCGTTCGCTTCGCTCGCTCACTCTAGCCCCCTTCATCCCCTTCGAACCAAACGTCCGTGTCAAGGTGCCCTAAGTGCCCGAGCTTGCTTGGACTAAACACTAAACAAAGAAAAAAAGTACTGCCGGTTCCCAACGGCGTTATTTATGGGTGCCGCCGCCGGCTGCGGAGGTACTGCCAATAAAATAACATACAAGCATACTTAGGTTAAATAAATATCTCACATACCTAGTACATACTGTTTATTTCATAATATTATTTAGTAGGTCTAATATATAATACTAAGAAATGAATACATACTTATAAGCAACTATGACGCAATGGACAGATAGTAGGTAGGTATTAAGGTTTATGTTATTATTCTGGACCGTTTTCCTTTGTTTTAATTAACCGACGAAAAAAAGGAGGAGGTTCTCAAAACGACCGTATATATTTTTTTTTTTTTATAGAATCGATTTCCGCTAACTCAACGGGGTTTCACCGTCATTAGGCTATTTAATGAATGGACTAGACACTGTGACGATGTTGATACCATACATAAGGCGTATATAGCCGCCAAGTGGCGCTAGTGGCGCACGTTCGTATCCAAAGAAGTAAGCAAAAGTTTCAAAAACAGCCGTTTTTGGTACGTTACGCAACAAAGGATTCTTTAATCTTTATTTTCTAAGCTAAGATACGATTTTTTATTCAATGAGGGCGCCACTTACGCGGAATGTTGCATGGAATGTGTCATAGTCTCATAGTTCAATGTTATACATGGTAGGTAGTGCCATCTGTTATAAACTTTAATAAACTTTTAACTGTCGATGCAAGTCGAAGTGGCAGTGGGCCGACCATGTTTGTGGAAGGAATGATATCCAGCGGAGCAGATGAGACCTTTTTTTCTCATCATCAGATAACTTCTCCCGCTCTGGGTGGAGCGGGAGGGAGTATCTGACTCTTCCTGACTAAAACCCACCGTTTTTCTCATGTCTTCAGTTGCCCTTTTCGTTCCCGGGCCGCCGTGACTCTTATAAACATTCCCGCGACGAGCAGATGAGTCCTGAAATGGAAACCGTATATCGACAGGAGATGCGTGGGATGTTAGTTGCCACTAAGGCTGTTGACAGTTAGGTAAATGGTTACTGGTATAAACTGCATGCGGGAGGCGGCAAACCGGGCGTTCTGGTGCAGATTGGTAATGCCTAGAAGTGGACTGCGATAGACAGAGTTGATTGAAACAGTTGATGAATTTGGCATTGCTTCAAGTCTAGGATTGTAGGTATGGTACTAGAAAATTCCTGAAGAAAATTCGATGCGAATTTTTTTTTGTTTACCACTATCTCACCTGATGGTAAGCGATGACATAGTCGAACATGAAGCACGCTTGCCTAGAAGTAACCTATTCACCCTTGATTTAAAGACTCCCAGGTTGTAGCTACCAGGAAACACAGACTACGGCAGGGAATTCCACTCCCTAACTGTACGCACAAAAAAATCAATCAATCTGCCTAGCCTTTTCCCAACTATCTTGTGGTCGGCTTCCAGTCTAACAGGATGCATTTGAATACCAGTATTTTACACGGAGCGACTGCCTATCTGACCTCCATAACCCAGTTACTGGGTAATACGATATACCCCTTGGTAAGACTGGTTGTCAGACTTTCGGGCTTCTGACCATTGATATATCCTGATGGAACGACCTGAGCGACGAGCTCCCTAGCTGTACGCACAATGAATGTGAAATAAATAACAAATAAATACATAATAAATACTCACGAATTAGGAGATTTGTAATTCTTTGGGATTAATAAGATCAACAATATTGATTGAATTGATTTTTATTACAGTGGATGGACCAAACAACTAATACATAATGTGTGTACTCATCTTAATTACCCTAGCATTAATTCATTACAAACTTACAATCAAAGCTTATGAATACACTTAATATTAATTATTATAATAAACGATTCAACATGGCAGAAATATTCTATATTTTTATGCAATAATAAATGTAAGTAAATAATATTAAAGGTGTATCTACAGCTATTAATACTATTTTAATTTCAAATACAATAACATTATCGTTATATACCTATTATTGTGATGTTGAAAATTTATCTTGCGTAGAGAAAAAAACTTCCTTTTGCTTAATTGATTTTTCAATAGTCAGATAACTTTTAACTGAGGAATAAAAATGGCATTTTGACAGTTTTTGTATAGAAATTATGTCAAACCGCAATTTTTATTCCTCAGTTAAAAGTTATCTGACTATTGAAAAATCAGCCCTTAGAGAGATAATATTAACAACGTAATAGTAAAATTCTACTAATATTGTTAGGATGGATGGATGAATGTTTGTTTATCAATCACGCCAGAACGGCTCAACGGATCTCGATGAAATTTGGCACGGACATAGATTATAGACTGGAACAGCTCATCTCATAGGCTACAAATTATAATGGAGGAAGAATTAATTCCACGTGGTGGAAACCGCTGGCAGAAGCTAGTTTTCTAAGATGGAATGTGTCCAGCAGAGGATGCATATCGGTAAAAATAGGTTAAGGAGTATATAGCCGCCAAGTGGCGCCCTCATTGAATAAAAAATCGTAGCAAAGCGTAGAAAATAAAGATTAAAGAATCCTATGTTGCGTTTGTTACAAAGAAGATAAGGTATTTTTACGTTGTGGAAACAGGACTCAGTGTTTCGTATCCAAAGTAGTAGGCAAAAGTGTCAGAAACGGCCGTTTTTGGCACTTTTGCCTACTACTTTGGATACAAAACATTCTGAGACCTGTTTTAACAACGTAAAAATGCTTTATCCTCTTTGTAACAAACGTGACGTTGGAATCTTTAATATTTATTTTCTATGCTATGCTACGGTTTTTTATTCAATGAGGGTGCCACTTGGCCGGTAGTAGGGCCTTAAGAGTATAAGATCACTGACAGAACAACTGCTAAAGTAAAACTGATTTTTAAGATTGATTAATTTATGAACCATGAGCACCTGTGCTCATTGTTCATAAATTAATCAATCTGCCTAGTCTTTTTCTCAATTATCTTGGGGTCGGCATGGTTCCTAATAAATGGTCCTTATATTCACAAGTGAAACTATAGGCTTAGGCAAGCCAGAGTGATAAGAACTATGATTTAACACAAACTCATCAGAAATCAAACCCCTTTTTTTTTCGGCGCCTTTTCTTTTGGAGAAAAGACCAGGGAGGGTGGGATTCTTCCCTCACTAGAACCACCCCGGTGATCATCCCCAACACATGGAAGGGGTTAAACTGCTTCTTTTCAATAATAAAGAAAATAACTCAAGGTACTCGATAAAATCAGTGTATTTTATTTATCATGCACTCGTCTTGTTGACTGACGAATATTTAAAAGGTGGCAGACCTTACGAGTATCGTTTGTGGAATACAAATCACCGATCATTATTTATTTATACAGTTATATGACTTGACTCACGCTTATTCCTTCGAACATCTCTTTTAAAAGGTTTAACTGTTGAGCAAATATTTGCACAAATAAGTCAGCTAATTTGTCCAGGTATATACATCATGTAACAAAAACCCTGTCCGATCCAATAAAGGCGTATTTAACATACGTACTAGAAAAAGTTGTAAAAAAATGTAACTCATAAAAACAAAAAGTTATAGATTTTTTATTTTTGTAAAATATGCGAAATTTAACACTAAATATGGGATTTTCATAAGTTGACAAGACTCCACCGGCCGGCGAAATCTTTTCATTTTTACCTATTTTTATTACAAACGATACCGCCCTGCACTAGCCGCGCTGTAGGCACTCTGTCTCGCTCAGGCGGCGTCTTTTAAACGAAACAGTAGGTGAACTTTGTCGAGCGCTCAGTGTTGCCTTTGATAAGTTATCTTTTATTTTTAAATTAATTATTTTCAATGGGGACAAATAATTATCTCGTATCCATTAAATGATTACGTATATGTGTACGCAGTATGATACCAAGTAATACCCTTCAGGATCGGGCAGGGTTTTTGTTACATGCTGTATTCTTTGTTCTTTTTGGCCGGAAGTATGATTATTGTTTATTATTTTTAATGCAACATCAGTTATATTATTTTCTGCCTTTGTTACGCTGTTAAAGTCTTATACCTATATATATTTTTATATACTACTGCTATTTTTCGTTCTATCAATTATACTAACTTTTAAGAAGACTTACACTCTAACCACGCTTCTTATGGATACTATTTCAAATGCACAGGTAGAAAAAATGTTATGGCATAATATAATATGTATAAAACTTAACTTAATATTGATCTAGGCAGGGATCTGAGTATTATATAGATAGTATAAAATCTTAAAATCTAAATTACCAAACCAAGGCAGAGCCATTAGACATCAATTTACTTATAAGCTAGCACACCAAACCCCGTGATGAAACCAAATTACATAATATTTTAAGATTGTAATGCTGTTCGCTATAACAAGACATCAATTATTTTACATTATGTTGGTCCTTTGAATCGATTATATTTCCTTTTTTACAAACAATGTGTAAATACGTTTCGATTTATTTTATTTACAACTATTATTTAGTTTACCTACTGGCTGTTTCTTTGAGCCTAATCAAGCTTTTGACTGGGGTTAAGAGATGAAATGGATGAAATATTATAATCTTGATTTTAAATCTCGATATATTTTGATCACAAAATATCTCCTCAAGCACTCGGCTAATAAACCCATTTCATATCATATATATCCGTAAGCCCAGTATACAAATACAGAGGAGTTCCCTGGGGTGTATCTTAGGACCAATACTAAATGACGAAAAATGTTCGCGGATTTAAAATAAAAATAATTTTACAATCAGTAATTGGTACTTATGCACATATTATTGCAGCTAGATCAGGTTGAAACATCCTACCTAGTAGGCCGTACACAGTCCTTAACTTGACACAAACGAGTTTTTAGAAAAAAATCGGCTTTCATCGTCGCCTCTGTCACGTATACCTGTGGTTATATCTTTCTAAATCCCGATGGACCATATTATTGCCTTGGTACTGTATGGGTGCATTCACATAGAAAGCAGGCAAAAGGAGCCGGTGGGCCAGAATTGGTCGGATCAGGCAGTTTTCATAATATTTGTCGAGCGGTAAGAACTAGCGTTAACAAGCGCTGAAAAACTCCGATCCTGAGGCTCTAGCGATTGTGGAAATGCCAAAATGAAAGGGGTTGATCACGTGTCGTTTCGATAGGCTTGTCAATCCCATACATTTTTGTCTATTTATCAATCACTAGCGCGACGATTTCGTTGATAGAATGTCACTCGTCTGTCGTCGTTTAGCGTCGGTTAATGCTGATTTTTGCAGGTGCTTGGCACCGGCTACCAGCATTCTACGTGAATGCACCTTATGAGACTAGCTAACACTACATTATCTTGTTCTTCAGTTATTAGACATTCCCTGTCTTTGGCTTGGGTTTGGACCAGAGCTTGAAGTTGGGTTGCGGTAACTCCTTGCAGTCTACCAGTGGGTTGGTAGCACTAGCGGCTTCCATGACCCTGGGTTGCGCCTGGTCGAGTAGGTCTTCGTTTGCGCATATTACTCCAGCGAGAGTGGTTTTGCGGATTTCTGTTAGTTGTTCTGTGGCAGAAAGAAACAATTATTACTAGAAGTATTTTGAACTCTTAAAATTTTGCTTATTAAGTTGAATAGAAACATCATTGTCATCTCTCATTTCTACATACATTTGGGGTGAATTTAGATGTGCGGATGAAAAGACGTACTGTGTCACCACACGTATTTTCTTCCGTACATCTTTAATAGCATCAGGTGAGATTGTGGCCAAACGCGAGCCACATTGATAAAAAATAAAAAATATTACCGTTTATTTCATTTACTTTATTTCGTCCTAGGCGTTTGATGCAATGAAAAGATAAAACCTACCAAATACGAAAATAGATTGATGGAGATTTTTTTATAAAAAAAATATTTGAGTGATACTGTGATGGCACAAAACACAGCAGTAAATGCTTTTCAAATCATTAGGCATAACAAATATAAAAAAAATATTAATAATTTCTTACCCAAAGTAAATCCGATGGTAGCATCCGAGCTCTCATACCAGAAGCGGTCTCCGACCTTGAGCCTGAGGAACTGGTCGGCGATGAGGCAGCTGAGCGTGGGGCCCAGCAGCCGACCCTTGGGGTCCTCGGCCAGTGCACCCGAGTATAGGTCGATGTCGTCGACGGAACTGAAATAGAAAGATTATATTTATAGATAGTTCATGGTGGACATCCCATCCATATGCACAAAGCGTTTTGAGAACACATTCATTGTGCGTACAGCTAGGGAGTGGAATTCCCTCCCGTTGTCACTTGTAATGATGTAATCAAAACTTTTAATACTTTAAATGTTAAAAAGACTGCAGATCTATGGGGTAATTCTGTTGACGTTGCTAGGTCTATTATAGACATTGTAGCACCTACTTTAGCAGTAATCTTTAATAATTGTATAGATTGTGGTGAGTTTCCTGATCTAATGAAATATAGTAAAATTATACCATTGTTTAAATCGGGTAGTACATCAGACCCTACTAATTATAGACCTATATCAGTGCTACCTACTTTTAGTAAAATTTTTGAGAAAATTATTTTAGATCAAATTCAAAGATATTTTAATAAACACAAATTATTACACAACAAACAGTTTGGTTTCACAAAGGGTCGTTCAACAACTGATGCTGGTGTTGAACTTTTGGGACACATTTATAATGCATGGGAAGATAAATGCGATGCGTTGGGCATTTTTTGCGATTTGTCTAAGGCTTTCGATTGCGTTCTCCATGATACATTGATCAGGAAGCTGCACTACTACGGAGTCCGGGGCGCCTCTCTGGATCTTCTTACTTCATACTTGGGTAATAGGATTCAGAGAGTTGATGTGAACGGCAAAAGGTCTTCCGGGTCTGTAGTCAGAATGGGGGTTCCTCAAGGCTCAATTCTGGGTCCTTTTTTGTTTCTAATCTATATCAACGACTTGCCTTACCTCATAAAGGATAAACATGATATAGTGCTGTTTGCAGATGACACTTCACTTTTATTTAAACTCAAACGTCAGCAGGTGGTTGTTGATAATGTAAATAATGCTCTTTCAACTGTAGTTAACTGGTTTAATGTCAATAATCTTCTCCTTAACGAGAAAAAAACAAAATGCATAAAGTTCACATTACCCAATGTAATACAAGTGAACACTAGTGTGTCAATAAAGGGTGAAGAGTTGAAACCCGAGGATTCCACAGTGTTCTTAGGTTTAACTTTGGATGCGCAGCTTCAGTGGAGCCCCCATATAGATAAACTGTCCAAAAAACTTAGCTCTGCAGCATACGCCGTAAGGAAAATTCGTGGTTTAACTGATTTAGAGACAGCTCGTTTAGTATACTTTAGTTATTTTCATAGTGTGATGTCGTACGGCATTCTGTTGTGGGGAAATGCCGCCGATATTCAGACAATTTTTGTTTTACAGAAAAGGGCTATTCGTGCAATTTATAAATTAAGTCCCAGACACTCCCTCAGAGACAAATTTAAAGAGATTAATATTATGACTGTTCCCTCTCAATATATTTATGAGAATCTCATGTATGCACATAAAAATATTAATCTGTTTAAAAGATACAGTGATATCCATAGCATAAATACTAGGAACAAACACAAATTTATTGTACCAAAAACCAGGCTCAAGAAAAAAATAGGTGGTTCGTTTAGATGTCAATGTATACGTTTCTATAATAAACTTCCTAGCCAAATTCAAGAACTAAGCATAAATAAATTTAAATCATTTATTAAACGTAAGCTATGCCAGAAAGCTTTTTACACAATTAATGACTTTCTTGAGGACAAAAAGGCGTGGGATTGAGCTGCTTCAATGATATACATGAGCCATTGTTTTCATATGTACTACTTACTGATGAAAAATTTTTTATATATATATTTTTTTTTTAATATTCGTTTTTGACATGAATACTTGTATAGTATTGCATTATATTTTTTATTTTATTTTTTTATTGACATTTTATTATTATTATTATTTTTTTTGACTTGAATACTTTGTTAAGTATTATATTTATTTTTATTTTTTGATTGACATATTATGATTACTATTTTGTTTGACACAAATATTTACTTTGTAAAGTATTATATTTTTATTTTTTTTTGATTACTTAATTATTGTAAATGTGAGGACTATGTGGGTTATTATTATTATTTTCTCCTCCTTTTTACAGTAATTTTCAACGTTGTCTGACAGTTTGAGTACTTTTGCGGCCTACCCAAATGTCTTTTCTTTGGTATTGTTCGTCATGTCATTGAGCTCCTTAGTGGTTTTTAAGTTGAGCTATTCGACTATTGACAAATGCTTGCACTGACTGGACAGGTCCACTCAAATATGTTTGGTTCTTTCTTCAAAAGACCACTACAGACACTAAGCTGCATGGTCCTCATATAGAATAATGTGAATGCGAGAACTATGTATGTCGTTATATTCATGTAGATTTTATGATTGTCTGGCAGTTTGAGTATTTTTTACGGCCTACTCAAATGTCCTTACTTTGGTATTGTTCGTCGGTTCGTTGAGCACCTCAGAGTTCTGAGTTGAGCTTCGCGATGACTGACAAATGCTTGCACTGTCTGGACAGGTCCACTCGAATTCGTGTGTTGCTTTCTTCATAAAGCTCATCCCAGACATAAACGTACATGGTTCTCATAGGATCTAACCAGTCCACATTGTATGGATTTGAACACTAAAAGAGACTTTGACCTCTGAGTTTGTTTCGGTGTTTCTTCTCAGGGTAGTCAGCTAGGAAACACCGGCCTCATCTAGCTTAAACTGACAAAAAAACATTGACGTGTAAAAGTGTTCCTTGTAACCTATTTACTGAATAAACATCATTTATCATTTATCATTTATCATTTATCCCGGAATCTGTGTTTCTTGATAGCTACAACCTGGGAGTCTTTAAGTCAAGAGTGAATAGGTTACTTCTAGGTAAGCGTGGTCCATCTTCGACCATCCTTTGTACTAACTAGAATTTTTGGGCCTTCGATTGGAAGACTAGACTCAATTATTTCTACGATCATCTTCTAAAGATAGTTAAAAGCTTCAATCTGTCTATCGAGTAAAAAGTGAGTCTTACTAATCTGGAAAATTTAAGTAGAACTATTGTGTATTTCTGAATTAGCTTACTGTAAAGTCCCCGGAACGTAGAGACCAGAACGAGAAACAGAAAAAAGAGAATAATAAAGGTCAAAATGGCAATTTTGATTCAAAACCCAACTTTCTACCTTTCATTTACTTGTAAATCAGATCCCACTAAGCGAGGACTGAGCGAACATTTGATTCAGATCAGTGAAGTTTCTTCAGACAAAATTGATAATACTATAGCCCCAGAACGCCATGGATTTAACCAAAAAAACTATGTAGAAATCTACTTACTTATAAATCTTACAGATCCTGCTGAGCGAGGAGTCGTCAAACATCTGGTTCAGGTCGGTAAAGTTCTTCGGCCGGGACAGCCCGCAGTGTTCCCTCCACTGCGGGTAGGAAGGAAGGCCATGGTCTCTTCCTCTCTGTATGTTGAGAGACACCAGGTCGAGGCCGCAGGGACCTGGCTTGGTGTCGTTGGCTGTTGAGCTGTTCGCGTCAATGGGCTTTTCGAATAGGTGGTTGCTTAGCTGAAAAAAGGATATGTTTTTTAGGAAGGCGTGAAGAAAGCCTATTAGTCTTTGCCGTAATGCGGTACCCAAGGACCAAAATGGTTCAGCTTTAGGTCTTGTTTGATATTGCTAGCTATAAGTTAACGACGAATAGACTATAAATAACTAAGTTTTTCTAGGTCGCTTCCTAATACTAAACTAAGATGTTGGAGCACGTTTGAAGTAACTAATACAGCCTTGACCTGAGAACTAGCTACCTCAGTAGTTACATGCGGGTCTAAAACATATGTACACGAGCGTGTCCATGGCGGAGGAGACGGCGTCCTTGGGTCCCTTGCGTGTGTACAGAGTGAACGGGTTGAACAGCATCTGTTCTTACCTCAGTAGTAACATGCGGGTCCACAGTATGCACGAGCGTGTCCATGGCGGAGGTGACGGCGTCCTTGGGTCCCTTGCGTGTGTACAGAGTGAACGGGTTGAACAGCATCTGTTCTTACCTCAGTAGTAACATGCGGGTCCACAGTATGCACGAGCGTGTCCATGGCGGAGGTGACGGCGTGCTTGGGTCCCTTGCGTGTGTACAGAGTGAACGGGTTGAACAGCATCTGTTCTTACCTCAGTAGTAACATGCGGGTCCACAGTATGCACGAGCGTGTCCATATCGGAGGTGACGGCGTCCTTGGGTCCCTTGCGTGTGTACAGAGTGAACGGGTTGAACAGCATCTGTTCTTACCTCAGTAGTAACATGCGGGTCCACAGTATGCACGAGCGTGTCCATGGCGGAGGTGACGGCGTCCTTGGGTCCCTTGCGTGTGTACAGAGTGAACGGGTTGAACAGCATCTGTTCTTACCTCAGTAGTAACATGCGGGTCCACAGTATGCACGAGCGTGTCCATGGCGGAGGTGACGGCGTCCTTGGGTCCCTTGCGTGTGTACAGAGTGAACGGGTTGAACAGCATCTGTTCTTACCTCAGTAGTAACATGCGGGTCCACAGTATGCACGAGCGTGTCCATGGCGGAGGTGACGGCGTCCTTGGGTCCCTTGCGTGTGTACAGAGTGAACGGGTTGAACAGCATCTGTTCTTACCTCAGTAGTAACATGCGGGTCCACAGTATGCACGAGCGTGTCCATGGCGGAGGTGACGGCGTCCTTGGGTCCCTTGCGTGTGTACAGAGTGAACGGGTTGAACAGCATCTGTTCTTACCTCAGTAATAACATGCGGGTCCACAGTATGCACGAGCGTGTCCATGGCGGAGGTGACGGCGTCCTTGGGTCCCTTGCGTGTGTACAGAGTGAACGGGTTGAACAGCATCTGTTCTTACCTCAGTAGTAACATGCGGGTCCACAGTATGCACGAGCGTGTCCATGGCGGAAGTGACGGCGTCCTTGGGTCCCTTGCGTGTGTACAGAGTGAACGGGTTGAACAGCATCTGTTCTTACCTCAGTAGTAACATGCGGGTCCACAGTATGCACGAGCGTGTCCATGGCGGAGGTGACGGCGTCCTTGGGTCCCTTGCGTGTGTACAGAGTGAACGGGTTGAACAGCATCTGTTCTTACCTCAGTAGTAACATGCGGGTCCACAGTATGCACGAGCGTGTCCATGGCGGAGGTGACGGCGTCCTTGGGTCCCTTGCGTGTGTACAGAGTGAACGGGTTGAACAGCATCTGTTCTTACCTCAGTAGTAACATGCGGGTCCACAGTATGCACGAGCGTGTCCATGGCGGAGGTGACGGCGTGCTTGGGTCCCTTGCGTGTGTACAGAGTGAACGGGTTGAACAGCATCTGTTCTTACCTCAGTAGTAACATGCGGGTCCACAGTATGCACGAGCGTGTCCATGGCGGAGGTGACGGCGTCCTTGGGTCCCTTGCGTGTGTACAGAGTGAACGGGTTGAACAGCATCTGTTCTTACCTCAGTAGTAACATGCGGGTCCACAGTATGCACGAGCGTGTCCATGGCGGAGGTGACGGCGTCCTTGGGTCCCTTGCGTGTGTACAGAGTGAACGGGTTGAACAGCATCTGTTCTTACCTCAGTAGTAACATGCGGGTCCACAGTATGCACGAGCGTGTCCATGGCGGAGGTGACGGCGTCCTTGGGTCCCTTGCGTGTGTACAGAGTGAACGGGTTGAACAGCATCTGTTCTTACCTCAGTAGTAACATGCGGGTCCACAGTATGCACGAGCGTGTCCATGGCGGAGGTGACGGCGTCCTTGGGTCCCTTGCGTGTGTACAGAGTGAACGGGTTGAACAGCATCTGTTCTTACCTCAGTAGTAACATGCGGGTCCACAGTATGCACGAGCGTGTCCATGGCGGAGGTGACGGCGTCCTTGGGTCCCTTGCGTGTGTACAGAGTGAACGGGTTGAACAGCATCTGTTCTTACCTCAGTAGTAACATGCGGGTCCACAGTATGCACGAGCGTGTCCATGGCGGAGGTGACGGCGTCCTTGGGTCCCTTGCGTGTGTACAGAGTGAACGGGTTGAACAGCATCTGTTCTTACCTCAGTAGTAACATGCGGGTCCACAGTATGCACGAGCGTGTCCATGGCGGAGGTGACGGCGTCCTTGGGTCCCTTGCGTGTGTACAGAGTGAACGGGTTGAACAGCATCTGTTCTTACCTCAGTAGTAACATGCGGGTCCACAGTATGCACGAGCGTGTCCATGGCGGAGGTGACGGCGTCCTTGGGTCCCTTGCGTGTGTACAGAGTGAACGGGTTGAACAGCATCTGTTCTTACCTCAGTAGTAACATGCGGGTCCACAGTATGCACGAGCGTGTCCATGGCGGAGGTGACGGCGTCCTTGGGTCCCTTGCGTGTGTACAGAGTGAACGGGTTGAACAGCATCTGTTCTTACCTCAGTAGTAACATGCGGGTCCACAGTATGCACGAGCGTGTCCATGGCGGAGGTGACGGCGTCCTTGGGTCCCTTGCGTGTGTACAGAGTGAACGGGTTGAACAGCATCTGTTCTTACCTCAGTAGTAACATGCGGGTCCACAGTATGCACGAGCGTGTCCATGGCGGAGGTGACGGCGTCCTTGGGTCCCTTGCGTGTGTACAGAGTGAACGGGTTGAACAGCATCTGTTCTTACCTCAGTAGTAACATGCGGGTCCACAGTATGCACGAGCGTGTCCATGGCGGAGGTGACGGCGTCCTTGGGTCCCTTGCGTGTGTACAGAGTGAACGGGTTGAACAGCATCTGTTCTTACCTCAGTAGTAACATGCGGGTCCACAGTATGCACGAGCGTGTCCATGGCGGAGGTGACGGCGTCCTTGGGTCCCTTGCGTGTGTACAGAGTGAACGGGTTGAACAGCATCTGTTCTTACCTCAGTAGTAACATGCGGGTCCACAGTATGCACGAGCGTGTCCATGGCGGAGGTGACGGCGTCCTTGGGTCCCTTGCGTGTGTACAGAGTGAACGGGTTGAACAGCATCTGTTCTTACCTCAGTAGTAACATGCGGGTCCACAGTATGCACGAGCGTGTCCATGGCGGAGGTGACGGCGTCCTTGGGTCCCTTGCGTGTGTACAGAGTGAACGGGTTGAACAGCATCTGTTCTTACCTCAGTAGTAACATGCGGGTCCACAGTATGCACGAGCGTGTCCATGGCGGAGGTGACGGCGTCCTTGGGTCCCTTGCGTGTGTACAGAGTGAACGGGTTGAACAGCATCTGTTCTTACCTCAGTAGTAACATGCGGGTCCACAGTATGCACGAGCGTGTCCATGGCGGAGGTGACGGCGTCCTTGGGTCCCTTGCGTGTGTACAGAGTGAACGGGTTGAACAGCATCTGGTGTAAGTGGGTGTACTGGATCGTGCCTGTGCTCTTGTCTGTGTTGTGCATTAGACCCTACAACAAGAATAAGAATGGTATATCGTTATATTGGTATCAGACATATTATTGATATTGTGGTAGATAGGTTTAGATATAGGTATGAGATCAAAAATAATGTAGAGAGTACTTAAGCATAGTTGGTAGTTAAATATGATAACAATAATTAAGAAGCTGGTTCAAATAGAGACATAGATGGATTGAATACTATTTATTGTACAACACTACAAATAACAAATAGGTAATATGCATGATATTTTTTTATTTGTTCAATTTAAGTCTTATTAACCATAGTGAACAAATATGGAGGAATTTTTAAAATATCATCATCAGCGACGAAGTTATAAAGCTTTAAAGTTGATAATTAGAAAGAGAAGTCCGACGAGTTCTTTGACGTCAAAGAACATGACGCCCATACAACTGCCATAGAAAACAGCGTTTTCGAGAGAGGGACAGATATATTTGTTTAAAATTGTTATATCTCGTTTAATTTTCGATCATTTTTGATTTTGCTTTCACGGTTCGTACTTTATTTTAGTATATTCATCGATAAACCGGTTAGATAACAAATATTTTTTTCATGCATATCCATATTGGCACTTAGAAAATTAGAGCTTTTTCAATTCCTGTTAGACATCCAACGCATTTTACATGGAGTCAAGCCTGATGATTAAATACTACTAGAGTTTCAGTAAGAGAAAGCCACTTAAACGAAGCAGAATCCAAGGAGTTTTGGAACTTTTAAGACCAAGCCTGAGATCGAGAACAGTTTTTAAGAAACTGAGTGATCCATTCCACTATATGGATGTTTCCTGGCTATGAAAATAAAAATTCGAGTTAGTCTGCAAGTTAAATTATCAAAAAATATTGGACACGTATCTGCTTAACCAAACCAATACAAAATAACAAAGAGAAAACGCACCAAAGTTCAGGAGTGGGGGCTTGTTACGTCACTTCTAGGTAAAAACTGTAGCGCGGCGTGACGTCACGCGAAATTTCAACGCACTGTATCGTTCTCATTTTTTATTTATGTGACAAAAGAAAAAATACATGTCCAATATTTTTTGCTAATCTAACTGACTACCCTATTAAGACATTGTCTTACCGGCAGCAAGGTGTGTGCGAATCTGAAGACGGCAGAAGCAAAGTGGTTGGCGATGGAGGGGTCCACGGTGGGGTCGTACACGTCGGCGTAGCCTTCCTCCTGCACCGTCAGGTTCAGGGCCCACATCACGTCCGTACCTGAGGAACACAAGCATATACTGTCTTCATCAACGTCCTCCTATCCTTATCTCAATTCCACTCCTTCTTCTTCTTTTTGGATCGATGGTTTCCTAATTTTTTAAATACTTTGGACCCAGAAGCTGGTTCACATTCATTGCAGCGTCTGTAGCGTTCATCAGGTCCTCCTTGGTGCAGGTGTATGGGCACTTGGGGCATTCCAGTATGTGAGTCATGTTCTGGACGGGTCTATATAACTCAATTTGGCCAAGTTGTATTTGTTTATCCCAATTGATTGGCCGTCATCTCAAGTCATCTCCTTTCTATCTTTTGTTTCTTTGATATTCTTTTTTACACCTTTACAACTATCCACATTTTCGAAACATTCACAAGCACGTTCAACAATATTAACTCTCATTCTGCCTTCTCTTACCTCATGTGTCTCAGGGTTTTTCTCTTCCGTTCTCCCATTAGTTGTAACTTTATCAATCAGTCCCTTTTAATTTAAATCCTCTCTGACAAAATATTTCCTTTGATCTCTTTCCTCTCCATCTTTCATAAACATTAAAAAATCACTTTCTAAATTCTTCTGCACACATAATGTGATCGGATTCAATCTGAAGAGTTAATGCGATGTAGTGTGCTATCTAAAAGTCCGGGAGGCTGTTTATGTAAATATAGCTATATCATCAATAACTGCCCAACTATCGAGCAGTCATTGCGTTTTGCTCTTGTAAGTGTAGCGACATCTATGTCGCCACATACGAACTAAACACACAAATCCTGCATCGCGAAAGCAGAGTTCTCGGCGCGATTTGAACATATACAACAGTCCGACATCAACCCTCGGGCAGTTGCCCGGACCAGACACAACACCCGTCTGCGAGAAGGATCCTCCCGCATCAATGGTGGTTTGTGGGACTTTACACCCTGTTCCGCTCACCTCCAAATACCTAATAAGGGTGCCGATACTTTTTAACCGACATCCAAAAAGGAGGAGGTTCTCAATTCGGATGTTTATATATATACATATTTTTTTTATGTATGTATGGATAATTTCGTCATATAAAAACTTTTTTACAAGAAATACAACCAACTCTAAAAATTACAAAATAACTATTTTCGGAAGTCGGTGTCAAATAACGAAGAAACAAAATACAAGGTGTAACGGAAAGGTGTGGTCATATTTTAAGAGCAGGGTTCTGCCCATGGAATTGAACAACTATCTCTAAGAAAAAATAGAAAATGCCCAAAAAAAAATTTTCATTTTCCATATAAAGTTAACATCAGCTGATCGATCAATATTTGTATGGGAGGTAATTTTTTTTTTTTTTAATTTCCTCGGCTTTTGTTTTAGAAAGTTGTTCATATCGATGGGCAGATGTATGTGTTCTTAAAATATGACCACACCTTTCCGTTACACCCTGTATAAACACCATATTTTTCACTTTTTAGTTGTTGTACCCCAGAAGTAAAACTAAATATTTAAAGTTATGCCCGAATGGATAACCCCAATAACATGGCATTTGAACATTTGGAGACAACCAAAACGTCATCTGTGTATACATATTTTTTGTTTATGTTGATTATTTCAAAAAGTGCTGAATCAATTTCAATAAAATTTATATGGGATCACCTCTGAAGTATGACCTACCAAACAAAAAAAGAATCATCAAAATCGATTCGGAAATGGCGGAGATATCGCGTAACAAACTAACAAAAAAAAAAAAACGCAGACGAATTGAGAACTTTTTTGAAGTCGGTTAAAAACGGATTAGCAAAATTCTTTTTTTTGTTCAAAAGGGGTTTATTCCGGGTGATGATGATGAGTTTCAGAGACAGCCACGGAACTCTTAAAAAAATGACAGCAAATCTGTGATTGCTTCTATCGCATAAATATGCAATGTTAACACAATCTAATGGGAAATCACAACTAAAAAGTGAAAAATAAAAACATTATATTAAGTTATTTTGCACTTTTTTTGTTTTTTTTGGGAGTCGGTTCTATTTTTAACCGACTTCTCAATTTGTCTGTATGTTTTTTTTTTTTTTGTATGTATGTTACGCGATTTCTCCGTCAGTTGTGAACCAATTTTCAAAATTCTTTTTCTTTTATCTGAAAGAATATACTCCCGAGGTGGTCCCATATAAATTTTATCGAAATTGCTTCACCGCGTTTTGAGAAACTGAACAAAAACGGAAAATACGTGTATTTCGATGATGTTTTGGTGTTCTCCAAATGTTTAAATTCCACGTTCCATTATATTGGGGTTTTTAGTTCTGGGGTATAGCAACTAAAAAATGAAAAATAAAAAGCTTTTTTACAAAAAAAAAAAACAACCGACTTCCAAAAAAAAAAATACACTAAAAATTCATAAATAACTTTAATTTCGGAAGTCGGTGTCAAATAACGAAGAAGTAAAATACAAACACCGACTGCCGAAATTAAAGTTATTTATGAATTTTTAGTGTATTTTTTTTTGGAAGTCGGTTGTTTTTTTGTAAAAAAGTTTTTTTTTTGTAAAAAAGTTTTTATCTATAGATCGGATCACATTCTGTGCGGAGATTTGCAGAAGTTTCTTCCTTATCATGTTGAATGTTACCAAGTATACTAGGCAGGAACTCGGAGTAGGTGATGTGCTGCATCTGCGCGCCCACGACCTTCCTGGTCTCCTGGAACACCGTGTCGTCGTCCCACAGCGGGTTGTACTTGCGCAGCATCGCCGCCAGTCTGTTGTGCTGCCGCGCCCAGATCAGGTGCATCGTCGTCAGGTGGAGGTTCTCGTTGGCTCGGTCGTCTCCTGAGGAACAAATGTAGAAAAGGCTAGTGAACTAAAGTGTATCCAAAGTGTGTTTAGTGTCCTCAACTAATTAATAATAAAATAATAATAATAATAAATATTCTACAACTATCACACAACGCCATCTAGTCCCAAGCTAAGCAGAGCTTGTGTTATGGGTACTAGACAACTGATAAACATACTTAGGTATATATTTCTAAATACATAAATATTATAGATAAATTACACCCAGACACAGAACAAATGATCGTGCTCATTACACAAACATTTGTCCTGGGTGGGAATCGAACCCACGACCTCCGGCATAGCAGTCAGGGTCACAAACCACTAGACCAACAGGACCTAACCTAACCTAACATATAAGTTTAGGCATAAACTTAAAAAACCGGCCAAGAACGATTCGGACTCTCTCAAAGTATCAACATCATCATCATCAGCCTTTTAATGTCCCACTGCTGGGGTACAGGCTTCCTCTCTGTGAGAAGGTGTGGGCCGTTATCCACCACGCGGGCCCAATGCGGATTAGTGGATGTCACATGTCTTCGATTTTTTTTCTCAAAGTATATATTTTAAAATTATGTGAAAATATATTCGAGACC
Organism: Polia nebulosa; assembly: GCA_951329385.1. Lineage (NCBI taxonomy): Eukaryota > Metazoa > Arthropoda > Insecta > Lepidoptera > Noctuidae > Polia > Polia nebulosa. The sequence goes on along the minus strand of OX589588.1, from coordinate 2,375,268 downwards.
CTCACAATGTGCTTTCATTTGATATGTTGCATGACAGTTTGAAAAACTTTGATTTTTAAATATCCGATTTTCACCCCAAAAGTGACCCCTATATTTCAAATTAATTTATTTAGGGTACACGTCCGTATTTGGGTCACAGATATTTATTTATTTATTAAAACTTCATGCAACACAAATGTACAAAGGCGGACTTAATGCCTTAGGCATAGTCAACCAAGGGTGGTGGAGAGATAACATGGCAGGTGCATAAACTGGAAAAAAAAATAATACTAAGACGAAAATAATTACAAAAGTATATATATAGTTAAAATAAACACACGAGTGATCCTATAAGGGTTCCGTTTTTTCATTCGAACTTTCAAAAACAGGTCTGTATTCCGATACAGACCTAGTTTTTGACTAAACTACGCTCGTCGATGCATTTGACGCATTTTGAGTTCATTTCTGTATCCTATTTTACAATTTCTCCTTGGAAATTGGCTTTTCCTAAAAACGGTATTGAAAACAATAGCTACTTCGTCAGGTATTAAGGTAACGAATTTGTTACATTCATTACAATCATCAAAACAAAGATTAAATCATTAAAAAAAATGTAGATTTGGGAATCATGTCCTGTTCCCTTAACATACCTGACTCGAAGCAGTACCGTCCCTTAGCGTTCATCTCGACGGTGTTACAGCTGTCGTTAGGGTCAGTGGAAGGTGGCAGGAGCTGGGTGGTTCCTATCTTCAGCATGCGCAGCTGACCTCCTATAAAGGATCTCAGGGAATCACTGCGAGTTTCCGCGAAACCATACACTGTTGATGCATCTATGAAAGCTGTGGCCTGGTTTAGCTGTTCGCGAGGACCTGGAACATCGACAATTTAACATGTTTAAATAACAGAAACAGAAAAGATTGGGGAGACATCTTTGAGACAATGCATTCATTGAATCTACAAGTCATTATAACTACAACTAGTCATTACAACTGGTCATTATAACTACAACTAGTCATTATAACTACAACTAGTTATCACAACTACAACTAGTCATTATAACTACAACTAGTTATTATAACTACAACTAGTCATTTCAACTAGTCATTATAACTACAACTAGTCTTTACAACTAGTCGTTATAACTACAACTAGTTATCACAACTACAACTAGTCATTACAACTAGTTATTATAACTACAACTAGTCATTATAACTACAACTAGTCATTACAACTAGTTATTACAACTAGTCATTACAACTAGTCATTATAACTACAACTAGTTATCACAACTACAACTAGTCATTACAACTGGTTTTTATAAACACAACTAGTCATTATAACTACAACTAGTTATCACAACTACAACTAGTCATTACTACTAGTTATTATAACTACAACTAGTCATTAAAACTGGTCATTATAACTACAACTAGTCATTATAACTACAACTAGTTATCACAACTACAACTAGTCATTATAACTACAACTAGTTATTAAATTACAACTAGTCATTATAACTACAACTAGTTATTATAACTACAACTAGTCATTTCAACTAGTCATTATAACTACAACTAGTTATCACAACTACAGCTAGTCATTATAACTACAACTAGTTATCACAACTACAACTAGTCATTACAACTACAACTAGTCATTATAACTACAACTAGTTATCACAACTACAACTAGTCATTACAACTGGTTATTATAACTATAACTAGTCATTATAACTACAACTAGTTATCACAACTACAGCTAGTCATTATAACTGCAACTAGTTATCACAACTACAACTAGTCATTACAACTAGTTATTATAACTACAACTAGTCATTATAACTACAACTAGTTACCACAACTACAACTAGTCATTACAACTGGTTATTATAACTATAACTAGTCATTATAACTACAACTAGTTATCACAACTACAACTAGTCATTACAACTAGTTATTATAACTACAACTAGTCATTATAACTACAACTAGTTACCACAACTACAACTAGTCATTACAACTGGTTATTATAACTATAACTAGTCATTATAACTACAACTAGTCATTACAACTACAACTAGTCATTATAACTAAAACATTCAACGTACCAAAATGACAAGTTGGAGCTGGAGCCGATCTGACGAACTCCATACAGGTGATGTTGTAGTCCTGGTAGAAGGGGTCGTCCTCGTCCAGACGCACCGGGAAGCACTCCGGGTGCGGCAGCTGGGACAAGTCGCAGCACGACAGGGCGGTGCCGTTCTGACCTGGAAAGAGAGTTAAAGAGAGATACTCGTAAGTTAGGAATCACTGGATCTATTTGAATTTAAGAAACTTCAGAATTTTACGAGAGAGACAGTTATTGCCTTGCTCTTGAAGTGTGTTTTCACAGGGTTAGTAATTCTAAGGAATTTGGCTCAAGGCACTACCATAAACTGGAAAACGTCCAGTGGTATCGTGATAAGACCCGGGCAAATATAGTGAAAGGAGTTTACCGGCTTCATGCAGAATTGTGTCGCACTTGCTAAAGGTCTAGAGGAGTGGGTGGGCAAGCGTGCTCTATCTTCGACCACATCATCGCTTACCATCAGGTGAGATAGTACGACTCCACTCCCCTCTACGACTACACGCCAACTCCTGGTAGACTAAAAAGTCGTCAGAGTTTCTTGCGATCTACACAGTCGAATCCAGGATAGACCACCTAAAGAGAGAATCAAACTGTGGGAAGAGAAGTACCCACCACCTTACGACTTTGCAAAGCAAGTAACTGCAGTGGCCTATATGGAGGGCCCTGAATAGGTTGCGTACCCAAGTGGGCCGCTGCAAGTATAACCTGGCGAAGTGGGGGATCATCGATCCATCTAATACACAGTGCGAGTGCGGTGCTCCTGTTCAAACTATGTCCCAAACGTGCTTTCACCTGCACCCTCGATGAACTGAACAGGGCCTCCGATGCCGCTATAAACGTGGCCACTTACTGGGCCCAAACAGTATAACTACATATTTAAAAATACCACGAAACGAAAAGAAGAAAAAGAAGGTGAGGTAGTGGTCAAACGCGAGCTTATCAATGATAAAAAAAACCTTACGCACCTTTGCTGAGAGCAGTGGCGGTGATGTCGTGGTCTAGGAACTGTCCCCACACGGCCAGCATCACGGTGAAGGCGGAGTCGTGCGCGTAGCTCGGCCGGTGCACGGTGACGCTGACGTCACGAGCGCTGGGTAATGGTGCACCGTCTACTCCTGCGCGAGGGGAGCTGATGCCTAGAAGAAGATGTGCTTTATTTTGAGTATCAAACTCAAAAGAAATATAATCAAACTTGGCTGAGAGCCAGCACTTTTTGAACGTAAAAGTTCTAAATAAAAACAATCCCCCAAAATCTTGCCCCCGTCAACACTTCGTGCTTTAGCTAGGAAGAAGAAAAGGCGCAACAAACTCCCCAGCAACTCATCTGTCTGTTAAGTTGGAATTTGTATAATTGTATGCAGCAATTAACATAACACAAATGTCACTAAATACAGAAAAATAAAAAAATATATCGTCTAAAATTTCAAATAATTTAACAAGATACCAAAAATTAAAAATTTAAATAATCCCAATGCTTAAAAGACAAGCGTACATTTAGAAAACACAAAAGAACGTGTTCAGACCTTGAAACGGCTGAAGCAATTTTGATAAAACATGTCTAAGAACAATCGCCAGAAAACCTGCTTTCAAATAAAAAAATCCGCATTTAAATCGTTTCACTCATTTAAGAGCTACGGTGCCACAGACAGACAGACACACACACAAGGCGGTCAAACTTATTACACCTCGTTTTTGCGTCGGCGGTTAAGAGTTTATGTTACCTCAAATGGCTTAGCATGATCCTCCGTTATGTCGATAATACTGCAGCATTAATTTTGAAATAAATATATGGCAAGGTTGAGGATCAATGTTAAGTATTATAAACCTCAAAAACACGATTCCATGAAATTTTCTCGATAGAAAAAAAATCCAAAGTTACCTCTAAACCGAAAACAATAAACCGCTAGCATTCAAAAAATGCTTAAAATTAGATCATGAAACTTTGCATACTAACTAAACTTACTATAAAGCAGGTCCTACAAGTTTTTTTATTTTTAAATTACCATTATTTTCACAGTAAAAATAAAATACCTAAACTATCACCTAAACTATGCCGTCTTGAAGCTTGTTCCCTGGCGCCCGACGCCCCCGTTCAGTCTCGCTTCGGCTTTCGAACGGGAGGGCTGTGTCGCTTGCGCTCAGAGCACACATTACGCAACAAGACTACGTAAAATACAAATCTTGTAGTACTTATACTTATAGTGTTGGTGCAATGGGAAATAACCGTAATAAAAATAAGAAGCGAAAGGGTTGGCGCAAAGAAACTGGAAAACATGATAAATGTAATGAAGTAAGTATATAGCTACCTATCTACTTACAGTATTAGTGATTACAAACATGTCACGTTTGGTGCAGTGGCAGGTGATTGGCTGCTGCGTTAGGAGTTGCAGGTGTTTCTGCATGTGAAGATTTGTGTTTGTAAACGCACCTTTCATGATTCAGGCGAAATCCAGGTGTCCACTTTTTTTTTATAAAAAATGTGAAAAATGGGTGTCCAGTTTTGTAAAAAGATAAAAAGTTCCCTAAATAGGTTTGTTGTTGTTTTGACAATATACAACAAATAGGTATCTATGTAGTACCTAATTGTTTTTTTTTATAATGTTGCCGACTCCAGGATTTCAACTGAATCGGAGACGGTGCGATTACAAACACAAATCTTCACATTCACAAACGCGCAGATCCGACACAACTATATGTAGGCCATAAAACACTGATCTGTTATTATTATTACTACACATGGCTATATAATTTTGACGGCACGGTTGGCGCAGTGGTTGAGCGTTCGGCTGCTGCGCTGCGTGTCGCGGGTTCGATCCCCGCACGGAACAAATATTTGTATGACCTGCAGATAGTTGTTCCGGGTCTGGGTGTCTTGTGTATGTGAATTTACATGTTTGTGAACGCACCCACGATACAGGAATATTCCTAGTGTGGGGCAACGTTTTTTTAAAAGACAAAATAAAATCAAAAAAAAAATTATCAAGCTACAAATTTCCAGTATAAGCTGATCTCACATTATATAGGAATTCCGTACAATGAGAGGTCAGCTTGTACTGGAAAAGTATCCCTCCACCATCAAATACCAATTCACCAAATTTGTATTTCAATAAAAATGTTGGGTGGGTAATTGTTATTTGTTATGCATAGGGCAAGTCTGCTTCTATGGACGATTTAGTCTTCTTTTGTATATTTTTAGGGTTCCATAGCCAAATCATAAATAAAAATATGTGAGGTCTAGGTAGGTATTTATTTGTCCCGTGTGATTGTTACAGGACCGGACGGACGGAGGTACGACCTCCAAAAACTGTAGAAATAAATTCGGACGAAACACATCTTCATGTGTTACAAAATATATAATTGTAAGTACCTATCTATCATACGTGTGTGATAATCACGAAATTTGCTGTTCCCCCATGGCACTACCGCTTGGTACTAACGCGTATCGGTACTATCACGAAATTGGCGAATTCATGATAAAATTTTCATAATGTTGGACTTTTTAGGGTTCCGTATTATTTTTTCATGTTGACAAAAATATGCTGCCGGGGTCGCGAGTATATTTGAAAGAGAGTTACCGCGGCTCTTGGCACAGGCAACTGAAGGAACAGGGGTGGGTTTTAGTTAGTAAAAGTCTGAGATGGCAGATAAAAAAACAATGTACAGCGATGGTAGCTGTAAAAGTTTAAAACTTTGGCGCAGCCACCAACGCCCATCACGCCAGTCATTGGATGATAACATAACATACCCCAAAAAAAAGTGTTTTATAATGAATGTTGTGTTTTCTTGCAGATCACTAGTACAACCTGAGAACATGAGCTGTTCACTGAATATACACAATCATTGAAATCAAGCGTCCCATTGCAGCATTCAAAACATCTTTGGACGAAGCTAAGATATAGATAAGATAGAAGTAAATTTTTGGAGAAAAACTCAAAACGGACTTGTCGTAAATAAAAAACATCGTTGGTATATACAAGTGCAAGGACAATTACATATCATCGGTACAAAAAAAAAATATTTTCGGAATAAGGTCTAGATGCGACAAAAAGTCGAAATTATAGAAAGATGACCAATATTTCTGAAATGGAACTAAAATTAGAACATTTTTACAAAACATGCATGTTACCTGAGCTATGCAATCTCAGACATGTTCTAACTATGTAAATTAGAGATTTAAGCGATTAAAAATAAATGTTATTTAATTTTGACTATTTTTAATTACTTTGAAAAAAACTTATGGTATTTATCATACCTACCTACGTACCTAGATACATACATACCTACTTACATACCTACCTGCATACTTACCTACTTATCCTACCTATACCTACCTACCTTATATTTATACAAACCTTGTCCTGAGAATCACGAACACAACAAAAAAAGAATTATGCAATTTGGTGAAGTCCTTCGAAAAATATACGCATGTACCTACATTTCGGCGATTCATTCTTATATAGATGCATAATAACTAAGAAAGTGGTAATACAAGGCGAAAGCTACCTATTATAAGATTTTAAAATGGCACAGCGTAAACTTACTACCAAGCCAATGTACCTACAGAACCCTCAGTGCAATGGTGACTCGCACTTGACTAGTTTTTTGTAGCTCTACTGCTACTAAACCGACTCTAAACCACTGCATAAATTCTACAATTTATGTAGTGGTTTAGAATCGATTTTTCTAACATATATGTATGTATATCTAGGTACTTGCATATACCTACAACCTACATAATTACCTACATGCGCAAACGGCTGTCACATAACATACATACACGGCTAAAACTATAAAACGCAAACTTACTACAAAACTAATTGGCGGAACCCACAGCGCAAAGTTGGCTCGCATTTGACTAGTATTTTATAGGAGTAGGTAGGTAAAATAAAATAGTGTGCACGGCTAGACATCACCTATACCGTCCAGTATAAGCTGATCTCGCATTTTATAGGCTTTCCGCACACTGAGAGGTCAGCTTATACTGGAAATTTATCGTTTATAGATACATTGAAATTGTATTTTCGATATAATATATAATTTTATATTCATAAAATTACAAGTTAAAATTAAATTAGATTGATTAATTTATTCCTTAGTACTCGTCCGATAATAGTGTAGTTTACTCTAACGAAATCGCTTCGACCTCAAGGCCGCGCGTGTCGCGTCTCTGCGAGCAAAAGTGTGCGAGCGAGATAAAGAGTGCAGTGGCACGCGGGGAAGTGGGGGCGAAATTAGAATTTGAGCTGAGATGGCATAGGCTCTTAAAAATTAAACTATCCGCCATTTGTAAGATAGCACATTCCCTAAAGGAGAGTAAGTAGGATTCATTATCGAGAGCCTACAGCAGTCCTCTGCTGGACACAGGCCATCGACAGCAGCCTATCAGTAAGTTTCATTTTTAGATGAAAATAGTACAAGACCAACCCGCACTGGTGAATTATGGCCCAGACCCTTTCATAGAGAAGGAGATCGTATTGCAGCAGTTGAAACTCTAAAATCTGATGCCATGCTTATGCAAATAGGTATTTAGAAAATAAGTTTCTGTTTAGGTAAACAATTTATACAACAACAAAAGAAAGAAAGAAAGAAAGAAAGAAAACGAGTTTATAACAACAAACAACAACACACAACAACAACACAACAATTTTATACAACAAGTTCAACATTACCGACGGCAATTTTTTTTATCTATGCTTTCATAATTCAAATATTCTAAAATTGAGATTTTAGAAAAATTGTCTTTTGCTAAGTAGCAGAATTTCCTTATCTTCTAGTAAACCATGACTTACCATCACCATAGTCAGCGGGCAGCACCCTTCTGAACGGAGTCTTGGACACTCCGTACCTTAGCGGATACTCCAGGTTGTTGCACGTGCCGTCCGTAGTCCTGTACCTGGACAGCACGCATGGTGGAGGGTCGTCCAGGCAGTACGGTGGCTCCGGGAAGGAGCCGTTGAGGCGGGGACCCTGACCAGACCCACCGGGGCGCTGGGATATGTCCGTGCTGGAAGTAAGTGTAAGTTTAGTATTGGATAGGTATAATTGATCAAAATCCTTATTCCAGGACTGCTGGAACCGGAACCACATTTTATATGAGAGCTAAAATGTGTTCCATTTCAACTTTGATCATTCGAAATCATTAGGCGTTGTTTTCTGCTAAATGAGAGTGTTGGCACACTGCAGCCGATCCGAATTTCAGAAAAGGCAGTCTGAACTGAATCTAATAGAACAGAATCAACTTTTTTTTATTTTGGCTTCGCACGGTTTGTGCATTTAGCCAGTGTCAAGTTAAGAAAATAATTAGTTTTAGATACAGACTACTGTGACTTTTGCCCGCTAGAATGCAGATGTAATACGACATTCTAATTTCTTTGCAGTATTTGTCAGCAAATGAGTCGAGTCCGCCTCCTCGGCAAGCTTCGCTGAGGTAGTCGATACTTTTTTTTTGTGGGCTGGGAAATCATCCAATGACTTCTCCCGGTCTGGGCTCTGGGGCGGGAGGGCGTGTCAGACTCTTATTGACTAAAACCCACCCCTGTTCCTTCCTGCCCTGAGTGCCCAGGGGCGAGGTAACTCTGTTTCGAATTTATCCTCAACCTCCGGGCAGGCATCGGCCATGGCGGGCCCCGTCCTTAATGCTGAAAACTCTTGTTCGGCGCGCGTGGAACACTACGTTACGCGCCGTCGACTCTCGGGCCTGGTACTGATCGGACGGCGAGCTACCCATTACTCGCCGTCCGCAGGCCCGGGTAGGTAGTCGATACTACGACAAAATTCTCAGATTTATTTTACCGAGATCGCGCCTGTTTCAATGATTCTACATATCGTCCAGTTGCGTAGACACTTGAGACACAAAACCACCAATTTTACAGCACAATATCCATTAGGAATCAATTTGCGAATAATTAAAACAGCCATTGAACTTCACTCGAAAAAATCCCGCCAGAAACGCCTAGAAAAAACTTTATTGTACACACAAGACTCTTCTAAATGAACTTAAAACTATGGACACAATGGCGGTCTTAGCGCTGACAGCGATATCTACCAGACAACCTTTGGATGAACTGAAAGAACTAGAATATGTGTCATAAAGGAACTTAAACGGTATTTGAGATAAGAGGGGGTTGCAGGAATAAACAGAACACTGTAAAGTAATGATAAAATTCATTGTTTGGCAGACAATTATTGAGACATAAACATATATGTATTTGCACGAAAGTCAGAACCATAGTCATATTTGAATTTTAGAATCGTTTAAGCTTATCTGGCTGCACTTCAGATAAATCTACTACCCAATTCGGTATATACAGCGTGTGTCGGAAATGGGTGATCATGTTTTAAATAGGTATTACTTCTGCCCGTGGAAATGAACTACTTTTTTCAAGGAAGCTACAATTCATTCAATCATTTAAAATATGACAACCCATTTAGGTACTTTTTTTTAAATCAAAAGTCATCTAATAATTTTAACCAATCAGGGTGGAGCGGCAGGGCGTGTCATACAGGCTCTTACTGATTAAAACCCATCCGTATTCCTTCAGTTATCTGTACCAGGGTCGCGGTGACTCCTTCAAACACTCCCGCGACCCTGGGAGGAAATATTTGGTACAACGAGCTCTTCGGACTGTTCTGTACGATTGCCGCGCTGGAGCGCATTTTGCAATGTCAAAGAAAATTGAAGCGAGCGTGAGCGGTTTTAAATTGAACATCACATCTAAACGACTAGTCTTATTTTTTTGAAAAAAATATGTGTTATCTTAGACAATTTTCGTCGTAATTTGATCTCAAAATATTTTAAATTATATTTTTTTAGCATAGTGTAATAAATTTGTAAAGTCATGTCTGACGTGGATAAAAAAATAGAAAATCACGCATAAACTATTAAGCATATTTTTATGAAACCTTCACTATTTTAAAGATCATTTAAGTATTTATAATTTAGTCTAAGTGTTTTAGTGTAATACCAGTTGTTTTAAGTGTAAAAAAATAATAATGCGTCTAATTTCGGACAGCGCTCTTTTATGGGCGAGTCCTATTACTAGGTGGACGTATGACGCGTTACGTGAGCTCAGCACAGAACACGCAAGCTAACTTAAGGTCATTGGCAGTTAATAGCGCCTTAAATGTCATATTTAATAATAATAATAAATTCATTTATTTCAGGCTATGAAAGCCCACAAAATTTAAATACAATTTCTACAATAATCAAAATGACATTTTGCTGATACAGTACATTGGGATTATACAGAAACAAATTAAATTAAAAAATGTCAATGAATTAGAATTAAAAATAAAATCAGATCAAATGTCAGTAAGCACAATAAAATAAAATAAGAACAAAATAATTAAATCAAAATAATATCAGTTAAGTTAAGTAACATTAGTCAGTAAGTGAACCATGCAGCAGTGGTTCACGTACTGACAGTCGAAACGTTCAGCAAAAGCGTTCAGGATATGTTGCGGCTGGCCCGCACCCTATTCACCAGGGATGTGCACCGCTTGCGCATGATTGTGTGGAAACAGTCCACACGCGCCTCGGCAAACATCCCCGACGCGCTGCAGAAGCGAGGCAGCCCCAAGAGCACCCTGAACGCGTTGTTATATTGTACACGTAGAGCGCTGTACTGTTTCTGCGTGTAATCCATCCACAGACTGCCAGTATAAAAGGACGTACAAAATGCCCTAAATAGGGCTATTTTGACGCCCCTCGAGCACCGAGCAAATCTGCGGGCTATCATGTTAGCACGAACAGACAGCGCCCTACGCTCCCTTTCAATTTGCATGGTAGCCGCCCGGCTACCGCGATGTACGTTTATATCCGAACGGGTTCATTTATTATTTCAATTCCATCCCAATTAGACATTTGACAACTTCACAATGACTTTAATTTCCATAAACACATTGAAAACTGCGCTCAGGCGCGCCCCGGCCGGAGGAACTCGTCCATTTATTCCTCATTATCGGATTGCATGCAGTGCACAGATAATCACGAGTTAGTTTTATATAAATATTTCTGTAACAAATATACCCAAGGAAGCAAGCAAGGAAGCTTATACAACATGGAAACCGGCTGGAAACTGATATTTCATAGAGCAGCGCAAATCAAATGAAGTGTGAATACTGTCACACATTCTACACAACTTTGTCGTTTTCTCTTGCGAAGAGAAATGTTTCTTACATAAGATTATTTGAGAGTTGAGGTAGATCATGATATCAGAGGTAAAGTCCAAGGCCAAATGAAATTCAATGTTTTCTTATCTGTCTCATCCTGGCTGATCTGTTTCTAATGAATAACAAATGAATGAATATAATAAAACTAGCTTCTGTCGGCGGCTTCGCCCGCGTGGAATAAGTACTGCCGCCATTATAAATTATAGCCTATGTGCTATTCTAGAATATAATCTATATCCGTGCCAAATTTCAACCAGATCCGTTCATTCGTTCTGGCGAGAATGAGTAACAATAACGTCCACCCATCCAAACTTTCCCATTTTTAATCGACTTTGAAAAAAGGAGGAGGTGTTCGACTGTATGTTTATTTTTTTTTTTTAATATTAGTAGAATAATTAATGAATGATGATGTTTCTTCAGTGCCATCATGCTGCCGTTACATTATCCGGATTTTGGAACACATAATTATACTTTCCAATATTTCTGAACTATGTAATAATACTCGTACCAAGTCCCAGATCATTCTACCACCCAACACCTATTTAAGTCCTACGGATCGATATATTTTGGCGGAGTTCGGTAACCTGTGGCCAGTGAGGCGTTCGTGGTGAAGCCAGACCAACGCGGGGATAGTGTTACGTGGTATATACCAGCATAGATGAGCTATCATGTTACCAAGACCGGTATTCGTCCTAATTCCATCTGACACGCGATCGTTTTGACTATAATGCTAATGCAATGAAACCGAAAGAATTTCAAAAATGACGCATTTCTATTTATTGGTTTTTTTAATTTGAATTTGTGTGCGTCATAGATGTATCTAAAATTAGGATAATTATCTGTGCAGGTTTCATCCTTCAGTGAGACAAAACCTTCTGGGGATTTAAGGGTCTACTACCGGCCAAGTGACGCCCTCATTGAATAAAAAATCGTAGCATAGCCTAGAAAATAAATATTAAAGATCCAAAGTAGTATGCAAAAGTACCAAAAACGGCCGTTTCTGACACTTTTTCCTACTACTTTAGATACGAAACATTCTGAGACCTGTTTTAACAACGTAAAAATACTTTATCCTCTTTGTAATAAACGTGACGTTGGATTCTTTAATATTTATTTTCTATGCTATGCTACGATTTTTTATTCAATGAGGGCGCCACTTGGCCGGTAGTACGGCATTAAGGAAGCAAGATAGTGATTTCTTGTTTAGCATCGTTAGCAGACTACAAGCTGATATTATTCGAGTAGCCCTGCTCACCTGCCGACAAAATCAAAAAACCACTTTTTAAGCAAAGCACTTTTGAAACAATCCAATTTATAAGATTTTTTAAGCTTATCGGGACAAAGAACTTAATCTACGATACTTGATAGATCAAGTCGTAGCGAGTGAAGTGACGAAAAGCCAATTATAGGGAACTAGCAACCGGCCCCGTCTCCGCACGGGTGCAAAGTATACCTAAAGGTATGTTACCGTTAATGTGCGTAACTCTGTTAGTTTTTTTTTTGTGGGTTGGGAAATCATCCAATGACATCTCCCGCTCTGGGTGGAGCGGGAGGGCGTGTCAGTCTCTTACTGACCAAAACCCACCCCTGTTTCTTCCTTGCCCTGAATGCACAGGGGCGCGGTAACTCTGTTTCGAATTTATCGACAGCCCCTGGGCAGGCATCGGCCATGACGGGCCCCGTTTTGATTGCTGACAACTGTATGAGGCGCGCGTGGAACACTACGCGCCGTCGACTCTCGGGCCTGGTGATGATCGGACGGCGAGCTACCCACTACTCGCCGTTCGTAGGCAGATTAACTGGCTGAGTCTGTTAAAGTGCAAACAATTGTTTTAGTTCTCACATTAATTAGTTAATCTGCAGATTACCTAGGCAATCTGCAAACTAACGAACAAGCATACGGTAAAGTTAATAAAACAGATTCTTTGCTTGAGCAAAGGACCTGTTTTATTAACTTATAAACCATTCGAATTCATTGTAATAAGTTATATAATTTGTTAAAGTTGAAGTGAGTAACTAAAAAGTCCAAGAGCAAGCTTGGGATCTTAGGGCACCTCGTCACGACAGGTTAGATTCGAAGGGAATGAAGGGGGCTAGAGTAAGCGAGTAAAGCGAGCGAACGAAGCCCCGTCATCTCATTCGTGTTAGGTTCTTTTAAAACCTGCAGACAGAGCGGGGCTCCTTACTCACGATTACGACCGTCGTTAGCACATTGCCGGCTGAACATCCGGCATTGTATAGAATGTAAGAAAGGTATAGAATAAATAATATTCCAGTGCCGCCTAGGCAAAAAAAGAAAAAAGTTAAGCTAAAAGAGATACGTTTACTGTCTTCCGCACTTTGACGGTGTAGCATCCGTTAATATGCAGATTAACTAGGTAATGTGCAGAAAACTACTTTCATTAAAATTTTGCACTCTATCGTATCGCATAAGTGATGCTATAAACAGTTTTAGATATTCAAATCATTCAGACTTTCATTTAGCTAAAATACGACTGAGCACTATAAAATAACTATGTGTGTGTGAGGGACCACACTGGTATTTTGCAAAATAAAAATCGTAGGATTTAGTAGTAGACTTAAAACAATTGTAGAACAAATCTGGGATTTTGTAGTCAAATATATTAAAAACTACAGCCCCTAAAATTTGTGAAAGTGCGGTCCACCACCATCAGCCAGATCTCGGAAAGTATCTGAAAAATTAAGGTATTGTGACTACAGATATTTAGTAAAAAAAATTAAAGATATTTACTAAAAACAAAGCATCAAAGACAAAAAATATATAACGACTAAACTGTGGTCCCTCATTCCACACAAGAAAGATAAATATTTTAGTGAATATTACCGAATCTAATAAATAAAATCTTTCTTTTTCTACATATAGTTTTAGTAAAAGACTTAACACATTTTGTAAAAAGAAATGGAAAAAAAATATCGGAACAGCTGCTAATGCCGGAACAGCTGCTCAAACTTTATCAAGCGCAAGTTCGATCGTGTATGGAGTACTGCTCGCATCTTTGGGACGTATCTGCCAGATACCAGCTTGATGCTCTTGAGACAATTGAGAAACGAGCCAAGAAGAGCATCGGCAATGATAGGCTCGTCGAGTCGAAGCTCTAAAGTCTTGAGCATAGACGCCAAGTAGCTAGCCTGTCGTTTTTCTATCGGTTACATATTGGGGAGTGTGTGACGGTATTGCATAATTTGATTCCGCCAAGCCCGCACAAGACGTACGGCGATATGCCCCCGGTACATGCTGAAAATCCCATCCACACGCACAAAACGTTTTGAGAACACATTCATTGTGCGTACAGCTAGGGAGTGGAATTTTAACCTGCGGCGAGCCTGGCAGTCTTTAAGTCAAGTGTGAATAGGTTACTTCTAGGCAATCGTGCTCCATCTTCGACCACGTCATCGCTTACCATCAGGAGAGATAGTGGTCAATCGTGTCTTTCAACAAAAAAAAATCAAATGACGACGATCTCCGAAATCAGTATCTATATTAGATATAGAAATACCTGCAAGCCTGCAACAAATTGACAGACAAACAAAAAAGCATTCTTACAATGAAAATGAATTAAACAAAAGCGATAGAAACTTGACAAAAACATGTCATATAATTTAAGGACATGTGTAACCTCAAAAAAAGCCCAAACCGATCTCAACTAACTTGCTCCAGATTCATTCAAACCGCGTAAACTCTCTAAACAAAGTAAATGGATGATTCACCTGAATTGGAAAAAACCTGGCAAATTCAATTCTTGATAAAGTAAGGCAGGTAGAAGGCACTCTAGCTACATAAGTCTAGAAATCGTAAGGTTTCCTTCATTCGATGGCTTTTACTCCTGCAGATCAATGCGAAGATATGATAATTGGCCTCCTTTTTTTTTGTGGTCGTGGGATATCAGCCAATGACTTCTCCCGCTCTGGGTGGAGCAGGAGGGCGTGTCAGACTTTTACCGACTAAAACCCACCCCTTGGCAGTCAGGCAACTGAAGGAACAGGTTCCTGCAGTTGCCTGACTGCCAAGGGCTGCGGGATCTCTATTTCGAATTTATCTGCGACCCCAGGCAGGCCTCGGCCCTGACGGGCCCCATCAGGTATTGCTGACATCTCCTTGAGGCGCGCGTGGAACACTACGCGCCGTCGACTCTCGGGCCTGGTCCTTATCGAACGGCGAGCTACTCACTACTCGCCGTAAGCCCGCGCTTACGGTGGCCGGCGATTGGCTTGTGACCAGCAGGGCAGGCAGGAGACGTCTTGGGGGACGCCCCCCCGCCCTGCTGCGGTGACTGTTTAGTCTCCCTCACCCGTTACGCCTCCTCCTTCGCGAGCATTACTGCTTCGCAGAAGGAGGCGACTGCTTCCCATGCCCTCTCGCTCTGTACCAGGGCCTGGACCAGGGCCGGGCGAGAGAGGTCGCTGCCGCCGATCGCCTCCACGAGGACACGATGATGCTCCACCCAAACGGGGCAGAACTCCACCGTGTCCTCTGAGCGATCCGCGCACTGGTGACACCCGGGCGTTTTCTCCCGCCTCATCCGACACAGGAACCTCCCGAAACAGCCGTGTCCGGTGAGGACCTGTGTCAAGCGGAAGGTGAGTACGCCCTGGCACCTTCAAAGAGGGGCCTTAACGCCGCAATTGTGGCGTGCCCAGTGCTGGGTTGCGACAGTCGCTCCCTTCATGTCACCATGAGATTCTGCCGAGCTGCGAGGTGTTGCGGTAGCGGAGTTACGCCCCGGCAATTCGCCTCCACGCACCACTCCTAGAGGTGCACGACGTCGTTTGCCTCCAGATCCCATGGCGACAGTCCAGAAAGGAGGCTTTCCGCCTCAACGGAGACCGTGCGGTATCCTCGGACTAGCCGAATGGCCATAACCTTTTGGGACGCGTTCGGAACGCGCCCACACCGTTGCCCCGTAAAAGGCCATGGACCGCACGACCCTCGCGTAGAGCCTCCGGCAGGAGGCGTTTGGCCTCTCCGAATTGGTCAGGAGCCGCTTCAAGGCAGCCCCGGCCTGCTCCTGTCTGGGAGCCAAACGTCGGAAGTTCTCCACGAAGTTCCACCGGCTGTCGAGGACGAGTCCCAGGTACTTCATCGTCGACTCGACGCCGATGTGAACTCCTCTTACCATTGTTTGGAAACCCGACGGTGGCGCGTTCCGAGGACAATGAAAACACATGGCCTCGGACTTGCCTAGAGCCACCTCGAGTCCCAGTTGCAGTTGCAGTTGTCGTTTGTCTTCTATGACTGTCGCAACCCCGCGTGTCATCATTTCGGCCGCCGCCTGGTGCGATCTCCCCGTCACCAGGACCAGCGTGTCGTCAGCATAGCAAACTACGCTGACACCGCTAGGGAAACGGCAGTGCAAATGACATAGATAATATACCCGCTTATTTCAAAAACAAATTTAAATTCAAATTAGCATCACCAATAACACATCTCTGTAATACTAGTTTTTCTATCGGTGCTTTGCCGGCTACATTTAAGAATGCTGTCTTTATACCTGGTTTCAAGGCTGGTGACACAATCCTTGTGAACAACTACCGACCCATCGCTCTACTTAGTATACTGTCCAAGCTATTAGAAGACAAACGAATTGTAAAATACACATAGTAGTAGTAGAGTCAAATAACATTATGTCTCCCTACCAATTCGGTTTTAGAGCCAATCGATCCGCCAATGATACTATTCTGAAAGTCATCGAAAATATCACCATGTATATAGACCAACCAAGGAGAAGAGGTCCAAAAATGCGTTGGTATTTTCCTTGATCTTCAGAAAGCATTCGACACAATTTCAATCCCTATTTTAATAAGGCAATTACATAACGTCAGAACCAGAGGAATGCCCCAGTAAGTGTATTCGCTAACTCAGTTGACATTTTGATAGGCACTATGCAGTACATTGCTGCTTTGACGTATAAGAAAACAAAAATGTACTACGTGGTGCCTATTATAATCGATGTCCACCGAGCAAAGCAGCAATGTACTATATATATAGTGCCTATCAAATTGATGTCAACTGAGTTAGCGAATACACCTGAAGGAATGGAAAATATGTCACCAGCTGCAAACTTCTCAGACAAACTTATAAAGCCCTATGCCACTGTGTCTTGAGTTACGCTATTTGCGCATAAGATATAAGTTTTTTTATGAGATACTTAACTGACATGAAGCAATAAACTGATCTGCCTTTCTAAAGCAATATTTCTCCTATTTAGTCCTGATCCCTTCATAATTTATTAGTATATGCTTACATTCCCTCGTAATATAACTAGTTTAAAAGTCCCCAATGCATATTTATAGTCTGATAGTATTAGAATGAGATCTGGTACATGCATCGATGCAGCGACGGCGGGATGCCAATTGACCGAAAGTAGGTGACCGGAAGACTAGCCACCAATTGAAGACCGACCGATGAATCTATTGAACTAGATGGATTTATGAGTAACGATTATGTATTGTAAATAACAAATTATGAGTTGAGGATGGGAATTTCCTATGTTGGCATCGACAAAGAATGAAAGGGAAAATTAAAAGTCAAATTAATCTTACTAATATTATAAATGGGAAAGTTTGGATGGATGGCCTTACGGATTGGGATGAAATTCGGCACAAAGATAGATTATAGTCTGGAATAGCTCATAGGCTATAATTTATAATGGGGGAAGTACTTATTCCACGCGGGCAAAGCCTTATGCAGAAGCTTGAAAAAAAAAAAAAAAAATATGGTCTACAGATAGTTGTTCCGGGTGTCTTATGTATGTGGGTTTGCAGAGTGAAAAAAATATAGTGGAGGGAAAAATAGAACTAAGGTGATGTGATGATTGAACATAAATAAGTGTAAGAATTCCTTTCAATTGTAATTCACATTCAATCGATGAGACTGTTGGATAAACTAAAGTTGCCGTTCCATTTATTACAACTTGAATATTACCGAAACCACTCAAATAGAACACTGTCTAAATTCACAGAGTATCAAATGTCGGAATATGATCTGAATCGGTTTAGTTTTTGAGGTAGGTATCTAGGAAACAAAGACATACTTCTTGAATTACAGACTAAAGCTAAAAATAGAACGATTATTTAAATTATTTCTGATTTTCTTAAAAAAATTTTTGGGGGTGTATTCTATCAGAAATCATCGTCATCATTTCAGCCGAAAGATGCCCACAGCTGGACATAGGCCTCCCCCAAGTGTCGCCACAACGAGCGGTCCTGTGCGTCTACTGTCCATCGGCTTACTGCGACCTTCACCAGGTTATCAGTCCACCTTGTGGGAGGGCTTCCAACGCTGCGTCTTCCGGTACGCGGTCGCCACTTCAGAGCTTTTCGGCCCCATCGACAGTACGAAGAGGCTCATTGTGAGCTATCGCGTTCAATAAATAAATAAAAATAAAAAAACGTATTAAAAAAAATTGACGATTCCCAAAAACGGTCAAAAAGTGTTTTTTTAAAGCAATGTATTTCTTAAACCGTAAATAATTTTGAGAAAAAAAAGAGAAGATATTTTGAAGTCCTATTTGTATACAGTGATGGAACTAAAAACATAATTTAACATATTTTAATGCTTCAAAAAAATCTTTTAACATACCTCTTAATTATCTTTAAAAGCAGTTTATCACTTCATTAACAATTATAATCATAATAAAAAATATACCATAAAATTTGAAATGCTAAACTGCATCGAGTGATGGATTATTTTTTATAAATTTATTAGTAAATCTTATGTAAATTGATAAAATATTTCATATTTTGCAATAAATTGCGAGCATTTTGTCGTAGCGCATCTCTTTCTTTTCAATGCAGTTCGAGAGTGACCGCACTCTAGGTGATGTCTCCCTCATTCTGTGGCAGTTGGGTTAAATTATAGAAAGCTCGTTACGTAGACATTTCACAGACCGCTACATTTTTTGGTGGACTGGATAGCTGCTGACCATACTTTGGAGTGGAAATTTCCTCTACATTATTTGTGGAGGAAATTGCCACTCATGCGGACTTGATATTGATATTTTGCGTCGTTATTTATAGGTAGGTACGTAATTTAATATTTTCAACTGCGTAATAGAATTGTCCGTTGAAACTTAGAGATCACTCTAGAACTTCAGCATATACAAGACGATGCAAGATGTTGAAATGTCATTCTATAGATGTTTGATCTAGTTAGGTTTCATTTCGAATATTGGATGAAAACGTAAAACGAACAGAGCACTCAGCTAGCAAACTTTTAAACCTGATATTCTATACCTTGTTTGCTTGTTGTAATCTCTGGAAATAAGAACCGATTTCAATACTATTAAAAAAAAATACTCAGCACTTACCCATTCATCAGCGCCTTAGTAGCAATTTCAGCAGCATAAGCAGCATCTGCTAACGGCTTCACATCAGGCGAAGTAGCAGCTGCTCGTTGAGCCCTGTTTGCTGGAGTATCCATGTCCAGGGGTCTTCGCTTCCATTCCACCTTGGTCAGCTCCTTCAGGGCTGCCTTCCCTTCTAGTAGTGCTGATGCTATTTGTGCCTTGCTTGGGCTGGCGTTCGCCCATTTGGCTGCTGGTTTTTCTAAGGACAGATGGGTTTTTATGAGAGAAAAGTAGAAAAGAAGACTGAATAAAAGTTTGAATAATGTTGGAAGGACCTACTCTTGCGTCCGGGGTAGGTAAATTAATAATTATAATATCAGATGTATTTGCAAAGGATAATCTTTTTGTGTCGCAAGACCTAGCTCGGTTCCTACCTACGACACAGGTATTTTGTTTGGGCTTAGTATTTAACTAAATGGTCATAGGTGTGCTTGTAATTATAAAATATAATTAAGTCAGTAATATATTATTAAATTAAATTAAATATATTTCGGTGGAAACAATTATTTTATGATAATCAGTAATAAATACATTAGTAGCGTGATAATATAGTATTGAAATGATTAATTATATAATTGAATTGAATAAAATATTAACCCAAAATTGTTATATAATAATAAGTAATAATTTTAATGCATGAAATATTGTAAAATAATAGTAAAGCATGTTTTATTTATTTATTTAAGCCTTTTATTTCCCAAAAACGGTATGGTATTACCCAGTTACTGGGTTGTGGAGGTCAGATAGGCAGTCGCTCCATGTAAAATACTGGTATTCAGCTGCATTAGGTTAGACTGGAAGCCGACCTCAAGATAGTTGGGAAAAGGCGCGGGCAGAGGCAGAGTTTTTGCATTTTTCAAAAACATACATTAAAATTAATTACACAAAATCGTAAAATATTAATTTGCTTTTAATTACAAACTAATTGATTTATTAATAATAATTTAAACATGCATTTTAACAATAGGTAAATAGACACAAAACATTATTTTTTAAATAAATAAATTGATTTTCTTTAGGGAATAAAAAATAAAATAAAATGATTTGTTGTTCAATTAGTAAATTTATTGAGTGCCAATTTAAGGGCGAAGGCCTCCTCCATCGTTCGCCATTCATCTCTAGTATAGCATGTAAAATAATTTACAAATTAACGCGTCAGGCCCCTCGCGTCTCCTTAAGGAGACGCGACAATAGGTTTTTAATTGTGTCTGCTAATGAGGAGCTTGGCGGGTTTGTAATAATAATTGCCAAAATGTATTTACATTTTCAGAAATAAAGGCTTTTTAATTTGAATTTTAAATGGCCATAAGAGTCACGTTCGTTAGATTGTCTAAAGTGCAGAAATATGTTTTGTGGGGTGTTATACTGTCATATTAACATAACCACAGATAAAAGATCTAGCGTAATAACTAATTTGTTGTAATTTTCAATAATATTATAGTTAAAAAAAGTATTAAGAAAACACACTTCTAGGCAAACTATTTCATTTGATACCCGTATCATGCGAATGCATACAAAATAACTCGTCGGCTATCTTTGGGATCATCTTTGGGTACGCCATATTTGATTGAGAATGATATCTCTTCGCTAACCATGCAATGTCATCCAAACTTACCATGTAGGTACCTATGCAAAATATTAGTCCAATCGGAAACCGGGAAGTGGGTCAAATTTAACTTCTAAGATTTTTTCCAAAGTCAGTTACTAGTTAGTTCATTATGCAAATTCCTTTTATGTTTTTTTTATTTGTTGCAAAACTAACGTTATTATAAAACATGCGTAAGATAAAAGCTTTTTTTTTAAAGCATTAAATTTAAAATATTCTCTGCGTAATGGATTCTATTTCCACTGCAGATTATACAAATTGATTCGATGGGTGTTTAATTAAGTGGAATTAGTTTCGCATAGATAAATGATAACTCTACATCTGACCTTGATCTTGAAATACATTACGACAAGGCTCTATATCCACTTTATATTCGGTCACTAATTGCAACTTGGAACAAGTTTCGCCAACTGCTCCGTTGCTTCATAAAGATCGAGAAAATTCAAAAAACATATATAGTAAGTTTATCTCAGTCAGACATCTGATTTATCCATAAAATATTTATTATACATCTATGTACAGGCTGTAACGGAAAGGTGTTGTCATATTTTAGGAACCGGTTCTGCCCATGGATATGAACAACTTTCTCTAAGAAAAAACTGAAAATTTTGGACTTTCTATACAAAGTTGTCATCAGCTAATCAATATTTGTGTGGGGGACTGTTTTGATGTACAATAAAGTTTTATTCTATTCTATTCTATTCTATTCATATTCATGGGCAGAACCGGTTCCTAAAATATGGCCACACCTTTCTGTTACATCCTCCACCCTCCAAATTTCATATCTCTAGAGACATGAAATTTGGAGGGTTTGTTCATTGTGAAGAGTATAATAGGTATCTCACTAAGAAGGGGTTTTTCGAAAATCAACCCAAGGCCGAGACATCACCTAAAGCGCGGTCACTCTCGGACTGCATAGAAAAGAAAGAGATGCGCCACGACAAATGCTCGCAATGTATTGCAAAATATGAAGTATTTTATCGATTTACTTAAGATTTACTAACATATATAAAAAAAAAATCCATCACTGAACGCAGTTTAGCATTTGAAATTTTATGGTATATTTCTTATTATGATTTGAAGGGATAAACTGCTTTTAAAGATATTTAAGAGATGGTTGGTTTGTTGCTTTTTTTTTTGATGCATAAGTGTATGTACGAGTATGTATTCTCTGAATCTGAATCTGCGCAAATCGTACCTACTTGAAAATATCATATTGTTTTTATTTGTCAAAATTATTTACGGTTGCAGCCGTTTTTGGAAATCTCCGCATTAAGGGGTGAAAGAGGTTGTAAGTTTATAACGGGGGAAGTACTAATTCCACGCGGGCGAAGCCGCTGGCAGAAGCTATTATTATAAAGAGCGACCCGCCAAGGCTGCGCGCGGGTACAAATTATACACACAAACCTTCCTCGTTTATCGCTCTCTCTATATTAGACTAGCGAGCCGCCCCGCTCCGCACGGGTACAAATTATACACACAAACCTTCCTCGTTTATCGCTCTTTCTATATTAGACTAGCGAGCCGCCCCGCTCCGCACGGGTACAAATTATACACACAAACCTTCCTCGTTTATCGCTCTCTCTATATTAGACTAGCGAGCCGCCCGGCTCCGCACGAGTACAAATTATACACACAAACCTTCCTCGTTTATCGCTCTTTCTATATTAGACTAGCGAGCCGCCCGGCTCCGCACGAGTACAAATTATACACACAAACCTTCCTCGTTTATCGCTCTTTCTATATTAGACTAGCGAGCCGCCCGGCTCCGCACGAGTACAAATTATACACACAAACCTTCCTCGTTTATCGCTCTTTCTATATTAGACTAGCGAGCCGCTCGGCTCCGCACGAGTACAAATTATACACACAAACCTTCCTCGTTTATCGCTCTTTCTATATTAGACTAGCGAGCCGCCCGGCTCCGCACGGGTACAAATTATACACACAAACCTTCCTCGTTTATCGCTCTTTCTATATTAGACTAGCGAGCCGCCTGGCTCCGCACGGGTACAAATTATACACATAAACCTTCCTCGTTTATCGCTCTCTCTATATTAGACTAGCGAGCCGCTCGGCTCCGCACGAGTACAAATTATACACACAAACCTTCCTCGTTTATCGCTCTCTCTATGTTAGACTAGCGAGCCGCCCGGCTCCGCACGGGTACAAATTATACACACAAACCTTCCTCGTTTATCGCTCTTTCTATATTAGACTAGCGAGCCGCCCGGCTCCGCACGGGTACAAATTATACACACAAACCTTCCTCGTTTATCGCTCTTTCTATATTAGACTAGCGAGCCGCCTGGCTCCGCACGGGTACAAATTATACACATAAACCTTCCTCGTTTATCGCTCTCTCTATATTAGACTAGCGAGCCGCTCGGCTCCGCACGAGTACAAATTATACACACAAACCTTCCTCGTTTATCGCTCTCTCTATGTTAGACTAGCGAGCCGCCCGGCTCCGCACGGGTACAAATTATACACACAAACCTTCCTCGTTTATCGCTCTTTGTATATTAGACTAGCGAGCCGCCTGGCTCCGCACGGGTACAAATTATACACACAAACCTTCCTCGTTTATCGCTCTTTCTATATTAGACTAGCGAGCCGCCTGGCTCCGCACGGGTACAAATTATACACATAAACCTTCCTCGTTTATCGCTCTTTCTATATTAGACTAGCGAGCCGCCTGGCTCCGCACGGGTACAAATTATACACATAAACCTTCCTCGTTTATCGCTCTCTCTATGTTAGACTAGCGAGCCGCCCGGCTCCGCACGGGTACAAATTATACACACAAACCTTCCTCGTTTATCGCTCTTTCTATATTAGACTAGCGAGCCGCCTGGCTCCGCACGGGTACAAATTATACACACAAACCTTCCTCGTTTATCGCTCTTTCTATATTAGACTAGCGAGCCGCCTGGCTCCGCACGGGTACAAATTATACACATAAACCTTCCTCGTTTATCGCTCTTTCTATATTAGACTAGCGAGCCGCCTGGCTCCGCACGGGTACAAATTATACACATAAACCTTCCTCGTTTATCGCTCTCTCTATGTTAGACTAGCGAGCCGCCCGGCTCCGCACGGGTACAAATTATACACACAAACCTTCCTCGTTTATCGCTCTTTCTATATTAGACTAGCGAGCCGCCTGGCTCCGCACGGGTACAAATTATACACATAAACCTTCCTCGTTTATCGCTCTCTCTATGTTAGACTAGCGAGCCGCCCGGCTCCGCACGGGTACAAATTATACACACAAACCTTCCTCGTTTATCGCTCTTTCTATATTAGACTAGCGAGCCGCCTGGCTCCGCACGGGTACAAATTATACACATAAACCTTCCTCGTTTATCGCTCTCTCTATTAGTTAGTAGCGAGCCGCTGGGCTCCGCACGGGTACAAATTATACACACAAACATTCCTCGTTTATCGCTCTCTCTATATTAGACTAGCGAGCCGCCCGGCTCCGCACGAGTACAAATTATACACACAAACCTTCCTCGTTTATCGCTCTCTCTATTAGTTACTAGCGGCGCGATAAATTAAAAACTAATGGGCCCCTCTACTAGAAACGTGTTTTTTTGCCTTTTTTTTGACCGATCTTAATAATGGCAACAAGTAGACGCGTATAATCTTGTACGATGGTACGGAACCCTTCATGCGCGAGTCCGACTCGCACTTGGTCGATTT
Source organism: Polia nebulosa (assembly GCA_951329385.1). Taxonomy (NCBI): domain Eukaryota; kingdom Metazoa; phylum Arthropoda; class Insecta; order Lepidoptera; family Noctuidae; genus Polia; species Polia nebulosa. The sequence goes on along the minus strand of OX589588.1, from coordinate 2,350,311 downwards.
TTTCCTCTTGCGTTGCGATCGCGGCACATCACACAGTAATTAAGAATAACTAAATAGAATGTCCGTTCGAGAAATAGAATCAAAAGTTTTATTTTTATCTTTTGCTTTTTTAATTATTATTGTTTATTTATTTTGTTTTTAGGGTGCCGAAAGACCGAATGAAAAAACGGAACCCATAAAACGGAACAAATTGGCTGTGACAGACGGACAGACAGACACGAGCTGTCTGTCCGTCTGTCACAGCCAATTTGCTCCCAATCTGCTGGACCGATTTTTTTTTTTTTTTTTTTTTTTTTGGGGGGTGGGAAATCATCCTATGACTTCTTCCGCTCTAGGGTGGAGCGGAAGGGTGTGTCAGACTCTTACTGACTAAAACCCACCCCTGTTCCTCCCTGCCTCGAGTGCCCGGGGGCGAGGTAACTCTTTCGAATTTATCCTCCACCCCCGGGCAGGCACCGGCCGTGGCAGGCCCCTTCCTTTGGCTGACAACTCTTAGAGGCGCGCGTGGAACACTACGCGCCGTCGACTCTCGGGCCTGGTGCTGATCGGACGGCGAGTTACCCACTACTCGCCGTCCGCAGGCCCGGGCTGCTGGACCGATAGAGTTGAAATTTGGTACACACATGAATATCTGTAACTCAAACACGAACGTGTAGGTACCCTAAATAAATTAATTTGGAATATGGGGGTCACTTTTAGGGTGAAAATCAGAAAAAAAAAAACGAAGTTTTTCAAATTGTGCCGTGCGACAAATTATATTAATTTATATATATTTTTTTTTATATTAATTAAATTATATTTTTAATTTATTGAATATTTTAATTTTTTTTTTTCGTTTTAATTTAAATTTTATGATTCATGGACTAACGTAGGTATAAGAATTACTAACAAATATTGTGGACCAAAATGTTGTCCTAAAAATTAATTAAATAGTAATTATTATTTTTACTACATTGTCAGCGCGCTAATATACAATCTAAGTTATGTAAAAGTTAAGGGGTGGGAACCTGGTGTCCTGAAACACAGGCCTAGAGCCTAGCTTAGGTACCAGTCTCCTACAGTATATTGTAATTAAATTGTTTTCCTATACTCATTCAAATGTTTGATTATAACTGTATATTGTAGTGAGAAAATAAAATATTATTATTATTATTATTATATGAAATGGCACATTGGTCTTAAATGTTTTTGTAAAATTTAGTATAAATTTTTAAAATTTATTTATGATGTAAATATGCAGAAAGTAGTTCTTAAATTAAAAAAAAAAAAATTATAGATTACAGGAAAACCTATTAGGAGGAGGTAGTTTAAAAAAAAACGGGAAAATGATGATTGATTTGTTCGGAACCCTTTGCGCGCGAGTCCGACTCGCTCTTAGCCGGTATTTTTATTTACTTATTGTGCTGTGTGTTTTGTCTGTAAAGAATAAATAATTCCTTTTAGGGTTCCGTACCCAAAGGGTAACTAACGGGACCATTACTAAGACTCCGCTGTCCGTCTGTCTGTCAGCGGGCTGTATCTCATGATCCGTAATAGGTAAACAGTTGAAATTTTCACAGAATGTGTATTTCTGTTGCCGATATAACGACAAATAATAAAATTGTACGGAACCCTTCATGTGCGAGTCAAACTCGCACTTAACCGATTTTTTTCTTTCTAAAGAGTGGTCTACATTCACGAGAATGACGCGTGAAAAAATTTACATTTATGTTAAAATGAATGTTATATGTTTGAAGGTCTTTTTTCCATAAATTAACTCTTAAAAAACTAATAAGTTCGATTTGGATGTTCATGACGTGAATCTATGAACGCACATACACCAAAATATACCAGTATGGTTATAAGGAAGTAGATTTGTCCTTGGTTTCATGGTCGTGGTTCCTAACAAATAGCTTAACATCACACCTGAATACACCGAAGGGTGAACAGCCTAGAATCTAGATAAGCTCTAAACATTAACTGGAGAAACGAAACCTTAGATAGTATACCCACGTTTCGCCAGTAAATATGTTTTAGTCGGGAGGCGTAGTAAGGGGGCGAGCGGATTGCCATTAAGGTGAAAGCTCCAGGGTAGCCCGCGAAATTCAAATTTTCTTAAGTTTTTTTGCAATTTGTAGAAAACCGCCGCGAATACACAACACACTACACTAACAGCAACACAACACTCACACTAAACATTAGAATTATTTTTAATGTTATTATTATTTTAGAAAGTATCCACATTACCTCAATGCCAAAATTTTTTTTTTCTTTTCTTCCTCTTATTTATAATTTGACCAGTGTACCCACTCATATTGCTAATGAAAGGGTTTTAAAAATTATGTTTACGCAACTCCGGCCCCTGAGATACAGGTTCCGCCTAGTTCGGGGACCACTATGAAATTTTATGTTTATCACAACTTGTTACAATTACTCATTAAAATTAAGTATTATTAACAATTTTTTTTTAACAATTATTTAATAATTTTATTATTATTATTATTAATTAAATTTTGACCAACATACAACCAAATACTGACCTGCAAATTGCAAAAAACCTAAGAAAATTTGAATTTTGCGGGCTACCCTGGCGCTTTCACCTTAAAATAATTACACTGAAACAATAAAATTGAGTAGTGTCCAACCGAACGGTTTTGGTCAGTTTCGGCGAAAACAGCTGGTTACGGCTGGAGTTTCGGTTTCGTCGAAACTAGCGTCTTAGACCTGAAGGAAGTATAAGCTGACTGTCTCTTATGTCTGTGTGTGTAAAAATTGTTCTATTAATTCAATTCAAATTCAATTTATTTAATTCGGACAAGGTACATCCATATTTTGGTTAGTTACAGTAGGTAGGTACTTACAAAACTATGTTAGTAATTTTGACAACACAACTATTTCATTTAATCATGTTTTCAGACAGAGTCCTTTCCAATTGACAATTTAACGCTTATAAAATAATACATTTAATATAAAATTCACACATAAAATAAATACTCAACATTCAAATTAATTCAAATTACAATACATACACATGTCATTCAAATCAAATAAAATATAAAATACATACACATGTCGTTCCAATTAAATAAAATACAAACACATGTCAATTTAATCAAATAGATTATAAAATACGTACACATTAAATAAGAAAATAATAATAATACAGAAATGTCAAGATGAAATAAAAATAACAATAATACTACATAATACGAGGGGAAGCACTACGATGAAGCTGCATCCACCTCTGCAACAAGGGCAGATCCCACCGCTCGGACAATACCTTCAGGACGCTGCTCGAGCTGCTCAGTAGGCGACTCATTAGCGATGCGCTCCGTTTCCTTATGATCGCGAAAAAATCATCGGTCTGCGCCTGAGCAAACATAGTTGAGGCACTACAATACCGCGGAAACCCTAACAACATCCTGAAAGCATTGTTGTACTGCACGCGCAGTGCGCTGTACGCCCGCTGCGTAAAGTTAGTCCACAGGCTGCACGTGTAAAACGACTGACAATACGCCTTAAACAAAGTCACCTTAACCGGTCTAGTACATCGTGCGAACCTGCGAGCCAACATATTACACCGTACTGACAACGCCCTGCGCTCCCTCTCAATGTCCCTATTGTCACACAAGTCGTCGGAGACCCAGTGACCCAAATACTTGAACTGCTTCACTCTGTTTAAAAGAATGCCGCAAAGAGTGACAGGAGGTACAGATGCGTAGCATTTAGTACCGGCTTTAAATATCATAAGTTCACTCTTCTTAGCATTGTACCTGAGCCCATGGGCCCCCGCATACGACTCACATATACGCAGAAGTTTACGTAGCGCACCGATCGATGGGCTCAGCAACACCATATCATCCGCGTAGCTGATGTTGTTGACACATACTCCATCTATAGAACACCCAATATTAGTGCTGCTGAGCTCACCGATCAGCCGGTTCATGTACAGATTAAAGAGGCGAGGCGAGGATAAACCCCCTTGCCTCACTCCGCATCCCAACCTGTACACGTTCGACAGCGCACCCGCCCATCTGACACTATTCAGCTGCTTACTGTACCAGTATCTGAATACCGATACAATCTCATGTGGCAGATCCGTCTCACATTGTAGCTTCTGCCACAGCTTGTCATAACACACCAGGTCAAAAGCTTTTGACAGGTCTAGATAGCATGCATATACTGGTGTGCTTCTGTCAGTGTAGTACTGAACAGTCTGCTTGAGACAGAGGATAGCACTCTCAGTTGAAAAACCAGATCTGAAACCAAACTGAGCATCATGCAGATGGAGGTGCTTCTCCAACTGTCGGTCAAGCAAACTGTCCAACACCTTAGCTATGACAGTCGCAAGCGAGATCGGTCTGTAGTTAGCAAGTTCTGATGAGTCACCTGTCTTATCCTTAATGATTGGCACTACTACAGTGTGCATTAAATCATCAGGTAGATAACTATGACTAACACATAAGTTAAAAAATAATGCAAGGACTCTAGGCAGGTGTACGCCCGCGTACTTCAAATGCTCAATGCTAAGACTGTCGTGACCTGGGGACTTGCCTCTCACCATCTTCTTTATAATGCTAGCCACATCCTTGGCAGAGAACCTGACGCTAACATCCCCAGGATGATCCTCAGCAGCAAACACCTGAGACGCAGACCCGAGCGGTGACACCACATTAAAATGACGCTGAAAGGCGCAGGCTATGTCCCGCGGCTCATGCGCGCCGCCCACACTCACCGGAGAGCCAGACCTTGGATTTAGTTTATGTGTGTTTTTCCAAAAATCACCAAATTTTTTATTTGCATGACATTCCGCAATAATATCCATCTTTATCTGAGTTTTATTGTCTTGACAGTATTTTAATTTAGTTTTAAATATTTTCCTAGATTCGCACATTTCATTATATACATAACCAGCTCTAGGTCGTCCATAGGACACCCAAGTCTGATAACAAAGTCTCGCCCTCCGGTGAGCGTCGCTAACATGTCTGTTCCACCCTGTTACATATTTAAAATTGTTTCGCTTAGGTACACAGCAGCCACTACTCTTAGCGGCTTCAGTCAAAATATTTACAATCTTTTTATACATACAATTTATTGCCATTTTGTGGCTCTGATCACTACACATTCTATCTGCGCAATAACTAAACTCTGATGGGAAATCAATCTGCCTTAATCTCGAGTTACAGTAAGTGGTATATTCTTGTGTTTGTTTATGGTCTCTAATTCCCCATTTGATATCACTGACAGGGTTAGCATTGGTTGTTGTTTTTGGTAAAATAATATTCATATTACATTCAACCAATATCGGATAGTGATCAGACCAGTATGTATCATACAGCACGCACACGTCCACAACCGTGCGTCGCGCCGCACTTGTCACTACGCAGTGATCGAGCCATCGCCGGCACCCGTGTGCCTCACTCACAAACGTATAGGTATCGCGAGGCAGCCGCTCAGTGTCTAAACACGACCACGATTGTTCCGTACAAAAAGTAAACAACTCATTAGAAAACAGCTCACCTGGGTGCGCGTTGAAATCCCCGAGAATGAATACTGATTCTACATCACTACTTTCAATTATCGCGTTCAACTCACTGAGGCACTCTGTAAACTCGGTTAAGTTTTCGATCGAATCGGTAGGCATGTACACCGATATCACCAGCATCGACCGGTCGTGAAGGAGCACCTTTATCGCTGCGAGACGCACACTAGCACACGCGACCACAGACACCGTCGGAAACACTGCCTTCCTCCACAGCAAAGCGACACCACCGTAGGGCCTTCCTCTAAGTACTCCAGCGGAAGTATCAACAGCCGACTTCCCAGTAAAGGAAAATGCGTCATCAATGCCACCCAGGAACTGTATGTCGTGAGGCAGAAGCCAAGTCTCCTGTAGTGCTACAATATCCGCCGTACGACAGAGTCTTCTCACACACTCGACTGACCTGGTGACACTTTTGCAGTTGAAAGTAATAAGTTTAGTTGTACTATCCATTGACTACTTATTTTACTCCATTAATCTCCCGGTAGGTACGTTTGTCCGCGTTTCGGCTAAAGTCAACAAAACGGCGATATATTATCCCGTTGGGCCAAACGTCATCTTTCAAAAACATTTCAAGTTTATTTTTAGGAACAAAGAGTATGTATCCATCGTAATCCTTCTTTAATTTCATATTCATCTTATTCAATTCTATGTCTAAGTTTGTCTTCTTCAATAAATAAGTTTTTATATCATTTGCAGACGTCTCCTTGGACACGTTATAGATATAAATTGGGACTTTAGTACTCGCCGCCTTGAACTTATTATCAGAATCAACAACAGCATTCCCTGTATTTCCAACAAAACGGTTCCGTAGCCGCTTTTTCTGAACCAAGGTCCATTCCTCGTTAGGTATTCGAGGTTTGGACCCCGGTTTTGGCACACTATCTAGAACAACATCAGAAAAACTTTTCCTGTTTTCGACGCACAATTGTGGACTTGTCGCTCGGTCACAGTTTTGCGCGCAGTTAGCGGCAGAAGCCGGTAACGCCGGCTGACTCACCACCGCCTTAGACAGAGCGCGAACAGCTGTTATTTTCTCGCTTGCGGGCGCCGCTACGTGCACAACAGCTGCGCACGGTGTTTTTGTCGCGTTACCCTCATCCGACAAAATTATACGCTGGTTCTTTAAGGGTGTTATTGAAGGCTGTTTTTCCGCAGATTTATATGTACCACATATTGGAGATAATCCCATAGGCCCACTTTCATGCTCAAAACTCGATAACACACAGGCGCCCCGTTTCACGTTGATGTTTCGTGAGAAATTGTTCACGATAGACGCGTTCTTAAGTCCTTCTAATTCTGCACGCAGCTCCTTCAACTGGTTTATTGTAGTATACTCTGCAGAAATACGGTCTATTTCACTTCGCATCAGCACCAAGTCTTTGAGAAGGCGGGTCACATCTACATGGTCAAACAAAACTGGGGGTAGTTTTTGTAAATCCCGGGCGACGAAAATGGGGATTTCTTCGGGATCCGTTTCCTTTAACAGGCAGACGATATCATCTATATCACGTACTATTTTGCCCTGTCTTTTCCTTATCTTTTTGCGCTTGGTTGTCGAAATAGAATCAAACAACAAGTTTTTGGCGTTCAAAATTTCACTTTCCGTAAATGCACTTACACAAATGCGGGCAATACTTTGCTCGTCCATAACATCCAGTTTATTACAGATAAAAGCCAATGCCTCATTTATGACTACATTGCAGCTTCCACACTTAACAATATTAGTAGCCATTGTTTGCACAACAACTAATCCCGAGCAGGCGAACGAAACACAACGCGACTAATCGACGGCGCGTGTGACGCAAGACTGATTAATGTATTTAGTATTTTATTAAAGTTAGGGCTGCTTTTTAGGGTTCCGTACCCGAAGAGTAACCAACGGGACCCTTTTTTTGTGAACGGGACCCTATTACTAAGCCATGTTTTATCAAAATCGGTTCAGTCATTTCATGTTCATCAGCTCTTTTGTGTTTTTTAAGTGTTCGCTTTTCTTTTAAGCGTTTAACGCTTTTGTTTTTAATTTAATTTTTTTTTTTTTTTACACGTGAGTTTCAGTTTCCGCCGAAACTGGAAGGGAAACTGAATATTTGGTTTCGGCAAAAAATCGTATTTCGATCGGACACTAATATTGTGGAAAATGAGCCTGTAAGCGTCATTTGGCATTTTAGATTGGAATGAGTTTGATCATTCTCCACCCACACCCCACAACCTACTGCACTTTTTATTTGTTTTCTGTTAGCTAGGTAAAGATAACCTACATAGATTGGGAAACGTATGTGGGTGTCCAAGCAAAAAGGAGAGTTCCGGGATATATCTACGCAGTTTTGTAAAGATGGATGAAAAATTGTATTTCGCGATTTTCATTGTTTATTAATTAATACTCAATTATCTACATGTTCATCTAGTAAATTAATTTATATAATATTTATAAATACCCGAAGTTTTAAGAGAAAATATAATTAAAAGAAATTTGATTTGAGAAAAAGTTTTTTCTCAAATCACGCTTTTTTAGAGTTTCAACCACAGATAAGCTAATAATATTAGTAAAAATAATATTAGTAGCAAGCTAGTTTCAACTTCAAACGTCTGTCAAAAAAATTTTTATAGTTTTTGATTATTTTTTTAATCCTATTATCAATGGGGAGAAAAACTCATACAGAATAATGTGAATGCGAGAACTATGTATGTCGTTATATTTATGTAGATTTTATGATTGTCTGGCAGTTTGAGTATTTTTACGGCCTACTCAAATGTCCCTACTTTGGTATTGTTCGTCGGTTCGTTGAGCTCCTCAAAGTTCTGAGTTGAGCTTCGCGATGACTGACAAATGCTTGCACTGTCTGGACAGGTCCACTCGAATTTGTGTGTTGCTTTCTTCAAAAAGCTCAACCCAGACATAAACGTACATGGTTCTCATATGATTTAACCTGTACACATTGTATGGATTACTTTAAAAGAGACTTTGACCTCTGAGTTTGTTTCGGTGTTTATTCTCAGGGTAGTCAGCTAGGAAACACCGGCCTCATCTAGCTTAAACTGACAAAAAACATTGACGTGTACTCGTAAAAGTGTTCCTTGTAACCTACTTACTGAATAAACATCACTTATCATTTATCATAGGTCGACGTAGATGTCGCTAGCATCGACTCTGCCTTGTAGTTATTGTTGACGTTTTAAGTACCTATGCAGATTTCGAGTAACTTTGTAACTACAATGTATTCTTTTTGGACTGTTTCACAATTAAAAGTAGAGTTGAGTAAAAGAAGTGCATCAAAAGCAGGAAAAAAGCAGTTTTGATTGAGAGGTAATCAATAAATAATTTTAAGGTTATACTGATCTTCAGTGCTAACGTTGATAACTTTGCTTCCAGAATAGATTTCAGGATTCAAGTCCTGTGTAAAATTATCAGTTTTATATCTATTAATTGTTCCAAACATGTGTTCATTATCAGCTTGTGTACGAGTACCTTTAGACAAAAATACACGTTCGGCTGGTGATGGTAATATCTGATCACTCTGAAATTATCTCCACTTAATTGCATGATTCTATTTCCATAGAAAAACTGGATAAACAAGTTTCATCACTTTCTTTAGGGCTTGTAGTTTGGCTTAGGTACATCAAGCATTAATTTCCTCCGAGACCGTTTTACTAAACGTTCTAAACGCTCTTTTGCGGATGTTGATTCTACTTTTGTTTTCGTAAAAGAAAAGATTTAAGGCACTGCAGTTTTCTTTAAGAATTTAGCCTTAGGCTCATACACTGAAATAAATAACATAATACGAGTACATCATTACTTTCTATGCAAAATGATCTACTGTTATCCATGAATCGATCACACTTACCGGTATATTTACTTTGGCCAAAATAATCATCATTTTGAAAATGAGCAAGGGAACGTGCACGGCGTAGTCTGTGCCATCTAGTGGAGTAAATTCGAATCTTTAACCCTTTAAAAACTTGTCATTGACATGTCAATTGAAATGTCAATATACACACACGTAGCATGCACTGTATGCAGCACGCGTAACGTAGACTACCATCTATTGAGTGAAAGCCGCAACTTGTACTGTAGAAATACTTGACATTGACATTTATGTGGCGCCCTCTATAGTTCCTGCACACTCCCTATACTGTGTACTTTTGATTCTCAAGGCTTTTTCCCAGGCTTTACGGCGTTTTGGATATTTTGGATATATATGTTTCCCTTGATTTTTACAGTCTGGAGTACAACACTGCGTCATTGTATTTAATTATTTTCGATATTTGTTTACGTAGAAATCATAAATTAGTATGGATTTTGACAGGTGACAGGACAAAGTTAGGCAAAGTCGATCATGCGACATCTGGTGGGATAAAAAGGCAGTTTTCACCTCATTGACTATTCTAGATACCGAATCTAGTGTCAACCATGGTCTCAACTCAATACCCCACTACTGGACCATTTTTTATGAAAATAAGATATAAACAAACAAATAAAATTATCATTTTTACGAGCCTGAGTTAATTTTAAACGGTTTTCATTGACATTCTATACATAATTTGTATTAATACGTCAAGAATATTCTTATGACGTAAACGTCTTCAAGAAATTGATGAAGTCCGGAAATCGTCTTCATCATCTCAGCCTTTTAATGTCCCACTGCTGAGGCACAGGCCGTAATCCACCACGCGGACGCATTGCGGATTGGTGGATGTCACATGTCTTCGAATTTTTTGTTCTAGGACATACCGGTTTCCTCACGATGTTTTCCTTCACCGTTTCGAGAGCAGTGGTGATGAAATAATTTACACAAAGTAAAGCGGCTGCCTAGGTTTGAACTCACGACCTACAAAGTAAGTCGCGGCCAATACCACTGGGCCACCACTGCTCATCGTCATGGAAATCGTCTTAAATATGGCTAAATAAATATATAATTGTATACCAATCACTTTAGTGCAACTATAATGGATTTGGTGTTAGTCTTTCAGTTTTAAATTAAAGATTGTATGTAACTCTTTATTTATTAACCGACTTCGAAAAAGGAGGAGGTTTTATGTTCGACTGTGTGTATGTTTTTTTTTATATATTTCCACCGATTTCTCTGTCAGTTGTGGACCGATTTTCAAAATCCGAAAGAATATACTTCCGAAGTGGTCCCATATAAATCTTATCGAAATTGCTTCCGCACTTTTTGAAAAACTGAACAAAAACGAAAAATATGTATATGTATATAGATGACGTATTGGTTTCCTCCAATTACGAGTATGTTTAAATTCCACGTTCCATGTTATTGGGGTTTTGTCTTCTTGAGTATAACAACTATAAAGTGAAAAAAAAAACTTTTTTACATAAAAACAATCGACTTCAAAAAAAGAAAATACACAAAAAATTTAAAAATAACTTTAATTTCGGCAGTCGGTGTCAAATAACGAAGAAATAAAATACAAACAGCGACTGCCGAAATTAAAGTTATTCTTAAATTAATCTATTTTCTTTTTTTGATGTCGGTTGTTTTTTTTTTTGTAAAAAGCTTTTTTAGATTCCTAATCTTATCATAATATCCTAATCGGATCAAAATTAAAACCGGAAATCTGATTCACAAAAAATAATATATCTCGAGAAAAAGTCATCGAACTACGTAATAACTAATGAGGGATAATGTTACATACTAGAAAATCGTTTCCGAGTTTTACACAAATACCTTGACATTTTCTGAAATTCAGTTTTCCATTTAACGTGGCAATGCTGCCTGTGTTCACATTGACAGCGATGTGGACGAATTTTTCGAAGCCCAATTAGTTTCATGCCTCCCTTTTTAATGCCGCTTGTACCTACATATTTTGTTTATTTTCTTTAGCTTGTAGATATATATTTTGTAATTATAGTAAATATTTATAACAATTTAGGTAGCTATACATAAGTAAATAAACTATGCATACCTACAAGTGTTGATACATTTTTATTTTCCTTTTTAGGATAACTTGAATACCAACTAAGTTTAATAACCAGTTGGTTATTATTGTTTATTGCCAAAATAAATAAACAAAAAGAGCTAGTCTAAACTAGATTTCGCTTGATAAAAAATGAATCTAACAGCGGAAATGCTCTTTGATTTTAGGAATCCGCCAACCGCTCAATGGATCGAACAAACTTATCTGAGGCTGTTCTTGTTGATTCCAGTACTTACGAGTAATTATCAAATATCTTTGTCCAATGCATGTACGTTTCATCAAATAAGTTAGACGACTTCATCATATGTACTAGCAACACCGATATTTGACCAAAGATTAATAAAATCAAAATGGCTCCAACAAAGATTTTGTCTTTCCATTAATATACGGTGATGATCTGTCATAACTATGTAATTGAATGTTGAGTTTTATACGTAAAAACGCTATGAATATTTGTCCTCGACATGTAATTCTTTAAGTAAATTATCTTGAATGCTTTTTTCTCTTCGCCTCCATGGCTTCACCCAAAGCTTCTTTTGTTTTGTTTGTTTTAAAATGTATTAATAATATCAGCACAAAGTCGCTTTACGTTCCTCCATTTTCTGAGACTACGCAAAAACTTGGACAAAGTTATTGGACAAGTGAAACGGCGTCCCTCACAGAAATTTGATCAAATATTGGACATTGATATCGATGCCCAATATTTGAACAAAGATATTTGATAAGTGGAATACCTAAACGAGATAATAAATCAGGACTCTTCAACTATGTATGATATTAAAATGAAGATAATTTGAATTACTTAGCATAATATGATTTGATTTATTCTCAGTAATTATTTCCTACTTCAAACCACCTGCCTACTTCAATTCATGGCCACAAAAAAGACTCTCTACATTATGAATAATTATGAAAAAAAAGTCGTAAAAACACCCTCTTTTTTCAGAGTATAAACAAACAGGGCTGATTGCTGGGTATAAAAATAATAATTCTATTTATTATATAAAAATATTGGACAAGTATTTTTTGCTTTGCCAAATCAATAAAAAATAACAAAGATACAACGCATCAAAATTCAAGAGTCGGGGTTTTGTTACGTCACTTGTTTTTTTTACGTAGGTATGACATCACCCGAAATTTCAATGCACTGTATCGTGCTCATTTTTTGTTTAATAAACAAAAGAAAAAATACGTATCCAATAGTTTTTGGTAATCTATTCATATCTTTATTTGCGGACCATAATGTCATTAAAGATGTTACAATAAAGACACAATTATGGACCCTGTAGTGCACAGCAAAACATAAAACTAATTAAAAAAAATATATTAACAATGTCAATATGCTAATTGGGTAAAAAAGGGGTGACTACAGGGATGACGACTAATAGAGGAGTATGGAAGAAAAAGACATGTTGCGCCGACCCCAAATAAATTGGGATAAGGGCAGGAGAATGATGATGAATATGCTAATTAAATAATCTAACTGGCGAACCAAATATTTCTTTAGTCATGTACCCTTTTACGTAGGAACACATGAAAGCTAACGGATCATCCACTTACCTTCCAAAGGCCACTTCAGATCCAGCAGCGGCTGCAAGGACGGCGGCATAGCCATCAGCGTCACATTCCCAGTATAGCCAGGCGGTGGTGTCATGCCAGGAGAGAGCTTCAGCATTGTCAGGTTGTTCCCTGGTAGGGGCAGGGCAGGTTCGTTCGGTTCGGTTGAGTTGTCATCAAATGGGTCTACGCTCAGGTTGTAGGATATTGTCACCAGTAAAGCCACTCCAAGGACCGCACTGGAGGAAGAAATTGAGATATTCAGACGCATTCGCAAAAAAATGTGATTATTAGGGTTCCGAACCCGAATGGTCCAAACGGAGCACTTGACCGATTTTTTTCAAAAAATGTTTAGCCAAATCTATTTAGCTCAACTTAGTTTTGAGTAAATCGATAAAATGCTTCATATTTTGCAATAAAATGCAAGCATTGTGTCGTCGCGCATCTCTTTATTTTCTATGAAGTCCGAGAATGACCGCGATCTATGTTATGTCACTGCCTTAATAATGACGTTTAAAAATTTCCGTTTTATTCGGTGGAGCTATTAAGAGCTACAAAAATCGAGAGGAATGCTATTAGCATATTGTTTTTGTTCGTAAGCTCATCCATATTTAAAAGTGTCTTATTAAAATGACGCTTTCGTTTCTGTACCCAACTCTGGAACTTTCTGGGTTACGAGTCATATTGCTTATAATCACTTTATCTAGCCAGATCAATATTGTTCAACTGAGTTGACGATTCTCGTTGTCTCTCCAAGATGGCCTCCGTTTTTAACAGACGAAAAAAAAGGAGGAGGTTATCATATCGACCGTATACACGTATATTTTTTTTTTATTCTGTCTTTAATTTGCAGTTAATAAGCATCAAGTCCTACATGCCACGCAGGAAAACCAAGGGACTGACATAACCCAAAGAATCACCAAAGTTAAGTGATAGCCCTAATAGCATTTAGTTTTGGCATTTGGTTGGGCCAACAATAAATGCTATCATTTTATTGTTGGCCTAATAATAAATGCTATTATGGAGTGGGCAAGGCACATCGCTCGCAGAAAGACTGTCGAAGGAGCCTAAAGGTGTACTGGATCTGTCCGGAAGGCGCAGGCTTGGAATGCCTTCCACAAAGTACAGGTGGTCTGTAACAGGTAAAATTAGAAACCAGTTTCACCTGTTCCAGTTCCAGGGAAAAAACAGTTCCAAAAACCTGTTCCAAAATAACAGCCTGTTACGTTGCGTTGTTACTTTGAAACAACAAACAGATTTATAATATAGTACCTAGTTTTATTCAGTTAGGCAGGAACAGATGTTATCTCTTTCTATTAAAATAAGTCAGAAGAGAGGAGAGCTTGTTCCAGAGAACAGATGCTATCTCTGTCTATTACAAAAAGTCAGAAGAGAAAAGAGCTTGTTCCAAACTGATCCAGGTCAGTTTCGTTTGTGTCTCTTTCTTTCTAATAACGTAGACATCCGTAAGCTAGATAGAGAAGAGCATACACACACCAGTTAAGGCAATGTTTTAATTTGGTTGGTCTGTTGTAGGTTGTGGAACAGGCAGGAACTGGAACTGTATTTTTGGTTTTGCGATACCTGTTCATGTTGTTACTTTTAAAAACCTGTTTTTTGAAACTGTTCCGATAAATACGCCTCACTCCTACCCAGTATACTATTGAAAGTCTTTGCTCCTACTACAAAGTGAGCCGATGACCTAGTGAAGGCCGTGGCAATCCGCCTGGATGGCTTATGTCCAGCAGCGGATGTCTTTCAGCTGAAATGATGATGATGCAGCTTCTACTCACATGATAAACACGCAGATGGCGCATTGCGTGTGATGCAGCCGCTTCTGGTAGCGGCGCGCCAGGCTCGACTCGAACACGTAGGTGGGCTGCACCAGCGGTGTGCGCTCACTGCTCGAAGATGCCTGCATCGTCACCTGGACACAGAAACACATATCAATCACTACATATTATAAATCGAAGTACCTCGCCGCTTCTGTCTGTCTGTTTATTCGCGATAAACTCAAAAACTTCTGAACGGATTTTCATGCAGTTTTCACCAATAGACAGAGTGATCCATGTGTTTAGGTGTATAATTTGATGAGGTGAGATATTTTTCAATGTTCATCTTCTATCATTTTCCTATGGTTGAGGAGAGAAGCTAAGGCCGCTTGTGCATACAAGATTGTTTAATGGGACAAACTGCCAATAAACCGTAAATTTTTACGGCGAAACCCTGTGTGAACAACAGGGCTTAAGGCGCTATTAACTGCCAATAACTTGAGTAGTTAGCTTGAGTGTTATGTGCTGAGCTCACGTAACGCGTCGTACGTCCACCCAGTAATAGGACTCGCCCATCAAGGAGCGCTGTCCGAAATTACAGAGACTAAAATTAAAAAAAGAAACTACTATCGATAACGTTTAATCAATTAATAACTTTTTGTGGAAAGAAAGGGCCATTTATAAAATACCTACAGGAATTATAGTAGATACTACTTTGATCCTATATACCACCGTCCCTGACTCGCTTGCTCCCAAGGCAGCCACAACGATTCATCGTATACTATACTGTCCTCTTCAAATGCGTAAGATCTTTTAAACCCATATACATTTAAGTGTGCAAGAAGATAACGGGTTTATTAACAGATAAAATGACTACAAATATAATATCAACATGTTTGCATTGTGTCACCGTGTGTGGTGTATGTTCAGTGCCTCAGTGGCATGTTGCTACCATGCACTGTCTTTTTAACCGATTTCGAAAAAGGAGGAGGTCCTATGTTCGACTGTATGTACGGTTTTTTTATGTTAAGTTCTGGGGTATAACAACTAAAAATTGAAAAATAAAAAACTTTTTTACAAAAAAACAACCGACTTCCAAAAATTTAAATACACTAAAAATTAAAAAATAACTTTAATTTCGGAAGTTGGTGTCAAATAACGAAGAAATAAAATGCAGACACCGACTTCCGAAATTAAAGTATTTTTTTAATTTTTAGTGTATTTTCTTTTTTGGAAGTCGGTTGTTTCTTTTTTTGTAAAAAAGTTTTTTATGATGTCTTTACGACTGGTTCATCAGTATAAGGGGCCATTTCTTATGGAGTTGTGAATCTGCTACGCAAAAAATGAATTTCCGTTTTTAGGGTTCCGTACCCGAAGGGTCCAAACGGAGCCCTATGGTTGTCACTCACGTGTCCGTCTATCTGTCCGTCCGTCGTCTGTCACAAAATTTTGTTACGAAGAATTTTTTAACTTCCCATTGACTGAACTTGAAATTTGGTGATAATGCTTATTATTACGTATACTTTACTAACAAATAACAATATTTGGTACGGAATACTTAATCTGTGAAATCCGACACGCACTTGGCCAGTTTTTAGTCATTAGGTAAACTTCTTTT
This sequence comes from Polia nebulosa, assembly GCA_951329385.1. NCBI lineage: Eukaryota > Metazoa > Arthropoda > Insecta > Lepidoptera > Noctuidae > Polia > Polia nebulosa. The sequence goes on along the minus strand of OX589588.1, from coordinate 2,333,909 downwards.
TAAGGGCCATAGAGCATAAAAAATGTCCAAAGTATTTAATTACATCATTTGTTCATTACTTCACGTTTTTTCTGAACTAACCTGTTTGTTTCCTAAAACTATTTAGTTTATTAGCGAGTGCCGAATATAGAATGGTTTAATCAACGATCTCATTGTTTGGATTGGCATTTCTACATGATAACGCGATGTTCTTGTATTAGAACAGAGGCGCCGACTGTTAGAAAACCTGCAGACGTATTCGCTAACTCAGTTGACATCAGTTTGATAGGCACTTTGCCGTACATTACTGCTTTGACATATAGGAAAACCGTAGTGCCTCTTATAATCGATGTCCACCGAGTAATGTACCTACTGCAAAGTGCCTATCAAATTGATGTCAACTGAGTTACCGAATACAGCTGCTGGTAGGTGCTCAGCTCATCCCTATTTGATGACTCATGTAAAATAACTGGCAGAGCAAGAAAAGTAAACATCAGTTTAAGGGCCTACCTCCGCATAAGTGGCGCCCTCATTGAATAAAAAATCGTATCTTTGCAAGGAAGTTAAATATTAAAAAATCCTATGTTGCGTTTGTTACAAAGAATATAAGGTATATTTTCGTTGTTCAAACAGTACTCAAAAGTTTCGTATTCAAAGTAGTAAGCAAAAGTACCTAAAACGGCCGTTTTTGACAATACAATACCTTATTCTATTTGTAACCAACGCAACATAGGATTCTTCGATCTTTATTTTCTACGCTTTGCTACGATTTTTTATTCAATGAGTGCGCCACTTGGCGGCTATATATACCTTAATAGAAGAGCTTGGTTGTAGCATCTCAGCTAGCTTATCAGAATTAATAGAATTCAGAATGCAAGAGCGAGCGAAGGGACCCCGAAAATTTAGCACCCCACATCAGGTCGGATTGATTTTCTCTTACTTTTACCATTCATACAGAAAGTTCCTTTGTTGGCTGCAAACTTAAATGTATGGTGTGGCAGGCTAGAGTACCTAGGTAATACAGTAGTGTTTCTTGTGGGTGTTCTGCACCCACTCTGTAGCTCTCGTGAGTGCTGAAGCCCCCGAGCACCCACGGAGTCGGCGCCCTTGATTTACAATAACAGTCTGACCGAAGAAACGAAGACATATGAGTCACTAATATAATTCTAAGCTAGTAGATACTCGTACCTATTGCCATTTCACGTGAATGCCCAGTTTTTTGGTTACACTGCTGCATGGTGGTACAGAAAGTCTGTATGCGTCGTGGTTTCGAAACATAATAATGATTGTATAGGGTTCCTAACACCCAAACAATTCTCTTCTTAATGATCTAAAAGGAGCCTATCTGTATTCCTAGTCACTACGAGCAGTACGAGCGGTCAATCTATACCTACCTTGTAGGTAAGTATAGTATAGGGAGTCTGTTGTCCGCGCTTAGATACCCATTTGGTCCGTTGTGCGTGGGACCTTGTAGGTAATTTGTGTGACACGTGTATCTAAAGAGCAGTGGTAGCCCAGCGGTAAAAGCCGCGACTTACAGATTGTAGGTTGTGAGTTCAAATCCAGACAGGAGCTTTACTTTCTGTAAATTATTACATCACCACTGCTCTCAAAACCACCACAATCCACAAACCCGCATTGCGCTCGCGTGGTGGATTACGGCCCACACCCTCTCACAGACAGGAGGCCTGTGCCCCAGCAATGGGGACATTAATAGGCTAATGATGATGTGTATCTAAAACTATTTGCACTATGTAATTTATTTTTAGCCCATTGACCAGCAAAAAAATTACTTGATTGCTACAATTAAATACCTATCTGAAACCGGTTTCTTACATCATATTTTTCTATGGTGAAGGTTTATTACACCATATTATTCTAGCCTATTGTAACAAGTGCCTTTTATGCCTCCATTACCTTTAGTAAAATGTTTAGAAACTATAGGGCAGGCTTTATGGTAGGTATATCTAGGATTCAGAAAGTGAACCTACAACCTAAATCCGTAGTTAGATAGCTACCAACTGAAGATAAGTCAATCAAATATTACAGTATAGGTACCTACATTTTTTTTTTTGGTGTGGTGGGAAATCATCCTATGACTTCTCCCGCTCTGGGTGGAGCGGGAGGGCGTGTCAGACTCTTACTGACTAAAACCCACCCCTGTTCCTTCCCTGCCTGAGCGCCCAGGGGTGCGGTAACTCATTTTCAGAATTTATCCGCTACCCCTAGGCGTGTAGGTACCTACCTACTTAAGTTCACGCTTAGATTATAACTAGAGATCCACCCCAACTTTGCATGGATACAAATTATACACCACCTTCCTCATGTTTACTCTGTCTGTTGGTAAAAACCGGTTGAAAAGTAGTTTTTGAGATAGACAGACGCGGGGGCCGGGGGGGACTGTGTTTTATAATTATGTAGTGATAAAAGGTGGCGCAAAATGAATCACCCTATCGGAAGATGCTATAATTTTTGCAAATGGCGTCGTACGTCAATCATATTATTATTTGACATTTGTAAACTAGACAGCTGCAGAATACAAACAGACAAGCGATGGAGCGCTATATATACTCCGCAAGAGCGTAAATGTGTCGATGTTTTTGACCAATAGTTGGTTGGTGGTTTTGGTGCAGTGTGATTTTTATGATTTTATTTTCATCCCCGACTTCTTAATTGGGGCTACTTGAAGCTACACAGGTTTATGCCAACTGTTATCACCGGAAATCTTGCGGACAGTCATGGAAAATTCGATAAAACGGGAACAAATGTATATCAACAAGTGGCGGCAGCCACTTGACGGATATCATCTTTTCCATTTAAGGGTCTACTACCAGCCAAGTGGCGCCCTCATTGAAAAAAAAATCGTAGCATAGCATAGAAAATAAATATTAAAGAATCCAACGTCACGTTTGTTACAAATAGGATAAAGTATTTTTACGTTGTTAAAACAGGTCTCAGAATGTTTCGTATCCAAAGTAGTAGGAAAAAGTGTCAGAAACGGCCGTTTTTGGTCCAAATTAAGATTTCCGTCAATCAAAATTTTTTTTTTTATTTAGTTAAAAAGTTATTCAAAAACAAAATTGGATGATTAATTTTGCACCATCTTGTGTATACTTAGTCTAAGCCTTCACGTGTAATTTTGTTACTTTGCTACCAACTAAAGATAAATCTATAAAAAAAATTTACAGTGTAGATACAAAACCTACCTACACGTGTAATTTTTATTTAAATCACACCTAACCTAATTATTATAAAATATTCCATTCCATCTGAAGATTTTATGACTTTTTAACTAGTTGTATTTCTATTGATCCAATAAAATTGATTATTTATTGTTATAGTTTATTTCGTAATTTAATTGAGGCCCTTAACGTTATTGTTGAACTCGGACGTTCGGATCATGGGAGCCTTAAGAGGATTGTGAAGCTGTAAATTTTCATACAAAAAGCGATAACGTTATTCATCCAGTAAATACAGTCCAATTTTTATAATTTTTGAAAATGTTGTAGATATAATAAAACACGACACATGCGTACGATATAAGTTATTAGCATCTAAATACAACATATATTTTTTGACTTAAAACTTCCTCAAGCGTTTTATTTTTTTATATTAAACTAAACTGAATTACTAAAAACAAAAAACGTAAGGACCTAGACTAAGGTATACTGAATCTAATGAGACCAAAATTGTCTCATTTCGTAAAGGTTTTTGGCCATGGTACGGAGCGAAAGGGAATGGGAAGCAGTCTCCGCCTTCTGCGAAGAAGAAATGCTTGCGAAGGCGGAGGCGGGACGCGTGAGGGAAGCTCAACAGATGGCCTTCACGGCCCCGGCCGCTACCATCGCAGGAGAGGTACTAGGCGTAGGACGTTGCGAGACGATCTCCGGCCACCGTAGACCCAGCCTGCGGACGACGAGCAGTGGGTACCTCGCCGTCCGATCAGCACCAGCCCCGTGAGTCAACGGCGCGTAGTGTTCCACGCGCGCCTCAAAGAGATATTGTCAGCCACCACTGACGGGGCCCATCGTGGCCGGTGCCTGCATGCCTAGGGGTAGCGGATAAATTCTCAACATGAGTTACCGCACCCCTGGGCACTCAGGCAGGGAAGGAATAGGGGTGGGTTTTAGTCAGTAAGAGTCTGACACGCCCTCCCGCTCCACTCAGAGCGGGAGAAGTCATTGGATGATTTCCCGCCCCCAAAAAAAAAAAAAAAAAGGAGGTGAAAACATTATCGCCCGAAACAATTTTTCAAAAAGGAAATGTAGGTAATTGCCTCCAAGACTTGCAACTCTCTCTCGTCGTGTATCGGCGCTTCACAATCCTCTTAAGCACCCAAATGGACAGCGGATATTGCCTATCACCATTAGGTGTCATCAAATTCATCATGTCCAGGTTACCTACAAAGGGGGACGCCGTAAAGTACTCTATGCCCAATCTCTATATAGTATTATAAATCAAAGTCGCGTCTGTCTGTTTCTCCGCGAACTCCTCCAAAATCACGCAACGGATAATAATGCGGTTTTTACTAATAGAAAGGGTGATAAACGAGGAAGGTTTTTGTATAATTTGTACATGTGCAGAACCGGGGCGGATCGCTAGTAGGTACTTATAATCTAAACTTTTTGGTTGATAGGTAGGTGTTATTTGATATTGTTGTCTATACCGCAGAGTTTTTCTTTCTAATAAAACGAGAAAGAGACGGACGTAAATTAGAGCTGTCAAATTTAGTTGACCTAATATTTCCATACAAATTCAAATTCAAATTCACCGTGTTTTTAGACGACATGTTTTTACGTGTACCCTAAGTTTAAGATTATTTCAACTAAATTTGACAGCTCTAATTTACGTCCGTCTCTTTCTTCTTTTATTAGAGAGAAAAAGATAGCAATAGCCTAAATAAGTTTAGTTTGTGCACAACAGAATCAGCACCATTGTCTAATTACAAGAATAAGATAACCTATGGAATTTAGCGATGGTGCTTTTGATTAGTGAAACAAAGGAGGCAATCGCCTCATAATAATATTAGTTCGGCTTGAGATTATATAAAGGTACGCTATGTCTTTTTCTCTACCCCTGAAAACGTGTAGGTATGCTAAATTTCATGATAATCGGCCGAGTAATTAATAATATTTATTTATAATAATATAATATTTTACTCGTACATCCCATCCACACGCAAAAAACATTTTGAGAGATAACACATTCATTGTGCGTACAGCTGCTAGGGAGTGGAATTCCCTGCCGGAGTCTGTGTTTCCTGATAGCTACAACCTGGGAGTCTTTAAATAGAGGAAATAGGTTATTTCTAGACAAGCGTGCTCCATCTTCGACCACATCATCACTTACCATCAGGTGAGATAGTGGTCAAACGCGTGCCTATCAACAATAAAAAAAAAAAAAATATATGTTCGGATTGCAGAGGAATATTACAGAGGTGGAGTTACGAGTAGTTGTTTGAACTTGGTAGGTTTCTTTATCGCCTTATTGGTGTCTTAATATGTGTTTTGATGTACCTAGTACCTACCTGTATTTACATAATCAGAGGGTCTGATAAGCAGAGGCAGGCACCGATTACAACTTACTGACGGGTTAACTACTTATTTATGCATGCGGTCACGAAACCAGCTCAAAATACTGTGGTAAATGTCGCAATAAAAAGTATCAGTTGGTGGACTGTGAAGGTATTTACGGCTTCAAGGTTTTGTCACTTCTTCGGTATCTATGGTTAAATAGGAAGACTTGCAGGTGTATTCGCTAGCTCAGTTGACATCAATTTGATAGGCACTTTGCAGTACCTACATTGCTGCCATTTTTGTTTTCCTATACGTCAAAGCAGCAATGTACTCCATTTTATAAGCTATTTAGCTTACAATGCTTGTTAGCTGAATTAGAACCATTTCAACTTATCCAATAGAGTTGATTTTTTATAAGTTGGTTCAGTTCCGACGACAACGCATTTTTAACCGACTTTCGAAAAATGAGGAGGCTCTATGTTCGACTGTATGTATGATTTTTTTTTATGTATGTCCGCCGATTTCTCCGTTAGTTGTGGACCGATTTTCAAAATTCCTCGGAAGCATATACTCCCAAGGTGGTCACATATAAATTTTATCGAAATTGCTTCAGCGCTTTTTGAGAAACTGAACAAAAACGAAAAATACGTATACCTAGATGACGTTTTTGTTTTCTCCAATTAAATGTTTAAAAGTGAAAAATAAAAAACTTTTTTACAAAAAAAAACAATCGACTTCCAAAAAAGAAAAATAACTAATTTCGGAAGTCGGTGTCAAATAACGATGAAAAAATAAAATACAAACACCGACTTCCGAAATTAAAGTTGTTTATTAATTTTTAGTGTATTTTCTTTTTTGGAAGTCGGTTGTATTTTTTCAACGGTCAACAGCACAGATCCGAAATTGTGTAAAATATGTTTTATTTTTACTATTAACTTATTTTACTTTCAGAAGGTCAGTAGTGTGTTCCAGTGATTAGAATAGTAGGAACTTGTAAGACCCACGTGGAACGAAGAACCACATGGTTTTTTTTTTTTCACATTGATGTTTATAGGTAGATTTGTACCTACAGTAGGTACTTACATAAGTATTGTTTTTTATTTTTTTTTTCTGAATCATTTAAAACAAGCCTTGTGCTAACAAACAGCACTTGAATGGTATCAATGCTTTCTAATCGGTCTGGATCGATGTAGACTCATCAATAGGTAGCCCCTTAATTAATAGAATCCATACTATAGAAATAGCGAGATGCAAATGTTTTTGGCACATTTAAAGGGTGTGTTACACTTGCACATCCTACTTCCTACTTAATGTTATAAATGCGACAGTTTGAATGGATATTAAATATAGCGTGACTGAGTAACAAATTTTGTTACTCAGTCACGCAAGTAGTAGGCAAAAGTACTAAAAACGGCCGTTTCTGACACTTTTGCCTACTACTTTGGATACGAAACATTCTGAGACCTGTTTTAACAACGTAAAAATACTTTATCCTCTTTGTAACAAACGTGACGTTGGATTCCTTAATATTTATTTTCTATGCTATGCTACGATTTTTTATTCAATGAGGGTGCCACTTGGCCGGTAGTAGAGCCTTAACGGTTTTGGATAAAAGTGGCACAGAGATAGATTTTGGTACAGTCTGGAATAGTACAGTTACAATTTATAATGGAATAAGTACTAATTCCACGCGTTTTTTTTTTCCTGTGCAACGGCTTTGACAAAGGAATAAGTTACAACAAGCGTGGCTACAACAGCTAGAGCTTCATAAAGCTAACAGGAAAACTACATAGGTGTTTTTATTCTTCTTTTACTTATTTTTCTCGCGGAAAAATATCTACATTTTCTTCTACTTTTCTTTTTTAAATGTGGGTGAACCATGCAGCTGCGGATTTATGATTATGATAGCGACACACATCAGACAAATCGAACAAAACCATTAGGTAATTTTATAGTTCATTTATAAAAGTAAATCGTTTTTTTTTTGGTTATTTGATTCTAAATATGTAGTAACAAAACATTTGATTACTTATCTAACTCGCAAAGAGCTAAAACAAAATTTAAAGTCCAAGGAAACTTACTTGATTTCACTATTTAATTCCTCTTTTTTTACAAAACCAAAATATACATAACTTCACTGCATTATTTTAAAAACTGTGTCAAATACTAAAAAATCGCATGCATTTTTTAAAAAATAACAAAAGAATCGTTTGAATATGGAATCAATTCCTTTTTTTTTCGAAAAACCGCGCGCACTGGCCTGCATCCGCGCAACCAACAGTATTGCCTATCACTAAGTAATGAAGAGCTTTCGTAAAACCCAGCTGATGTTAATTAACGCTAAGAATTTGATCTGTGGCATGGTAGGTATGGCTTTTCAATTTGCCCGGGTTATAGGGCCCGTGTTTTGTAACTAGGCATAATATTATGAAATAACAGTAACATCACAATTATAAATATTATGATGTAGGTATTTGGGCGAGAATAAATGACATTTTAATGGAAAAATAATTAGTGTTTGATGATGGTTTTAAAAGAGTAGTAAATGTGCGAATGTGAATTTATTGACTAATAACTATCAAATTAATATATTCCCAGCTTGAAAATTCTAATAGTTATTTACTATCATATACCGGCAGGTTAATTAAATAAACCTCTAAGCAGATTATTCTGAAAAAAATGTTGGTAGGTACCTACGTAGATCTTCTAGGTGAGCTTGATGCTCAATGGAAGTGTATCATCTATGCTCAATGGCTCGATGCACTACGATCAAAGAGACTGACATTTACAATTTATGACTATAATTTCCATAACTACTTTTATCTGTTCATACGCGTAGGTACGTACATTATTTTTAGATACCCGAATAAACACTGACCTTTTGAAACCGTATAATAACTTATTTTTGATGTCTATTGTGTTAAACACTAATTGGCGATTTTAATATACAGATCCATGATTAACATTTTATTATTGGCTTCTAGAAATTCATTGAAGAGGTATAGTGTGTTATCCCGAAACGCGAACTTCACACACGTCATTTACTTTGAACCGAAATAATATAGGTACTTACCTATAAGAACTCCTCGTTATAGGTATGAATGAATTTTCGCATATTCAAGCAAGTCCCAGCATAGTTTTTTTTTTGTTTACACACGTCATAATTCAACGGGGGAGTGAAATTCACGCTCTGAAGCCGTAAATATAATAAGAACATCGATCACTAAGATGAATAAGAACTAGGTAAGTTTTTCTCGCGGCTTCGCATGCGTGTTACCTATAGGTAGTGTACCTATATCTATAACATTATTACATAAACATAATATTTTTCCGGAATAAAAAGAAGCTTGAAAGAACAGTGAAAGAAGTTTTGTAATCTGAACAACACTCAAAAATGGCTAGACAAATTTGGATGAATATTTTTTAAACTATTCGTTAGGTAAAGTCTCAGGAGGGTTCTTACGAAAAGAAAAAATGGAAAATTATACACGGGTGAAACCGCCGGGCAAAGCTAGTTTCTTCATCTTCCTGCCCGTATCCCATGTTACTTGGGGTCGGCGCATCACTTACTAGCGCGGGTCGGCGCTTCCATTCTGTTCTGTCAGCCATCACGCTATCACTAACTCCCTATTCTTTCATATCACTCCTCACACAATCCATCCATCTTTTCTTTGGCCTCCCTCTCCCTCTCCGTCCATCCACATTTATATTCATAACTCTTTTAGTTACATGCGTTTCATCCCTCCTCTTCACATGACCATACAAAGATAAGCGGTTCCCTTTCAACTTTGTCAGGCCTGTTGGTCTAGTGGTTAGTGACCCTGACTGCTATGCCGGAGGTCGTGGGTTCGATTCCCACCCAGGACAAATGTTTGTGTAATGAGCACGATCATTTGTTCTGTGTCTGGGTGTAATTTATCTATAATATGTATGTATTTAGAAATATATAAGTATGTTTATCAGTTGTCTAGTACCCATAACACAAGCTCTGCTTAGCTTGGGACTAGATGGCGTTGTGTGATAGTTGTGGAATATTATTATTTCGTTTATTCATTTGTAAATACATATAAATTATATTTTTAAATATTTCAATGAAAAAATAAAAAAAAACATTTAAAAATATAAAAAATAGTATCCCACCGGTATCGGGAACAGGGTCCAAGCTACCGGCGGTCAGGGCTCCAGAGAGAGGAACCGCCTGACAATGCGAGCCGTGTCCAGAAGTACTGCTTTCTGAATCAAGCCCTTGATCCAGCCGCCTAACGAGAGCCTCCTGAGGTGTTGGTCGAGGCTCGTGGCTATTAAGCCATTGGCTGACACGACTATCGGTACAATGATCGCTGAGTCCACATCCCACATGTCGACAACCTCGCGAGCCAAGTCAATATACTTGATTTGTTTATCTTTCTCGGCTTTCACGAGGTTCTCGTCATGTGGGACGGTAATGTCAACAATCATTGCACGCCTCTCGATTCGGTCCACCACCACTATATCAGGCTTATTGGCTATAATAGTCCTGTCAGTGATGATGGACCGATCCCAGTACAATGAGATATGACCATTATCGAGAACTGGGTCGGGCGCATATCTGTAGTACGGCACTTCCGATTCCACAAGAGAGTATTTCAGAGCAAGTTGCTGATGGATAATCCTGGCTACGAGGTTGTGCCTATGCAAGTACTCACCGTTAGCTAGACGAGAACAACCAGAGATTATGTGGCGGATTGATTCTCCCGGACGATGACATGCCCGACATATATCAACCGTGCCGTCCTTCACAATAAATCTCCGGTAATTTTTCGTCATGATAACTTCGTCCATAATTGCACAGACAAAACCTTCGATTTCCCCAAAGAGGTCACCGACACGCAGCCAGGCTACGGACGCAAGTTGGTCTACATCGGGCCCATGTAGGGCCCGGAAAAAGCGTCCGTGAAGTTCCTTACTCTGCCATACTTCTCTGCGATCGTTAGTGTCAAGCACTAGAGGTTTGCGCCAGTTCTCGTTAGCCAAGGAGAGTGGAGTAAGGCCCTTGTCCACCGCCACTACATCTCGATGCATACCCACGTCAGCAGCTAGGAAATATTCCCTTAGACGGCATACCTCGCGGTTGTGGAGGGTCTTAGCATTTAAAAAGCCTCGGCCTCCACACTTCCGCGGGATATACAGTCTCATCACCGACGAACGTGGGTGATGCATTCGAAATGCAGTCAGCAGCGTACGGACTCGCCTATCCAGGGCGTCAAGTTCTGTTTGAGTCCATTTGAGTACGCCGAAAGAGTACATCAATACCGGCATGACCCAACCGTTGAAGGCGCGCACCTTGTTTCCGCCCGAAAGAAAGCTATTAAATACCTTCTTCATGCGGCCAAAGAAGCGCTCCTTCAACGATTGCTTCATATCAGTAACATTGATACCTAACGCTTCCGACATACCCAAATACTTATAGGTTTCGGTTGGAGAGAGGGATCTCAGGTTTATGGAATCCGAGAGTTGTGTTCCCACGGATTCCACAATCTCCCCTCGCTTTACATGCATGACCGCACATTTATCCACACCAAAATTCCATCCTGATGGCACTACTGAAGGTTTCAGTTACCTTCAGTAGCTCCATCAGTTGCAGATTGTTGGGGGCAAAAAGTTTCAAGTCATCCATGTAAAGGAGGTGAGATATAACCTGACCACCTCTCTTCAACCGATAGCCTAGCCCTGAATTCTCTAGCAGTGTGCTTAGAGGATTCAAAGCTAGGCAAAACCAAAGCGGACTCAAACTGTCACCCTGGAATATACCCCGCTCGATCCTTATCGGTTCGCTATTCCTCTGGATTTGTCGACATCCTGGATAGCGAAGAACCGTCCTCCATTGCCCCATACATGACATCTGGAAGGTGCGTAGCGTTGCATCAACTTTATACAATTCTAGCACCCTCATGAGCCATGTATGAGGAACTGAGTCATAGGCCTTCTTATAGTCTATCCAACATGTCGACAGATCCTTTCGGAAACACCGAACCTGTTGGCTAATGGTCATATCTATGAGGAGAAGCTCCTTAGTACCGCGGGACCCATTCCTACATCCATTTTGAGAGGCAGACATGATACAGTTACTATCTATATATGTGTTAATCTTGGCTCTCAAAATGGATGTAAGAACCTTATAGACCGTCGGTAAGCACGTGATCGGTCTATAATTTTAGGTTCCGCAGTACTACCTGATTTATGGAGCAGGTGGGTTATTCCTGTAGTTAGAAATTGGGGCAGCGACCCTGACTCTAAGGCAGACTGGATCTGAGATGCCAAGTGGGTATGCGACCTTGTAAACCATTTTATCCAGAAGTTGTGCAGCCCGTCCGGCCCTGGAGATTTCCAGTTAGCTAACGGACGGACTGCACGAGCTACATCTTGGGGGCTGATGATAATTGCCCCCATTTCTGGTATTGGATCGCATACGCGCTCAACATCCCGAATCCAATCGCCCTCGGTATGACAGACAGGCACCGACCAGATGCTGCGCCAGAACGAGTATATGGCGTCATCATCCGGCAGGTGCGTATTAGTCACACCTTGGTCCGGTCGCTCCCAATCCCTATACACCCACCTTTCATTACTTCGGAATGTGCGATTCTGGGTGTATCGTTCCACTCGCCGCTTATATCTGCGAATACGGTTTGCCCATGCATATACTTTCTGCTTCAGGAAGTCGATGCGCTCTGTGACACGGGACGTATAGTCTCGGGAGCTGACATCAGTCCCCGTCATATTATTATTATTATGTCGTTTATTCATTTGTAAATACATATAAATTATATTTTTAAATATTTCAATGAAAAAATAAAAAAAATAAAAACATTTAAAAATATAAAAAATAGTATCCCACCGGTATCGGGAACAGGGTCCAAGCTACCGGCGGTCAGGGCTCCAGAGAGAGGAACCGCCTGACAATGCGAGCCGTGTCCAGAAGTACTGCTTTCTGAATCAAGCCCTTGATCCAGCCGCCTAACGAGAGCCTCCTGAGGTGTTGATCGAGGCTCGTGGCTATTAAGCCATTGGCTGACACGACTATCGGTACAATGATCGCTGAGTCCACATCCCACATGTCGACAACCTCGCGAGCCAAGTCAATATACTTGATTTGTTTATCTTTCTCGGCTTTCACGAGGTTCTCGTCATGTGGGACGGTAATGTCAACAATCATTGCACGCCTCTCGATTCGGTCCACCACCACTATATCAGGCTTATTGGCTAAAATAGTCCTGTCAGTGATGATGGACCGATCCCAGTACAATGAGATATGACCATTATCGAGAACTGGGTCGGGCGCATATCTGTAGTACGGCACTTCCGATTCCACAAGAGAGTACTTCAGAGCAAGTTGCTGATGGATAATCCTGGCTACAAGGTTGTGCCTATGCAAGTACTCACCGTTAGCTAGACGAGAACAACCAGAGATTATGTGGCGGATTGATTCTCCCGGACGATGACATGCCCGACATATGTCAACCGTGCCGTCCTTCACAATAAATCTCCGGTAATTTTTCGACATGATAACTTCGTCCATAATTGCACAGACAAAACCTTCGGTTTCCCCAAAGAGGTCACCGACACGCAGCCAGGCTACGGACGCTAACTGGTCTACATCGGGCCCATGTAGTGCCCGGAAAAAGCGTCCGTGAAGTTCCTTACTCTGCCATACTTCTCTGCGATCGTTAGTGTCAAGCACTAGAGGTTTGCGCCAGTTCTCGTTAGCCAAGGAGAGTGGAGTAAGGCCCTTGTCCACCGCCACTACATCTCGATGCATACCCACGTCAGCAGCTAGGAAATATTCCCTTAGACTGCATACCTCGCGGTTGTGGAGGGTCTTAGCATTTAAAAAGCCTCGGCCTCCACACTTCCGCGGGATATACAGTAATAATAATAATATATATATATATTATTATTATTATTATAACTTTTCAGTTACTGGCGCCACTTTTAAACTACCTCTAATGTACTCGTTTCTCACTTTATCAATTCTCGTTACTCCACACATCCATAACAACATTCTCATCTCCGCCACGTGCAATCTTTTTTCATCCGTCTGTTTCACAGCCTATCATTCTGATCCATACAGTACGACAGGTCTAATCACGGACTTATAGATTTTCCCCTTTAACTTGAGGGGCATCCGTGGGTCGTAACTTGTCCAGTGACCTGTCGCCATTATCCATCCTGTGTTGATCCTATGCGTTACGTCTCGGTCTATATCGCCATCCCCGGACAACCGACCCGAGGTAGGTACCGAAAGTCGGAGCAGATTGGTATAGGCGTTCCGGAGAGAGCTATATAGGCATAGATAGGAATGGAGAGAACGCCGAAATCGCAGAACAGGTATTCTGTTTTGGTTTTGCTCAATTTCAGGACAACATTCTCCAGTCTTTGCCACCACGTCTCTAATCTGCTCTGGACCTCTAAGCCGCTTTCGTCAATCAGTATAATGTCATCAGCAAACAGCATACACCAGGGAGCCTCTTCCTGGACGTCCGACGTCAGAGCGTTAATTCATCAGAAAGAGGTAAGGGCTGAGGGCCGACCCCTGGTGCAAACCGACTGCCACACTGAAGCTGTCAGTCAAGTGGTGCCCACTGCCGACCGGACTTGGGTACTATATCGACTGTACATCGCTCGGATCAACTGCATAAAAGTGCAGTTGATCAGAGCGATGTACATATATACCTGAGAAGTCCCAGACACACCTTTCTCCATAAAGAGGCATAGCTAGTTTATAAAAAAGAAATCAATAGAAATAGCTTTAAACTAAACATAATCCTAAATAACAATAGCATTCTGGTTTTATTGAAACAACACTGAAATGAAAAAGCTGACTTAATGAGATTACCTAAGTAGGTTACGACATAATGACTTGCCACCTTCTTGCCACAGGTTTTAACTATACCGTTTCATGGTTGGAATATTTTAACGATGACGGTTAGCAAGCTATTCAAAAAAGTTAAATGTTCTCCGAACCTAATGAAGGTTGTTGGTATTACCATATATTACTATTACCTACCAACCTATAACTTTCGGTTTTAGTGCATTTTTTTCTAGGTAGGTATTTGTTAGCTAACATTCAAGAAAGATGCGAGGTATTTGCAACAAGATGCGTAGAGTTGCTACCGTCCCTACTATTGAAAGCATGTGTTTGAGGAGGGTGTGTGATAGGAATGGATGTTAAATCGATGCTACGGCCAACTGCTTGAAAATAATAATAATAATAATGCTAAGACCCTCCACAACCGCGAGGTATGCCGTCTAAGGGAATATTTCCTAGCTGCTGACGTGGGTATGCATCGAGATGTAGTGGCGGTGGACAAGAGCCTTACTCCAATCTCCTTGGTTAACGAGAACTGGCGCAAACCTCTAGTGCTAGACACTAACGATCGCAGGGAAGTATGGCAGAGTAAGGAACTTCACGGACGCTTTTTCCGGGCCCTACATGGGCCCGATGTAGACCAACTAGCGTCCGTGCATGGCTGCGTGTCGGTGACCTCTTTGGGGAAACCGAAGGTTTTGTCTGTGCAATTATGGACGAAGTTCGTATCATGACGAAAAATTACCGGAGTTTTATTGTGAAGGACGGCACGGTTGACATTATGTCGGGCATGTCATCGTCCGGGAGAATCAATCCGCCACATAATCTCTGGTTGTTCTCGTCTAGCTAACGGTGAGTACTTGCATAGGCACAACCTCGTAGCCAGGATTATCCATCAGCAACTTGCTCTGAAATACTCTCTTGTGGAATCGGAAGTGCCGTACTACAGATATGCGCCCGACCCAGTTCTCGATAATGGTCTTAGCTCATTGTACTGGGATCGGTCCATCATCACTGACAGGACTACTGTAGCCAATAAGCCTGATATAGTGGTGGTGGACCGAATCGAGAGGCGTGCAATGATTGTTGACATTACCGTCCCACATGATGAGAACCTCGTGAAAGCCGAGAAAGATAAACAAATCAAGTATATTGACTTGGCTCGCGATGTGGGATGTGGACTCAGAGATCATTGTACCGATAGTCGTGTCAGCCAATGGCTTAATAGCCACGAGCCTCGACCAACACCTCAGGAGGCTCTCGTTAGGCGGCTGGATCAATTGATTCAGAAAGCAGTACTTCTGGACACGGCTCGCATTGTCAGGCGGTTCCTCTCTCTGGAGCCCTGACCGCCGGTTGCTTCGACCCTGTTCCCGATACCGGTGAGATACTATTTTTTATATTTCTAAATGTTTTTGAAATATTTAAAAATATAATCTAGGTATATGTTTACAGGTCAGATAGGCAGTCGCTCCATGTAAAGTACTGGTGTTCAGCTGCATCCGGTTAGACTGGAAGCCGACCCCAAGATAGTTGGGAAAAGGCTAGGCAGATGATGTTTACAGAGAAATAAACGGAATAATAATAATATTCCACAATATCAGCACTATGCTTATTTTTACTGATCGTGCTTAACAGAAAAAAAAACTCTCAGGTGAAAACTCATTGGACTGGGCTTCTTCGTCTTCGTGACGCTGGCACGACAGAAGGTAATTGAGATTTTGCTGCTCCAAAACTTTTTCACTTCCAAAATTATATTAGTGCTCTGTGCTTCCAAAGCATCGTTGGGAGCAGCGCAGAGGTAATGTCGTATGCACTATACATTAATACAAAATCTTGCGGTAGGTACAGTGTTTGCAAATAGCAGATGTGGGAAAAAAAGTTCAATTTCAGCTTCAGGACGTTTCCAAGCAAATCGTTTTTCACAGAGTTGTTTTATATTTGCACAATTTATTCAGCGTCCGTGATTTAGTAAGATATATCCAAAGAAAACGAAAAAAAAATAGGCAAAAACAAAATCATTCTTTCTTCGTGGTCACATAAAGTTATGTAAAATGGAACGCATCTTACGTCGTGGCATGAAACGTCACTTTGACTTTGACATTTAAAATCGAGAGAATTAGCCTGTGGTGCAGTGACTCGAATTTATACCAATTTTGTGAAAAAATAAGTGAAAATGTCCACCGTTGAAGAGTTGCAGAAAAAAGTGAAGGAGTTGGAGGCCCAGCTAGCCGCTGCTCAAGGAAATGTGGGCCCAGTGCGCCAGAAAATCGATGTCATGTCGTCCGAAGTTGTGGATTCTAATCCTTACAGGTATTTTACGGTCTTGCTCTCAGAAAGTTATAAATCTATAGCTTTTCAGCTTTGTTTTAAATAAAATGCTATATCTTACAAATAAATCTGCTCACATTTTCCGTAACCATTGCGTAAAACATAGAGAAAATGAAGGCAATATGTTGCCGTTAACTTGCTTTATTAAATCGACATCGTGACTGATTCCTTCAATACTAATATAATTGATTTGAAACAGCACTATAGTAGAGTTCACAAAAACTCAAGTATTAAAGCAATGAATTTGCTTCGCAGTCGTCTGATGGCTCTGAAGAGGATGGGCATAGTGGACAACTACGAGAAGATCCGGGAGATGTCTGTAGCTGTGGTCGGTGTGGGTGGAGTGGGCAGTGTTACTGCTGAGATGCTTACTAGATGTGGGATCGGGAAGGTAAGAGAACTTAGAAGGGGTTTTATGAATACCCTGTAAGCCCCTCATTAGCCGACACAATTAAAAACCTATTTTCGGGGCCTGACGGGTTAAGTGAGATATTTAAATTGTAATTTACTATGATAGAGGTGTTAAACAAGTTATTAAATAATACATTATTATTTATTTTTTGGCCTTTCTTTCCTTTTGTGTGCATTGTTCCTTTAAACAATCTTGAATTTTATAAATGAAAAATCTTTTTTCCAGCTGATCCTGTTTGACTATGACAAGGTGGAGCTAGCCAACATGAACCGCCTGTTCTTCCAGCCTCACCAGGCGGGGCTCAGCAAAGTAGATGCAGCGGCCGCCACGCTTCAGAATATCAACCCAGACGTCTCCATTGATGCCTACAACTACAACATTACCACTGTTGACAACTTTCAGCACTTCTGTGATACTATTAGGTAAGCCTTTTGTTCACACACATACATCCATATACACACTACGTTGTCGACAAGGAGTGACGCGGCGCGGCGTGGTGGCCGGGAGCACAACAGCAGTGCGGCACTTGCACTCAGCATTGCATCAATCGTAATAACCGCGCTCGGACATACCCCTGCTTGATTTGAGTACTTAGTTGCTATTTGTGAACCACCTAATAAATCCTTCTAAATACCTGGGCACCTTTTCAAAAATAGTGCATTAAATAAAAATATGTTTAAAAGAAATTACATTAAAACAGCAAAATTTAATAAAAATGTGACACAGTTCCAGTTCTAGCTGCAAATAGTAATTTTGAAGATTTTTTTATTTCCTGTCCTTTCTTTTCTTTCATAATTCTTACTACTTACAATTACATAAATCATCTATGCTGTAGTAGCCTACAGGGTGTAACAGAAACTGTTGTAATTTTTAGGGTTCCACACCTGATGGGCTATTGCTGTCACTCATGTGTCCGTCGTCTGTCACACACGTTTTACAGCCAAACGGTTGGAGATACAGTCTTCCAATTTTTACAGTACAAGCATTTTGTTGTCAAACATTGGTATGCGGAATCCTTAACATGCAAAGTCCGACATGCACTTGGCCGATTTTTTTTAAACTGGTTCTGCCCATGGTAAAGAACAACTTTCTCTAAGTCATTGTCAAATCTTAAAACTAAAATTGAACATGCAATACTAAGTTATTGTCAACTGATCATTAGTATGGGAGGTACAATTTCTTTTTATTCCAGTGAAAAAATAGTTGTAACCCATTAACAAATAATTTTACCTCAAATAATATATGATAACACTTCCAAAACAGCTGTATCGGCTTGCTTCAATTACAATATAATAATATGGGTACCTTTCATATTTGCCTTGTTTTCTATTCTATGGGTAGAAAGAAAAATCTTATTAAAAACAATACAAATAAAATCATCTTCGACCACATCATCGCTTACCATTAGGTGAGATAGTGGTCAAATGGAAAAAAGCGTGTAACTTAGCATATGCTGCGTTATTTAAACAATAAATAACCCAATGCTGGCATTCTGCTAGGGCCTGCTGTGATGTCACGGACATACTCGGAGAATGTTGTATAGACTAATTAAAATAACATAAAATAAAGGATAGAGATGAAGTGCAGGCAAATAACAATCAATGATTGGTTTTCAGGACTGGCAGTCTAACAGGCGGTCCAGTGGACCTAATCCTCAGCTGTGTTGACAACTTCGAGGCGCGCATGGCGATCAACACGGCCTGCAACGAGCTAAACCAGAAGTGGTTTGAGTCCGGAGTCAGTGAGAATGCTGTGTCTGGGCATATACAGTTCATTGTGCCAGGAGAGACAGCATGTTTTGCTGTAAGTGACTCTTATTACAGGATTTTGAACAATGAGTGTGAGCATTACTGCCGTATTGACCTGAACAGCCTTCTAAACTCTTCCTTCAATACCAGTCCTATTATTTCTCTGTCTGTCTGCAGCTTCCTATTATTTTCTATATATTTTTCGTAAAATAGGTCCCATAAATCTGTATATATAAAATTCAAAGTCCTGACTGACAGTATATATATATCAACGCACAGCCTAAACCGCTGTTCCTAAAGACATGAGATTTGGAGGGTGTGTTCTTTGTGAAGAGTAGGTATCGTAGGTACGAAGAGTATGTATATATAATTGAACTATTAATTTATTGTTGTTAGTTTTCTTCTTCACTGTTGATGCGTCGTTGTCGTTATCAGACCGTATTTGTTCGTGCTAGGATTAGATAGGAAAATAAAATATAACATGTAATCTTACATAAGTGAGTGGTATTATTTTAATTGATTCTTTCTCTCGTTTTTCAGTGTGCACCACCTTTAGTGGTTGCATCGAAAATCGACGAAAGGACACTGAAGAGGGAAGGTGTTTGTGCGGCCAGTCTGCCCACGACAATGGGAATTGTGGCGGGATTCTTAGGTATATAAATAATGTTTATAAATAGGACCTTATCATAAGGGAAGAGGACTGATATTTGATGTGAAAGTTTTTTTCTGTTACAGTGCAGAACACATTGAAATACTTGCTTGAGTTTGGCCAAGTCAGCCATTACTTAGGATATAGTGCGTTAACAGATTTCTTCCCCATGATGGCCTTGAAGGTATGTATAATTTTTAACTGACTGAATGTTTATTTAGCAGTCTATGTATGTTTGTGGGTATGTATGTCCCACCATAGCGGTTAAGCTACTGAACCGATTTTGATGATTGAGGTTTCAATGGATTCTTTATTGTGGTTCGGGTGTCCTGAACTATGTTTATTTTACAAACTTTTATTTAACTTGCAATGTTGGTATGTATGTTCGGGTCGAATCTTGCAAGCTGAATTCGAACCACATCCTTTTATCTTACAGAGTTGAATTTTTACGTAGTGGTTCAGTTCCGATGACAAGACATCCAGGATTAGCTCCAGATAAAGGAACTCTTCAATTCTCAACAGCACGGACACGTTAACAATTTTGTGTACACATTTAATTGTGATAACCGATATAACAGCTTGTTTTAAAAAAATGTTTTTAACTGTTAACTTAATAAAAGAATAAAATTAATATGGCAGATGTGACATCCAAAAAATTGGGGTTTTCAACATTTTTTTTTGCAGTTGTGTTGTCAAATGAAAGAGGAGAAAATTCAGAGCTCAAAAATATAAATATAGGGAGCCTGCAGGAACTATAGATGGCGCCACATAAATGTCAAAGTCTAGTATTTATACAGTACGAATTGCGTATTTCACTCACTAGATGGCAGTCTACGTTACGCGTGCTGCATGTGTGAATGATACTTGTGTGTATACATATATGACACGGAAATGTCAATGACAAGTTTTTAAAGAGTAAAAGTTTCGAATTTACTCCACTAGATAGCACAGACTACGACGTGCACGTTCCCTATAGAACAATATAAAAATATACTAAGCGACAGAAAAACAGTTTTTACTATATTTTTATTTCGTGTATGAATATTAACGTGGTTTGATCTGGAGTCGGGTTTTAGTTTGAACTTTGTGTTACTTTAGCTTGTTAAATCACATTTTAATGTTCAAACTACAGCACGGAATCGCTGTGCCCGCTGACAAAGACCATCGAGACGTTTTCTTGCTATGTGATTTAGACACTTGAAAGAAAGCAGTGTTCAATGAGAGTTTTCTGTTTTTTATTTTTTTATTATTTATAGGCACGCGTTTGACCACTATCTCACCTGATGGTAAGCGATGATGTGGTCGAAGATGTAGCACGCTTGCCTAGAAGTAACCTATTCACTCTTGACTTAAAGACTCCCAGGTTGTAGCTATCAGGAAACACAGACTCCGGTAGGGAATTCTACTCCCTAGCTGTACGCACGTAAAATGACGTACTCTAGGTGGCAGCACTGAGGCGTCAGGTCCTGTCCCGGTCCAGGACACCTGTCAAAACGCTTTTACTAATGTCAAAAACTGTCATTAGTTAAATTTACGTCAACGTCATGTTTGCGTAATTATGTTACGTTTTCAAAGTGGAAGACCTCTCTACCTACTACTACCTAAGTAGCGTGAACTGGTGGTTAAATTTTTGTGAAACTCATTGAAGAGATATGTATGTAGATATAGTACTTACCTTTCTGTAGATTTCTTTCTTTCCAAAAGTTTGATATCATATCATACAAAAGAAACAAGAAAGGTCAAGAGGTTTAAATCTCTTTACTAAAATTCCCTATAAAATTATCTGTTTATTACAGCCAAATCCTCAATGTGACGACAGTTATTGCCGCTCGCGTCAGGTGGAGTTCCGAGCCAAACCCGTGGTGGAGCTCGCCACGGAGGTCACGGAGGATCTCGCGCCCGTGCATGCTGACAACGAATGGGGTATGTTCTCTAACTGATCATAAAAAAAAGTGTGTGTGTTCTTATTTACGCACGTATGAAGTTATACTTCTTTGGCGTAACAACTTAAAAACCAAAACTGTCACAAAGTATACAAAAGGAAAACAATCATTCTTCATGAACCACAGACCACAACTAACTAACTTCAGGGTGTCGGTTCTAGCTAACTTCAGGCTGTAGGTTTTTTGTGACGCTGTGCGCGCGCATCGTACAAATTTACTCTCATCATTTTTCCCTAACGCGCCAAAAGAAGTATAACTTCGAAAATGTAATCCGCCATTTTGTGGCGTCGGCCATATTGGATTTACAATGATACTGAATATATGAAATTGTATATCATCGGGATCAAAGTTGTGTACCAAACAGATCAATCTGACAACAGGAGGGGGGTTAAATTTCAGTGACTAAATTTGACCCAAAAAACATCAAAAAACGGACCAAACTAAATAAAACCGTTTAAAAAAAAAACGGCCAAGTGCGTGTTTGGTTCCGTAGTCGCCCGTTTTAACATGCGGACTTAGAAAGGGGCTTTATCCTACTAATATTATAAATGTGAAAGTTTGTGAGTGTGTATGTTTGTTACTTCTTCACGCTCAAACGGCTGGACCGATTTGGATGAAATTTGGTATGTAGATAGCTTATACCCTGGAGTAACACATAGGCATACTTATACTTATGCTTATGGCCGGTATACCTTTTATTCTAGGCGGGTAAAACCGCGGGGCGCCCAGATACTTAATAATATGAACATATTGATTGAGTTCACGGTTTTACGGACATTGACTGATTCTATTATATTAGAAACGAAAAACATATATATTAATAAGTAATAACTTCCCCAAAGTATTTTTTTCTAAGGATTTTGTGTTTTGTATGAAATTTTAGCTGTAATATTTTTCCTTCAAAGTACGTTTTATATTATTTTATACTACCATCACATTTTTTTTTCAAGCTAACAGATCTTTGAATCAGTGGCGTATTCAAAGATTTGGCGCTGATGCTGCCCCATCGTTAACAAAAAAGGGAATATTCTTTTTTGCTTATTTAGAATTTGAGCTACACAATTCGGATAGGTAAGATTTCCTTGTGATAGACAAGAAGTTAAGGGGTGGCAAGAAAAGTAGAAATAGTAGTGCTAATCCAACTTGAAAAAACGGCAGCGGGTAGCATTCCCCGCCCCTGGCAGTCTGCCGCCCCGGGCCATGGCCCTCTTGGCCTAAGGGTAAATACGCCACTGTACGTTATGCATCGGACGGACAGACGAACAGACCGGTAATAAATAAAAAAAAAGTGGCTGAAAACTGGGTCGAACATTATATTTAACACGCTCAGCGCCAAGCCCTATATAATAATAATAATAATATAGTTTATTTCATAATGGGATTGCAGAGTTTACAAAATATTGTAGTTACTGTACAATAGTTATTTTTATTATTATTTATACAAAAAAATAATTATAGTATGTGGGTATGTGTGTGTAGGTGCATTTATGTGTTAAGTGTGTATATGTGTGTATGTGGGTGTGTGCGTGTATGTGGGTGTGTGTGTGTATATGTGTGTTTACGTGATTAATTTGAGAGGAATAATTCAGTGTCATTATAATTGAGGTCCAAAAGGAGTGTCCGTACAGTTTTTTTTACAATTGTAGAGTGAGAGTTTATAGATTTAAGATATAAAGAGAATCGTTTTACGAAAGAGGTACGTGGAGGTGGAATTGTGCAGATTATGTCTTTCCGACGTTTAGAGATAGGTCTATATGGTGTTCTGGAATGTTGGAGTAAAACTATATGTAAAATGTACTGTTGTCGGACATTTAAAACGTTCCAGGATTTATAAAGTTCGGTCGTTGGAAATAAGATAGGGCGGAAGGAGGCAACTTTGAATTTTTTCGATGAACCATTGTATTCGATTGTTTATAATGCTATGGAATATTTTACACAGGCATGACAAGATTGATATCGGTCTGAGTGCGGAGACTGCGGGTCGCGTCCAGGTTTAGGTATTGGGATGACCGCGATGTCAGCCACTGAATGGGCACAAAACCGCTTGACAGTGAACTATTATACAGAGATAACAATATAGATTTACCGTTATTTTATAACAATGTAATTTTATTTAATTTTAATAACAATGTAATTTTATTTAATTTTAATAATGAAATTTAATTTAATTTTAATAATTTAATTTTAAGTATTGCAATGTAATGATTTTGAACAAAAATGCATTGTAATGTTGCTATGGGTTAATACTTTGAGCGATCTCTATAGGCTTCATCACTGTCTTTGCAGCCCCTCCCCAGCAGGAAATACAATAGGTCACTAGTGATTGGCAAAGAGCGAAGTATACACTCCTGCTAACTGAGGCATGTGCTACGTGTCGCAGGGTTTTAAAAATGTAAATAAGTTTACGTACGCGGCCAGATAGGGTATTAATGTGTGATTTGAAATTTAAGTGTTGGTCAATGAAAACACCAAGATATTTTATTTGATCCACTGGGCCTATATATGTATGCCTATACTACCAACATTTTTTTATTTTACCCAATATTTTCAAGATATCATATTTATTGTTGCAAACGATACACATGGCGCTGAGCTATTAATAATGAAACGTGCCATCGACGCGCTAAGAAGAAGCAGATTTTTAAGCGAATGTACTGAATACTTGTGTTTTGTGCCACAGGAATCAGCCTTGTTGATGAAAACACGCCAGAAGATGACGACTGCTCCCATTTAAAATTAGTAGATGGAGTTGAGGTACTTATTTATTTGTTAATTACGTTATGAACCGAAATTTAACCATGTTCCGATGTTTCAAAATAACAATAAATACATCAATATTTTTTCACTGCAGGGCAAATCCTTCTTTTCATATGGAGAAAGCAATATTATAAATGATTAAGAGACATAGTATTTTAAAATTTTGTTTAACTCATATTTTTAAAATTGTTGTAGAAAAAACCGTAAGGTAAAACTGGTTTTAAATTTGATATCAAAAAAATTAAATTGTTTTGTGTAAATGTGAACACAGTAGTGGTCCTAAGATGTTGCCCCGCAAAACTCCAACTTCATTTTAACTGGTTTAGAAACAGTTTAACTTCCTTATTACATTTACTTGGGTTAACAATTAAACAAAATCAAAAAAGCATTTAAAATGTTCTTTCAAACAATTTATCTTTCTATAACTGTCATGATATCTTTCTTCAGGTGGCCTACAGCGTTCCAGTTGACAATAGCACTCCCGAGTCAAGCACGGGCGGCGCCGTCGCAGCTTCCGAGCTATCCCTCGAAGAACTGATGCAGCAGATGAAGTCCATGTAATCCTGCCCACCACTGGGCAAGTCAAGCGATGTAATCTTACCCACAGTTGGGCAAAAAGCGGTGTTATGTCCCCTCCATATCATTTGACGATGAGTTTGTTACGTGAGCATTTATATTTGGTTGTTATTAAGAGCGTATGTGTTAGTGATGATAATATTTTTGAAAAGTGTTAAGTTTTTTAGATAATTTAATTAGTAGGGAGAACTTAAAAAATGCTTCCATAAATTACTTGATTTTGATTGGCCTCGAAGCTATGTATCGAAAATGGTGGTTACAATGCTCAAAATGAAATTATTATTATGTTTATATGACAGTAAATATAATAAATAAATAAATGGTGTATTTATTATGTATGTAAGTTTTATACAAGTGCAAAACTAAATGTTGATGAGTTACGAAAAGTTTCCAAAAGTACTTTTAATTTTTATGTATGTGTTTGTTTCTTCTTTGTGCTATTAAATGTATTAGATTAAAGAATTTGTGATCAAGTACTGTGCGAGGCTATAAAGTCACAAGGAACGGATCTAAAATATCTACCTAAGGCGTTTGCAAATAAAAATATTGTATCGAAAATATTAACGTGGATGTATCGAGGCGCTTCGTGACAATTTAATGCATTGAGACATTCCAGCTTATTGTATGAACTATTTATTTAAGAGTCAATGAATAGTGTAAGTAGTAGTTAATTTATTTTTTCGATGTGTTTAAAATTTTATACCGATATTGTTGTTAGCTACGCTGAGCTGAATATCATTATACATATTATTGTATTGTATTGTAACAAATTTTATTATTAATAAATATTGTCTGTGAGTAGTTTGTTCTTTATTTTCTCTACGCAGGCGTTCAGTTTCGTTCTGATGCGTTTGTTCTCTGGTGGCAGGGTGTTACTCTGGAAAATGAAACCAAATATGGAAAAAATTAAAACAAAAAAACTACAATTTTTTTCATTGTCTTAAAAAGAACCCGCTAGGTAAAACTGATTTTACATTTGATATAAAAAAATAGTGGTCCAAGATGTTGCCCTGCGGAACTCCAACTTAATGTTAACTGGTTCAACAATTAACTTCCTTACCATAACGGACTCCATGACTTGCTTAGCCCTGGCGACAGTCCTGGGCACCATCCCAGCGGCGCCGGCCACTTGCAGCGCGAAGCTGGTTTCCGCGCCCCCCTCACACACACGGAATAAGAACACTGGCTCGCCATCTTCGAGGACGAATTCGAACCGCTAGCAGGAGAAAAGGAACAGTTAGGTGGTTGATTTATCAAGAGTCGTGATTTCAGGAATAATTTCCCTGAGGTACGCACGAATTATAGGTCCATAAAGAAAATCTGAAGCTACAGTTCTACAAAAAACCTCTGCCACACAAATTTTAGAAAGCAGAAGAAGATAAGAAACTACGTCCAAGAGGGTTACCGGTAGGAAATATTTCCAAAAAATCTCACCAGAAACCGTACAATAGGCGTGTCCACGATATAGTCCTTGATGTTCAGATAGTGCGTCGCCAACAACACATGCGGACAGTTGTCTCCCCTGAACAGCAGCGTGTTGAGACAAGCTGCCAGTAATGCCAGTCCGTCTGTAGCGGAAGTGCCTTTGCCGAATTCGTCTATTATGAGCAGGGAGTTGGAGGTGGACTCTTGGAGGGCTAGGGCCATCTGGAAGATAGAAGTTGTTACATGCTGTTGAAAATAAGTTCTGGTGATAAGCAAGTTCCATCCAAAAGGCCAGGCAGATGATTCCAATGCCTAGAGCATCTCCTGCGGTGGCTGCGGCTGGGGGCGTGAGGGCCACTCCGTTGAGTCTCCTTCACCCGTTCCGCCTCCTCCTTCGCAGGCATTAGTGCTTCGCAGAAGGAGGCGACTGCTTCCCATTCCCTCTCGCTCCGTACCATGGCCTGGACCAGGGCCGGGCGCGAGAGGTCGCTGCCGCCTATCGCATCCACGAGAACCTGACATATCTACATCTAAATTTTGGTAAGTCAGTCAAATTATTCAATGGTTTTCGCCAGCTCAGTTGTTTTTACTTCTTTTTAGACTGATCTTTCCTTCTCCTGTCTTAAGGCCTCTCCAATTCCTACCACTTCTCGCAATGTTATACGTGAATTGGCTGTTGGACCATTCTACTTCGTAAACTTAGCATGTGAGGCCATGTGAAAGATGAATGAGAAAGGTGCATGTCTATATTTAGGGTTCCATAACCAAAGAGTAAAACAGAACCCTATTACTAAGACTCCGCTGGCCGTCCGTCTGTCTGTCTGTCTGTCTGTCCGTCTGTCACCAGGCTGTATCTCATGAACCGCGATAGTTAGACAGCTGAAATTTTCACAGATGTATTTTTGTTGCCGCTATAACAACAAATACTAAAAAACAGAATAAAATAAATATTTAAGGGGGTTCCCAAACAACAAACGTGTTTTTTTGCCGTTTTTATAGATAATGGCACGGAACCGTTCGTGCGCGAGTCCGACTCGCACTTGGCCGGTTTTTGTTTCCTTTTTAGGGTGGGAAAATTATCCAATAACTTCTTCCGCTCTGGGTGGAGCGGGAGGGCGTGTCAGACTCTTACTGACTAAAATCCACCCGTGTTCCTTCAGTTGCCTGTGCCAGGGCAAGGTGTTCAAGGTTTCAACACTCCCGCGACCCTGGCTGAAGATGAATGTCCTACCGTACCTGTCTCAAGTCTATAAGGAAGGCAGACATGTGCGCGGCGACGCACTCGGTGCTCTGTATGCGGGTGTGGATGTGACGCACTACGCCGATCGTCGCAGATTCTGCTGGCACGAAGCTACCGATGTGAGCCAGGTATACTATCAGACCTGGATACAAGATGGGATATTTACTGGTTTTAAATAACAGTCATGAATAGAATGTGATCTAATTTGGAAAGGCTCATCACGAGGAGCCGACAGATGTGAGTTGCGTTTCTGATCAGACTTCCAGAGGTTACCTACAATATAGTGAGTTTTTCTTTTAGTTCAGCATGTTGGCAATACCTATGGATACTATTGAAAAGCTATTTTAGCTGTCTTAAGACAGGATAGCCTCCTGAGTCTGTGTGACTATGTTAAAGGTTTAGCTTAATTTACTATAAAGGTAATTACTCAATCGGTTGCGTACCCAGGCCGCTGCAAATACAACTTGGCAAAATGGGGTTTTATAGACTCGTCTGATACCCAATGTGAGTGCAGTGCCCCCGTCTAGAACATGACTCACACACTGGAGTGCCCCAAGTGCCCATATACCTGCACTATAGAGGACCTGATTAACGCTACTGACGCTGCAATTAATGTGGCCAGCTTCTGGGGCCAAAGTATTTAAAGAGGAAGTTTAATCCTGTCTCACCAATCTGCTTCATATAAACCGACTTCCCACTGGAGTTGGGTCCCGTGAGTATCTTGACGCAGCCGGCCTGCTGACTGGACTCCACATCGTTGGGCACGAAGTTGTCACACGTCAGCATGTACAGAGGATGCCTCCCCTGCTTGATGCTGATGATCTTCTCAGGAGTCAATGTCGGACGCACGTAGTTGAACTCCTTGCAGACCTTGGATATGGCTATAAGACTGGGAGTTTTGAAGTTGTTTAGGTACAGTCTTATATCAGCTGTTTTACGAGCGATTGTGAAAATTGTTTTTTTGCTCTTTGTGTATTTTTCTAATTTAACTACTACGGAAGTCCTGATCTTACAGGTGACAGGTCGCAGTCATCAATTGTATGTAGAACCTATCATATTTGAACCAAGGAAAAATGATTTGATTGATCTTGAGTTTTCAGTTGAGAAGAAGATTTGTGGTATTGTCACCCCGTCGACCTTTACATCGACACCATTTGACACCAAAACGGGTGTTTTTCGGTGGTAGGGACTGCAGTAAGTAGCTCAGGGTGATTAAAGCGTATGCCTCATTACGAAAAGGTTTTACTTCGTCTTCCTGTCATCGTCAATTTAGCTGCAAGCTGGACGTAGGCCTTCCGAAGTATCTCCTCAACGACTGAGAGATTGGGATAAATGCCCAATCTTCCTCATGATTTCTGACGTCACCAGGTCGTCGGTAACTTTTCGCAAAGTCATTCGCTAGTCACTCTTACCAGTCGAGCTCAGCACACTTGTCCACGACTGCGGCCAGGGTGTGCAGATGTTCCAGCATGACGCTGGTGAGGCGCATCATGATGCGAGTCTCGTGCGCCACTATCTCAGGGTAGGTGTCGCCTATCATCACGTCCAATTCTGAAGAGGTACAGTATAAAATTCAGGTGGAATGAAAGCCACTGATAAAATAAAGAACCATTACACTTTCTCCGTACCCTATCCTATTTAACCTCGTTTGGTACATAAATGACATTATGCTGAGCTGAGGCCCTTTTGGCATTATTAATCTTTCTGTTTTTTTTTATTATTTAAGGTGTAATTATTACCATTTTTTGCTGTAATGCCAATAAACACATTTTTCTTTCTTTCTTTACGTCATGTCGGCTTACATCGCAATCAGCCATCAACAGTACCCACTTCTATCCCAGCCATACATATTTATGATGACTCTTCAGGGATTCCAACCAATCCTTTTTTTGGCCAACAACTTTCTCATCGTCTTGCTTTTTAAAGCCACATTCAAACTCGTTACTTTTCATGTCAGTTACACCTCAAGAATGTTAGCCTTTTTTTAAATTCTTACCTTCACATCCTTTACTTTTGTAATGGATATAATCGTCGTTTTGGAACTGAAAGGAAAAAATCTATTGTGTTATTAGGAGCAAAATTTTTCATTTGACCTCATTTTAACTTTACTATAACCTAATCTTATGATCTTTTCCATCATCAGTATCTTACCATAAACTTCATATCAGGCAGTTCCTTATCCTCAGCACTTAAGTTGTCTGCCCAGACCTTTACTCCTAACAAATACCCAAGATGCGGCATGTACAACATGCTACACTCTTGGATGTAGGTCGGAAGCCGTTCCATCTCCACCTTGGCTGTCTCTGACATGAGGCCGTGGAGGCTCGCCATTGTTTGTTTTTCTGGGGAATGCCAAAATTGTAGGCTTTATTACATAGGTTCTTAGTACCGATGGAGTGGTGAAAATATAGTGTGATTAAAAATACTTCTGTCAAGTTCTGCGTCAACGCCAGGTTTCACGGTAAATTTGCCCTCAGTTTTGGATAGATCAAAGTCTATGATCCTGTTCATGTATAAAGCCATCTGGAAACAAAAGTTATTTCCAAATAAGTTTACAAAGTGTAGAGGAATCTGGCAAGTGTCCTTCGCCACCCGTCAAGCCCCTCATTAGCAGACACAATTAAAAACCTATTGTCGCGTCTCCATAAGGACACGCGAGGGGCCTGACGGATTAAAGTGTGTCATTTTAAAAAGGGGAGTCCTATCTATAGATGTGAACGTCTTATTTGGCTTATTGTCATTTATAGCGATAACTAGCGGCTGGAAACTGCTGCTTAGATTTCATTGATATATTCTCATAGTTTAGTTTTTATTTTTGTAGTTCCTCTTCTGATTTATTTACTATATGATACATTTAACATTAATACACATAAACAATGACACCACCACCGAAACACAAACGTTGTTTCATAGTTTCCTGTTCGTCTCTGAATTAAGTAAATTAGTATGTATAAACGGTGTCTTCCGTGTTTATTTTAAAAAACAAAAATAGCAGAATATAATAAGTGCTAGTATAATAACAATAGGAGTTTAACAATAAAAAATGTAATAAAAATCAAATGTTTTTGATGCTCAAGTCGGGTGTCTACCCGGTATCAAGCGGCTGGTTATTCGTTTCTAGCCGCTGGTTTCGGTAACTACCGCCTTACAAGCCGCTGGTTTACAACTATAGTCCTACCTCATATAGCTTAGTATTATCGAAGCAGGCGAGTTGTTCCAGAAACTCGCTGACTTTGCCCGTACTCTCACACATCTCGCAGATCAGCACCGCGTTGTATAGCGTCTGAAAATAGAGAAATATCAAGAAAAAAAAAATGTCTATCAGCTCATGAACTTCTTTCATCAACACAAGAATATATACAAATGATTAAACTCACATTGTAAAGTGATTTCCATTGGTATGGCTTTGCAGACAATGCTTTGATTTTTGTCAAAATTCCCTGCAAAATATTTATACATTCAAATAGTCCTTTTCTCATTCCTGTTACAAAGTAGCTCATATCTTAACTCACGTGAACATTCTTGATGAATCGCATGGAAGAGCAGATGTTCCTCATGAGGGCATCGTTCTGTGGTTTCATGAAATACGCTACAACGTCCTGACGGCTCTTTAGAACTGCCAGGTCTGAGGTCGGGTGTTGTAGCATAACCCTGAAATCCAATGTCTTCTCTCAAATATTTACCGTACTTAGGATCGATGTCAAATGGTACTTTTTGACGCTGGTTCTTCCCGTTTCATCATCATAATTTCAGCCGAAAGACGTCCACTGCTGGACATAGGCCTCCCACAAGTGTCGCCACAACGAGCGGTCCTGCGCTTCTCGCATCCATTGGCTACCTGCGACCCTCACCAGGCCATCGGTCCACCTTATGGAAGGCCTTCCAACGCTGCGTCATCCGGTACTCGGTCGCTACTTCAGAACTTTTCGGCCTCATCGACCATTCGTTCTGCGAGTAATGTTCCCTGCCCACTGCCACTTCAGTTTGGCGATTCTTTGGGCTAGTATGAAAACTGCGAGTCGGCACTTGTTAGCGCTGGCAAACCGGCACCAACTTCCAGCTCTGTACGTCAATACTCCCATCTTCTTACCTCATTGGATTCTGTCCCATCTTAGAGGGGCACCTACTGAACACTTAGAACAGAGACCTTCACGACTAGAGCCTCGCACTCATCGCTTGAACGCGCTGGGGTTTACCAATGCACAGAGGACTTGCAGACCGCAGTATGTGTCCTCATGTAATATGGACAGTAACCTTACCTCATCCGACTCTGCCCTATTTTGGAGCTGCACCTACTGAACACTTGGAACAGAGAGAGTCCTTCACGACTGGAGCCTCGCACTCCTCGCTTGAACGCGCTGGGATGTGCCACGGCGCTGAACACTTGCAGACCACGGTATGTGTCCTCGTCTACTGTTACTATGTCTGCACTGAGGAAAGAGTTAAGTCGTTGTTTATTTTTTTTACCTACAGAGATCTAATAATCGAGGTTTAATGAAAGGCATCTATGGTGATATCTATACCTATGTATGTTATCTATCATAAGTGGTCAAATAGTTGAAAAAAGGCAGGATACTTCAACACCATCATTATCCACATTCCATTTGCACCCTCTGCTGGACATAGGGCTCTTTGGTTGTGTCAGTCTCGCGATCTTTAACTAGGATACTATAGTAACTGGAAGGCGTAGACCCAGTGGCTTGTACCTACTTCCTGAGGGTGTGCGTCTTATGGTTTTGATGATTGCCTAACGAAACACTCGTCCGAAATACTTGATACGTTATGTAGGCACCTTTGCCTCTTGCCTACTGAGTTTGTTACGGAAGTTACTTGCACCACTACTGTACTGAATAAAGACACTGTTGATAATTTTTTTTTTTGGGACAAGCCCGCCACACTATTCCCAAATCACTGTAACTTCTGTAAGCCAGAATCAACAGTGGTACACTATTGGTAACTATTGAATCTTGTTTTATTCCGGCAATCCCAAAGGTTGAATACTAACACACAGATCGGCCAGCTCGCAATAACTGGCGATCACAGTCCCACACAACTTTTCCACACTACATAACCGCTGACGCACAACATTTATACTTACATAGTACCAACAGTTATATAATCAAAGGACTGTCTACATTGATGGATCCCAATGTAATGCCTTAATGAATAATCTTACTAATATTACAAATGTGAAAGTTTGTGAGGAAGTATGAATGTTTGTTACTGTTTCACGCAAAAACTACTGAACGGCTTTGATGAAACTTTACAGTAATATTGCTTATACATCAGAATAACACATAGGCTATAATTTATAATGGTGGGAAGTATTAATCCACGCGGGGGAAGTCGCTTGCAAAAGCTAGTTCTTACTAAAGTCAAAACCGATCTTAATTTTGCAACACCCTTGCTCAACCAGACTGTTTGCTGTTAAGGTCCGTATTTCAAGCGACCTCATTGAACCTTGACCTCCATTGCTTATAATAAAGGTACCATTAATTTGTAATAGCGCTAAATACCTATCCTTTCTGAATAAACAATCTATCGAGATGAAAGTGACGCAACTCACAGCGAAATGATCCTTAAGCTCAAAAACTGCGGCTTCCCATGCAGGTCCATGCTAAACTTAGTCCAGTTGAGGTCCAGGTATCTTAGCAAAGACCCCAGTGCATGCACACTCTGGGTTTGAGAGAAGTCCAGCACTGTTCGAAGGTATAGCGACCTTTCATCTTCGGAGGCGTTTGGTGGTTCAGTTGGGAGAGAAAGGGTGAAGATACGTCTCTTGCATGCTTCGAAACCTAGGATAAAAATTCAGTTGCATTGTTATTTTAATGCGATTGTTGTCTTCAAATTTTGGATAGTTACCGACAAATCTTGAAATGCTGATCTGCTAAACCTAAATGTAGGCTATATGAATATTGTAACTGTATCTACCTCTAAATGTTTTAGTGAGTAGTTAGAGCGAAGAAGTCAATCGCCTTGCGCTAATCGTGCGATCAGCAAAAATCTTTTTATTATTAAAGTTTCACTGCACTACGAACAACTATATTACTTAAATAATAAGAAATCCTATGATAAAGAAAGAAAGAAAAACGTTGATTTTGTGACTCGCACTTCTAAAAACACAAAATAAGCTTAAATATTTAAAAGGCTAAGTAATAATAATAATAAAACAAAATATTAACAATATTGAAAAGTGCGAGGCCAAAAAGGTTCCTACATCAGCATATGCTGCGATATTAAAAAAATAAATATGTTGCTGTGCCCTAGCAGGGTTCACGTTTGAAACTTATACCATGTAACATCTTGTAAACGACATGAATTCAATAAATAAATAACGCAGCGCTGGTATAAGGTTCTAGGCAGGTACTTAGCTCACAGCTACAATGTAGTGGACACATCACTTACTATACTCCTTAGATGACAGGAAGACGAGCTTGCATCTCCCCTCATCGTTGGCATCGCTGTCGAACACTGTCTTCCGGACAGTCTGCACGAAGGTACCCTGATTCTTGCCATCCAGCAGTATGCAGACGGGTTCCACTTGACGGAAAAGGCTCGCAAACATCTGGTACTCTGGTGGCCGGTCCACTATCTCTTCTAGGATAAAAAGCTGGCCAGGAATTAAAGGAAAGGAAGAAAAATGAATGGCGTTTTTTTGTATATTATTAGATAGATAACTGGTTAGTTTAGTACCAACGTGTGAATAAAGTTCAGTTTTTATTTTGTAGGCATGTAATTAGGCATAGTTATTCCAAATGGGGTTTGGTTGAAATCCGAGAGTGAATCTATATTCTACTATTATCCTCATTATAAAACTACGTTTTGGATACTTTCAATAGGTATAATCTGTATACAGGCATTATGCATTTAGGTTGTATATAATCTAAGTTCTGGCTTCGGAAACGTTCCCCTTACACCCTGTATATAAAATTCAAAGTCTTGACTGAATGACTGATATAGGTATCAACGCACAGCCTAAACCGCTGGTCCTAAAGACATGCAATTTGAAAGGTGTGTTATTTGTGAAGAGTAGGTATCCACTAAGAAAGGGTTTTTCGAAATTCAACCTTTAGGGGGTAAAAAAGGGGTTGAAAGTTTATAACGGCGGAAGTACTTATTCCACGCGGACGAAGCCGCTGCCAGAAGCTAGTCAAATATACATGGGAATGAAGTTGTTTTACTTATTATAAAAAAACTTTGTTACACCTTTAATTCTAATATGACGAGTCAAACAAATCACGTTAATGGCTGAAATGGGCAAAATGTGAAACGAGATACTATGTGACCCAAATGCAGAGGGTAATTTGAAAGCCCATAAAGGTTGAACTATAAATGTTTAGATAATAAACGGGACCCACCTCGCCGGTGTGTAGGGTGAAGTAAGCCGCTCCCAGTCTTCCTGAGCGATAGTATGCCACCAGCACCCTCTGCGACATTTTAATAAATAAGTTCATAAGTACGTTGTATGTTTTTTATGCAATAATGTATAAGCCCACCCTATTTCTTCCAAGTTTTGTAAAAGTGCCTTTTTCTTTGAGATTGGAAAATCATTAGATGACATCTCCCGCTCTGGGTGGAGCGGGAGGGCGTGTCAGACTTTTACTGATTAAACCCTACCCGTGTACCTTCAGTTGCCCCTTGCGTTCAAAGGGCCTCGGTGATTCTTTCAAACACTCTCTTGCGACCCAACACTCTCCCGCGGCCCTTATAAAGGTGCCTAAGATCTTGTCTACATGATAGGAGGTGTCGGGATAAGTTGTAATTGTGAACATAAGTAGAAATACAAACCAAAACTTATTGGGATATGGAAAGTTCCAAGCCCTATTGCAATTAAACTAAATCATCTATAGAATAGAATAGAAAGAATAGAATAGAATAGAATAGAATAGAATAGAATAGAATAGAATAAACATTTATTCGACACAGACACAGACACAACACAACAGCAACAAACAAAAGGTAAAGAAAATAACAGTAGGTACACAGAGATACAATAAAATTCATCATCGCTTGCCATCAGGTGAGATAGTGGTCAAACGCGAACCTATCAAACATCTCAGCATTTGCTGGGCGTTGGACACCCAGCGCTGGTTTTCAGTTGGCACCCCGCAGTGACGCACGGACGAGGGTAAATAAAATAATAACTGAATTAAATATCAATGTTTATGTATTAGGTAATATTGTAATTAAAATACGTAAATAAATAGTGTAAAGTAATAAGAAAATATTAAATAATATATATGTGCCACGCTGGTTACAAATTATAATTTTCTACTCTATCCACAATAATAAAATAAAATAACCCGAAAACATTGCTCATCAGTCAACGCAACGTTCGACGCAATTGACGCATAATCGCGTCAGATACCGGCTTTGCAATCAGCTATCAGCCGTCATTAGAAGAAATAAGTAAATACACAATAAAGCCAGTGCATAAAAAAGAAAAAGCTGCTGCTGCAAGCAGCAAAGCAGCTATAGCAATTTTTATGAGTGGTTAAACTAACGTGCAGGCCCAAAGTATCGTTAATTTGGGTCCCATAGTATAAGCCGCACCTAGTCAACCCGAAAATAAACAAGCAGCACCCTTAGGTAATTAATAAGTGTTGTGCTGACACAACATCAGTTAATTAATAGGGATTTGTTAACGTTACAAGACACGCGGGAATTATATGCGTGTCTTTTTTGCTACAGTAATGTTTTATAGCTTGTCTATATACTCCCAAAGGACAAAAGTAAAGGCTGATCAGTACCTAAATTACTTGTATATACCAGGTTTGAGTAATTGAGTAGTTGCAATTAGGTAGCATGTCTTCCGTAAGTACCTACCTATATTTTGACAAACGTGTGACTGTGCAGATAGGCTGTTTTGACTTCTGTTTTATAAAAGGGTGTTTAGTAATGCTTACCTCTTCTGTCTCAGATTCCTCACTGGTTTCCTGTTGACCATTTGTTCTCTGGTCGTCATTCCTAAAATAAATCGATTCCTAAATAAAAAGTCTTATTTTCGATTGGCATAAATTATATTTCAATAAGCATATAATTTATTTCAAAAGTACTGTTATTTAAGTAGTAGTGTAGCGACATCTATGACGCCACATTGTATACGAACTAATGGCGCTATTAGCAACAACCTTGAGTGGTTAGCGTGCGTGTAGCTGTGCTGAGCTCTCGTGACGCGTCGTATATCCACCCAGTAATAGGACTTGCCCATCAAAGAGCGCTGTCCGAAATTAGACGCATTATTAATTTATTACACATAAAACAACAAGTATTAGACTAAAACACTGAGACTAAATTATAAATAATTAAATGATATTTGAAAGGGTGAAGGTTTCATAAAAATACCTACGCTTTATAGTTTTTGCGTGATTCTCAATTTTTTATCCGAGTTAGACATATCTTTACAAATTAATTACACTATGTTATAAAAATATAATTTCAAATATTCTGAGATCAAATTACGACGTAAATTATCTAGAGTAACATAACATAGTCGTATTACTGCGCCTAGAAAATCCGGCATCGCGCAAGCAGAGTTCTCCGCGCGATTTGAAGATAGTTACACAATACTTCGAAATCAAACATCGTCGGGCAGTTGCCCAGACGAGACACAACACCCGTCTGGTCGGAGGATCCTCCCTTTTCAACGGAGGTTTGCGGACTTTACACTCCGCACGAGGTGTGCCTAGTTTAACTATTAACAAACCTTCGACATTGTGCTATGACGAAATGATTATCAGATCGGTTGGACTTCAAGTTGCTTGTTGTGCTGGTTGTTTGACGCAGTACTGTCACTGTATTGCCATCCGAAGAAGTTTCCTCCATCATTCCCTTAGTATGAAAACTTACACAAAATAATTCGTAATAAAACAACGGATGTGCTTTTCCCGCGCGCGCTTTACCTCTTTATTTTTTTTTTTTTACCCATCAGGCAAAGAATGCTTTTTACAGCCAGGACTGTAGCCAGCTTGAATCGAGAATATCCGATTATCTTTTCTTGAAAAAATAATTCTACCATAGATTACAGTTTACATATTATGACTTTCTTTTTTTAAAAAACGTAATTCTTGTAACCCCCAAATGGTTTATTTAAGGTGAAAGCCCCAGGGTAACTCGCGAAATTCAAATTTTCTTAGGTTTTTTGCAATTTTAAGGTCAGTATCAGGTTGTATCTTGGTCAAAATTTGAATCGCGACCGTAGCAAGTATATATTTATAGAATTATAATCATTAAAATTATCAATACAACTCTTTCAGTTAGAATTGATGTCAAAATGGTCAAATGTAAGAATTTCATGAAATCATGACTTTTGGCATCAATTCAAACTGAAAGAGTTGTATT
The DNA here is from genome assembly GCA_951329385.1 of Polia nebulosa. Taxonomy (NCBI): domain Eukaryota; kingdom Metazoa; phylum Arthropoda; class Insecta; order Lepidoptera; family Noctuidae; genus Polia; species Polia nebulosa. The sequence continues at coordinate 2,296,144 of OX589588.1, read as the reverse complement.
GATGATTTTAATTATTACAGTTCTGTAAATACGTACTTGCAACGGCTTTTTTTTTGTGGGTTGGGAAATCATCCAATGACATCTCCCGCTCTAGGGTGGAGCGGAAGGACGTGTCAGACTCTTACTGACTAAAACCTGTTCCTTCCCTGCCCTGAGTGCCCAGCGGCGAGGTAACTCTGTTTCGAATTTATCCTCAACCCCTGGGCCTATGCCTGCGAATCATATTTTGACCAACATACTCGTACAACCTGCCTGATACTGACCTGCATATTGTAAAAAAAAAACCTAAGAAAAATTTAAATTTCGCGGGCTACCCTTGAGCTTTCCTTAAGTAAAAAAACCCCGCTTGACATGGGTATTTTTATGTAAAGACTACCTATACCTAGTTTTATTCTAGATTACCAACATAGGTACCTAAACCTGTACGTGTACAAGCCCTTTGATATGGTTGCTCGATAGCTAGTTTGTTGCTCATGAAATATTCAGCGGTTACATACAAGTAATTGAAATATGGCGTGATGTTATACATTCGACACTCACGGCTTGTTATGACTTTATGCGGTCACTAGCCCTGCTTTGTTTGGGTTTACGCTAATCACAATCGCCATGCCATGGGGAATAATGGCCGTGTTATAATTAGGAGCAAGTAGATTCCTAAGTACAATATTTTTTTATAAAGTTGGTACCTAAGTAGACTCAATCACTCAAATATACAAAAAAAAAAAACATTAGGTCAACCTAATGTTTTTTTTCTTTATTTGAGTGGTGTACCTAATAGGCTGAACAAACGTCGGCATAACTAGATGTGTGGATACAGTGTACCTATAATCTATGGCAGTTTTTGGCGGGATTTTGTCGAGTGAAGTTCAGTGGCTGTTTTAATTATTCGTTTATTGATTCCTAGTAGATATTGTGATGTAAAATTGGTGTAGTTTTGTGTCTCAAGTGTCAACGCAAATGGACAATAGGTGGAATCATTGAAACAGGCGCGATCTCGGGCAAATGGAGCTGAGAATTTTATAGTAGTATTGGCTGCCTCAGCGAAGTTTGCCGAGAAGGCTGACTCAAAAAACATTAGAATGTTTGCATTCTAATGGAAAAAAGTATAAATATACTACGTAAGGCTAGGCAATATGGTCAAAAGACTTTCGCCTTCCCTTCGGGGATAATAAAAAAAAAAAACCTATAATCTATGGTGTGGTAGACGTGGGCCATTGTGTACCAGTAGAGCTATTCTGTAAAATCTCACCGTGAAAACTTAGGTGAAGTGACCGTGAAATGGGCTGTCAATCCATATAATCAAGGTGGAATGACAGTTCACTTCACGCTCACTCCACCTAAGTTTTCACGGTGAGCTGTGAACAGAATCGACCGGCTGGCTGAAGAAGACAATCAGCGAGTGATTCTTTTTTTAAATTTCTTATACAAATAAAAGCTGGTTCAATTAATTTATGTCATTTATTTATAAAATACTTCTCACACCACATTTAATTTAATAAATTTTGAAATTGCCTTAAAATTACAATATTCTAACTAAATATTTGTAACAGTTACACATAATTAATTTGCTGTAATTTAATTTAAGTTCTAGTGAAGGAACACTTTAAATAGGTATTTACATAAATTCATAAAACTTTAATGACTTTACATCATAAAAGGCACTTAAGGCGATTAATCATAAGATTAACATGTTATGTTCACTAGGTTACAAATTAAATTCATTGAAGTAAAATATTTAGCTAAAAATGTATTCATATTTCGAAGGGTTCGGAAAGTTCTAAATACTTACCGTATCTACTCCACATTCGATAACATTATAAGGATTGTTGGAAACTTAGTACGGTAAGGTAACTTCAAAGAATAGGTACACAATAGGGTTTCCTCGAAAGTCTCTGAGCAGTGCGTGTTGCCAGTGATGACATATGGCACTGAAACGGTGGTCACTCACAATATGCCTCATCAGAAGGCTTAAGTCACCCAAAGGGCAATGGAGAGGAGAGGGCAAAGCTCGCAGTTTCCTTACATGATATCTGATAGCAAGAGAACCAAGTTAACCGACATAGCCCTAAGTTTCGCCAAACTAAAGTGAGGCCAGGGCACATTGCTCGAAGAACAGATGGTTGATTTGGCTGAAAAGTTCTGGAGTGCCCAGCGTGTAACGGAAAACGCAGTGTTGGAAGGCCTCCCACAAGGTGGACCGATGACCTGGTGAGAGTCGCGGGTAGCCGATGGATGCGAGACGCACAGGACCGGTCGTTGTGCCGACACTTGGGGGAGGCCTACGTCCAGCAGTGGACGTCTTTTGGCTGAAATGATGATGATTAGGGTCTTCTCTGTTTTTTGGATGGATATCAAGGACGATATTATGAACCGCCAACACTAAAACTATGGTACAATAAACCCACTTTACAATAAACATTGGTCGATTATCCTACATCTCCTCATTTATTCTCTCAAGACCCACAGCATCTCTAAATGATCAGCATATCTTTGTCCTCTGGTGCCTCCTTCCTGAAGTTGACCCTGATGTGCCTGCAGACATGGCCCACGGCATTGGCAGCGGGCTCGACGATGGCTGCCATGCACGACATTACCATGGTGCGCAAGGACGCGAAGTAGATCTTGATGCAGCGCAGGCAGGGGGCGGTGCACCAGATTTGCTGTAATGAAGGGGATCAGTGGGAATCAGTGTATGGAGGTGTTGGAAAAGTAAGTTGAATGGCCCTAATTTAAGCAAAGGAGTTCTTAAGAGAGCTGAGTCTTCTGATATAAAGGTCTAGGTAGATAACTTTGCGAAAAATTCTTAGGATTAAAATTTCAGAGTTTCAACGAATGACCGCGAATACCATAGGAACCACAAAATCTCAGATAGATGTTGGTAAACTAAACTACAAAAGATTGGTGATTTTGCATGCTGACATGAGCTTTGATGAACATGAGATAGGTGTTTCCACATTAGATTTGCATTCGCATTTCGTGCTGCTCTTAAATGCTGAGTTAAGAGGCTAAAATCACTTTGTACTAGGCTGTTCGATGCTGATCAACTCTTACCTCGAAGGCGAGACAGGCGAAGCCGCAGCCTAGCAGCAGCGCACAGGGCGGCGCGAGCAGCACGGTCAGCACGGTGTAGCACCAGTTACGTGCGTGGCGGAAACACGCGTGACTGAGGCGCCACGCGCACTCGGGGCTGCGCGCGCCCTCTGGTTCTCCGATTATGTCGTCCCATACTATCTGTGAAGGGAGATGGGAAGCTTTAGAGTTTAGCTATTTTTAGGAGGTCTCAAGAAGTACTGCTTTTGGCTTTGTGAAAATTTACTATTTTCACTGTATGTGTGAAAGTAGGAAGATTGATGCCTTCAAGATGTAGTATTGGCGGAGGCTTCATTGAATTCCATGGACCGCCATGAGAACGAACGAGTCCATACTGAAGGAACTCCAAATAACCAAGCGGCTATCTACACTATGCCAAGAGCGTGCACTCAGCTTTTTCGAACATATTATGCGCTCACCTAGGCATAGTCTGGAAAGGCTCAATTAATAATTTAAAAAAAAAGTTGTCCCACACTACGAATTACTCCTGTATCGTGGGTGCGTTTACAAACATGTATAGTCAAGATACCCAGACCCGGAACAACTATCTGTAGGTCATACAATTTTTTTTCCGTGCGGGAATCGAACTCGCGACACGCAGCGTAGCAGCCGAACGCTCAACCACTGCGCCAACCGTGTCGTCAATGCTCATAATAGTGGGCAATATGAAAGGAAAACGTGCTCAAAGCCGAGCACCGGAAAGATGGTCTGACATAATGAAAAAGGCTGTTTGAGGCAGCATGTAGGTACCGAGTGGTCTATATTGCAGAAGACTGCAAAACCTGGAGCCGCGTCGTATGTGATCGAGACCCTCGGCAGTGAAGGAACGACGAGGAAGAAGAAGAAGATTGTGACGTGCACAAGGGTCGTGAAGACACTTGAATAGCCTCCTATGAGTAAAACCTTGTTATTATCGGACCATTTTTAACAGACTTCAAAAAAGGAGGTTCTGTTTAACAAACTTCAACCAAAAAAGGAGGTTCCGTATTCGACCCGTATGTTTGTACCTATGTAGGTATGCTTGTTTGTCCTCGATTTTCTTGATAACTACTGATCTGATTTAGATGTGGTTTTCGTTATTCAAATGCATATTTTTCAAGGACGGTTTTAGTACATCAAGTCGTCAATTCGTTATGTACAAAAAGTTTTTTTCAGTGTTACCAGTAATAATATTTTGCTTTGTTAGTTTTGCTATTTATTGATTACACTTTTAACGGTAGGTAATCAGTAAACCTTACAAAAAAAATGTAATTGTAGAGAGCGAGCTTATAAATAGCTTCGATACAATCACAATTGGCGTCGAATCGACCATCGATTGTGAACATGACATAGTTTGGTAATCCCCTTGTATTGAATTTACTGTGAGTCACAGTCAGAGTGTCAATGTTAGTAGCTCAAGAACTCGGCTATTCCAGTAAAATTGAGAAGGTACATACCTCATGTGTAGGATAAGGGATGTACAATAAGCCGTAATAATTAAAAATTACGACATCGCACACTTGCTTTTTTATGTACTTTTATTTATAAACTATTCTTTTCTGGTTATTTTAGTTAATCTTTTTTTTATCAATTGTGGCTATACCACTGGCTTGGTTACAAGACCTTTAAGCCAAGTTTTAATTTGATCACTATCTTTTTCTTTTTCTCCATTAGAATGCAGATGTAACACATTCTAATGTATTTTGCAGTATTTGGCAACAAATGTGTCGAGTCCGCCTTCTCGGCAAACTTCGCTGAGGTAGTCTTTACTACAATAAAATTCTCAGCTCCATTTTACCGATATCGCGCCTGTTTCTGATTAGACAGATATGATTCCACATATTGTGCAGTTGCGTAGACACTTGAGACACAAAACTACACCAATTTTACATCACAATATCGACTAGGAATCAATAAGCGAATAATCAAAACAGCCACTGAACTTCACTCGAGAAAATCCGCCAAAAAAAAACCTTTAGTTAATCTTTATTACCTATACCACAGATAATATAATACTAGCATAGCATACTACCTGCCGTATTTTTTTTCTTTTCAGATTGCAAAATTATCAATGATAGCGATGATGTGGTCGAAGATGGAGCACGCTTGCCTAGAAGTAACCTATCCACTCTTGACGCTATCAGGAGACAATACTAACTCTCTCTCTCTCTCCTACTTACCTACATATCTAAATAGCTGCTTCTCGTCCTTCCAGTTATAAAAAATTATACAACTACTACTACAACTTTTTTATTGTCGTTTATACAACTACTACTACAATATATACAACAACTACAACTTTATAGCTATCAGGAAACACAGACTCTGCCAGGAAATTCCACTCTTTAGCTTTATAGCTACGCACAGTGAATGTGTTTCCAAAAACAACGGTGTTTGGTGTTTCTAGTTTTGTTTCTTCGTTATTTGACTTCCGAAATTAAAATTATTTTGCGATTTTTAGTGTTTTTATGAAAGAAAGAAAGAAAAATATTTTTTTGTTAGTTTAGTTCTGTTTGTGTCTAGTTTTGTTTTTAGTTTGGTTTAGTTTTTTTGGTTGTATTTTTTAGTTGTAGTAGGTACCCCTATAACTAATACTAAATAGTAAAGTTATGTACGAATTTGATAGTCTCAATAAATAAAATGAGAACATCATCAATGTAGTCGAAGTCAATTAAATACGCATTATTGAGTATAACTCATAAACTACTAGTCTGAACTTAATAAAATTTTAATGGGACCACCTGACAAGTACCAACTTTCAAATAAAAGAAGAATCATCTAAATCGGGCCACGTAGAAAAAAGTTCTGAGGTAACACACTAAAAAAAAATACAGTAGAATTCAGAATTTCCTCCTTTTTTTGATGTCGGTTGAAAAGGAGTCATAGGTATCAGTTAGTTACCGCGCCCCTGGGCACTCAAGCAGGGAAGGAACACGGGTGTGTTTTAGTCAGTAAGAGTCTGACACTCCCTCCCGCTCCACCCAGAGCGGGAGATGTCATTGGATGACTTCTCAACCCCAAAAAAAAATACGTATCAGTTGATCTTACTGCGTACTTATGTAGTTTAGACAAGCAACGATTTATACGAGAGCTTTTATTTTTTTTCAAGGGTGAAAGTACAGAAAGTTAATTAGCGGAGAACCATTAAATAGTACAGGAGCGAGTGACCTGTAGTTCGTAGTGTATAGTCAAGGAGCTAGGTAGGTGCTTGAGTCACGCAAACGCCTCGAGTTCTTTGTCCGGCGTGGTAGGCTAGTTTTTTAATTAAACCTTTCGTTTCTGTTAAAATTTGCATATTTGGTAACATTGTGGTTAGGTGTTGTAGTGTTTAAAAAGATTTCAACGTTAGTTGGTAATACGAAAACGTAAAAATTTATTGGGACTTATGGAAATTAATATCTTTTGGTAGCAGTTGCATAAAAAGCCGATGTAAATAGTCTGCCTAGCCTTTTCCCAACTGTCTTGTGGTCGGCTTCCATTCTAACCGGATGCAGCTGAATACCAGTATTTTACATGGAGCGACTGCTTATCTGACCTCCACACACTGACCACTGAACTGGGTATTTATTTATTTATTTAATACGATAGTAATACGACACCCCTTGGCTTACCAAGGGGTGTCGTATTACTCAGACTTTCGGGTTTCTGACGACCCGTATCGACTGTCAAAGATCCACGATTGACTGCCGGGACCAACGGCTTAACGTGCTTTCCGAGGCACGGAGAGGCTCGGTATGTAAAGATGGTCACCCATCCATGGACCAACCCCGGCAAGCGTAGCTTTTTTTCTTTCATTTTTGGAACCCTTATATTTCGATATCCATATCATGGGGATGCATAAAAAATAACTAGTCCGCCATCTTTCATCGTTTGTTTCCTTCGGCGCTACAACCCTTTGTGGTCTGGTCTTGGCCTCTTCAATGAACTTCTTCCATTTCGCCCTGTCTCTAGCCTCCCTTCGCCAAGATGTTTTCCTGCCTATTTTCCTTAGCTCTTCCTCGACACAATCCTTCCAACCCTTTCTGGGTCTTTCTCTGGGTCTTTCAAATATGGTGGACTAACCTAACCTAACCATGCATTGTCATCGAAACTAAACATGCAAAATTTCAGCTCAATCCGAAACCGGGAACCGGGTCAAATTTAACTCCTATGATTTTTTTATATCAACGACAACGCAATTTAGTAGCAATACTTACTACGTTGAAATCTCGTAGCAAGTTCGTTTCGGAGCGGTGCTAACACATCTGAATATTATAAGTCGTTTTTTCATCAATGCTGTCAATGGTGGCCTGTCATTGTCGAGCCACTTCCGTCAGTAAATTACGTGTAGAACCCTTAAAGCCTCTTTGGGGTTACCCAGTTATGTCCCAATTTCACGGCGCCACAAAACTAATGGTTGTTTGTGCGTATAATGAAGTTGATTTTTCCTCCGACACTGATATATAGTCGGAAAGGAACGGGCTTTAATATCGGGGCGTTTATCTAGATCGAAAGATAAAGTTATGGTTATGTTTCATTTGTTAGTTTATGCTCCCGGTATTAATAGCATAACTAGATTCTACTAGCGGCAGCACCCGCGTGACTGTCGAAAATTATTCAGAAGGAACTTACTGCCGGGATTAAAAGGATCCTATGTCCTATTCAAGGGCATGGTCTATCCTTATGCAAAGTTTCATCCAAATCCGTTCAGCCGTTAAGGCGTTAAACCGTAAGAAACAAACAAACAAACTCACATTCATATTTTTGTAATTAATAAGGATTCCACTTTCTAGAGTTCAAATAAAATGTCACCCGAATGCATGAATTGGTTGATTGCCAAAATCCAGTGCTTTAATTATATTTATTTTATTTTTATTTAATTTTTTATTTTTTACATTCTAAGAAAGCTTACAGACTAATAACATTATAATAACAATAATATATATCTAAATTGCTAATTACAAGACTCCACAGATAAAAATTGGTTATAGTGGTATTTTCGTTAGTAAGATGATAACATATATTGGGTTGTAACCTATGACATTGGCGTTTTTTTCTCACAAATAGAGAACCTCATCACTTCTATGAATTAATATATTCATCAATTGCTTGATATTGTATCGAATAATGACCGTCATAGACAACTGCCAAAAGCAAAAAAAACCTTATTACTTAAAGTTAAAAAAAAAATCCTTAAAAAAACTCCTCTTTTTGTTAGCAGAATTGACCACTATTTGTTTTAACCTAGCCAAAACTTATTTTTGTTGCTTAATCTAAGTGGCCTATATTTATAGCAACTTAGCTTAGTTTTTAAACATTATTGCATAAAAGTTTTAAAACATTAGTGTTCATAGTTGTTAAATAAATTAAGAAAATGTTAGTGAAAAATGCAACTTCTTTAAAATTCACCATACAAAACGCTGATTTCGTAGATGAGGACCTAATAATAAGATAAATTAGACATAGTTGGTTTTTCTTTTTCTTTCCATAAAAGGAAAATCATCCAATGACTTCTTCCGCTCTGGGTGGAACGGAAGGGCGTGTCAGACTCTACTTACTAAAACCCACCCCTGTTCCTTCCCTGCCTAGTAAAAGTCAAACACGCCCTCCCGCTCCACCCAGAGTGGGAGAAGTCATGTGATGATTCCCACCCTAAGAGTGGCACACCGGGAGTGCCGACAGAAGTTAAAACTTGAACAAAAATGCCCTACGCGCCTTAAGAAGTTTTCACTTCAAAAAAGGTTTCAATCAGCAATTCACATAGTTTTCACAGGTGTATTATTATCTTTCTAGCTACATACTAGCTTACTCTTTATTCTAATTCGTACTTGTAGTTAATCTTTACGAATGCGAAATTGACTCGGTTTCTCTGTTCGTTAGCGACGTATTCATGACCTACATCTATTGCGATTTTAATCTTTGTACGTAAGTTATTATGGTAATAATTTTGTAGTGAAACTGTAGTACGATGTGTCGCTCCCAAGTCTAGAATTAACATAAGTTGTACGAACATTTACAAAGTTTTTCTACAAGCACTCTAAACTTCAAGGCATCCGTTATATCTATAAATAACTCATAATATATGGCTATTGCTAGTTTTCCATGATTATGTACACGTCATACAATTTTAACAACCCCTCTGTAAGTGGTAGAAATGTTAATGTATTTCCGGCGCTAAAGTATGATAATTTGAAAGTCAAGTCAAAGTATATTTCTTTAATGAATACGAGTAATTACCGTGTTTGCTAATGTTAAAAATAGTCTTTCTTTCAAATTATATTTGCATAACTACTTAAATTAAATTTTCATATCTAATTTTGAATTGGTACAGGTAGTCTATCATGGTATCTTTTAGACTAAAAGCGGACCTCTACGTATGTATAATATGACTAGCTGCTGCCCGCGGCTCCGCCCGCGAAAAACTTGCATACAAACTTCCACCCCTCTATTTCACCCCTGTAAAGGGGGAGTTTCCTAAAAATCTTTCTTAACTGATGGGTCCAAGGTACATAATCTACCTCTGTGCTCATCTTCGTAGGTCCAGTAGTTTTTGAGATATCGTGATTAATCAATGAGTGAATGAATGAGTGACCTTTCGCTTTTATATATACAGCATGTAACAAAAACCCTTTCCGATCCTGAAGGGTATTATTTGGTATTGTAGCGACATCTATGACGCTACACAAGAACTAGAACAGCTAAATTCAATTTACCAGTTGCCCGGACCAGACACAACACCCGTCTGGTCGGAGGATCCTCCCTTTTCAATGGAGGTTGTGGGACTTTACACCCTGTTCCGCATACCTCCACAATGGTGACCCTCGACTATGAACGTGAGCGCAGCCTTCGTGATGACGTCATCACCTCGTCAGCGCAGCCTTCGTGCAGCTACTCCAGCGTGACGTCATCATCATCACTTCCTCCAAGCTCTTCAGCAACGAGTCATACAGCCAGCCAGTACAACGACAACGCCGACAACGATAACGCCGACAACGATACGCCGACAACGATAACGCCAACAACGATACGCCGACAACGATAACGCCGACAACGATACGCCGACAACGATAACGCCGACTACGATACGCCGACAACGATACGCCAACAAACGATAACGCCGACAACGAAACGACGCACCGCTCCGACTCACTGGAGCCCGCAGCAGTACTCCGACTCACTGGAGCCTGCAACATCATCCCGACTCACTGGGATATCATCACCGCAGACAGTTCCGACTCACCGTGAACTATGCGCCTCTTCCGGTTCCGACTCACTGGAACCAGCCTTCCACTGGCCCGGAAAGCATCACGTATGAACGACTCATCGAGAAGAGAACAATCGATCTCCGATCTCTGGAGGGGAGTGATGTAGCGACATCTATGACGCTACACAAGAACTAGAACAGCTAAATTCAATATCGGGCAGTTGCCCGGACCAGACACAACACCCGTCTGGTCGGAGGATCCTCCCTTTTCAATGGAGGTTGTGGGACTTTACACCCTGTTCCGCATACCTCCACAGTATCGTACCGCGTACACATATACGTAATCATTTAATGGATACGAGATTATTATTTTTCCCCTATGAAATTAATTTATTAAAAAAAAAACTTATCAAAGGCAACACTGAGCGCTCGACAAAGTTCACCTACAGGTTTGTATCAAAGAAGCCGCCTGAGCGAGACGGTCTTTTTGATCCTTTGTTAAAAAGTGCCTACAGTGCGGCTAGTGCAGAGCGGTATCGTTTAAAATAAAAATAGGTTAAAATGAAAAGATTTCGCCAGCCGGTGGAGTGTTGTCAAGTTATGAAAATTTGCCATACCTATTTAGTGTTAAATTTTGCATATTTTATAAAAATAATAAATCTATAACTTTTGGTTTTTATGAGTTACATTTTATTTACTATTTTTTCTAGCACGTATGTTAAACCAGGGATACGCCTTTATTGGATCGGACAGGGGTTTTGTTACATGCTGTATAGAAGATTGTATTCTACAGTCTTTTGCCAAATATGTCCAGCTGATTGCAAAGTTACGAAAAGCTCTAGCCCATAAGGCTAAATCGTCACTGAATAAAATAAATTCAAGTCATGAATGATTTTCTGTGTGTAAATCTAAATAAAGTCATTTGACTAGGCTGAGAACCAGCATGTTTTGAACGTCAAAGTTGTACATAAAAGACACTCGCCCAAAATCGCCCGCCCATCATCACTTCCTAGTGTTTTAATTGGGATGAAGAAGTTGCGCAACAAACTCACCAGCAACACACCTGTCTGTGAAGAACTTTAATTTATACAATACTAGCTGACCCAGCGAACTTCGTACCGCCTCAGAATCAATAAAAAAACCGGTTCCATACAAAACGTTAGTGGAAATTAATTTTCTTCATAATTATTTTTTTCCTGAATTTTTCCGATGTTTTAATAGTTATTCTGCTATTCGGAGCGGAGAAAATCCAAATCCAACAAATCAAAGATCATTAAATACGGTCCAGCCGTTCTTGACTTATAAATGGTGTAACTAGCCCAACTTTGTTTTATATATAAAGATTATGCAAAGTAATCAACATTACATATATGTAGCTTAGTACAAAGAAATAATAAAATTATTTACTACTTATTAGCTATCCCACTACATTATGCCTTTGTTTTCAGTGTATCAAGGTCAATGCATCGATTGTTCACATTAAAAAATAAACACACACTCAATAGTGACACCTGAAAAATTCATAAAGCCTCTCTACCTACTTATTAACTGTCAAGGTTATTTCTAACGTCTCCACACAAACCTGCACATGTTGGTTCAGACTATTAGGGTCCCTGTCTTCTAGTGCCTCGTGCACGCTCTCCGGTTTGGCCGTCATCACGGTCCGGTGGCTGGACTCGCGTGCGAAGACCGGCTGTTCCCGGATTACCGGGGCCTGAGTCGGTATCAGCACCGGAGGAGCCGACACCGGCTCGGGGATGTCCGGCAGCAGCTTGGCTTTGTGTTCACAAGCTATACACTGTCTTGATGTTGTCCGAGTAAGGTTTGGGACGGCCGCGCCGCCGGAACCAAGCGGGACGTCCTCAAAGGCCACGGTAGAGGATAGTCTACAAACTCCTTTAGGATTTCTCGAAGAGAACAGTTTGACGCGACTTTTAAGTAACTTGTTTCAGATGTTTGTAGTTTTAAGTTTTGTGGACGAATGAAAAAGGCTGCCTAGTTGTAACTGTGAAGTTCTTTCAACAGCGTGTGAAGTTTTTAGGTTGATTTTAATCGTACTTTTATCACAAAAAAATAATCAGCTAAGTAATTAGTTACAGTCGAGTTATTTAATTACACTTTTGGGTCCAATTTTTACTTTACTATTTTGTGTCAAAAACGAACTAGCAACTCTACAAAACTTTTATTAATGCGTACGGTACTTTTCTTGTCAATTGTAAATTCGACAATTATTTGGACACCGTCCAACCGGCCTTTTATAGTGTCCAATATTGTGTACACTTCACTGAAAGCTCGCGCGATAACTGAAAACTTTTCACCAAGCTTTACTTCTGAAACCCCTTTGCGCATGTCTACCTTTTATACTTGGTAAATACCACCATACACGACATGCATTGCCACTTCTATTTAAGCTACAGGTTTATCGTTCGGACAAAAGCGGTAATGTATTCGTTCTTTCAGGTTGGTATGGCCATTTTTCTTTTGTTTTTATGAAGTTTTCAGCCGGCTACCGAGAGCGTTGACCGGTAATTGCCCACTTGGAGCAAGCTCCCACATGTCATGTATTTTTTAAGGTAATACTTTCCGGAGCTCATAGGGCAGGGAAGAGTAATCGGTGGGAGTCAGGCAATACTTACTTGCTTTGATTATGTTATTAACGACGTTGTTACCCGTTTGAATTATATAAAACTAAGGTTTAACTAATTCAACTTCCTACATTATCTAAGTTCTTAAACCAACCATTTTAGCGAAGTACGACGCGAAATAGAAACCTATTTTATGGGCTTCGTCAAAAATCATAATGATCTGCTCAAGGTTCAAAATCAATATACAAGTCATTTATACAAACTAGGCTGAGAGACAGCACTTTTTGAACGTTAAACTTCTACTTATAGACAGTACCTACCCATAAAGGCCCGCCCGTCACCACTTCCTGGTGTTTTTAGGGTTCCGAAAGTCCGAACGGAAAACGGAACTCTTAAAGGATCACTCGTGTGTCTGTCTGTCTGTCTGTCCGTCCATCTGTCACAGCCAATTTGCTCCGAATCTGCTGAGCCGATGGATTTGAAATTTGGTACACACATCTGTGACCCAAACACAACGTGTACCCTAAATAAATTAATTTGGAATATGGGGGTCACATTTAGGGTGAAAGTCAAAAAGTTTAAAATAAAGTTCTAACCTAACCTAACCTAACCTAAAATTTGAAAAAAAATAGAGGGAGTAGTTCTTTACTCATAGATTACAGAAAAACCTATAAGGAGCAAGTAGTTTAAAAAAAACCTGAAAAAAAAAATGATTTGTTCGAAACCCTTTGCGCGCGAGGCCGACTCGCTCTTGGCCGGTTTTTTATTTTATTTGAGATGGGTTTGCTCTTGACTTTAGCTGAGAAGAAGAAATAGCTCAACAAACTCCTCAGCAACAGTTACAAATTGTCATAACGAATGATCTTATGCGTTGCCAATCCCATAGGGTGGAGTTTGATTTAACACCTATCTATATGTGCCTTAATTACTAGATAGGGAAAAAGCCACTGGAGCTCCAGTGATACAGTTAATGGCTTGATAACAGTCATGCATGTTTTGTTATCTTTCCACATTACACGTTTAGAAAGTTTTACTGTGATTTACATTATGAATTTGTATTGTTATACCTTGTGAGTGTAAACGTGCTCACTAGGAAACTGAAACTTTAATTACGTTACACAATTACGGTCATAAATGCTTTCATTTTGACTTACTTAAGTCTGTTCTTAGTCATAAGTTAATTGATTTTGAATTAATTAATTGTTTTTAGTTAATTTGCTGCGCCCTAACAGGGTAATGTACACCGACATAACCCGAGGAATCGCCAAACTGAAGTGGCAGTGGGCAGGGCACATTGTTCGCAGAAAAGACGGTCGATGGGGCCGAAAACTTCTGGACTGGCGACCGTGTACGAGACGCAGCGTTGGAAGGCCTCCAACAAGGTAGACCGATGACCTGGTGAGGGTCACGGGTAGCCGAGATGCGAGACGCACAGGACCGGTCGTTGTGGCGACACTTGGGGGACGTCTTTCGGCTGAAATGATGATGAACAGGGTAATGTACTCATTAAGTTAAGCGTAGTCTATAACTTTGTCTACATTGTGTGCAATTTAAATAAATAAATAAAGCAAATCTGGCAGGTATATTGGATTTTACATTATATCTAACAATCTTAATTAAGTATAGTGTCTCACTGCAGGGCAACTCTGTTCTCTACTACATACTCGTACTTATGTTACTATATTAACTCCATCTGTTTCGGAATTGCAATTTTATACTAGATCAACGCAATGTTGTATGGGTATTGTGGATTTGTCAAAAGTTTCCTGCCTGGTTTCACTATAACACCAGGCAACATCTAATGTTCTACACCTGATTGCGAATACGAACAATCCGCACATCATATCCTATGGGAGTGTACTCTTTGGCAAACTGATCGCAATATTATGTTGGGTAGTATTTAGCCTACGTTTTTGCCATACCTATTTTTGGAATCAAGTGTAACAGCTCACCATTTTAGGACCCATTAATATTAGTGTTTTTAACCAGTGGTGCTTAGCAACTGGGCTTACCCCAGTTGTAAATAACCTCCTTTGTGCCTAATGGCCTAGCTCTGTTCTGTCTCCCGCTTGATTAGGAGGGAAGTGGAAATTATGTTTTTAGTACTCCTCCGCTGCCTTTTCTGATTATTTTCGTTGCAGGACCCAAGACAGTTTAATCGTTTCTCTGGGACCGTTTTTTTGGTGGTCGTCCCTGTTGATTCTGGCTTACAGAAGTAACAGTGGTTTGGGAATAATGTGGCGGGCTTGTCCTAAATAAAAAACAGGCAACATCTAAATGAAATTCCAAAATAGTCAACTGCAACGAACGTGCAAAAATGTTAAGACATCACATGGTGTTATCTAGCGTTACTGAAAACAAGCATTTAAACATGATAAAAAGAGACATCTCTCAATTCGAACATGTGAGTGCGTGTTGCCATTATGGCATTGAAACGTGGTCGCTCTCAATGGGCCTCATCAGAAGGCTGTGAGTCACCTAAAGAGCTCTGAATTTAATTCAAGAATGAGTCTGTAGCCCGAAGAATCGCTAAACTTAAGTGGCGGTGAGCAGGGCACATTGCGCGCAGGACATATGGTCGATGGGGCGACCGCTTACCGAAAGACGCAGCGTTGGAAGGTCTTCCACAAGGTGGGCCGACGACCTGGTGAGGGTCGTTGGAATCCGATGTATACGAGATGCATGTCGTTGTGGCGGTACTTGGGGGAGGCCTATGTCCAGCAGTACACGTCTTTCGGCTGAAATTATGATAAAAGGAGAGAAACAATCTTATCCACTGGTAACTTGAACAATCATTGTCAGCGTTTTCCCAATTATATTGGATGGGTTGTAGTCTACCCAGATTGCGGCTTTGATGAAGCATTTGGACACGATTCCACTGGCCGGCTTGACTGTTTGATATTTGAAGAGTAATTCGAATGATGAATTAGGTTTATAAGTAGTGCTTATTTTTTTTTAGAATTAGGAGAGATTCGAACCCTCCCAAATTCCCTTCGAAACAGGCGTATGTTTGTGTTAGCTAAAAATATATCAGTTTTACAGTGCAGTGCCGGTCTTTGATTTGTTAGGCACATCATTCTAGTACATTATTACACTTGCTACACGACCCTTGCAGCCGGCGAGTAAGACAGCTCCCCAAGCTTCTCAAGCGAACCCCTGAAGCCACGAAGGCTTTCGCAATACCTATTTGGTATGAAACGCCTGCCTGTCGGAAATCTCCAACCCAGTTACTGGTTCGGTTACGGTTCATTTGATCATATAGGTAAGGATAATAATCTCTTCTTTCGAATCAATGGTTTTCTAACTTTTTGAATACTTTAGTCCCAGAAGCTCGCCACATTAATTGCAGCGTCAGTAGCATTAATCAGGTCCTCCATAGTGCCGGTTGTGAGTCATGTTCTAGACGGGGGCACTGCACTCACACTGGGTATCAGACGAGTCTATAAAACCCCGTTTTGCCAAGTTGTATTTGCAGCGGCCTACCCGGGTGCTGTTCCTGGGGTTTCATGAAGTCAGGTAATAATAAAACATCATAAATAAATCGTTATACAAATATTTATTACTCGTAGATAAACGGTTTACATTCTACACTATATACATGCACCGAACTTTAGCTTATGTTATATACAAAAGTAATCTATGTTTTATATTTATCTTACAAGTTTTAAGCCTAAGTTGTGACGGACATTCAATCGTAAACTTTTTTTAGCAGTAAATTCAAGATAAAAAAATTATATAATTTTGTGTACTGCAAAAATGTTTACTATCTATGGTCCCGCCATCTTAAAAGTATATTTTGAATAAAGATTACACAAGATTAATATGAATATGATATTAATATTGCTTATCGTTAAGTTATATACAATTGAGCCGTTTTATTGTTTTAATTTACTCTTACATATAAAATACTTCTTGTGTTGTATATTATATTAATCGTATTTATTATATAAATTGAATAAAATATACTTTATTTTTTAATTTTCCTTATTTAAGGGACTTTAAGATTTAAATTTCTGTTAAGTTTTTCTTTTCAAATTTCATTTCGATTCCATAATTGTTAATTTTATTCAGCTCTACGTATTGCCACAGCGTGTCTTAAAAGCTTACCATTCAAGTCGCTTTAAAATCCATAATATGGCTCAACAAAGTCCAACCCCGCAAATGAATTGCACCCTGACCTTTACAATGCTCAACATCATATATCAAATTATTACCAAGCCATTAACAATACAAAATTACTACAATAACACCCGCCCAATATCACTTTACACGTCATAAAAAACCTGCGACAATCGATCAGGAGACCGGGAACTATTGACCACGTGGGTACCCGCGGGTAACCCGGTCACGCCGCGCCCCGGTCCAGCCTACCCGGAAAGTGTAGGAAAATGATTGATCGTCCCAAAAGGTTATGACGAGGGGAAGTCTCAATTAGGAGATACAATGAATGGTAGGTGGTTGGAATAGGGCTTCGTTGTTGGTTGTGCTACTCGTAAGTTTTGGTATAGCTCGCTTTATAAAATCTGGGTCCTTGGAAATTAGGTTAGAGATTCAAAACACACAGTTAATTTTGTCTTTTCGTAGATCTATTGGCAAAAATGTCTTTTCGTAGCTATTAGACAATTTTTCTTTTCAAATAAGTTGAACTGTATTTCGATATTTGTGTAGGTATATAAAATTTACTTTGTTATCGGCTGGGTTTAAATAAATAATGAAATATTAAAATTTTGGTTAGACTACAGAGATAGATACAAAAATCGGTATAACTCAGCACCTAACAGTAAGAGCGTCAAGCTGTAGCGCTTGACGCTGACATTGTAGCGTCAGCACTACACCCTGACGCTAAATAGCACCACTATAAGTCTAGCGTTAAGTCTATATTAAAGCTTCAGTATTTAGCTTACAATGGAAGACCATAACTATTGGAATTATTATCTACTAAGTATTTCTAGAGACAGCTGTTTTTACAAAAACTTCAACAATAATTTCATTGATTCTGTGCATCATGTTAATAGTGTTTTTTTGTGAAAACAGCTTGAACAAGTAAGCCTAAAGTTTTATATAGTTTAAGTACATAACGATGCGAATTAAAGCACTCGTCGGAGTTAATAACTTCACAAGACTGTGTTCGTTATTATACTAACACTAAGAGCACTCTACGCTCGATATTACAAACGAATTTAATAACAATCTGTATTATGAAACCCTCAAATAAACGATGAATTGATAAATTTAATTCTATTGTGGTGTTTTATAAAAATCTTTACGTTCTAGAATCAAAAAGATTTGACAATGGTGCCGATTCTGTTGTGCACAAACTAAACTTAATTTAGGCTATTGCTATCTTTTTCTCTCAAATAAAACAAGAAAGAGACGGAAGTAAATTAGAGCTGTCAAATTTAGTGGAACTAATATTTCCATACAAATTAAGGGTACACGTAAAAACATGTCGATTAAAAACACGGTGATAAAGCGCAAGGCGTAAACTAGTTTGAAATCTCTAACATAGTTCATTGCTATAGCCGTGCTTTTCTTGCACTGCCTTTTAATAAAAGATATCCATTCTCTAATTTTAGTTTAGTTATTGAACAAAAGAATCGGCACCAATGTGTGATAACAAGCTATTGACCAAAAAGGAGCATTAAGTAATCATGTATGTAAATCACACGAACTAACTGCTTTATACAGTGTGTAACAGTAATACGTAGTCATATTTAAGATACTACTTATTCTCATGGAAATTAACAACTTTCTTAAAGGAAGTAATAGTCAATTTCGAAAAAAAATATCATATCATCATGAATATAAATAAAATTAAAGTGTCTGTAAAAATCAGTTTTTAACATTTTTATTCGTCTGTCTGTCTGTTTGTTCCGGCTAATCTTCGTAACGGCTGGACCAATTTTGATAAGATTTTACTGGCAGGTAGCTGACTATATAAGGAGTAACTTAGGCTCATAAAATTCGACGCGGGCGGAGCCGCTGGCCGAATCTAGTTTAAATATGGCCACGCATTTCCGTTTAACCCTACGTACGTAGAATGAAACAAGAAAAACTGTAAAAACATTGAAATAAACAAAATTTGTTAAGACCAAAAGAATAGGCTGAAAGTCTTAAATAATAGTATGAACAATTTCCCAGATAGTTTGACCTCTCAAGCTTAGGTCAACTCAAAAAAGTAAAGGGTAAATAAAAATAGAACAAGAAATGGTCGCCGACCCAAATTTTAGCAGCAGCGGTTTGCGTGACGAGCTTCCATACAGATTGCTAACACTCCCATTCCGGCTCCCACACCGGACATTTGCTCGCCTTTGTAGCCAAAACTAATTTAGAAAAGGGTTTCTTTATTTCAATATGTTTTTAGTATCTTACATTTATTATATGTTAGTTTTTGGATTGGCACATAAGCTGGCCATCTTCTCAAAATTCTATACTCCAAACCAATATTATATCAGGTAACAAACTCCTAACAAGAATCTAAGGTAAATAAATAGAAGTTTACATAGATTACATTTCAACATATACAAGTTTTATGCTAAGTTCTTAATTATCCTGTTTTGGTCGGGTGACTGTCACTTTTTGAGTCAGTGTCACTGACTTACACTCACTTAATAAACTGCTCGCAACTGTGAACTTTCTTAGAAATTACCGTCAAAATATCAAACTTGACAACATAAGAATACAAAATAAATTGATTGCTGTATGTCTAGAAAGTTAAAAAAATATTGAGTGATTAGTTAATAAGGGCCTCAGTGGCTCAGTAACTCAATGTCGGTGTATCATTGAGTGTATGTTACTCGTATTGATGTCAGAGACCCAGTGAGTGTAGGTAACTCAGTGTGGGTGACTACATGAATGCAGATTTCTCAGTGAGTATCGATAGCCCAAGTGACTCTGCGAGTAGCTCAGTGTCGGTGAATCAGTGAGTGTATGTGACCCTGTTTAACTCAGTGAAGGTCACCCTATGAGTGTCATTGACTCAGTGTGTGTCTCAGTGTCAGTGAGTGAGCAGGGCGGTGCGCGCGGGTCCGGCCGGTCGCAGCGTCGGGACTATGGCGGGCTCATCCGGTTCCGGTTCCTCTTTCGTTGGCTCACTGTTGGTGCGAGTTTATGGTTAAATATAAATAGAAAACATTTTTTTTTCTTTTTTTTTTGTGCGAAAAAATATGCTGTGTTATATAGAGTTAATATCGTAAGGGTAAACGATTGGAGTAATTAAAAGCATGGCAGAATTAATCATTCACTATTTTAGCAAAACGCTGGTTATTTTAAGCGTTTTTCTACTAAGGTAAGGTTTTTCTACTATCACATGCAGTTTCAAGAAATTCTATTACTCTATCAGATACTACAAGCGTTAAGTCTAAAAAGTTTTCAAAGCAGAAATAATTCTCATTCTGGAAACAGTAAGAAAAGACTATTTGACTAAAAACTACATGGTATTTTTCTAAACTAGTATTCTAGTTTTGTCTAGGTTTCATACTGAATAGGGACATAAGCGTACGGCAAGCACTCACCTTGTATGCGCGCGCGCAGGGTTAGTGTTAGGTATAGCGCTACTCCCACACATCACCACCTTCGGAAACACCATACAACAACATTATTACACCGACTGTACTTTCACATTACACACCTACATTTATTTGCATAGACCTTTTTTATTTGCTTGCTGAAGTAAAGAAGAACTTAATGAGAAGTTATCTACTTATTAAAAACTATCAATAATGGTGAAATGAACAGGGTAGCCCGCGAAATTCAAAGTATCTCATGTTTTTTGCAATTTGCAGGTCAGTGTCAGGTTGTATGTTGATCAAAATATGATTCGCGGCCGTAGCAAGTACGTATTTACAGTGTAATTCATTTAAATCATCAATACAATCTTCTAAGTTCATATTACTTGTAGTAATTCATGAAATCATGACATTCGACAACAATTCTAACTTAGAGAGAGATTATATATAGAGCAGCGGTATTGGCCGCGACTTACAAGTTGTAGGTCGTGAGTTCAAATCCAGGCAGGCGCTTTACTTTGCGTAAATTATTTCATCACCACTGCTCTCAAAATGGTGAAGGAAAACATCGGCATGTCCCAGAACCAAAAATTCGAAGACATGTGACATCCACCAATCCGCATTGGGCCCGCGTGGTGGATTACGGCCCACACCCTCTCACAGAGAGGAGGCCTGTGCCCCAGCAGTGGGGACATTAAAAGGCTAATGATGATGATGACGACCGCGAATCATATTTTGACAAACATACAACCTGACACTGACCTGCAAATTGCAAAAAACGATCTCACGTTTTTTGCAATTTTGCACTTTGAATTTCGCGGGTTACCCTGGCGCTTTCCCCTTATGCCTTTGTTTTTATACAATAACTGTGATAAGTTCTCAACTTCAACAGGTAAATAAATTGCTCCATGTTTGAGTAGGTATACTAAGTTCAATCAAGAAGCTCATTAATTTGGCTTTTAATTAGACAATTAAATTAAAGCATTTTATTTTCTTCGCATGCTTTACATAATACCAAAATATTACATGCACAAACAACAACTAGAAGGCACTAGGTTCTAAAAATAAGATTCAAAATATTATAAAAAAAAAAAATTCAAATTTTCTGACGTTATTTTTTACTGAAGTTAGTGGACGAACTTAATTTTTGAAGTTATAATGCATAAGATCATATCAGTCTGCGTTTGACTTGCAGTGATAAAAACTTCTTTCGTTTTATCCATCTCACAAAGCACGGAGTCACCACGTCAAAGCTAGACGCCAGTAGGTACTAATACCGTTTGTGCTGGCGTAATAGGGAATATGTCTGCCATTTTTAAAATATCAAACAACAACAACTATGAAACATTTTTTTAAATATCCTCTTCAGAACCGAAGTTATGAAGCTTTAAAGTGATAAATAGAAAGAGAAGTCCGACGTAAAATCTGACGTCAAAGGACATGATGCCCATACAGCTGCCATAGAAAGCGGCGTTTTCGAGAGAGAGACAGGTATATTAGTTTAAAATTGTTATATCTCGTTTGTTTTTCGAACTATTTTGATTCTGTTTTTACTGTTAGAATTCCATCTTTGTATATTTATCGAAACCGGTTAGATAAGGAAAAAAAATATGCTTATTCCCTAATGACACTAAGCGAAAGATTCTGCACTACCATGGGCCGTCAGTTCCTGAATGGTTTGGATTGGATAGAATTCTTGAGATAAATGTTGTCTTTACTAGCATCCGTTGAGGCGTCTCCGTGCTCATTTATCTAGCTGAAGAGCGTTCATCGCGCGCAGGCTGGCAACATCGCATTTCTAGAGGGTTTTTGTGATAATTTTATTAAATATAATTGAAAGTACAATTCTTCTCAACCAATTAACTAGATCGTTAGTTTTTAATTACATTACAGTCAATTATTTTCTTTTGCAGTCTTCTTCTTTACGTTTCGGTGGTACTGCTTGCAGTATTACCACGTATTACGATTAATTATTTTAGAGTAAATGTTAAAAATAATGATAAAATATAACGGTCTAGTTAATTGACTGAGAAATTATTTAAATTTAATAATTATATATTATTTATTTAAAAAAAATCCTCAAGAAATGCGACGTTGCCAGTCCGCGGGATGAATGCTCTGAAAACGTTAGAAAGTTTCGAATTAGAGATAAGTGAGCATAGGTTCACAAATACCTGATCTTGATAGGTTGCCTGAGCGACAGCTCGGAGCCCGACGTGCTGGGCGAGCGCGCGGCGGTGAGCAGGCGCGGGGGGCGCGGGGTGCGCGGGGACGCCGACGAGCGCCCCCGGGCGAACTCCAGCCGGTAGTTGTCGGAGCGCGGGCTGCCGCTGAAGGCCTCGGCCTCTGCACCGCCTGTAAAGGGGTTTGCTTTGAAGACTCTGCTAGAGGGGTACGGTTTTGACACAGGTTTGGGTAAATATAATTTAGTAGTACAGTAGAAAAAATCGTGACTCAGAACCAAAAATTCGAAGACATGTGTCATTCACCAACCCGCATTGGGGTGCATGGTGGATTACGGCCTACACCCTCTCACAGAGAGGAGGCCTGAGTTACAGCAGTGGGGACATTAAAAGGCTGATGATGATGATGATGAATGTACTAAAATAGATTCTCACTAATCGGACAGTATTAAAAACCAGGGGTGCCCCGGATTATTGAAATGTTAGGATTACTGAATTGTATAGAAAACATTAAGATAATTAAAATATGTAATAAATTTTAGAATGTCCTTATATGCATGCATGAAGCGGTGGGGTAGGCCCGGTTAGAGGGTGCCTGATTAATGCTTGTGACGGAGTAAATAAATATACTTTATAATTAATAAAAAGTTTATTTCGGAACAATAACACGACTGTAAAAAAAGTACATAAAATAAAACGATGATAGCTGAAAAAGTTGTAAACTGTAGCGCAGCTAACAACGCCCTTCTCCAGATATAGAATGGAACGACGCCCCATGCAAAAAGTACCCAATAGGTTTTTAAGTCAAATTAACTAATTTAGACCCTGTTAACAATAAAAAATGAGACAAAAATAAACAATAAAGGATAAATGATTTGGGAAGTATTTTGACGTTGAGTTAATGTGGTGAGTGTAGGGTGAACGGGAGTGTGGGTGAGTGTTAATAAAGAGTGCGAAGGGTGTTTAAGGTGTTTGTGGCATGTGTATTGTGTACGGTTTTGTTGGGGTGTGTAAGGAGTGACGAGTATTTACACTTCCACGAGTTCCTCTGTTTCATCATGATTTTGTGATTTTAACCAGGAGTCAAGCTTCATTTTGCTTTGCTCTTGGTTAATGTGTAGGTACTGAAGTTCCGGAGAGAAACTCTACTTTATACAGAAGCAATTGTAGAACTCCTATACTTTATTAAATAAGTAGGTTTGATGAAAATTTGTATGGGAAAAACAAAAATGGGATCAACCAAGATAAGAAAACAAAATCAGCTGTATCTATACAGCATGTAACAAAAACCCTGTCCGATCCAATAAAAGAGTATTCCTGGTTTAACATACGTACTAGAAAAAATAGTAAAAAAAAATGTAACTCATAAAGACCAAAAGTCAATTTTTATAAATTATACGAAATTTAACACTAAATATAGCAAATTTTCATAAGTTGACAACACTCCACCGGCCGGCGAAATCTTTTCATTTTTATACCTATTTTTATTTCAAACGATACCGCCCTGTTCTAGTGAAACGGTGAACTTTATCGAGCGCTCAGTGCTGCCTTTGATAAGTTTTTCTTTTTATTTTTAAATAATTATTTTTATTGGGGAAAATAATAATCTCGTATCCATTAAATGAGTACATATACGTAGTTATTTAATGGATACGAGATTATTATTTTGTATGTGTACGCAGTACGCAAATCATAACATCGATAAAAATGTATAACACGTGTCCTTTAAGCTACACTTTAAGCTACGGCGTAGCTAGCGCGAGCTACGTCGTAGCACCGTAGCACAGGAAATCCTGAATCATTTTTAATTTTCTCAGTTTGATTGACTCATAATCTGTCAATTAGTTTAAAACTTCCTCACTGAACTGTTGACAGTCGACAGAGGTCAGAGGTTTGAGACGTACGAGTAGATGTCTCAAATTCATAATTTTTGTATTTAGTTGTATATCATTCTATCATTATGTTAATCCTATTATAAATACGAAAGTTTGGATGTTTGTTACTCAATCTCACCAGAACGGCTGGACAGATCTGACTGAAATTTTAAAATTGGCATAAAGATAGATCTGGAATAGCACATAGGCTGAGCATTATAATGTTTTTCTTCAATTTGAATATCACCAAAATGAACAATTGTATTTCACTGACCAGTATTGAATATGACACAAAGTAACCGATACAATATAAACATATAAATAGTCGAACTAGACACGCCCACATGTCAGGCGTCGCATCACTAATGTGGCTGCTTCCGATGGCCCTGACCTGACTACTTACTTACCTACAAGTTACTACTTATCAATAACCTGGATTGTACGAATGTAAATAGTTTTTAACTCGTACGTGTCTTTTTGTAGAATCAATAGTTGAAATACTATGTTATTTTTATATTTTGTTTTGTTACTTGACTAATTTTGAACCTTTAGAAAAATTGTGGTAGTTTTTTATAATTTTTGTAATTATAAACACTTTACATATGACAGATTAGAGGCTCCAAAGTCTAGACATTATCATATAGCCTATTACCTGCCTAACTAGTCCAAGACCAATCGAAATTCACAAATTGATTCCTAGTGGATATTGTGATGTAAAATAGGTGCAGTTTTGTGTCTCAAGTGTCTACACAACTGGAAAATATGTGGAATCATTGAAACAGACGCGATCTCGGTAAAATGCAAGCTAAGAATTTTGTCGTACGAGTAGTATTGACTACCTCAGCGAAGCTTGCCGAGAAGGCTGACTCGACACATTTCCTGCTAAATAAACATTAGAATGTGTTACATCCGCATTCTAATGACAAACAAACTGACTGTATTTTATATCTAAAAACGAAATACTTTCTTAACTTGACACTGGTTAAATGCACAAACCGTGCAAAGCCAAAACTAAAAAAAAAACTGTTTTTTTTTTTAATTTAGCTTTGCACGATTACTCGGTTACTGTGGTCGGTGGGATACTGATCCCAGACTGGTGACAGTTCAAGTATATACAGTGACACAACCTACAGTAGACACTTATGGCGCGAGTGTCCCAGATCTCAATACATTGGGGACGACCGACACCTGCGCTTGCGCACCCATATAGGAACTGACTTTCTAAACTGACATAATATAAAGCTATGTGATATGTTATATGAAGCAGGTATCTGTCTCCAGGTGCATTATGATGACTATGTTATGAAATGGCATTTATATTTCTTAATAGTAACTGCACTTTTGACAGATTTATGCAAAAGATAAACGCTGAGTTTAATTTGAGTTTTAATAAATTATTATCAAACTAGCTAACTAGAAACGCCCGCATGATATCACTCGCCCGCGTGATATTAGTATTTCACCCACTATAAATTATAGCCTTTGTGCTATTTCAGACTATAATCTACTTATGTGCTAAATTTCATACGGATCTGATCTGCCGTGATTGAGTAACAAACATCCATCCAAACTTTCACATTTATAATATGACTAGCTTTCGCCACCGGCTTCGTCCGCGTGGATTCAGTAGGTACTTCCCACCATTAAAAATTAGCCTATATGTTATTCTGTTGTATAAGCTATATTAGTGTAAAGTTTAATCAAAATCCTTTTAGTAGTTTTTGTAGGATTTGGTAGTTACTTAACTTCTATCTCAATATGAAAGATCGTAAAGTTGGGACATCGTTAAGTCAAAGTGATGGTACAGGGAGAACAAAACAGTTTCATTCAACAGCGCTAAAGAGTAACTTTCTTTGTGGTGATTAGTCAATTAGAACTTAATAAGCATAATTTTATCTCAATGCCAAAATTGTATTTTTCTTTTCTTAATTATAAATTGACTGTTGTGCTCATTCACATTGATAGCGAAAATGTGTTTAACACTTAAGTGTCTAGCGGCACACATGTGCGCCACCGAGCAAATTCCGTTTTCCTTGCCAAAAAAATTGCCAAAAACCCGATTCACGCGTTTTAAACCGCTATTATTACTATTACCCAAGGTCTTTAGACCTGTGGCAAGGTTTACGCACCCGGAACATGACATAGTCTGTAGTTACACGATGGCCGACTGTCAACGGGGTTTGACAGATATTGACCCTGCGATACAGGCTCCACCTAGTTCGGTGACCACTGTGTAAGACTACATGCCCATTCTAAAATGCCTGATGCTGTTAAAATTTTGGTATGCAAATATATTCTTATACTTCGAGACAGGTCGAGTACGAGTGTGTAGATGGTGCCCTCGTTGCGTTGCGTCGCGTCTCTCGGTGGCTCTCGTGTCGAGCCTCTACGTGACGAGAGCCACGCGACGCGAACAAGACGAGCGTGTACACCCGGCATTATGGAGAAGAAATTTGAAAGAATGGTCAAGAAAGCTTAGGCTTTATTGTGCTTGTGACTATGTCTATGTCCAGTAGTAAACCACAGCATATAAATAAGAGGTAGTGCTCTCACCGTTGTAGACGTTGTGCGCGGCGCGGGGCATGCGCGCGCAGGCGGGGGGGTGCGCGTGCGCGGGCGCCCAGTCGCGGTACACGCGCGCGCCGCCGCCCGTGCGCCACGCCGACAGCTCCACCGAGCGGATCTGGACATCAGAGAAGGAATCCTACATCAAACTTATCTAATACTATCTAATCTAAAAAGACTTAAGCGTTGGGTCTAGGATTATTGGTTATTTATATTGGTCAGTTTTGATCCCTTCAAGTTCCTCAGTCGCCGTCAGGAATCTGGATTAGTGGCCCCGATTCGTTATATGGAGTTTACACAAAACTGGCATATGTACTTCTTCTTTCCTGATTAATTTTGTTACAAGATCCAAGACGGTTTAATCGTTTCTCTGGGACTCGTCGAGCTTCATTGCCTCAGCGCTTTTCTTGTGGCTGCCACTGCCACTTTTCTTCTGGCTTTCGGTTGCAATGGTTAACACTAGTGTGGTGGGCTTGTACTGACTCCTCTGTCTAACCCTTCAGAGAGTAGAGGCACGATGATTAACCAGTAAGGTGTACTATACGTACGGGTGTGGTACTCTTGCTGCGCGCGCTGATGTCGGAGGAGGCGTTGCTGTGTCGCTGCGAGTCGCGCGAGCGCTCGGGCGCCGGGGACTCGCGACACGAGCCGTCTGGTGAGTCCCGGGGCTGGAAATTAGAAAATCGATTGATAAAATCATAGTAATGTGGTGGACCGATGACCTGGTGACGGTTGCAGGTAGGCGATGAATGCGAGAGGCACAGGACCGGTCGTTATGGTGACACTTGGGGGAAGCCTATGTCCAGCAGTGGACGTCTTTCGGCTGAAATGATGATAATGATCATGAAAGGAATGTAGGTGGTATATCCAAATCATCAATAAGTTAATAGTTACAAAACATTTTTTTAGAACAGCTATCATAATTTGGATGTGTAGGTATATAAATAATAATAATAATGTTTTATTTTGTTTTGTTTGTCGACTCTGGTCATGCTTATCATAACAATGCATTGTCATCGGAACTGAAACGCCACTTAAAAATTCAACTTCATAAGATAAAAGGAAGTAGGAAATTCAGTGTGCAAGATTTGTCCCGAACATACATACATTGCAAGTTTACTTAAATAAATGTTTGTAAAAATGGATTTCAGATTATGTTGAAGTGAAATAAATGACGCCGCGTATAGTATTCGTTCGTGTGGGAATATCACCAACTTCCAAACTGACAAATAAGTATACACCCCTAAAAAACATTCACACAGCTTACACATAGTTATAAAAATCATTAAATGGCCTAAATTATTGTCGAATTGACTGTACCTGCGCGCAATTGCACTCGCAGCTAACTTCGTACACGCCAATAAGTTTGACGAATACTGTAAAATTCCAAAGAACAAAATACGCCACTGATATCCAGAGGTTTTATTTTATTCGTTCAATTTAATGTTTAATTAAAAGAAAACAACCGACTTCCAAAAAAAAATACACTAAAAATTTAAAAATAACTTTAATTTCGGAAGTCGGTGTTTGTATTTTATTTCTTCGATATTTGACACCGACTTTGTAAAAAAGTTTTTTATTCTTCGCTTTTTAGTTGTTATACCCCAGAACTAAAAACCCCAATAACATGGAACGTGGAATTTAAACATTTGGAGAACACAAAAACGTCATCAAGATATGCGTATTTTTCGTTTTTGTTCAGTTTCTCAAAAAGCACTAAAGCAATTTCGATAAAATATATATGGAACCACCTCGGGAGCATATTCTTTCGGATAAAAAAAGAATTTTGAAAATCGGTCCACAACTGACGGAGAAATGCGCGGACATACATAAAAAAAAAAAAACATACATACAGTCGAACATAAACCCTCCTCCTTTTTCGAAAGTCGGTTAAAAATAAAATGGTCCCCACATTCTTGTAAATTTTATTTTATATTTTATTTTCTTTTCAGTACCTATATTTTACGTTTGTCTAGCAATTTCAATACTTTGGAGGAGCTCGTGGCTAAGTAATAATAGCCGCACGTGTCGATTCATCAGGTTAAGCTACGCTTACCGGGGTTGGTCCATGGATGGGTGATCACCTTTACATACACACATTAAGCCGTTGGTCTTGGCTGCCAATCGTAGATCTTTGACAGTCGTTACGGGTCGTCAGAAGCTCAAAAATCTGACAACCAGTCTTACCAAGGGGTATCCTATTACCCAGTAACTGGATTGTGGAGGTCAGATGGGCAGTCACTCCATGTAAAATACTGGTATTCAGCTGCATCCGGTTAGACTGGAAGCCGACCCCAAGATAGTTGGGAAAGGGCGCGGGCAGATTGATTTTTCTCAATTTCAGTAGGTACTATATGCGGGCTACCGAAATGTTCTTTCTTTGGTATTGTTCGTTGAGTCGTTGAGTCGTTGAACTCCTAAGTAGTCCTGAGTTGAGCTACACGATTACTAACAAATGCTTGCACTGACTGGACAGGTCCAAAGACCATCTCAGACACTTATAATCTGCATGGTTCTCATAGGTATGATTTAAATATTGGAAACATCATCTAGTTTAAATTGACTGAAATGATTCACGTGTAAAAGTGTTTTTTATAATCAATTTGCAAAATAAATATCATTTCACATTTAGAAGAGACTAAGAAACCGTACCAAGTACCTACTTGTATTGACCAATACGCAATTATTTCTACCATATCTAAATATCCAACCACTCATTGATGAGAAATAACCTACAAGAAATATATTTATTCCACTTGATCCGGTTAAAAATAGACACTTATAAAATTTGTCCTTATTAGGTAAAACATAACAAATTCTAATAATAGGTACCGAATGCAACACAAAATATACTAAGATCTCTGTGAAGGTTACACACCAGTTCACACACTAGTTGCAAGGTGACCGTCACTCATGGAATCATTCTCATTTTTAGGGTTCTGTACCCGACGGGTCCAAACGGAGCCTTATTGCTGTCACTCACGTGTCCGTCTCTCCGTCCATCCGCCTTTTTGTCTGTCACACAGGTATTACAGCCGTGTCACGGTTGGAGCTAGTCTTCAAAATTTCACAGTTTATCCCTAATACCCGGGCCTGCGGACGGCGAGTAATGGGTAAAATCGACGTCCGATCAGCACCAGGCCCGAGAGTCGACAGCGCGTAGTGTTCCACGCGCTCCTCAAAGAGTTGTCAGCAATCATGACGGGGCCCGTTATGGCCGATGCCTGCCCAGGGATTTTGGATAAATTTGAAACAGAGTTACCGCGCCCCTGGGCACTCAGGGCAGGGAAGGAACAGGGGTGGGTTGTAGTAAGTAAGAGTCTGACACGCCCTCTCGCTCCACCCAGACCGGGAGATGTCATTTGGATGATTTCCCAAACCACAAAAATTCGTAACAGAGTTACCGCTCCCCTGGGCACTCAGGCAGGGAAGGAACAGGGGTGGGTTTTAGTCAGTAAGAGTCTGGCACGCCCTCCCGCTCTACCCAGAGCGGGAGAAGTCATTGGATGATTGTCCAACCCCCCCAAAAAAATGGGTCAATGCGAAGCTAAAAAATTCTTGGGAACAAAATTTTGTGACAGACCAAGATTTCACACCCCACAAAAAAAAGGCATCTTGTTAACCCAAAGCCAAACAAACACTTAGTCAAAAATATATTTGGTACGGAACCCTAAATGTATGAAGTCCGACACGCACTTGGCCGACTTTTTTATACAAACAGTAATTACATTATTTATATCACTCATTACGTACATATAATACGTCTGTCTGTGGGCTAGATGCTTGTCACCTTGGTTCAAGGCAACGTAAAGACGTGTGACAGACATGATTGATGTTTAGAGCGCTTATTATGGTCCAATAACGAATATAGTCGATCTAGGCGTCAATGTTTGTTGAGGCCTTCCGTTATTTGTTTGGGCCAAATTAAAAGATCGATTTGGAAGTTGTAGTCGTTATATGTCGTGTTTGTTTTCAGAGACGATTTCCGCAAACTTTTTGTACCGAAATACTCGTACATCTTTCGAAGTTTTACCAATTATATAGCACTTGTACAAATCGATCGCTCAGTAGCCTACCAGTAGTCGCGTGTTTTTTAACTCAGCACTTATAGATAACTAGCGACGCGCCCCAGCTTTGCACGGGTACAAATTATACACTTAAACCTTTCTCATGAATCACTCTGTCTATTGGTGAAAACTGTATGAAAATCCGTTCAGTAGTTTTTGAGATTATCGCGCACATACAGTTTTATAATATGTAGTGACTAGCTTCTGCTAACGGCTTCGCCCACGTGGAAAGAGTACTTCCTCCGTCATAAACTTTCAGCCCCCATTTCACCCTCTCACGGGGTGGAATTTCAAAAACCCTTTCTTAGTGGATACCTACTCTTCACAAAGAACACACCCTCCAAATGTCATGTCTCTAGGACCAGAGGTTTAGGCTATGCGGTGATATATCAGTCACTCAGTCAGGACTTTGAATTTCATGTATACAGATTATGTACGGTTAAGCTTCTAGACGACTGATCTCGACTAACCGTTTCTGCAAAAGACAGCTCTTTGTTACTTGCTATTTTAGCATCATCATCATTTTCATCTCACTCTGACTCACGCGACCCCACAACGCTATAGCGAGCGGTCATCATCAGTTAGTTACCTTGTTGTGGTGTGCGGAGGGTGTGGGCATGCTGTTGGCACCGCTGCTGACGAGGCGCAGCTGCTGGCGGATGTTCGCCTTCTCCCGCGCGCGCTTGCGCTGGAACTCTTCCTCGACTCTGTGGAGATAAGATACTGTTACTTAATAGTCCTTAGATCATTGGGTGTCATGGTAACGCGAAAACGTTAGGTCATAGTTGTTTTGTCAAGGTTTTGTAGAATAACAGTTTTTGTCAGAAGGTACATTGTACCTATCGTCATTGTTAACTTCATATTGCCATTTTGCAAGAATGTAGGCACAACAACAAGAATTGATTTATTAATAGAAGGCATTGGATTACGTTTCATCATCATCAGGATCAAGATTTGGGTATCACAAACCAAACCGACCCATTTGCATAGATAACGTTTGCCCTGGAGTCAGTAGGTTTAAAGATCAATCACATACCTCCTCATGGCCTCCAGCTCGGTTCTTCTCTGTTGCTCCTTCAGGTCTGCCTCCTTGGACAGCTTCTCAGCGAGCCGCCTTCGTTCCAGCTGTCTCACAGTGGACTGGAACGTGAAGCGCTTGCCACGGCCTGCTACGTTTGAGGAACGCTGCAACAAGACAGAATGTATCGTTAGTATTTATGAAGATTATTGGTAATTTCGAAGTGGCTTAAGAAGTTCAATTAATGTATCAACAAGACACACTATTGACTCAGTGGCGGAGCGATTAGCTGCCGCAGGATTGTCGAGGGTTCGTTTCGGTTGTTTTTATTCAGTTTGGGAAGTCATCTCTTCTCCCGTTGTGGGTGGAGCGGAAGGGCGTGTCAGACTTATTGACTAAAACCCACCCTTGTTCCGGAGCCACAGTGACTCTTTCAAACTCGCCCGCGGATATCCAGACCTAGAATAATCTCTACCAGGGGGTAGAGGTTGTTCTAGGTCTGGATTAAAGTGTACACACACTTTAATCCAGACCGATTTTACGATTTTATTATTCACGAATAATTTCTGGAGTAAGGAAAGCACAGTAGTAGTGATATTATAAATTAAAAATGTAAGAGGGCTTCCCTACTAGTAGAGTTTAATGGTATAGCGGCAACAGAAATACACAGTCTGTTAAAATTGCAACTGTCTACCTATTACGGATCCTGAGATACAGCCCGCTGACAGACAGACGGACAGCGTAGGTTTGGTAATAGGGTTCCGTTGGTTACCCTTCAGGTACGGAACCCTAAAAAGTAAAAAAAAGAAAACATTCAAAGTTAAAGATCCGGACGCTCCAGGTGCAGACATATTATTAAAATGTCTCCTTTATTAGAGTTTATATTATTCCCAAAACACAATTTAATTTCGTGTCATTACGTCTAACGTACAAACTCGCTCATTATGGTAACCATCTGACAATCTATCCATGGGACTATGTGACTGTGACCCCGTGACCCCTTATCGGTGTAGTAGATCAAGATAGCACGGTTGCCGGTAGCCATGCCTCTAGTTCCAACTGTTACAAGTACATGAGTACGGCCGCGCCCCGGTCACATACCGACCTTGTGAAACGTAGGCATCAAGTTACAGTGAGCAGTTACATTCATTGTTACGTGAAAAGCACGTTTGAGTTAGTATAAAAAAACTTCGTACGTTTTAGTGATTCTTTCAACTGAGAAATTTTTTTTTGCCAAGAAACAAGACAATAAGGTACGTAATTTCAACTGAGAAATATTTGTGTGACCAGCAAGATCTACTGCCGATGCGTACCAGCTGAAAGACTGGCGCCTCAATACTAGGAAAAGTGACCCCGAGTAACGGGAAGTGACGAGGTGGATAAAGAAGATGGAGAGCAAGAGTAGTTGAAGTTCTGGATATGAATGGACCCGAACTAGCCTATAAGTCCCTATAGTACCTATCCTCTGTCATATTTCTGTCCAAGTCCAATGGGGTACTCAAAATAGGAAAACTTTTCGTGTCTACGTAGGTATCCGGTTAGACTGGAAGCCAACCCCAAGATAGTTGGGAAATCGCTAGGCAGATTATTTGTAGGTACCTACTTACAAGACTAAATATTAGAATTCTATTTCAATAAAAAAAAAACTGTGGTAAAACAGCGCTAAACCTGCCAGAACCGAAAAATGGCAGAGGCCGCCCGCCATTAACCTGGTAGTCCAAAGTCGAGAGAGACCTCAAGTTAACCCAATTGCCAGAGCGACAACCCAGGATAGAACAACTGCAAAGCTGTGAGGAGACCTGACCCCAAATAACGGGAATAGGAGAGGTTATAGAGAGAAAAAGAATTTCAATAAAAAAGAAAGTTCAAAGATAACTGGATTTTGCGACATCAGAATGTAATTCAATTTAGATCAGACTATCTGAATGGCGCCATCTTTTATCTCGACAAACTTATTTCAACTGCTACATACTTATCAGTGAAAAGGCGATAATTTAGATACAATCTTAATGTTAAAATAGTTTAGAAAATCAATTGTGTGTCTATTTCCGCATCACAAAGGCGCAACTTATCTGATGAGCGGTGATTCACAGCTTTGAGCTCGGTTAGCAACGGGTGATTATGGATTCTTAAAAGGAAGAAATATAGAAGGTTCATTTTATATAATATTTTGGGATTAGAGATGGTCGTAACTGTGTCAACTAGTTAGAATCACGTGTGGTTTGAAACCTACAGCACCCGGATGATTTTGATAGCTTTTGAGGGAGGGAAATCACCAGATGACTTGCATCGCTCTGGGTGGAGCGGGAGGGCGTGTCAGACTCTTACTGACTAAAAGCCACCCGTGTTGCTTCAGTTGCCCTTTGCAATTTAGGGCCGCGATGATTCTTTCTTTCTTTCTTACGTTGTCGATAGCTGTGGACCATTTTATTTCTTTTATATTTATTAGTGGACGTCATAGTCCACCCACAGAGACAAGACATCAATTCTGTATAGGGCTCTTAATGACTAATTAGCTATAAGTAGTTTTCTTTATCTTTTTCTTAGGTGCAAGAAAAGATGGACAAAACCTAGAACATCTAATGGTTACTGGTAAGGTTGATGGCAAGCGTCCGAGGGATCGCAGTCCACTGAGATGGTCGGACCAAATTCGATCATCCCTGGACGCAAAACTCCTAGAGACTCTTCATGATGCCAAGCATCGTAAAGAGATGGTGAAGCATCGTAAAGAAAGTGACTTCATGTCGGGGCAATGACAATCCTCAGTAGTGAGAATACGACGCGAGGAGGAGGAGGTGGTCACATTCAGAACTCTTGAGTGACGTAACAGCGGACATCTATGTGTCAACTAGAAACTGTCACTTAATGCCTCTTTGGTTGCACAAGTAATCTAAGGCGAAACCAATAAAAATATTTGCCGGATTTCTATTGGAACTTCTAAACCTGTACATCTAACGTAAACGAAAGTAAAAGGTGTGAATATTAGTAAGATTGCTCAGTCCGACTGTGACGTTGTATTCAGAGCGTGCGACCTGCGGTAAGGTGAGGAGGAAGTCTACTGTGGCTAGTAGATACGCTGCTTTGCTAATGCGTTTTGTAATTAGATGGATTGAGACAGAAATCGTAATTTAGATAGTGTTTGCACAGTTCAGAAGTAAATCTGATGCTGATACAGCTTGAGGTTGGCCAATAGGCGCCAGGTGAGGAAATGATGAAAATAATTATCACCGCCTATGGATATTTATACCAAGGCTTAAAATATACGTCGGAGGGTTTTAGTCAGTAAGAGTCTGACACGGGTGGGTTTTAGTCAGTAAGAGTCTGACACGCCCTCCCGCTCCGCCCAAAAAAATAACTAAAACTAGGTCCTGACTTGTGTAGGCAAATCTTCTCCGGACATCACAAAGAGTTTGGAGTTTGGAGGAGCTCGTGGCTAAAGTAGTAACAGCCGCACGGGTCGATTCATCAGGTTAAGCTACGCTTGCCTGGGTTGGTCCATGGATGGGTGAACATCTTTACTTACCGAGACACCTCTATGCCTCGGAAAGCACGTTAAGCCGTTGGTCCCAGCTGTCAATAGTGGATCTTTGACAATCGTTACGGGTCGTCAGAAGCCTGAAAGTCTGATATCCAGTCTTACCAAGAAGTATCGTATTATCCAGTAACTGGGTTGTGGAGGTCAGGTAGGCAGTCGCTCCATGTACAATACTGGTATTCAGCTGCATCCAGTTAGACTGGAAGCCGACCCCAAGATAGTCGGAAATAGGCTAGGCAGATAGACATCACAATGAATTTGGCATTCTGTACGAGGATGTTATTTCTCCTCATCAGTGACACGAAGCCATTGCAAGGGTTCGATAGGATAACAGACAATTATAGAAGTCAGACGCTTAGAAAAATTATTTTAAGTGTAAAAAATGCCTGCAATAATATCTATCAGCAATTTCGATGATGGTGTGCCTCAAACAATAAACGTGTAGGAAGTGCACGTCACAGATAACACTGCGAGGATGCCCCACTATGATGCGCTAATTCATAGATCGCTATCTGTGCGCGCACAGGTTGCATTCTCGCGCGCTCGCACCGGCGCTTGCGCAACCGACCTTTGTGTTACATTTGTTGAAGTAGCTAATACAACTGTTTTATTTGGATTTTGAATGAGTCATAATTTGTGTATATAGAGTAAAATTAAGTGCAACAACTGTTTTTTTTCTGCTGGGTGTGAAAATCACAGGATCGGTTTGTGTTAGGGGAGGCTGCGACGGGTAAATTAATTCAGGAAGACTCATCATCTGCCTAGCAGTTCAAATCTTTGTTGTGGTTGCCTTCCAAACGTGATGTAGCGTAGCGTAGTAGCGACTACTTATTCGACCTCCACAACCCAGTTCCCTTATAGATAAAATAGGGAAGACAATAAATGTCGTGACTGTATGTATAAAATAAGTCTTCAATAAAGATGAAAAGCCGGGTTTCAAGATTATTGCGGGACTATTGGAAAGAGTTACCGCGCCCTGGAACGCACAGAACGTTAAAGGGACATGGGTGGGTTTTAGTTAGTAAGAGTCTGACACGCTCAAAGATAAAAAAGGTTTCAAGATTACCATTTCCGTCCTAATAAAAACAAACTACGGATAAGTAAGACTAGTACATACATACTCGTACTACATCGATTAAGTAAGAAAAACAGACCTACATTCTACAAGACCACACGACTCACTCGTGAAAAGAGCATTAAAATCCATAGATATTGTTAACAGGTAAATATGTACGTTAATATTTATGTTCAAAGCTTGCAATACGCGCTCAAGCAAGTGTCACTCAATTCCAAAACTAATGACTGATGGTTGCATGAAGCAAAAATCAAAGTATCGAGATTTTCTCATGCAACCATCAGTCATTGTATTTGAAGTAAGCTTATCCGTCAGTCACCAACTTGACTGCGGTTAAACTGACAGTAAAACTTACCGTGTAATGGACGCCTAAGGTAATTGTGATACCGTCCTCGTTGGGGCACACGATACGGTTTCAGCTAATATTGACTGGTCCCTGTTTGAGCACAAACACTTGAGTGCTTGCATTAGATCGCCAATGACGCGTACATTATATTTGACTGTTAAAAACTTTCCAAATGATCACCTAAATTTGGACTTCAAATAGTAGAAATTAGATTCTGTACAAACTTGGTTCATTTTCTTATGACTTGCATGAATATTCAAAAGTCTTTCTGCATTGTGTGCTTAGTTAATACAGTTTTATGTCTATGAAATGTTTTTGGAATTCTTAATAGTTAATTTCCACTTTTGATTTGCTTAGTAGTCTAAAATAAGCATTATTTTGATTTGTGTCCTGCAAGTGATCGGGTTCAATTTCATTGGTGAAAGCCCTATATCATAATAACACTTAGATCAAGTAAAAGTAAAAAAATACTGCTCGTGCGCAAACAAGACGTCAAGCTATGATTAAAACGATGCTGTACGTTTTTGTGTCTGTACACAAAAACGTACAGCATCGGAAACGTGTAACAGTAGAGTAGTTAACAAAGGATCCATCGCGATTAACATCTCAAGCTTAAGACGGTTAGTAGGTACATACGACAACATAATTTGAAACTTTCCAGTATAAGCTGACCTGTTATTTTACAGAACATTTATATACTCGTATTATTATTCGTGGGAGGCTTGCATTTGACCAATGTCTCACCTGTTAGTAAGCTATGTTGTGGTCGAAGATGGAGCACGTTTGATTAGGAGTCTTTTCACTCTTCACCTAAAGACCTCCAGGTTATAACTATCAAAAATAAGGACTTCGGGAGGGACTTCCACTTAATAGCTGTGCCGCACAACAACTATATTCCTAAAACCGTTTTGTGCATATGGGTGGGATGTTAACTATATACCGATGGAGAGTGTTTATCAAAATCAAAAGTCATTATTCAAATAAGTGCCGACATAGACGGACTGCTTATAACAGTCAGTGCCGACAGCTTCAAGTGGGCTGTTGGGCGATCTACATACAAAATTGACGATCGCCATACACGGACCGCTCAAGCAGTTCATTTGTTTTCGTAGCTAAAAATGTACTGACTGCTCCAAGCTATGGAGCCAGTCTATGGAGGCCCCGACCGCAACATGACTGCACTCGTGAAGTTTGTCTCTACTGCTCTAAGAAGTCCGTCTGTGGACCGTCTTAGGCTGAGAGCCAGCACATTTTGAACTTCAAAGTTCTACATAAAGACAGTCCGTCACCACTTCTTAGTGTTTTAGCTGTGAAGAAGAAGTGTCGTAACAAACTCCCCAGCAATACAAAGCTAGGCCAGTCTTTATTGGAATAAATTACTTGTTATGTCGTTGAGTGTACTTAAGACATGCGGTTGAACGTAAATGTTGTCACGTGCATCTAGATTAGGCACGCAAAATACATCTGTGCGGTCATGGGGCATTGGCAGCATGATCAGCGTGATCCACGTGACAGAGGAAGGAAGGGCACGCTGGGAATCTGTGTGTACTTGAGGAATTAAGATTTGAGAGGTTGAATGGGGCGGTTGAGTGTTCAAACTTCGTTGTTGAATTGCTTGTGGTGGTGTTATTTGTTGACTGAACTCTAGTGTTAGTTTATTTTAGACCGTAAAGATTTTGAGTATGGATTTGAACGTAGCCAATGATCGAGCTTTCCACATGCTAGTCGGAGTCAAATTGACTCGGAAAGAAGTAAAAAATGGTACATACTGTGATGTCATCATTTCATTCAACTTGGGCTTTGACTAACTTGAAATTATGATTCAAATAAATCAAGCAGCCTAAGACCCTCATAGACGGACTGCTTAGAGCAGTCGTGTTGCGGTTGTATTGAAGCTGTCGGCAAAGACTGCTCCAAGTAGTTCGTCTATGGCGGCACTTAGCCTTAGATAATCTCACACTTTGTTATAAATTAAACGATTTAGCAAGACTCAAGCTACTAAACCCAACATAACAAGTAGAAAAGACGTTGAAGTCTCCTCTTCCGCGAGACCATTGCCCACAAGTCACAACTAAAACCATTGTCATGTTGCTAAACTTTACGAAGCCACAAACAATACGCAGTTAAGTGCGTATTAAGTAATTCTAATTTATACACTTAGGGGACAATAGCTTAATGTACCTGCTCAATTTAAAGTGGAACGCTTAAGTAACGCATTGTGAAAGCTAGACCACTGCCTACCCGAATAAATATAGTGCGGTAATATGACTGACAATGGAAGACCGACAAGTCTCAAGAGCTGTAAATACTTCCTATAAGGTAATTTTTGTGGCCAATGCAGGGGTCAAGTCGAGGACCTCGTGGCTCAAGTAATAACAGCCGTTGTGGAGGTCAGATAGGCAGCCGCTCCATGTAAAATGCTGGTATTCAGCTGCATCCGGTTAGACTGGTAGCCAGCCCCAAGATAATTGGGAAAAGGCTAGGCAGGGAATACCCCCTGCATTTTCTGCCTAGCCAAGTCAAGTCAAGTTACACTGGTTATTGTTGACACCTGTCAAGTGGTATGCAGCTTAGAATTGGTTTTACACAATATTATAGTGAAATACAGAGAATTTTAGTTAGAATGGAGTTCAATTTATTTCCTCAAATGTTTTCGCGTTTATGATCCATAACCGGGTAAGTGGAGTAGTTAAGTAATGTTTGACGTAACTTGCTAACTATCGAGTAATTAAGTGCAATTTCAAATATTTCGGAGATAGTCCATTTTCGTGGCATTATATCTACTACTATTATAATAACTTACTATTATCTAACTAAACTAATATTATAACGAGATAACACTGTTTGATTGTGTAGGAAACGTAAGAGCAATGATGGCACAGTGGTATTGGCTGCGACTTACAAGTTGCAGGTTGTGAATTCGAACCCAGGCGCTTTATTTTGTGTTCACTGCTCTCAAAACGGTGAAAGAAAACTTCGTGAGGAAACTTGCATGGCCTACCAAAACTTTGAAGACATGTGACATCTACCAATCAGCATTGGACCTGCGTGGTGGATTACGGCCTAAATCCTCTCACAGAGAGGAGGCCTGTACCCCAGCAGTGAGTATAATTTAAACTGATAATGCTATTATGCTAGGAGGCAGAATCTCCATTACGAAAATCCCTTAACTGATAGAAACCGATCGCCGAGTGTCATAATAATAAATTCGTTTATTTTCTCCCTTAAAACATATTAACAATTAGAATTAGTAAAAAATTAGAAGAGAGACAGGAGCCCAAACTAAGCAAAGCTTGTGTTTTGGATCTTCTGGCCCCAACCGGAGATCTTAAACGCTACTTATTTAATACGAGTACTTCGAAGGGATGTAGGGAGTGATTTGGACGACGTATATGTATATATTAGTGTATGTGTGTAAGTGTTTTGTATGGGTAGGTGTGTGTCCGTGTGTGTATAGGTAGGTATATGTGTGGATGTGTCTGTGTGTGTATGTATGGGTAGGTGTGTGTGTGTGTGTTTGTGTATTTGTGTGTGTGTGTGTGTGTATGTGTGCGTGTGTGCGTTGTGTGTGTGCGTGTGTGTGTTCGCGAGTGTGTGTGTTTATGAGAGAGAGAGAGAGTTTGTGTGTATTTGAGTATGCAAGCTCTCGCTAACATATGGTTTTGTGGTGACCCTAGATGTCTTTGTGTCTGTTTAAGAGTGTCTCTGTTTCATGGTAGCCATAGGCTACTTTGCATCCCGGTAAAATACAGGATACAAGGAGCAAAGCCGAGGAAAAAGCTAGTTCTCTAAATTGGTACAGAAGCATTAATCATCATTTTATCAAATGATTTGCATTGTTGAACTCAATAGTTCATATTTTCCTTTAAGAATTCAATACTCAAGGTTATAACAACAAATGAATTTCGAATGATCGTTAATTGTAGTAGGTGCTAGTTATTTTTATTGTTATTGTACTAGCTAGATCTAACTGGATAACAGAATGCAATTATGTTGATACGGGTTCTATAATTAAACATCTGTATCTGTATGCATCAATAATAGCAATACATAACCAAGGTACTCGAGTAGTATAGGTATACTACTCGAGTTAAATAGTCGATAGATGTCCTTAGGTAAGGACATCTATCGACTATTTAGCTCGAGGATTGGTCAGACTAACACCAGATTCTAAATTTAAATGTATGAAATAACATTTTATGTCTTTAAAAGAATCTAAACGTGCACATGAAAACTTTTAAAAAAGAAAAGACGAAAGTGCAATATACTTTCTCTAACCACCGAAGTCGAGGACTTCTTGAAACCCTAGGAACACGTGCCACGTGGACGGGAACTGCGGTTACCCACCCAGGTATAGGACGCTGCAAATACGTCTTGGCAAAATGGAGTTTTATTAACCTGTCAGATACCCAATCTCAATGCGGTGCCCTGTCCAAAACATGACTTTCAAACTGGAATGCCCCAAGTGGTCATACACCGCCACTATCCTTCATAGTGGCGGTGTATGACCTGACTTGATGCACGCTTCTGACACTGCAATTACTGTGGCCATCTTGTGGACCCAAAAATGAAATCATCGATTCGCAAAGAAGACGAAGAAGTAGCAACTTTGCGTATGCTACTGAAGTCAGCTACGGTTTGTTCTATAACAATGAAACGTTCGATGTTCTGAAAAGACCTTC
Source organism: Polia nebulosa (assembly GCA_951329385.1). Taxonomy (NCBI): domain Eukaryota; kingdom Metazoa; phylum Arthropoda; class Insecta; order Lepidoptera; family Noctuidae; genus Polia; species Polia nebulosa. Next base: position 2,254,454 of record OX589588.1, on the reverse strand, counting down.
AAAACATTTCTACTGGACGGCACACTACACAAATAAACATAATTTCAATGAAAAACAAGAAAACAACGACGACACCGTATCTAATAGGACAACAAACACTTGCGGAGTTTTCCGTGACATCAATACTCAATAGTTATTCCAAAGCTGTCCCACAATTATTATTATTATAACTATTCGAATCGTATCGGATACAGGACGACTCAAGGTCACTCCTTTGTGGGACACAATAGCGACACAAACGGACCGACGAGCCGACCCTGGTGGGGTGGCGGTGCAAACATGGTAACGATTGAAATATTTGAGTGAAGGACCAATGACCTGTGGAATGGTGTAAAGGTATAGAAGGTGAACTCGCATTGCTTGATTACTTATTGATGAGTAATAGAGGAAAGAATCTTTAGAAATAAAAGAGGATATTTTTGTCACTGATTGCTTTGGGTTTGACCTCTATCTCATTTGGTGCGATCATCGTAAGCGATGATGTGGTCGAAGATGGAACACGTTTACCTAGACGTAAACTATTCACTCTTGACTTAAAGACTCCCAGGTTGTAGTTATCAGGAAACACAGACTCTGGCAAGAATTCCACTCCTTAGGATTTCCTCTAGAAGGGAATAGATATATGGTGGCAATGTAAATCATGAACAAGTGGGACAATGTGTCAACCCATAGTTTGCCATGGTTTGTAGCTACACTGACCTTCAGTGTTTTACAGCTTTTGCCAATGTCATGTTACTTATTGCAGTTATATTGGTTAGCAAATAACAACGGATAACATGAAATTAAATGATCCCTTACTTCTATAAGTAGACCTTTTCAGACACTTTTAGACTTCAGTGTTTTAATCAATATTTTAAAACTGGATGGCGTGCGCATTTCCAAGCTGACTGTGATCCCTGAGAAGAAATTCTGAAACAAACTAAGAGGCTCTAACAACACGAAAGAGCCATTGCAACTTTGAGTTGATCTGACCTGTCAGACGGTATCAGTGTAATTGTAGATTTGCAAATATCAAACATAATAAGCTTTAACCCGTCAGGGCCCTGCGTCGTCGCCCCGCACCGCACAGCACCGCCGGATCAGCACTGCTGGAGTAAAATCGTTCCTTATTAGTAATAATAGAGTTTTAAAGCGCGCGAAACTGCCGCCGCTTATGGCGAGGCGGGGCCCGGCCAGGCGGCGGTTTACTGTCGCCTCTCGTAAACGCAGGTTTAAAACAATGCCTGTTTGATAGTGCAGCAATACCTAAAGATGAAGTAGAAGCTGGATTAATAACCCAAGCTAAACCGTTGGGGCCTCTTCAAACACTACAAACTCCGAAGGTAACACATGTTACACATTTCCCAATAGCGCCGAATTCCAAGTATACTTGGAAGTCGAACAGTGTCGCGTCACAGCGGATCAGTACGCAAATATGTGTGCTTGTTCAGCTGTGTCTCGTTCAGTTAGCCGTAGGAATAGGTGGCACTGTTGAAGTGAACAAGTGAAGCGAGGAAAATTGTTTAAAATATAATTTATTGTTTCTTGTTCGATTTCATGTTATGTATTTAAGGTTATAGATATAGGTGTTTTAGGAGGCTTATGTTCAGAAGACCATGCCATGTTGTTATGAAATTGAGGAAGTGGATTGGTCACACTTGAGCATTTTGTCATTATTTTACTATGTGTGTAAGGGCCATCACAGACGAGTATAGTGTTTAAGAATTTGGGGAACCCAATATCTTTGTTGTTCTATTTTCTGGTTCATAAGTCTACAGCTAGTTGGAATGAATGGCCAATCCCCTAAATATTTCTGACGTCCAAACAGGTTTTGATAACTGCAAGTAAATGTCTTCTTAACATTGAATTTAAATAAAATGCAAGCATAGGATAGGTCAAAAATAGATATCTAATCTGAGTCATAATGCGGTGTCAATATTAATAGTAGATTAATTCAAAGGTTAACAATGTAGCATCAACTGCATTGCTGGACGACGATTAACCTTTCAGTCAGGAAGTTACTAACTATAATAGGTGTATCTCTTTGTATACTAATTTAAGGATATCGAAGTCTAATAATCCATTAGAAGTCAAAAAATCGGCTATATGCGAGTCGGACTCGCGCGAAAAGGGCTTTGAACGACTCATATTTTTTTACGGACGGACAGACAGACGCCCGAGTGATCCGTTAGTATTATAAGTTTTTCCTTTGACCTTCTTCGTGTGAAAACCGAAAATCGTGAATAGTTTTCCGCAAAAAAAAAACATTAACTGTGTTATTTCATCACCGTTATAAGTATTAATTCCGATACATTCAATCTTAACATAGTTTCCGTCAGTCAGTCAGTTAGGACTTTGAACTTTATATATACAATATGTCAGGAGCCACAGGAAGAGTTGAAATAGCTTTTTAGAGACTGCTATTTGGTGCTCAATTATCAACCTTGGCCGGTTTTTTTTTAAATTTTGACTCTTAAAAGTGCTCTGATTCCCAGCCCAATTTGTATGAAAATTATTGTAAACTAAACCTTCTGAACTTCTTTAACACTAGGCCCACCATCAAGCGAGTTCAAAACCGTTATAAAAACGCACTCGTCTCGTGCTAGAAACGTATCGTGTAATCTCAAACGGATCGTCATCTTACGATAACGAACAGTTAACAATTAGCCATGTACCAGTAACAGCTATGCCGCTAATTGTACCGAATGTGCGTCAAAATAACTGTTTGCTACCAATCTGAGGTAATTGAGTGGATTGGATTGAAATTATAGCACATCAAATCACATAACATGATTAACGTAAACGGTTATATCGTAGTACACGTCAGAATTATCATTAGAGATTGATTTTTTTTAAGTTATTGTCCGTTGTTAAATCGGAAAATGATGAGAATTTTGTGATTGTGAATCTCTATCTGTATCTATAAAATTCAAAGTCCGACTGACTGATATATCAACGCACAGCCTAAACCGCTTGTCCTAGAGACATGAAAATTGGAAGGTGTGTTCTTTGTGAAGAGTAAGTATCCACGAAGAAAGAGTTTTTCCACATTCAACCCTTAAGGGGGTGAAAATGGGGTCGAAAGTTTCTAAACCGCTGGCTAGTATAGTATAAATCAAAGTCGCTTTTTCTCCGCTAACTCCTCCTAAATCACACAACAGATTTTAATGTGGTTTTCACTGATAGATAGAGCGATAAACGAGGAAGGTTTGTGTGTATAATTTGTACCCGTCGTGCCGAGCAGAGGCGGGTCACTAGTGTTAAATAGAGTCAACGATCGCGCTTCTGAGGATACTGAAAATCAGTGAAATCATAAAGAACCACATACTTTTAGGGTGGATCTGGGTTTAAGAAAAGTAGAACAAGATGTGATGTAGCTGAGCAGCATAATCAGTCTGTAACCTTTCTTTCTTCGAATATGACTAGCTTTTATTTAACTTGAAATGTTTGTTGTTCGGGTATAATCTTGTAAGTTGAATTTGAACCACTTATCCTATGGAGTTGATTTTTTACTTGTTGATTCAGTTCCGATGGCAATGCATTTTTATGTTATGCATGATCTGGATCGATATTCAGAATTAGCACCAGATAGAAGATCGTTTCAACTGTCAACAGCAATCAATCTGCCCGCGCCTCTTCCCAACTATCTTGGGGTCGGCTTCCAGTCTAACCTGATGCAGCTGAATACCAGTATTTTACATGGAGTGACTTTCTATCTGACCTCCAAAACCCAGTTACTTACTCGGCAATACGATACCCCTTGGTAAGACTGGTTGTCATACTTTCGGGCTTATGACGACTTGTAACGACTGTCAAAGATCCACGATTGACAGCCAGGACTTAACGTGGTTTCCGAGGCACGAAGGTGTCGGTATGTAAAGATGGTCACCCATCCATGGACCAACTCCGGCAAGCGTAGCTTAATCGACCCGTGCGGTTGTTATTACTTTAGCCACGAGCTCCTCTCCTTCAACAGCACAGACACGAAATTTTGTGTATGAATTTAAAATCTTGTTTAAAAAAAAAAAATTTTGTTTTACTATTAATTTATATTTGTATCTAGGATACGTGGCTTGCAAACAATATTTACGGTGTACGTACACGTGGTTAGGGTCACGAAATTGACACGATTTTTGTCTAGATGTTAGTCTCTAAGGGAACATTTCTTTTGCTATACTGCATTGTCGAATGGAAGATACTCAAAAGGATTTACAAGCAAAAATTGATATACATATATGACTTTCACCAAATTTTATTTATAACTTATATCCTTATCAAATTAAGGTGACTGGAACATCGCACTTCAAAACCAATCGATCCTTAATTGCGACCTTCCACAATCGTATGTAATAAAAACATTGATTTTAATGGCCCTAACCAAATATAAGTATCTATTTAGCAGTGAGGTGTGAATAGGACCTACATGGTAGGAATTTTAATTCATAGGCCGGTCTCCAGTCCCTTGGTGAGTTGGTATTCATAGTGTGGTTAAATAGAACCGTAAACTCCACGTTTACGATTAGTGTGTTTACGTTGTAAATTATACGGTTTTGTTGAGATTTTTCTGATGTAACGGTTTGTGGTGACATTCTTTATTTATGAGAGGTTATGCTGCAGTTTAGGTAACGAAAGGGCTCTTTCAAGGCTGAGTAGTTTACTACGCGTTTTCTTTGAAAATCGTTTGTATATGGAATGTATTGATTTGGAAAATTAGATAAGATTGCTGATGCTGCTGGTAAAGTAATTATGTGATACGAGTCAGTGAACGATTAAAAACTTAGTGTTTCGAGGTCCAATACACATAAAAAAAATCAAATAATTAAAAGTCGTTTATTCTACACTTTTTGAACGTCAAAGTTCTACATAAAGACAGTCCCCCAAAAACACCCGCCCGTCACAACTTCTAGTGTTTTAGCTGGGAAGAAGAAGTAGCGCAATAAACTTCCCAGCAACACATCTGTCTATTAAGTTTTAAGAACTTTAATTTAAACAATAGTATGTTAAGGTATTTATGTATTACACTTCTACATTTTTGTGAAAAATTTAACTCATAAAAGTTAGTTGACAAAAATCTTACAACACTGAAATGGTAAATTAAAAATCTCTTCTTAGCTAATCTCAAGCGTAACATCAAACAAGCCGTGTGTTAGGTAAATATCTGCTTACTACTAATTAACATAGTTTCTTAACCTAAGGGTGAGCACAACGTGATCATTACGTCACCACTGCGTTCATCTCGAACGTAAATAAGCATGAAATCATCAACGCCGAGTATGTCACACAAAAACATAGGAATCCTGATATTATTGTAACCATGTAGATCTTACTTCACTACATATTATAAAACAAAGTGGCGCCGCGTTTGTACGCGATAAACTCAAAAACTACTGAACGCATTTCCATACGGTTTTGACCAATATACAGAGTGATTCACGGGGAAGGTTTAGGTGTATAATTTGTAGCCGAACGAAGCTGGGAGAGAAGAGGTAAGATTTTTTTTTATTTGATTGTTTGTACCCAATAAGCTCCGAAATTTCTGGACAGATTTTAACCATTTTTTAACCGACTTAGCAAAAAGGAGGAGGTTCTATGTTCTGTATTTATGTTTTTTTCTTTTTATGCCCACCGATTTCTCTGTCAGTTGTGGGCCGATTTTCAAAATTTCTTTTTTTATCCGAAAGAGTATACTCCAGAGGTGGTCCCATATAAATTTTATCGAAATTGCTTTAGCGCTTTTTGAAAAAATCAACAAAAATAAAAAATGTGTAAACATAGATGACGTTTTGGTCTCGTCCAAAACACACTTAAAATTGAAAAATAACTTTAACTTCGGAAGACGGTGTTAATTAACGAAGAAATAAAATACAAACACCGACTTATTTTCCGAAATTAAAGTTATTTTTCAATTTTAAGTGTATTTTCTTCTTTGGAAGTCGGTTGTATTTTTTGTTCACAAGTAGAAAGCTAAATTATCAGAAAGTAACCTAAGCTACTTTTTATCCCGGGAAAAATAACAGTTCCCGCGGGAAAGGACACGGGAGCGAAGCCGCGGGCAAAGTGCTAGTATATTATAAATTCGAAAGTAAGAATGGATGAATGCATGTTTGTCACTCAATCACGTCAGAACCGCTGAACAGATCTGGATGAAACTTGGCACAGAGATAGATTATAGCCTGGAATAGTACTTACGGTACTTTTTTATCCCAGGGATATCTTTCCTTGGGTAGATTTCCGATTTGCACGCGGGCGAAGCCGCTAGCAGAAGCTAGTATTAGATATGAAACGATGTTAGTTTCTATTTGTGCAACAGTGTATATGTGATACAGAGCGTTTAAATACTGTTTATTGCTAATAGTTGCTGAAATCAATTTTAGGTTTTCAGCTTTATTGCGTGTGACCTGAAAATATGTATGTATCATCATCGATTGAGCAATTGACTTAGAAAAACTTTAATAAAAGATTTTTTTTATTATTAGTTACTTATCTAGGTTTTTCTGTAACCCAAAAGTAAAAAACTATATTCTTTATTTAAAAAGAAATAAAAATAAAGAAGTGATATTGATGTGTGTACCAAGTTTCCAACTCAATCAGTAATGTAGATTCGGTGTAAATTATTATTGACGGTGACAGATGGACAGACAGATAGACACACGAGTGAACCCATAAGGGTTCTGTTTTGCATTCGGCCTTTCGGAACCCCCAAAGTTACGAGATTTAATTGCACTCAAATGCTTATGTGTGATGTGTCCTATTTAAGTAATCTCGTTACATTGTTGGTAGATAGAGTTGCACTGTTTACTGCAGCTTGCCATAGTTATTACAGTCCAATAGGGAAATATCAACAGACTTAGATAATGTGTTCTACTGCTATATTTACTCACAGTTCAACTCTTGTTAACTACAGCAGTTTTTAAACGAAGCTGCGTTCAAAAAGAGGGTCGTCTAATGTATGTTTGATAAATCTGGCTCCACTATTTTCACGCATTCCAGCGAAACGAATTGAACTCCAAGCAGCAAGTAAAGTGCTGTGTTATTAGCATAACATAGCATTTACCACAGAATATTATTGAAGACACGTACAATAAGTTTTCGTAAGTGTTAGTAAATAGATGACAACGGTAGCCCTTCGTTTGCATTACAATTCTACGAGCGGCACACTTGCGATTGTCAAAAGGTTTTGGTAGAGAGAAGCTCGTGGCTAAAGTAATAACAGCCGTACCGGTCGATCCATCAGATTAAGCTACGATTGCCGGGGTTATTCCATGATGGGTGACCATCTTTACATACCGAGACTCCTCCGTGCCTCGGAAAGCACGTTAACTCGTTCAAATCGGCGTGTACCACCGGTGGAGCACGGTGCTCCACCGGTGGTACACGCCGGTTTGAACGAGTTAAGCCATTGGTCCCGGCTGCCAATCGTGTATCTTTGATAGTCGTTACGGGTCGTCAGAAGCCCGAAAGTCTGACAACCTGCAGTCTTACCAAGGGGTATCGTATTACCCAGTAACTGGGTTGTAGAGGTCAGATAGGCAGTCGCTCCATGTAAAATACTGGCATTCAGTTAGACTGGAAGCCGACCTCAAGATAGTTGGGAAAAGGCGCGGTCCCCACTATTGGGACACAAGCCTCCGCTCTGTGAGAGGATGTGGGCCGTAATCCACCACATGGGGCCAATGAGGGTTGGTGGATGTCACATGTCTTCGAAGATGTGGTTCTAGGACATGCTGTTTACGCTACGATGTTATCGTTCACCATTTTGAGAGCAGTAGTGATGAAATTATTTACTGGGTGTAGGTTCGAACCCCGACTTATAAGTCGCAGCTGTTACCATCTGGGCCACCAGTGCTCACTTTTATGCCATTTGACTGGCCTGTTGGTCTAGTGGTTAGTGACCCTGACTGCCATACCGGAGGTCGTGGGTTCGATTCCCACCCAGGACAAATGTTTGTGTGATGAGCACGATCATTTGTTCTGTGTCTGGGTGTAATTTATCTATAATATGTATATATTTAGAAATATATAAGTATGTTTATCAGTTGTCTAGTACCCATAACACAAGCTCTGCTTAGCTTGGGACTAGATGGCGTTGCCGTTGTGTGATAGTTGTGGAATATTATTATTATTTCGTTTATTAATTTTTTAAACATATTAAATACATTTTTAAATATTTCTTAAAAAAGAATATATAAAAAACATTTAAAAATATAAAAAATAGTAGCCCACCGGTATCGGGAACAGGGTCCAAGCTACCGGCGGTCAGGGCTCCAGCGAGAGGAACCGCCTGACAATGCGAGCCGTGTCCAGAAGTACTGCTCTCTGAATCAAGCCCTTGATCCAGCCGCCTAACGAGAGCCTCCTGAGGTGTTGATCGAGGCTCGTGGCTATTAAGCCATTGGCTGACACGACTATCGGTACAATGATCGCTGAGTCCACATTATTATTATTATTATTATTATTATAAACCCCTTGAAATTGTGTGCCAATAACAATTGCATGAGGTCCATCTGATAGTAAGGAATTACCGCCATCTACGGATATCTGCACTTAGAATATACCTCATATCTTAGACTATGAAAGGATACAGACGCAACGTCATTGAACATTTAATGAAGCAGGATCGCTAAAATGTGTGTGTGACCTCAACGAGCATAACGATGCCGTTTCGGCTTCTCATTTTATCTGTGTGAGCTCATTTCGCGTGTACAGATACAAGCCGGCTTCTCATTTTGATACTTCAGATTGCTGGCTTTTGACACTTTGTCTATAACCTTTCATAGTCTAAGCCTCATATATAACGAGGCTGCCCTTTTTCGTTCGACAAGAAAGGCTTAGGGCAGTTTTGCCCTAGGAAAAATTAGCAATTTCATGAATGGTGCCTAAATTACTTATATATCAATTTACATAACTAGCAGTGGTAGGTACGCCCTCCGTGACAGGACTGATACGTGTGGAAAAAAATTGACTGCTTAGGTACCTATAGTTGTAATAATTGATTTCTCTGTATTTTATTTATTTCTCTGTATTTTGATAATTTGTAATTGTTTGGATTTATTATATCTGAAATAAACTGATTAATAATAATAATTATACGTTAGTAGAAAAACAATTTTCCAGTCAGACAACATTTTGTCTCTAGTTTGAAAACCTCTTTAGGAATTTATTAAACATTTTTTATGTTAAAGAAATTATAATAGAACTCTTTATAAATTCAAACATGTCCCACAAAAAAATAGGTTGTAGTTGTAGCACGAGTAACATGCCTCGTAAATGTGGAAAATATGTTAATCAGTCTTTGGTGATTTTAATAGCTTTTATATAACTATACTTAACCCAGAGAGCTACATATATAATCACATAATTTCTTAAGATGTTTCTTAACTTGAATGGTGAAAAACAGATTTTATGATTTATTTTTAACTGTTCACACATAAATTATCATTTAAAATGCCAATATTTGTCTTATTAATTTGTGTTGCATACTTGACACCATAACATTAGTCAAAAAAGTCTAAAAAACGAAGAAAAATGATTTACAACAAAAAATAACAAGACAAATGGATTCGCTACAAAAAGTTGACACTTATAAATGATGACTGCATTTGTTTTGATTACATTTATCAATGATTCTCCACAGTTGATTTTGTTTTGTTGTTTTTTTGTATGTTAATCTCTTGTGGTTTTTGCATAAGCAAAGAGTTTTTAATCGCACTGAGTCATTCAACCAGATTAGTTGAAAAAGTACGAGTCGTGTCATTCTTTATTTTTTTAAACGATATTTTTTGCCAGCTTCTTCGCGCGGTGTCGCTCTTGTCGGCTACCCCAGAATATTGTATTTTTCTTGGTCAAAAAATAACCCATGGTAAACAGTGATAGTGTAACTTTTTGTTACTAAAATAATAATTCGTAATCGGCTCGGTTCTTCCTACTTACTTACCATGTATAAAGATTTAAACATTCACACTTCTTTATAATATTATGTATTATTTATATAAAAAAAATGAACCTTACAGTAGTCGCTTATGATGTATAACATTTGATATCTCACCTTGCAAATTAACATTCTATCCTGAAAAATAAAAACGTTTCGCTCTACCATCTGACGGTCAAGTCTATCACCGCGTGCGCTCATTGTTCAAATTAAATAGCGCACTTCCCCGGCTGTTACACACTGCCGTCCCATTTCACGAAATCACTCCTACAGATTGAGAGGAAAGATGTTACACATCAGAAATAACCATATGATTTCTAACAATGATTAGCGGCTCCCCTAGCCATATTACTTTTCTATTATCGTTTCCGCTAACGCTAAGTACAAAATGTATGGCAGTGACATTACCTGCGATAAGTCACGTGACACTTCTCTACGTAGGTAATGTCATCGCCATACATTTTGTACTAAGCGTTAGCGTAAACGATTATAGAAAAGTAATATGGCTAGGGGGGGAAGTTTTTAATTCAAAGTTTTCTACCCGGAAGAAGGATGAGGTGACCCCTGCGTGTTTCCACTGCGAGGATCGCCCCGTGGACACGGTGGAGCATACGGTGGAGGTTTGCCCCGCCTGGGCAGAACACCGCCGTGTCCTCGTGGATGCGATAGGCGGCAGCGACCTCTCGCGCCGTGCCCTGGTTCAGGCCATGGTACGGAGTGAGAGGGAATGGGGGGCCGTCTCCAACTTCTGCGAAGCAGTAATGCTCGCGAAGAGGGAGGCGGCACACGTTAGGGAGACTCAACAGAGACCGAGTCGCCCTAGCGCCCCCAGCAGCAGCCGTCGCAGGAGACGCCGGGGGCTGCGAGACGATCTCCGGCCACCGTAGACCCGGGCCTGCGGACGGCGAGTAGCGGGTAACTCGCCGTCCGATCAGCACCAGGCCCGAGAGTCGACGGCGCGTAGTGTTCCACGCGCGCCTCAAAGAGTTGTCAGCAAAGGACGGGGCCTGCCACGGCCAGTGCCTGCCCGGGGGTGGAGGATATATTCGAAAGAGTTACCTCGCCCCGGGCGCGTAGGGCAGGGAGGAACAGGGGTGGGTTTTAGTCAGTAAGAGTCTGACACGCCCTTCCGCTCCACCCCAGAGCGGAAAGAGTCATTAGATGATTTCCCACCCCCCAAAAAAAAAAAAAAAAACCCGGAAGAAGGATAGATGTAGGTAATAATAATTTTTTTAAATGTTTTTTTTTTTATTTTTTCATTGAAATATTTAAAAATATAATTTATATGTATTTACAAATGAATAAACGAAATAATAATAATAATAATATTCCACAACTATCACACAACGCCATCTAGTCCCAAGCTAAGCATAGCTTGTGTTATGGGTACTAGACAACTGATAAACATACTTATATATTTTTAAATACATACATATTATAGATAAATTACACCCAGACACAGAACAAATGATCGTGCTCATAACACAAACATTTGTCCTGGGTGGGAATCGAACCAACGACCTCCGGCATAGCAGTCAGGGTCACTAACCACTAGACCAACAGGCCAGCCCAGGCAGCAGCAGGTGGTATAGTAATGGCTAATTATTTAAAGGAGGTTTTATACATAAGGCTGATTAAGTTAAGATTAGACAACACGAGCAGTGGTGGCCCAGTGATATAGGCCGCGACTTACAAGTTGTTGGTCGTGAGTTCAAACCCAGGCAGGCGCTTTACTTTGTGTAAATTATTTCATCACCACTGCTCTTAAAACGGTGAAGGAAAACATCGTGAGGAAACCCGCATGTCCTAGAACCCAAAATTCGAAGACATGTGACATTCACCAACCCGCATTGGGCCCGCGTGGTGGATTACGGGCCACACCCTCTCACAGAGAGGAGGCCTATGTCCCAGCAGTGGGGACATTAAAAGGCTGATGATGAAGTTAAGATTCACATTAAGTAGAAATAATAAAATCCTGTTTTATAATAACATGGACCCTGACCTTACTCTGAGGTTAGTCAGATTTAATTTAATAAATATTTATAATTTTAAAACGATACACCTCAATATGTCACGATTATCAACATAATAATAGGTTACACAAAAGATATCGATTAAAACAATATAATGAACAACTAAATCGATTTTGTAAACAAAGAAGAATGCTTAAATTAGCATAATATTGTGATTCGGTAAATAATAAATGATGGATACACCTACACAGCTAAAATAGGTATGCGATGGGACAAACCATACATTATATGTCGTAGCCAGATCTTAGATCACTTCATGATGTGACCGACCGTTTCATGAAATGATTGCATTACCTTATCATTAAATAATCGTGCTTACCTATGTCTATTTCATGGTATGGTCAAACATTAGGCATCATATCATTGAACGCCAGAGCATTCATTTGGCTAGTTCATGTTATCATGTGGCCAGCGGGCACTAATCTATATCACGAAATACTACCATTTCATGAAATGGTTGAACACATCATGAAATGTTCAATTCTATGATCTGGAAACGACAGATACACCTCCTAGCCTGTTCAAAAATATGTTAGGGGTCGGATTCCAGTCTTACCGGACGCAGATGAATGTCAGTATTTTACATGGAGCAAATGCCTATCTGACCTTCACAACCCAGTAATTGGGAAACAAGAAACCCTTGGCAAGACGTGTGACAACTTTTCTGACTTTTAACTAGAAACGACTGTCAAAGATCTAAAAATTACCACCGGGATCAATGGCTTGATGTGCTTTTTGAGGCTCGGAGGCGAGTCTCAGACTTATGGAATGTAATGTATGGGCATCCATCCAAAGACTGACCTTGGCAAACGTTACTTAACCTCGAGGATGGACCAATTTAGCTGTTATTATTGAACCACGAGCTCCTAACAATACGTGGTAGTTTTTTTTTTTAACTTTGTCTCAACACTAGGAATTGCTCCGGTATCGTGGGTCCGTTCACAAAAAAGTAAACTCACATACACAAGACACCCCGACCTGAGACAACTATCTGCAGGCCATACAAATATTTGTTTCGGTACGGGAATCGAACCCGCGACACGAAGCGCAGCAGCCAACCATGCTCTATGTATTTATATGTACTCAGCTCTATGATGTAGCTGCACTATGTAGGTACGATACATGGGTACACAGTGCATCTTCTTATGACGTATACACACGGCAAGGACGACAGCCTCCTTTAACTTATGTGATTAACGTCCAGTGTCAATAACTACAGACAATAAATATAAATAAAAAGATGATAGACAAGGTACCTATCATGAATAAATTAGCAAGGCAAATAGAAACACGGGTTAATTAGTTGATTAAAGTGGTAAGAGATGCGTTTTCCTTTAGCAGTTTATCAATGTATTTTAGTAGGTACGAGTATAATGTGTTAGGAAATGCAGTTTTCATGTAAATAAATTTATTATGATTAATAAATATAATTAATAAGCATAAATATTACATTTTCTTTGTTATGTTTAATCTTTTTTTAGGGTTACGTACCCGAAGGGCCCTAACGAAACCCTCTTTGTCGATCTGTCCGTCTGTCACAAAATTTTGTACCGAACAATTTTTTAACTTCCATTGACCTATGAACTTGAAAGTTCTTAAAAAGTTATATTTACTTTATTTATAAATTACTAGCGCCACCCCGGATTCAAACAGGTGAATTATTTTTTTACGAAAAACCAAAATTATCTTTCACACTAACCTTGTTCTTACAGTTACACAGCAAAAAAAAATATCCAAATAGGCGCTTACTTACATCCAGCAATTGATTTTTATTTAAATAATAATAAATAATAAGATAGATAGATTAAATAAAAGATAATACGGAAGTTATATTTCATTTTCCCTAAACTTGAATTTTTTATACGAATCTTGTCAGACTGACTTATTTGTTGGTAAAACCAGCTGTATATTTCCCATGAACTTTTAAATTTCCTAGGACAAACATGTTGTTCAAAACAAAAACAGGACAATAATAAGGTGTAGGTAGCTACACTACCTATTATTTATCTTGCGTCGCACCAAATGGAAAATTATGTATTCACGTTTATGAAAATATAAAATAAAAAACCATTTTTTACAAAAAAGGAGAACCGACTGCCGAAAAAAGTGCAAAATAACTTTAATATCGGAAGTCGGTGTTTCTGGTTTTGTGTCTTCGTTTTTTGACACCGACTTCCGAAATTAAAGCTATTTTGCACTTTGTTCCGAAGTCGGTTCTATTTTTTGTAAAAACAGTTTTTTATTTTTCACTTTTTAGTTGTGGTTTCCCATTACATTGTAGGTATTAACAATACATAGACATTAGATCACAGCAATCGCGGTTGGTTTGCTGTCAATTTTTGAAGAGTTCTGTTGAATGTCTCCGAAACTCATTATCAGATCTATATGAAATTTAAATGGGACCATTTCGGAATAATCCCCTTTCGAACAAAAAAAAAAAAGAATTTTGCAAATTCGTCAATAAATGACGGAGTTATGCCCGAACATACATAAAAAAAAAATACAAACATCCGAATTGATAACCTCCTTCTTTTTGAAGTCGGTTAAAAATCAATAAGCACATACTAAAATGCGAAACTTTGAATGAATGTTTGTAACTAAATCACGCCTTAACGGCTTTGCCACAGATATAGATTATATTCTGGAAAAGCAAATAGGCTACAATGACTAATTATACGCGGGCGAAGCCGCAGGTAGAAGCTAGTATTATATAAACATAAACAAAGAAAGAAAGGAAATAAAGAAAGATATCTGAAATAAACGGAAAGTGATGAAGTTAAGATTACTGCGCACTTCGATACGCTTTCGTTATGCAAATGGGATGAGCAGAGAGGTAACAGTATGATAGTTATTGTGAATAATTGCGCGGAAGTGCGCCTGCGCAGCGCGCTGGTCTTCCTCAAGACTCGCCGTGTGCATCCGACTGTAGGATTATATTACTTTGCACATCAGATGAGATGCTTTTAATAGGATTATGTAAAACTCGTAAGTATAGATACACACTCTCACTTGAATTAATGGTATGTTTTCTTTTTTTTTTGTTGTCATTAATTTATTTGATGTTATTTTTATATGCAACTTAGAGAAATGGTGTTTCTTTTTATATCTCCATTGGCCGTTTAAATAGTTTTTTTTTAAAGGTTCACATAGCATGACAACATAATTATCATATCAAAATCTAGAACTACTTCTATGTAAAAAAAAAACAACCAAAAAATATCTAAAATGATTTGCAATTTTAATATTAAACAAAAAATTACTGACCTTGCAACCCGTTCCAAATCACAGCATATAACAATGTTGTTCAGTGCAGTGCGTTAAAGCGTCAGTACTCGTACGAGTGTAATAAAACAATATAACCGCGCAGGTACGGGACAGGTGCGCGCGCGGCCCACGTGCGCGTCAATGCGCAGACGCCGCGGCGCGCGCATCCTCCCACTACGCAAGGTACGTCATTCACGCATCATAAAGCTTGACGTACACGGGCCGCAACGCGAAAATGCTCCTATATTAAATTGGTGCATTTCTTTAATTAAGAAGGTGACTATTGAGATGACGGCGTATAGAGATGTATGGAATATCAGGGAAAATGAAACAAAATTTTTGAAGTGAGAACTTCTTTAGGCGCGTTGGGCATTTTTGAGATGGGAAAAAACAATTGAACTCACCACCGACACCGACACCGCTACGCGATCCGCTACGAGAGTACGGAGTACTACTCTTCTTTTTAGGGTTCCAAAAGTCAGAATGAAAAAATGGAATCCTTATAGGATCACTCGTGTGTCTGTCGGTCTGTCTGTCTGTCCGTCCGTCTGTCACAGCCAATTTACTCCGAATCTGCTCTAGCAGATTCGGAGTAAATTGGCTGTGACCACATTTGTGTACCAAATTTCAACTCTATTAGTCTACAGATAGAGTTGAAATTTAGTACACACATGAATATCTGTGATCCTAACACGCACGGACGTGTACCCTAAATAAATTAATTTAGAATATAGTCACTTTTGGGGTGAAAATCGGAAAATTAAAAATCAAAGTTTTTCAAACTTAATCTTGCGACATATTAAATGAAAGGGTACATTGTGAGGGTCTCGAATATATTTTTTTCATAATTTTAAAATACATAATTATGAAGTTATTTAAGAAAATAGATGAAATATTACCGTTCGCCCTCCTTATCTCTGAAACCACTAGGCCTAAAATTTAAAAAAAAATACAGAAAGTAGTTCTTTACTTATAAATTACAGAAAAACATAAAAAGAGGAGGCATTTAAAAAAAAAAACCTGAAAAAAACATGATTTGTTCACTTCAATAAAAAAAAACATGATTTGTTCACTTCTACGTAATAATAAACATTATCACCAGTTCATAGGTCACTGGAAAGTTAAAAAATTCTTAGGAACAGAATTTTGTGGCAGACGACGGACAGACAGACGGACACGTGAGTTACAGCAATAGGGCTCTGTTTGGATCCTTCGGGTACGGAACCCTAAAAAAATGGAAGAATTGTGATATGGTTTATACAAAAACTTTTTTACAAAAAAATTCAACCTACTTCAATAAAAAATACAAAATAACTTTAATTTCGGAAGTCGGTGTTTGTAGTTTTGTTTCTTCGTTATTTGACACCGATTTCCGAAATTAAAGTTATTTTGCATTTTTTTTGTGTTTTGATGTTATGTTATGAAATTATGTAAACAATAAACAGACATGCGATGACAGCAATTCGGACAGGTTTGCTATCATTTATTGAAGAGTTCCATTGTGATATGAGATCTTGACCAAGTTTAAATGGAACCACATGAAGCACCAGCTTTCATAAGTGATTCGCTGCGGCATGCTGTAATATGCGCTTAGCTTTACTGAGTGTCATTATAATGAGTTTATTGCAACTTCGCGCTTCTTATCGCTAATAAATCGCAGGCTTGCAGAAATATAAGGAAAATTGATAGTTTGATTTTTTTTTTGTCATTAATAGGCTCGCGTTTGACCACTATCTCACCTGATGGTAAGCGATGATGTGGTCGATGATGGAGCACGCTTGCCTAGAACCTATTCACTCTTGACTTAAAGACTCCCAGGTTGTAGCTATCAGGAAACACAGACTCCGGCAGGGAATTCCACTCCCTAGCTGTACGCACAATGAATGTGTTCCTAAAACGTTTTGTGCGTGTGGATGGGATGTCCACCATGTACCGGTGGCGCATCGCCGTACGTCTAGTGGTAAAATTAATTGATTAACGGATTGATTGGCTTGCTACGAAAATGCTACGAGGTTACTACAAAACTGGCCAAGTGCGTATCGGATTTCGCACAATAAGGGTTCCGAACCAAATATTGGTATTTGTTAGTAAAGTATACGTTTTAATCCGTCAGGCCCCTCGCGTCTCCTTAAGGAGACACGACAATAGATTTTTAATTGTGTCTGCTAATGAGGGTCTTGACGGGTAAACATTATCACCAAATTTCAAGTTCATAGGTCAATGGGTTGTTAAAAAATTCTTCGTAACAATATTTTGTGACAGACGACGGACAGACAGACAGACGTACAGACGGACACGTGAGTGACTACAATAGGGCTCCATTTGGACCCTTCGGGTACGGAACCCTAAAAAAAGAAAACAAAATAAAGGGCTTGAGGAGGCAAAACCCCAAAATTCTAGCTCAATAAAATAAATAACATATTTTTTGTACTGGGTTTCTTTTTATTATTTGTATAGTTTCCGGCAGGGTCGCGGGAGTGTTTGAACGGTACACCGTGGCCCTGGGCCGCAAAAGGCAACTGAAGGAACAGGGGTGGGTTTTAGTCAGTAAGAGTCTGACGGCAGAAGTTATTTAATGATTTTCCACCACCAAAAAAAGGGTATGACAACATAACGAAGCCTGTATTCCTCGAAGGAGTAAGCAGCGCTATAATACGACACGTTATACTGATTTAAAATCTAGGCCATACTACTATTAAGCCACAAAAAACATCTAGAAAAATAATCGTTTTTAGGTAGATTTTTTTGGGATACTGTTGGTTGATATATTTAGAAAAAATATGCCTCTTTGGTTACCTTGAGAACTGGTAAAATTAATTTGTATCCATGTTTATTCATCTTTTCTAGTCTAACTAGTTTGGAAAGGCGGCGAAAAGTGATTTAGAATATGATGATGGTAATAGGACAAAAAATATGTACTACGCGTTTCATTTATCAGCGATACCTACCTATTTTTTAACTAATTTTAAGTATTAATAGAATAGATGTTTAATTAGTTTGATATTCTATACTTAATGAATGCGAAATTAACTCTTTTTGTCTTTATGTTACCTCTTCACGCCTTTACGGCTGAACGGCTTTGGATGAAACTTGGCACACGGGTAGCCCATGTCCTATTCTAGGATACTTGGGATTTCACCCCGGAGTTATGTTCCCTAGGGATAATATTCAACTGTCACGCGGGCGAAACCGCTGGCAGAAGCTAGTTTTTAATAATATTCCGCCATGTGGCATTTGGCTTTTTATTAAATAATATTCCGCCATGTGGCATTCGGATTTTTTTTTAATAATATTGCGCCATGTGGCATTTGGCTTTTTTTATTAATTTTCCGCCATGTGGCATTTGGTTTTTTTTTTAATAATATTCCGCCACGTGGCCATTTGGCTTTTTTTAATAATATTCCGCCATGTGGCATTTGGCTTTTTTTAAATAATATTCCGCCATGTGGCATCTGGCTTTTTTTAAATAATATTCCGCCATGTGGCATCTGGCTTTTTTAAATAATATTCCGCCATGTGGCATCTGGCTTTTTTAAATAATATTCCGCCATGTGGCATTTGGCTTTTTTTAATAATATTCCGCCATGTGGCATTTGGCTTTTTTTAATAATATTCCGCCATGTGGCATTTGGATTTTTTTAAATAATATTCCGCCATGTGGCATCTGGCTTTTTTAAATAATATTCCGCCATGTGGCATTCGGATTTTTTTTTAATAATATTGCGCCATGTGGCATTTGGCTTTTTTTATTAATTTTCCGCCATGTGGCATTTGGTTTTTTTTTTAATAATATTCCGCCACGTGGCCATTTGGCTTTTTTTAATAATATTCCGCCATGTGGCATTTGGTTTTTTTTTTAATAATATTCCGCCACGTGGCCATTTGGCTTTTTTTAATAATATTCCGCCATGTGGCATTTGGCTTTTTTTAAATAATATTCCGCCATGTGGCATCTGGCTTTTTTTAAATAATATTCCGCCATGTGGCATCTGGCTTTTTTAAATAATATTCCGCCATGTGGCATTTGGCTTTTTTTAATAATATTCCGCCATGTGGCATTTGGATTTTTTTAAATAATATTCCGCCATGTGGCATCTGGCTTTTTTTAAATAATATTCCGCCATGTGGCATCTGGCTTTTTTAAATAATATTCCGCCATGTGGCATTTGGCTTTTTTTAATAATATTCCGCCATGTGGCATTTGGCTTTTTTTAATAATATTCCGCCATGTGGCATTTGGATTTTTTTAAATAATATTCCGCCATGTGGCATTTGGATTTTTTTAAATAATATTCCGCCATGTGGCATTTGGATTTTTTTAAATAATATTCCGCCATGTGGCATTTGGCTTTTTTAATAATATTCCGCCATGTGGCATTTGGATTTTTTTAAATAATATTCCGCCATGTGGCATCTGGCTTTTTTAAATAATATTCCGCCATGTGGCATTTGGCTTTTTTTAATAATATTCCGCCCTGTGGCATTTGGCTTTTTTTTTTGGGACAAACCCGCCACACAGTTCCCAACCACTGCAAATCCTGACAGCCAAAATTAACAGTGACGCCAGAAAAACGCCGAGGCAATGAAGCTCGACGAGTCCCGGAGAAACGATTAGTATTTATAAAAAAAATTGTATTTTTTTCTTTTTCAAATTATTTTAATTTGTAATTTATCTTATTTTGTTGTGATTTCATTTAATTTGAATTTAAGTTTAGAATTATGTAATTGATTTTATTAATGGTTGATTTTTATTGTTTGATTAATTATGATTTGATTTTATTTTAACGATCTTGATGTTTGTTTACTCAGCTCTAATTTCAAAGTGCAAGCAGTGGTTGCCTATAATTGAATGTGCATTTAGTGAATTTTATTGCTGAAATCTAATCTATGCAATTGTTTAATGTTACATTCGTTGGCGATGTTTAATAAAATAAAATAAATAAACTGTCTTGAGTCCCGCAACAAAAGTAATCAGAAAAGAACAAAGGAGGAGTCATTATCATCTTCCTGCCCTTTTCATGTTACTTGGGGTCGGCGCAACACGTTTTTTTTTTTTAAATAATATTCCGCCATGTGGCATTTGGCTTTTTTTAGTAATATTTCGCCAAGTGGCATTTATTTTGATTTTTTTATAATATTCCGCCATGAGGAGGAGGAGTAGGTTCTGATTTCTAACTTCCCTCCTTATTAAAAAGGAGACAGAACAATACTAGGCCAATAGGCATATTATATACACTTTTGGTATAGTTACCATAACCTAACATAAATATAATAAAAAAAAAAAAATAATAATAATAAAAAAAAATAAAAAAATAATATAAATAAATAAATAAATAAAAATAAATAAATAAATAATTTCTGTTACCATTCTAATTGGCACGTCTCTCCACCATGCACCGTTTAGAAAGAACGGATTCCCATCGATTCGCTATGATCTTCGTGTATACAGAATACTAACAAGGGAATAGAATAGATGGTTACCTACTGCATGGGGTCAAGAATTCGCGTGGTGCCGACAACAATGGTGCTAAATGCATGTTTCAATCCAACATTATAAGAACATCTAGGTATTAAATAAACCTGTTATGTTATGCTTGATTGTTTGGATTAAGTTGATGGTGAATTGTCCATACAATTTGTTTAGTAAGTGGGCTTATTGACGTGCATGCAGCATGCTTAATTGATGCTGAGTAGAAGGTCTAATGCTATTGGATTAATTTTCGGTTAAGGCTGTTTATACAAGCACAGGGGTTTGAGCGGATTTTTTCGTGTGAAGTTCAGTGACTGTTTTAATTATTCGCAAATTGATTCCTAGTGGATATTGTGATGTGTAGTTATTTTGTGTCTCAAGTGTTTTCGCAACTGGACAATATGTGGAATCATTGAAACAGGCGCGATCTCGGTAAAATAAAGCTGTAGTAATGACTACCTCAGTGAAAATTGCCGAGAAGGCTGCCTCAACTAATTTGCTGCCAAATACTGCAAAAACAATGTGATACAGCCGCATTCTAATGAAAAAGATTTTATTTTCATTAGAATGCGGTTCTAAACTTGATACTGGCTAATGTTACAAACAGTATGAAGCCAAAAGTAAAAAAAAACCAGCCAGTTGCAAGTCGGGCTTGCACACGAAGGGTTCCGTACCACAAACTGAAAAAAAAAAACACGTTTTGTGTGTTTTTTTTGGGCTGTATCTAATGATCCGTAATAGGTAGATAGTTGAAATTAGCACAGCTAGGGAGCCCCTTTAATTTATTTTTATTATTTGTTGTTATAGCGACAACAGAATTACACATTCTGCGAAAGTTTCAAATGTGTAGCTATTACGAATCGTGAGATACAGCCCGCTGACAGATGGACGGACAGCGGAGGCATAATAATAGGATCCCGTTGGTTGCCCTTCGGGTACGGAACCCTAAAAAGAAAAGTATACGCTTGGACTTTAGAGTACCTACTTCATCCTCCAAGATAAAACTACAGAGTACCCCTCAGATCAGAAGACCATCGTATCTTGGAGACGCATAATATGTATTTATGATCGCCCAGGCACGCGGGAGTTTATGAAAAAGTCACCGAAATGACAGAAAAGAAGAGTCTCTACACTGTGATGCGGAAGCGGTGCGCATCCCTGGTCTGTAGGTTGCGGGGCAGCACCAACAGCATCCTGGCTATGGTAGCGAGCAGGCTAGATTGTGCGTTTGTGAACCGCTGCTGCAGCAGTGACGTCACAATATGGGTTTCTGTGTTCATGTTGTACTAACATAGTGTTTAAGTATATTGTTACTAACACTATTGAGCCTTGTTACTCGAATTAAATAATTCAATAAAATTAATTTGGCTATCTAGAATTCCGGGACGAGCTACTGGCTAAAGTAATAACAGCCACACGGGTCGATCCATCAGGTTAAGCTACGCTTGCCGGGGTTGATCCATGGATGGGTGACCGTCTTTACATACCGAGACTCCTCCGTGCCTCGGAAGCAAAAGATCTTTGACAGTCGTTACAGGTCGTCAGAAGCCCGAAAGTCTGACAACCAGTCTTACCAAGGGGTATCTTATTACCCAGTAACTGGGTTGTGGAGGTAAGATAGACAGTCCCTCCATGTAAAATACTGGTATGAAGCTGCATCTGGTTAGACTGGAAGCAGACCCCATGATAGTTTGGCAAAAGGCTAGGCAGGTTTTTTATCAAGAATTTCGGCAGCTTTATATAAGAGCTCGTTCATTCCTAATTTTACAAACGAGTCGTGAATAAAAGGTGAATGTTTAGGCACGGCGCCATTCTGGTATCCGTATTTATCTATGAACGTAGTAAAATTTACGAAGGAGCAAATAAAAATTAATTATGGTAATAAAATGTTTGAAACATTTGCATATCGTGCGAATACCTACAAAGTGATTTTAGTTTTGTTATTATTTAATAATAGCTATATGTGGCTCGACCCGATGATGGTTTCACGATTAGGTGCTATATTATATGTACTTATTTCATGTCTTGATAACGGAGTTCTGTTTTATTTTACCTTAAAATACGTGTAAATTTTAACACTTCACATTGTACTATTTTAGTATGTGAATGATTACAAAAGGCGTCGACCTTTTTAACAACATTGATTTTTACACAAATTTTAAACGCACTTAAATCATACGATGCCTTTTTAGACCAAACGCTCTTTCCAAGCCTAGATAGGATAGGACTAAGGATGCGACGTAGACACAGCAGTATGAGAAAAAATGTCCTCACATCCACAAGAAGTCATAAATACCCACTGACAAGTGAACACGACATCTCTCTTGTTTTTTCCAATATTCCCCACACCATAGAATCACGACTTAGAAACAGGAGCAAAGCGTGAGCGGTATTAACCACTCAGAGCATGTTCGACATGTCCCTAGGCTGCGCACGTGCATGCTTAACGAGCTACTCTGAATTATTCACACATTTACATACAATTTCTGGTGGATTGGCGACTATCGTGTTTTGATCGATGGTAATGAGATCGTAGATCAATAACCTCTTGGGTAAAAATCCGTCGGTGAGCTTTGAAAACGTTTTTTTTTTTTTTTTTTTAATCTTTATTATTAAGGGGTTTTTATCCACACGGCTTTGAAAACGTATTACTTACTAAACCAAGAAGGGATCGGGACCTACTCTTGCATCTTCGGGTAACACAGATAACGTAACAACACGTCTATTTTCCCGAAGGATTTTGCTAAGCTCATCAAATCACAAACGTAAACAAATAAAAATGACAAAATCAAAAATCGGCCAAGTGCGTGTCAGGCTTCTCACATATAAGGTTCCGTACCAAATGAGGGAATTATCAAAGACAAAATCTGATTTATCAATATATTGGTATTTGTTAGTAAAATAGACATAGAAATAAACATTATCACCAAATTTCAAGGACAATGGGAAGTTATAAAAATATTCGGAACAAAATTTTGTGATAGACAACGGGCAGACAGACGGATGGACAGACGGACACATGAGTGACAGCAGTAGGGCTTCGTTTGAACCCTTCGGGTACGGAACCCCAAAAAGGCCTTCCCAACCATTTAAGCCTACCTATTGATATTTTTGATATAAGAGAACATATTCATCACAAAAACTTTTAAATAATATAGATCTCATAACTTAAAACTTCACGTTCGCAAACGCAATATTGGGAAAACCTAGACAACAGTAATCTCATAAGGCAACAACAATGTAACACCTACTAAATCTCAAGACACAATTACATAACAATTAGAAGTAGATGTAATAGCTACAACTAGATCTTCAAATTACGGAAGATACGAGTAACAAGGCCATGTGATATCTCTGACACTCGACGTCTCGTCTTACAATACACAGACAGACACGCGGAAACGACTAGTCGCATGGACTCGTCGTGGGAATAACAGCGACAATGCGGCCGCCAAACCGCGCGACACAATAGTCTTGCGACCCAAAATAGGTTAATTTTTATAACCGTTTCTAAATGTATTCTATAGGAAATTGCTCAGTAATGCTTTCAATGAAGCTGTGGATGGATGTGAGGAAGTAGGACATGATAACAATGCTATAAATGATTATGATTAAATTGAGAGCGTGTTTGAAAGATTAGTCAGTGGTGGTCAAGGTGTAGAGGTCATTATTGCTCTTTATGGGAGAAGAAAGCGGTACAGAATAAGAAAGATGCGATGATTAAATATACCATATTGTAATTTAGCTATCGCTAGCTAACACTGGTTTTTCCCAAATTTCTCCATATACGTTTTGGAGACGTGGACTTTGCGACAAGTCGAGAAGAATAAAGTTGATACTCTGGAGATGAGGTGCTGGAGGAGAATGTTAGGTGTCTTGTGTATCGAGAGTATCGAATTTCGCATCAACATCTCTATGCTCCAGGAACTCGTCATTAAGCGACGTCTTTCGTCGGTTGTACAAAGTTGATTCAAAATTCAAATTCAAATTCAAATTCATTTATTGTTTGTCACAGGTGGAAAAGCAGTAAAGTTCTTATCATAATATAATATATAAAAATATATAGATCGCTGCAACATACCCATAGGGCGTATAATATTCAATAATGATTTTAGTGTAGTTTAGTAGTTTTAGTTGCATATCTAAATTATTTGGACATGTCTCCAGGTGCGACAGTTACTCCATCGAGCACCTTGTCGTGTAGGGAAAGGTGAACGGCACCAGAGGGCGATAAAAGTCACCCCTGCAATGGATCGATCAAATTAAGTCTGCTGCAGGTGGTTCCTTGCACGAGTGCACTAGAATGTCGGGCAGGAGAGAGAAGTGGCGATGTGATTCATGGGACCTCAGCAGAAGTCACAACGTGATGATCACGACCACTCTGAAAAGAGTGCCACGACAAAGAAGAAGATCCTAACACTAGTACGTTACTAAACTTACCAATTGACGACAATACTTTCTGCAACGATTCTTTGAACTGGTCTCCAACCATCAAAAGCAATTGCAATACACGTGCTTTGAAACTAAAAAGCCTTTATCGCCATAACCATAACAAAGTTTACATTATTTTAATGCAGAAATCCTTCAACAAATGAATCACAATATTCCCACATGAAACAGGAAAAATAAACAATAGTTAAATTGTTAAGACGAGGTCCATCGACTCATACTAATTGACATTGCTTTTAAGAGCTCGTACGTTCATACTGTAGACAATAACATTGATTTTGTTTACAATTGCAACCATGTTAATGATTGTTGTGATGTATTTATTATCAACTGGGTTATTGAGAACAAGGTGAGGTGGAGCGAATCAATCGATCAAGTGCAGGTATGGTTTAATTATTATGGTACTCGGAAACAATGATTAGATATACCTTCCTAATCTCTGTAATATATTTTGATAAGCTTTCGAGAGCAGTGGTGGCACAGTGGTATTGGCCGCGACTTACAAGTTGTAGGTCGTGAGTTCAAACCCAGGCAGGCGCTTTACTTTGTGTAAATTATTTCATCATCACTGCTCTCAAAACGGTGTAGGAAAGCATCGTGAGGAAACCGGCATGTCCTAGAACCAAAAATTCGAAGATATGTGACATCCACCAACCCGCATTGGGTCCGCGTGGTGGATTACGGCCCTCACCCTCTCTCAGAGAGGAGGCCTATGCCCCAGCAGTGGGGGACATTAAAAGGCTGATGATGATGATGAAGCTTTCGCGAATGAAATCGGCTTCAATAAAAAAATCTTTTCATGACTTATACCAATATTGTCGGTGTATTTAAAAATGAATTCGACCTCAAGCAAGATAATGTAGACCCTCTAAGTAGGTACATTTACGACTAGCAATTTTATTACATTCAGAGAAAGACGATTTTATCAAAAGCTGGTTAGGTTGTAAAAGTCTCGCAAACCTCCATTGAAAAGGGAGGATCCTCCGACCAGACAGGTGTTGTGTCTGGTACGGGCAACTGCTCGAGGGTTGATGTAGGGCTGTTGTATTATGTTGAAAACGCACGGAGAACATGACTACAGAGTTGAAGATCAGTCAAGTACTTTTACAAACCCGGGCCTGCGGACGGCGAGTAGTGGGTAACTCGCCGTCCGATCAGCACCAGGCCCGAGAGTCGACGGCGCGTAGTGTTCCACGCGCGCTTCAAAGAGTTGTCAGCAAAGGACGGGGCCTGCCACGGCCAATGCCTGCCCGGGGGTTGAAAATAAATTCGAAAGAGTTACCTCGCCCCCGGGCGCGTAGGGCAGGGAGGAACAGGGGTGGGTTTTAGTCAGTAAGAGTCTGACACGCCCTTCCGCTCCACCCTAGAGCGGAAGAAGTCATAAGATGATTTCCCACCCCCCCAAAAAAAAAAAAAGTATTTTTACAAAGGTTGGTAGATATTGGCTAATGCTTAGCACAAACTGTGACATGAGAAAGTCATTAATGTGGTGCCTAGTTTAAATTGATTGTGATCCGGCAATTAGTTATGAGTGAGCTTGAATAGTACGCCGGTTAAGAAATAAGGTTCTTTCATAGATTTTATTGATTGTAGGGAGTTATTCATAGGCACGTAGATATGTAGCAATGGCTCTTGTTGTTGCTCCTGCCAAGGGTTGTGATATATGCATTGTTCATGAGCAAGTTAAAAGTTTGATAAGCTTTTGAGTACCTATAACTTTCGAGACTTACACAACTACGTAGTAGTTACCTGCTTATTCATATAAACATGCTTGGTTAAATCTTTTAGTTGCCTATTGTAACGCAGATGTATGGAAATTATTTAATTTCAAATAAGTACTTTCATTGTAATTTTAAAATGGTTTGATCAACTTTTTCAAACCATTTTGAAAACAATTGAAGTAGAAGTCCGTTTCCAAGTCTTTTGCTCCAAAACTTTTTTGCTGAATAAGTACAATATGCAAAGATATCTACGACACAATTTTCAGCAGCTTGAAATCCGAAATCAGACACACATACAGAAAATTCTTAGAGGATTGTGAAGCGCCTATACGCGGCGCGAGTTAGAAGCCATGGAGGCAATTACTTACATTTTCTTTTTGAAATATTGTTTCGGGCGAAACCTTTACAAAATGAGACAATTTTGATCTCATTAGATTTAGTATATCTCAATCTAGGTCTGTACGTCTTTTTCAGTAATTCAGTTTAGTTAAATTAAAAACAATAAAAACGCTCAAGGAAGTTTTAATGTCAAAAATAAAGATATTTAGATGCTAATTACATAAATCGTACGTAATATTTCTATAAAATAAAAACTTGCGGACCTTTTTTATTATATCTACAACATTTCCGAAGATTATGTAAATTGGACTATTTTCTGGGGGAAAAACGTTATCGCTGTATATGCATGAAAAAAATATTTGTTATTTAACCAGTTTATCGATTAATATACTAAAATAGAGAACGAACAGTGAAATCAGAATCAAAATTGATAGAAAATTAAACTAGATATAACAATTTTAAACAAATTAATCTGTCCCTCTCTCAAAAACGCTGTTTTCTATGGCAGTTGTATGGGCGTCATGTCCTTTGACGTCAAAGAACACGTCGGACATCTCTTTCTAATTATCAACTTTAAAGCTTTATACCTTCGTCGCTGATGATGATATTTTGAAAATTCCTTCATAGTTGTTCACTATAGTTAATAAATCTTTAATTGAACAAATAAAAAAATATCAGGCATATTCCCTATTGTCTTAATAGCTGCTACTATTATGAACTGGTACTCACATTGGAGGGCAGCACCCGAGCCGGCAGCGCCCGCGCCACGTCGGGCGAGGCGGAGCGCTCCCGGAGCTCGCGCATCTCCGCGCCCAGCGCCGCGCGCGCCGCCCGCGCCGACGCGGACGCCTCCAGGCAGCCGCTGGATTTGCTCCTACAGACAACACGACGGGTTTTTAATAAAAGGGCAGATTGTATTTATTTTTGGTATATCAGATCGCCCTAGGTATTTCGGTAGGCAGAGTATTTTAAAAAAATCTCTTTAATTTGATTTTTCCTTTGTAAAATGTGTCCAGTGGGCTGTATTATAGTAGTGGCTATATATAATTCAAAATAGAGTTACCGTGGCCCTTGGCACTCAGGCAACTGAAGGGACATATACGAGAAAAGACAGGGGCAAGTTTTAGTCAGTAAAAGTCTGACACACCGAGCTCCACCCAAAGCGGGAGAAGTCATTGGATGATTCCTACCACAAAAAAAAAAAGTGATATGTATAATAGAGCAGTGGTGGCCCAGTGGTAACAGCCGCGACTTACAAGTTGTATGTCGTGAGTTCAAACCCAGGGAGGTGCTTTACTTTGTGTAAGTTATTTCATCACCACTGCTCTCAAAACGGCAGACTCTTACTGACTAAAACCCACCCCTGTTCCTTCCCTGCCTGAGTGTTCAGGGGAGCGGTAACTCATTTTTATTATTGCTTATCATTTGCTGTAATTTTTATTTGTCTATCATGCTACTGTATCATAATACCTGTATATTGAGAGGTCTGGCTCTTGTAACACAGGATCTCCCAGTTCAAGAGCCTGAGTAACCTTGATTTTGTATCAAATATTTTCGTGTTCAATAAATTATTATTATTCCCTAGTGTACACCAAAATTTTACATAACCATACAGTGGTTACACAATTCATGTACAAAGGCGAGCTTAACTCAACGTTGAACGCTCTCAGTAAACCTTTGAGTGATAGAGAGAAATGACATTCACATTCTTATTACACAAGTCTTATTATTATTATTAAAAAAATTACTTTCCCATTTTACAGTTAGGATAAAAATCTTGCCAGAGTAAGAGAGAAGAATTAAATATGTTAAATAATAAATACGAACCTTATAGGTCTGTCGATGGGTCCGAGCATGGACAGCGGCTGTTCAGCGGCGGGTGCGGGCGGCAGGTACATGACGTGGCCGCCCCACGACAGGTACGACGTGCCGGGCCGCCATGTACCTAGCTCCTCCTGGCCAGACACACTTAATTAGGTATGTGTTGTTATTTATAGCAATTATATTATTTACACCCTCGGGAACACTAGGTCGTTTTTTCTGGTACCCGATGTTCTTTCTGGTACCCTATGTTCTTTTACAGCTGACAACAT
Source organism: Polia nebulosa (assembly GCA_951329385.1). Lineage (NCBI taxonomy): Eukaryota > Metazoa > Arthropoda > Insecta > Lepidoptera > Noctuidae > Polia > Polia nebulosa. The sequence goes on along the minus strand of OX589588.1, from coordinate 2,225,178 downwards.
ATAGGTACAAAATTTCATGATCGAGTCAATGTTTTAGGCGTGAAAAAAGTCAAACAAACAAACTTACTTTCGCATTATACTATTAGTTAGACAACACACAAGACACATGACAAGACAAGACAAATGTGAATATAGTTACTAAAGATATGTTTGCCGGATAGTCATAGTACTAAGCAAAGTTTGCTTAATACTATGAACTAGGAACAATAAACTATGCTTAGACGTACGTACTTTATAATCGTATATTCCGGCGTAGTACCTATGACCACAGATAATATAATACTAGCTTAAAGATGCCTCATCTCATACAAAGAATCGTGAGCGTCGTAACTAGGGATTTTCGGTAGACAGTAGGCAACATTGTTCTCGCTAGATGATGTTAGCAGTGACGGCTTGTAAGTTGAATTAATTTACCTACAATTCCATCAATATTTCATTTTTTTTCTCACACATTGAGAAAATGTTTTATAGAATTATTTTTGAGATGAGACCCTGTGCTTTGACATACCAATAGACATTCCTCATTTTCTACAAAAACTAAACGCTCAGTGCGTTTGTAACACTTCACATTTTGATTTTTCATCAGGGGTAATTTATTTAAACTTCTATCTTCAATAATAATAATATAGCCTTTTGTTCAGATCAATGTTACAAATGTATGAAAAAGAAAAATACATGAAAAACTTAAATTTAATCATAATCTAGTCTTTTGTTTGAATTTTACTTAATCTCTGTTTATCTGTTTGCCAGTCGGCAAAGTCCTCCTCCAATCTTTTCCACTCATATCTTCTTGGTTATCCACCCTGTTCCATGTGACGCCTGCCACTTGTCTAATGTCATCATCCCATATTTTTTGTGGTCTACTTCTTTTCCTTTTACCTTCTCTAGAAAACCATCGTGTCAAATTTTTGCTCCATTTGTCTTTTCCTCTTATTATGTGTCCTGCCCATCGCCTTCTGATTTTGCACGTTATGTCTATAACTTTTGTTTTGCTTCTTATTACACGGTTTCTCAGGCGATGTGACTTCTTCACATTCGTTATACTCTTTTCCATTGCGTATTGGCAGGTTGCAAGTTTGCGTCATGTTTTGTGATAAGGTCCATGTTTCTATCTTCATTACGGAAGTCAAAATGATGTGTTGTACAATTTAACGATCAACGTGTGCAACATTTGCACAAAAATAAACAGAGCTCTTAGCCCAACACAAAGAGTTGTAAAATAAATGGCCCACTTTCAATGTTCAGCTGTATTTATGGTGACTAACTAGGGAATTAAGTAAATGTTTATGATAAACTTCCATTTTCTACTGCCAGAGGGCTCGTTGTAAAATATCTAATTTTACACTTCCTCAAACAGTTGTTGTTAAACACAATAGCTTATTATAATAATGTGGCTCTTTCGTTGCTATTTAAAATCAATAGAATACTTGTAATGTTTGTAAAAGAATAAGTTATTTATGTGTGAAAATTACTTTCCAAATGTAGTGGAACTCTAGGTTATGTCAGTTAAATTTTGTGTTTCGTATTTTCAGTTTAATTTTTGTGTCATGTATTATGAAACTGAAACAGTGGGTACATTTTTAAACATTATTATCAATGTTCACCTTAAAATGGAGTTATACCTGCCCAGGGGTTGTGGATAAATTCAAAACAGAGTTACCGCGCTCCTGGGCACTCAGGGCAGGGTAGGAACAGGGGTGGGTTTTAGTCAATAATAGTCTGACACGCCTTCTTGCTCCACCCAGAGCGGGAGATGTCATTGAATATTGGCCATCCAACAAAAAAAAAAATGGGAGATATATCAAAAGATTCTTAGTCACAAATAAATTTGCTATCAGACCTGAAGTCAAAAAACCTCATTGCCTCACCTTCTCCGACGGCGGCAAAGATTCCTCCTCCTTGATAGCATCTTCCTCAGACCCCTTCGCCCTCGCTGGCTGTTGGAACATCAGTGGATTGCTCAGCGAGTTAGGCGCAGACTTTGTGAGGAACCAGTTCTGTTCCGGCTCCTGCAGCATCGGCTCGTGTTCCAAATCGAACCTTCTGGAACCTAAAGCCGCTCCTAAGGCCCCGGAGACCGATTTCCGAAGCTTCTGTAGACTGTTGAAGCCCTGCGCCAACTGCTTGCCCTGGAAACAGTCGTAGAAACACGACATCGCTTTAAACTACGGGAAGAGTGTTGTGGTGTGGTCACATGGAGAGCTGATGAGGAATAAAGGTGATCATTCGAAGAGTTTGCAGAGAGAGTCAAGGCAAAAGAAGAAATTGGATTGGATTTACAATAAAAATAATAATCATGAAGCTGATAATTTAAAACTGCATTAAAACTTTTGTGAGATCTGACTGATATGGGGTGTCGACAATCTTGCTTAGATTGTCGTAGACAAGATATAAAATAACTTATGAACCTCGTCAGAACATAAAATAGAGCATAATATAAAAATACATCTAAAGCTACACAAATAGCCCATGCAAGCAAAATTATTGAAATATACTTTAGATTAGATAACCTCTAGGAACCGGTAAGTGAAGAACTTTAATTTAAAGAGACTACGGACCCCCGTATTTATTGGTACGCCTTCTTTACGCATTAAAATTTTCTTGAAAAAAAGGGTAACCAATATATTATATAATAGAGTGAGATCCAAGAGCCACCAGAGATAACTTATTTGATGATTGACAAAATTTGTGGAAATAAGCAGTATTAGTATGTATAGTATTCGTCAAACTTAATGGCGTGTGTGAAGTTAGCTGCGAGTGCATCTGCGCGCAGGTACAGTCAATCGACAATAATTTAGGCCATTTAATGATTTTTAAAACTGTGTGGAAGCTGTGTGAATATTTTTTTGGGGTGTATGGTACCTACTTACTACTTATTTATCGGTTTGGAAGTTGGTGGTATTCCCACACGCCATTAAATTTGACGAATACTATACTTTGATCGCACACATACGGCTACTCAACACACACGCAATACTACTTAACCCTACGAATTATGGTAATCAGAAAATAAGTAAAGTTTGGCGGCTATGGGATCTTAGGCAATGAGCATACATTCATTAATCACCGAAGGGTCGGTAGACGATAGACCTCTAACAAACCCGTGTTTGGACCAGGCGTCCTAATTCATCAGTTACGTAGTAAGTCCCAAGACGCCCACACATAACAAATCCATCACCACAGCTACTGCCCACCACCATACGAAGGTTAGGAACATGTGAGTACCTTTACTCCTCGTCAGCGGCCGCGGGAGGTTAGGAGAGATTACTTTGTTACTTGTTAGTCACCAATAATATCTAGAAACAACTACTACATTAACTAATCAATTTGTGAATCTAGATTTGGATGCAACCAAGAAATAAATTAATATATTTGAACTCAAGCTTTTAAAAGCGAATACAAAATTTTGGGTCTGGGCTTTTAACCGCTGAAGAGTTCCATTATTTGGTGCTAATTCTGGTTCAGGTCATGCTTACCATAAAAATGCATTGTCATTAAAAATTCAACTTCGTAGAATAAAAGGAAGTGGTTCTAATTTAGCCTGCAAGTTGACCCGAACAAAGAAACATTGCCAGGATATTGTAATACGATGTCCGTACATTTGGTACCCGCCACCAGCTGGTCTTCTATTTCAAGAGTGGTTTTACGACTTTCCTCTGTAGCTTCGTAGTGTAGTCTATCTATTTAGCTACAGTCCTTCACACCATGCACCGTTCCTAATTTGTTTTGACTACGAACAAGCTGGTTTTCCATTGACAACTTGAGTTGTTCGACTTTTTTATCAGAACCAGGCTGGTCTCCCGTAGCAGACATGGTTTTTAAGAGTAACCGTGTCATATGTTTAAAAGAGCTGGTAGCAAAACACCAAAAATGCACATATAGTTTTTTGGACGCATTTATAGATCTGTTTATTCCATGGTGCGTCAAAATCTAGAGTCCCAAACCCCCTGCTCCTAACACCCCGCGGCTCCTATCCCCAACTCACTCGGTCCTGCTGGTCCCTCGGCAGCGACAGGCTGAAGGGCTGGTGGCCGGGGCTGTAGGTGGCCAGCCCTGACCCCAGGAGAGCCACCCCTACTCCAGCCCCGTCGGAGCTGCTGTCGCCTAAGTCCTGTTGCGGAGTCCACGTCGCTGGACTTGAGTCTTGTGCCTGGGAGAAAGTTTAAGTTACAAGACGACAGTTTCCACAATGTTAATAAGAGGATTGAGAGTGTAGTACACCCACATTTCACCAGTCCCATGTAATGGTAGAGTTTATTGCCATCAATCGGGCACAAATTCAGACTGCAGACTTTTTTTTTGTTTTTTTTTTATGTTGGGAAATCATCCTATGACTTCTTCCGCTCTGGGTGGAGCGGAGACGGTGAGACTTTTACTGACTAAAACCCACCCCTGTTCCTTCCTTGCCTGAGTGCCCAGGGGCGCGGTAACTCTGTTACGAATTTATCCGCGACCCATCCAGACTCCAGCCTGCTACTAAGAGTCGCGGGAACGTTTGAAAGAGTCACCTTGCCCTGGTACAGGCGACTGAAGGAACACTGGAGGGTTTTTTCAGTAAGAGTTTGACAAGCCCGAACTCCATCCAGAGCGAGAGAATTTGATGATTATCCACCCTCAAAAAAAACCCCGTTACTAAGAGATATCTGAATTCAAAGACTGTTTGCGCAAGCTTGTAATCAAACACCTTACGCTCAGCAATACCACAATTTACCAAAACGATCAAAATGGTCGTGAAAAAGATCAAGATGTTGTTAGCAAATGAAAATAGAGTCTTGCAGACTTTGCACTGTATGATACTAGCTTGCTGGACTTGAGTCTGCCTTTAAATCGTTTAAGAGACTCGAAATTGTATATCTATCGCTGTCCCCGGAAGATACAACAATATTGACAAGAAGTAGCTTCTTTTCAGGATTCATCATTATCATTTCAGCTGAAAGACGTCCACTGCTGGACATAGGCCTCCCCCAAGTGTCACCACAACGACCGGTCCTGTGCGTCTCACCAGGTCATCGGTCCACCTTGTGGGAGGCTTTCCAACGCTACGTCTTCCGGTACGCGGTCGCCACTCCAGAACTTTTCAGCCCCATCGACCATCTGTTTTGCGAGCAATGTGCCCTGCCAACTGCTACTTCAGTTTGGCGATTCTTCGGGCTAACCTTGGTTTTCTTGCGGATTTCATCATTCCTGATACGACCACGCAAGGAAACTCCGAGCATTGCCCTCTCCATTGCCCTTTGGGTGAGTTTAAGCCTTCTGATGAGACCCATTGTGAGCGACCACGTTTCAGTTCCGTTATGTCACATAAATGGATTACCAGATTTATAATAAATAGGTCTATCTGCTTGAGTACTTACATGATGTCTAGAAGGCGAGTCTATTCTATGATCAGAGTGCGCGTGGTCGCCCGAGATGCCAGAGTCTCCCGACTTGTCGGCCGACTGATCCGACCGAGGTGACGATTCCGCCGATATATCGCCCGACATCTTGGTCTCTACTGCTAGTGGTTGGGTTTCTGTTGAATAAAAATATAGGTAGTAATTAGAAATATGATACAAAATTTTAAAAGGTCAAAAAAAGTTGGTCCTACGAGTATGTAGTGCAGTAAATGTGAAAAAAACACTATAAATAAAATTGAGGGAATGGCGACTAGAATCAAGCAGCTAATTTACGAACTCTTTATTTATGGTTGCAGTGACATCATTAAATTAATTTAACAGAAAGATCTCAATGGTCGATAACTCAATTCAACAAAAATGCAGAAGAAGATACTGACTTTATAAAAAGTCTTCGGAGATAAGCTCCACTTCCTTGTGATGACGAAGCGTGTAGTACATTGTTGTTAATATTATTAAAGAATAAGTACCAGCAGCAAGATGATCATCCAAAGAAGCCAGCTGTCTCCAGGCGGCTGCCGGAGAGAACCTCGGCACGGCGCGCTGCTTCTTGGGCAATGTGGGGCGCAGCCGCAGCGCGATGCCCAGCGAGCCTTCCGAGCACGAGCCTTCCGAACCGTCCGATGATAGCGCTGACTCTGAGGATACTGTGGAAGGAGATGAGGATTAGTGCTGCGACAGCGGATTTTTCGAAGGACTTCGAAGAAAATCAAATAATTATACGAGCTATTTTTTTCTACACAGGACTTTGAATGGTATCCTAAAACGGGTCCTACGAGAAACTAGAACCAGTTCTAGGAAACACCAGGGTATAGGTACTTTGAAGAAAAATTGGGGACATAGAATCTATCAGGATGAAAACATCAGCATGAAAAAAATGATTAAATAACCAAAATAATAAGTTAATGTTAAAAAAAAAGCTTTAATACCGGCTATCTCAATTAAATGTGTTCACAAAATTTCGTGTCCGTGCTGTTGAGCATTGCAGAGTTCTTTTATCTGGAGCTTACCCTAAATGTCGATTCAGGCCATGCTAATAATAAAAATGCATTGTCACCTGAACTAAAGGTGTAAGCAAAATTTCAACTCAATCGTATATCAACAAGTTGTCGAAAACTGGTTTGCAAATTTTGACGGACAACTTACAAACATACAGTGCAAATTAATTATAAGCTTATAAAAAGACACAACTGTCAATAAATGGAGTAGTGAGAATCAATAAATAAATGAGGAGCTACTAAGCAAGCTTGAGCGTCTGCAAAACTTAGGTATCCGGTTTATTTTTGGTCTGCGTAAGTATGACCATGTCTCTCACCTTCGCAAGGAGCTCAAGTGGCTCCCAATCCGACTTCGCAGGAACACTCGGATTCTTTGTCTCCTTTTCAACATTCTACACAACCCGTCTTATCCCTCCTACCTGCGTGAGCGAATTTCTTACGCTCGCCCTGGTGACGCGCCGTGCAGATCTCACCTTAGATCCCTCCTCAAAACCCATCCTCATAAATCCAGTTACTATTCCTACTCTTTCTCTGTCCATGCAGTAAGATTGTGGAACACGCTTCCGCCTAGCATTCGAGACTTGAAGTCAATTTCTCTCTTCAAAAATCGTGTTAAAGAGCACTACCTTTCCTCTCTATTATAATATTTTTTATATATTTGTATGTCTTGTATCTATATATATTTACAGTATTAGGTATATATTTATGTAAGTATATATATATATATATATTTACAATATATGTGTAGGTTTATTTGATACCTTAGTATAGGACATCTCGTATTCTTTTTTCTGTTTCTTACACACTTTTGTCTACATTTCTTTCTCACTTCTCCTATCGCAGGTCTGCTGGTAGAAATTTCTTAAGAAATAAGCAGTTCCTTTGTACTGTATTTATAATTATGTTTATTGTTACTGTGTCTCTGTGTGTACATAAATGATTAAATATAAATAAATAAATAAATAAATACATTGTATAAGCTGGTTATAATACGGCTAATAGATGGAATGTGTTCCTCTACTCAAGAATCAGGTTCCTTTACTGAACATCCATCACGTATAACTAATAGTCTTTCGATAGACCCACTTACTATTTTTGATCTTGCTCTCCTCCTTCATCTTGGCATTGAACTTATCGAACTCGGCATCCTCCTCGTGATAGCTGAGCAGCTTTTGTTCAATCAGGTGGAAGTTGGAAATCTCCTCGATGATGGGGCTCCCCAGGCCGGGGAAGTCCTTCAGGTGCTCGTGCGTGTTCGTCTGCTTGCTCTCGATCATGCCGAAGTAGAACTGTTTCGATGGAGTCGGCTGTTTTTGTCTGGAAGGAAAGAAATTAAAGATTAGGAAGAAAAACGAAGAAGATTTGAATGTGATTTACACAGATGGATTAACATTGATTGGCGCCAAGGACAAAAAATTGCAAAATGATAAGAATATAACAGCCAAACTAAAAAATAATTATTTATCCATCGAAGTTATCAGAAAAAGGTCAACAAGGAAACAGATTGGGAAAAAACTTACTTGTCATGTGAAGATTGGTTTAACAACGATTCCAACTTCCTGGTAGGTGAGTGTTCAGGTGTGGACTCTTTCCCGGAGGCCTGCCCTCTGTCCGGCATGGGGCGGCTGTTCTCCTTGCTGCTCATCTTATACTTAGTGTCCGATGTCTTACTATTAACGTTGTTGTGTGTCTGTCTGGCTTTGTCCTCGTTGGTTCGACTCAAAGGCCTCCGACTGTTTACTTTCGCTTCAGGCTTGTTGGCAGCACTCTGCAGACTAGACTTTTTGACTTTACTCGGTATTTTCGATGGGCTCCTCAAATCTTTCTTCTCTTGACTAGTTTTGGTTTCATTATCATTAACTTTACTGCCTAATTGGTTTCTAATTCTACTCGTAGCTTTTTTAAGTTCAGTTTGAAATTCATCTTTTTCTTCATTATTTTTCTGCAATAGTGAAGGAAGAGATTTTCTCAACGGTTTGCTGGTCTCCGCCAGGGGGCTTAGTTTGCCTCCTCTGAGTTGTTCGGCGATGGTTTTCATCCTGCTCTCGTGCGCCGCTCTGGAGGATTCGCTTTCTCTCTCACTCGCGATCAAGGTTTCGTCGAATGTCCTCTCTCTCCTGAGCGCGGGCAGTTCGTTGTCATCTTTCTTGAACCTCTCGGAGTACCTGAAATTCCTGTTTAATAAGGGAGTCTTCCACGCTTCGCTGTGTTCGTTCTTGGACGTCTTGGCTCGACAGCCACTCATCCTCTCTATCCTCGTCTTCCTGTAGTCTTGTTTCGTTTGTATGAGTCGTTCCTCTCTCTTGAGCGAGGCGGTGCTCTGCACCATGTCCTGGTTGTCAGGGTACTTAAAGTGTTGCTCCTTGTCCTTGCAAGGAGACCTGTATCGTCTCTCGAATGCGGCGTTGTCACTCATGTCGAGTGACTTGTATTCGTGGTATGAGTTTCTGAACTGCAAGTTTTCTTGACCGTTCAGTTTTTTGGTTTCGTTTCTCGTTTTGAACAGTCTTAGTTTCCTCTGGGGTTCAGGTCTCGCGTTCCCTTCGCTGGAATCTGGCGATGAACCCTCGAAGTTCTGTAACAAAATTTAATATTAAGTTAATATAATTTTAACACCTCGAATAGATGAACTAGATCTTAATATGAAATCTACTTACGTCATTGGTGGGTGGTGGGGGTGCTCTGTATTTTTTTCTAAAGTGTTTGTTTCCATTTCTCGTTTTCTGTTCCTCTTCTATTCTTAGATCTGGTTCAGATCCAAATCGTTTGTTTATACTGCTGCCTGCAATAACAAACACAATATTTAGGAAGACCTGTATTTTTTATATTTTAGCTGTAGTGTTTGATGTTTATGATAATTAGATAGTCATCAAATATTGCTCTGGGTAAACTAAATCTCGCAATCATCCCAGGAGTATGTGAGTGGCTAAACTTAAATTGAAGGAGCCTCCGTGTCAGGCATGAGCAATAGCTCATGCCTAACCTACTTTAAAACCTCCTTTTTTAAAGTCTGTTAATAACAATGAGAGAAGAGGCTATCTCCATCGTAGGTTATGGCTGCAATACTCACTGTCATGTCGTAGCTCCAGGTTGGTGTGTGACCTGTGCAGGGGGTCTCTCTCTCGTGACCGTATCTCATTGATCTCCCCTGAGGTTCCCGCTGACCGCGACCGGTACACATTTGCGTGCTGGAATAGAAATTTAAAGGGTTTATGTAAAAAGGCTCTACTTTTTACTTAGGTTCAGATAGCGTCATATCGTATATATCGTACTCCGCAAGAGGAAACAGGGGCTGCGATTCTCCATACAAATGTATTCCCCTTTTTTCTTCCTGAATAATGCCTCTAGAGCAATAATTTTTTGTTCATAAAGTCAAGGTCTGCTGTTGACATGTCCCTGTCATTTCCTTTTTTTCAGCAACTAATAAGTAAAGAAAATATGACCCTCCAAAAATGATAAAAAATGGCCCTATTTTTACCGCCGTTCTTTGAAGACTACCAGACAAATTAGAAAAGTTTTAACAAAAAACATTAATAGGGACCTAGACATACTCTTTCTTAAAAATTTGGTGCCAAAAATAATTGAATCTGCTCAGAAGAATCTGACAGGGGCAGGCTTGAGGGAGCACGATGACAATAGTTTCTTCAAGTACCTATTTTGTAAATTCCTCGCAGGCCCTGTTCCCTCTTAAAATACTTTACGCTGTATCTACGTTATAAGACCAGCATCTCGTCTCCTAGCTTGATACTATACAGGGTGTAACGGAAAGGTGTAGTCATATTTAAAAATCTGCTTCTGGCCGTCATAATGAACAACAACTTTTTTTTTGGCTATTTACCATGACTTCCTCGAGACGTTTAGTTATGTTTAGTCAAGAACGCGCTTGAAAATTTCATTAAAAGGGATTTCTTATGTGGAGTGATTCGCAGTGTTCCTTTATAGGGAGTATCAAATCCCGACATTAGTGTCCACTTAGCTTGGTGTACTCGGAATAGTATTGTTTTTCTTACCACGTGCCCGTGCGGCACATTGTCGTGCATGGTGTTGGGTCGTCTGCCGCTGATGGTGCCGCCCGAGTGCAGGATGGCGCCATTGTCCGTACTGCGCAGGCGCGGGGATTCGCAGAGAGTTGGTAGCACCTATGAAAAGGAATGGTGTTAAGATAAGTCTGGCAAAAACTAGCTCAAAACGTTGTTTTTTTGGTGCGGTATTGTTGGAAACTAGAATGATTTTATCATTCATCATCATCATTTCAGCCGAAACACGTCCACTGCTGGACATAGGCCTCTCCCAAGTGTCACCACAACAACCGCTGTGCATCTCGCATCCATCGGATACCCGTGACCCTCACCAGGCCATCAGTCCACTTTGTGGGAGACCTTCCAACGCTAACTGATTTTATAGAATTGGCTAATTATTGCGTTAGAATGAAAAAAAATAAAAGAAGGAATAGGGAAGTGAAAGTCTTGCAGTGAGATAGAATAGGTAAAATGTCCGTCTGTCTGTCTGACCATCGTCTGTCACAAAATTTTGATCCGAAGTATTTTTTAACTTCCCATTGACCTATGAACTAAAATCACCAAATATCATATTTGGTGATAATGTTTATTATTACGTATATTTTACTAACAACCAATATATTGGTAAATCAGATTTTTTATTTGATAATTCCCTCATTTGGTACGGAACCCTTAATGTGCGAAAATTATGGTCAGAACACATTGAGAAAACTACTCTGTCTGACGCTTATTTTCTTGGTAAACAATACCTTGTTATAATGAATAGATATAAGCTACAAGATATTCATGTAATTTACGATGACCATAAAATAAATACAGTTATTATCATATTTTATAACAGGCAGTGAAAGTATAATATTAATGATTTGGTTGACAGCGCACCAATGTGGCACGGAAATATTATATTATTAATATAAATAACTTACTGTTATTATATTATTTTCCATAATCGCGAGACTATTCATTATTTTGTAATTCATACAAATCCTCTCAATTAAACTCGGTTTTATGGATTTTAATTTAATAGTAAGATGGGTCTTTTTATCATTAGATTTTTAGTATTTTACGACGCTTGAGGAAAGTTTTTATAGATAAACCGTATAATTTAAAACTGTGCGGCGCGGCACTGCCTTTAGGCACAGGAGTTAATGGCGAGGCTTTCTGGCAACAGGTAGGAAGATTAAATGAAGATGCAGAAGTTCGTTGATCAACAGCCGTTGGAGCAGACAGTCTTTGAGTGGAGACCCCGTGCCTGCATGTAGTGTGTGACACACTCCAGCTAGACAGACCGATGGCCATAAAAAGACGGTCGGGACAGAATGCATGCTAAATAGGTTTTTGTATGTAACTTGGGCGAGGCCTAAGTCTTCTAGGCAAGCGTGCTCCATCTTCGACCACATCATCGCTTACCATCAGGTGAAATAGTGGTCAAACGCGAGCCTATCAAACATAAAAAAGACAGCGATATATTGAGATGATTCAGCAGTGGACTAGGAACACGAACACTGGTAGGCCAATGGAACAGGGCCGGACTTTACGACGAGTGGTCGTAGGTCATTGGTGCGAACCCAGACAGGCACTATACTTAGTGTAGATAAATTATTTCATTACAACTGCTATCAAAACGGTGACGGAAAACATAGTTCCCACCAACCCGCATTGAGCCCGCATGTTTGATTTGTTCACTCACTTTCTCTCACAGAGAGGAAGCCTCTTTTTAGGGTTCCGTATCCGAAGGGTAACCAACGGGACCCTATTACTAAGCCTCTGCTGTCCGTCCGTCCGTCGGTCTGACAGCGGTCTGTATTTCATGATCCGTAATAGGTAGACAGTTGAAATTTTCACAGAATGTGTATTTCTGTTGCCGCTATAACAAAAAACAATAAAAATAAATTAAAAATTGGGGCTGGAAACGTGTTTTCTTCTCACTTTTTTTTGCTTGATCTTAATAATGGCAACAATTAGACGCGTGTAATCTAGTACGATGGTACGGAACCCTACATGCGCGAACCCGAATCACTCTTGGACTGTTTTTTTTACTTTTTTAGGGATTCGTACCTAACGGGTCTAAACGAGGCCCTATTGTTAGGGTTCCGTACCCGAAGGTTCCAAACGGAGCCCTATTGTTGTCACTCACGTGTCCGTCTGTCTATCTATCCGTCGTCTGTCACAAAAATTTGTTACGAAGAATTTTTTAACTTCCCAGTGACTTAAGAACTTGAAATTTGGTGATAATTATTTATTATTACGTATACTTTACTAACAAATACCAGTATTTGGTACGGAACCTTTAATGTGCGAAATCCGACACGCACTTGGCCAGTTCTTTTTTGTGTTGGTAATCGTCAGATGGCTTGTGTCAAACTATTACTGACCAAAACCCACCTGTGTTCCCTCAGTTGCCCTTTGCGTTCCAGGCAAAGGTTCCAGGGTCGCGGTGACTCTTTCAAACACTACCACGACTCTGTTAGGCATCGGCCCTAGCTGGCCCCGTCAAACAGAGAGGAGGCCTGTGTCCCAGTAGTGGGAATGTCAAAGGCTCATTATGCAGTGGAGTATGTTGAATAATTTCAAAGGCTCATTATGCAGTGGAGTATGTTGAATAATATCAAAGGCTCATTATGCAGTGGAGTATGTTGAATAATTTCAAAGGCTCATTATGCAGTGGAGTATGTTGAATAATATCAAAGGCTCATTATGCAGTGGAGTATGTTGAATAATATTAAAGGCTCATTATGCAGTGGAGTATGTTGAATAATATTAAAGGCTCATTATGCAGTGGAGTATGTTGAATAATATCAAAGGCTCATTATGCAGTGGAGTATGTTAAATAATATCAAAGGCTCATTATGCAGTGGATTATGTTGAATAATATTAAAGGCTCATTATGCAGTGGAGTATGTTGAATAATATTAAAGGCTCATTATGCAGTGGAGTATGAGGAGCTCGTGGCTAAAGTAGTTATTCGCACGGGTTGATTCATCAGGTAAACTACGCTTGCTGGGGTTGGTCCATGGATGGGTGACCATTTTTACATACCGAGACTCCTCCGTACCTCGGAAAGCACGATAAGCCGTTGGTCCCGGCTGTCAATCGTGGATCTTTGACAGTCGTTACGGGTCGTCAGAAGCCCGAAAGTCTGACAATCAGTCTTACCAAGGAGAGAGTATCGTATTACCCAGTAACTGGGTTGTGGAGATCAGATAGGCAGTCGCTCCATGTAAAATACTGGTAAACCGCTGCATCCGGTTAGACTGGAAGCCGACCCCAAGATAGTTGGGAAAAGGCTAGGCATATTGATTATGCAGTGGAGTATGTTACCAGATTGACCTTGGGTGCTAGTCTCGGCGGGTCGTGCGGCAGCGTGTGCGCGCGGCGCCCGCGCTGCGGCGGCGGCGCGTGGCTGCCAGCCTGGCCCATGCCGCGCCACTCCGCACCACTGCTCTACACGCACATCTGAAACAACAAAACAGTAGATTATTAATATCTGAAACTATCTAACATCATATCTTACACTTAATAACTCCCACAGCTATATTCCGAAATTGAACTACTGTAATGTTGTTACTGCTAAATACGGCTGAATGGTTAATAAACTAATTATTTCAGTGCTAGCAAATCGTGCTGCAGTATTTTCACGTCATAAAAATAGGCTTTTTAGACTTACAAAGACTATCTACGCTTTAATCTACTAATAAAAAAAAATCGGTGTACAAATTAGCTCGCCTATAAGTAATGAAAATAAATGAGGAATTATTAAGTTTCATAATTGTGCTGCTTCTAGCAGTCGTAGTCAAAGTTGCAAAAGGCGGGGAAATAGAAATAAATAACTACCTAACACCTAACACCTAACACATTTTCACTTTACCTTTCAAAACGTGAACACCCATTGTGTAGGTATTGCTCATGTATGCACAGAGTTATAAACCTAGTGTTCATACGCCAACCAATTATTGTTTTACACATTTTACTACGATATTAAACTTTAGTAGAGAAAGTTATTACATAATGCCACTATAGCAGCATAATAGTTTTCCTTATTGGAAAAGCTGGTGATCGATAACAAAACGCATTATATTTTACTCTATTGTCGACCTGGGATAAGTCACGTGACACTTACCTACGCAGGTAATGTCATTGCCATACATTTTGTTCTAAGCGTTAGCGTAAACGATAATAGAAATGTAATATGGCAAGGGGGGCTGCATGTCATATTTCCCGCCTTTTGATGTTGATGTTTAGGCAGGCAAAGGTTTTGAAACCATTCAGCGTTTCTGTCATAACTTTTTTTGAGGTGTGTTTTTTTTTCATCAACAGAACTACAATTCATTAAGCCTAAAATAAGTTAAGATGAATTTTAAGTCAATCGTAAGTAGTTAGAAATAAAGTTTAATCAATAGTAATGACATAATTGCTGTCGAACTCATAACAATATTTTAAACTAATCCTTTGACAGGGCAATTAGTTTGTGATTAACTTTCTGTAATTACTCAGTCACCTGGAGCTTAAATACACTTGATTGTAGTTTATTATATTCAAAATTATTATGGCTCCTGTACACGGAGGTAATTTTGGACAAACACCATCCATTTATGGATAATTATTGAGGAACAGCTAACATTCGTTTGACGTTCAAAATGGACCATAAAGATTTTAATTGTTTTCACTGCCATACCGGCAGTGAAAACAGTTAGTACAATGACTTTGGCTTGTCAAATTTGTCTATTATTCCACTACCGACGACTAATTCATATCTATTACCACTAGAAATACCCCTAGTCCCTGTTTAAGGCTCGGTTATATGCCAGCGACCTTGAGTGGTTAGCTTGCGTGTTTTGTGCTGAGGTAACGCAACGCGTCGTACGTCCATAGCAATTGGACTCGCCTATCAAGGAGCGTTGTCACATATCAGACGCATTATCAATTTACTATACATAAAACAACAAGTATTATACTAAATCACGTATACTAAAAAAATAATAATTAAATGATATTTAAAATAGTGAAAGTTTCATATAAATATGCTTTATAGTTTTTGCGTGATTCTCAATTTTTATCCGAGTTAGACAGAACTTTACTTATGAATTACGCTATGTTATAAAAATATAATTTCAAATACTCACATATCAAATTACGAAAAAAATTGTCTAGAATAACATTTTTTTTTTCAAAGAAATAAAACTAGTCGTTTAGATGTAATGTTCAATTAAAAATCATTAGATGTTGCATGACTGCGCCTTAATAAGAGCCCGGGGGCCCCATGTCTCGGGCCGGTCAGGAGAGGCCCCGAAGCACCGTGTGCGGCCTGCACCGACAATTTAGGTAATTTATGGTAACCAGTACAGCTTAGATTTATGGGAATGGAAAGCTGTCGAGGCGTCTAATGAGGGATTTAAAAATAACTTCGTTTCTCTTTCGTGTTAGTGTAGGTTGTCCTTAGGGGTCAGCAGAGATGGAATCTATCGGATTAATGTTTTCTCATCTACGGGGGCTTAGTAAGAGAGGTCAAAAGGCACCGTCTATATATCTTTTTGATGTATGGGAATTGGGCAGATGCTTCGAAAATATACCACTTTTTTAATTATTCTTCTCGTTTAACAAAACTCTGAAATACTCAAAGAAATGTTAGGTTAGCGAAAATGGAGTAGACCATTATTAACGTACTAGCGGGATGGAAGAACGAAGGAAAGTTCTCGTCATTCAAGGAGAAAATGGGAATTTATTTAAATACGTCGGATGTGCCATCGTTCATATGTATGAAAGAAACTTAACATAACCATTGGAAAGTAAAGGTTAGACCCACAGAATATTAATTGGAACGAAGTTCCTTATCGCGCGTTGTGAAAGGGGGCTAGACGGAAAAAATTCTTACGAAAAGTTGTCACGACACTAATTTTTTTTTTTTTTCGTTTATTTTCAATACAGTAAAAATACTACATAAAAATACAAAATTATCACTTGTCTAAAACCTAAAGGGTTTATGTGACAAAGTGGAGGAAGCAAGCTCGCTCACAACATGTTACTTTAAATATACGAGTAGGTAGTTAAAAACTTATAACTTAAGATGTGATGTCACCAGTAGTGTAATATTTTTTTAAGGTTAACTTACATTTATTATACGTACTAGTGACAATATTTGACTGCACAATATTAGGAATTTTATTCAGGGTATCAGGTAATAAATAATTCCACGTTCTCATGCCATACACATTTACAGTTTTAGGTAGTTTATATGTTGGCAAGTAATCAAGATCACGTAACCATTTTGGTCTACTGTTTAAAGCTAGGGAGCTTATATTATTAAATTTATCCAAGATAATTGCCGACCTGAATTTATCAAAGACTGAAATAATTTTACAATATTTAAATAATCCGTACTCGTCATCTTTATATTTAAGTTTAATATTCTTTGGCACAATAGTCTTGAGTATACTTAGTTGTAGTCTATATATTTTATCAACATAAGTTTTGTAGGCACGTCCGTAACTAGTTAGCCCATAGCTTATGACTGAATCCGCCAGAGCGAGATACAGCATGCGTAGCGTCTGGAAGGGAAGTTTATATTTGAGGATAGCCAACTGTTTGTTACATACACTTTCAATGTGTGGTCCCCAATTCAAGTGCTTGTCTATAATGAGTCCGAGATAGGTGTGCCGGTCGACAGCCTCTAGCGTAGGACACGCACACATGTGTGCAGTAATCCCGCGATGCAGGCACTGGTGGTCATGCACGGTTACCTTAGGTACATATTTAATCTTCATACAAGGAGAGTGTATATGGATAATCTTTGTTTTACTAGCATTGATAACCAGGCCTGCATCGTGTGCCCACTTACACAGGTCATCAAATAAACGTTGCATAACTGTTTGAGCCTCAATTATGCTTTTATGATGGGTTACCAAACACGTGTCATCGGCAAACTGGTATACAGAGTCTTCCGGAATAACGTTACACATGTCATTAACATATAATAAATACTCAATTGGGCCAATTATTGAACCTTGGGCCGTGCCCATTTTAGTAGGTATTTTTTCACTATGACAAGTGCCCAAACGAACTACAGTATGACGATTTTTATGGTAATTTTTAAACCATTTCAAAAGAGGACCCCGTATACCACTTTTTTCAAGTCTACTGAATAATGTTTTATACTGCAGAGTATCAAATGCTTTGCTAAAGTCGATGAGGGCAACAAGCACCTGTTCGCGAGCGCCCAGATGCTTGTTGACCTCATCAGGAAAAGCAGACAAAAGTTGCGAGGTGTTACGACCTTTCTGGAACCCAAACTGTTTGTTATTTATGATATTATTGCTAGACAAAAAAGTATTAATTTCATTACCTAAATACCTTTCCACTATTTTGTCTATGCTAGGTAGGATAGTAATAGGCCTATAGTTATTTATATCATTGTGGGGACCTTTCTTATGTATGGGTCTAATTATGCCAGTCTTTAATTCATCAGGATAGGATGACGAGGAAATACATAGGTTTATTAGATGAGTAATGACAGGTGTTATTTCGGAATGAGGCTGTCCATCCAAAAAGATTGTGTTGGAAAAACAATCTAATAAAAACTTCTTGTATTTCAATTCCTACACTAATTAATCAAAAGGAACTTCGTTCCATCCGGGTGTCCCTTGACACCTCTCAAGTTTTTTGTTTTAGAATGTTTATCGTGAAGTTAATTTCTTAGTGTTTTAGATGCAATTATATGTATTTGTTGTTATTGTTGTAAGTTATTTGTTGAAGGTTTATGACCCACTTGTTTCCTACCTTCGTAAATACTGAAGGTGTGATTTAACATTTGCTGAAGTGAAATATTGTCAGGTAGGATAGCTTCCAACTTCATTTGAGGACGATTGGTAATAAAAACATCGCTATTTTATTTTGTAAATGAAATTTAAGCACATAATCGTCTCTAGTTTAATCAAACCACTAAAGGTGAGAACATACAATTTATTAGCAGACATGTCGATGAAATAAATACCACGAGCTCACACTTTCAAGATCGATGGCGTTATTGAAGTCAAGGTACCAAAGTACGTACAAACTTACGAGTAAGTTAAAACCCACAAGATTCCCACGATAGTGGGTCGAACTCCACAATAATTAATTCAGCCCATTGATTCGAACAAGCGGTGTAAAGTAAACGATCTTTTAGTAAACAATTAGCCTGCAGCGTTGATACCGCTATGAATATGTAGGAGTTAGTTCTAATCAGGATCGTGACACCGATAGTATTGACTAAGGCTAATCTGAGCTATATCCGCGTTCAATTCAATGTCGATTGTAACGTGAGTTTAACGCATATAAAGTACTAGTAATCTGGTATTCTTGATACAATACGATAGTGTTTATTTTAGACTTGAATAATCCTAATGGATTTTTGAAAATGGCACGGTTGGCACAGTGCTTTAGCGATTGGTTGCTGCGTTTCCCGCACGGAACTCAAATTTGTATGGTCTACAGATGTTCCTGATCTGAGTGTCTTGAGTATGTGTGTTTACATGTTTGTGAACGCACCCACGATATAGGATAACTCCTAACGTGAGGCAACGTTAAAAAAAATGTCTTTAATTCGCTATCTTAGAAGCAGAGGAAGGAAATATTGTCTTAATTCTTATGCGACACGTGAGCCTCACAAGATTTGCAAGGTTTTGGCCTTCAAAAGCATTTTTGGAATGTTTCGGTGCTTTCGCCCCATGATTTTAAGAACCTTCAATAGGTAGGACACGGGATTTCTTATAATCGAAGACATGTGACAGACATCCATTCCTCGCACTGGGCCCGCGTGGTGGATTAAGTGGCCTATTCCCTTTCACAGAGAGGAGGCCTGTGTCCCAGCAGTGGGACCGTTTAAAGGAAAGAAAAGAAAGAAGAACATTTATTTGGTGAGTCACATAAGAAAATTATAACAAAAAGTGAAAATCATTAACAAGAAAAAATAAAATAACATAGCGTGTGCCTCACGGCTGCGCTAAAAAGGTTCATTTTAGCAATGTTGCCGGACAGATGCTGTCTGATGCTGGTTTTCCAATAAACCCTTGAGCATCGAGTGACGGAGCGAGCATCGAATCGTTAAAAAAACTATACCTAATTAACAAATATAAATAATTTTATTAAGGCTGAGTATGCTTTTTATTATTATCTTAGACTATGGAAGGTTATAGACGGAACTTAATTGGACAAATGATGTAACGATGATGTATCGGCTTCTCATTTTACCAATGTGAGCTTATTTCGCGTGTACAGATACAAGCCGGCTTCTCATTCTGGTTCTTCAGATTGCTGGATTTTGACACTCCGTCTATAACCTTTCATAGTCTAAGATTATTATTAACAGCAAAATCTATAGTTATTTTAAGCAATGAGTATTTGAGCATATTATCTCTATCTACCAACCCTGCTCATCGAAGGCAAAAGTGCGACGTCTGCGCAGTTTTCTCGTTCGTCGCGTCGTCTCAGGGAAACCACACGGATGCGCTCGGCCCCACTTTCTTTATGATAATCCACGCGTGCGAGACAAACAGCGGTGATAGATGAGTCATGTGGCTCCGATGTGGTTCAAGGGTTAATTTACTTTTAGCTTAATAGCAAGTATTTTAATATGAATTTTGTGGTCTTTGCTTTCTATTGATGGTTTGAGACACAGGTGCAGTATGTAGGGCTGTGCTAAAATTCTAACAGTGGCTTAAAGTTCTTTGACTTACAATCGTCTGTAAAGAATTCTGAATTGCAAATTAAAATCAGTCTCAGTTCAATTTAAGTAATAAGTCCTTTCATATGCCTTATGCCTTTTTGGCGTCTTATTATTATATGTATTCTTATTATAGGTTAAGATATGGAATAAGCTCGTAATATGGAGGAGCTCATGGCATAAGTAACAGCTGCACGGGTCCATACATCAGATTAAGCTACGCTGGCTGGGATATGGATGTGACCATCTTTACATACCGAAACTCCTCCGTGCCTCGGAAAGCACGTTAAACCGTTGGTCCCGGCTGTCAATCGTGGATCTTTGACAGTCGTTACGGGTTGTCAGAAGCCCGAAAGTCTGACATCCAGTCTTACCAAGGGGTGTCGTATTTCCCAGTAACTGGGTTGTGGAGGTCATGTAGGCAGTCAGTCCATGTAAAATACTGGTATTCAGCTGCATCCGGTTAGACTAGAAGCCGACCCCAAGATAGATGGGAAAAGGCGCGGGCAGATTGATTGAGTTTATTAAGTTCTTGTGTGAGGTACAAATTAATATTTATTCTTTCTTTCTTCTGTCAAATCATAAAGTTCTCAAAGTACATAATTATACAGTTAAATTTATTAATATCAAGATCAGAAATAATACTTAGGATCTATCGTTTGACCGCCCGCTTCGCCCGCGTGAAGTGTTTTATTATCCAAAAGATTCAAAGTAAGTATCTCGTGTCGTTTTCTAAGGTCCAGTCTATCTCTTTATTTTTTTATCAAAATAGGTTTATCTTCATATGCGTGAAAACGTAAAAAATCAAGTTATTTTCACATTTATAATTTTAGTTTGTTTGTATCCCTGGTTCTTTAAGCTGCAAATAAACAATACCATTCGTTTGTTTAGTTTAGATAGCATTATCTCTTTTGCACTATTTCGTACACAGGCCCTACTGCACTTCGCTTCACACGAGACTCCCGCGCATCTCTTCCTAGAATCTCAGGAATTCTTCGCGAGATCCCGGCGATACATACAAGCTCTCATGTAATAACTAGCCTAGTTGGAGTGGGAAATTATTTAGCCACAGACTGCTTAGAAACAACTGTTTATTACGAGACATAGACTTATAGGCTGTATAATTGTTGTGATTTTTAACCCGAACTTTTTCGAGAGTATGTATGTATGTATGTCTATTTCTATGGCTAGCCGTGCATCCTATACAGTAACATGAATTTGAACAAACGAGGTATCTATATATTCGTCTTGTTTGCCGAAGTGAAGGCTATATTCGCCATTAGTTAAGTGGCGTATTATTTTTTTGTGACTAAGTCATGTGAGGTATCAAAACATAGGGCTCTAAGAGACGATTCCAAAAATACAACTTGACTTATGTCAAAAAACTCAACCGCAAAAAACGACTAAAAAGTTCCAAAAAAGCCACTTTTCAAGCAGTCTGATGCAGTGTGTGGCATTAAATCTGTGATAGTTATAATATAACTAAAATAACTGTCTTTGATAGTTTTTGAAACAGGTTTGTTGACAGGAGATCAGTAGATATTCTAGCTTTTCTAAGCTATAATTTGGTCTAACTATCCAGTTAGTAAGTCCAAATTATAGGTAGTTAATTATTATGAAGAGTCATTACAGTATTATATTATGCAAATAGATTTGAATCTCCATTTATATTGAACGGACAAGTCAATCCGGAAATGCAAAATGGTTTTTTTTTTACTTTTTTGATTGAATGCTGTCATTGGATGGTATTGGTAGGAAATAAATACATTTTTAGGAGATATAAGATGGGAATGTACCATCGCCTAAAGGCGGTTACTTTTTTCCCTTGAAGGAAATTGGCATTCTAGATTTTCTTTATTAACACGCTTTTAACTTCACATAATATAAAAAAAAAATCTCATAAGCTAAATTAGACCTACTTTTCGGTTTCCGATTGAGCTGAATTTTTTTATACATGTTTAGTTTGGATGACAATGCACGGTTAGCTAAGTGACGTCATTCTAAATGAAATATGGCGGACTCCCAAAGATGGTGGATTAGTTTTTTTTTGCATTCCCATGACATGGGTTTTATTTTAGTCTGACTCTGAAGTATTATTTCTTTCAATTTGCTTAGTTTAGCAGGCATTTAAGCCACTTTTCCAGTATCAGCCACCTCTGTTCCCCACATAATCTTCCCCGTTCCATAATCGTAGATCGGTGGACAATTATCGCGTATGATTTACGAGAGGGCTAGCAGAAGGAATGCTATAACTTACGATTAATGATCCAATATCGGCGTGCGCGCGTTATATATCGCTCTGGCTGGTACTCGGAGCGTCCTTGTGCTAACAGTTTTTAGTCTACTGTTACAATCTTGTTGAAGGTTTTCTGTCACTGAGATACTGTTTGTTACAGCTGTGAGAACGGAGCTGTTGAGTACCAAAACTGACGTAACCATTGAAAATTAGGATTCGGGAACGTGAATTGTGGGTTAGGTTGAAAACACCATGAACTATCTATTTACGATTTCCAACTATATTTGTTGGGATGGTCGATGGGGTCGAAAAATTCTGGAGTGGCGACCGAAAGACGCAGTTTTGGAAGGCCTCCAACAACGTGGACCGATGACCTGGTGATTGTCGCGGGTAGCCGATGGATGCTAGACGCACAGGACAGCTCGTTGTGGCAACACTTGGGGGAGGCCTATGTCCAGCAGTGGACGTCCTTCGGCTGAAATGATAATCATGAACTGGATATTGTCTGTAATAGCCTCCGAAACACAATGAGATTCTATCAGCGTTAAACTATTGTCACTTAAGGCTTTTAGTAATGGCAGAATGCCACTTTGTCTAGAGTCCTTTTAATTTTCGAGGGAAACCTTCAAAGGCGCCTGGACTTTTGGGGAAAACACCAGAGAGTATGATCAGCATCAGCACATGGTACCCCCATTACCTTTTAAAGACCACTCCGGAACTCCCTCTGTGCAACATGTGTTAGAGCACGTCCTTGAGGCGTTTTTAAAGGGATTTTCTGGGTTATCCAGAGCCCTATGAGAGCACTATCTCGTCAGAGTTTTTATTGAGACCACTACAAATTACCTAGTTACGCAAAAATATGTGTAAAGGCTCATAATTCAATGTTAAACCTATCTTAAGACGTAACAAACCACTATTCTGAAATTAACCACGGCCACGGCCGCAGTTAAATCATAGTTAAACTGACCAAACTACATGTAAAACGGTTAAATGTAATAAGTTAATAACGTATCGGATTTAACGATACTCCATACTACTATTATAGAGTGCGTTAATTGGTCGTCTTGAAAACTATGGTCTAGAGGTTGTTACGGAATAGTTTGTTATATTTTATATCTAATTTTGACCATGGAAATAAACAACTTTTTCCTAAGAAGTCTTAGTATATCCCCAAAAAAAAAAATAGATTGGACAGCAAATCAGCTGATCAAAATTAGTATGGGAGGTCCAATATTTTTTTTCGAAACCGATAATGTCTTTTTTACCCGACTACCCTAGAAGGAGGATAATGTTTTTCGAGAGTATTTATGTATACTCCTATATGTGTGTATGTCTATTTCTTTGGCACGCGCTGTAGCCTAAACGGTGTGTATATATATGTTTATGGATTTTATAAAATCAGGTATTATTAGATTGTTCTTGACCGCCGAAGTGACATAGGCTATGTGAATTTTGAAAAAAAAATAAACAAAATGGCGACCGACATTAGGTAAGTGTAGTCGTATTTTTTTGTGACCTGGTCATGTGGGGTATCAAATTAAAGAGCTCCAGGAGACGATTCCAAAAATATAACTCACTATTATTTAGAAAATAAATAAAAATTAAAATATCAAAAAAAAACCGACTGATAAAAACAACTAAAAAGTGCCAAACAAGTCACTTTTCAAGCAGTCTGATGGAGTTAGTGGCATAAAATCTGTGATTGAACTAAAATAACTGCCACCAACTGTATCAGACTGCTTGATAAGTTTGTTTAGAACTTTTTAGTTGATTTTATCAGTCGGGTTTTTTGATATTTTCAATTTTTGAATTTTTTTGGGGGGTGGGAAATCATCCAATGACATCTCCCGCTCTGGGTGGAGCGAGAGGGCGTGTTAGACTCTTACTGACTAAAACCCACCCCTGTTCCTTCCCTGCCCAGGGGCGAGGTAACTCTGTTTCGAATTTATCCTCAACCCCTGGGCAGACCAAAGCACTGTTTAAAGTATGATCACCCACTTCCGATACAAACTGTAAATGTTACCAGTAATTCGTAGTTGCAAGTAATTGCAAATGTACATAATAATCAGCATTATGGTTCATAACGAGACAATTGAGATACAGTTAGTACTAAACGCAGATTAAATCTTGAAGTTATGTTAATAGTTGTTCTATTTCACGAAGGCGGGTTTGTCTTGGATGTGTCTGTAGATTCACGTGCACACATTTGAGATAGAACAACTGCACTTTAGAAATGATTTATAAAATACTAACTTCTGCTTACGGCTTCGCTCGCATGGAATTAGCACTTCCCCTATTATAAATTATAGCTTTTGTGCTAATCTAGACTATAATCTATATCTGTGCCCAATTTCATCCAAATCTGTTCAGCTGTTCTAGCGTGCTTGAGTAACAAACTTTCATCCAACATTTCGCATTTATAATGTACTAGCTGTACCCGCGGTTTCACCCGCGTTTATGTATATTTCGTTTTATTTTTTTTTCATAAAAAATATCCTATGTTACTTCTAATACCTCCTAGAATATGTGTACAAAGTTTCATGATGATCGGTTAAGCAGTTTTCGTGTGAAAGCGTAACAAACAAACTTACATTCACATTTGTAATATTAGTATGAAAAAGTAGGATTTTAAACTGCTTCCTCTGTTGTTAGGCTGCTATTATTGCGATGAACACTTCCGTAGGCGCTTATTACTCTTGAAATAGTCTACGATATTATGGAATTTAAATGTTTTGCCAAGACGAGATCATAAACTTAGGCATGAGGCCAACCAATGTGGATCTTTTAAACAATCTTATATAAGCAATTAAACTTTTTTGTTACACAGAGTAAAATGTAATCATTTGTAATAACATTGTTTTCTTCAGCTAATATAACAGATATATTAACATTAACAGCACCACCTGTGAGGTATAGGTATCTATAGCGAGGCTTGAGTAGTCCCCTTTACAGTCTCCTCAGGAATGTGTCCTAACACACGTGGGATAGAGTGAGAATCGGAGAGGTCTTTGAAGAGGTGCCGGAGAACCTTCCATGTCCTGATGGTGATCACCGGGGTGGTTTTAGAGAGGTAAGAATCCCGCAATCCCTTTTTTTAACAGACTTTCGAAAAAGGAGGAGGTTCTATGTTCGACTGTATGTGTTTTTTTTTTATGCATGTCCGCCGAGTTGTGGACTGATTTTCAAAATTCTTTTTTTATCCGAAAGCATATACTCCCGAGGTGGTCCCATATAAATTTTATCGAAATTGCTTTAGTACTTTTTGAAAAACTAAACAAAAACAAAAAATACGTAATGATAGATGACGTATTGGTTTTCTCCAATTACGAGTATGTTTAAATTCCACGTTCCATGTTACTGGAGGTTTTAGTTCTGGGGAATAACAACTAAAAAGTGAAAAATAAAAAACTTTTTTAAAAAAAAAAAACAACCGACTTCCAAAAAAAAAAATACCCACACTAAAAATTAAAAAATAACTTTAATTTCGGAAGTCTGTGTTTGTATTTTATTTCTTTGTTGACACCGACTTCCGAAATTAAAGTTATTTTTTAATTTTTAGTGTAGGTATTTTTTTTGAATATTTTTTATTGACTTCTTTCGCTCTGACTGGAGCGGGAGGGCGTGTCAGACTTTTACTGACTAAAACTCACCCCTGTTCCTTCAGTTGCCTGAGTGCCCAGGGTTGCGGTGACTCTATTTCGAATTTATTTATCCGCGACCCCTGGGCAGATCCCGCTTCTGGTATTGCAACCTTTGTGTTCTGGTTATCTATTCATAAGTGAAACACTTGGATATTAAATAATGCAAATAACTTTTTATTTTTTTCCCGGATTAGGTTAAAAGGTACTTGCAGTAAGTAAAAGTTAGTCTGAATTAAGTTTTATTTACTCTGAAGTTTCTAGTAATATTAACATTTAAAGCTTATCCTATTAAGATTCCGGTGGGTAGGTAGGTTGGTACATTTGCATCTGTAATATCGAGATCAGCATTAAACGATTGTTATGAACTGGATATAAAACTAAATGTTTTAGAAACGTGATACTTGTCTAAATGAAAGTTTGCAAATGGTAGGTAGTCTGAAGTTGTAGATATGTATACAGTTTTGTATAATTTAGTCATTTAATTATTTAAATGGTCTAAAATAACAAAAGATCTAGCTATGATGTTATTATTTAGAGGTGTGGACTAGAAGGTTTTACATAAAGATTACAGGCTCCAAGAAACCGTTCTCTCCATTTAGAAAGAATACAGTTAAATGAAAATATACCTAATTTATTTTGGTGTAGTAGATAAGTTTTTTCTCAAGGATCATCTAGAAAACTAAAGGCCTCCATAGGATTGCTTGGAGCAGTCAGTGCCGACAGCTGCTGGCGGTCGGTGTTGGGCATCTGCAGTTTCAATACAAAATTAATATTCACAATACACAGATCTCTCAAGCAGTTCATTTGCAGTCGCAGTTAAAATACAGTCACCGTGCGGTTGAGTTTCGCCGTGTGGTCCAACACAACTGTACAAAAAAAAAATAGAACCGACTTCCAAAAGAAAACAAAAAAAACTTTTTAACAAAAAATTCAACCGACGAAAAAGAACTAAAAAGCAAAAAATAAATAAACCTTTTAAGTCTTGAGTATTGAGCTTATTTACCTACATAAAATATCAAATTTTATGTAAACTAATTTTGAGTCGGCGCCAACAACAATCTGATTATTAATTAAATATCTAAATTTTATATGTACGTAGAAATGAAGAAGGCTAGATGTAGGTAATTAATCATTTTATTATGGCGCCTACTCAAAATTAGTTTACATAAAATTTTATATTTTATGTAGGTAAATAAGCTCAATACTCAAGACTTAAAAGGTTTATTTATTTTTTTCTTTTTAGTTCTTTTTCGTCGGTTGAATTTTTTGTTAAAAAGTTTTTTATTTTATGATTTTTTGTGACTCGCATCATCTTTTAATACTCTGTGGCTAATTTCTAATACTTCATCATTCCTCTTGGCACTGAGGTTTCCAGTTGAGGTTACCTCCAATATTCTAAAGACGTCTTTTCTCAAAGCATATTAAGTGGTATCTGTCATTAAAACCAGTTTTTTATATCTAACTTCTATTGTTTAGGAAAGGTATGGTTTCCATCATCAGCTCAGTTTCATGATGTGATGATTCCTAAATTCAAATACCTGATTACGTTATGAAAAGTAAACAGAAACAATATTTGTGCCCAATTTTCAAGGTTTTCTGTCAATTTTGTCAGGATTCCATGATCAGATCCTAATGTCCTTGACATGGGACCATCCTTGAGGTATACCCTATGTAAGAAAAAAAGAATCATCAAAATCGGTTCATAAACAACGGAGTGAGAGCCGAACATACGTACAGAAACGCTAAACGTGCCCACAATTTTCGAGGTTTTCTCTCAATTTTATCAGGATTCCATAATCAGATCCTGATTTTCTTGACATGAGACCACCCTTGAGGTACACCCTATCTAACAAAAAAATAATAATTGAGATCAGTTCATAAATGACGGAGTGAGGGCTGAACATACACAAAAAAAAAAAAAAGAAAAAAAATATATATACGGTCGAATTGAGAACTTCCTCCTTTTTTTTCGTCAGTTAAAAAGTGCAAAATAACTTTAATTTAAGTCGGTTCTGTTTTTTTGTAAAAAAGTTTTTATTTTTCAATTTTTAGTTGTTATTCCCAATTAAATTGTGTTAACAATATATATAATGCGATAACAGCAATCGTGGTTGATTTGTTGTCATTTTTTGAAGAGTTCCGTTGTCTGTCTCCGAAACTCATCATCAGATCTTCATAATCATTTATTTATTTTCACAAACATGAGTACAATACATACAACACAAATGTCAGCATGCAAGAGATGTTAGTATAAATATAAAAACAGTATACATCTTAAATGGGACCATTTCGGAATAAACTCCTTTTGAACAAAAAATAATTTTGCAAATCGGTTTATATATGACGAAGATATGCCCGAACACAGAAAAAAAAACAAAAAGCAAATATAAACATCCGAATTGATAACCTTCTCCTTTATGAAGTCGGTTAAAAAGGATTGCAGAGCAGTCGGGTTGAAGTCGACTCCAACTACAATACGACTGCTCTCGTGCAGTTGGTCTCGACTGATCTAAGCTGGTCCGTCTACGAAAGGCCTAAGAATCGTTCTCTCAAATAAAACTTATTTATGAAGATTTTCTAGAAAGTCAATGATGAAAAAGACATAGATACAAATTACTATGAGTCTGTCTTCTCAAACAATATGTCAGTCTCCATTGGCATGAATTAGAAACTTCAATAATATATTGCTCTGCACGGCAATTTCACTCGTAGGCGTACAAACAAATCTCACTAGTGCAAATATAAATACCCAGACCCGGAACAACTGTCTGTAGGTCTAACAAATATTTGTTCGGTGCGGAAATCTAACATGCGAACAAGGCACACAAAACGTACTCACTTCACCAGTCGACGACGACGATCACCACAAGTCTTCAGGGCCTTAGTTGCTAGAACTAGGTAAATTGGTTCGAGAACATAACATACCACAATTTTCCCTGAAGGGATACGCCGAAGAGAACCTAAATGTCATCAGTTATGTTAAAGTCCTAGAATCTCCATGATTTGCTAACAACGAGTCGTAAGTTACTTTGGTAATATCGGCCGGAGACAAACAGGTAACTTAGAAAAACTGGTTGTAGTGGGATTAGTGGACGAAAAACGACTGTGCGAGGGTTATCCTACTCGCTGGTCAGAACAGGTCTAGGAAATTAACAGGACTCTCTTTGACCACTGCCCCGAGAAGAACTGAAGACCAAGTGGCCTGGAAGCAACGGACCACAAGACGTACGGCGATGTGCCACCAGTACATGGTGGACATCCCATCCACAGGCACAAAACTTTTTAGGAACACATTCACTGTGCGTACAGCTAAGGAGTGGAATTCCCTGCCGGAGTCTGTGTTTCCTGATAGCTACAACCTGGGAGTCTTTAAGTCAAGAGTGAATAGGTTACTTCTAGGCAAGCGTGCTCCATCTTCGACCACATCATCGCTTACCATCAGGTGAGATAGTGGTCAAAAGCGTGCCTATCAACATTAAAAAAAAGCAGCTTTTCAGTGAATCCGCGAAAGCTTTTCTGGAAGGGTATGACCTTCAGTAATGAAGAACACGATTGAGAAGAAGAGATGTTAAAGTCCCTTGTACTTAAGGAACAGTTATACGACTTGTATTATTTCTATGAAAAAAAAAAATGTTACTCTAAACAATTTTCTTCATAATTCGATATGTGAATATTTGAAATTGTTTTTATAACATAGTCAAATTAATTTGTAAAGTTATGTCTAACGCGGATAAAAAAATTGGGAATCACGCAAAAACCTATAAAGTGTTTTTTATGAAACGTTCACTATTATAAAGATCATTTAATTAATTATATTTTAGTATACGTGTTTTAGTATAATACCTGTTGTTTTATGTATAATAAATTAATAACGCGTCTAATTTCGGACAGCACTCCTTGATGGGCGAGTCCTATTACTGGGTGGACGTACGACGCGTTACGTGAGCTCGGCACAGAACATGCAAGCTAACCACTCAAGGTCGTTGGTAGTTAATAGCGCCTAAATAGGACCGCAACCTATTGCCATCAGACGGGCAGAAATCCAGATTCCGAGCTGCTTCTTTAAAATCTTGATGGAAAAACCTGAATAATATTCCCCAACCCTCGGAATCAACCCATCACCCAGGACCATGTTCAACAGTAGCACTAGCGACCAGTAGACCATGAGGCATTCGGGTTTGGCTATAATAATCATAATTCAGTGTTTACAAGATGTATCAAACCCGCGAACAGTGCAAAGGAAAAGCGTGGGACCTAGCATGCAACCACGAGAAAATTATGACATAATAACAAACAATAGCAATTAACAACAACGTTTTAATTGTTTATTAACAACCGATGTATCGGCGACGGAACTGTCGAACGTGACACGCACGTAATCACTCGTAATAGTTGATTTATGTCATGTTTCATCGTTTGTAGGACTACAAACGATGTAACAATCTCAGGCAGTTTATCAACTACATGGTGTTAAGAAAAAGATATTTTCTAATTAACCGACGAAAAAAAAAGGAAGAGGTTCTCAATTCGACTGCATATATATTTGGATAAAAAATTTAAAATATGAAGTGGGTAAAAGATTAGCTAGTAGTTTTATTATTGGCTAGCTTCTGCCAGCAGCTTCGCCCGTGTGGAATTAGTACTTCCCCGTTATCAACTTTCAACCCCTTTTTCACCCCGTTAAGGGTCTTTTTTTTGTGGGAGTGGGAAACCATCCTATGACTTCTCCCGGTCTGGTTGGAGCGGGAGGGCGTGTCGGAATTTTACTGACTAAAACCCACTCCTGTTCCTTCCCTGCCTGAGTGTCCACGGGCTCGGTAACTCTGTTTTGAATTTATCCACGATCCTTGGGCAGAAGGGTTGAATTTCGAAAAATCCTACTCTTCACAAAGAACACACCCTCCAAATATCATGTCTCTAGGACCAGCGGTTTAGGCTGTGCATTGATATATCAGTCAGTCAGTCAGGACTTAGAATTTTATATTTACAAATAGGCTCGCGCTTGACCACTATCTCACCTGATGGTAAGCGATGATGTTGTCGACGATGGAGCACGCTTGCCTAGAAGTAACCTATTCACTCTTGACTTAAACCCCCAGTTAGTAATGATTATAAAGCTGGTATGTTTTTGTAGGAGTCCTACTCCAAACTCTTACTGGCTGCAACTTTCAGGGTGGTCATCCAGCTGGTACGGTGGGATTTTCCGGGGCACACTGGTAGACACTACTCGCCATCAAAACTATGCCAGGGTCCAGTAATTGTTGTCTACATCCCAAGAGTCACAAGAAATCCATTTTGTACTCTAGCTTAACTCATTATCATCATCATTTCAGCCGAAAGACGTCCACTGCTGCGACATAGGCCTCCTCCAAGTGTCGTCACAACGGCCGGTCCTGTGCATCTGGTTTCCATCGGATTCCCGCGACACCCTAGGTCGTCGATCCATCTTGTGGGAGGCGTTTTAACTACCACTCCTGCACACTTTTGATTTTTAAGATATTCTTTCACCGTGGCCTTTAAACGTAAAGGCCAACTGAAGGAACACGGGTGTGTTTAGTCAGTAAGAGTCTGACACGCCCTCCCGCTGCAGAAGAAGTCATCTGACGATCTCCCCCCACCCCAAAATAAAATGGCAAGACATTCTTCCTACATACATACATATTATGTATGTGATACCCATGCCATTGTATTTCAATAGCTTCATACCTATTGCCTAAATCGTTGTAGCTAACTATTGCCACTAACCAGTTGCATCAGTGAGGCGCAGGCGCATTTACACAAGCGAGAAGTATTTTTCTTTCGGATCATCGCAACAATTGAACCGCAACGTCATCGGTCAGAATCATCTGACCCGAGACGAGACACTGCAATGTTTATGTTTATTGATTTTTAGTTTTACAGACTTCAGGCTAATTTTCTTCAGTTTATTAGACTAGAGAAAATGGATCTAGACCGATTGAGGTCTTTAAATAGAATTTCTGTTAGAGACTTGATCATCTCAGTTTTAATAGCATAAGTTAGGCTCATAGAGTGATTTGCAAACTAATTGTAGTCTGTAAACTTCTAGCCAACATAATGAAAAATAGTTATTAGCCATACTCAATGAGGTAAAATATAGAACCTCTCTGCCAAGCTACAACATTTAGTGGCGATACATCACTTGAAACGTGTGTAGAATGTTAGGATTAAGATTTACGTGAACAGCAGACTGTGTGTTTTAATTTCCAAGGCATTTTTAATGCACAAAAAGAAGGAAATTAACCAAATGAAGTGTAGGAACTGTAACAAATGAGCTAAAACTATTCTATCTTTGATCCCAATAAGATTATCAGTTTGATCTCGATATGATCAGTATCACGGCGATCAGTTCGATCTGCGTAGGCCACAATTATTCATTATCTATAAACCTGGGCATTAATAGCAAAGCAGCTCCCCGCCCACCCCGCAGGCCTCGGGGGATCATTATAATGTTAACAGTTATGGGCACGGACGTGGAAAATTATTCGCCGAGGTGCGCGCTTCCGTGCGTCTGCGCAAATAAGACGCGCAGAGAAGTACCATTCAAGATTCGTGCGTGACTGCGAAACTGAGTGGTGGGGAAACTTTAACTGGGGAATTTGTTGCGAGGTGTAGGAACGTTTCTTGGTTTGAATAGTAAGAAGTGGTAGTGGTGGAAATAGGTTTCCTGTTGTAGTTCTGTAATTTGGAATATGGTAACTCTCTGTAGTTTTTCTATTGAATTATATGAAAACGTCAACACATTTATAAAGATTTTACTCTTACTATCTAGTTCAGTATTTCTTTTCTTTTAATTAAACTAATGGACAAAAACCAGTGATCATTCTTATCTGTAGCAAAATAAAACATGGCCGCCAGATGAATTGACATCCTATCAGCGCTCGATGATATCAGGTTGTCAAAAAACCAAAATTTTTGGAATGCACCACGTGATATATGTCGGTAGCGCTAGTTAACCCTTATGGTTTTGACTTTTTTTTTTGATTTTTCAATTTTACTTACTATT
The DNA here is from genome assembly GCA_951329385.1 of Polia nebulosa. NCBI lineage: Eukaryota > Metazoa > Arthropoda > Insecta > Lepidoptera > Noctuidae > Polia > Polia nebulosa. The sequence continues at coordinate 2,192,170 of OX589588.1, read as the reverse complement.
TTCTAATAATTATATTAAAACATAACCTTATGGCCGTCTACTGTCTCATAAGATACAGGTATACCCTAGTTTAAGAGACAGGGTAACGAAAAATTGTCAACAGATGTACCATGTAGGTACTTACACCAACATGTTCTACCATAATTATAATGTTATTACATAACTTTGTATAACTTGCTTGTATAACTAGTTTAACATTGTTTTCACACCATCTGTACCTTCCTGATCAATAAACAATTATTTTTTTTTTTTTCTATCGCTTGTAGAATATAAAGTTTCTAGAAAAAAAAAAAAAAAAAGCCCTCTGAACTTGTAGGGCCTTTATTACAACAGTTAACTGTTCTAAATATATTTATGTAAATGGGTACCAGTTCTCTGTGACACGGAAGTGAGCCTTCTGCCACCTTGTGCACCGCGAAGCCTACTCGCGGAACACCGGCGCGGGCGCATCTCCGATGTGCTGCGATGATGAGAGATAGCGTGGGTCGCGTGCGCAGCGCGGCAGTGTCGCACAGACGACGCCGCGACGGGTCGTTGGCTTAGAGCAGTTTGTACAACGGAAGGGTAATTGCCCTTATTAAATAGTTCACTCATTGAATTGGTATTCTGATATTTTATGCCGAGATAGGAGCACAGAGAAGCACCCAGCTCGTACCTTCGGTGAGGCTTGTGTATACGTCACCGCTCAACGCCGCACCAGTGAGGCATGGCGAAAAAAAAATTATTATTAAAAATAATAATTATTAATATTAATTAAATTAAAAACGCAAAAAAAAAATATTATTAAAAATAATAATTATTATTATTAATATTAATTAAATTAAAAACGCAAAAAAAAAATAAACGCCGCGGTACTTGAGAGGTGAAGGGTCAAACGAAATGAAATGAAATAAAAAACTTTATTATTAGATTAATATCCAAATAGATACATACACATATCTGAACCGGTAAATCCACATCATATTTCGTTGATTTTGATAATTATTGAGGATCCTCTCACTGAGTTCTGAAGTCTTTGGTACCTATTTTTAGTAAGATTATAATCGAATGGTTCTAAAAGCAACATTTTAGCAAAACCATTGAGAAAATATAGCCAAATAATGAATCAGACTTATTTTGCAGACGACGAAATGATGAAAGTAGACCATTTTTTACTACCATAATTATTATCATGGTAGATTAACCCCAACCTCAAATACCTAGACCAAACTACGTATTTCCTCAAAAATTTTTCCTTTAAAGTTTTTACCGAAACATCGCAAAGAAAATTGTCTAATTAAAATAAGCAGTGGCAGCAAAAAGCCGGTATTGTCGCGGCAGACAGCGCGTCGCGTGCGCATGCGCCGGTCGAGTCGATGAACCATAGACTCAGTGGCCACTCCACAGTGGACGCATGGCCCATTCACCGCCAACGGCCACGAGGCAGTAGCGGCGCAGTAGTAATCAGCACTCGTAAAACAAAAGGTTGATGGACTGTGCATGGGTTATTTCTGGAGTATTGGTAGTTAGTTTTAATAGTGGTGATTAGTTTTAGTAAGTTGTTACTACTGGTAATTAGGTAGTTGTTATTATAATGGTTCAGGAAAGGAGCGAGTTAAGTAATTATCGAGGAAGTCCTAAATTTCAAAATATAATGCACTGTCAAATATGCCTCTTCTCATACGGAGAAATATCAAAGATATCGTGTATTAATTCTCAGATTGTGACATGTCTGCCTATGTTGCCCCGTATATTTCTATTAAACCACGCAATGGATTTTGATATGGTTTTCACCCATACACTAATTTTTTAAAACTTTTATGCAATAATGTTTAAAAACTAAGATAACGCAACAAAAATAAATGTTGGATAAGTTAAAACAAATATATTGGTCATTTCTGCTAACAAAAAGAGGAGTCATTTTTAAGGTATTTTTTTTGTTTATAAAACTATAAGTACTAAAGTTTTTTTACTATTGACAGTTGTCTATGACGGTCATTATTCGATATAATATCAAGCAATTGGTGAATATTTTAATTCACAGAAGTGACGAGGTTCTCTATTTGTGAGAGAAAAAAAGGCCAATTTCATATGTACTCGTAAGGACTCAATATTTTAAAATTATGAAAAAAAAATACATTATACAGAGGCTCGCCTCTCACAATGTGTCCTTTCATTTGATATGTCGCACGGCACAGTTTGAAAAAATTGTTTTTTAATTTTCCGATTTTCACCCCAAAGTGACCTTCATAAATTACAAATTAATTTATTTAGAGTACGCGTTCGTGTTTGAGTATCTCCGAAACCTCTGGGCCTAAAATATTGAAAAAAAAAAAAATACAGAAACTAGTTCTTTACTTATAAATTACTGGAAAACCTTTATAGAAAGAACGTTGTACGAAGAAGGTAAGTGTATGTGTTATAAATGCACTCGTGTAAAGCCGGGGTGCGTAGCTAATATAATTATTAATAACACCAAAATATTTATGGAGATTTCCCTTACAATCAAAGATTCATTTTTTTGTACGGGGTAGCCCGTTGAATTATTATTTTCTCAAGTTTTTTTGCAATTTTGAGGTCAGTGTGAAGTTGTATGTTGGTCAAAATATGATTCGCGGCCGTAGCAAGTACGTATTTATAGAGCTATAATCATAAAAATCATCAATAATCCCTAAGTTAGAATTGTTGTCGAATGTCATGATTTCATGAAATAGTCATTCCATACAGTAATATGAACTTATATTGTACTAGCGACCCGCCCCAGCTTCGCTCGGGTACAAATTATACATATAAACCTTCCTCTTCAATTACTCTATCTATTAAAAAAAACCGCATCAAAATCCGTTGCGTACTTTTAAAGATTTAAGCATACATAGGGATATAGGGACAGAGAAAGCGACTTTGTTTTATACTATGTAGTGATTGATGATTTTAATGATTATGCGATAATGTTATTTTAATTATTATTGAATTTCGCGGGTTAACCTGGAGCTTCCCCCTTAAGTAACCCGATGATCTATCATAGGTATAGGTTGTGCCTCCTTCAGAAGATTAAAATCAAATAAAACATCTTCTTTCCACTAATTCTAAATACAATCGCAATGAAGTGATCAGCAACTTCAATGTGTATACTATCTACTAAGAAACTGTTACCGGTGGTCGCGTGCCGCGCACCTGTTCCTCACATGTATGCGTAAGCGCAGTCCATCGTGCAGGTAACGCAGAAGTGTTACGTCAAGTTTTGAGTGGTTAGCTTTGAGAGTGGGAGGACCTGTGGGTGGGCGAAGACCAAAGAAAGGATGGATGGACTGCAAGTGATTAGAAAGGGGTGACCACTGAGATGTGTCCACCAAACCGCATTGGGCCCTCGAGGTGGATTACGGCCCGCACCCTCTCACAGAGAGGAGGCCTGTGCCCCAGCAGTGATGGGGACATTAAAAGGCTGATGATGATGACTGAGATGCCCACCTTGTGGGAGACCTTCCAACGCTGCATCTTCTGGTACGCGTTTGCTACTACGGAACTTTTCGTCCGCAGCGACCATCTGTTCTACCAGTTAAGTTTGGCGATTTTTCCTAGAGAAATATTGAAGAAGATGTTAGGCTGACCGTAAACAAATTGGGATAAGGGCAAGAAAATGATGACTCAATATCATGAAGACTACCTTTTTTTTTGAAGTGAAAACTTCTTTAGGCGCGTTGGGCAACTCGCGCTACACCGACCAGCTACGAGTGCTACGACGCGTCGTCCTAGCACTCGTAGCGAATTGAAGTGAAAACTTCTTTAGGCGCGATCACTTACGCGTGCGTTTTACTGTATCTGGGGCTTTATTAAGACACGTCGAGCTTTAGAAAGATTGAGGGACCAAGACGTCGCTGTATAAAGCTGAACTTAGCCCAGAACTTGAAATATAATATACCTACACAGCCACAATGTCTAGATGCAGGTACAAGATGCACCGGTGTGTAGCATCAAGTGATTAACATGGGAAACTTGAAACTAGATCATCTAATGAGGACTGATGGAATTTCCGTGTTAACTAGATAAAGTGTGGGAGACAGTGATTATTGTGTTAAAGGTTGGGGCGATAAGGCAAAGCTTTGAAGTAAATTTTAAGGTTGTAAGCTGCACACCAATCAACTAGACTCCTAGGAATTACTTCTTACTGATTGTCTATGATAATTATATAAAATTTTAGAAGTTAAATTTAACCCAATTCCCGATTTTTGATTGAACTGAAATTTTGTAAACATGTTTTTTTTTGTGGGGTTGGAAATCATCCAATGACATCTCCCGCTCTAGGGTGGAGCGGGAGGGCGTGTCAGACTCTTACTGACTATAACCCACCCCTGTTCCTTCCCTGCCCTGAGTGCCCAGGGGCGCGGTAACTCTGTTTCGAATTTATCCACAACCCCTGGGCAAAACATGTTTAGTTTGGATGGGCAAGCATGGTTCTAAGTCGGACTCCCAAAGATGGCGGACTAGTTATTTTGTATGCATTTCCATGATATGAGTATCAAATGAAAAATGCGAAAAATAAAATGACTTACTCTTAGCGTGTTATAAGTTTTTAGGGTTCTGTACCCGAAGTGTCCAAACGGAGCTAATGCTGTCACTCACGTGTCCGTCTGTCCGTCTGTCAGTCCGTCGTCTGTCACAAAAATTTTGTTCCGAAGATTTTTTTTAACTTCCCATTTATATGAACTTCAAATTTGGTAATAATTGTTATTATTACGTATATTTTACCAATAAATACCAAAATATTGATAAAATTGAGTTTTTCTTTCATATTTCCCTCATTTAATACGGAACCCAAAACGTGCGAAGTCCGCCACGCACTTGGCCGGTTTATTTTAAGCTATCTATAATATTGTTACATTCTAGTCGCTTAGCAATCTGTAGATTCAATCGGATAGGCCCGACAGCTCGTAACGTAAAATTGCTTAGAAAACGGTATTTTTTACGGCAGTTACGAACTCTGAAAGACCTGAAAAGATCCTAGTATCTAGCTAGATCACTATCGAAAAAGACTTCAATCATTCAGTCTACTTTTTTTTAGACTAAGTTTTCTTTGTAACCACAAAATTATTTTTTATTTCTTTTAGGTTTCACACAGTTGACTTCAAATTACTTAGCGGTTACAAACAGTATTAGTATTAAATAACTTTTTCTACCGATCAAGTAATGCAGTAACGGACCGTTAGTGGCAGCGGTACTGATCTGCTATCTGAGATCAGTAGTTACGTGTTCCTATTTCTAACGGCTGGTTAGTGTTATTTAGCGATCAATATGCTGCGGAGATGCTCACTTGGACTCAATCAAGTGTATCGTATTGCTTCACAATTATTATTATGTGATTCGTTCTTCTTTTGTACGGTGTTTTATTGGTGTTTTCAAGCGGTGAATGGTTTGATTGATCAAGAGAAATAGTTTTAAGTAGGTAGTCTTTATGGGGATGTAACATCTTTCCTCTCAATCTGTAGGAGGGATTTCGTGAAATGGGACGGAAGTGTGTGACACGAAGCCGGGGAAGCACACGCTATTTGATTTGATCAATGAGTGCGTGCTATTTGATTTGACCAATGAGCACGCGGTGGTAGAGTTGATCCATCAGATGGTAGAGAGCGCGCACAATAAGTCTGCATGCAGTCGAAATCGGAACTGTATAGTTTATTAACATATAGAAAGAAATATAAAATAAAATAAAAAATTTAATGATAGAATAGAATGGATGAATGAATGGATGAATTGATGGATTTTGTGGATAGACGATATTAGAAGATAATGGTGTTGATTCCGTTGTGCACAAACTAAACTTAATTTAGGTTATTACTATCTAAAATTATATATAAAAATTATATATATTAATATACTATTTATTACTATCGAAAAATAAAAAACTTTTTTACAAATAAATAGAACCGACTTCCAAAAAAAGTGCAAAATAACTTTTATTTCGGAAGTCGGTGTCAAAAAACACAGACACCAAACAGGAACACCGACTTCCGAAATTAAAGTTATTTTGCACTTTTTTTGGAAGTCGGTTCTATTTTTTTGTAAAAAAGTTTTTTTTTTGGAAGTCGGTTCTATTTTTTTGTAAAAAAGTTTTTTATTTTTCACTTTTTAGTTGTGGTTCCCCATTAAACTGTGTTAACAATTCATAGACATACGATAGCAGCAATCGTGGTTGATTTGCTGTCAATTTTTGAAGAGTTCCGTTGTCTGTCTCCGAAACCCATCATCAAATCTTTTTGAAAATTAAATGGGACCATTTCGGAATAAACCCCTTTCGAACAAAAAAAGAATTTTGCAAATCCGTCATGATATGACGGAGTTATGCCCGAACATACATAAAAAAAAAATACAAACATCCGAATAGATAACCTCCTCCTTTTTCGAAGTCGGTTAAAAAGATAAATATAAGCAACAATTAAGTTTATCATTTAGGTACTTTCATTAACAGTAAAGTCCAACGCTCTAGCCCTTTTTATTTATGCACACACAAAAACACTTAAAAGAGAAAAACAAACAAATACAGATAAATGAGCGCAAAGGTGCTGCTTAAAAGGTGTTGCTTTTTCCACTGACATCTCCTGATCCAGATGTCATTGGACAGGGCTTGTCTAACTAAATCCCACCCCTGTTCCTTCCTTGCCTGAGTACCCAGGGGAGTGGTAACTCTGAATGCTCTAGACCTAACTTGATGGTTCTATGTCTCCCTTTATAAATGTTGATACACTTTTCAGATCAACATTGACCGATTTTCGTCACAAATATTTTGAATAAAAAGGAAATCACCTGAATTTACCTTAAATTGACCTATTCTTTTGTTCTGTTTGTTTCTACTGCCGCTTCCCTGGTCGGTGCGACATTTGCATACGTATCTATGCATCTGAGCTGATTCGCACCGCGCCAATCAGAGCGTAGGCTCGCTCTCAAAACGCGCAGCTTTTCATTCGCAACCCGGTTGCTTTGCTACCGTACCGTTTTTTGGGTAAAAGTGAAATCTTTCCAAAGAATACTAGCTATCTGTATGGTGTTTTAAAAAAGTACAGATAGTAAATAACCTACTACGATTATCACTACATCTCTCCATATTATAAAACAAAGTCCCCCGCCGCGTCTGTACGCGCTGAACTCAAAAACTACTGAACGAATTTTCATGCGGTTTTCACCAGTAGACAGAGCGATTCATGAAGAGTGTTTAAGTGTATAATTTGTACCCAAGCGAAGCTAGGGTGGATCTTTAGTAATATTATAAAAAAACAAAGTCCTCCGCGGCGTCTGTCTGTCCGCGATAAACTCAAAAACTATTGAATTGATTGTCGTGCGGTTTCCACCAATAGAAAGAGTGATTCATAAGGAAGGTTCAGGTGTATATTTTTTACATGTGCAAGGCTGGGGTGGGTCCCTAGTTTATAAATAAAACTTACGTGAATGATTGCAAATTAAAGAGTCTCAAAATTTAGCTTGAGTTTACTTAAACGCTTTAGTTTTGGATCAGCGTCAAAGTGTGATAATATTTTCGATGATTACTTATTTTACGATAGCTACATCTCAAGGCTAGAATATTATTTGTCATGTATCAGTCACCACGTTTCACAAGACTTCTGACATCAATGCCAAAAGGGCTGACTTTTATGGCCACAAAAATGTTGATTTTTCTCTTAAAAAATGCTTGTGTGTATTGCATTGTTTATGATTATGAGTGAAGCTTTCACATAACTTAATATTTAAATTCTAACTTATTAACATCTCCCAAAACGTGCGAAGGGCCCGTTATCAATGACTGTGTTAGTATGTCTGTATGTCACAGGGCTGGGCCGGTTGCCGACTGGTGCTAATGGCGGGTCCCGAATGTTTACCAAATACCGGACGGCTAACACCTGAGTGATGGGGCAAACTGGTTTCGATGTTTTGGGTCAAATATTAGTAAAATAACCTACATGATTTGAGAAAGGTAGGTATTTGATCTGCATGGTCCACAACATCGTACACCATAAGTTAAGATAGGTACATCATAAGCTCAAGGTAAACCTGATAAACGGAGCTTACACTCTGTTATGGTATCTATGGTTGTCTACTTTTTTGGAAACCAATGAGAAATTACGAAACCCTTTTCCAGTTTTGGTGTTCAAAGATACCTAACTGATACTCGTAACATCTGCTTGCCAAAAGATTATTGCAAATGCATCAACACAACCTTGCAAATATGCAAAACTGTCACTTAGCGGGCGTGCAACGTCCCCAAAATACTTAATGACGAGTAAATCTGAAGGTTTCCTAACTGATTACCATACCGGCCCTGTGGCCTTGTGACACAGTACCGACAGGTTCTGTCTGTTTGTCGGTGTGTCTGTGTGCTCGTAGTGTTTGTCGTTAAACACCGTGTTTATTGATTTACACAATCGTTTGCCTTCAAGTGTTGTTTGTAGTCTCTCAGAAATTGAACGAAGACAAGAGATTTTATGAAGATACCATTATTTTTGCACAGACAGCACCATTAATTGATACCCCTGTGGCATCCTACTATATCCTACTAATATTATGCGAAAGTTTGTATGGACCTGGATGAAATTTGGCACAGAGATAGATTATAGTCTGGAATAGCAAATAGGCTATAATTTGTAGCAGGGGAAGAACTAATTTCACCCGGCCAAAGCCGCTGAAAGAAGCTCGATGAAAATAACTTAGAAAAGTTGATGACGGCTTTACCTACGTAGTTAAAAAACTCGACAAGGCAAGTATTTCTCAATCTAAAGCTCTGGGATCATTCATTTATTTCTATCGTGACAGTTATATTTCCGTCCGACATTCTAATTGTAGAATATTAATCAAAACAGAAGTTGTAGCATTAAATATTTATAGCAGCACCACGATTGCTTAATTCACATTTCCTATTGCTAATAAGCTTAATAAAATTATCCACTTCAATTTGTTTATTTCGTAATAAGTATATATTCAATTATTTCTCTCTGCACTAACAGTTTAAACCAACACGTGCATGGAGACAATAATTATATTATTATTAAAAAAATTAAAAGTCCGATAACTTAAAATAATAAAAATGTAACTACGAGTATATTAAAATTTAACAGAGTAGAAGAAGACATTACAATTGACAAATAAATTAAAATAACATTAGACATAATTATTATAAATTAATTTATATAACACAAACATTTGACTTCATGTCGCTGATACGATTAGGTACCGTACTTACAACACAATTACATTTATATCTCAAATAAAGAGCTAAATAAAAATCACCTGTTGAAAATTAATTCCAATTAAGTCAAATAGTTTTCCCTCAAAGAAAAGCCATTCAATAGAAAAGCTACGTCCGCCACAGATGTGAAAACAGAAAGCCTACACATCCTTGGACTCATAACGACAAAACTTAATTGTGAATAGACTTGTTTGGCAGATTCCCTGTTAGAAAAGTGAATGTGTCTGAGTTATCTACGGTCTTAACTTCTAAAGGGTCTATGGTTCCGGTGAATGTTGTTAAGTTGGCGTATTCATCAATGTTATTAGTTGTTCAGTTGGTACTTTCTTTCCTTTATTTCTCTCCGGAATAAGCAGAAATAGACACGCACACTTTGTGTTGCTTTTTGTTCTTCCCGGCAGTTGTGCGCTTTTTATTGGCTGCTTTGCTTTATTTCCTGTTTTAACTTTTTAAATATTTTTTGAAATTCTTAAGAATTAATTTTTTTTTTTCAAGATGAGACCCCGTGCCTCAGCTTTCTAACTAAAGGACTAACGTATGGCTTACACAACTGGCGCTTAATAAATTCCAGCTTCAAGACAATCAAATAAAAAGATAAACAACATAAATCTCCCAGCCCATCGACAACTCCGCTCAAAATCTAATCGACTCACAAATTACCAACCAAATTGAACCAATACAAAAAACTAACGACTAATAATTAACAAATTACTCAAAGCTAACTAGTCATTATCACGCACTACAGCCCACTCAACACCGAACTGCCGCTGGTGATCACAATACTGTTAATTAGTAATTAACGGAATGTCAAACATACACAACAGTTACAAATGATCTAACAATGAATTGGATCGAGGAGTATGCCTGTCAGGACGACTTAATGGTTGACGGACTGACGAGAACCACTCAGCGTATGTGAAAGGTGTTTTGACTGATATTTAGTTGTTCTGTTGAGCATAGCGATGGCAGTTCTATCCATAATTTATTTATTTACTAGTAACCGGCCCGGCTTTGCACGTGTACCAATTAAATATATACTTTAACATTTTCAAAAAATCCGACTTTAAAAAACATCTAATAAGTTCCAAACAAGTCACTTTTAAAGCAGTCTGAAAAACTTTGTGGCAGTTATTTTAGTTCAATTATTGATTTTATGCAACCAACTGCATCAGACTGCTTGAAAAGTGACTTGTTTGGAACTGTATTTTGTGTTTGTTTGTGTGTATTTTTTATTTTCTACACTTTAGTACCCCCTTAACCTAACCTAACCTAACCCCTTATTTTGATACCCCACTTAATATAGTTCGCCGACTTTAATTTTTTTCTTTTTTACAATATGGTATCTGGTTGTCGCCCTATTATATATTTTGATTACTGTCATGTCTTTAGTAGCACTCGCAAGATTAATACGAATCAATTGACGTAAGAATTATTTAAATCGGCCCACGCATTTGGTCTTTATAGTGCCACAAAGGAACAAACAAACATACATGTTATATACAAACATACATGATACATTGTGCTGATAAACACATTACCCTCCATGGCATCACGCAGTCGGGTAAAAACCGTCCTCGTTTATCACTCTTTATATTAGTGAAAACCTCACAAAAATTCGTAGCGTAGTTTAGAAGTTTGCGGAGCGAAGAAACAGACAGATGCGGAAAGCAACTCTGTTTTAAACCATGTAAAGATTTAGCAATTACTTGCTATACTTGCAAAAAAGCGAGCGCGGAGCTCGTGGCTAAAGTAATAACAGCCGCACGGGTTGATCGACGTTAAGCTATTGGTCCCGGCTGTCAATCTTTGACAGTCGTTACGGTATGTCAGAATTCTCATTTTTTGTTTACGTGACAAAAGAAAAAATACTGTCCAATATTTTTTGGTTATTTAACTGACGAACTAATTAGTTTTTTTTAGTAAAATACCCCATTCATCATCATTCTCTTGCCCTTATCCCAATTTTTTTGTGGTCGGCGCAACATGTCTTTTTCTTCCATACTCCTCTATTAGTCGTCATCTCTGTAGTCACCCCCTTTTTACCCATATCATCTTTCACACAGTCCAACCATCGGTTCCTTGGCCTTCCCCTACTCTTATAGCCATTCACATCCATACACAAGACTTTCCTTACGATATTTTCTTCATTCCTCCGCATCACATGCCCATACCACGACCACCGATTTCCACACAACTTTTCAGTCAGCGGTGCCACTTTCAGACTTCCTCTTATATACTCATTCCTAATTCTATCCATGCGCGTAACACCACACATCGCTCTTAGCATTCTCATCTCAGCTGCATGCAATTGTTTTTCATTCATCCCTTTTGTGGCCCAACATTCTGAATCATACAAGACAGCAGATCTGACCATTGTTTTATCAATTTTCCCCTTAAGTTTAAGGGGAATGCGGGAGTCACAGATAGTCCCGGTGACCTGCCGCCATTTTATCACACCAGCTATAATCAAAATTGTTGGTAACTATGAATATCCACTTATTGTCTATTACGTTTTGCCTTGGTTCAATGTCTACAATTCGATAAAAGGTCGCCAGTTTTGTTCACATTTTGGCGGTCAAGTAACATTATTTGTATTACATCATACTTACATGATTTCGACATGTTCATGACAAATATTTAGGGGCAAGATAAAATATTTGCACACAGAATATTTTGGAGCCTCACAGATATTTGTATGTGTAAACATCATAGTTTTCGAATGGGAACGGATAACAATGTTTTTGGAGTGACTTTTTATCCAGTTTTTCTAAATCAAAGATAAATATTACACATTCGATTGGAATGGTTTTGAATTATACATGTTTAAATAGTTATAATAATATCTATAGTATTATATTAAAAATAAGTATACTTTAGTACTTCGGTATTTAGTTTTTGAATTATTGTGATAATTACGTTTTTTTTATATATTTTTTTACGTTATTTCCAACTAATTAACGATTTATCTGTCATTAATCTCTTCACCACCCTTGGTTGACTAATAGAGAATGCACAAGGCATGAAGTCCGTTTTTGTACCTTTGTATATGAAGGATGGATGGATTGTGTGAGGAGTGATATGATAGAAAAGGGAGTTAGTGATAGCGTGACGGCTGACAGGACAATATGGAAGAAAAAAACGTGTTGCACTGACCTCAAGTAACATGAGATAAGGGCAGGAAGATGATGATGATATGAAGTCTAAATCACTACATATTATAAAACAAAGTCTCCCGACGTGTCTGTTTGTATGTTCGCGATAAACTCAAAAACTCCGGAACGGATTTTCATGCGGTTTTCACCAATATAAAGAGTGATTCATGAGGAAGGTTCAGGTGTGTAATTTGTAGCCGTGCGAAGCTGCGGCGGGTCGCTAGTAAAACCAAAAACATACAAATCTGCCCGCGGCTTTTCCCAACTATCTTGGGGTCGGCTTCCAGTCTAACCGGTTGCAGCTGAATACCAGTACTTTACATAAAACGACTGCCTATCTGACCTCCACAACCCAGTTACTGGGTAATACGAGACCCCTTAATAAGACTGGTTGTCAGACTTTCGGGCTTGTGATGACCCGTAACAAATGTCAAAGATCAACGATTGACAGCCGTGACCAACGGCTTAACGTGCTTTCTGAGGCACGGAGGAGTCTCGGTATATAAAGATGGTCACCCATCCATGGACCAACCCCGGCAAGGGTAGCTTAACCTGTTGGATCGACCCGTGCGGCTGTTATTACTTTAGCCACGAGCTCCTCTAGCTAGTAAATACTGTGACGATTGTAGACACAGCCTAAACTCAGCGGGTCTGTACCGGCCTTCAGCTGGCTGTTAAGATTATTGAAGAGCTGTTTGAATATTGAATGTGTAGGCATCACATTTGTTTTAGGGATGAGTTCTGCGGTCCTGACCGAATTAGGCACATGTATTTTTCTGTGATTACCAATATAGTTCTGAGTGCTTCATCATTTCTTTTATAACACTGCACAAGTTAACCAGCCACTCTCATACACCGCACTCTCGCGTTGCCAGCGAGTGAGACCTCTACCCTGAACTTACTAGAACGTTCCAGGATCCCTGCAGGCCGTACTGGTGCCTTGGGGTTCTTTAATACATAGATCGTTTTTAATGCTATGCTTAAACATCAGGTTACGTACCTAAAATGTACTAGATAACATAATGTGACTATTATTTGTGTAACATCTTCACTACATAGTATAAAACAAAGTCGCTTTCTCTGTCCCTATATCCCTATGTATGCTTAAATCTTTAAAATTACGCAACGGATTTTGATGCGGTTTTTTTTAATAGATAGAGTGATTGAAGAGGAAGGTTTATATGTATAATTTGTACCTGAGCGAAGCTGGGGCGGGTCGCTAGTTAAATATAATATGAGTATCGTAACCTTGTTGGTAATTATGATGATGATGACTGAAGGACTTAATTCTAAGAAAGCAATTCGTCTGTGATTTACAGTGTCTTCCTCGGGGGTTCTAGTTATGTAGAGTTTTTTCTTGTTTGTCATTACTTTTATCTAACATGACAGAAGTATGTTTTGTTTTCTTACTTAATGAAAATCATCGAGTGTAATCAGAGATAGTTAAATTTAAGTTAGTAAGATGTCTATGAATAGGGGCAGTGCCTAGCCGGGGGATCGTGATTAAATGCACAAGCACCCCAGCACCCCGGCCAAAGGTAGCGGCAGAACACCGTATGGTTTTAGTCAGTAAGAGTCTGACAGACCCCTCCGTCGCCTTCAGGGTGGAGGACCTCTATAATGAAAAAAAAGAGCGAACCTTACAGTAGTCGCATATTATGATATATGACATACTGACATCTCACCTTGGTAATAAGCAACATTAACATTCTATCCTGAAAAATAAAATTAAAAGGTTGAGTTCCAATTTCGACCGCGCGCAGCCTCGTGCGCGCGCTATACCATCTAACGGGCAAATCTACCACCACGCGCGCTCATTGGACAAATCAAATAGCGCACTTGCTCGGCTTCCTGTTACACACTTCCGTCCCATTTCACGAAATCACTCCCACAGATTGCAGGAAAACGAGAGGAAAGATGTTACACATAAAAAAAATTAAGTAGGAAGATGTTACACATAAAAATGGTTAAGTAGGTACTTTGACCTTTCTAACCAATATTACTTAGAATTAGATACAATGCCAGTAAATTATACTCTTTCCAGAAATATATTTTTATAGGCTATTCTTTCTCTAATTGCAACGGGCACAGCTTACAACAGCGGCTCCGTCAAAAACCCTAACTATGTCGTGCGCCCGCGCCTGCGGCTACCTCAGAGGAATGTAACATTTGGTTCGCGTGACAGGACTTGTGGCTGTAGGCCTGTTGCTGCTACCCTTTGGGGGATTTTTGGTGATTATGTTTAGATTTTGGACATGCGAGTTTTTTTTGGCGTTTCTCCAGACCTATCATGAGAACGTTTGGATAGCCGTTACCGAATCTCACTTGGACGGCTGAACAGATTTAGATGACATTGAACAGAGGTAGGATGTGTCCCGAAATATTATCTTAAATAAATAGAATGTCTTGAAATGTAATTGCATTTTTAAAAAATATTATTATAGTTAGATTCAAAGTTAATGACGTGTGTGAAGTTCGCGTTTAGCTGCGCAGTACCCCGCCCCTCAACCTCGCTGTCACATGAATTTGCAGCGACCCGCGGAGTGTTCCGATTCGCCATATTATTATGCTTTAATTCTAACTGTACTAACGGCATTTACAAACATAACAGTTGTTGACGGGCACATTATTATGCCACGACTGATTACTTCACAGTTACAGAACAATTACGGGTCTATTATGTTTTGTAATTAAAAACTTCATTACTTTATTTACGTATAATTACTCACTGTAATTAGATGACGGACCACCCACCTGCAACAAAACAATACACTAATTAATCTTTGCTTTTCTAAAAATAGATGATGTGTAATTATTTTGACAAGTCAATGTCATAAGACTTGTAAGTTTCGACATTCATACTAAAAGGAGATTAAATATAATTATGTTAAAAACATTAACATGTTGTGATTTATTTCAACTTATAGTTCTCTACCTCAAAAAAACACGCGTTACTATGAATGCAGAAACTTCAGTAATTAAAATACAAATCAATAAACCTGGTTGCAAATAAAATAGCTGAGAAAAAATACATAATTTTTCTTTTTGATGAAAATAATTCTATCGTTTTGAATAGATTTTTTCGAGAAAAATAACGAGTATTTTTCGTCAAATCATAATTTTTGGTGTAATCTTTATTTTAATTTTAATTATGGCTTATGGGCTTGTTTAAGTCACCGTACAATATTGGAAACACAATTAGTTCATGAAAAATCACGTAAATTTGTAAACTTTTTATTTACAAAAAAACTCCAATACATTGTGAATGATCGAATTTGGATGAGATTTATTGTTTTTGAAATAATTTGTTCTATACAGAGTTGACAATCCGCACGATTTATTAAAATTTAACCGTGTTTGCTATTATTCGGTGACATACATAACAATTTAAGGGATGGAGTATGCGTATTTCAGTATAGAACCAAAATTCCATATATAAAACGTACAATTAAATAATCTGTTGGATAATATTATTTAAATAGGGCAAAACCGAAATTTAACACATAATTTGTTAGCCAAGCCATAGATAAATACGCCTATTTAAGTCACATTCCCGAATTCAGACCACGCAGCATTAGGTTTAGTCGTATTTCCTCAGTTTACCTGCTAAAGTGACCGTGACATATAGCTAAGCAGCATTTAACAGGTACTAGGAAGTCATTCCGTCATTGTGTACTAATCAGCCGAGCTGTGATCTATTAGATTACATGCCAGTGCCGGCAACAATGTTTATCTGCTTCAGAGGCGAGGAACGTAGGTATTTAATTTAATTTATTAATTATTTCATACGCATTTGAACATATTGTATTATTATCAGTTAGTACCTATTAACCCATCGCGCGTCTAGTTAGCAGACACAATAGATTTTAAATTGTTCACGTACGGCCCATAAATTTTCTCATAATTTTTTTATGTACCTATTAGTTTATTTATGTAGTTTATGTAAAAATGTATAGGTAATGCCAAATATTACAATTATTTATTAGTGATAGCGTATTTTGCTGAGCTTGAATTTGCTGAGAATCAAGAATATTATTAAATTAATATTTGATTAAGTGTTTTAACAGCGATTGATTTAGAAAAACTGTTGTATCTCAACTCTTATCCTCCTATCTTCTCTATGGTAAAAGAGGACCATTTCGTTTTCTAAAATAAAAGTTTGCAACGTAAATACGAGTAGTATTCACATAACAGCGATCGCAAACTAATTTCAATCTGCCTAGCCTTTTCCCAACTATCCTGGGGTCGGCTTCAAGTCTAACAGGATGCAGCTGAATACCAATATTTTACATGGAGCGACTGCCTATCTGACCTCCACAACCCAGTTACTGGGTAATAAGATACCCCTTGGTAAGACTGGTTGTCAGACTTTAGGGCTTCTGACGACCCGTAACGACTGTCAAAGATCCACGATTGACAGCCGGGACCATCGGAGTTTCCGAGGCACGGAGGAGTCTCGATATGTAAAGATGGTCCATGGACCAACCCCGGCAAGCGTAGCTTAATCTGATGAAACGACTCGTGCGGCTGTTATTACTATAAATAATGGCAATGCAAAAAATTTATAACTTATCCAAGTAACTATCTGGGAAAATACAAATACAATCAAAAAAAACGATATCTCCATTAAAACAACTTTCATTCCCACATAACTCTCAAACGAATCCCACACATAACATTTGCGAGTAACTATATCGATCAGCGTAGCAGCCATCAATATCGCCCAATTACATTGAAACTTAGCCGAGTCGTAGATAAGGCTGTGTCCAACCGGGGTCAGTAATAGATCAGTGGGCGAGCCAGTACCGGCGCGATGTGGGAACCGCGACAAGTGCGCGTGAGTCGGACGGCCTTGCGCCTGCGGAGCGCGGACACGCCCTCCTCTCTAGTGCTGGCAGTTGTGAGGTTGATGATTAGTAATGTTGGACAGGTCATATGATGAGAAGTTGACAAATAAAAATGGGCTTAGGACCTGACTAAATGGTGCCCGAGACAAAATAAAAGAAGGAGAGGGAGGCAACGTCTCAGATGGGAGGACGACTTTCGGAGATTGGTTGATGTTACTTAGACAAGGATGACACACAACCGAAAAGTGTGGCAAGCTCTAGGGAAGGCCTACCAGACAATCTATATGTATATACCGCTGTCAAACTGCCAATAGCATATAAACGTAGTAAATATTAGTAACTAAGGCATGTTTTGTTAGATTTTTAAATAAAGGCTATTATAAGAAAATTGATCAAGATTTTGCGTACATCGGGAAATCTTCAGTGGACACTTCGTCTGGTATACTGAAGGGCAGACCATATGGCGGAGTGGCTCTTCTGTGGCGCAAAAGTGTGTTTCAATCGGTTTCGGTCGTTGACTGTGAGAGTGAGCGTATAGTGGCCGTTAAGGTAGTGTTTGATGATCGCGAGTTATTGGTGATGTCGGTATATATGCCAACGGATAGTCTTGACAATTTTGACAGTTTTGTGACGTGCCTTGGCGAGATTAGTGCTATTATAGAGACAAGTGGTACTGACACAGTGTATATCCTAGGGGATTTCAACGCTAATCCAGGCACCTTATTTGGCAATGAGCTTTTGAAGTTCTGTGCTGAGCAACGGTGGACGTGTGCAGACATAGAATGGTTGGGGCTAGATTCAGGTACATATACATTCCTTAGTAATGCTTACGGGACTACGTCATGGTTGGATCATGTCATCATTACCGAAGTCGCAAAAGAAACTGTTCTGGGCACAAGTATACGATATGAGGTGTCATGTTCTGATCATTTCGCTGTCGAACTGTTATGTGACCTTAATATTTTGGTACCAAAAGTACGGATGAGAGGCTCATTGCCGGATGGGGCTATATGGGGCGAAAGAAATAAAGAGCAGCTCAATAAATATTTGTACATTTGCTCAACTAAGCTGCGTGATATCAACTTTCCTTGTAAATTACATAACTGCGCAGATGTAATGTGTAATAATATAGACCACAGACAAGTAATAGATAAACTGTATCATAATATAGTGAATGTGCTTAGGGACGCTGCGGGGGCGTGTTCTAAAAGTAGAACAATAAAAAATAAAAACAAAAGGGGTGTGACAGGCTGGAACAAGCATTGCAAAAAGGCATATGGGGAGGCTAGGCTTCGGTTTCATGAGTGGGTCGCCCAGGGCAAAAATACGTCCGGTCAGACCTATGACCAAATGCGAAGCTCACGAAGTTGGTTTAAACATCAGCTCAAGTGGTGTAGAGACAATGAAACTCAGATAAAGATGGACAATCTTGCATTACAGCACACCACTAAGAACTTTAGTAAGTTTTGGAAGGAGACCAACAAATTGAATCCGAGGCCGAGTGTTCCAGTTAGTGTAGAGGGGGTTAGTGACTCCGATCATATTGCCAACTTATTCAAGGAGCATTTTAGGATACTTTCTCCACTGGTACCCGCGACGACCACTACAGAGGCGGGAGGTACTAGTCTAGCGAAACTGCTTGTTCGGATCACTGCGAAACAGGTTGCCAGGGTGATCAGAGACATGAAGCGAGGAAAATCCCCAGGCCATGACTCGCTCAGCATAGAACACTTGCAGCATGCGGGTGTTCATCTGCCGAGGGTGCTCGCTATGTTGTTCACATTCTGCATAAGGCATTCATACCTCCCTGAGGCAATGATGAGAACTATAGTTGTCCCCATAGTAAAGAGCAAGACAGGAGACGTCTCTAAATTAAGTAACTATAGGCCTATATCACTTGCGACAATCATTGCTAAAGTGTTGGACGGTGTTATTGACATTCAGTTGAGACAACATCTACAGCTTCATGATGCACAGTTTGGCTTTCGCCCTGGTTTGTCAACAGAAATGGCTATACTGAATCTTAAGCATACCGTCCG
Organism: Polia nebulosa; assembly: GCA_951329385.1. Classification (NCBI taxonomy): domain Eukaryota; kingdom Metazoa; phylum Arthropoda; class Insecta; order Lepidoptera; family Noctuidae; genus Polia; species Polia nebulosa. Next base: position 2,172,924 of record OX589588.1, on the reverse strand, counting down.
ATACTACACTGACAGGAGCACACCTGTCTATGCCTGTTTCTTAGACTTATCGAAAGCATTTGATCTTGTGGCATACGACAGGTTGTGGCAAAAGTTGTCGGGTGATACGGATCTACCTACTGAGTACATAAGTCTCCTAAAGTATTGGTATGGCAACCAAAGCAATTTTGTGCGGTGGTCGGGGTCGCTATCGGTTGAGTACGGGTTGGAATGTGGTTTAAGGCAGGGTGGGCTAACCTCGCCCACTCTCTTCAACTTGTATATTGACCGTCTGATCCGTGAACTCAGTAGCGCCGGTGTGGGCTGTTCGATTGATGGTGTTATTGTCAACAACATCAGTTACGCGGACGATATGGTGCTGCTGAGTCCATCGATCAGTGCCCTTCGAAAACTGCTTTCGATCTGCGAGCGTTATGCGGGGGCCCATGGGCTCAGATATAACGCCATTAAAAGCGAGCTCATGGTGTTTAAGGCGGGGTCTAAAACCTATGACACTGTCCCACAGGTCATGCTGAATGGCAGTGTCCTTAAAAGAGTCTCGCAGTTCAAGTATCTGGGCCACTGGGTCACCGAGACGCTTGTAGATGATATTGATATAGATAGGGAGCGCAGGGCTTTATCTGTTAGAGCTAATATGCTGGCTCATAGGTTCGCGCGCTGTACTGCGGAAGTAAAAGCTACTTTGTTTAGGGCATTTTGCCAATCGTTTTACACGTGCAGCCTATGGGTCAAGCATACGAAAAAATCGTACGACACCTTGCGTGTTCTCTATAATAATGCCTTCAGGGCGCTGATGAGGCTGCCTCGCTACTGTAGCGCGTCGGGTATGTTTGCGGAAGCAAACATAGATGGATTTGCGGCGATTATTCGCAAGAGAGTTGTGTCCCTGATGCGCCGCATACGGGGCAGTTCCAACAGCTACGTTCGGTTGTTCGCATGGAGGATGGATCTGGATCTGGATTGCCCAATAATGCGGTACTGGACCAGGCTGCATGTTGAGCACTCCGGATCCAAACCTAAATTTAGACTAAGGTGAAATAATGTATTTAATTTAATAATGTAAAATAGTAATGTACTCGTATATGTTTCTAATGACGACCTATGAGATGAACTATGAAATGTTTTTGTGTTGTTTTTGTTTATGTAATTGTAATCCAATCTAATATTTTTAATTTCACATGTATGCATAATATGGACTAGTTCTGAATTAAATAAATTTATTATATTATATTATTATTATTATTAAAATTAAGGAGGATGTCATCAGGATGTACAACAGTGTTGTTAAAATGGCCGCACACCCCGCTAGTGTTAGGAGATTGTGTGGTAGACGGTGAGAATTGTCGAAGTTGGAACTTGATAATATCCACATTTAACTCCGAAAATGGTGGTTAGTGTTGAGGAGGTGGTCATTTTAGCATGATGGATAAGTGCTGTGTTAAGAATGGTTTCAGTGGGGTGTCTCATGGGTAACTGAATCAAAGGTGTGAAGATCTTTGGCCAAATTTAGAAAATATTTAGAAGTGCAGCTCTGAAGTTAAAGATATAGGTTTAACTTCAGAGCTAAGCAGATACTAAGTCGATCTTAAAGACACGTGATATAACTTGATTACATTTGCAAGTTCAAGCTATAAGAAATGCTTGTCCCTAAGGGTTAAAGTTTTCCCATTAAGGGGTGGGCCTGTAACTCTGGCGGTAAATGAAGTGATCCAGAGATAATCCGGCGAAACCATAGCTACTTTTCAGAATAAATGGATCGCCATTAATTAACTAAAAGACACGCAGTCTTCTAATTCTCTACTAATATTATGCTCGGCTATAATCTCTGACCTAGCACGTCATAACACTATGACGTGCTAGGTGATGGAGTCAATAAACTTGCCCCCGTGCCTACCTACTAAGTGGACAGGCGTGAAGGTCAAACGGGGCTGAAAGTGAACTGTAGTAGCATCGGTAGGTAATGAATGAAAAGAAGAGGTTTTAGGTATGCTAGGTTTATTGACTTTTATAATTATGATAGCCTGGGTATATGGAATCGTTTATGCAAATATTTGTCTGTACAGAGGAGTATGTACTCGTACCTAAAGATCGTAGCAGATGGCGTTCTTTAGCTTTTCCCCCGCATGACAAAAAGGTCCGAGGTTATATGTGTGTACGAATATGTATATGCAAATAAATTATCTTTTATCTGTCTCCCGTTGCATTTTAGAATGAATTTTGTTTAAGTCCTGTGTCTTGTATTGTGAACGGATCGCAATAAGTTCATTCTAGAGTATACAGACGTCGTTGTTATGTTTCATGCATGACTTCCACTAGTAAGGTACATAACTTTTATTTTAAGTCGAAAATATCAAAACTGAGAAATACTCAGAGATAGGGAAAATGTAATTAGAAATAGTTGGCCATAATTCGCTGTGCACATCATGTGTACCGAAGCTAAGTTATGCTGATTCGAAAAACATAAATCTATACTTTTTCCAACTTCGAGAAATCTCAACTGTTTCTATCCGGTATTATTATAACTCCTGTGCACTAAAATAACAAGCTTGTTACTCTTAATGCCAACTATAATGAAAAGCAGCACTTGATTCAAATAGCCACAATTGGGCCCGTCGGCTACCTAATATAAATAATTAGAAGTAAATAATATGCTTTACAAATGGCCGAAAGGCGAGCAGTTGCCGCGCCCAACAACAGTGGGTAAGCAGGTTCTATGCTTGAGCAATGCTTTGACGCCAGTGATGATTTAGTACGGGAACTCGTGAACTTTAACTCAAAATTCTTGGGCGTTATAAATTGAATATGTAGTACTTGTCATATCATGATAACTTCGGTTTTGTTACAAGCCTTACTTTAACTTGCAATTTGATTGTTTGAGTCAAATCTTGCAAGCTGAATTATAACCACTACACATCATATCCTACATGTTGGTTCAATTTCGATGACAATGAATTTTTATGGTAAGCATGACCTGAATCCACATATAGAAACTCTTCAATGGTCATCAGAAATGAAACAAAAAAAGCTTGTTTTAAAAAATGTTTTTTTTTACTGTTAACTTATATTATTTAACAATGTAATAAAACTATCGAATCTGATAAAAACACACAAAAGCTTAAATTGCGGTTCAATCGGTTTTGTAATGTCTTAACTATGGAGTTTTATCGTTTTAACAGAGGTTTGAACTGTGAAGGTTAAATTGTGAGCAGTTTAACTTGATATGCAATGGGAAGTACATCGTAAAATGTTGTTCTGATGAAGTTGTTATGTTGCTCAAGAAGTGCCTTCACTACATTTTTTTAAATCATATATAGGTACGTGTTTGACCGCTGTCTTACCTGATGATAAGCGATGATATGGTCGAAGATGGAGCACGCTTGCCTAGAAGTAACCTATTCACTTTTGACTTTAAGACTACCAAGTTGGAAAACATTAATTATAAGGTAGGTACCATCCCACTGCTGGCCAAAATCTGTCTCTGTATGACTTTCAACTGTTTTACTGCCCATGACGGGCTAGTTTGGAGAATTTTATTTATTTATTACACCAGAAAAAAACATATTTTCACAATTTGTCTATAAGCTGCTTAGAAATACTCTTAATAATCACTTATGTGTTTTTAAATAGAGGGAACTGCTGCCGAACTAGGACTGGGGCCTGTACTTCGGCATGCAGCGCCTAAAGCCCTGGAGCTGGGTCTGCAAATACGAGCTCACGAACAAATTGAAACAATGTTTACGAGTTGGTATATTGAAATATTTTCCTTATTATTTCACATTTTCACTCAAACTTATGCCACGGTCAGCGATTAACAAAGATCTGTGATATCAAACGTCTGATTGTGTACATTTGCATTAAAGACAACAAAAACAATATAACAGGACTCATCAAATCGTTAAATTCACTCAAAGCGCGGGCTGATGATAACATTGTATACAAAGCAGCAGAAGTTAATTCTACTGTGTGCAAATATAAAAACAATGATAGTAGGTACTACGCAACTTCCGTTGATGCTACCTCATGAGGTGATGTTCAAACTACGTGGTGTAATAAGAGATGGGCTTGTATTCAAATGCTGTAGTTAATTTAAATTACAATTTGAAAATGACATGGAGAAGAAATACTTAAGCACTGAACAAATTGCTGAAGAGATGGCTTCATCATCTAAAAGTAAAATGAGTTTGATTTGAGGAAAAGCTACATCAACTACTATTTAGATGAATGAAGGCAGCACTGCAGGTATATTTGCCAACTCAGTTGACATCAATTTGATAGGCACTATGCAGTACATTGCTGCTTTGACGTTTAAGAATATAAAAATGTTCTATTATATAATCGATGTCAACCGAGCAAAGCAGCAATGTACTGCAAAATGCCTTTTTTTTTTGGGACAAGTCCGCCAAACTATTCCCAAACCACTGTAACTTCTGTGAGCCAGAATCAACAGTGACGACCATCAGAAAAAACGCCGAGGCAATGAAGCTCGACGAGTCCCAGAGAAACGATTAAACTGTCTTGGGTCCCACAACAAAATTAATCAGAAAAGACAGCGGAGGAGTAAGAAAAACATACTTTCCACTTCCCTCCTAATCAAGCGGGAGACAGAACAAAACTAGGCCATTAGGCACAAAGGGGGTTTTTACAACTGGGCTAAGCCCAGTTGCCAAGTACCAATGGTTAAAAACACTAATATTAATGGGTCCTAAAATTGTGAGCTGTTACACTTGATTCCAATAATAGGTATGGCAAAAACACTTGAACGCACGGAAATTCGTTCTAGTTTCCACAAGGTCCGTATAATAGACAACTCCAGACGTAGGCTGAATACTATCCAACATAATTTGACCAGCTTGCTTTTGACCAGCTTGTAACTGCTTGCAAAATAATAAACGGAAGCATCGACTCTCCTTGTCTACATGCGGCGCTGTGTAACATTTTTGTTCCTGACAACTATTGCCGAGCGAGACGGCATAAATTATTTATGGTGCCACGTTGCCGCACGGATGCACGAAGTATGTCACCCATTCCGCGAATGCTAAATGCACTCAATGCTCTCCTAGAGTCCAGTCCTGGATTAGATCTGTTCGCTGATGAATGGAAAAAGATATTGTCTGAATGTCTGACGATTTGCGAGAAGACTGAGTGAAAGGCACTGAATTAAGTATGCATAATTTTGTGTAATTGTAATATTTTTTATTTTATTCTTAATGTGTTTTATACAATTTGTATTTTGGTTTTAATTTGTAATGCGTATGATCAGTGTAATTGGCATTTTGTCGTTCTGGTTAAATAAATAAATAATATTGCGTTCAGTTTGCCAAAGAGTACTACTACTACTACTGCAAAGTGCCTATCAAATTAATGTCAACTGAGTTAGCGAATACTCTGGACCGGTGTTATTCATGAGGGAATCCAAGTTCAAAGAAAAGAAAGACCCCCCCCTCTTTCGGGTGATGATGCTGATGAAGGATAATTTTGTGTCGAAGATGATGCTTTGAAAGTTACCTACCTACGTTCTCACTTGATCTATGCAACAAAAAGGCCACTCAAAACCATGTCACCTTAGAACAGGTAACCTTGAAAACCAAATTGGACAGCTTGAAACCCCGAACAAAGCTCCAATTAATTTCGCAACGGTGTGAACTGTAACCTACCTATTGTAAGATGCAAAGGTCGCGACGTGTGCAGCCTGCTAGCTAATGTACTGCGCGCGCGCAGGTGCCGATCTGATCGTGAGATATGGCATGGGATATCGCTGACTGGTTGTGTTGCTGTGGTAGTTATGTTGTGTAATAACTGGGTATTTAAGTTATTAATAATACACTCTTAGTAAATAGTTATTAATAATATACTCGAGTACTATGTGCATACGAGTAACACACAATTTAGACCAATCTCTGCATTAGTTAAGGTTGGTTCAGATCAAATGAGCGATTGCAGTTCCTTTTTTTACTCTAGTAAATTCTTTTTAACCGACTTCTAAAAACAGGAGGTTCTCAATTCGTCTGTATGTTTTTTTTTTGTATGTTTGTTACGCGATTTCTCCGCCACTTGTGAATAAGATTTTGATGATTCTTTTCTTGTTTGGTAGGTCATACTTCAGAGGTGGTCCCGTGGTTCAGTGGTGGACTTCTAAAAATTGCAAAATAACTTTAATTTTGGAAGTCGTTTGCAAATAACGAAGAAACAAAATAAAAACACCGACTTCCGAAATTAAAGTTAAAAGTTATTTCTTGTAAAAGTTTTTTTTTAGGTCTGAATACAAAAACAGAACCCTTATTAGATCACTTGCGTGTCTGGCTGTTTATTTTGAAATAGATAGATAAGCATTATTCGTTGGATTTTCCACACTGATGTCTGAAATATTATGATGAAAATAATACTCTGGTTCTGTTTGGCTCTAATGCAGTTTTAGTGAGTTTAGGCGACTGCTGTAAGCTTGTAACTGTCACTATCACTGTCTGCTCAACGTGAATCCGAATTAAACCCAAGACGAGATTAAAAAATATATTTCGATAGTACAGTAGTCTCATTATTCCGGCACTTCAATACTTCGGCACATCCATTAGTCCGGCACCCATTAGTCCCGCTCCACCCAGAGCGGGAGAAATCTTTGGATGATTTCCCACCCCCGCAAAAAAAAAACCCTTAGTTCGGGCCAATTCCACCGCTTCCTATTTGGCAACTTATTAAGTTAATTGGTTCTAAATAATTGGTTTATTTTAAATATTGAACTTTTCTACAGGTATAATCTGGTAATCCGGACATACCAATAATCCGGCGTTCCCCGTTTTTAGAGTTCCGTACCCGAAGGGTCATCTCGCGGCTCGGCGGACAGAGCTCCGGCAGGATCTCATGGCGACATGGAGAGAGCGACTGTCGCAACCCAGCGCTGGGCACACCACCATAGCGGCGGTAGTGCCCCTCTTTGAGGAGTGGCTGGAGAGGCGCCACGGCGTCCTCACCTTCCGCCTGACGCAGGTCCTCACCGGACACGGAAGCTTCAGGAGGTTCCTGTGTAGGATAAGGCGGAGGGAAACGCCCGGGTGTCCCCACTGTGAGGATCCCCCAGAGGATACGGTGGAGCACACGGTGGAGATCTGCCCTGCCTGGGCGGAGCCCCGCCGTGTCCTCGTGGAGGCGATCGGCGGCAGCGACCTCTCGCGCCCGGCCCTGGTCCAGGCCATGGTACGGAGCGAGAGGGAATTGGAAGCAGTCTCCTCCTTCTGCGAAGCAGTAATGCTCGCGAAAGAGGAGGCGGAACGGGTGAGGGAAAGGCTGCAACAACAGACTCGCCCTCACGCCCTCAGCAGCAGCCGCCGCAAGAGACGCCCTGGGCGGAGGACGCCGCAAGACGATCTCCGGCCACCGTAGACCCAGGCCTGCAGACGGCGAGTAGTGGGTAGCTCGCCGTCCGATTAGCACCAGGCCCGAGAGTCGACGGCGCGTAGTGTTCCACGCGCGCCTCAAAGAGTTGTCAGCAAACAGGACGGGGCCCGTCATGGCCGATGCCTGCCCGGAGGTTGAGGATAAATTCGAAAGAGTTACCTCGCCCCTGGGCATTCAGGGCAGGAAGGAACAGGGGTGGGTTTTAGTCAGTAAGAGTCTAACACGCCTTTCCGCTCAACCCTAGAGCGGGAGAAGTCATTGGATGATTTCAAACACCCCAAAAAAAAAAAAAAAAGGGTTCACACGTAACCCTATTGCTGTCACTCACGACTCCGTCTGTCCCGTTTTCTGTCACACAGGTTTTTATAGCCAAACGATTGAAGCTACAGTCTTCACATTTTCACAGTATAAGCATCTGAATGAATGAATCAATGAATGATAACTTTATTGACCCAAAGCCACACAAAATAGTCAAATATACATCTGGTACGGAACCCTAAATGTGTGAAGTCCGACACGCACTTGGCCGGGTTTTTTATACTGCCGGGTTAGGAAGATTCTACTGTATAAGCGTAGTTTTACCTACAGCTCCATTGTATTTATAGTCCCTAACTAGAACTAGGCGTCAGCTTACGTCAATCGTTTTATATCTCTATAACATACTAATAGACCACTTACACTAGTAATGTCACCTAATTGATATTGACGTTCACAAACAGCTCGTTATTAATAAAGACATCAAGTAATTAATTTTAGATTAGCCTAAATTATAAGTGAGTCAGAAAAACAGGCAATCTTTAGTAAACTAAGGAAAAATCTAACTTAAAAGAATTCAAAACAAGCAATTAAACATAATAGAAGCTCGATCTAATATCAAGAAATATCTTCATTTAAATGAACAAGGATAAATACCACACAGCACTTATCTTGTAAACAACAAACAAACTCAGTTAATTGCATCTTAAAATACGAGTAAAAATGCCTAAAAATCACTGCACGACATGTTAAAGCGTGATTATCACAAGAAAATAGAGCAAGCCGACTAATGATAGTTAAATGAGGCCAGATTTACAGTATTATTGTCCAAGACGTGGGGAAAAAATAATTACAAGCGCTTTTTATGAGGAGACAACTTAATACTACTTTAAAAAGTCGGCCCTGGGGTATTATTGTGTCATTCCGGGGATAATTTGTGGGCAAAGCGGTGATGATCCCGCGGTATGCAGTATTTGCCGACCAATTTCCCACAGCGTCTGATTGTTTGCACATTAAGTTGTGCACTGCTGAAATGTGGCGGAAAAAATAAATGGGATCGGATTTAAGTGGGTTGTGCACATTATGTGTAAGTGTGATGATGAACGTTCAGAGAAACCGTTGATGGAGATTTGAATGTCGCACGTGGCTGATTTATCGAGAGGGTTAATTTTACATTTGATTTTAACCTGTGAAACCCCGCGACTCACTGGTGAGTCGGACAAAAAAAAAAATATTAAAGAGAAAAAAAAAATCGGCTGTCAACCCGGGTTGTCGTCGGGGTTCAATTTGACAACCCGGATTTGGCCGCGGGGGTTGAAGGGTATCGATTCATTTAAGAACGTATTAACTAAGGACTAAGTAGAAAGGGTCTAGCTTAAACTCTTTGAAAATATTCGGAATTCAGCTTACGTTCTAAAACATCATTTCACTATCAAAGAATACATCAAGAAAAGTGTAATAAGGCCTTGATGCACCATCTAACTAACCTGATGATGTGGTCGAAGATGCAGCACGCTTGCCTAGAAGTAACCTATTCACTCTTGTCTTATAGCTGCTCTCTCGAAAAAAGCTTGAAAAAAGCGTGCAGATGAAGCAGCTTTTCGTCGGCACTTACTGAGAAATTACATCTGAAATAAATTGTTGGTAATCTACATGATATGAAATCTAATGAAATAGAAAAATTATGGCTAAACCAAAGTACATATGTACTTTGGTTTAGCCATAATTTTTCTATGGGTTAAAAAGAAAAAAATACCACCAAATCTCCTCCAAATTGTTGAGATGAAACCATTTTACTCCTTCATTTTATATCAAAAGAGTATAAAAAAAAATATTATACTGCTCTGCAATACAAAGAAAATCATTTGGTTTGGTTAAAAATGCGTCTAATTTGAAGGGCGAGTCCTATTACTGGGTGGACGTACGACGCGTTGCATGCGCTCAGCACAGAACACGCAGGCTAACCACTCAAAGCCTTAAAGTCTCCCAGGTTGTAGCTATCAGGAAACACAGAATCTGGCAGGGAATTCTACTCCCTCTGTACGCACAATGAATGTGTTCCCAAAACGTTTTAACTAAATATTAATAATGAAAAATAAAACAACTAATTGATTGATAAACAAGCAAGTAAAACTAATTACCACAGCTTTTAAGTAAACTTCCATTATGGCAAGGCGCAAATACTTTTACGTCGTAGAGTCAATTTCACCAAACAAAAAGCAGGAATTCTTGTATTATACAATAGTCTTTCTCATCAACTCATCAGTCATCACTGACGTAAGATGTGGATAGTGGGTGCGTCTGTCTGTGTATATGTGCCGCCCATGGCCATGTCCGTCCGAGGTGCACCCAAACTGTATGTTGCGTAAACTTATTTAATTTACTATAGCTTTCTTGATACGACGTGTGATACAGAGGCAAGTGCAAAAAACCAGGCCACTTGACTTTAGGGATGCTACTCAAGATTTTAGCACAATATTTATATATTTTCGTAAAAATTAAGTAAAGGTTTTAAAAAGGCTGATAAATGCTTGCCTAAATAATCTAAATACGTATAAACTAATAATGATAATGTATAAAAGCGCGTACTTCTTAGCGGAATCGTCGGTTGGTGCCTCATTTCATAAAAAGCGTCTAGAGGGGCCTTTGCGAGTTGGCTTCGGCTCCTCGTACGCCTTCCAAAGGTCTTAATAATAATGTATAACCACAAATAGTGCATGTGGTGTTAGCCTTTCTAGGGTGGGATATCCTCAGATGACTTCTCTCGCTCTGGGTGGAGCGGGAGAAACTGTCCGGACTCTTATTTACTAAAACCCACCCCTGTGCAAAATAAATAATCTTTCTTTCTTTTTATTTCTTTCTATTTGTCCTTTGCGTTCCAGCCGCGGTGAGTCTTCCTAACGATCCCGCAGCCCATGTGCTGTTAGTAATAAATGTAGGTATAATGAATGAATATTGTAAATGTATTGTGGGAACAATTGTTGGATAATTAAAAATAAATAAATAAAACTATCATTTCATCGCTGACATCTTAGGGTGTGTCTAGATCTCGCGAATGAGCCACTCGCGAGTCGTTCGCGAGCTGCATGCGTGCAGTTACTGCAATTGTTTGATGCGCCTCATTAGCGCAACTCACGCAAGGCTTGCACAGCGCGCGAACTTGAAATGCACGCACGTAGCTCGCGAGCGGCTCGCGAGCGGTGTGCGATCCATTCGTCAAATCTGGATAAACCCTTACGCTACGGCTGTTTGACAATAGATTAATGTTCTTTAGAAACCGGTGGTTTTTCAGGTATACAGGGATATACACATAATAACACTGGACAGTTCCACTCAAATCTGCGTGGATCTTTAAAAGACCACCTCAGACATTAACCTACATGTTTCTAATATGATTTTACTATTACATATTTATTATATGGACTTTACTAGAGGCTTTGACCTCTGAGTTTGTTTGTTAGTTTCTTCTCAAGGTAATCAGCTAGGAAACACCGGCCTCATCTAGTTTGAATTGTTACCAACCCAACCAATCTACAAAATTAATATCATTAAACGCCAGTAGTCCCCCAAGGCTGAGCAGAGGTCTATAGGTACCCAGAGCACTTTGCACAAATATACACACAGTCAGAAATATAATATTCCGCTTATCCAACCTCAAAATGGTTGAACATTTTTGTCAATTTATCATCAATATTATACAATGCTGATGCAGCAGTTTCACTAAACATTATAATAATGAATAATAGTATAAAGTTCACAGGTAAACTACACTTTCATGCTTGACACACATTATAATGATATGTGGATGATAAAGTGATACTTAAATACATCATCTAACACCCGTCAACATTGACGCAATATTTAACATTCATTATTTATTGAGTGGTAGACACTTGTGCGTCTCACTGATTGGCATTTTATTAGGTAAGCTGTTAATTTTGTTGATTACAATTTAGATAAGTTGTTGGTCCATCATCTGTTAAAGTGATGCTGCTTTTGTCTAAGGTGAAGACACATAATTATGTTACTCAATATTTAGGTTAATTTGAGGAAAGCTTAGGCTATAAATCAACATCATCATTTAAATATCAGCTTCATGTAACAGTCCCAATGCAAGAGTCTTGGGTAGCCAGCCTCGTCTCTTACTAAGATCGAGACCAAATCTTGCCTATTTCAGACTAAAATGTAGTTATATCAAACATCGAATGTGATCAGAGAAGTGACTGCCCCGTTATTTGAGTTCTTGTTTATGTTTGCTGCTGTAGAGCAAAATAAAGAAGCTTTTTGACTAAAAATATTGGTGCCGATTCTGTTGTGCATAAACTAAACTTAATTTAGGCTATTGCTATCTTTTTCTCTCTAAAACAAGAAAGAGATGGACGTAAATTAGAGCTGTCATATTTAGTTGAACTAATATTTCTTCGTAAACTAGTTCGACATCTCTAACTTAGTTCATTGCTATAGCCGTCCTTTTCTGGCACTGCCTTTTAGTAAAACATAGCGATTCTCTAATTTTAAGTTAGTTATTAAACAAGAGAATCTGCACCATCGTTTTTCCTACTAAAGTCATAAATGCGAAAATTTGAATGGATGCTTGTAATTCAATTACGCAGGACGGCTGAACGAATCTGGACGAAATTTGGCAAAGAGATATATTATAATCTAGAATAGCTCTTAGGCTATAATTTATAACGAAGAAAGTAATAATTCCACGCAGTCGAAGCCGCTTGCTGTAGCGAGTGAAACATAAATTTCTTATCAAACCAAAAGCTCCTAACATACTATACGTGGCTGTGAGTTCAAAATTTTAAAGCCACTTGGAAAGCTCCCACGAAACTTTCGCACGGTGGCTTGGTTCATATAAGCTTACGTCCGATTTGTGCCCATCCCGCAAGGTGTGGCAGCGTAATGTTATGAGATTGCTTTCGCCGAGGCAGGGCTGTCCGACATCCGGAATTTTAGTTTTATATTGGTTGGTTCCGTTGTCCGGTTTAGTAATGGGTGGCGGACCGGATTTAAGCTTTTTAATAGTAGATTCGATTAATTGGTATAAAATACTTTATAAGAGGAGTGTTTGCAATAAAAAATCGATATACAGGGTCTAACGGAAAGGTGTGGTTATATTTTAAGACCCGGTTCTGCCCATGGAAATGAACAACTTTCTCTAAGAAAAATTGAAAATTCCCAAAAAAAAATTCTCAGTTTCGCAAGGATCTCAAGTGGCTCCCTATCCTTCTTCGCAGGAACACTCGGATATTATGTCTCCTGTACAGCATCCTTTGTAATTTTAAATATCCTGGCTACATGCGTGATCATTTTTCGTTCACTCGCCCTGCCGACGCCCCGTGTAGATCCCGCCTTAAGCATCATTTCAATTTCCCATCCCATAAAACCCAATTCTATTCCCACTCCTTCTCTGTTCATGCGGTACGATTGTGGAACTCACTTCCACCTAATAGCCGTGATTCTAAAACTGTCTACCAATTCAAGAAACTAGTCAAAGATTACCTCTCCACCATTCCGTGATTATATTTATAATTGATATTTATTTTATATTTAATTATGTACTTTGGTTTATTGTAAAGTTAGGTATATTTAATGTATGAATTATTTATGTATCCTAGTCTGTTTTATGTTTCTACTCGTATATCTATTTATACACACTGTGTCTACATTTCTCATCCAACTTTCCAGTCGCAGGTCTGCTGGAAGAAATTTCTTTTGAAATAAGCAGCACCTTTGTGCTCTTCTATCTGTATTTGTTCGTTTTTCTCTTGTAAGTGTTTTTGTGTGTGCATAAATAAATAAAGTTATCATCAGTTGTTCAATATTTGTATGGGAGGTAAATTTTTTTTTTGAAATTCATCAGATTTTCTTGAAGAAAGTTGTTCATATCGATGGACAAATGCTGTTCTTAAAATATGACCACACCTTTTCGTTACATCCTGTAGAGTCGGAAACAAATGACACAAACAGAGAATCAATCACTGTCAACAAAAGCTTACTAAACTAGTAGCTTAGTTCTAGGTTCATTTCAGACTCAATCAATCTGCCTATCCTTTTCCCAAGTATCTTGGGGTCGGCTTCCAGTCTAACTGGATGCAGCTGAATACCAGTATTTTACATGGAGCGACTGTCTGTCTGACCTCCACAATCCAGTTACTGGGTAATACGATACTCCTTGGTAAGACTGGTTGTCAGACTTTCGGGCTTCTGACGACCCGTAACGACTGTCAAAGATCCACGATTGACAGCCGGGTTCAACGGATTATTTATTATTGTTTTGGCAACAACGTCTTTATATGCTTTCCGAGGCACGGAGGACTCTCGGTATGTAAAGATGGTCACCCATCCATGTACCAACCCCGGCAAGCGTAGCTTAACCTGATGGATCGACCCGTCCGACTGTTATTACTTTAGCCACGAAAATCAATGTAAAGAAAAAAAAACCGGCCAAGAGCGAGTAGGACTCGCGCGCAAAATTAATTATTTTTTCAGGTTTTTTTTGAAGTTATACTTCTTTTGGCGCGTTAGGGAAAAATGATGAGAGTAAATTTTTACGATGCGCACGCACACCGTCACAAAAAACCTACAGCCTGAAGTTAGCTAGAACCGATACCCTGAAGTTAGCTATGGTCTGTGGTTCATGAAGAATGATTGTTTTCCTTTTGTAAACTTTGTGACAGTTTGGTTTTTTATCTTGTTACGCCAAAGAAATATAACTTCTTACGTGCGTACATAAGTACATACACACTTTTTTTAAACTACCTCCTCCTTTATAGGTTTTCCTGTAATCTCTAAGTAAAGAACTCCTTTTTTTTCTATTTTTTGGGCGTACGACGTAGAATTACAAGAATGTGTCTTCCAAAAGCAGTTCTATCTGTCTGTTGGACTTAGGACACACGAAAAATTGCAAGAATCTATCTAATATTTGCAAAAGGAATTTCAGAAAGTACTGTTGACCTTTATTTTTGAGGTTAGGCATTCATGGAGGGCGTGTCAGACTCTTACTGACTAAAACTCACCTGTTCCTTCAGTTGCCTGTACCTCATTCAAACACTGACCTTGGAGCGGCAACCCTACCCTCTAAATGACGCGTCCACATCGTCACAGATACTGGCAAAATGCGTCATGGAGACACAAGTACCGTGTGTCGACAGGTCCAGGGAGAGAGTACATCGACACGTGACATATTACGTACATAAACACGTACGCCTGCGACGTAACATCAGCAAAAACAATTTATCGTACGCCTGTTAAGGTATTAAGAAGCGCTTTTAATGTTTTCCGACAGTGATGTAAGCTTGGTTAGTAAGCTTTTACGAATGATTCGTTTAAGCTTTCTGTGTCACGGAAGAAAGGGCGTGTGTTGTTGAGGAAAGGCGATGGGTCAGTTATTGTGTAATGTATTGTTAAGATGTCGCATTTAAAAAAAGGCGTGAAGGAGACTCAGCGGAGACGCCCTGGACGTCGGGGATCGCAAGCCCGTCTCCGGCCACCGTAGGCGCAGGCTTGCGGATGACGAGTAATGCTTAGCTCGCCGTTCGATAAGGACCAGGTACGAGAGTTGATGGTGCGTTGTGTTCCACGCGCGCCTCAAAGAGATCTCAGCAGTAACTGATGGGGCCCGCCAGGCCCGATGCCTGCCTAGGGGTCGTTGATAAATTCGAAAGAGAGTCACCACGCCATTAGCACAGGAAAATGGGGTGGGTTTTTGTCAGTAAAAGTCTGACGCGCCCTAGCTCCAACCAGACCGGGAGAAGTCATTGGATGATTTCCCACCCCTAAAAAAAAAGATGTCGCGTTTGTTACACCTGTTAACTTAGGTTATTTTGTACTGTTGTTGAATCATTAATAACTGATAATTTTCAAAAAAAAACCGACTGCCATAAACCAACTAAAAAGTAATATAAACAGATGAGAAGCAATGACAAGCACACTGTCAAGGTTCACGTGGTTTTGTAGTAGTAAGGAGAGGTTCCACTGTCAGTAAGATTAAACTCTAGTTTGTAATATAATCGAGTAGGAGGAACCAAATCCGAGACTCAAGGCCGATTGCCAAACAAAGACAAATAAGCACTATTATTAAACATGAAAATATCAGTATCGTTACATATTGTAAAACAAAGTCCCCCGCCGCGTCTTTTTTTATTTTTAACTGTTGATAGGCATAAGTTTGACCTCTATCTCACCTGATGGTAAGCGATGATGTGGTTGAAGATGGAGCACGCTTGCCTGGAAGTAACCTAGGCTACTCACTCTAGACTTAAAGAATTCCACGTTGTAGCTCCCTAACTGTACCCACAATGAATGTATTCTCAAAACGTTTTGTGCGTGTGGATGGGATGTCCACTATGAACCGGTGGCGCATCGCCGTACGTCTTGTGGTCCGATGATGGAAAGGGCTCGGCGGAATTAAATTATGCAATTCCGTCGTACTTTCCCCAAAATGCAACTGATAGAAAACCGACAAGCTAGCAACTTGGTCTTTGAGGCTTGGCTGGAGAGACCTCACGGCGCCCTCACCTTCCGCCTGACGCAGGTCCTCACCGGACACGGCTGTTTCGGGAGGTTCCTGTTTCGGATCAAGCGGGAGGTGACGCCCGGACGTTTCCATTGCACGGATCGCCCAGAGGACACGGTGGAGCATACGGTGGAGGTTTGCCCCGCTTGGGCAGAGCACCGCCGTGTCCTGGTGGATGCGATAGGCGGCAGCGACCTCTCACGCCCTGCCCTGGTTCAGGCCATGGTACGGAGCGAGAGGGAATGGGAAGCCGTCCCCTCCTTCTGCGAAGCAGTAATGCTCGCGAAGGCGGAGGCGGGACGCGTGAGAGAGCACCAACAACGGAGTCGCCCTCACGCCCTCAGCAGCAGCCGCCTCAGGAGACGCCGGGGACTTCCGGCGCCGCGAGACGATCTCCGGCCACCGTAGACCCGGGCCTGCGGACGGCGAGTAATGGGTAGCTCGCCGTCCGATCAGCACCAGGCCCGAGAGTCGACGGCGCGTAGTGTTCCTCGCGCGCCTCAAAGAGTTGTCAGCAAGAGACGGGGCCCGTCATGGCCGATGCCTGCCCGGGGGTTGAGGATAAATTCGAAACAGAGTTACCTCGCCCCTGGGCACTCAAAGGCAGGAAGGAACAGGGGTGGGTTTTAGTCAGTAAGAGTCTGACACGCCCTCCCGCTCCGCCCAGAGCCAAAAGTCATAGGATGATTTCCCACCCCACAAAAAAAAAAAAAAGCAACTCGGCGTCTATGCTCAAGACTTTGAAGCTTCGACCCGACGAGCCCATATGTCTGTTCGCAGTAAACACAAAAACTACTTAACGGATTTTCAAGCAATTTTCACCAATAGACAGAGTGATTCATGAGGAAGGCTTAGATGTATAATTTGTACCCGTGCAAAGTTGGAACAGGTCGTTAGATTACATATAAAGAAAATTACATCGCTTCCAAGCGTGTATTAATCTTAATCGTATCTCAATAACATTTATACTCCCGATAATATCTTGACAACTTCTCATTGCACACGCACAACCAAACACGCGTTCTAATCTCAAAATACAGCACCTGTTGTTTTGCAACAACCGAAAACAACAGTTGTTCGAACACAACCGGTCTTGACGAAAGCTCGGACACTTGAGAACATAATAACATTTACATAGGAATGCGAATCAACACTTGGCAGTTTTCGATTTCATTTTGGTAAATGGCTTGTTTGTATCGTAAATATTGCAGCTTGTTGATTGGTTTTTTTGTTTGCTATTTTTATTAATTGGCATTATTATGTTTGTGATTGAATGACCTTTAAATAAATGTATATACATATGCTGACTTCCTATATCGATTTTATATTGGTCCTTCTGTACTGTCACAGATAAATATGGCCAAAAAAAAAACTTTTTTACAAAAAAATACAACCGACTTAAAAAAAGTTTTTTATTTTTTACTTTTTAGTTGTTGTTTAGTTGTTGTGTTTACCCCATTACTAATACTTAATAGTAAAGTTATGCCCGAATTGATAGCCCCAAAAACATGGAATTTGAACATAATTTGTGAAATTAGGGTGTATCAGGGTGAACTGTACAAATCTGTGTATCCCTTCAGAGCGTATCGGCGTGATGTTATGTTATGAAGTGGTGTAAATAATAAACAGACATGTATTCGCAGCAATTCCAGAAGGTTTGCTATCAGTTATTGAAGAGTTCCATTCTCTATCTCCGATGTTTTTGGCACCATCTGGGAAGTTATACCCTTATAAACAAAAAAGAATTTTCCAAATCGGTTCAGACGTCTTCGAGTAATCGGGGAACATACATAAACAATAAAAAAGTTTCCGACGAATTGAGAACCTCTTCCTTTTTTGAAGTCAGTTAATAAGTAGGTTAGGTTACTCCTTACATAAATTTAAAAGTTTAACAAAACAGCAATATAAACACCAGTTTAACATTCCATAGACTCATAAACACACAAAATTGCGGTAGATTTCATTCAATTGCACTCCAAACGCTGGCAACACCATCAAACGCCATTAACTGACCAAATGCCATCCATTACGCGGAGAATGTTGCCATTACCCGTTTATTTTCGAGGTATCTGCTCGCATACCTTTAGTCCGTATGGTAGTGTAATTTGGCCAAGGTGACCCAGCGCCGTATCGGTGATGTACTTACCTACTTAACTTCATTCTTTCATTCATTCGGTCTGACCGAGATCTTTCATAATCATTCACCAACGGTTATTATTTTTAATTGGTGATACATCGCACGCGCGGTGCGGTTTTGAAGCTGCCATTACAGACATAGATTTGTAATAAATAATAATGTAAATTGTAGTGAATATGAGATTATGATAATGTTGGCGTTACATTGAAAGCTTTGAAGAAACAATGGTGGACATCCCACCCACAAGCTCAAACACAAGTTTTGGGAACACATTCTTTGTACGTGCTGCTAAGGAGTGGAATTTCCTGCCGGAGTTTGTGATTCCTGATAGCTAAAACCTGGGGATCTTTAAGACAAGAGTGAATAGGTTACTTCTTGGCAAGCGTGCTCCATATTCGACCACATCATCGTATACCATCAGGTGAGATAGTGGTCAAGCGCGACCCTAAAAAAGCTAAAAAAAAAGCAATTAATTCCATAATTTCTTTCTACTCCCGAAAGTTCTTTATAGGGTTCCGTACCCGAAGGGTCCAAATGGAGCCATATTGCTGTCACTCACGTGTCCGTCTGTCTGTCCGTTGTCTGTCACACGAAGAATTCTTAAACTTTTTTTTTCAAAAAACAAAAAAATATTGTTACGTATATTTTACTTACAAATACCAATATATTGATAAATCTGATATTTTCTTTGATAATTCCCTCATTTGGTACGGAACCCTAAATGTGCGAAGTCCGACACGCACTTGGGCGGTTTTTTTTAATTCCTATGCCGCCTAATGTTCGACCAAAACACGATTTTCAGTCGAAACTGAAACAGTATCCGAATATTCAGCTCCTGTGCCACACCGGCCAAAGCTAACCGAAACTGAAGCTTAAAAAAATCTTTTTTTTAAAAAAGACGTCTGAATTCCAAAAAAGAAAATACACTAAAACTTTAATTTCGGAAGTCGGTGTTTGTATTTTATTTCTTCGTTATTTGACACCATCCATTTCGTTTTGTAAAAAAGTTTTGTAGTTTTCAGTTTTTAGTTGTTATGCCCCAGAACTAAAATCCCCAATAACAAGAAACGGAATTTAAACATACTCGTAATAAATTGGAGGAAACCAAAACGTCATCTATCTATACATATTTTTCGTTTTTGTTCAGTTTTTCAAAAAGCGCCTCGGGAGAAAAAATGAATTTTAAAAATCGGTCCATAACTGACAGATAAATCGGTGGACATACATAACAAAAAATACATATAGTCGAACATAGAACCTCCTCCTTTTTCGAAGTCGGTTAATAACGAACCATCGGTACTAGTGGCAATGTAGTTCAAGCTGCTCAAATGTGACAAAAAGTTATGAGGCTGATTCATGGAATCATGACGATGTATGCCTTAATTCCATGAATTAACCTCATAACTCTAAAACAGAATGCGAAAGGAGGAAAATGTTTAAAAATTCAAGCGTCCATTTCTTTCTCGGGAAATGATAAATGATGTTTATTCAGTAAATAGGTTACAAGGAACACTTTTACACGTCAATGTTTTTGTCAGTTTAAGCTAGATGAGGGCGGTGTTTCTTAGCTGACTACCCTGAGAAGAAACACCGAAACAAACTAAAAGATCAGAGTCTCTTTTAAAGTGTTCTAATCCACACAGTATGTACTGGTGAAATCAGAGAACCATGTCCGTTAATATCTGAGATGAGCTTTTGAGGAAAGCACCATGCAGGTTTGAGTGGACCTGTCCAGACAGTGCAAGCATTTGTCAGTTATCGTGTAGCTCAACTCAGAATTACGGCATTTTGGTTAATTCATGTTCTGTGGGTAGAATCGATACATAAGTAACTAAACTAATAACTTAATAAATAAATAAAACATGTACAAGCGGCATAAAAAGGGAGGAGTATAGCTCATTGGTCCTCGAAGTCAATGGGAAAAGTGCCCAGAACGCTGGCAGTATCTACATAACATTATTTTAGACTGACCCGACAGACGTTGTCCTGTCATAGCTATGAGCTGTCAAACGCGCGAAGTTTAAATAGTCGTTAAGTTTTCTGAAATTTTCTAATTTTCCGCGCAACTTTCTTAATTTTTTCTTTCATAAGAACCTTCTCCTGACAATAACAAACGCAACAAAAATATATATAAAAATAGCGAAATCGGTCCAACCGTTCACACGTGATGCCGTGACTAAGGGAAATAGGGATTAATTTTTGTGTATATAGATCAAGTCAGCATAAGATTACCTATAGGAAAACTAGATAGATAGAAAGATAAATACTTTTTATTGTACATCTTATCAAATAACAAAAATAACTAGGTATAATTACTATTCTAACAACCAGCTGGATTTGTTTATCACAAAGAGAATAAAATATTGAATAGCTAATCTAAATATCTTACATTTACATCAGAAAATGTCAATGAAACAAAAATGGTAATGTGCCAGTAAACATACATTCACCTTTTAAAGTTAATCAGCACATTCACAGCTCTACTTATGTCAACTCTGATTAAATACTAAGCAGACTTGAATGTAGACCTAGGTCCTTCGACCAATCTGATTTGGTTTCAATAGGAATGTTTAAGCAATTTATTTACTTATGTCGCCTTTTGAAAAACGGAAGCTTTATAGAATCACTCGTGTCAGTCTGTCCGTCTGTTACACTCAATTTGCTCCGAATCTGCTGGAACGATTGATATCTGTGACCCAAGCACGGACGTGTAACGGAAATAAATGAGTTTGCAAATTGGAAAACTAAAAAATAAGGTTTTTCAAATTGTACTTTGCGACATATCAAATGAAAGTTCACATGGTAAAGGTCACACAAATGTTTTTTTCATAATTTTAAAATAAACAGTTTTAATTATATTCAAGAAATTAGATGAAAATTTATCATTCCTTAGCTCCGAAATTACTAAGACTAAAATTTATTACAAAAAAAAAACAGAAACAAAACAAAACAGATAGCCGGTAGGTATATACCTACCGGCTTTCTAGCCATATTATCTTTAACACAATCCTTAGAGCGTTGTTTTGATTTTCATAACTCATGTGACAATCCAGTATTATGGGAATATTTTCCGGAGGTAAATCGACACAGTCCACTCATACACATATCAATTGGAACCTCATTGCGAAACGCTGTCTCAGTTTAATCAAAGTAACTCAGTCAAATCTCAGAGTTCAATCTAATGTGTACAGATTTCTGCAGCATCCAAATGTTTATTGTAAATGTTGTCTACAATAAATCCAAAGATTGTAAACTTGAAGTAAAATTATCTGTACTTTTGGGAAATAAAGATATATATTATTATTATTATCTACCCACGTCTCCACCTACATTTTTTTTAACATTATCGACCCATCTGCCACCAAAAAATGATAGAGAAGTGTTCTCTATAATCTAATTTAGATTAGAAGTGAACAATATGGCGCCTGCTTTATTACAAGGTAACACCTAAGTGATAATCCCACAGAATATCGTGGTCACGTTACCGGTCTCTTTGATCACCTGTGGGAATTCACACTACACACGTTAAGGCGACGTTGTTCACTGCAGATTAAGTAAGTTAAGTAGCTGTTGCTTTTAAATATCTGCTTTCGAAATTACAATTTCTTTTTACAAGCTATTATTTAACGTACACTGATTATTTGTTCGGGTTAAATGTTGCAAGCTGAATTAAAACAATTTCCTCATATCCTACGGAGTTGAATTTTCCATGTTTGTTCGGTTCTGATGACAATGCATTTTTATGGTAAGCATGACCTGAATCACACAAGACCGATCATCGTGGTGACACTTGGGGGAGGCCTATGTCCAGCAGTGGACTTCTTTCAGCTGAAAAGAGGATGATGATGATGATGACCTGAATCGACATCCAGGATTAGCTCTAGTTAGACGAACTCTTCAAAGGTCAACAGCACAGAAACGAAATTTTGTGTATGGATTTAAAGCTTGTTCAAAAACCGGCCAAGAGTGAGTCGAACTCGCGCGTAGAGGGTTCCGAACAAATCATATTTTGCCAGGTTTTTTTTTTAATTACCTCCTCTTTATAGGTTCTTCTGTAATCTATAAGTATTAAACTACTTTCTGTATTTTTTTCAAAATTTTAGGCACAGTGGTTTCGGAGATAAATGGGGAGTAATGGTAATTTTTCGTCTATTTTTATAACTTAAAACTATATATTTTAAAATTGTTAAAAAAAATACGTTCGAGACCTCACGATGTGCCCTTTCATTTGATATGTCGTACACTACAGTTTGAAAAACTTTGTTTTTAATTTTCCGATTTTTACCCCAAAAGTTACCTCCATATTCCAAAACAATCTATTTAGGGTACACGTTCATGTTTGGGTCATAGATATTAATCCATGTACAAAATTTCAACTCTATCGGTCCAGCAGATTCAGAGCAAATAGGCTGTGACAGACGGACAGACAGACACACGAGTGATCCTATAAGGGTTCCGTTTCTTCATGCTGATAAAATTTTGTTATGATTAAAATACTAAGCATAATCGTGTCCAAAACGTAACGCACATAAATATTCTCAAACAAACAAGGCTAAAGCTTATTGAATAGAATGATGACAACAAGTGTAAAGTCTAATTTCAATATGAATTTTGACTGTACACATGGAAGACTCTGGTGGACCGATGACCTGGTGAGGGTCGCGGTTAGCCGTTGGATGCGAGACGCACAGGACCGGTCATTGTGGCGACACTTGGGGGAGGCCTATGTCCAGCAGTGGACGGCTTTCGGCTGAAATGATGATGATAAGACTACAAAGTGTAACGGAAATGTGTGGTCATATTTAGTGCTGCTTTAGCCTATGGAAATTAACCAGTTTCTTCAAGGAAGTCATAATCAATTCTTAAAAATAATAAAAGAGTGCTTTAGACCACACGACTGAAGTATAACTTCTTTAGCTCCATCTCTTCCGTTCGCCTCGCCCGATCACAATTTTCGTAACGCTCTCGTCACGCATTCACCAGCTTGCTCCGCAAGTCAAGCGTGCGTTAAGAAGTTTTACTTCAAAAATTTTTGACTTTCCGTACTAAATTATCATTAGCTTATTTTATTATTTATTACATTAGATTAGTATTAAGGAATTGGCTATCTGTTTCTTGAAGAAAATTGTTTATTTCTATAGGCTGAAGCAGTGCCTATTTAAAATATGAACACCTGTTTCCGTTACAATCTGAATACACGTAAACAAGACATTGTTCCGAATATCATTATCATGTGCCTGCCCTAATCCTATGTTACTTGGTGTCAAAGCAACACGTTTTCTTTTCCATTTTCGCCTGTCTATCACCACGCTATCAATATTTCCATTTTTTTTTTTTTTTTTATTATGCAAAAATTCGTTCCAAGACTGTTTACTGTTCCCTGTGTCTGCCCCTTAACCAAAATTCAATCGGCGGCGCTAGTACTGGTCGACAAAGTTCGGAGCAGGCGCATATAATTGTAATGATTATGAACATTACCGCACCGTGCCTGTCGTGACTGACACATTCCTGCGCTGCTGGCTGGAAGCCTTGCGACACACCCTGGGAACTGGCAAGTTCTCACTGAAGAGCTTCTTGAATGAAGTAAGAACCACTGCTTGGTGCAATGGTGCATACTTCTAAAGAAATTAATATGTATCGAAACATTCGTAGTTTTGTAAGGCATTTAGTCTAAAATTGAGCACTATGATGTTCTGAGTTATATCTGGCATAGATTTCAACTGGCTGTAGGTTTTATAGCTTCATATGATCCATAGAAAAAGACAGTAGAAGTGAAATGTCTCTTGTACGTTCTGCTAAACATCTTGCACTATGTATAAATAATGGATTGAATTCTAGTTCCTTGTCCTTGGAAATGCGTTGCCATATTTTAAATACCGCTTCTCTCTGCGCATAGAAACTAACAACTTTATTCAAGAAAGCCGTCACCAATCCCGATTTTTTTTTCGGAATTCCGAAAAAAAAAATTGATCAGATCATTTTGGATGGTAAGACCAATTTGTTTTGGGAATCTTTGGGGAAAGTTGTTCATTTCCGGTATCTAAAATATGAAAATGCATTAAGTTGCGCATGCGCATTGCTAGAGCAAAAATCCTATTTTATTCCAAACTTTTCAATTCACAGTTAATTATTAGAAGAGTAGCAAACAAGTAGTGGATTTTGTTCATCTAGTAACTGGTAGAGTTCGAGCGACCTCTAACTCATATTTTGCAACTGCACTATCATTGTCGCTTATTTCATTATGACGCCACAAGAATTCAATCTCATTAACAAATCTTTATGTATCAACTATGCAAAGCAACAAACTTGAAAAGCCATAAATAACCGTAACCTATTTATTAACGGTTTATTTACGACGCCATTTGTGATTCATATTCAGCTGCTCCATCATTCATGTGGATCATTATTCAACTTTTAATTTGCTTATGTCATAAATTATTCACACATTTTCAAGTCTGAGAATGCAGATTTAAGTAGATCAACCGTGAGTTTTTTGTCCTTAATTTGTAAGCAAATTGTATGTAATCAAATATAATTATGTCTCTTTGAAAGGATATGTAAATTTTGATAAAGTATTTTGCAAATCATTTGTCTCTTTAAAAGGATATATTGATATGTTTAGAGATGAGATGAAGAGATGATACACCCATAACTTATGATTCGTATGTAATTTTGCATTTCCAAATAGGGTTGTAGACACCTACGTTATTTTTGAAGTCGTGATTCGCATTTCAATAATAGCTTAGATTTATTGGTTTCCGGAATTAGTGGTAATATAAAAGACGTCCACATTATTATTGAAGCCAGTTTCCTGGTACATACGCCAATTTTGCAATCATCTACTCAGGGTCTTGTAAACCTAATCACGAAACTTTAAAAATTTCTGTATCATTTCTGAGTTTTATCATTTTCACTCTCTCAGTGTCAACGCTCTCTTGGACGTGAACTTTGACTGTGATGTGTTCGCTGACGAATGGAAAACAATCAAGTCAGTATGTCTGGAGTTCTGAGAGCTGTGTGTGTGAATTTTGTGCATCTTCTTTAACTAATGTTATGTTGAATAGCGGATAGTCGTTTTTGTTAAACAAACAAATAAATCATTTGCATTATCAAGTTTTAGGGTTCCGTACCTAAAGGGTCCAAACGGAGACTTATAGGCTGTCACTGTGTCCGTCTATCTGTCTGTCCATCGTTGGTCACAAAATTTTGTTCCGAAGAATTTTTTAACTTCCCATTGACCTTTGAATTGAAATTTGGTGATAATGTTTATTATAACGTATATTTTACTAACGAATACCAAAATATTGATTTCCCTCTCATGGTACGGAACCCTAAATATGCGAAGTCCGACATGCACTTGGCCGATTTTTTTGTTGTCAGTTTTGACCAAGCTAGTACCTACTATTTATGACTGCTTCACAGATTCTTTTTCATGTCAAACCCTTACTGAAATTGAAGAGTCCCAAACAGAAATAGCTCAAAAGCCCACTCAGAGCCAGTGAAAGTCCCACGTCCCGTCATAAACCAAATATATGAACGTTTAAACAATAAGCCGGCACTCTGTGTATGCTAATACTTACACCGGGAGTTCATAAAGTGATAGTAACATAACAATAGCATCTGCAGACTTTCACAGGGCAGGTAGCGCGGCCATGACATGACCACAGTACAATGGACACAGTATGCTAACCATGTTAAGTCCTGTGTTCATTGCTGGATTTAGCCGGCACGTGGCCCGAAGCAAATTCTACCACGGGGCCCCTTAAATCTTACGAAATAAACTTCTTCGACATATTTCTCTCACAGGTCACGGGGCCCTTAGGTAGCGATGGGCCTAAGGGCATTTGCCTACGTTGTCTTTATGGCTATCTTGACGGGGCGGGGCACAAGCGGGGGCTCCGAATGCGCGGGGCCCGTAGCATTTGCTACTCTTGCTATAACGTGCTTAATCTAGCACTGTCTGTGTTATGAGTTTTCGGAAGTGAGCAAGTGGGATGATTGGTCAGCCCCTTTGATGTTAGTTCGGTATTGAATGAAATTAAGTTCATTGTGTTTATTTTGATTGATTGTTGACTTTCCAATACTTATTAGCATTCAATGAGGCGTTTTTGCTGTCTTCTGTACTGACCAGTTAAAATTTGTGTGATCAATCATGTGATTGAGTAGTAGTTAAATTAACCCTAACTATAACAATATTACTAATTTACACGAAACGTTTGTAGCTTATTTTTTTCAAATGTGGGCAATCATCTTCTCGCTCGTGTGATCTTTCTTTGGGATGGATTTGCTGGATACTGGCTAGATGCGCTTGAGTCAATAGAGTAACGAGCCAATAGGATCATTGGCAATGATAGGCTCGTCGAGTCGAGGCTTCAGAGTCTCGAGCGTCGACGCCGAGTTGCTAGCCTGTCGGTTTTCTATCGGTTGCATTTTGGGAGAGTGTGCGACGGAATGGCATAGTTTAATTCCACCAAGCCCGTTCCATCATCGGACCACAAGACGAACGGCGATGTGCCACCGGTACACTGGTGAACATCCGATCCACACGCAGAAAACGTTTTGAGATCAAATTCATTATGCGTACAGCTAGGGAGTGGAATTCCCTGCCGGAGTCTGTGTTTCATGATAGCTGCAACCTGGGTGTCTTTAAGTCAAGAGTGAATAGGTTACTTCTAGGCAAGCGTGCTCCATCTTCGACCACATCATCGCTTACCATCAGGTAAGATAGCATTCAAACGTGCGCCTATATATGATAAAAAAAACATCAGATGACTTCTCCCGCTCTGGATCGGGCGGGAGGGCATGTCAGACTCTTACTGTCTAAAACCCACCCTCGTTTCTTCAGTTGTCTGTGCCAGAGGCCAAGGTGACTCTTTCGAACACTCCTGCGATCCTGGACACTCTCGCAACCCTTTTTTTTTTTGGGAGGGTTTGGGATATCATCCAATTACTTCTCCCGCTCTGGGTGGAGTGGCAGGGCGTGTCAGACTCTTACTGACTAAAACCCACCCCTGTTCCTTCCCTGCCTGAGTGCCCAGGGGTGCGGTAACTCATTTTCAGAATTTATCCGCTACCCCTAGGCATACAGGCACCGGCCACGACTCTCGCAACCCTGGGAATGTTTGCAGAACACTAGATCAGATTATGTTCGAATTTTACTCGCATAATAAGAGAAAATCAGAAGTATCTATATGTAAAGTGGGTACCAACCACCTAGAACTGGAATACATTTCAATTGATAGTTGTATAGAACGAGTTTCAGTGGTTATTGACTTGATTGATAAAGTTGACGCAATGTTAACGGATTTGAGCGCGAATACTTTTTGCTCACTTTTCACTATCACTTTAACATGTTATGAAACTAAAGTTGTCTCAACCAGTTTAGTGGTTTAGTTTCAAACGCATTTAATATTGAGTTTATTGACATTCAGTTTAGAGATTATGAGTTATTTTTGTGAGCTTTGATTTTAAATATACGAACTATATTTGCACCAGCTTCTGTCAGCGATTTCGCCCGCGTGGAATTAATACTTCCCCCCCTATAAATATTCCAGACTATAATCTATCTCTGTGCCAAATCATCCAGATCCAGTGAGCCGTTCAGCATGTGTATTTGCTAACTCAGTGGACATCAATTTGATAGGCACTTTGCAGTACATTGCTCGGTGAACATCGATTATAATAGCACTACGTAGTACATTTTTGTTTTCATAGACGTCAAAGCAGCAATGTACTGCAAAGTGCCTATCAAATTTATGTCCACTGAGTTAGCGAATACACCTGCTGGAGTGATAAGTAACAAACATTCATCTATCCAAACTTTATACATATACAATATTAGTAAGATAGGATAAATCGTCGCACATTTGTTGTTCCGTACCAAATGCGGGAGTTATCAAAGAAAAAATCTGATTTATGATATCATATTTGTATTTTTGTTAATAAAATATACGTAGGTAATAGTAAAAAATATCACCAAATTTCAAGTTCATAGGTCAATGGGAAGTTAAGAATGTATTCGGTATAAAATTTTGTGACAGACGACGGACAGACGGAAACGTGAGTGACAGCTATATGACAAAAAAATGATCCGTTGCGAACGATTAGATAGCAATTATTTCTCCTATAACTTATTATTTACTAGAGCAAACAGAATACATACCTGCTTCCTAGAATTCTAAGCGACAATAATAAAATATTGCTAAAATTCAAATTCTCAATTTCCATAGATCTCAGGTTTTTTTTAAGACAGACGAACAAAAAGTAATCATAAAAAGGTTCCGTTTTCCTTTTGAAGTTGGAACTAAAATTCTATTTATAATTATGGTTACAGTATTTTATAAGTGTATAAATATTGTATAGAAACTGTTATATTGAAATAAATCAGTACCGATTGACATTGAAAAAATAAACAAAAATTTTTGTCTACTGCCTCTACTGGACTGTGCCGCCCGCGCTGCGCACGAGTGGGTGCGACAT
The DNA here is from genome assembly GCA_951329385.1 of Polia nebulosa. Taxonomy (NCBI): domain Eukaryota; kingdom Metazoa; phylum Arthropoda; class Insecta; order Lepidoptera; family Noctuidae; genus Polia; species Polia nebulosa. The sequence continues at coordinate 2,144,140 of OX589588.1, read as the reverse complement.
AACACATTGACGTATTAATATGTCCCTGTTATGGTAATAAACCCGTCCGTCCCAGACACTCCTCTTTCATTCACTTTTCATTTTACTTTGCAACCTCTATTTCTCTTACAAATTGTAGGTAGACACAACTTGCAGAGAAAAATACTAGTTTATTCGTTTGAAAATTTTGCATTTAAGAATTTATTGAAGTAAACATAGTCCGGTCAAATTAGACTAAAAAATAGGTGTGAGGTTACAAAAATTCCGACTTGGCTGAATATTGGGAGGATTGTTCAATATACTATTATAAAGGAAATGTGAAAAGTCCTCATCGATCCCGGCACGTGCAAAAAAATTTACTCGGGGTCAAAGGTTTTCACGATTTTCAGCAAAACGGTAAGTTTTATCATAAAATTAGCTCAGACAAAAATTGTAGATCAGATAATTATCTAATCAACAATCTACAATCACATATCTACAATCTATATAACCATCATCATCTAAAACTTACCGTTTTGCTGAAAATCGCGAAAAACCCGTTTTTGTGACCTTTGACCCCCAATAAATTTTTTTGCACGTGCCGGATCGATGAGGACTTTTCACATTTCCTTTATAATAGTGTATTGAACAATCCCACCAATATTCAGCCAAGTCGAAATTTTTGTAACCTTGGATGTCTAAATTTACCGGACTAACAGCTTGATTGGTTGCTTTTAGATATTTATATTGACACTAGTTGTCGAGATTAAGGCTCTACCAATAACATCCAAGCTATTTCAGGAAAATACCAGCCAATACAGGGATTCTCTCATTTTATTTTAAAATTATATCCCAGATAAGACAAAAATTCAGGTAGGTACTAACTATATAATTATCAAAACTTTCTATCTACTGCTACTACAGTTTAATTATTAGACGCACTATTAAATCGTCAAATCTTGATGTGATCTCACAACTTGGACAACAAATTGAAAATTTTGAATATTAGATAATTACACGCATGCGGTCCTCAAGACAAGTGCCCGACAATTTCGGGGCAATCTAAAAACAAAATATGGCGCCGATTACCCTCACGCAATGTCCAACAAGACTCACTAATGCATGGCTACACAATCCACTAATTACGAAAACCCGTCCAAACGAAAATTTTGCTTATTTTTTAATAATTACACCGTGGTGTTATTAAACGGGCATTCTTCCACATAGTAATTCGTGCAGAGTCGCAACAATGAGAATCTCTAGAAAAACTGTCGCGCAATTATTTTGAAATGTCACATTATTTGTACCGCTGACGGACGGACAAAACGTCTTTTGTATACGCTAATACGGCTTTGTTTCGTGAGAATCTTTATATAAGTATATTAAGATTTATTTTTAATCTGTGCTCAGTGTACTGGGAATTATCTACATGTGTAGTTGTAGTTAAACGAGTGTTGCCAGCTGAAATGTCAGGCCATAAACATGGCATAATAAGCGAGATGGGAACGCACCGCGAGGCTGCCTGGCAGAAGGGTGAATTTCACGGTGGCATCTTTATCGTATCTTTATTTTTTGTTAAAGTTCAGTTTAATGAGCCCTTTAATGTGGCGATGTGGACACGTCGGTAAAGATATCAGATTGTGTTTACAAACTTCAAGAGGCTGTAGCTTGCAAGGTACTGTGTTTACAAAATAGATCTACAACTTTAAAATGAATGGACCATTTTTTTAAACCCACCTATTTCAAGATTCTGATTCTTTTTTTTAGAAATATATTCCGTCAACGGTATCATTTTGTTCTATTTATTTACTTCTATTTGACCATAAGCCCTTAGTCACCAGTTATAACATTCATGGACCTGAGAATCGCTGAGGTGGTCCTATCCGTACCACTGCACCACACGGCACGGCTATTAACGATACAATCTGAACCAATGTACCAACCAAATATGCTATTATTCTCCCTTCGAAAGGTCCACACAATACACTGAATAAAAATCACCCACATGTAATCGATAATTAAAATGAGCCCAGATTTCTCGATACAAAAGACCCAAAAATCGATTAGTCATCCCCGTAACGACTTGGCGATAATCTTGGTTTTAAAACAACAATAAACGACGTATAAAATAAATTAAATCTTAATCCAATATCAATAAGGTTTCAAATTAAGGTAGTAAGTCTACATTAACACATCAATGACGATGCAAGTGGTAGTGATTAAAAATGCCACACAAAAGGGTTGAAGATAAAAGTGACCAAATTATATGGAGCTCTAAGGATGGTTGAATATGTTCACAGATCTGTGATATAAAAAGATCAGGAGATATTGGACATATCAGGGTTGTCGATGACAGACAATGGGATCGGACTGATGAAAGTGTAAAAGAAAATTAACATGTTACAGTGCAATCCAGTGTAATATTAGTAATTATCTTTTTGTATGATTTTATCTGCATCTCCGCTCCTCTTATTCGAGTATTTATTATTTTACGAACTCACGCTCCAATTAAACCTTGTTTAAAAATAGCAACTTCTTCATTTCCAGGATCAAAATTTTTCACACTATTTACTTCAACACCAAAAACCTTATGCAGCAGCTTTCCTTGTTGTTTCGATTGACATAATGTTTAGAGAAACACAAATATTAACCATTATGACCCATTCATCATCATCACATACGCCCATCGCTGGACATAGGCCCACCCCACCCACCACCAAGTCGATCAATCCTCTGCTTCTCACACACAGCAGATACTCTCAATTTTCACCAGGTCATCGGTGCACGACACATGATTCTCCCGCACATGTCCAATCTAGGATCTTGCAAGAATAACCCACGCGCGACGAAGGCTACGTCAGGTTCCGTACAGATCGCCGGCCGCAGGTAACTTGAGCCACGCTATCTGCGCAGGCGCACGTCGCTTCCTACTCGCACATCAATCGCTACGACGCGAAGCTCGGGTTACCACATAACGCATACCCTTCCTCCTCAACTGACTTAACTAAGATTGCCGAGACTGACAAAATTCTGAAATTTTCCTATTTATGCGAAAAACATAATTTTGGAGCAAAGGTTCTTAAAATTAGAGCATCGATTTTCTGATGCCACTGTTCTAGATAAAAATGAAAATTATCGTCATCATGCCCAATACTTGATTGCGGAAAGGCAGGTCCCTAATGTAGAGGACACACACAAAGAATTGGCCACAGCTGAATGCTCTTTTTTTTATAAAGTGCACTTGAAAAAAGTTCCACAAATATTTTTAGATATTTATTTCTAGTTGGTCAGCAGATATTATCTTAAAATAAGCGCGATATCAATTGCGCTATGATTTGCGCAATATGATTCCTTTCATTTGTCAACCCTAAAGTCCATATCTATTTGTCAATCAGGAAACCAGGAAACGTGGACAGGAAATTTTAGAAGTTTGAATTAGTACCGACAGATGTTGCTGAGATTTTTCTCGAGATTAGCGAGTCTTGGACTAGTCTAATGAATGATTTGAAGTTGGAAGTACCAGGTGGATTCAGTGAAGATGTAATGGACTTTCAATTCAATGGGGAATCGTTGTAGACAGATTGAGCAGACATTTCCTTACATGCGGTAGTTAAATGAAGGGGTAGCTGTAAGCGGCAGTTAGGCTACGAAAACATTTAGATCTAACGTGATTTTATTTATTTATTTAATACTTTATGCACACACAATTACAGAGGCGAACTTAATGCCTCAGGCATTTTCTACCTTTCATCGTCATCGTCAACCTTTGGGTGATGCAGAGACAAATAGATGTAGGTGCAATATGTCAGTTTAATAAAAACCTGATTAATATTTTCTCTTCTCTCTGCAAACAATGTTGGTGGTTTGTCTATAATATCTGCTATAATGCACTGATGTTTACTTGGATACATTTAGATTAACTAAACATTTTACTTCTCTTTTAAGAGGTAAATTGGAGGTAGTATGCCTAATTTCATTAAATTGATTTAGAATTAGATTGTTTTAATTGCTAACACGATGTTTCTAGCGCCGCAGCAAATGCAAGAGCCACAAAAGGTGGAGGCAAAACAATTTACTTGCATTCCCTCACTACAATGGCTAGGAATGCTACAACTACTATACATGGTGTTCTCCAGTGACCCACAGCTCGGTGTGGTCCTGTGCAGGCGCAGAGTGGTCGTTTTGCCGCCAGCAACCGGCAGGCGACGCCGGAACAATGGGCGCAATCTAGCATCTCCCATATTGTCTACCAAACGCTCTAATAGCTAGCCCGCAACCAACTGAGCTAGGAATGATGGTTGATGCGGCAGGGGCTACAAAGCTATGAATTTTAAGAAGAATAAGATGATTAAAACATTAGATTCTGTTCGTAGTAGAAAACAGTGCGGTATCATTAATTAAATGTCTGTAATTAGGTACGTTGATGAATCCAATAATTTTGCATTTAGTTACTTCGATCAAACGATAGTCTCAAAAATGTTTATCATTTTCCTTTCTGTTATTTCAAACATCTCGCATGTTCCTCTTCAATTAATTTTACATACCAAATTGTTGTTTTCAGTGATGTTGGTTTTTTACTCATTTTCTTTTTCAGCTACAAGACGTTATAACTTTTGACTCTTCTAACTAGTGTCAACTTCATCAGATTCTAAATAATCTATTCCTTCACTCCTAGAAATGCCATCTCCACCACGTCATGGTGTGGTCAGACGGCCGGCACCCCCTTGCCCGCGGCGCTGCTCGCTCATTGTTCGTCGGCCGGCCTGCGCGCGCGCAACTATTGTTTCACACAACTTTTTCGCCACTTTACCACTTCACTAATGGCGCATTCAACTTGCGTGAGCCATTATGCAATTATATTTCGCTCTATTCAAGGGTAACTCCGTATCTATGTATAATAATCTGTCTGTGTATACAATATCCTGATTGTAATGTATTGTCTATGTTATTTCTCTTGTTTCCGAATGTTTTCTCGATTCAATCGCTGGTACTTGTAAAGTAAATTTTATGTTAATTCAGATTGTAATTGGTGTGTTACATACAACTTACAAGGTGTTAGTTTTATTGCTTGTTTATTATTTGTTGCGTTAACTTGCGTTCATATGATTGCGATATTAAACGTTGCTGGTACAAAACTATGAACTAATCTCCGTAAATTTGCGTGTAACGATTTTCTAAGAAAACCACGATTATTACAAAATTTCGTGACACACGGGGCAATTAACAGCGGCAATTGATAATTACAAAACGTTGGACATTTATGTGTGCGACAGAGGTAATCAGAAAGGCTTGTGTTGTAAAGGCACGCACCGGGGCCGCCCTAGTAGCTCTTGAAGACAAAAAATGCAGAAGGCACAGAAATATGCTGTTAGTTATAGCAACTAGGGACACAGAAGTCACCCGAAACTTCATCTTGGTACAAAAATATTCTGCCTACGACGACCATGATAACTAACATTGAACGTTGGTGGGTGTTAAAGCCTGGCCCCTTGACCTCTTTGGGACATTTGTTGTATGTAATGTAAGCAGTAAAATAACTGTATGAGTGTAGCCGAGAATCGAATAAAATATGTAGATGATGAGTGACTGGAGAGGCTTCTATATAGGCTGCTGATTATTTTTATACGATATCGTCTGAAGTGGACCTTCATATCCTATATACGTTTAGATAAATGCTACTATACTGGCAAGTAAAGGTAACAGCTTACTCAATACCACGTCGCAGGAATTACAAATTGATATTTCATGGCATTTTATTTTAAAGCGTACACACGCCGTCGACCCACTTCGGTTGGCCATTCATAGATTTTATTGTTTTCCTAATTTCCATTGTGAAACTTACCGCGTTATGATTCGTGCTTATGAGTAATTACGTTACTGACAAACTATCTGCAGTGTAATTTGTAAGCTATCCATTTGAAACACAAGATTGATTTCAATATTTCCGATCGACGTTATTATACTCGTATCATTATTGTGACATCCACTAACCCGAATTGAACCCGCGTGGTGGATTACGGCCCACACCCTCTCACATAGGGGAGGCCTGTGTCTCAGCAGTGGATTATGCTTATGCTATATACTGAACTGAGGAAAATTGCACAGAGCCGGACCTGACACACTTCCTTGTCGAACTCCAGCTTTTGATTCCCTCCTACAGACAGGATGGCATCATAATATCTTCTAAAACACAAACAAAAATTCAAAGGGATGATGAAATTAAAACCTACGTCATTCGTCGTCCTCATACGTCAAAACATCCAGCAAAATATTTACATAAAACCAACAGATACCAAGAAAACTTCATTCAGTATAAAACCAGTTGATCATAAAAGGAGAAGTTGCAGGGACAGATAACACGCGGCTAATATTAAAAGGTGGAAGATGAGATAGGCCAGGCACGCGGCCAGATGGCGTGCCACCGGACAGAGCGGCCGGACGGCCGGACAGACGCTGGACAGCGGACAGGTGCGGGTGATCAATTAACAAGGATCGATGGCTGAGATTACGCGGAGCGCGTGCGCCGGCCCGGACGGTTTTATAGTGAGTGGACTAAGTTGGAAGCGGTGGCGATTTGGTTTTCTTGGTTTTTAAATGTTGTATTGTGTGTCATACTTTTGCTTGTGTGGAAAAGTTTATAGTCGAAACCCAAGCTAGACAGGCGGTTCTGATAGGCACCTCTTAAAATCCAGCGATTTTTGACGCTACTTGAAACAAGTAAAGATATTTCAGAAGTAATAATTGACTTCTTAATAATAACAGTCGAAATTCGTGTGTATCTATTATAAGAAACCAATTGCCTGACACTTGAGAGAATACAGTTATAATTAGTATTTGAAATCAAAATCAAACAAAAATATAATAATATGGTTAGTTTTGCATCTGCACCACACATAACTTACAAATAGAAACCAAGTAGGTACCTACAAAGTCCAAGTAGTTTATCTAATTCCCCACATTCCCAACACTTATCCCACACTCGGTGTTACAGATATTGGCGGCCATTCCAATCACTCGGCGGGCACAGATGCGAGGTAACGATAACACGTAAAAACTCCGGCGCAGCCTGTGGGAACCCGATACATCTCGGGGTTGACTATCTGTGGTATTCGGAGAGCGAAATGAAGCCTTAATTAATATGCAGCGGCTTCGCGACGAGAATGTCGAGAGCTTAGAAGTGGTGCAGTTTTGATGTTGTGAATGGAGAGATTGAAACTGGTGGTTCTAGCTAGCCGTAGGAAAATATTTTTGACTGATGGATATTGGATGACTAAAACCACTAAGACGAAGTTTTAACACATATATAAGGAAAATGGAAAAGTTAAAACATGACAATGGGTTCAATTATGAACACGATAAATCTCAGTTGTTGACAAATCTTCGAGAGTAAATTATCAAGGTTCATTGATGTAGAATTAAACACTACAAGGAACATAAATTGTCGGGTTATAAGTAGGATTATGGATTATTGTGGCATTTATAACGAAAAACAAAAAAAAAACTAATATTGCCATTCAAGCAATTCATTCAAACATTCCACAATGCCAAAGTATTTTACGCATATCAAACTCGAAGCCTCGTAAATTATCCGGAACTTAAAATATCACAATCATGATATACAATTTGAAATTCTCGGTTCAAGCTTAATTTAGGAGTCGTAAATCATTTGCGAAACTGGGCTTAAAGACTTGTTCATTGAAATTTTGACTGTACTCTTATTGTTTCGGTCTTATTTGACAAGTAATTGATTAATGTTCTTGTGTGAAACTGAAATATGTTATTATTTGCCGTTTAAGTTAAAGTAGAGCTACGAGTAGTATTCGTATTGATTTAGGGCGTGACTTTGTTTGTATTAGTAATAGTAAGTATAACGTTGGACATGACGGTAATTGCATTGTTATCGTTACCAAACTTTATCTTTTGGAAGAGTTTATAGTTTCTTGTCTTACCTTCATAACAATTGTCATTTTTATTTTTATTTAAAAGCATACTTTAAAATCTATGTAAAGGTTCTTTAGCACTGTTATTTATAGTATTATTACAAGTCCATTTTTCAACAATTAGTGTCACACGATCAGCTATAGCAGCTGGATCTGGCACCAGATAAGCCAAGAAACAGGCCTCAACAATGCAGTTCACATTACGATCAAGCGCGAGCATGCCAGACGTAATGTGAACTGCTATTGTGTGACAGTACCCACGACCTGGTATCAGACCCACTTCTACTTCAACAGAATGATTATCTTCATTGAACTCTTTATTAGCACTGATTATTTTAATTGTTGTAGAGGAAAAATCACAGCAATCAATCAAACTGTATCGTTTACTGATTTTTGCCGGCATTGTAATTTAGTTTCCGATACAACCTCTTCCGTATCACCATAGATAATAACGTTAATTACTTCGATATTTTTACAGTTTTCTCCACCATTTAGTGTATCTAACAAGGAAGGATTCGGTCAATTAGTTACTTACCTCGGCGGGCTATTGAAAGCGGTATCGTTGATAGGTGTCTGATTATATAATTGGCGGAACGTTAAAATATGTATAACAGCGATTCTTGAAATTCGAAAACCCATTCAATCACTCTCTAACTCTTACTAATTAGAAACGAGAAAACATCTTTCCTTGTTTTCTTTTTCAACTTCTAGGAAAATCAACTGTTGGAACCGCAACAAATCTCCATGGCTACTTAAAACCGACTTCTTAACGTAACTTATTATGTCGCGTTACAATGTGGTGCGCGTTAAACTCGGGTTACCTTAACGAGTCGTCTTCGGTCACGTAGCAGCGCGTGGCGGCCGTAACCCGACCGATGGCACCTGCAGAAGGAAATATAGTGTAAGTATTGGAATTAATATAGAGAACATGATGTATAGAAATGATTATGATATTTCAGAAAGCTTTGTAGAATAATAAATAGACGATTATGTATTAATCAACCAAGCAGGCAAATTGAAAAGTCTTATTTCCAGCAATCTTTGTTGTCTTAGTAACCTTTCTATAGTCTAAGGTCTTAGATAGTATTCTTTAATATGGTTTGTTGTTGATATACTTCCTCCCTTATAAATTATGGCCCGTCTATTCCAGACTATAATGTATCTCTGTGCCAAATTTCATCCAGATCCGTTCGGCAGTTCTGGTAACAATCCGTACTTGTGATTTTATAAGATTAGTAGGAAGTAGGATATCAATTTGGACTCTTTTAATTCATACATACATAATTATTTGATATAAAGAAAAAAATAAGAAAATTCGTTCATTAGCATAAGTATGTAAAGAAACAGAAAACACTTAAAACAAACTATAACTTGATGAAGGCACAATTAAATTAAGTGACCTAAACGATAAAAGCGCAATAAAGTTGCCAAAATATAAAACGCATCGTCCACACGCAAGCATTCAGACAGCCGGCACTGATCGAACTGGGTCATCGTAACATGTTATGTTATGCACCGAAATGCACCGCCCCCAACATGTGACGTAACAGCTCTTGACCCCCGGGGGGCTTGCGCACGCGCATGTTTGTGCAACGCTCGCTTTCGATACGCATTGCTGCTCAATTACGGATATGGTAAGAAAGAAAATACAAAGTACCAAAAATGGAAATACTTTCATAAAATAAATGTGTGAGCGTAAATACTCGCTTGCTGGCTCATTTAGATGAAGTTTGGATCAATGGGTCTTATTTATTAAAAATAAATCATGTAATTAGTTTATACACTGATTAGTAGGTTCGGAGCCTTTAGACAAAATACTTTTCTGTTAACCTTAACGCTAACGCTTCGTGCAAAATGTGGCAACGACATTACTGGGCGTGAGTCAGGTGACAGTTCTGTATTATAAAATATGTCAGTTGGCTAAAGGGGCTGGTGTGGTAAAGTACCGACTATCAACCCGCATTGGGCCCGCATGGTGGATTACGGCCCACACCCTCTCACAGAGAGGAGGGTTTTTTTTTGGGGTGTGGGCAATCATCCAATGACTTATCCCGCTCTGGGTGGAGCGGGAGGGCGTGTCAGACTCTTACTGACTAAAACCCACCCCTGTTCCTCCCTGCCCTGAATGCCCAGGGGCGAGGTAACTCTCTACTCTCTAACTCGAATTTATCCTCAACCCCTAGGCAGGCATCGGCCATGACGGGCTCCGTCATGTATGCTGACAACTCATTGAGGTGCGCGTGGAACTCTACGCGCCGTCGACTCTCGGGCCTGGTGCTGATCGGACAGCGAGCTACCCATTACTCGCCGTCTTCAGGCCCGGGTCTATGGTGGCCGGAGATCGTCTCGCGGCGCCGGAAGCCCCTGGCGTCTCCTGCGGCGGCTGTTGCTGAGGGCGTGAGGGCGAGGCTGTTGTTGCAGCCTCTCCCTCACCCGTTCCGCCTCCTCCTTCGCGAGCATTACTGCTTCGCAGAAAGAGGAGACTGCTTCCCATTCCCTCTCGCTCCGTACCATGGCTTGGACCAGGGCCGGGCGCGAGAGGTCGTTACCGCCGATCGCCTGCACGAGGACACGGCGGGGCTTCGCTCAAGCGGCGCAGATCTCCACCGTGTGCTCCACCGTGTCCTCTGGGCGATCCTCACAGTGGGGACATTCGGGCGTTTCCCTCCGCTTTATCCTACACAGGAACCTCCCGAAACTTCAGTGTCCGGTGAGACCCTGCGTCAGGCGGAAGGTGAGGACGCCTTGGCGCCTCTCCAGCCACTCCTCAAAGAGGGGCACTACCGCCGCAATGGTGGCGTGCCCAGCACAGAGAGGAGGCCTGTGCCCCTGCAGTGGGTACATTAAAAAAGGCTGATGATGATGTTGATGATGATGATGAAAGTACTGACTAATCATTTGAACGAGGTTTTGTCCTATAGACAGCCGAATGACTGTGAGAATGAGACGTTGTTTTCTTGAATTTATAATCCTCTAATTAGTATTTAAGCTAAGCATATGGTTGGCGATTTTTATAAACAAGGCTGAATATGGTTATCGTAAGAACTTCAGAATGGAAAGAGGACTGCGGGAAGAAATCAGTTCTTAACGATCACTCCTCGCGGTATTTCATACATAATCGCAAGTCCTTATTCTTGGAAATGAGTGAACTGATTTTAATGAAACTTAGTACACATGCGCAAGCAAGGTAGGTACTTAGGTCTAAATAGTTAGCCCTAAGTACCTATCTTGCGTAACATTTTTGAAAAAGAGTTTAGAGAGGAAGATAGAGTGATTTTTCGAGAGTGATTTTTATGAAACATAAAATAGCTCTCACCATAATAATTTCGAGAATATCAAGAATTTTCACGTGATTAAAGTAGAGTAAATATTTTTAATTTCGACACATTGCATTGAATGTAGCTGATAATGTAAACATATTTCTTAACAATTATAAAAACACGTTGACCAACTTTATAACGTTTAAAAGTGCTTAAAGAGCACTAAATGCTAAAGAAATAAAATGTAATCGATTCCACGGTAATATTGAAATAAATAACTTTTAGTATTAAAATCAGCTACTTATCACACTGGGAAAGTCGTTAAACCCGATAAAGGTAATAAAAAATTAAACGATTCTTTGCAGATGCCTTGGCCATTTGAATTTTGCGTTTGTATTAGGATCATGAGATAAGAGCGATGTGTGGTGTTACGTGCATGGATAGATTTAGGAATGAGTTTGTAAGAGGAAGTCTGAAAGTCGCACCGGTGACTGAAAAGTTGTGTGGAAATCGGTTGTCGTTGTATGGGCATGTGATGCGGAGGACTGAAGAAAATGTCGTGAGGAAAGTCTTGTGTATGGATGTGGATGGCTATAAGAGTAGGGGAAGGCCAAAGAAACGATGGACGGAATGTGTGAAAGAGGATATGGGTAAAAAGGGGGTGACTGCAGAGATGACGACTAATAGAGAAGTATGGAAGTAAAATACATTTTGTGCCTACCCCAAATAAATTGGGATAAGGGCAGGAGAATGATGATTAGGATCACGAGGTAATGGAAAAGCTTATACTCAAAAGCGGTCTATGCGGTTTTAGATTTACTGAATAGATTTTTCTTTTTCACTGGAGAGATTTTACTAAACAAATGCGATATATTATCTACTTGTCACAACCTATAAAATACTTAACTTTGGGCTCATTACCAGCCGACAGCAATGTAAATGAATATTTTAGATTATTTTTAGTTTTAGTTAGATAATCTTTTCTTTGCTTATATAGTTAAGTTAGATAAGTAACGTTTTATTTTATGTGTAAAAATTTATTTCTGTCTCAATAAAAAAAAAAACTTAACTAACAAAATTTAAAACTACTTAGAACTAAGTAAATAAATCTTAAAATTGGCGTCAAAAATTTTTTTGACTGTGCCGAAGTGTACCCAAAAGACGAGGCATTGCCACGTTGTATGCTTAACCTCGGGCCAAGTTGAACTTCAGTCTTGGGTCATACAAAAAAAAATATTGTAAAGAGATCAAATTATTAGTTGTTTATACAAGGTAATAAATATTTATAAAAAAGAAAACCACATTATGGTTTGGTATCCCGGAAAATGCCGTATTTCGGTTGGGTAGGCCACACGATCGAACGGGGAAAAAGCTAGGAGAACAATTAAAGAGCTTTTACGACTGTGGAGTCTATGTTTTAAATAATGCTCTCTATGCACTCAGCCTCGCTACCGATGGAATTGTTAAGTCATAAGATGCGTGATGATTTGATCACTCCTACTTCAAATAGAACCTAGAATTAAAGTTAATACTGCACATAGATTTAAAAACCATTAATATGAGAACTCTCAGATTTAGAAAGTACGGATAGCAAACATTCGGATAATTAATTAACAGCATTCCTTCGTAAGTTGCCAACCGTACAGGGCTGTCAACGCTATCTGTACTGCGCTATCTACCTTCCTTACTGCTGGAAATTTTCATAGGAAATTTATTTCTTGTTTGATTATTTTATTAAGATAAGTGTGCATTTCACTAAAGCATTTCTCTGGTCTGGTGTTCGAGTACAGAGAAAAAACTATAAAACAAAATACTTTTTAACCGACCAAAAAAAAGGAGGAGGTTCTCAATTTGACCGTATATGTTATATACACATATATATAACATTGATCGACTTGCGTTTGACCACTATCTCACCTGATGGCAAGCGATGATGTGGTCAACAATAGAGCACGCTTGCCTAGAAGTAACCTATTCACTCTTGAATTAAATACCCCCAGTTGGTAGCTCTCAGGAAACACAGACTCTGGCAGGGAATTCCACTCCTTAGCTGTACGCACAATGAATATGTTCCCAAAAGGTTTGACCATGTACTTACGGTGCACCAATTATCTAGTTCTGGACACCCGAGAATAGTATTTTTTGGGTCGGCTTCTTCCAAAATCATGTAATAGGTTGTAAACCATTTATTTCCTGTCTAACTCGAAACTTGTACTTTTATTTGAATCTGTTTACATGTGCTAGAGAAAAGGAGCTACATCTGACAATAAACTGCTTTGCAGTTTGGCAGAGCTCATAATTATATTGTTAAAAATGTATCTGTGAATAAACACTTTTATTATTATTATTTATTAATTTTTTTATATATGTGTCTGGCTGAAAGTTTTTATTTTAACACTGCAATAAATCAATAACCCAAGACAGAACTCAGCGTGGAAAACATGGCTAGCGATTGAACAAGACGATAGCACAAACTTTGGAAGGAGAAATGTGAAGCCTTTTCCCAAGAGTGACACATATGTAGTTTAGGCTAGCAGCACCAGGAAGTGGTGACGGGCGGCCGTTATTGGGAGACTGTCTTTATGTAGAACTTTGACGTTCAAAAACTGCTGGCTCTAAGTCTAGTTTGAATAAATGACTTTTGATTTTGAAATGGCAAAGGTAAATGGTTTAAAATCTCTACTATCGTAAAATAAAATGCAAACAAGACCCACCTGGTCCATAAGTGTGCGCTAACCCTACTACCGATGCGACTTCGGTCCAGACGGACGCGATCGAAAGTGAAATTTCAGAGCGCAGCACATCGGCCGATGACCTCGACCACACATAGGTATACACATAGTACCTATTGGCTATGTAACACATAATATCGTATAATAAAACCTGTTGCACTGACAGGTTTGGAAGTTGATTTATTTTTTAAGCTTTACTAGTAATTTCGGTTTATGTAATAATATTCACGATTCACGCACATATTTTGTTCCTTATGTATACGGATTTTTTCTTTTCCCCTAGAATTTTCCACCCTGACTTCTGTTTTTTGTTTCATCAACCGGATTTTCACATTTTCGTTACACAAAAACACATTCGTGCAAGACTGCGGTTTTGTTTCTTCGAAAAGGTTTTCCCAGAGCTTTTCTTTTGTGTCAAGCCACGCAAACACGCTTAGCACGAGTATCTTACTTCACTACATATTATAAAAACAGATAAACTCAAAAACTACTGAACGGCTTTTCACACGGTTTTCACCAATAGACAGAGTGATTCATGAGGAAGGTCTATGTGTATAATTTGTACGTGTGCGGAGTTAGAGCAAGTCACTTGTATTGTATTATGTTTAGTATGCAAAGCAATTTATTAGTTATTACAATTAAGTATACAAGGCTCAGTGTTAATTCTGTCATTAATATTGAACCATTGAGCAATGAGTGACAGCTGACAGGTGTAATATGTAATATCTTGTCATTACTTGCTAATGAGGTGCCACTAAGCTGATAAGATCGCCACACTTTAGCATAGCATGCTTTATAATGTTCATACCGCTGGGACTGGGTTGCCGCACGGAAAAAATATTTCGATGACCTACAGATAGTTGTCCCGAGTCTGGGTGCCTTGTCTGTGTGAGTTTACATGTTTGTGAATGCACCCATGATACAGGAGTTGAGTGTGGGGCAAGGTTTAATAAAAAAATAAAAGCTAAATATCAAATAGATTAAGGCAAGACGAGAGTCTTATTTGTGATGGATACAGGGACTTTACACAATAAAGCTGGACCAAATTAAAAAAAATCAAACGGAACAAAAATTAACAAAAAACAAGCACTAACAATCTAGCCTCAGTTCTTACAAGGTCATCAACTAACATTATGGCGGTAATCTGTTAACGAGATATTAACATATTTCGTGTTGCACCGGCACCGTCGTGATACACTCGTAGAAATGAACGTGCAGCGCAATCGATACGATGCCGGCACTGAGCATTTGTATTGTAATGTGATCATTTGATATTGGATATTATGAAAATATGTAAGTATTGAAAAATAAAATCAAGATCAAATGAACAGGGAACAGATTTTACATTTTTAGGTTCCGTACTCGAAAGGTCCCAACGGAGCCCTATTGTGTCAGTCACGTGTCCGTCTGCCCGTTGGCGTCGGCTGTTTTTAACTTCCTTTTGACTTAGGAACTTGAAATTTGGTGAAAATGTTTATCATTACATTCATTATGTATAACTTTACTAACAAATACTGATTTCCCCATATGGTACGGAACCCTTTATGTGCAAAGTCCGACACGCATTTGACCGGTTTTTTCCAAACACGTAACGTCATCAAACTTATTATGCAGAGGTATTTTTCCTGTACTTTTTGTGTGAAATTCTTTCACAGGTAAAAGTACCACAAAAAATACGGAGCAAAGCCGTGGGAAAAGGCTTTTAAAAATAAACAAATAAAGAGATCCAATTTTTTTTAATCCAATAATCTGACCTCTAAATTCTACGTGCGAAATAGAAACTGTAATCTAATTGCCACAAAAAATGGCGATAAAATCTAGTAACCAACTGAAGTCTGTCTTAAAAAAAATTTGTGTCTAACTGTCTAGTTTAGATTCTATTCTGAAAGAAACACCTGTTTAGTACGATCGTGACACACACTGCACGATTTGCCGATTGATCTATTTCGTCTATATTGCAACAACATTTTTTTTGGTAAAAGACACAATGACTTATGATAACAATGTAACTGTGTAACGAGTTTATTAAATAGTACTATTCTTAACTAACTGTGCTAATTAAATGCTTAATCATAGATCAAATGAATGTCTATCTTAGAAACTCAAGCTTACATCAATAATTATTTTACAACATCTCACATTTTCTACTATATCAATTAGGTTTTCTGAAAAGACGTACACAGGATGGCAGCACCGAGGCGTCAGCTTCAGACACACAGAGTACTTTTTATAGACATTTGTCAAATCTGACGTAATGGGTAGCTCGCCGTCCGATTAGCACCAGGCCCGAGAGTCGACGGCGCGTAGTGTTCCACGCGCACCTCAAAGAGATGTCAGCCACCACTGATGGGGTCCATCATGGCCGATGCCTGCATGCCAAGGGGTCGCGGATAAATTCGTAACAGAGTTACCGCGCCCCTGGGCACTCAGGCAAGGAAGGAACAGGGGTGGGATTTAGTCAGTAAAAGTCTGACACGTCTCGCTCCACCCAAAGCGGGATAAATCATAGGATAATTTGCGACCCCCAAGAAAAAAAAAGGGAGTGTGGGATTTTTACCTCTCTAAAGCCACCCCGGTGATCACCATCAGCACTTGGCCTCGTTATTTCTTAAATACCACTTCGGAACTCCCTACAAAACGTAAGTGCCGTGAGTTTTTGTTAAACATTACTTGAATCAAGTCCGATCCTGCATGGAGTATTGCAGCCACCTTTACAATGGCTCAGCTAAATACAACTTGCTGCGCTTGACTTGGTGGAACGCAGAGCTAAGAGGCTCATTGGTGACTTAAAACTGGTGGAGGCCAAGAACAAGAGTGAGAACAAGAAGAAGAGTGTGCCCAAGAACTCTACGACCCCATCCCACCGGACCCCTTCTACCATCGGACTTCTAGACGCACGGCAAGTTACCACCCTACCTTGTTGCTATTCCACCAATTCGCACTAAGCGTTTCCAAACGTCTTTCATAATGCGCACAGCAAAGGAGTGGAACTCTCTACCTGCGTCTGTGTTTCCGAACGCATACAACCTTAGTCTCTTCAAAGTTAGAGCGCTTAAGGCCCTACTTCCGGCCAAGTGGCGCCCTCATTGAATAAAAAATCGTAGCATAGCATAGAAAATAAATATTAAAGAATCCAACGTCACGTTTGTTACAAAGAGGATAAAGTATTTTTACGTTGTTAAAACAGGTGTCAGAATGTTTCGTATCCAAAGTAATAGGCAAAAATGTCAGAAACGGCCGTTTTTGGTACTTTTGCTAGGTAGGCACTTTTATAAAAAAAAAAAATATTGTAAAGTCAGTTAATTGCTTACGGATAAAGATGCAGTTAACCTCGTAATTTCTGAATATTCTTTAGTAGAATCTAAAACATATTTACAATAGTAAAATAAATGTCGATAATGCGCTGATTTTGATTACAAACGATTGTTTAGATATTAAAGTTAATGTGGCGTGCAGCATAGTTGATCGTATTTATTTACTTAACATTGGCTCTCGTAACATAACTTCAGTTTATTGATCTAAAGGCCAGAACACACGCGTCTTCACGCTCTCTACATCGGGAGTTTCCTTTACCGTTCGATAAGTTTTTTTACAACTACCTGGTAGATTTTTTTTGCTTTTGCTGTCTCACCTGATGGTTGTTTCACTCTTGACTTAAAGATCACCAAAGGTTGTAGCTATAATGCAATGTTTTAACATTTTTAACGCCCGCCCTAACGCAAAAAGAGGGGTGGGTGAGAGGTGTATGTGTGTGTCTGTCTGTGGCACCGTAGCTCTTAAACGGGTGAATCAATTTGAATGCAGTTTTTTTTTAATTTGAAAGCAGGTTTTTCAGCGATGGTTCTTAGACATGTTTTATCAAAATCGGTTCAGCCGTTTTAAGGTCATCAGCTTTTTTGTGCTTTTTAAATGTTCGCTTTTCTTTTAAGCGTTGGGGTTTTTTAAATTTTAATTTTTTTATTGTATTACCCAGTAACTGGGTTGTGGAGGTCTAACAAAAAATACTGGTACTCAGCTGCATCCGGTTAGACTGGAAACAGACCCCAAGGTAGTTGGGAAAGGCGCGGGCAGATAGATTTTTTTGTTATCGTCTCCTTTATTGCATATTTATGTTTTTTGTCTGCGGCCTAGAGATTCAGTACGAATTTTTTAACCCAATCAAGCGAAAATGCGACGTCAGTGTACAAGCAGACAGCCTCGCTACCAAACCACTCCAAATCTACTATCCTTCTACCAGGGTCGCGGGACGTGGGTGTTCGAAAGTGGTACTTTAGCTCAGGCAACTGAAGGATCACGAGTGGATTTTAGTCAGTAAGAGCTGACACGCCTTCTCGCTCCACTCAGAGTGGGAGAAGTTATCCGATATATACGAGTACCACCCTAAAAAAACCACCATCCATGATTAATGTTTTTTTTTCACTTTGTCAAAAGCAGTCATTGCTTACCTGTTAGTCTATTAATTCCTTTTACAAATATTACTGACTTAAAACACGGTTTAATTCTTATATTCCCTTGTACAAACAAACAATTTTCTCCCAACTTTCTCCACAAAGGAATGCCAAACTTCTGTTATTGACATAACCTCTGCAAGCTCACGTACCTAGCACCCACAAAGACATCACGTATCAACTGCTATTGATAAGAGACACCAACCAAGAGTGAAAGGAACAAAAAAATATTCTATCATTGTGTGCAGAAGCTGTCACACCTTGAACGAAGTATTACTTTCATTGATTTGAGTTGACGCATGAAATGGACATCAGCGTGCGTTTGATTGGTGAGTTTTAAAAGGAGATTTTTTTGGGCCTCACCATTTTAAGCTAGATACGTTAAGGTAGAAGCGCTAGGGTAGCCAACATTTCATGAAATATTTACATTTGACCTCAATTCTAACTGAGAGAGTTGTACTTGCTACGGCCGCGAATCATATTTTGATCAAAATACAACCTGATACTGACCTGCGCTACCCTGGAGCTTTCACCTTAAGGTGTAAGCTCCAGGGTAGCCCGCGAAATCCAAATTTTCTTACGTTTTTTGCAATTTGCAGGTCAGTATCAGGTTGTATGTTGGTGGTAAATTCTTTATTACTAGACGCCTGGTTCACCAATCCTCGAACTAATAAGTAAATCTCATTTTCCTTTACAAAATCTACTGGGCTAGAGGCGATCATTGAAGGGGGCATTTTTCCAGCCATGTACTACAAGAAGAAACACCACCTCTACTGTTTCTCAAAGTTTCCAACGTCCCCATAGTATGTTCTATTGTGTGAACATTTTTTTTATTTGGGAAATCCTTGTGGATACTAGGGAAGAACAACGTGTTATGTCGGACTCCAACCGACTAAAACCCCACAGGTTCTACGGATACTATGAGTCGGAGGTCCGGGATACAATTAAATTCACGCGCATCCCCGACTGGTATTAGCCCGCCATAGTTAGCGGGCCCCATCTCCGAGTGATTCTGATCCAATGACCGGACATATTCCCATAAAGGCGCGCATGGGCGAATGTATCAAGAATTTTGCCAAACTCCTAGCCTGCTAAGAATTGGTTAAAATCAATTTTCGACGAAAAAATCACACACAATCACAAAGAGCGAAATTTGTGAGTGTGTATGTTTGTTACTTCTTTACGCTCAAACGGTTGGATTGATTTGGATGAAATTGGGTATGTAGATAGCTTATATCCTACTTTTTATCCCGGTCTACGCGGGTGAAACCGCGGGGTGCAGCTAGTTACCTAACAAATAACTCTGCCCGATCGTAAAACTAAGGAAGGTTAGACTTAGCCATGGGACCAATGAGATAATTTGCAATTGATTGTATTGTAAGCTAGTAAGGTTAGGCCCGATGACCAGCATTATACGAGTTATTGAGACAGCACATGCAAACATGTTCACAACTTAATGCAGCCGCAAATCTGCAGGTTATAAACGTGCATCTAACGCCTGTCGGCAAACTTGCGTGTATTGCAAATTAATATGTTACTGTAAATAACGGACCTTATTATAATAAAAACTGGCCAAGTGCGTGCTGGACTCGCACACCAAGGGTTCCGTACAAGCTTGCGGGTATCTAAATAGTTCGGGAATTGAGTTTCTAAAATTTTTGCCCGAAAAGCTTTTTAATTTTTAAATTATTCGGTAATTAGACGTGGTTTAAATCTGTTTGAGCTTGTGTTAATGAGGTCCTTTCATACGATGCCCCAAATGATACGGTCGCCTCACTTTAAAATTTGGACCCGAATTCCTTATAAGAGGACCCTATTTCTTGTGATGTACGGTAGTCAGACTTTTCCCTTAACTTGTGTTATAAGACCTTGCTTCTTGCCAAAAGACAGCGGGAAGTACCCCATAAATTTTGATTCCCTTGAGAGGTCGAAATATACGTTTTATGCGGCATAAACGGCCATATCTTTTTTTAATGTTAACTTAGAAGTTTGGTATTGTCACAGCTTCAAGGGACTGTAGACCCAAGTATATGGTTTTAATTTCAACTCGATACCTCCATGCGTTCCGGAGATAAAGGGTCTGGACAGATGGACGGACGAACAACAAAGTGATCCTATAAGGATCCGGTTTTTCCTTTTGAGGTACGGAACCCAAAAAAATAACCATGTGATTAAATTAAACATTACCTAACAGGTACTTTAAAATGATGGTACACCTATTTACCTGTGTGCACAAATAATCGATTTGCTCGTCTTTAAGTCTTTCGTTACATTTAAGTAGGTATAGGTACCTCTTAAATTCTCCCTTTTAAGAGGGAACAGGGCCCAGGGAGGGAACTATTGCCGTCCTGCTGCCCCAAGCCTGCCCCTTTTTTATTTATTTTTTTGGGTGGGAAGGAAATCATCCAATGACGTCTCCCGCTCTGGGAGAAGCGGGAGGGCGTCAGACTCTTACTGACTCTAACCCACCCCTGTTCCTTCCCTGCCTGAGTGCCCAGGGGTGCGGTAACTCATTTTCAGAATTTATCCGCTACTCCTAAAGCGCACCCCTTTTTTTTTTTTAGAGTGCGATAGGGACAGCTGCAGCTCAGACCGATTTTATCACAAAATTTTTTGACGAGATCGACGTTTCATATCACCCTTTTTTCTCCTCGAAAACTAAGCCGATTCAATTATGTTAAAAAGTCTTCGAATTTAAAGAAAAGAAAGAAAGAAAAATTATTTATTTTGCACAGATTACAAAACGCACATTAATTGTTGCTGTTGTTGTTGTTGTGTTGTTTTGTTGTTTTGTTTGTTGTTTGTTTTGTTGTTGTTGTTGTTGATTGTGTGTTAATTAATTTGTCTGGTAGTCTTCTTTCTTATCACGGCGGTAAAAATGGGCCATTTTTTGTAATTTTAGGAGGGTTATATTTTCTTTACTTATTAATTGCTATAATAAAGGAAATGACAGGGAGGTGTCTACAGCAGACTTTGACTTTATGAAAAAAAAAATTCTAGAGGCATTATTCAGGAAGAAAGAAGGGAATTTCTTTTTTATGGAGAATCGCAGCCCCTGTTCCCTCTCTAGAAAAAAGCTAGTTGCTAACAAGCTAGCTGGAAAACTTATATTTTTTTTCATCTCTTTATATACATAGGTATTTTCTTAATGACCCCTCCCTTAATTACGCAAAGACAAATAATTTTATCTACAAAAAATCAAGAGATTACATCATGTTGCTTGCTAATCACGGTTACAAACCATGGTGTTCCACGGTTAGGAGCAAGCACAGTGACAGCACAGCATGGTTCGTTCCATACCAATGGAGGTTCTGCTTGTAAGCCTCATAAAGTTTAAATCACAAGGTTCCCACGTTTTCACTTTTACGAAAAACTGTTTGAACAGGATTTCAGCGGCAAAATATGTTACTGATTACGACATGACTATCAAACCGGAATCAGTACCGGAAGACGCAGCGTCAGAAGGCCTCCCACAAGATGGACCGATGACCTGGTGAGAGTCGAGGGAATTCTATGGATGCGAGACGCATAGAATCGGTCCTTGGGCAACACTTAGGGGAATACTATGTCCAGTGGAAGTCTTTCGGCTGAAATGATGATGATGTATAATAACTATTTTACAATAAATAGAACCGACTTCCAAAAATAGTCCAAAATAACTTTAATTTCGGAAGTCAGTGTTTCTGGTTTTGTGTCTTCGTTTTTTGACAACGACTTCCGAAGTTAAAGTAATTTTGCATTCTTTTTGGAAGTCGGTTCTATTTTTTATAAAATAGTTTTCATTTTTCACTTTTTAGTTGTGGTTCCCAATTGTGTTAACACTACATACATAGACATACGATCTCGATCTTTCTTTTCTTTCTTTCTTTCTATGCTGTAATTTTTTGAAGAGTTCCGTTGTCTGCCTTCGAAACTCATCATCATTTCGGAATAAAGCTCTTATAATGACGGAGTTATGCCTGAACAGACATAAAAAAATACGAACATCCGAATTGATAATTCCTCCTTTTTGAAGTCGGTTAAAAAACTAAGGGTGATTGTCACTAATGAAACTGAATGCAATCAGCACATCTCGTAGTAAAATGTGCTGATGTAATATTCCATTAAAACAGCTCTTAAAATGCTAGATTTATTTTAATTTCTGGGACAACTGTGCTCCGCCGACATGCGGCAGATGTGACCAGCTCAGTTCCATTTTAACCCAGGCCCTTTGGCCCAGAAAGCGATGGTGTAATGAGTTGGACTCCTTCTCAAAAGACTGATCCAACATTGCAGAAGACCGGGGAAGTGGAAGAAGGGAAGGGAGGTATTTGCCCTGTAGTGGTGTCACAGGCACATAACTAGGAGTATAGTATTCGTCAAACTTAATGGCGTGTCCGAAGTTAGCTGCGAGTACAACTGCGCGCAGGTACAGTCAAGTCGACAATAATTTAGGCCATTTAATGATTTTATCCTAATCCTTTTTTGCTTAAACGGCCACAAATATTTATTAGTTTTTCCCAGCAGCTTTGTATCAAAGCAACAGCATCTCAAATAAAAAAATGTACCTATTACACTACTCTTTCACGTAATCCGCGATATTGGTTGAACTTTTTCTCCAATTTAACCGTGCCAAATCAAGAGACGTGGATCAAACAATTAACCAGGAAAACTCAGGGCCCTCAGTCGGAACTGAAACAATAACCATCATCTATTTATAGACAGAAACAAGAAAACAACCTCAATGAACTACCCAGAAATAGCTCTGACTGAAGAACTAGGTTCAGTGACCTGGTGGATTGTTTATGGAAAATCACGTAAATTTGTTAACTTTTTATTTCCAAACAGACGCCGATACATTGTGAATGATCGAATTTGGGTGAGATTTTTTTTTATTCTTGTTAGGCACGCGTTTGACCACTATCTCACCTGATGGTAAGCAATGATGTGGTAGAAGATGGAGCACGCTTGCCTAGAAGTAACATAATCACTCTTGACTTAAAGACTCCCAGGTTGTAGCTATCAGGAAACACAGACTCCGGCAGGGAATTCCACTCCCTAGCTGTACGCACAATGAATGTGTTCTCAAAACGTTTTGTGCGTGTGAATGGGATGTTCACCATATTCTATTGTATTTGAAATGATCTATTCGTAAGATATAGATCGAGAGCTCAGACTCTCGCAAGATTTATTAAAATCATAAGATGTTTGTAACTATCCGGTGACATATCTACTTTTATTTTTAATTGACCTGAAAACACAGTCGTTTGTCGACATTAGATTTTCTGTGCATGTTTTCTCGATGTTACCAAGATTGCTGTAACAAATACTCACCAGTGGCTCATATTTGAGAGATCTTATCATAAAAACGGTGAAGAAAAATCGTAAGGAAACCGGCATTTCCTAGAACCAAAAATTCGAAGACATGTGACCAATCGGCATTGGGCCCGCGCGGTGGATTAGGCCTGTGCCCCAGCAGTGGGGATATAAAAAGGATAATGATGAAGATGATAAAAAAAAACCTATATTTGGCCGAAACTCAAATACACACCACCAGTTTTCAGGACTAAGTTATCGCTGGTTGAGACTCAAAGATAAGAAATCAGAGAACCGTCATACGCGAGCGCGCGTGCGACGACTGCTCGCGTATCACGCTGACGACCGAAAGACGCAGCGTTGGCAGGCCTCCCTCAAGGTGGACCGCTGACCTGGTGAGGGTCGCGGGTAGCCGATGGATGCGAGACGCACAGGACCGGGGGTCCATCGGTGGATGTTTTTCGGCTGAAATGATGATAAAGATGTTTTCTGCTAGTGCGGGCCAGTCTTTCGGTATTCGTCGAGCACGAATCGAATAGCTCATCAACAAACTAACAAAATCTCTATCTGTTCAGTGTCCACTTAACACATCATTCGTCAACATTCATCCTACATTCAAACCATGTAGTAACTATTAAGTAATCCATGTAATATAACTGTCTTAGCCACTTAGTAGTCAAGAGCATCTCCCCATAGGCGCAGTGGTTGGCAGGCTTACAGTCGGCGGCTGCCAAGTCCCGCGGTCCCACACTGACGGAACTTCTCGCTGGTTTGAATACCGACCAGGGTGACAGTCACTGACCTTTGAATCTTACTGTTATTTAATGTTTTAAAGATATTGTGTGATTTACACTTCTGGCTAAACTGCCGTAATGTTTTCTGACCTGTGTAGAAACGGGAGCCGAATATGAAATTACTAAGACATATAAATATATATAAGAAGACTCAAGACCTTAGTCTCATACATAAATCTAACAAAACTAACCAGAAGTACAGCCTTTTTTTTTGGGTGGGTTGGAAAATCATCCAATGACATCTCCGCTCTGGGTGGAGCGAGAGAGCGTGTCAGACTCTTACTGACTAAAACCCACACTTGTTCCTTCCCTGCCCTTTTTCTTTTTTTTCCGTGCCCAGGGGCGCGGTAACTCTGTTTCGAATTTATCCACAACCCGTGGGCAGGCATCGGCCATGACAGCTCTTTGAGGCGCGCGTGGAATACTACGCACCGTCGACTCTCGGGCCTGGTGCTGATCGGACGGCGAGCTACCCATTACTCGCCGTCCGCAAGCTTGGAACGAATCTATATATATAAAACAAAGACGGGTTTGTTACAACACTTATAACTCGAGATCGGCTGGATCAATTTTCATGGTTTTTGTTTCGTTGGATTTGTCTCCGCCCTGAATAGCAGAATACATTTTAAAAACAATGAAAACTTGACTTGAAAATGAATCATTTTCCATTTAATTATGTTCCTTTGTTTCGTACCTGTCAAACATTTGTTTTCCTCCTGTCATTCTGTCAAATACTGTGATTGACATTTATGCATGCGTTCAGAAATGTATTTTGTGTAAACTATTTAAAAAGGGTGAATAAACTTTTGTCTGTATTTTTTTTAATCAATTAAAGGCTCAATTACACCTTCCGATTTCAAGGGACCCAATTTAGGAACGATCTAACTAGGAAGTATGAAGCGAGCAATTCTAACTGCTATTACACCTTCCTGTTTCCTAAATTGGGTCCCTTGAAATCGGAAGGTGTAATTGAGCCTTAAAAAGGTTGAAAACTGTATTAAGCAGATTTGAATAGAAGTTCCTCAAATATTTATGCGTGCGTTCAGAAATAATGACAAATGGTTAACATTTACGCGTGCGTTCATAACTTTATTTTGCGTAAATTAAAGTTTCTATTTTCGAAAACAATTTCTAAGATTTATTATTTAAGTTATCGAAAGCGTAAATGTCTTTTTATGTTGTCTATGATTTTCTAAGATATTATAATTACAAAGGTTAAAAAGTGCAGTATCCAAAGTAGTAGTCTATGATTTAAACTATTGTCAATCAATGTCTATGTCACGAAAGTTCAGCTACTGTTATATTTGTTTGTTTTGTGTGGTTTTGTGCGAGTACATCTGTGGAGTACATATTCAGTATTAGTAACAATGCCACGTCCTAGAAGATCTAATCTTTCCCAGCGAAGCCGTACTGCAATTAGGCAACGGAACATCGCGAGTCAATTATCTGATGAAGAACGAGACATTGCACGAGAAGAGCGCCGCGTTAGTATGGAGCGAAGAAAGGGCTTTAATTCGTGCCTCTCAAACACAAGAGGAAAGAGAGGCAGCCCGTGAAACGGCTAGGTTAGAAACGAGAAATCGTCGAGCTTATCGTACAGTAGTGCTATTCTGTAACATACTCACCGTGATAACTTAGGTGAAGTGAACGTGAAGTGGGCTGTCAATCCATACAATCAAGGTGGAATGACAGTTCACTTCACGCTCACTCCACCTAAGTTTTCACGGTGAGCTGTTAACAGAATCGACCGGCTGATCAACAGAGGGATAATCTTCGACGTGCAAGAAGAAATGGTTCAAGCGTTGATTTGAATCGAGCAGCGTTTCTATATGATTGCACCATCGACTACAGCTTGCATCGTTTAGTTTGCATTGGTCCAATGGACGTTGTTTGCCAGCATTGTGGCGCATTGAAATTTGCTGGTGAAACGCCTGGTTTGTGCTGCCTTAGTGGTAAAGTGAAATTGCCATTATTGGTTCCGCCACTAGAGCCATTGTGTTCCTTGCTTAATGGCGAAACTCCAGAATCACGACATTTTCTAGCGAACACTCAAAAATACAATGTCTGTTTTCAAATGACTTCATTTGGGGCGGAAATTATCGAAGAACACGGATATAATCCGACATTTAAGGTAATTGCTGGAATGTAGTTTGTTAGATTTCTATATTTGACTCTAAAATAAAAATGGCATGTTATCATTTGAAAAAAAAAAAAAAATTGTAAATCTAACTATGCCTTCGACTTTACAGATTCAAGGCCAGATTTACCATCGCATTGGATCATTGCAACCTCATGAAGATGCACAGCATAAATTCTTGCAAATATACTTCATGGGCAATATGGAAGAACAACTTGACCGGCGTCAAGGGATCAACACAGCTACAAAAAGAGCAATTCTCCAAGATCTGCAGCAACTGCTTCATGAACATCATGCATTGGTCAGGCTGTTCAAGACTGCGTTAGAGCGCATGCCATGTGATGATTATAAAGTTGTGATCAGAGCAGATAAACGACCAGCTGGAACACACGAACGCACATTTAATGCTCCAACAATTGATGAAGTGGCAATCCTGATTGTTGGTGAAAACTTAGAAACACGTGATATTGTACTTACACGACGCAATACTGGCCAACTACAAAAAATATATGAAACACACCGTTCATATGACGCATTACAATACCCGCTGATGTTTTGGCAAGGAAACGATGGATATCACTTCAATATTAAAATGATTAATCCATTGAATGGTAAGTGTCATAGTTTTCATTTTAACTTGATATACATTTTATTCTGTTTGCTCTTGGTAACTTTCCGACAACCACTACCAGTCATTCCAAGAGCTACTGCTGCCGACGAAATAAACGCTTGCCTCAAAGCATCAAATCTGTGGCAATATGTGAAGAAACTTCAACTGTCAGTAAATATGAGAGTTGCATTGTTGAACGATCTATCTGCTGATGATTTCTCTAAGCAATTGCTGACTATCGGTAAGGGCCGTGTTCCTGTTGACGAATCGAGCGGATTGATGTCATTTCCTCCAAATTTTTGCAATTTCGTCTCATCGAAAGACGAGCTTATCAACAAAGTATTCCCGGATATCATTGCTAACCACAAACATACTAAATGGTTAAGTGAGCGTGCAATTTTGGCGGCTAAAAATAAAGATGTAGATGACCTAAATTTTATAATTCAGAATCAAATCGCAGGTACTCTGCATTCATTCAAATCTATCGACTGTGTAACAAACGAAGATGAAGCCACTAATTATCCAACTGAATTTATAAACTTGGATGTGCCTGGTTTACCACCGCACAATTTACAACTGAAGGTTGGCTCGGTAGTAATTATGCTTAGAAATTTAAACCAACCAAAACTGTGCAATGGAACGCGTTTGGTGATAAGAAAACTGATGAGCAATGTGATTCACGTGTCGATACTCAAAGGAAAATTTAAAGATGAGGAAGTTCTCATTCCAAGGATTCCGATGATCGCAACGGATATGCCCTTTGAGTTTAAAAGAATTTAATTCCCGATTCGTCTTGCCTTCGCCATGACGATTAAGAAATCACAGGGCCAATCCTTGACTATTTGTGGCCTCAATCTAGAAAATTCATGTTTTTCTCATGGTCAATTGTACGTGGCATGTTCACGTGTCGGCAAACCATCCGCTTTATTTGTTCTTGCGCCTGACAAAAAAACAAAGAATGTCGTTTACCACAAGGTGCTTGAATGAAAAGAGTTAATCGTTTAATTCAGTCATTTTTTGCTGACACGTGTTTGAAGTACTTACTTAATTTTTTTTTTTTAATTCTCTTTCTGTATGTATTATTTATCATAATAAAATACTTTTTTATATCTATCTGTATTTTTATTTTGTATCATTGTATTACGTTCATCAAAGCCTAAATTAGTTCAGCTAAAAGGTAACACGACATTCATTGACTGTTAGGCGGTACGAAGTTCGCCGGGTCAGCTAGTATAATATATAAACGAAAACAATATAACAGTACCCATTCAACGTTTAACATTAAGAATACAACACAATTTAAGACCAGAGAAAACTTAAAGTTTTATATCATAAACTGTTCTTATTAAGTTACTAACGCAGACTCGTTCCTCAGGGAGTAACGAATTCACACCAATCATTTGATTTTAACTACATCATATAACTTCAAATTGCAACCAACAACTAATTGCAAATCAAAGCCACAAAACGATCCCCGCCCCGATGACTTACAACTCATTACATAAAACTGACCAAAGGTATGGACACTCGCAGGAAACGCACGTAACAATTAACTAGCAACTGCGACCGGTTGCTATTCATCAATCGTTGTGCAATGAAGATTACATGTGCATGTGGTGAGAGGACTGGTCTTCCGCTTCGCATTATATGACATATATATAACTGGTATGTCGGACCCTGAAGGCAAAAATTACGAATTGGTGTTCTTCCACAGTTGATTGCATAGCATTATCCACTTGCGAGACACGTGGTCAAGGAGTCCCTAAAGAGTTGCTATATCAGTCACCAAAATACCTATCCCTAGATAACAACGGCACTGTCAGTGTGTTCACAAGAACCTAGATGGTAGTACTAATCAAGTTGAAAGATTGATTTCCGAATAACAGTGAACTACAAGCTCTCAAAGCGATGAACTGAAATAGCTTAAAATAAAACGCCATATACTGGGGAAAAAAATCAAAAACGTTATAATTACGACCAATTCTTGATCATAGATAGGAGACCCCCAGCAGGGAACGTTATAGGCTGAAATTTTTACCATTGACAGGCACGCGTTTGACCACTATCTCACCTGATGGTAAGCCTGATGTGGTCGAAGATGGAGTACACTCGCCTAGAAGTAACCTATTCACTCTTGTCTTAAAACTCTCTGCTATTACCTACTCTTTATGCTTTTTTATTTATTTATCATTTATACAAAAGAATACAGGATAAAATTGAATCCCACTATATTTTTTAAATAGTAGTCTTTTTTATGTAGCGACATCTATGACGCCACAAGATTAAGACTACCTATTTAAAAAAAAACTTTTTTACAAAAAAAAACAACCGACTTCCAAAAAAAAAATACACTAAAAATTAACAAATAACTTTAATTTCGGAAGTCGGTTGTTTTTTTTTGTAAAAAAGTTTTTTATTTTTCACTTTTTAGTTGTAATACCCCAGAACTAAAAACCCCAATACCATGGAACGTGGAATTTAAACATTTGGAGAACACCAATACGTCATCGAGGTATACATATTTTTCGTTTTTGTTCAGTTTCTCAAAAAGCGCTGAAGCAATTTCGATAAAATTTATATGGGACCAACTTGGGAGTATATTCTTTCGGATAAAAAAGGAATTTTGAAAATCGGTCCACAACTGACGGAGAAATCTTCGGACATACATAAAAAAAAAACATACATGCAGTCGAACATAGAACCTCCTCCTTTTTCGAAAGTCGGTTAAAAATATAGTAGGTTTCAAATTTTTATTGAAAAATCTATTCAATTCAATCTGCCTAGCCTTTCCCAACTATCTTGGGGTCGACTTCCAGTCTAACCGGATGCAGCTGAATACCAGTATTTTACATGGAGCAACTGCCTATCTATCTTCACAACCCAGTCACTGGGTAATACGATACCCCTTGGTAAGACTGGTTTGTCAGACTTTCGGGCTTCTGACGACCCGTAACGACTGTCAAATCCACGATTGACAGCCGAGACCAAAGGCTTAACGTGCTTTCCAAGGCACGGAGGAGTCTCGGTGTGTAAAGATGGTCACCCATCCATGGACCAACCCCGGCAAGCGTAGCTTAACCTGATGGATCGACCCGAGCGGCTGTTATTACTTTAGCCACGAGCTATCTATAATCTAATCAATTGATTAATCAATTTTCTGGATATGGCCCTGAAATGACGCCCAGGATTCCAATCTCTGCTTATGAGTGATCCTAGTAGATAGGGCATATGAACTTAGCTATGGAAACAGGTAAGTTCATATTTATTAGAATCTCCTTTAAAAATCCAGGTATTCACCACCCTTCATGACACCTGATGGGAGTCACAAGGCAGTCAACTCTATGCTGGGTCACGGCAAATTAATTCCGTGACTTTGACATTCACGACTTGATACCAGTATGTATTCCCTTTCAACTAATTACCATAAACAGCGTCAGAACACGTGTCTAAGTTATTGGGCTGTACTAATTGGACTCATAATTAGCACTTATAAATGTTGTGATTTGACCCAAATTTTTATTGGATATTAATGTGATGTGATGATATTTAAATGAGTGTACACCTCAATTGTTTATTGAAATGTCTATTAAGGTTGAGGAATGTTTCGGCTTCAGGTAGCGGAAGGTCTTAGATGCAGTGACATCTTCAAATGGAATGTTGACAACTTAAGGAGGTAAGTGACAATTAAAACAACTTCATGGAATCTACTGCATTCCATCTATTGGTCTTAGTTCTGGTCTTCACTCTAGTCTAGAAAAAAGCAGGTTAACTTATAAGGGTGCGTTTACGACCTCCAGAATACATCTAACGGCATTCATGATATGGCTCGTCAAAGGCACAAAAAATCGGTAAATTGTGGCTTTTTAACGCAAACGATGAATTTTTATACAACTATTTTGGGTCACATAAAATCTAATCCAAGCTGCAAGTAGAGCTCGTGGCTAAAGTAATAACAGCCGCACGGGTCGATCCATCAGGTTAAGCTACGCTTGCCGGGGTTAGTCCATAGATGGGTGACCATCTTTACATGTCAAGACTCCTCCGTGCCTCGGAAAGCACGTTAAGGCGTTGTTCCCGGCTGTCAATCGTGGATATTTTACAGTCGTTATGGGTCGTCAGAAGACCGAAAACCTGACAACCAGTCATACCAAAGGGTATCGTATTACCCAGTAACTGGGTGGTGGAGGTTAGATAGGTAGTCGCTCCATGTAAAATACTGGTATTAAGCTGCATCCGGTTAGACTGGAAGCCGACCCCAAGATAGTTGTGAAAATGCGCGGGCAGATTGATATAAACTAATCCAACTAGTCTGCGTTGTCTCACTACAGGGCAAAGGTGTCCCTCTCTCTTTTTTACACAATTTTCGTTTCTGGATGTGACTGCTTAGCATACAAATTGTTTCGTCACCAGTGCAACACACAAGAATTTAAGACCAATACTATTCTCAAGTAGGTATAGTTCTGATTTTAGTTAAAAAACCAGTATCAAAATAACAAAGCTCTAACATGTTCTGTAACCAGCAGTGCTCTAATTATGTACTGCTAACCAACAGTTTGCTACCAAATATTGGTAACCAAATATTTGTTACCAACAGGGATATAGACCCCGCAATACGCCGCACAAACATGTGATATTTTGATTTCCTTTCACCGCGATAATAGCCGGCTACTTTGCTTACATACCGCAAGTTTGCGCGGGCGCATGCTATGAACTTTTGCTTATTGATAAAATTCTTGCAATAATATTAACATTAAAACAAACGATTTTTGGAAGAGAAACCGATCTACAGTAATTTTAAAGTGACATTCCCAGGGATAAGAGAGCTTCTACCTTTCGTTGCCCGGCGGCTACACTCGCATAGCCTATAGGTACCGTAGGAACTTTTTGGCGTTTTTCCGTGTGTATGAATTTAATAGGGTATTACATTTCTGAAAAGTGTCTCAATTAGATTCTATAGTGTTAATAAACCAATAAAAAAATCACAAAATATTTATTCAATAATAAGTACCCTAAAAATGCATTTAAATTTTACATTTTCAAATTTCGCGCGAAATTTGACGAAAACGCTGGACGCAGTGGAGGCCATATTGCTCTATGGTCATGACGTCAGTTGGCTATGTAAATAAAAGTACAAAGCATAGATACGCTGATCAGTTGACAGTTGACACTAGTTTACATAGCCGTATGACGAATAACATGGCGGTTACTATTTCATGGTGTTAAAAAACAGATAAAAAAAACTGAAGACTTTGAATTGACTTTTAAAATTTATTTTGTTATTTTATGAACTAAAACTAACATTTTCCGACTGCTTTTTGCCTAAGCTATCTCTATAATATATTTTTAGTTATAATCTCATATAGAGTAAAATACCCTATTGTATCCTGGGCCCCCGACTCATGGTAGCGATAGGAACTTTGGGTTTTTAGTCAGTAGGAGTTGGTCATAACTCTCCATTCTCCCCAGACGGAGAGTATCCATGATAAAAACCCTTCCACGTAGCCTATAGCACTCAACTATTGCCTATTTTCCTATAAGTGAAAGAATCAGTAATCGGAGTAGTGCTTCCAGAAATTACCCCCATCACACAAACAATTTGACCTGTTACTTTTAAGCAAGCAGGCTTTATCGTCAACCCTATCATCACTTACCATCAGGTGAGATAGCAGTACACGAGCCTATCCATGATAAAGAAAAGTTTTAAAGCAGTATTTCATTTCTTTTACACATGTTGAGGCATAACTTTTCGAAAATAATGTCGTGTCTCTATCAAATAACAATATAAATTAAAATAATAAAATTGTTCCTCCGTCGCCAGTCGCTAACTTGCACCAACCTCACCACGTTATCCAGTATTGCATAACACTGGTTCGGGACTCACACGTGCACTCGCTCACATGTTTGAATGCGGTTTGTTTGTGTTCATTCAGGTTTACTCAGTACCTCGTGTTTCAGTCTTCATCCTGTTTATAAGAAAGAGGAGCTATGTTATTGTCATATTTCGATTATGAGAGCGAAGCAATGATTGCCGTAATGAAAACGTAGTCATAATCTACAACATGAGATGCCATGACTCTTGTCCCACACTAAACAGTAGTATTATTCTGTAAGAATCTCACCATGAAAATTTAGGTGGAATGTCAAATCACTTCACCTTAATATTTACGTTTTTTTGCAGAATAAATATGAGATATATTTTTAACTGTCACCGCCACCACTCACCAGCATGTAGCAAATAAATATTTTAAGCGCCAATTAAATGGTCTACCTACTACTGATGTTGTGTTATAGAAATCTCCTACTTAAATTCGAACAGTCATACAAAGTCACGCTTATCATAAACAGTTCAAACGAAATTACAAATTACGATAGCAATCAAAACATTACTCTAAACATTTTTACACAACTTTAATTTAATAAATAACAAAATAAACGACCCGCCATTTCAACGTTACTATCACGATCTTTGCAACAACTGCGACTACAAACGCCGTTCTCTGGCAAATTATCGCGAACAGATAAACCTCATTTTGTAATAGAGCAAAAAAACTATGAATGAAACCAGTAGTGAAAATTCGCACGTTCCGAAACCGAATGTGTAACTATGTTGGGAAACTAGCGACTAAGACTAGCGACCTGTCAGCAATTATAAACGCCAGTTGCTTTTGCGTTGTGGCGTCAGCCGTGGATAATTTTTGACAGGTGTCACCAGTACTCTTCAATTTATTTACACAAAGACGAAGGCAAATTAATAGTGTTGACCATGCGTTGACACCATTTTGACACTATGTTGACACTATGTCGACATTTTATGCCTGCATAGTAATGAGTTATTGTGACAATGATGAAGACTTTTTTCCTTATTTGATCTTCGTCTTTAGACTAGTCATCTTAGAATTAAAACTTGCGTTTCGAATTTATGAGATAGATCACCGAATCTACTTGAAACGTTTTTATTTACAAGGGTAAAAAGTCTATAGCTAAACTGTTTAAATAAAAACCATAATTAAAATAAAACTAATCAAAACTATTAATTTGCAAACTAAATCGCTGCTGTTACGGTATCACATAAAAACTTCGAATGTCAACCTTAAACTATCAACAGCTTTATATCTTCAAATAAATAATCAACTTCCGTTAATATATAACTGAAAAGAAAGCTCCTGACAAATTACACAACAGCAAAAAAAAAAAAAACCACTGTAGACCAACACCAAAAAACAAAACACAGAACACGTGTCTAAATAACAATGCGTATCATTTTTTTAGTGGTGTGTATCGATAATTCATAGTATTACGATGATGTCGGCAATTACGCGATTGCCTCATAATTACGCGATACCAGTGCATTCTTGACAGGTCCCTGACTCGATGCATACGCTTGACGTAAATAGACGTTACATGAAGTGATCGGGTGGTTATTGAACGATAGAGTTATGGTAGACAGATCATTTCTAGGTTTACGATGCGGTTTGAGCTCCAATTGAGGTGCTGGGAGAAAGATGAGATGGACAAATATTTTGAATAAACCTATGTGAGTATGTTTCATAACATGTCGCTATGTTGACAGTTTCAAAATACTCGCCACTTACGCTAAGTAGATAGAATTTTGCATACCCTCCATCTTTAAATTAAAAAAGTTGGAGTCGTAATAACTAAGTATTGTGGCGCATGTACACACAGCCCACAGACGGCATGTGGGAACCGGGCATTACTGGCAGCTACCTTAGAGAGTCCTTCGAATATTAAGATTAGAATAGTTTTATTGGAACGTTGCGATTGTTTAAACAGTTAGTTTAGCTCGCCCGGTCGAAGAGGGCACATGTATAATTTATATTTTATGAATACAAGAGTTAAGAGTGCGCGCCCTCCTAGTTTTTACTCCTCACACTAAACACGTTCCTCAGTTACACTTGCATATACGACAATCTTATAGCCTGCGAGTGAAACAACTCCCTAAGCTATAAGAACTCCCCGGAGCCCTGCAGGTTCTATAGTATTCAGCAGTTACCAATAAAATCTATCTGTCAAAATTTACATATAACCAGTTTTTTAGGTACTAGTGTTTTTTCAACGATCACTTCCCACTTTCATCATTTAATCATTCGCAGTCCTTTTACAAATCAATCCACATTTAATTATATTCACATAAAAGCGAACACATTGATCGATCGAATCATTCATCCGCTCAACAAAAAACGGTCGCGCGTAATCTGAGTAATGGCGTAAAATCGATAGGTTTGTGTCGATAGTTTTTATCGATGTTTTTCTGGTCGTTACTCAGTGAGGTCAGCGCATCCTTGGGTGTGGGTCAGCTGCCATTGATGCTGTGTTGTTGGGCAGTCGAGTGTGAGAACCAATATTACTGTCAATGTAGTCATTTTGCGTACTTTTTCCATTAAAACCTAAATACTGACTGGGCACAAAATATTTTAAAGTGATATTAAGAGAGAAGTGTATTTTCTAATAGCCGGTCTACACACACTATAAGAAATCAAAAGTAGTCATATAGAGATTAGGATTGATAATTATATTATTATAAAATAAATGTCTAAAACAGTAATTATTTCCCTTGATTGTCTAATTAGTGAATTGTTTAGTATTGCAAATTGGCAACTCGGAAGTCGGTCTTACATCTTTGCATTTAGATCTTTGCTTTTATCTATCTTTCTTTGTATCGGTTAGCAGCGTTTTTCAGGTATTTTTGTTCTTAGGTGGGTCTAACCCACACTCGGCCCGCGCCGCATTGTGAATTAAGGCCCATTTACTCTCAGAGAGGAGATCTATGTCCATGCTGTGGGAATTTTTAAGGGGTGTTTAGAATCACGAGTTATTTATGGCATCAAGTTTACTAACTATAAATATCATCATCATCATCAGCCTTTTAATGTCCCCACTGCCGGGGCACAGGCCTCCTCTCTGTGAGAGGGTGTGGGCCGTAATCCCCCACGCGGGCCCAATGCGTATTTGGTGGATGTCACATGTCTTCGAATTTTTTATATAAATTTATATAATAATAAATATATGTAATTTGCACGCTTACTTGCAGGCAGAATACAATGACTTTATAAGATATAAGATCTTCCCTTGTAAAAAATAAAAGATTTATTTCTTGCAAATAAATATTTTAATTTGAATTTTTGACCCAGACACCGATCTTAAGGCGCTATTAACCTAGAGCGGTTAGCTTTCGTGCAATGTGCTGAGCTCACGTAACGCGTCGTACGTCCACCTAGTAATAGGACTCGCCCATCAAGGAGCGCTGTCCGAAATTAGATGCATTATTAATTTATTACACATAAAACAACAGGTATAAAAAATAAAACACATAGACTAAAATGAAATAATTAAATGATCTTTAAAATGGTGTACGTTTCATAAAAATACCCTTTATAGTTTTTGCGTGATTCTCAATTTTTTATCCGCGTTAGATATAACTTTACAAATTAATTACACTATGTTATAAAAATACAATTTCAAATATTCTCAAATATAATTACGACGAAAATTTTCTAGAGTAAAATATATTTTTTCAAAGAATTAAGACTCGTCGTTTAAACATGATATTCAATTAAAAACCATTAAAAGTCGTATAACTGCGCCTTGAGATACATTTCCATTTACGAAAAGATCGTGATATTAAAAAGTAAACCAAACACTATCTTTAATTTATATTTTCAACCACTCGTAGTGTCACAGTTCACACGCCGCATATCTCCAACTTAAATCTACTATCGCGTAGTAGGTATCACTACACTAAACCCGTGACAAGTTAAATAAGAAAAGTACCGTAAATCATCGCGACTTTCATCATAAATCTGGTTTCCTAATACATTGGTTTTAGAGAAAGTATTTCTGTCTGTGAGTCATCTTAAAGTAAAATTATACAACTCATTTACATAAGTCTGCTAATGCTATAACATTTAGTACTGGTTTTTCTAGTTTTATCGGATATGATTTAATTTTTCTGAATCATTTTAAATGTCCGGTGCACTCATTTGTCTAGGAATCGAGTTTAAGCTTCAGTAGCAAACGAGTAAAAATAAATAGAAGCATTAGTCATCCAAGATACCACTTCAGGTGTATTCGCTAACGCGGGCCTGCGGACGGCGAGTAATGGGTAGCTCGTCGCCCAATCAGCACCAACAGCGCGTAGTGTTCCACGCGCGCTTCAAAGAGATGTCAGCCACCACTGACGGGGCCCGTCATGGCCGATGCCTGCATGCTAAGGTGTCGCGGATAAATTCGTAACAGAGTTACCGCGCTCCTGGGCACTCAGGCAAGGAAGGAATAGGGGATTTTTAGTCGGTGGACATCAATTTGTAATAAGCATTACCTACTATAGGTCAAAGCAGCAATGTACTGCATAGTGGCTATCAAATTGATGTCAACTGAGTTAGCGAATAGGCCGGCTGATAGGGATCTATATTAGAAGATGAATTTGAATATAGTGACGAAAATGAATTAAGTATATAGCAGGAAATGAAACGAGTCTGCCACACTATTCCCCGCAACTGTACTCCTGAAAGTCAGAATTAGCAGTGGCAACCAGCACCAAAATCTGGCTAATGCAATGAAGTTCGTCTGCCCTGTTTTTTTTGAGGGTGGGAAATCATCAAATAACTTCTCCCGCTCTGGGTGGAGCGGGAGGGCGTGTCAGACTCTTACTGACTAAAACGCATCCGTGTTCCTTCAGTTGCCTGTGCCAGGGTAAGGTGACTCTTTTGAACGCTCCCGCGACCCTGGCAGGACCCTGATATCCTAAACACTAAAGTTTGCACGACTTTTTTCACCATATTTTTTTGTGCCCAAACTCACTAAACAAGATAAGTTTTGCTCTATGATGTGTATTACTCAACTGAACCAATTCCACAGCATCGGATTTCGCCTTGCCGTTCCATTGTTAGTTCACGCACGGGCTGCGTCCACGTCAACAGATCGGGAGCCAGTGGCTTCATGAATTGATTTGTAAAGATAGACTTTTGGCTTGCTTCAGTCACAGATAATATAATACTAGCGTACTTCAGTTCACTTTGTTGAGGCCGAAATAAGTGCAAAAATATATATCTTAATTTAGGATATTGCTATCTTATTCTCTCTAATAAAACAAGAAAGAGACGAACGTAAATTAGAGTTGTCAAATTTAGTTTGAACTAATATTTCCATACAAATTAAGGGTACACGTAAAAACATGTCGACTAAAAACACGGTAAAGCGCAAGGCGTAAACTAGTTTGACATCTCTAACTTAGTTCATAGCTATAGCCGTTCTTTTCTCGCACTGCCTTTTAGTAAAAGAAAGCGATTCTCTAATTTGAGTTTAGTTATTGAACAAGAGAATCGGCACCAGTTGAAAAGTTTATACGTTGATTGAAGATGTCATCGAAACTATTATAAGCAATTAATCCAATTGGTTCGCTCGGCGCACTGGTTAAGCGTTCTGTTGCTGCAATGCGTGTCAGGGGTTCGATCCCCGCACGGAACAAATATTTGTATGGCCTACAGATAGTTGTTCCGGGTCTGGGTGTCTTTTGTATGTGAATTTACATTTTTTTGAGTGCATTCATGACACAGAAGTATATTCCTAGCGTGGGGAACTGGTTTAAAAAAAACTTTTGGGTCAAAAGTGTAATGTATAAATCAATTGAAAATTTCACCTGACAGTTTCTCAAGCTGTGACAAATCTTGTCCAGAAGATATTTGGTAGGTTACAAGATAAAAAAGTATTGTAATTTTTATGAAGTATTTTTGTTTTAATTTTTAAGTAAGTACATATATAGATATGTAGATAGTTTAATAGGTGTGTATAACATCGTCTTGGTCTATTGTAAGATGTTGGTGTGTGAAATAAATAAATAAGATGACGGGTAGTACACTGTGTGTAAGTAGTGTTCTATTATCACTCTTGGTAATCCATATTTCAGAACGTGAAGTCTCACTTATCGCCAGCCCTATTCTTGCCAACAGTCCGTTATAATGCCAACCAAACAAACTATTTTTTGCTTCACCGGTTGGTACAGAGCGGTGTATCGTAAATGTGAAGGTTTGGTCAACATTTCACGAACCACGCGCCAAGGGCCGCACCTTCGTCCTGGCACGAGCAGGTAAGGGCTACCACTCGTGGATTTTAAAAGAGTGATTTGTTTACGTAGTAGATCATTGTGCGTACAGCTTAGGAGAGGAATTCCTTGCCGGAAGCTGATAAAGCTACACCTCATGAATAGGTTACTCCTATCGTCATCATGGCTTACGATGGTAAGCCATGAGGCGAAAGTGGTCAAGCGAGCCTGTCTAAAATAAAAATAAAAACTTGGATTTCGTGATCAAAAATAAGTTTCATACCCGATTTGAAATTTGATAAACTTCAGCAATTGCAATTTTTTAACAACAGATATTTTGATATTGAGTATCGTAAAGTATTATTTGTGACTATGGACTCGGATTTCATTTGAAAAAAATATTGCTGCATACAAATTGTACAGATTCAAGTTCTTCAAACTTAGGAGACAGATGTGTTGCTGGGGAGTTTTACGCACCACTTCTTCACAGCTAAAACACTGGGCAGTGGTGATGGGCAGGCGTTTTCGGGTGACTGTCTTTATGTAGAACTCAAAAAGTGCTTGCTGTCAGCCTAGTTAAAATAAATGATTTTCTATTTAATTGTTCACTGTGTATTATTGTGCAAATTCCTCATGATAGTTATTGGAGGTATATAACTGAATAAAAATATATAGTTTTGACAATTTCTTTCCATTTTATTCTTTCTTTTACCCAGATGAGTGTCAACCCTGTACAGATAAGAAGGTGTCATATTATCGGATATTTGGCTTGAGTTTTATCCATAGCGTTAAATATCGAAAGTCGACGGACTGTGTTTAGTTAGGATTTCTGGTAATCGTGGACAAAGGGACTTTTTTTAAAAATTCTTTTAAATGATAATGATCTGTACATAAATATACAAAAATAAAATGATAGTAACATAAAGTACAAGGCAAAACTGAAAACTAATCTTGATCACCAACCATTATAATATCACTGTCATCTTCACACTGTCCATATGTTGAAAGCATCACAATTAATTTCCCAAACTCCGGTTGCTAAACCTTAATTTTTCCTTATTTGAATCATCAAATTAACCCCCTTAACTAAACCCCATACATAATAAACCACCGATATCTATATATAAAAAAGGAGGAGCTCGTGGCTAAAGTAATAACAGCCGCACGGGTCGATCCATCAGGTTAAGCTACGCTTGCCGGGGTTGGTCCATGGATAGGTGACCATCTTTACATACCGAGACTCCTCCGTGCCTCGGAAAGCACTTTAAGCCGTT
This sequence comes from Polia nebulosa, assembly GCA_951329385.1. Lineage (NCBI taxonomy): Eukaryota > Metazoa > Arthropoda > Insecta > Lepidoptera > Noctuidae > Polia > Polia nebulosa. The sequence goes on along the minus strand of OX589588.1, from coordinate 2,103,634 downwards.
GGTCCCGGCTGTCAATCGTGGATCTTTGACAGTCGTAACGGGTCGTCAGAAGCCCGAAAGTCTAACAACTAGTCTTACGAAGGGGTATCGTATTACCCAGTAACTGGGTTGTGGAGGTCAGATAGGCAGCCACTCCATGTAAAATACTGGTATTAAGCTGCATCGGGTTAGACTGGAAGCGACCCCAAGATAGTTGGGAAAAGGCTAGGCAGATGATCTATAGTATATATAAAAAAGTCGGGTTAGTTACACCATTATATAACTCGAGAATGGCTGGGCCAATTTTTATGAACTTTGATTTGTTGGATTTGTCTCCTGTCACCGCCAATAGCAGAATAACTAAACATCGAAAAAAATCACGGAAAAAAAGGTGATGAAGAAAATTCATTGTCTCGTATATTTTGTATGGAACAGATATTATTTTCATTGATTCTGAGGCGGTACGAAGTTCGCCGGGACAGCTAGTAAAATATATATCTCAAAATCACACTAATTTCCATGACAATTCAAGCACCCAACTTTCTTTCTCCACTTGTCATCGACCACCATAGTCCACCGTGGTACAACATGGTCCATTGTGGGAACAGGTGTACACGAGAAAGCCGGCGCAGGCGCACCCATCGCCGAGAAAGTCATCGCCGACCTCTTGATCATGGATCACCCACGGCTTTAGTGATTGTTATGTTAATTAAATGTTATGAGTCTTTAACCTGCTCAGAGCGAATGATTTAATAAGTAGTGATTGTGGCTTCGTTTGTTAGTAGCTTATTATGATTGGGTGGGCTTTAAAGCCAAAGATATTTTAGATCATAACAGTGGGTCAGCAGTGTATTGGTAGGTAGATAACGTATCTATATATGTATATAAAAATGAATCCCTACTTCCTTGGTAACGGCATCACGTGTGAACGGTTGGACCGATTTCACTAATTCTATTTTGTTGTGTTTGTTATTGTCAGGAGAAGGTTCTTATGAAAGAAAAAAATAATAAAGTTGCGCGGAAAATTAGAAAACTTCAGAAAGTTTAACGACTATTAAATCTTCGCGAGATTGATAGATAAAACAGGATTATTTTTTTATTGGAGAAATAATGTAACAATTGTTTCTCCGGACATAAAACAGTATTTTATCGCACAACTTTTATTGGGTAGCGCCTAGCAGTATGACGACACCCATGATAAAGTTTTTCTAGGCTGTATGACTAGCATGTTGCCTTATAATTTCAATTTCCCTGAAAATGAACCTCAGTTTTGTAACCAATTATAAGAAGGTTCCATCAAAGCCAACTGTATTGGTTATGAAATCTCAAAACTCAGCTGGGTGGATGTATTACTTATTCTTTACCAACATTTGGAGGTTCAAAATGTGGGTTTAGTCCCATCTCGGTACCGATGAATTTATTTACCAAGCCCACGAATAAATTTAGTAAATTGATCTGATTATTTATCAGTTTATATAGTTGGTTAAATATATATTTGTTTATACAAAGAATGTACAAGCTAAAAGAAAATAAATAATTAAAATATGTAAAAGCGGCATAAAAAATATTATTTATTATATCAAAACATTTGTAAAATAAGTTTAATTTTAAAGCGGCAGCGGCGGTGAGTAGTCGGGCCCCAGTGGTAACTGCGACATACAAATTGTAGGTTGTTTATTTGAAACCAGATAGCGAGAGTCTCTGTCACCTCTGACCTAGACTAGAGTCAAGAGCACACCCATCTATGATAAAAAATAATAAAAATATTTCATCACCACAGCTCTCAAAACGGTGAACGGAAAACATCGTAAGCTACGTCCCCTGTCCACTTCGAAGACATATGTCACATCCACCTACTCGCATTGGGCCCGCGTGGTGGATTACGGTGCACACCCTCTCACAGAGTGGAGGATTGTGACCCAGCAGTGGGACTATAGACTGATTATATTATGCTAATTATTATCGTTGCTGGTAAAGTCAACATCGTCTCAACTCACTTCACGTCTTAACCACCCTCCTACCACTACAATTAGCCCCACAGTTACTCATTAATATTCTATTAACTATCTGAGTAAGTTGCTTTTATTTAAATTAATAATGTATGTATATAAAACAAAAATATACCTATCTAACTAACTCCCTCTAATGCCCCTTTATTCTGAATTGTTTTTGGTTTTTACAGTTAATCAAGTTAAAGTAAATCTCTCAATTCAGCATGCCTCTTGGCAAAGGCCTCCTCTAGCAATTTCATTGTGTTCTATCACGAGCCGCTCTCCTCCAGTTAGGACCCGCTTTGAGTTTTAGCTCGTCCTCCCATTTCCTTTTCTGTTTTCATCTGCTCCGTTTGTAGGTCCTAGGGTATCAATCGGTTACGATTTTACACCATTTCTCTCGGTGTTCTCTCATCATGTGGCTTGTCATCTCCACTTTTGCTGGTCAATTTTGAACAAGACATCGGTCACTTTTGTTCTGGCTCTCAACCCCTCGTTTCTTATTCAGTCTACTTTACTAGTACCTACGAGTATCATGCTTCGTTCCATGGAACTTCTACTATATACATTATACACAAAATTAACACTTTTACCCAACTCAAACTAAAAATAATCGAAAATGTGGCGTCGAAAAATTCCTCCACATCGCTGTCGGCTGGTAATGTGCCCAAAACACTGGCAGCATTGCTACGTTGTTTGGCAATGTTTATCCTCTGTCCAAGGAAAAAGACTATCAAGCCTATTAAGTCACTATCTAACTTAGTATTCATCGTTGAGTTCTGCTATAAAACTATATTTTTTCCTTCACTGGTCATGACAAATTGCCTGATAACTGTATGCCCGCTGGTGCACGCAAGCGCGTGATTTGCGACTCGTGTCTGTGAATGCATTTGGTTTTCAATTAGATGATAGTTAATTATTATAATTAAACATTCTTGAGCGTATGATCTTGGCTGCTTGATGCTAAGGAATCGTGGTTTCGAAATCGAATGGAAGCTAAGCAAGATTTATAGTAAGGCGGATAGAATGGATGGTCTTCATTTAACTAACCCTAGCTCGTTTAGTGCACATTGTTTTTAACACGCCTTTATCAGATTCACCCGTAACTAAGTACCTAAAACAATCTAAGAAGTAAAATTTGACCCACTTTCCAGTTCTCGATTGAGCTCAAATTGTTCATACATATTTAGTTTAGACGACAGGGCATGATAAGCTGAGTGAGTCATTCTAAATCCAATATGACGGACTTTCACAGATGGCGGTTTTTTATATGCATTCTCATGATAAGGATATTGGTACCCTTATCATGAGAATGCATAAAAAAAAACTATGAGGGAAGTGTTTGCTGAAAAGAATACGAAAAGCGTGCTTTTTAGGGTTTCGTACCCAAAGGGTCCAAACGGAGCCCTAACGGAGACAACTGAAGGAACAGAGATGGGTTTTAGCCATCCGTGTTCCTTCAGTTGTTTGTGCCCGCTCCTTCGATCACTCCCGGGATTCTGGTAAAAAAAGGGAGTTGACTGCCCTTTTTTTTTGACGTGGTGGTAAATCATCCAATGACATCTCCCGCTCTGGGTGGAGCGGGACGACGTGTCAGACTTTTACTGACGCCTGAGTGCCCAGGGGCGTGGTAACTCTGTTTCGAATTTATCAACGACCCCAGGGCGTCGGCCATGACGGGCCCCGTCAGGTATTGCTGACATATCTTTGAGGTGCGCGTGGAACACTACGCGCCATTGACTCTCAAGCCTGGTGCTGATCGGACGGCGAGCTACCCATTACTCGCCGGCCGCAGTCCACCTACGGTGGCCGGAGATCGGCTCGCAACCCCTGATGCGCAGGGCGTCTCCTGCGGCGGCTGCTGCTGGGGGCATGACCCTGAGAAGAAACACCGAAACAAACTCAGAGTTCAAATCTCTATTAAAGTCCATACAATAAAAATGTAATGGCCAAATCATATGAGAACCATGTAGGTTAATGTCTGAGGTGGTCTTTTGACCCATTGAATATGATAATGTTTGAGGTCCATTGAGTTAGTTTAACCCACATTGAAGCTCAAACGGACTCTAAATCAACAGCGTTCCACCTTCAAGTCGTGACGCTCCTAATCACCGAGCGCCTTCTCGCTGACCAATCACAAGCCCTCAACTTTTAGCAGCCACTTTCCTAGTGTATTAGCATCAAGGCATACACTTTCTCGATACAATTTTAAGTAAACACGGACAAATAACATAGCTGTTACGATTTCTCTCTATTGAAATTGTTGTTTGGTACGGTGTAATGTTGATTACGTTGGTTTCTAAGTGGTAGGCAGTGTTGGAGGTTTCAGGAAATGTTAGACTAGTGCTCAGAGGTGATCGGAAGGTCTTGAGAACATTTTATCTTCATCATCATCATCAGCCATAGGGCACAGGCATTCTCCTTATGAGAGGGATAATGCCTGTGCCCGTGGGCCGTAATCCACCTCGCGGGCCCAATGCGGGTTGGTGGATGTCACATGTCTACGAATTTTAGGTTCTGGGACATGCTATAATTTACACAAAGTAAAGCGCCTGCCTGGGTTTGAACTCACGACCTACAACTTGCAAGTCGCGGTCGTTACCACTTGGCCACCATCTTATCTTAGGTACGAGTAGGTACGTCTTTGTTTTACTATTTTATTTTACAAGATGCGTGCCTATCATCTTGTTGGAAAACAAATAAATTAGTGGCATGATGAGCTTAAAAGTTATAATAATATATTTATTATTAAATCTGTTTATTAAAGAATAACATGAAATATTTAAATATGGAAGATGATGAATAAGCTGAATAATAATAATAATCATTTATTTTCTCTTACACAAGGTGCCTTACGAGTTACACAAACTTACAATATGTAAGTAGATACCAAAGCCCCAAATGATTGTATAACAATATCAAATTGTTTAAAAAATATTACAGCTTTATCACAGTTTGTGATAGTAACAGTCACTTTGAACTCAAATAACCCGTTGTGGTTAACCGTCGTAATTTCAATAAATCTTCAGTACATAAAATTAACTCATTTTATTACGTTAAATATTACGAACGTCACATAAATAACCCTTATGATTTTACGGGACATTTAGTTAATAATTATTATTAGGTATTTTACGATCTTCATAAAGTTTGCGTTTCTAGGAGCAACAAACTACCCAATAGGCTATAAAATTTATTCTCCATAGATTAGACATCAACGCACTATTAAGTAAAGGTGATAGCTTGTGACATCCACCAACACGCACTGGGCCCGCGTGGTGGATTACGGCCCACACCCTCTCACAGAGAGGAGGCCTGTGCCCCAGCAGTGGGGACATTAATAGGCTGATGATGATGATGATGACAGCTTCTACCAGCAGCTTTTAACTTTGGTACCATGGGGCAATATAATATATGCTATTATGTGTTTTTTGACATGAACGAGCATGGCAGTTGAAAGTTTGTCATGCTCACTCAAGTGTCTCGCTGATGGTGGCGCGTGTGTTGGGTCATTGGGTACCCTTCAATATGGTTGAGCTGAGTGGTGCTGATCCACACGTCATGTTCGTGAACGGGCGCCGTCAGTTGAGACTGGTCATATCTTGACTGCCACTGGCTTATTTAAATCTTTTGTTTGTTTGTTTTTGAATTGTTTATTTAACATTGTTCTCATATAATAGAAGCAACAAGACATTTCATTAAGTAACCAGGATTTTTGTAATACAAACCATGGTTTAAAAGAGTGTCCATGGAGTTTCTTGCACGTTCTTCTCCATAGAGATCTACGCTTTGGAATGTGCAATTAACTGCATCATTCTGACTGACAGATTGACTTGACAATTCAAAAGTGCCTGTAAATGGTTTATTTAAAGTAAATGCTTCGAGTTTGAGCTTCACCGGAAGATCTGTTTAGCCGTTCTAGTGTTATTGAGTAACAAACAAACAAAAATCCATCTTTACAAACACACTTATATTATAAAGGGAAAAGTTTGTAAGTGTGTGTGTTTATTACTTCTTCATGCTCAAACGGCTGAACGGATTTGGATAAAATTGGGATTTAGATAGCTTATACCCTATATAAACACATAGGCTACTTTTTATCCCGGTCTACGCGGGTGAAACCACGGGGCGCTGCTATTTTATAATATTAGTAGGATGCGAAAGTTAGTATCGATGTTTGTTACTCAATCAAATCCGAATGGTTGAACGGATCTAGATGAAATTTAGCACAAAGATAGTTAATAGTCTGGAATAGCATGGGCTATAATTTTTAATGGGGAAGTACTTACTAAACCGCTGGCAGAAGCTAGTTATACACATATATACATCTTCTTCAGAATTCAATCTAGCTTCTCATCCCAATTATTATGGGATCTTAAGGGTCGACTTCCATTCTAACCGCAGCTGAATTATTCTACATTGAGCTACTGCCTGTTAGACCACCACAAACCATTAATTGGTAACACGATACCTCTTTGCAGACTGGTTGACAGAATTTCCAGCTTAATGACTGCCAAAGATCTAAAAATGACAGCGAAGACCAGTAGCGTGTGTTTTCCGATGCTATAGCTTCTAGCCTGTTGGCTAAAAATCAAAATTGTCAAAGTTCTGCATAAAGACAGTCCCCTAAAAACGCCCCCCGTCACCACTTCCTAGTGTTTTAGCTGTAAGCTAGAAGAAGAAGGTGTTAGGTCTTATCTTCATTATTTCATCCGGAAGACGTCTACTGCTGGACATAGGCTTCCCCCAAGTGTCGCGACAACGAGCGGTCCTGTGCGTTTGGCATCCATCGGATTCCCAAAACCCTCACCAGGCCATCGGTTCACCTTGTGGGAGGCCTTCCAACGCTTTTCTGTACACGGCCACTTCTCCGAAGCCTTTCGGCTTCATCGATAATCTGTAAGATCTAATATAAGCTATATCTTAACGACCAGGATGACAAGACATTTTCTACCTCAGTGAAACTCATATAACTTTCAAAGACTGATGGACTCAGTCACAGTGAGGTTTATCGCTAATCATTACACGCTTTTCTCCTCAACATTGTCGGTTAAACCGCAAAATATGAGCTACTAATGTGGCCAGTTTATCTTGACTGACGGGAAAATGAGAAACTATACGAATAGAATGGAGGATGGAACTTTTCGTCTTGACAAGTGGCGCCCTCTTTAGTGCCAAGTTATAGTGGTCAGTCCAGTATTTTGTTTTCATCTTGTGAGGTATTATAGTTATGGACAGTTTGAGGGTGCTTTCAGAGAAAGCTTCTGTGGCTTTTAAGTGTGACATGTAATGTATTAATAATACTATTTGGTTATTTGAATACAATGGGTTTTGTTAGGTTTATGTTTAGAGGCGGTGCTATTCATTGAAAGTCTACTAAGTACTCGTTAGATGTTTTGTATAGTAAGATGTGTGATGGACGGATGATTCTGTATGTAATGTCTAAACAAACATGCAGATAAAATGTCTATCCTTGACTCAAATCTTCAAATCGTTCTTCGATAAGGTCTCAAAATCATTTGTCAATAACTAAATTAACGAAATTATTGCATGGAAAACCTAGCAATTAAAAGTCTATCAATGAAAATGAAATCCCTCATCATACCGTACACTCTTACAAACTCAAACACATTACATTCATGAATCATGACTAAGTATTTATCGCTATATAAAAACGCACCGGTTAGCATTGTCTTACTGGGTCAAACCGTATAAATATGTAAATCATATAAGCCGAGGCTAAACTTATGGCCATGTTAGTGCATTACACCGCAAAGATGGACGCCACACAGCTTAACTTATAAATAATACGAGTAGAGGACGGAAAAATCACGATTTGTTTCTAAATTTTGCCGATTTTGTGTGACAAATCGACTTGTATAATTATGTTATTAATCGCACCTCTTAATTGGTGCTGACATTTGTTAGATAACATTGCGATTTATTTGGTGTTATAAATAACAAAAAATGTTACATCAGAAATGTTCACACGCTGTAGGTATATTCCGTGACATCTCACCCACACGCACATGACGTACCTACACAACGTATTGGGAACACATTCCTTGCGCGTACAGCCTTCTCTACCGGGGTCTATGATTCCTGATAGCTAAAACCTGGGGGTATTTAAGTCAAGAGCGAGTAGGTTACTTCTAGGCAAGCGAGCTCCATCATCGACCAAATCATCGCTTAACCTCAGGTGAGATAGTGGTCATATAAATACGTGAATAGCCTATCAATGTTAAAAAAAAAAGAATTCAATTGCCTCTCAGATTGCTAATAGATTTATTTTATCGAGTTCATAAAACAAAATAAACAAAGTAAGCACAAAGAACTTGTCAAAGCAGAGCTCGAAAAGCAGCACAAATACAGTTTCACTTTTCAAAGTTGTGCCACAAAACGTGATGATAGCGCCCTGTTCTGATAAACCAACAATGAACACAATACACTATTACAAAAATGCCGACGCACTGGGGATCAATGCAACCATTACAGCAGCCAAACAAAAACAACAGCGGCATTGAACGGACAACAAGCCTTGTCCAAACCACTGTCACTATCTACCAAATAACACAACCAACATACAGTTACCACTCCTCAAAACAACTTATCAACCTTCTTTTGCTATTAATAACACCTTTTATCGAATAGCATAACATTTTATAACAGCAAACGTAATTATTTTTCGCACCACATACTCCCATTTGATAAGACACCAAACCACTTTCGAACTTAGTTCACTTTCTAAGTTAATAAAAATACTATAACAGGTGCTTATAAGGTAAAGGAAAATCATCAGATATTAATAACTTGGTTTCACTTGGTGTTTCCAATAAATAATTACTAGTAGCTTCTATGTGACTGCTAGATCGTATCAGCGTGGACATATCATGATGAAAAGCTGGAGAGAGCCTCTGTGAATTAAAATGAAAATGGCAATAACGCGGGTCTTGTAACTATAGTTTATTTCTAATGTATTGAATATTGGCGTTAGCATGAAGAGAGAAATTGTGAATGCCGAGAAAACGGGCCTCAATGAGAAGCGTTTGCAAAATGCGCCGCTTTTACTGTGCGGAGAATTCCATCTGCTAGATGTATCATCGATTAGTCTCTTTGCATCGGATAGGTCCCTTAGCATGTTTGTGATATTGAATTTTACAATGAATACGTTGAAATAGACATTGTTATTCAATTAAGGGTTCTTTCGGTACGAATTAATTCAGAAATATCCTACGGGATCACGTCCTTTGGCTCGTATTGGTGGTAGCACTACCGCGCCCCTGGATCTCTGGAAGTACTGTGTCCGATTTCGAAAACTTTTTCATTGACCGCTGCACTATCACTGAGTGACACAGAATATTTTTATTCCGGAAATGTGCCTTGTGGACACAACAGCAAAGCCGCGGGACTGTGCTAAATGTTTACACTGTTGTATACTTCAAGGATGACAGCTTCTGATTGCGCCACTGTATAAGTAATTCCATCTTTGGTATTGATCGCTTTATGAATCTGGGACACATTGGATTCCTAAATGGCATTAATTGAATGGATGCAATTGCAATTTAGTTGAATCATGTCCTTAGTTAATATCGCTGACTACTAGAGCAATTATACGCACCTATCTCAATTTGTCTTACGTTGTATCGTAATATGCCTTTCGTGTCATCTGACACCAAAGGCATATACCATGACCATAATTTTAGCTAGTTATGAACGCATTTGCATCCCTTTCTTTTAATCTCTCTCTTGATTTTGCAGAAGCCCGATCAATGGCTAAATTCGAGACATTTCAGTCCCCAAAACCTGCATATTGTTAACTTGAAGCCCATGATACATTTGAAAGTGAAAAGTATCACTTTCTCGTTCAGCCAGCTTGGATCCAGTGCTGTCCGCTGGTCTAGCCAGTTGTGCCTCGTTTAGATTGATGATGTATTCGAGGGAGCGTTAGTCATGTGCCAGTATGGAACTTGTATTCTTAAATGCATTTTGGGGTTATTTATCGTATGATGTGGTGAAACAAGTTGTTGTAGCAAGTAGCTAGGACTATGATCTTGGTGCTTAGAAATTGGGCTCTCATTTATAATTCGTGTTTGTTACATATAAATCTGCCTAGCCTTTTCTCAACTATCTTGGGGTCGGCTTCCAGTCTAACCAGATGCAGCTGAATACCAGTATTTTACATGGAGCGACTGCCTATCTGACTTCCACAATCCAGTTGACAACCATGTCAGACTTTCGGGCTTCTCGACCCGTAACGACTGTCAAAGATCCACGATTGAGAGCCGGGATGTGCTTTTCGAGGCACGGAGGAAACTCGGTATGTAAAGATTTTTATTTTATTTTATTTATTTGGGAAAATGAAGATGGTCACCCATCTATGGACCAACACCGGCCAGCGTAGCTTAACCTGATAGATCGACCCGAGCGGCTGTTATTACTTTAGCCACGAGCTCTTCTATTTGCTCCTGATATCTAATGTATACACCGTCAGCTCATGAAAAATCAAGTAAAATTGTAAAATTTTCATTTCCAAAAAGACTCCTATACATTGTAATTTACTGAATTTGGGTGTTAATTCTTGTTTTTTTGAAATTATGTATTGAGATTTTACACTGTCGCAAAATTTATTACTTTCTTACGGTGTTTGTTATCATCCGGTGACATAGACACCAATTAATTAATTAACCAATGTACTTAACATAATACGAAGTGTTATTGTTTTCATTTATGCATATGCGATAGGACCGCCAAGAGCACAAAATTTCAATTTATTATTATATCACGCCTGTTTCCCTAAAGGGTTAAGCAGAGGTATGGCGCATACTAGCCATGCGCAGTACACTCATATTTAACAGTAACGAATATTTTCAAGATAAAAATGGTCAAACGGTCAAAAGCGAACCTATGCAAATGCAATTTTGTAGCTAATTCATTTCTTTAAAGTTGTTCTGTGTCTATTTTACTCTACTATTAATGATCTTTATTGTTTCAAGAAAATTCCTATGCAATTGAATATAAACCCTAGAACCCACACTAGGATTCCCTGTGTCATGTGGTCTAGTCTCTTGCAGTTTATTCGAATAACGTATCCTGGACTAACAACCTTGCTAATAGAAATACAAATGATTTAAAAGCTGCTAAATCTCCACATGATGCCAAGTGACCAGTCAATGGCTCACTCGCAGCAAATACCTCAGTTTCACAAAACCCACTGCAGGTGCCTGCAGCCCGGATACGAACTACAACTTTATGACGAGAATAAATTTAATCAGATTCCTGTACAAACATCGTACATGTGATGCAAAACTATTGCAGTTACTGTTTGTAAATAAAAAATTGCGTATAGAAACATTGTTTTGCATTCTTTTCCGTTTTGAATATGCACTGAAAACTAAGTTGAAACAAAGCAAATGACTGAAGATATTCGTACCTGTGGTCAATGTCAGCAGACAGTCAAAAATTATGAAGCTTATCTCAAAAATAGACCAAAAATATACTATCTGAAACGATTTTCCCTTCCAATATTAGACAGAAAAACCTTAGGTGGACATCCCAACCCATGGGAACACATTCATTGTGTGTACAGCTAAGGAGATGAAGGAATTCCCTGCCGGAATATTTCAGGTTCCATATTTCCTGATAGCAAAAAAAAAAAAAACTGAAAGAAGAAAAATACAGTTCCCGAAGCCGAAAGCCACATATTCTACCCATTATTTGGATCATATTTTGCACTAGACCATACCTGGGAATCCACTGGTTCTTGAGATATCGAAATTATGCATTTGCAGTTACAAAAACGCAATTAATATCAAACGTATCCGACAAGTACCTAAGTGGCTTAGAGTTCAAACGTATCCGACAAGTACCTACGTGGCTTAAACCCCGCCCCTTCGGGGCGGGGTTTACCTCCACTTGCATAGGTTCGCGTTACATTGCGTGCAGTAATTTTTTTGTTTTTTTCGTACCTAAAATAAAAGTCGTTTCCCAGCAATAATTTTTGCTCAAAGCTACTTTATTAGACGTACAGTATGCGTAGTTAACGGCTTTGTGATGTGTCTTTTACACCCTGTATATAACAGTTCAAACATTTCCGAACGCGTTCAATACAATACAATATTCCTCATAACGGTTATCTAACGGGGCGGTCGGGTCATAATCCATATCCATTGTCATAGTGATATTCAAACAATGCAGCGAAGTAGGTAAGCAGGGGTGTTCGCAAGTGGAGAGCGCCATTGTCCGGCCAGCGGCGGTGGTTTGTGCAATGCGCGGGCGCAGGAAATGGAGCGCGACGCAGAAGCTGCGGCGTCAAGCACCGATACACTCGCACACATGTTCAACTATGCACAGATGATACATAGTACAGTCAAGAAAACAGGTAGGTAGGCTACATACTGATCGAGCATTTGAGTTTTCGATCACACGAAAAGGAGAATAATCAGACATCACAGATATGAAGGTAAAAATATTACCAACTAGCAATCCGCCCCGACTCCGCACGGGTGCAAATTATATACAAAAACCTACCTCGTTAATTTCTGTTTCTTTTAATGACTACCACACCAAAATCCGTAACGTGGTTTAGGACGAGTTAGCGGAAAAACAGACAAGCGGAAAGTGACTCTATGTAGGTGATAGTGAAAGTGATTTATTGAATGCGGAGGAAAGGTTCTCCACCTACAGTCCTGTCCCATTCTGCGCCACAACATAAGGATGTCGTGGCGCAGAATGGGACAGGACTATAATTATCTAGCAGTGATTCGATGGGCTGAGTTAAGTTGATAACTCTGAGCTAGACTAGAGTCAAGAGCAAACCCCCATCGCTAATAAAAAAATAAAAAAACTAAAAAAAGCTTCTAATACTCATTAAGAACGTACGAATAACGTACTAAAAAGTAAAACACAATTAAAATGTTAATCTCAGCACAGTCAAAACATTGCTAAAAGTGGTCACAACTTGGCTACCTGTACACTTATTTTTATGTTCGACTGTACTTATGTAGGTGGATCACACATAATAAAAACACAGTTTTTTACAAGATCACACAAAGACTCACACATTACAAACTGTGTGTTTATAAGTCACGCACACTTTCCTGATCCTTAATAGTGTAGATCTTTCATATAAGGTGTACGAGAAACACTTATAAATTGATTGATGATAAAGATGCAAGAAAATTGCGTTTTTAACAAATCCTAGTTCCTACTAATATTACAAATGCGAAGGCTGGGATACATGTTTGTTACTCAATCACATCAGAATGGTTTAACGGGTCTGGATGAAATTTGGCACAGAGATGCGATAGCACATCTTCTTTATATACATATAAAGGGAGATACTGACTGACTGACATATCAATGCACAGCCGAAAATACTGGGACTGGGAACGTGAAATTTTGTTTACGGCTTCCTTTTATAATGTAGGGGAGCACTAAGAAGGGGTTTTTGGAAATTCGACCTTTAAGTAGGTGAAAAGGGGGGATTCATTCCACGCGGGCGAAGTCGCTGGCAGAAGCTAGTAGACTATAATAAAGACCAATATAACTTATTCTTCATTCTGACAAAGAACTCGATTTCTCATAGAAAATCCAACTCACATGCTAAAAATGAGAAGACATCGTTTTCAAAAATTCCAATTGATCCAGATTATCATTGCCATAGCTAATTTCTGTAACAGTCGTAAGAATAATGTTCTCGAACGTTGTTAACTCATCCTGTATATACATACAGGGTGTAACGGAAATGCGTAGTCATGTTTTAAATACAGCTTCTGCCCATGGAAATGAATAACTGTCTTCTAGAAAGAAATAGTGAATTCCAAAAAAATTTGGACCACCCATACTAATTTTGAACCGCCCATACTAATTTTGGACCGCCCATACTAATTTTGGACCGCCCATACTAATTTTGGACGGCCCATACTAATTTTGGTCCGCCCATACTAATTTTGGACCGGCCATACTAATTTTAAATCATTTTGATTTAAATCCATTTTTTTAACATACTTCTAAAGAAGAAGAAGGTTCTATGCTCGACTGTATGTATTTTTGAATTGAAAACTTCTTTAGATGCCTTGGGAATTTTTGTTCGTTTTTGTTTTCACTTCACTGGCGACACAACTAAAAAGTGAAAAATAAAAAACATTTTTACAAAAAATACAACCGACTTACAAAAAAGAAAATACACTAAAAATTTTTAAAATAACTTTAATTTCGGAAGTCGGTGTTTGTATTTTATTTCTTCGTTATTTGACGTTTAGTTAATTTTCTTTTTTGGAAGTCAGTTGTATTTTTTGTAAAACAGGCTTTTTTTTTGGGTTTGTACTATTGCTTCACTATAAAAAGTAGTTTATTTTCATCCAGAAGCGGTATTTTTTCATCATTGATAGTCACGCGTTTGACCACTATCTCACCTGATGGTAAGAGATGATGTGGTCGAAGTTGGAGTACGTTTGCTTAGAAGTAACCTACAGACTCTTGACTTAAAGAATTGCCGCTACAGCCTGTATAGTAAAGTGTATGACTTATGTATGAGTACGTCAAGTGTTTGTAGATCACGCCAGCTGCTGGACCGTTTCTATTGTCTTAGTTACTAGTGATGACTCTCCATTACAGCTGGCTTCTTAAGAATGTTGCAAACGCAAACATTCTTTAGTGATTTGAAACACATTATTTATAACTATGCCTTCACAAAGATGATTGTAGTTTTGTGAACAGTTTTTTTTTATCATTGATACGCTTGCATTTTACCACTATTTCACCTGATGGCAAGCGATGATGTGGTCGAAGATTTATTTATTTATTTATTTATTGAAGATGAAACATGCTTGCCTAGAAGTAACCTAAAGATAAAGTTTTAGTTATCAGGAAACATGGACTTTAGCAAGTAATTTCACTTCGAACTGCCCAAAAATGTAACCGATAGAAAACCGACAGGCTAGCAACTCGGCATCGATGCCCAAGACTTTGGAGCTTTGACTCGACTAGCTTAACAGTCAGAAAGAGCAACATTTTGAAGATCAAATTAAAACAAAAAAAAACAAAGATTACTTGTCTTGTTAAACTAACAGGCCCAGTAAATTCTCAGGCGGTTTGTATTTCTGATTTTAATTATACACCCACTGAAATTACCTTGCTTCTTAATAATTTTCAAAATGTTATAGCTGCCCCGGCTCCGCACGGGTACAAATTATATTCAAAAACCTTCCTCATTTATCGCTCTTTCTATTTTAGTGAAAACCGCATTAAAATCCGTAGCACGGTTTAGGAGGAGTTAGCGGAGATACAGACAGACGCGGAAAGTGACTTTGATTTATAATTATGATAATTAATTATAATTATGAGAATTAATTATAATTATGAGAATTAATTATAATTATGATAACTAATTATAATTATGAATTATAATTATGATAATTAATTGTAATAATTAATTTATAATTATGTTATACTCGTAATTATGTTAATTATTTAATTAATGATATTAAATTGGTACTATGCTGAGTGACACTACTTTCCGGATCGCTACATGTTTGCATCTGGGTGCTCCGAGTGGAGCTCCACATCGTTGTCAATGCGGTGAAGCAGTCGACCGCCTCGTAAACCATGGTCTATCCTGTGGTAGGAGCGCTGGTCGGATAGCACAGCACGCCAGCATTGATGACATCATCCGTCGGGCTCTTGTCACCGCCAGGGTGCCAGCTGTTTTAGAACCCAATGGCTTGGCACGTGACGATGGGAAGAGGCCAGACGGAATGGCCATAATGCCTTGGAAGTTGGGTTGGCCTTTGGTGTGGGATGCAACATGTGTCGACACCCTTGGGCCATCCCATCTTCTTAGCACGGCGGGCTGTGCTGGAGCGGCTGCTGCAGGTGCAGAAAACCTCAAACGGCGCAAATATAACAACCTTATTGGGAGTTACATGTTTGAGCCGTTTGGGGTTGAAACACTGGGGCAATGGGGTCCGAGTGCTCATCGAGTTTTTCGGCATATCAGCAAGCTGTTAGTCGACTCTTCATGTGACCAGAGGGCTGGGCTTTTCTTTGGCCAACGTATCAGCATTGCTATTCAACGTGGCAATGCTGCTAGCGTTTTGGGCACTTTTTCCATATACAGCGATGTGGATGAATTTTTTGATGCCCAATGAGTTGTTTTCATACGCATTTGTACATGTTAGGTATTATTATTAGTTTGTATAACGCTTATTTATTACTACTATTAATTTTAATAATAAATCTATAATTATGTTATACTCGTAGATAGGTTCGTAGTTTTTCCATTATTTTATATTTTTTTCCTCGACTTAATAATTTTTAAATAACGATGCTCCAATTGCCACAGCATCTCTGAAAGAAACAGCTGACATCTAGACACGCAATCTTGTCAACATTCCGGAAAGTTACAATCTTGCGATGATTTCATGTGTTTTCTAGCACATAGTCTTAGTTGCCGCACTTTCGTGGGAACTCCTGCGCAGGCGTGTGGCGATGTGGCAGATGAGATCGTCGTGCACGCACTACCGGGGGGATCGAGTGTTCCAACCACAGAGCACGAGGCGCCTAGGATCGAGACTTATGGCATTGTCTTATAGCTATTGGGCACTGAATTCGTTGTCCAATAGTTACTACTATTTAGATCATTAACTCAAAACGGACTAACAATTGGCTATGGTTGTGTTCACGGAATATTAAAGTTGTGTTAGTACGAATATAGTAGTAAGTTTCTTCTTGAAAAGTTTTTTCCATAAGTTTTGATATATGATATACATATGTTTTAAGATTTTTTTTTTTGTTGATTCGGGCTTACAGAAGTTACAGTGGTTTGGGAATACTGTGGTGGGTTTGTCCCAAAAAACAAAAAATATAAATCGGTTTGTTCCGAATTCAGTCCGCATAGTTCGCCACATTTTTGATTTTCCGTTTTCGCTCCACTTTTTGCTCCGATTTCGCACATCATTTGTTTCATTCATATGATTATTTTAGTTCTGTTTCGACCCAGTTTCGTTCCTGTTTCGTCTATTTTTTTTTAAATGTAGCTTGATGCTTATAGTATAATTATATAATATAATATAATGTTTATAGTATAATATAATTATGTAGTATCTATATATATATGCGTACAGTCAAATAGCAAAATAGCTTTGATTACCCGACCCGACTTCTTACAGGCTTTGTGACAGGTGCCCATAGTTTGGTGCGCATTCTCTTTTACAACACAAACGTTGTATGCCAATGGCTAAGATTATCACTACGGCAGCCGAAACTCCTGCGCAGTAGCAATGGCGTCCCTATAGAGATAGTAGTTGTAAACGTTCTGTTCCTTGCTCTGTGGGACCTCTACCAACTGTCCGGCTGTGATTCTGTTTAACAGGAATGCGTTATCGATCGTGCTCGTGTTCGGTGTGATAACGGTAGATGTGCGAATCCAATAGAGCGAAACTGTTGGTAATTCGACCAGATCTTGAAGTAAAAAGTGTTGGTGTATTTATGTTACTAGTATCAGCTTTGTTGATCATGTTTTTTGCAACTATAATTGTAGTCTTGTCTTTTGCGATCTTAGTCTCTTCTGTTTCAACTGGTTTCGGCTTTGAGCACCCTCTTTTTGTTTTATATTCGGAATGAGGACGAAAATTATAATATTTTAAGTAAATTGTTTTCATGTGTCAACACTCCTTAAAAGACCGAGTGGTTCATTTTGGAATGTTGATAATCTAATTATCTTTTGCAAAAGTTTGTACAGAATAATAGATAGCTTTATACAAATTTTGAAACCCAAAGTCTTCAATCTTTAACATACGGTTTTTTTCACAAGACACTAGCTAGATTTAGCTTAAATCGAAAGAAAAACAAACACAACTACATGTTCACCGTGTGAAGCAGACAGTTGAAAATGGTCACGTTTCGAAAACCACAAATCGGTAAAAAATGAGGTCAATGAGTGCAGAGCGAAGTAAATGAGATTATACTTACTTACGACGCACTAGTAAGTCTCTTGACTTAGTATTAAGAGACTAGCATGACGTATGATTGTGGTAGTCATAGAAGTTTTTTGAAAGTACAGGCACAGACAACAAGACAAGAAAGAAAAGAAAAGAAAAGACAAGAAAAGAGAAAAGGAAATCATCCTATAAGTTCTCCTGCTCTGGGTGGAGCGGGAGGGCGTGTCACGTTTACTGACTAAAACCCACCCCTGTTCCTTCCTTGCCTGAGTGCACAGTGGCTCGGTAACTCTGTTACGAACGACTTGGCATGCAGGCATCGGCCATGATGGGCCCCGTCAGTGGTGGCTGACATCTCTTTGAGGCGCGCGTGGAACACTATGCGCCTTAGACTCTCGGGCCTGGTACTGATCGGACGGCGAGCAACCCATTACTTGCCATCCGCGGGCCCGCGTCTACGGTGGCCGAAGATCGTCCCGCAACCCTCGACGCCAGGGCGTCTCCTGCGGCGGCTGCGGCTGGGGGCGTGAGGGCCACTCCTTTAAGCCTCTCTCACCCATTCCGCCTCCTCCTTCACGAGCATTACTGCTTCGCAGAAGTAGAGCGTGAGTTCATGGGTTCGAACGATTCCCAAGTCGGGCAAAAAGTGTTTTTGGGTTTTTCATTTGGTGTTTCTCAGTACTTAGGACTTTGGAAGTTGGTGATGTGACATCCCCGTGCCTCGGAAAGCATGTAAAACCGTTGGTCATACGCCTGATCTCTCCGGGGGTCGTGTCGGATTGTCGTCCCATTGGACTATAAGAGTATACTGTAAAGGAACATAGAGTGCAGCTGTGTTTGCGCTCACACTTTTGCACTAAAATATCTTCTGCTTACTTTGCTCTATCTTTTGCCCACCATGATCGAAATTTAGTCGAGAAGATTATTTTTTGTTTTTCACTTTTTACACATTTTCGATAGTAAAATTGGTATCGCCTCTGGACTATGTAGCTCAAACTATTAATAATCATTGGCTAAGTTGCAAGACGCTTGGTAGTGCTCATAGTTCACCCGTCAGCAAGCATCGAGATGATGACCAACCATGTTCTGGCATCTAGCAGATCCTCGCGACCTTCCTTAATTCTTTGTTTTACCTTGCCAACCAATTATCCTGTAATTCTGTACAGTAATCCATACATCATCCTGGGCTTTTGAGGCACTTTCTGCACTCTTTATCATACACTAAAATTAAATAGTTTTTATCGTATCTAAAACAGACAGTGTGCCAACGAATCGTGAAGAAAACAAGGCAATAAATATAAACATCGCGTGTTAAGACTGTTACCTTGAACGTGCAGCCAATAAAATAAATTATTTTCATGAAACGGAAGAAATATGTTTTGTTTTATTGTTTAGAAAATATATTTTATTATGAACATCTTGTGCAATACGTAACTGTGTATTGTGTGAGTCGGATCATGATTGATCGATGTAGTTATAGGTAGTTATTAATAGTCTGATCATTATTTACCGACTTCTAGTTAGTATTAACTTATTTGGACCTTATTTATAAAAAAACCGGCCAAGTGCGAGTCGAACTTGCGCATGAAGGGTTCTGTATCATCGCACAAGATTATACGCGTCTACTTGTTGCCATTATTAAGATCGAGTAAAGTCAAAATAAACAGGTTTCTAGTAGGGGAGCCCTCTTTAACTTTTAATTTATTTTTATTATTTGTTGTTATAGCGGCAACAGAAATACACAGTCTATGAAAATTTCAACTGTCTACTTATTTCGGATCATGAGATACAGCTCGCTGACAGACAGATGGACGGACGGACAGCGAAGGCTTAGTAATAGGGTCCCATTGGTTACCCTTCGGGTACGGAACCCTAAACATAACCATGTGATTAATTGAAACACTGATTAGCAGATTAGATTACCTACATATTTCAACATATTCGATCATAAAGGGCAGAATACGAGTGGAAAAGTACAGACTAGTCATTCAAGGGAGGTTTTGTCCTATATACAGTTAAATTTGATTGAATTTGACAATGCACGTTGGGCGCTTTTAGGATGGGGAAACCGCACTGAACTCATGTTACCGTCACGCGAAGTCACGTCGTCGCGTGAAGCTAAGAAGTTTTCACTTGCGTTCCAGTCCTACGACTGACAGATTTTTTTAACCGACTTTAAAAAGGAGGACGTTATCAATTCGGCTGTTTGTATTTTTTTTTAAATTTTATGTTATGTATGTTTGGGCATAACTCCGTTATATAAAGACGGATTTGCAAAATTCTTTTTGTGTTCGAAAGGGCTTTATTCCGAGATGGTCCCATTTAAATTGCATATAGATCTGATGATGTTTCGAAGACAGACGCCGGAACTCATAAAAATATGACAGCAAATCAATTGCGATTGCTGCGATCTTATATCTATGTAGTGTTAATACTATTTAATGGGGAACCACAACTAAAAAGTGAAAAATAAAATCTTTTTTACGTATAAAAAATTAGAACAGACTTTCAAAAAAAGAACAAAAAAAGTGCAAAATAACTTTAATTTCGGAAGTCGGTGTCAAAAAACGAAGAAACAAAACTAGAAACACAGACTTGTTTGGAAGTCGGTTCTATTTTTGTACTTAAAAAAGTTTTTTACTTAAAAAACAAGATTAAAAAAGTCTTGAATAGTCAAGACAATATGACCCACTTCTCTCTCTTAAAATAACCTACAATTAAACCGATAACTTCCAACAATCAAACGCAATCACAAACAAACAGCTCGTCCATCGACCCATTCCCTTAAGTACATTCAAGCATATTAGTGATGGTCAGTGAGTTCTGTGGCCATTAAAACGGCATCTGTGTCGTCAGTCGTCGCAGGCGCAGCGGAAGCTAGCCGCAGTGAGCTTCCCGGCATTACCGATGGCTACGCTCAATTGGTCACAACGCCATCTATCGGAGCACTTACTGAATTAAAGATGGGGAAATGGTAATTGTTTCAGGAGTGAGTCGGGAAATTGGCTTAGCGGCCATCGGTGTGGTAATGAACCAATCAAAATACTTGTGAGCGGGTTCTCAATGGAGCGATCTTAGCCTAAAGAGACTATTACAGTTACAGTCTTGTAGCTTCATGATGAGAAATATGACACTGTCAAGTTTAATACAATTTTGCTTGGGCTCGTTACTTTGACTGATTTCATTGTTGATATGATCAAATGGCTGGCACGGAATTATTATTAGAGCAATTCTTGAGAGCAATGGTGGCCTAATGGTAGCGGACTCCGTCTTACGAGTTGGGTGGTAGCTTCAAACCCACAAAAAAAAGGAAGGCGCTTCAATTTACTGTGTGAAAGTAAATTAATTTAATCACTAGATACTGCATTTGATGTCTTAGAACCAAAAATTCGCAGGCATATGACATTTACCACCTCGTACTGGGTCCTGTGTCCCAATAGTGTAAAGATTAAGATGTGCTTATGCTTCAGTTGACAGCTTTTTTTTTTGTGGGGTGATAAATCATCCAATGACTTCTCCCGCTCTGGGTGGAGCGGGACGGCGTGTCAGACTCTTACTGACTAAAACCCACCCCTGCTCCTTCCCTGCCTGAGTGCCCAGGGGTGCGGTAACTCATGTTGAGAATTTATCCGCTAGCTTAAGTTCCAGGTGATATATTCCTCTGCCAGGGTTGCGGGAGCGCGATCGGCGGCAAACCTACACAGGTCCAGACTATGGTACGGAACGAGAGGAAATGGGCAGCTGTCACCTCCTTCTGCGAAGCAGTAATGCTCGCGAAGGAGGAGGCGGAACGCGTGAGAGAGACGCAACGGAACGTCCTCACGCCTCTAGCAGCCGCCGCAGGAGAAGCCCTCAAGGGAAGTATATAGGCGTGGCCTTGCGGACGGCGAGTAATGGGTAGCTCGCCGTCCGACAAGGACCAGGCCTCAGTCGACGGCGCGTAGTGTTCCACGCGCGCCTCAAAGAGATGTCAGCAGTAACTGACGGGGTCCGCTAGGGCTGTATGCCTGCCTGGGGTCGCGGATAAATTCGAAAGAGAGTCACCGCGGCCCTCGGCACAGGTAACTGAAGGAACATGGGTGGGTTTTAGTCAGTAAGAGTCTGACACGCCCTCTCGCTCCACCCAGAGTGGGAGAAGTTATGTGATGACTACCCACCATAAAAAAGGTGATATTTATTCCAAATTTTAATACATTCTTGCTTTCAAATACTAATAAAATAAATCATTGATTTCCGCAACACAAACAGTGTTGCGGAAATCAATCATTTATTTTATACCCACTATGAAAATTGACATTCAAAACATAAATGATATTGAAGTTAGCATGCTGGCAAAAATATTGCTGGCTAGTTGAGATTCCACACACGCTATGTGTGTACATACATGGTTGTGGGTACATACGTACTTATAGTATTTACTACGGAAGGAGTCGTATTCACTGCACATAACCATGTTTCGTTAGCATATGTTACTATACTTATTATTTGATTACATTTCGATACCGGAAGGTTTGGTTTACTGGGCGAATTTTGATTAACCTTTTTGGTGTAGCTTTTTAGCATACGCTATGTAATTTTTAGGGTTCCGTACCCAAAGGGTAACCAAAGGGCTATTACTAAGACGCCGCTGTCTGTCTGTCTGTCAGCGGGCTGTATGAGAGAGGCATACAACGGAACTCTTCAATAACTAACAGCAAATCACTGGCGATTACTGCGATCGTACATCTACGTATTGTTAACACAATTTAATGGGAACCACAACTAAAAAGTAAAAAAAAAAATTTATTACAAAAAATAGAACCCACTTCCAAAAAAAAACAAAAAAGTGCAAAATAACTTTAATTTCGGAAGTCGGTGTCAAAAACGAAGAAACAAAACGTTATATTAAATTTTGCACTTTTTTGTTTTTATTTTTGAAAGTCGGTTCTATTTTTTGTTAAAAAGTTTTTTATAATTTACAAAGTTATATACAGAGTGTAACGGATGCGTGGTCATATTTTAAATACCACTCCTGAGAAAGTATTAGTAAATTCTAATATTAATTTTGATCAACTGATGATAATTTTGCACGGTAATTCCAATTTTTATTTTGGGAATTGTTTTGCCTTCCTTGAAAGTTATTTCCATGGACAGAAACACTATCTAAATGGGGTATTTTACTAAAAAATCTAATTGGTCCGTTTGTTAAATAACCAAAAAATGAACACGTATTTTTTGCTTAACCAAACCAATAAAAATTACAAAGATAAAACGCATCAAAGTTCAGGAGTCAAAGCTCGTTACGTCACTTTGGTGGTAAAAAGTGTCGCACCGCGTGACGTCACGCGACATTTCAACGCACTGTATTGTGCTCATTTTTCGTTTACGTGACAAAAGAAAAAATACGGGTCCAATATTTTTTGGTTTTTTCACTGACGGACTAAATAGTATATTTTAGTAAAATACTCTCAACTTCCGTAACACCCTGTATAGGTCCCATCAGTCATTGAAGTCAGTATGTCGCTGCAGCATCCAATAAAAAGCACACATATACAAGTCAGATCAACTGCCGTGGTCTGTATGTCTATTGGCATAGATACTCTTGTGATCATCCGAGAGAATCCGGGTGAAATGTCTTAATGAGAGGAAAGTTTCGCTTGTTTCATTGTTTTTATGCTGCGGCTTTATTTTAATAGTGATGTGGGAAGGAAATTAAATGGAGATCGGCTTATGGAAGCTTAAGCTTGTGACTTGGCTGTCTCATCTAGATTTTTAGTATCTACGTTCAATAATAACGATAGTAATACACGTGTGGTGATAGTAATTATATTAGGCATGCTTGGTTTACACTACCGCAATTTGACTGCCGACTTTTTAGGGTTCCGTACCCGAAGGGTAACCAACGGGACCCTATTACTAAGACTCCGCTGTCTGTCTGTCTGCCCAAGTCTAAGCGGCTGTATCTCATAATCGGTAATAGGTAGACCGTTGTAATTTTCACAGAATGTGTATTTCTATTGCCGCTAAACCAAAAAATAACAAAAATAACCCCTACTAGAAACGTGTTTTTTTTGGTCGATCTTAATAATGGCAACAAGTAGACGCATATACATATAATCGTGTCCGATGGTACGGAACCCTTTATACGCGAGTGCGACTCGCACTTGGCCGGTTTTACATTACCATTAAAATGTATATGTATACAGTGTGTAACAGAAATTGGTGGTCGTCTTTTAGGCATTGCTTCTGCCCATGAAAAGAGACAACTTTCTTCAAAGAAGACATAGTAATTTCCAAAAAAATAAATTGAATTTTCCATAAAAAGCTATCATAAGCTGATCAAAATTAGTATAGAAGAACCTAAGTGCGTGTCGGACTTCGCACATTGAGGGTTCCGTACCAACTGCATTTTTGTCTGTCTTTGTATGGCTTTGGCTCAACCAGATGCTTATACTGTAAAAATTTGAAGACTTTAGCTCCAACCGTTTGGCTGTAAAACCTGTGTGACAGACGACCGACAGACTAACACGTGAGTGACAGCAATAGCAGTATAACGTTGAGCGTTTATCAAATTAAGTAATTATATCAATGTAACTTACAATTCGCTGCACTCCTTTGTAAATCCAACTCCAATGAAAATCACCTGTAAATAGGAGAGACAGACATTAATAAAATTCATTAGATTGCTTTCAGCCTTAATACGACGGATTAGAGAGCAGAAAAGTCTTAGACATTTCTATATCATCATTCATTTCATTTTTCTATATTATCATATTTATATATATATGTATGTCACTAAAACGTGGTCGCTCAAAATGGGCGTCATCAGGAGGCTTTGAAGTTACCGAAAAGGCAGAAAGGGCTATGCTCCGAGTTGCCTTACGTGATCGAATCAGGAATGAATATAATATCCGCAGGGGAGCCAAGATTACCGTCATAGCCCGAATCGCCAAACTGAAGTTGCAGTGGGCAGGACACGTTGCTGGCAGAACAGGTGTTCGATGGGGCCCGAAAGCTTCTGGAGTGGCGACCGTGTACCGGAAGACGCCGCGTTGGGGGAGGCCTATGTCCAGCAAGAGACGTCCTTCGACTGGTGTGATGATTATGACTTTGACCTTGGCTTTGAAAAAACCTTGGAAGAAAGAATGTCTATCTATAACCAGACCTACTCTCGAGCAAGATCTTCTTATCCCGACATACCTGTACAACTGCTCAATGGCTTTGGGTTAAGAGCTCTCCACTATCATTTGCGCCTAATCGTGTCGACATCAAACCATCAAGTTAACACACCCGTGCCATTAAATGTACGATCTACAAAAACAGGCCGGGGTACAAATGAGCGGGGTACTAACGGCCCCGGTCGGAAATGGGACGGCATTCCTAACCCTATTACTGCACCGTGACACGGTGGCGCTACTGAAGTAGAGTAACCAGTATAAATAGAGCCTTTTACCATAATGAAGAGGTAATTTTTTTTTTACCAAAATTTTTATTTCAGATAAAAGCAAGACCAAGCCCTTGTTTAACTTAATCGATATTTCATGTTGTATTAGTTCAATTTAAAATACTCTGAGTGAAGTGTTGTACTTTTCAATAATTCATCCCCCGAATGAAAGTACAACGACTTCTAAAAAATACAAAATATCTTTATTTTCGGAAGTCGGTGTTTATATTTTGTTTCTTCGTTATTTGACACCGACTTCCGAAAATAAAGTTATTTTTTAATTTTTAGAAGTCGGTTGTATTTTTTGTAAAAAAGATTTTTATTTTTAATTGTTTAGTTGTTGTACCCCAGAACTAAAACTAAATATTAAAGTTATGCCCGAATGGATAATCTCAATATTTGAACATTTGGAGAAAACCAAAACGTCATCTGTGTATGCACATTTTTTGTTTATGTTGATTTTTTCAAAAAGTTCTGAATTGATTTCAATAAAATTTATATGGGACAATCTCTGAAGTATGACCTACCAAATAAAAAAAGAATCATCAAAATCGATTCACAAATGGCAGAGATATATATACAAACATACAAAAAAAAACATACAGACGAATTGAGAACCTCCTCTTTTTTAAAGTTTGTTAAAAATAGGTACAAAACTGTAATAAAACAGCCAATTCAGATTTAGAATTGTCGGGATTTGACAGTTTCGTTCGGCACGTTGTAAAGTTATTTTCCCATTTTCCCATGTGTCAGGATAAACTGGTCAAGGTGTTAGTTTTTGTAGTAAGGTAAATATGACAGGTTCTTTGTGGACGCCGCCCGCACATTAGTGACACGGTCATCAAATAGCAGGTTTGGTTCCAAGGCAGGCATGACCAACACTTGGATCGCGTGCCGAAGTTGTTGAAAGCACTGATCACATGCGTGACAACATAGGTATTTGGTTTCTCGCTGGATTATAAGAAAGAAAGAAAGAAAATACGTTTATTTACGGTAAACATGACGCAAAAAACAGAGAAACAATAAAAAAACAAAAAGCTCTAACATCATCAAAATCCCATCCACGCAAAACGACTATCGCTCAGCTTAGTGCTGTGACCCTATGCGAGACCCAGCGCTGGTTTTCAGCGACAGCCGGCGCTGACGTCATGACGTCGACCGGTGCAGCAAACAATGAGTAAAACTAAATACTATACAGCGTAATAAATATTAATATTTAAGTGCAATTATCTACTCGAATAAACCAGGCAGTGTGATTTACCCAACAAATACTTTTTTAATTTGATGGAAATAAGCGAACATTTAACGTTAATTGAGTAACGACTAAAAAAGTTTTGTGCTTGATTTCTCAGGACATCAGGTTACAACAAAAATACTCGCTATCCTAACTATTATCATAAATGCGAAAGTAAGTTTGTTTGTTACCTATTCACGTCTAAACCACTGAACCGGTCATCATGAAATTTTGCATATAATACGTTGTCAGGGGTACAGAAAAGAACAAATGGTACCTTTCATCAAGAAAAAAGTACTGTTCCTCAGGGATAGAATAGTAATCTTGTTATTAAATAAACATCTTTCCAGTACGTTAAATCACTCTCTCATAACAATATAACTCCTACTACCTACAATTACTTTTGATATCAAAAGGTTTGCCATCCCTGCAATGAAGGTATGATTTTGTAATCAGTACAGGTGTGATACCTTAAGATTAAGAGCAGTGATCCAGATTACCGTCATAATTCAGATGACTGCTGCAGCTAATGGTTAGAACAGACATTATTACAGATTATCTCATTTTAGCCTTCATAGTTCTGTGTAATGTTAGGCGAAAAATTCTTTAAGAACAATCAAGAAGTATTTTTTTTTATTTCAAGTTTCAATTTAATTAATGTTTGTTTGTTCAGGTCTAATATAAAAAAAGGTCAAAAGCTCAATTAGAACCACATCCTCGGCTGTACTTTTTGATAAATTTGTTAAATAAAAAAATGTGATTATAAAATTCATTGAATTGTATTTCTGTAAAATATGTTTGAAACAATAATATCCTACTAATATTATAAATGTGAAAGTTTGTGAGTGTGTATGTTTGTTACTTCTTCACGCTCAAACTGCTGGACCGATTTGGATGAAATTTGGTATGTAGCTTATAGCCTGGATTAACACATAGGCTACCTTTTATTCCGGTATAGGCGGGTTAAACCGCGGGGCGCAGCTAGTTCGAAATAAAAATACAAGGACCAAATATTATATGAAAAATTTTCTGGGAAACGAAATTCTATGAATTTGTTGTCTGCGAAACAAGGGGCACCCCACTTCCTCTTATCTTACGGAGTTGAATTTTTACATGTTGGTTCAGTTCCGATGAAAATTATTTTTTCTGGTAAGTGTGACCTGAATCAACATTCAGGATTAGCTACAGATAGAGAAACTCTTCAACAGGAAACAGTGAGAAGGAGGAGAATGATGATGATGAATGAGTACGGTATCTACTGGTTAATATCTCGTGGCTAAAGTAATAACAGTCACACGGGTCGATCCATCACGTTAAGCTATGCTTGCCGGGTTTGTTCTATGGATGGGAGACCATCTTTACATACCGAGACTCCTCCGTGCCTCAGAAAGTACGTTAAGCCGTTGGTCCCGGCTGCCATTCGTGGATCTTTGACAGTCGCTACGGGTCGTCAGAAGCCCGAAAGTCTGACGACCAGCTTGTCAAGGGGTATCGTATTACCTATAACTGGGTTGTGGAGGTCAGATAGGCAGTCGCTCCATGTAAAATACTGGTATTCAGCTGCACCCGGTTAGACTGGAAGCCGACCCCAAGATAGTTGGGAAAAGGCTATACAGATGATCTACTGGTTAATAGTAAAGAAGATTCAGTAAGAAGTCAAGTAATTTCTTCAGATTTGAAAGTTTTGAGAATGTTTATTTTTTCAAAATAACCTTTTTATAGCAGCCAAAGTTTTTGACGATACGATTGGCGCAGTGACTGAGCGATCGGCTGCTGCGCTGCGTGTCGAGTCGTGTTCGATTCAACAAATACATTTCAACAGTACAGAGATTCAACAGTACAGAGAATTGTTCCAGGTCTGGGTGTAAGTGTATGTTAGTTTACATGTTTGTAAACGCACCCACGATACAGGAGTAACTCTAGTGTAAGGCAACGTTAAAAAAATAGTAGTAGGATAAAAATTTACAAAAACAATATCTTAAAAAAAAAGTGTGTGTACTTATGTACGCACGTAAGAAATTATACTTCTTTGGCGTAACAAGATAAAAAACCAAAGTGTCACAAAGTTTACAAAAGAACCACTGACTATAGCTAACTTCAGGGTGTCGGTTCTAGCTAACTTCAGGCTAAAGTTTTTTAGTGACGGTGTGCGCGCGCATCGTAAAAAATTACTCTCGTCATTTTTCCCTAACGCGCCAAAAGAAGTAAATCTTCAAAAAAAAAAACAGATTGCTGATAGAACATTTCGCTTCACTATATCACAAATAAAAACTTTCAATTGTCTTTTATATTTCACATATGCTTCCCTTCGCTGCCCTTTATAAACAAAACACAAATATAAATATTGCAATTCACTCACATATCAATTGTATTGTATTTTAACACATCGTTGACGTAGGCAAAGTTCACATAACTAAAAATAGTTTTTATTTACATAGAGATGCATCGGTCAGCGTGCTTTCACTGCCACTAAAGCCACCCATTCACCGCGCGACAACGTGCGACTTACGTAACAATAATCGCAAGCTATAATGTGGGAATTTGACACCTGAAATGAATAGTCAATTTGTAATTTAGTGTTATTTAGAAATGTCAAATAGTTCGTTGTAGATTTGATTGGACTTAATGACCGGATCGAATTATGATAAATATGGCATTATGTTGCTAAGAGAGATTTAATTTAATGTTATTAAAATAACAAATATTTATTCATGATGTCGTATCATTTTAGACAAGTTTTTTAACTTTTTATTAATTTATTCATTGTATCGCATAGTTTTTTGTTAAATTAAAATTGAATAAGAGAAAATGTATTTTTACACTTAGATTCTTAATCACTATTACCACATAATATGAATCAAAGTCGCTTTCCGTGTCTGTCTGTTTCTCCGCTAACTCCTAAACCACGCAACAGATTTTAAGGCGCTATTAGCTGCCAACGACCTTGAGTGGTTAGCTTGCGTGTTCTGCGCTAAGCTCATGTAACGCGTCGTACATCCACCCAGTAATAGGACTCGCCCATCAAGGAGCGCTGAAATTAGACGCGTTATTAATTAAAACACATAAAACAACAAGTAATAAACTAAAACACTGAGACTAAATTGTAAATAATTAAATTATCTTTAAAATGATTTCATAAAAATACGCTTTATAGTTTTTGCGTGACTCTCAATTTTTTATCCGCGTTAGACGTAACTTTACTAATTAATTACACTATGTTATAAAAATATAATTTCAAATATTCTCAGATCAAATTACGAAAAAAATTGTCTAGAGTAACATATATTTTTTTTCAAAGAAATAAGAGAAATCGTTTAGACGTGATGTTCAATTAAAAACCATCAAAAGTCGTATAACTGCGCCTTAATGCAGTTTTCACTAACAGAAATAACGATAGACGAGGAAGCTTTGTGTGTATAACTTGTACCCGTGTGGAGCCGGGGCGGGTCACAAGCGCTTAATAAAAGGTTTCATATTTCCAACGACCATGCCTAGCATAATCCTAAGTACTAAGCACATACACACTTTCTCAAAAATATGTGCAGAGATTTTATGCAAATCTATAAAAAGCCATCCGAATACGCGTTATTTGATTCCATGTAAATAAAAGTCTTTATGAGACAATTAAACGTGCGTTGAATGTACTTAGGTAAGTTTAATATCGTAAGTACATTAAGATGGCCGGTCAGATTTAACCGATAACTTTAACTTATCCAAGTTACGTAACAGCGTAGGATACTTTGTAAAGCAATTAGTTTCATTGAGAGAAAGTTGTAATTTATTGTAGAAATTATTATTAATCTTTGGTTTGATTATACGTACGTGTGGGTGCGGTGTGAATGTGTTTGCAGTGTTTCTGAGAAGAAAAAACACTTGATATAAATTAGATTGAACTTTATTTAAATGGAGCTCGTGGCTAAAGTAATAACAGCCGCGCGGGTCGATCCATCAGGTTAAGCTGTGGTTGCCAGGGTTGATCCATGGATGGGTCTTTACATACCGAGATTCCTCTGTGCTTAGGAAAGCATGTTAAGCCATTGGTCCCGGCTGTCAATCGTGGATCTTTGACAGTCGTTACGGGTCGTCAGATGCCCGAAAGTCTGACAACCAGTCTTACCAAGGGGTGTCGTATTACCCAGTAACTGGGTTGTGGAGGTCATGTAGGCAGTCGCTCCATGTAAAATACTAGTATTCAGCTGCATCCGGTTAGACTGGAAGCCGACCCCAAGATAGTTGAGAAAAGGCATAGTTGATTTGAATTAGATTGAATATTCTGGAGCAGAAAAGTGAAGTAATTGATTTATCACTTTTGTAACGGAAAGAAGAAATACTTAATACTTTCTTTTGAAACTCTTTTATGAAAAGAATGGATGCATAATAAACCTTTTTTTTAATATAGACGCGTCTCCATCAAGTAGAAGCGTTTAATAATCTTGTTCGATTGTACGGAACCCTTCATGTGCGAGTCCGCCTCGCACTTGACCGGTTTTTTTTTTGGTTCTTGGACATGTTGGTTTTTCCATGGTATTTTCCTTCACCGTTAGAATAGAATAGAATAGAATACTCTTTATTATGTACACCATATAAATTACAATAAAAATATGAGGAAAACATTACATATGGTGACACAATGGGCGGACGATAAAATAATTTTACACAAAGTAAAGCTCCTGGCTGGGTTGGAACCCATGACCTTACAACTCGTAAGTCGCGACTATTACCACTGGGCCACCACTGCTCTATTGTCAAGAAAGACATAAAGAAAAACATAAACTGGTTATAGGTACGCTAGATAGCGTAAGGCAGATTTCGGGTTCTTAATAGATATTAATAAGTACTTGAAATCCGCCTTAGAATGTTACTTTTATTCATCATCATTATCAACATCCGCCTTTTAACGTCCCGTCCCCCCCCACTGCTGGGGCACAGACACGGAGCCTGTGCGAGGGTGTGGGGCGTAATCCACCACGCGGGCCCAGTGCGGGTTGGTGGATGTCACATGTCTTCGAATTTTTGGTTCTAGGATATGCCGGTTTCCTCACGATGTTTTCCTTCACCGTTTTGAGAGCAGTGCCGATGAAATAATTTCCACAAAGTAAAGCGTTTGCCCGGGTTTGAACTCACGACCTACAGCTTGTAAGTAGCGGCCAATGCCACTGGGCCACCAGTGCTCTACTCCAACTACCTTTATTACTTTATACTCGTTATTATGTACATCATTTAGATTACAGAACATATAAATGAATTAACTTTACATAGGGTGACACAATGGGCGGCCTTATCGCTAAAAGCGATCTTTTCAAGACAAAATTTGGATGGATTTACTTAGATCTTTTTATGACTTTATGTATGTTGCTTCACAGTCGGCCACGTCACGAGCCATATTGCATCAAAATAGAGCTTTGAATAATTTTCTTAATTAGAATTTAAACACTCAGACAGCCTTCAAGCACGGTAAAAATATCTACAGTATTATAACTTCATACAAACTATCGGAACGCGAGTCATACTTACGCGCTTCGAGTTCGGTTAACACTCGGTACACAGATAGTTACGCCGCAGCGATGAACTAATGGTGTGCGTGGTGTTGTGATAGTTTTATTTTTATATAAAAATATAATATTTATAATCACAAAACTAGAAAGAAACTCAAGTAGGTAGATGAAATTAAAATACTGGAGGCGGAGAGCCCTATCGCGTGCTGCAAGGTCAGGCTGGACCTGCGGACGGCGAGCAGTGGGTAGCTCGCCGTCCGATCATCACCAGGCCCCTAGGGGTAGCGAATTAATTCTCAACATGAGTTACCGCACCCCTGGGGACTCAGGCAGGGAAGGAACAGGGGTGGGTTTTAGTCAGTAAGAGTTTGACACGCCCTGCCGCTCCACCCAGAGCGGGAGATGGAGATGTCATTGGATGATTTCCCACCCAAAAAAAAAAAGAAAGGCCCGTGTGTCGACGGCGCGTAGTGTTTCACACGCGCCTCAAAGAGATGATTGTCAGCCATCACTGACGGGGCCCATTGTGGCCGGTGGCTGCATGCCTAGGGGTAGCGGATAAATTCTTAACAGAGTTACCGCACCCCTAGGCACTCAGGCAGGGAAGGAACAGGGGTGGGGTTTAGTCAGTAAGAGTCTGACACGCGCTCCCGCTCCACCCAGAG
Organism: Polia nebulosa; assembly: GCA_951329385.1. NCBI lineage: Eukaryota > Metazoa > Arthropoda > Insecta > Lepidoptera > Noctuidae > Polia > Polia nebulosa. The sequence continues at coordinate 2,070,909 of OX589588.1, read as the reverse complement.
CGCGAGATGTCATTGGATGATTTCCCACCCCGACAAAAAAAAAAGGGCCGAATCACAAGACTGATAGATATTTATACTGTGCTTCAAGCTAAGAGGTTCACATTCTTTGAGTTATCTCAAAGCAAGAAAATATGTTGAAGGGACATTACCCACTTCACGCTAATATCCCATTTCTAATTCCTACGATTCTCACACAACCTTACATATATACAGCGAGAAAGCCATTTACGAACGATATGCTGAGAGATCTAAATCGTTCATTTGCGAGTAATAAACTCTCTGTTTGCCATCCATATAGAAAACGTATTAGCGAGGTTTCTAATACAAATGTTTAACGATGACAGGCGACGACAAATGATATAGTAATGTGCTGGGTAATAGACTGCCAGAGTATTAGGAATATTTTACACGGAGAGTGTTTCTCGCGCGTCGAGAACATGATAATATCCATCCCATCGGTTTTCTATCGATTACATTTCGGGAAGAGTGCGTTGGAATTGCATACTTTAATTCCGCAAAGCCCGTTACATCATCGGACCACTAGACGTTCGGCGATGCGCCACCGGTACATGGTAGATATCCCACCCACATGCATAAAACTTTTCGCGAACACTTTCATTGTGCGTACAGCTTTTGTTTTTTTTTGGGGTGTGTTCCCACAAAAATCATCCAATGACATCTCCCGCTCTGGTTGGAGCGGGAGGGCGTGCCAGACTCTTACTGGCTAAAACTTACCCCTGTTCCTTCCCTGCCCTGAGTGCCCAGGAGCGCGGTAACTCTGTTTCGAATTTATCCACAATCCCTGGGCAGATTGTGCGTACGACTAAGGAATGGAGTCTGTGTTTCCTGATAGTCGTTGACCACATCATCGCCTACCATCAGGGTATGGTGGTCAAGCGCGAGCTTATCAAGGGATAAAAAAATCGTAGAGTCAATCAAATTGCTTACCTATCACATTGAGATTAATCAAAGGTTTTTTTTCCGTTGTCATGGCGACTGAGTCGAGTTGAGTGACTTCAAATGGATTTATGTATATATGTGGAAAAGAAGCGGTAGTATCTTCTTTCGATACGCGAGTTTCGTATGAACAGTTTTTTTTTTTTTTGTAGTTTATTCCGCTCTGGTCGGAGCGGGACTGAGTGTCAGACTCTTACTGACTAAAACCTACCCTTGTTCTTTCAGTTGCCCATTGCGTTTTAGATCCGCGATGACTGTTTCAAAAAATCCCGAAAACCTGACAGGATACAGTGAACCTTGATTTGGTTCGCTTGTCCGATCCGAGAAAATCTCTGTATAAATGAACCTTTACAGTATTTAAAATGGCTATGATAAGCTGTCGTTAGTATTATTGTAAGTGGGTGGGCCATGTTCGTAATAATGGTCTGTAGCCAATACACTTAATGCGATGATGACTTTAATGGTATAATAAGTCGTTTAGGTAAAATCTTTGTATGGGGTTGGTGCTGTGGATGGACTAACGGTGTTACCTAGTTTCTCGTACTTTGATTTAAGTTACCTACATATTTTAATAGTGTTTAAGTTGTTGTAATTTTATATGAGCTTTCCTTTCGTAGTATACCATGTATGTATGTAAGCCCCTGTGTTATCGAGAAGAAAGAGTTTGCAATGTTACGCAAATCCTGTACCTCTTACATTGATTGAATACGAAGCTTTTAGTATTCTTGTATGTTTATATTATCTATTTTTCTGTAATGTGCGTTATATCTGTGCAGAATAAACAATTTTTCTTTCTTTCTTTTCTTTTACCTATATCACATCACACTAATATTGTAAAGGCGAAAGTTTGTGTGTGTTTTTTATGTTTGTTACTTCTTTACGCAAAACTACTTAACGGATTTTGATGAAACTTTACAGTAATATTGCTTATACATCAGAATAACACATCACACTAATATTATAAAGCAAAAATTTGTGAGTGTGTATGTTTGTTACTTCTTCACGCTCAAACGGTTGGACTGATTTGGATGAATTTTGGTATGTAGATAGCTTATACCCTGGATTAACACATAAGCTTTTTATCCTGGTCTACGCAGGTGAAACCGCGGGGTGCAGCTAGTACTATTATAAATGCGAAAGTTTGGATGGATGAATGGATGTGTGTAACTCAATCACGCTAGAACGACTGAACGGATCTGGATAAAATTTGGTACAGAGATAGATTATAGTCTGGAATAGCACATTGGCTATCATTTGTAGTGGGGAAGTACTAATATCACGCGGGCGAAGCTGCTAACAGAAGCTTTTTCTGACGGTGTTATACGTACCGTGTATAACCTACATACTATTGCCGAAATTTATGGATAATAGTCCTAGATCATCATTCTCCTGCCCTTATCCCAATTTATTTGGGGTCGGCGCAACATGTCTTTTTCTTCCATACTCCTCTATTAGTCGTCATCTCTGTAGTCACCCCCTTTTTACCCATATCCTCTTTCACACAGTGCAACCATCGTTTTTTGGCCTTCCCCTACTCTTATAGCCATCCACATCCATACACAAGACTTTCCTCACGACATTTTCTTCATTCCTCCGCATCACATGCCCATAACACGACATGGCACGAGGATAGTAGTCCTAGATATTCTAGCTAATATTTCTTTGAACAATAAAAGAATCGATCACATTTAAATAATATCTCATCATCACCCTTTCTTCAAGCCGTCATTCCCAGATTTATCACGAGATATATTGTTCCTGAACTAAACGAGGAAGCTATCAGGGCTTCATAAGAGTGTAGAACCGATCATTAGATAGAGCAGAGCAGTCAGATAGCCGCTCTATCGCTGATCTAGTGAGGAGACGCGTGGGAGCCGTGCGTGCCCTAAACTTATGGTTGCCAAGGAGGAACACCGAGATAGTTTTATCTATGATGTTTTTGTGGATTACCACGTTATACCTTCTAAGGTGAATCTTAAAGAAAACAATGTAACTTATAGCACGCGGATCAATATATTATAAAAGAAAGATACGCTATGTTCATACAAAGCTGCGTTCAGATGTCGTTGAGTTGTTATTACAAATGTCCTTACTTAAGTGTATGGTAATTACGGTATGAAATTCTTTCACTCTTAAATTTATCTTGAAACCATAGTTGGTTGTGGTTATGGTGGTGGCTTCATAATAAGGGAAATAATATGTTTGTTTTTTCACGTTCTAGAAGCATATTCTGTAGTGGACGACAGTTTTTACTATACTAATTAAACTATTCCACACATCAACCAAAATATTAGAAAATCCTTTGGTCCAAGAACGACTATATCCATTAGGTCTCACGGTACCCGGATCTACTCACCTGCCAGCCCTGACAACACATAGATATGTGTAATAAGCGTCCGTGTCCTTCGATATTTATGCGATATAAGGAGATAAGGCCAGCGTGGCCCCAGCGGCAGCGGGGATTACTTCAGTATCTTATGGCCACGCGGGGCCACGCAGGCGGCGACGAGGCGGGTGATAACCTCGTGCTGGGACATAAACTTATGTAATTATTGAGATTCAGGAACTGTTAGATTCTTCGAAGTGACTCATGCTTATCTAGTATAGGTTATATTTACCGCTTTCTGGTTCAAGAGGTTTTAGAATCGTCCAATCGGTAAATGCAAGGATTTGAGTGTTATAAAGAGAAGGGTTACGTTTAAACAAGAACTAATACCTACATAGCTGAGCCTATGCCTTTCAAGCATTTCAGTACCCGAGCGTTACATAAAACATAGAACTTTAGAATACAATTTATTCTAAAGGAGTATTTAATAATCCACTCAACCGAATTTCGATTATGGTGACCAATCTCAACAGAGACGAAGGAGATATAATACAACAACAAGCGTGTGCGCTAACACAAGTGTACTCTTTGCTCCTTCACTCTTATAGTCCGATGGGACGGCAATCCGACACGATCGGGGAGAGATCAGGCGCAGGACTAACGTCTTTAAGGCGTATATATCCACCAAGAAGCGCCCTCATTTAAAAAAAAATCGTAGCAAAGCGTAGAAAATAAAGATTATAGAATACTATGTTGCGTTTGTTACAAAGAGGATAAGGTATTTTAGGATTCTTTAATCTTTATTTTCTATGCTAAGATACGAATTTTTATTCAATGAGGGCGCCACTTATGGGGAGGTAGGCCCTTAAGGCGCAGTTATATGCCAACGGCCTTGAGTATTTAGCTTGCGTGTTCTGTGCTGAGCTCACGCAACGCGTCGTACGTCCACCCAGTAATAGGACTTGCCCATCATGGAGCGCTTTCCCAAATTAGAAGCATTATTAATTTATTATACATAAAACAACAAGTATTATACTAAAACACGTACCTAAACTAAAAGATAAATAATTAAATTATCTTTAAACTGGTAAAGATTTTATAAAAATACGCTTACTTAATAGATTTTGCGTGAATCTCAATTTTTGTCTGAGTTAGACATAACTTTACAAATTAATTACACTATGTAACGAACTAATAATTTCAAGTTTATACACATGTCAAATTACGAAAAAAAATCTAAAATAACATATTTTTTCAAAGAAATAAGACTAGTCGTTTGGACGTGATGTTCAATTTAAAATCATTAAAACTCGTATAATTGCGCCTTTAATGCTTGGCTCGGCACAGGGGTGTCACACTACCAACTTTCTAACCTCCCTAAAATTCACATCATCTATCTATACATATAATAAATCTGTAGAAAAGTCATTTTTGTACATTGAAGAAATTGAAACAAAAAATAGCCAGCGTGTGAAAAGATAAGTAACAGAACCCATTTCCATCATTTTTGAAATTTTTGTCTGTTTGTCTGTTTGTCTGTTTGTCTGTTTGTCTGTTTGTCTGTTTGTTTGTGCGCACATCACGTAAAATCTACGAATTCAATGCTGACAATGTTTATATACAAAAATTATACGCAACTTGAGGATTAACTTAGTTTTTGTTTCATCGAAATCGGTTCACTCTATCAAAAGATATGATTAATTTAGTGAGTTCAAGAAGTAAAATATTACGTTACGCAATTAAGTATAGTACTTGCAACGACATCTTAAGACTAAAAATAGAACTAATGTTGATAGTTGAAATCTAAATCCGATAGATGGCGTTGTGCAAATGACGTCATTTTCTGAATCGCGATTTTCCGCGCGAGGATGACGTCCATTCAACAGAGACCGAATCGCCCTAGCGCCCCCAGCAGCAGCCGTCGCAGGAGACGCCGGGGGCTGCGAGACGATCTCCGGCCACCGTAGACCCGGGCCTGCGGACGGCGAGTAGCGGGTAACTCGCCGTCCGATCAGCACCAGGCCCGAGAGTCGACGGCGCGTAGTGTTCCACGCGCGCCTCAAAGAGTTGTCAGCAAAGGACGGGGCCTGCCACGGCCAGTGCCTGCCCGGGGGTGGAGGATAAATTCGAAAGAGTTACCTCGCCCCCGGGCGCGTAGGGCAGGGAGGAACAGGGGTGGGTTTTAGTCAGTAAGAGTCTGACACGCCCTTCCGCTCCACCCCAGAGCGGAAAGAGTCATTAGATGATTTCCCACCCCCCAAAAAAAAAAAAAAAAAAAAAAAAAAAAAAAAAAAAAAAAAAAAAAAAAAAAAAAAAAAAAAAAAACCGTGTTTACTAGGCAAATTGGGTTTCGTTAGGTGTCTTAAAAGTTCTTGCGTGTGTCGTAAAAGTTCTTTGGTTGCTTGGTTTATCGATTTTCTAAATTGGTCGAAAAAAAGTATTTGCTTATCTTATTGGTTTCGTTTGGTCAACTTTGGTCATTGGTTTGAAGTACGAAGTAAAGATTGTATTTGATTTACTTCGTAGTTTGAATCCAATAGTGCCAATCGTTATACAGTAAGTTAGTGTTGCCAATTCGTTGAGTCACGACCACGAACAGACGATACGTTGTCACACTAGACTGTTCGACGCACCGATCTTTTAAGTTTGTAGGCTATTCAGTCATAAGTGTTGTTAGTTTTGTTTATTGCTTTAATTTTCCTTGAAAATGCCTCAAAGAAAAAAAACTAACCTTTCGCTGCGTAGCCGAAATGCGAAAAGGATGAGACTTTGTAGGTCTCAGGAATCGGAAGAAGATCGTGAAGCACGGTTATCTGCTAACCGAGAGCACATCGCTCTTTCACGTGAATCGGAAACGTTCACCGAAAGGGAGTCACGTTTAAGTTCACAAAGAACACGGACCGCGACTTTGCGGTCTCAAGAGAGTATCCAGGAACGCGAAGACCGGCTGTCTGCTGATCGGGAGCGCCACTCTCTCTCACGTGAGTCAGAGACATTCACAGAAAGGGAGTCGCGCTTAAGTTCGCAAAGAACTCGGACCGCGACTTTGCGTTCTCAAGAGAATATCCAGGAACGCGAAGTTCGGCTGTCTGCTGATCGGGAGCGCCAGTCTCTCTCACGCGAGTCAGAGACTTTCACAGAAAGGGAGTCGCGCTTAAGTTCGCAAAGAACTCGGACCGCGACTTTGCGTTCTCAAGAGAATATCCAGGAACGCGAAGTTCGGCTGTCTGCTGATCGGGAGCGCCAGTCTCTCTCACGCGAGTCAGAGACTTTCACAGAAAGGGAGTCGCGCTTAAGTTCGCAAAGAACTCGGACCGCGACTTTGCGTTCTCAAGAGAGTATCGAGGAACGCCAAGCACGTCTGTCATCTGACCGAGAGCGACACGCTCTCTCGCGCGAGTCTGAATCTCTCTCCCAAAGAGAAGAACGATTACAAATAGCTAGACATAACTATGTAGGTGTACAAAGAAACAATGAAAGTTATCTTGCATCTGAAAGGGAAAGAATAGATGAACTAAGACGAGCAGAAACAGCAGAACAACGTCAATCTCGCCTAGAAATAGAACGAGCTCGATACCATATGAATAGAGAAACAAATAGCGGAGCTGATGAGTCCATGGAAAATGACGATGCAAATATTTTATTACCTTGGGACAATAGGGAAAAATCAGGGTTCACATATTCGTCTAGAATTAATTATGCTGGCTTTACTTTCGTGGGTGACATGAGAGAAATTTGTAATTTTTGTCATGCTTTGAAATGGAGGAAAGAGACAGATGGAATGTGCTGCTCAAATGGAAAAATTTTTCTTCCAAATTTCCAAGATCCACCACACTTACTTAAAAGTCTCCTGAATGGCGATCATCCCCAGTCGAACCGTTTTTTGGATAATATTCGTTTATATAACAGTGCTTTCCAAATGACTTCCTTTGGGGCAAAACAAATAACGGAAGGACCGTTCATGCCAACCTTCAAAGTACAAGGTCAAGTTTATCACCTTATTGGATCTTTGCTGCCAGAAAATGAACCCAAATTTCTCCAAATTTATTTTGTATCCGATTACACGCAACAGCTCAATGTTAGAAATCACAATTTTCCCCAGCTCAATGCTGAGCTTTTGGGTCAACTTCAAGAATTGCTGCATCACGTTAACCAGTACGTTCGTGAATTCAAAGCTGCATTGGAGTCAATTCCACAAGGCAGCAATGATTTCAAAATTGTTATAAGTGCCGATAGACGTCCTGTGGGTGAACACCGTGGAAGACACAATGCACCCGTCGCAGATGAAGTTGCAGTTGTTTTAGTCGACCAGGAGTGTGAGAGACGTGATATCGTGTTGCGTACACGCGACGATCGCCTTCAACGCATTTTGGAAACCCACCGAGCTTACGACGCCCTGCAATATCCACTAATTTATTGTCATGGTGAAGATGGGTACAATTTTGGGCTGTACCAAGTGAACCCTACTACGAGAGTCACTAATTATCAAAAAAAAATATCTGCTCAACAATACTATTCCTACCTTTTACAAATAAGGCAAAACAGTTTCGTATATTTGCAACGATTTCGTGGTTTGTTCAGCCAATTTATTGTGGACATGTACGCAAAAATAGAAACTGAACGTTTAGTGTATATTCGCACTAACCAGCGACGGTTACGCGCTGAAGAATACGTGCACTTGCGGGACGCCATGCAATCAGATAATAACGTCGAAAACTTGGGTCGATTGGTTATTTTGCCATCCAGTTTCACAGGCGGTCCGCGGTATATGCACGAACGAACGCAAGATGCTTTTTGTTACGTCCGTAAATACGGCCGGCCGGACCTTTTTATAACATTTACAACAAATCCAAAGTGGACGGACATTTGCCAGGCACTTCTCACAGGACAGGCGTCATACGACAGACATGACATTATTGCTAGGATTTTTCATTTAAAACTCAAAGTCTTGATTAATCTACTTACAAAGGAGAAAGTTTTCGGTTCAACTCTTTGTTTTATGTATAGCGTCGAGTGGCAAAAGCGTGGTTTACCCCACGCGCACATTCTTCTGTGGCTGGAAGAAAAAATTCGTCCCGATGCTATAGACAGTGTCATAAGTGCAGAATTTCCGGACTATAATGCAGATCCGATTTTGCATGACATAGTAAAAACACATATGGTTCACGGGCCATGTGGCCTCTTAAACAGGGAATCACCGTGCATGAAAGATGGTCAATGCTCAAAAAAATACCCCAGAGCACTGAAAGAACTAACTATGGCTGGGGAAAATGGGTATCCGCAATACCGGCGAAGATCACCGTCACAAGGTGGTTTCACAGCCACTGTCAGATTCCGTGGACAAGAAATAATTCTAAATAATAGTTGGGTGGTACCGTATTCTCCAGTTTTGTCAAACGCTTTTCAAGCACACATTAATGTTGAAATTTGTAATAGCGTCGAATCTATAAAATATATATGTAAATATGTTAATAAAGGTAGTGATCAAGCCATGATAGCACTAAGAAATAACAACCAATTTGATGAAGTGACAAGGTATCAATCTGGCCGATACATAAGCTCTTCGGAGGCAGTTTGGCGCATTTTGAGTTTCCCTATTCATGAAAGGTATCCGCCAGTCATCCATCTTGACGTGCACCTGGAAGGCGGGCAGCGAGTTTACTTTCAGCCAGAAAATGTGGCAGAAAGAATGAACAACCCAAGACAAACCACCTTGCTCGCATTCTTTCGCCTTTGCGAAAGAGACAATTTCGCTAAGTCTCTGTTGTACAATGAAGTGCCACATTATTATACTTATAACAAGCAGCAAGGTGTTTTTAATCGCAGGAGACGTGGAACTGCTGTAGAAGGCGAGTCCGGCATTTTTAAAGAACACGTGATTGGAAGAGTATACACGGTGCACCCAAATAATGCAGAGTGTTATTATTTACGCCTTCTTCTTCACACAGTGCGAGGACCTACTTCTTTTGCTGAGCTCCGCAAAGTGGACGATATAGAATATCCCACATTTCAAGCTGCTTGCCGCGCACGGCATTTATTAGATGGCGATCAGCATTGGGATGATGCTTTAGCCGAAGCATGCGTCAGTGATAGTCCACATCGTTTGCGCCATTTATTTGCCATTTTGTTGACATTTTGTGGCCTATCGGACGCTGGGCAGTTGTGGCAAAAATATAAAGACGTGTTTGCCGAAGATTTTTTGAGACAGCAAAATATAAATAGTGAAACTTCTGACCAAGTACGTGAAAGCTGCCATAATAGGGCTTTGCTGGCTATACAAGATATAGTTACAAGTATAGGAGGGAACCCCCTCAGTCAATACGGCTTGCCGACACCGACAGTTGGTGGGGAACGAATTAATAGGGAGTATACATCTGAAATAAATTACAACCCCGAAGAGTTAGCAGAAATATTGCGAAATGGCTGTTCAAATTTGACGACAGAACAACGTCAAATCTTTGATAGAGTATGCTGTAGTGTAGAACATTCATTAGGAGAAATGCTGTTTTTAGATGCACCTGGTGGAACAGGTAAAACTTTCCTCACTAAAGTTATCTTGGCTCAAATAAGGAGCCAAAACAAAATTGCCCTTGCCGTCGCTTCCTCAGGAATAGCTGCCACTTTATTACCAGGAGGAAAAACTGCACATACAACATTTAAAATACCAATCGACTTGGACCGCACAGAAAACCCTGTTTGCAACGTGTCTCGCAATAGTGATAAAGCAAGGGTTTTACGCGATTGCGCCCTTATCGTTTGGGACGAGTGTACGATGGCAAATCGTAAAGCTGTGGAAGCTGTAGATAGAACGTTGCGAGATATAAGACAAAATGACCGACCGATGGGAGGCTTAACGGTGCTATTCTGTGGAGACTTCAGGCAGACACTCCCTATAATACCCAGAGGAACGAGGGCCGATGAAATAGGTGCCTGTTTAAAGAGCTCTATTTTATGGCGTAGTGTCATATTAACTAATTTGAGCTTTAATATGCGAGCATATTTGGGAGGTGACGCAAACGCGCAGGTTTTCTCAAATTTACTACTTCAAATTGGTAACGGCACATACCCGACTCAAGAAGGAGGTAAAGTAACTTTAGTCGAAAGCCTGTGTTCTTCTGTTGCCTCACAGCAGGAACTCATTTCCTCTGTATACGGAGATCCATCAGAGATCTCGAACCATGACGCTGCTTGGCTATGCCAACGAGCTATTTTGGCACCTCGCAACGACCAAGCAGCAGCAATAAATTCTCAAATATTGGTACATGTTTCTGGAGAAAGTAGGGAATATTTATCTATTAACACGGTTTTAGAAGAAGGAGATGCCACCCACTATCCAGTAGAGTTTTTAGACTCTCTAAATACACCAGGTCTTCCAGCACACAAAATTTATTTAAAAGTCGGAGTACCAATCATTCTACTCAGAAATTTAAGCCCACCAAAACTATGCAATGGAACTCGGTTGAGAGTAACAAATCTCCAACGAAATGTCATCGAAGCCGAAATCTTAACAGGTTGCGGCTCCGGTGATGTTGTTTTCATTCCCAGGATACCCATTATCCCCAATAATTTTCCGTTTACTTTCAAACGTGTGCAATTTCCTGTAAGCCTCTGTTACGCTATGACTATTAATAAAGCCCAAGGCCAGACGTTATCCGTTGCGGGTGTAGACCTTACTTTTGATTGTTTTTCACACGGCCAACTCTATGTTTCTCTATCACGTGTTAGCAACCCAAACAACCTTTTTGTATATGCTCCGGGTAATTCCACCGCTAACATAGTATATAGAGAAGCATTAACGTAATCAACTATACCAAAGTCAGGACTCTTATCTAAATCATCAAAAAGGTGATATACTCTTATCTAAACGACGTTGTTTTGTTCTCGACAACCACGCGAACGAAGTCGCGGGCACAGCTAGTCAAAACTAAATGTCATGTATTCCATCATCCATTAAAAGACCTTTCTATAAAAACCAAACACATTACACAACCCGTAATAAGCTCAATTAAGCCCAAAATAAAAGTACAAACAAACAGTAAAAAAACAATCAGTAATTAAAAGAGAATAAGTATTTACATTTCGTAACAATGATAATAGTATATAATAACATATGCCGAGCAGATCTCCCATAAGTCATTACGTACTTATTATGTACGTACTTGAGCCGTAACCTTAGCGTGAGGTATTTCAAGTTGACTGTGTGGTAGAATGTAGGAGCAAGCAAACAATACTGACTGTAATTAGCCGTCTTAAATATATTTCACAGGGCGTCTGGTCCTTATTATTAGGGTTGGCAGATCAGACAGGTTGAGTTTATAATTGTAACTAAATAATATCTTGAAGTCAGAATGGAATTGAGAGTAGCGTATTGGGACTGGGAGTAAGGAGAAGGGATAAAATACAGTTAAAAAAGATAAAAGAAAAGACTAAATTTGGAAAGGTCCTATCAGTATGCAGAAAATTGAAATGGTGCTGGGCGGGACATATGTTGAGAGACAAGAAAGATTATTGGACTAAAATAATAACAGAATGGTTCCTAGAGAAAGCAGAAGAAGTAGAGGAAGACAGCCAGAGCGATGGGAAGACGACTTGAAGAAAGTAGCAGGCCCAGAATGATTACGTACAGCAAAGGATAGGAACAAGTGGAAAGCCTTAGAGGAGGCCTTTGTCGAAAGACAAGCTTTTAAGAGGGAGACCAATCAAATGCGGAAAATAAGATTTGGTTTAATTTAATCAGTTTTCATACCTCTAATGTTTCAATTTAAATATGTTTGTCAAATAAGTTAAAAATGGCAGTACTAAAGGCTTATTTTTTAGAGTTCCATACCCAAAGGGTAAAGGGGAACCAATTACTATAAGACTCCGCTGTCCGTCCGTCTATCTGTCTGTCTGTCCGTCTGTCACCAGGCTGTATCTCATGAACCGTGATAGTTAGACAGTTGAAATTTTCACAGATGATGTATTTCTGTTGCCGATATAACAACAAATACTAAAAAAACAGAATAAAATATATATTTAAGGGGCTTGTATAAAACAAACGACATTTTTTTGCCGTTTTTTTAAATAATAATGGTACGGAACCATTCGTGCGCGAGTCCGACTCGCACCTGGCCGGTTTTTTTATTTTATTTTAATTCCTTGAATAGAGATGATTGGTACCAAAATAATAATTCTATTTAGTCAGTAACTCTGTAAGTTACACACACACACATATACCCAAAGCCTAATGCCTAAGGCATTAAGTCCGCCATTGATTCTTACTTGTGCATTAAGTTTAATAAATAAATAAATATACAATTATTTTTACAGGTAAACCCAATGTAATAAAAGTAGTCCTATAACAACTGGTGTGTGATGTAAGTTGGATTATCAAGGAATATTGGACACGCATTTTATGCTTTTCCAAATCAATAAAAAATTACAAAGATAAAACGCGTCAACGATCAGGAGTGGGGGCTTGCTACGTCACTTGTAGGTAAAAAGTGGTACATTTATGTACGTGTGACGTCACGCGAAATTTCTTCGCACTGTTTCATCCATATTTTATGTTTACGTGTCAAAAGGAAAAAGATTAGTCCAATAGTTTTTGATAATCTAATGAACATACCTAATTTATTATTTTAGTCATATAGCCTATTTTTTGAGTTCATGTACCAATAGTCAAGCTTAACTCAAAGTTGATTTTTTCCCTCAAACAATAAATTTACTATTTCTTGGCTACAAATTGTCCATAAATCTTGCGATAGCTCATTTTTCAAGAACAAATTCAGGCACAAAGGTTATAAGACTTATAATGACCTTCACCTTGTTAACTAGTATCTTCTGCCACATAAACACATTCATTGTGCGTACAGCTAAGGAGTGGAATTCCCTACTAGAGTCTGTGTTTCCTGATAGCTACAACCTGGGAGTCTTTAAGTGAAGAATGCATAGGTTACTTCTAGGTAAATGTGCTACACCGTCGATCACATCATCACTTACCATCAGGTGAGATAGTGTATATATAAAGTTTGTAAGTTTGTTGGTAGGAAGTAATCTCTGGAATTACTGAACCGATTTTGAAAATTCTTTAACCAATAGAAAGCTACATTATCCCTGAGTGACATATTATATATTTGAGCAGTGGTGGCCCAGTAGTAACAGCCGCGACTTACAAGTTGTAGGTCGTGAGTTCAAACCCAGGCAGGCGCTTTACTTTGTGTAAGTTATTTTATCACCACTGCTCTCAAAACGGTGACGGAAAACATCGTGACGAAATCGGCATGTCCTAGAACCAAAAATTCGAAGACATGTGACATCCACCAATCCGCATTGGGCTCGCGTGGTGGATTTTGGCCCACACCCTCTCACAGAGAGGAGGCCTGTGCCCCAGCAGTGGGGACATTAAAAGGCTGATGATGATACGCTATATTTGAGGAACGCTGAAGGACGCTAGGTGGCGCTAAGTGCCTTTCAAATCATTTTGCTCCCGTACGAAGCCAGCGCGGGTCGCTAGTCAACGATAAAAAAAAAACTATATGCTCGTTACATCTTTATCCGTACATTTGCTTTTTAGACTTCCGTACCCGAAGTGTCCAAACGGAGCCCTATTGTTGTCACTTACGTGTCCATCTGTCCGTCTGTCTATGTGTCCGTCCGACGTCTGTCACAACATTTTGTTACGAAGAATTTTTAATTTCCCATTGACTTATGATTATGAATCTGAAATTTGGTGATAATGTTTATTATTACAGATAATTTACTAACAAATACCAATATTTGGTATGGAACCCTTAATGTGCGAAATCCGACTCGCACTTGTCCAGTTTTTTATTCATTCACTATCTCTGCTAATCAATCGCAGATGGTTAGGCCTAAGCACTTTCTTATTTCAACACATATAGCCTCAGGGTGTAACAGAAAGTGGACTTACCTAATAGAAGCTAAATTACTCTCTTCAGTACCACTGTTTTATTTGATAAGTATTTCTGTTTTTAGGGTTCCGTACCCGAAAGGTCCAAACGGAGCCCTATTGCTGTCACTTACGTGTCCGTCTGTCTGTCCTTTTGTTCCGAAGATTTTTTTAACTTCCCATGACCCTGTGAACTTGAAATTTGGTATATTTTACTAACAAATACCAAATTGATAAATCAGATTTTTTCTTTGATAATTCCCTCATTTGGTACGGAACCCCATTTAGGGTCCGACAAAAAAGACCGGCCAGGTACGTGTCTTTTTTCTTGTTAGTATAACAAAAAGTACAAGTAGTATAAGTATTGGGACTTACTTAAAGTATAACATAACATAAACAGCCTTATAATGTTCCCACTGCTGGGACTCAGAGAGGAGGCCCTCTCTAGCAGAGGCAATGGGCCGTAATGCACCATGCGGGCTCAGTGCTGGTTGGTGGATGTCACATGTCTTGGCATTATTTGTTCTAGAACATACCCAGGTGATAAAATAAAATACACAAAGTAATGCGCCTACCTGGGTTTGAACCTACGACCTACAACTCGTAGCTCGAGGCCGTTTCCACTTGGACACCACTGCTCTATCTATCTATACAGACTGTAAGGGACAAGATAGTACAAACTTCGCGAAAAGGTTACATCTAATGCCTCGGTTACAGAAATCATTTTTGAGCGCGCAATGGATTGTAAATAATGCGATCGTAAATAATCACGTCACCCGTAGGTATGTAGGTATTAGGCCGGCGACATGAATGAACTCTAGCGAAACAGCTACATTGCTGTTTTTAGTGTAATTAGCGATTTAATTACTTTTAATTTAAACTCTTATTGGGTTGGATAGGAATAACGATTTTGAACAGTCTAAAGTAAAAAACACTGCAGAAAAAAAATTGAAAATGGAGAAAAACGCCGACGAATAATTCCTACGCTAGGGTCCAGAGTCCTGCCCGGGGGTTGAGGATAAATTCGAAACAGAGTTACCTCGCCCCTGGGCACTCAGGGCAGGAAGGAACAGGGGTGGGTTTTAGTCAGTAAGAGTCTGACACGCCCTCCCGCTCCACCCAGAGCGGGAGAAGTCATTGGATGATTTACCACCCCACAAAAAAAAAAAAGGGTCCAGAGTCATGTACTGAATCCCTGGTACACGTATGTGCGTTTATGTGCCTTACACGGTGTAAGTCTAGTATATAATAGTAGTATGTCTCTACATATAAGTAGGTATGCGCAATATTAAGAAGTTACACTAAATTTATGACTAGTAGTGCTCGGGTCTCTGACCTCAACACGAATCTCATAAGCCTCATCTCGTGAATGTCGAAACAAAAAATGATGACTCATGAAATCGTGAACGAGTATGCCTATCATTAGCAAGCTTCTGGTTCAAACCTCTAATTTACTGAAATGGATACTTTTGGCAGCAAAAAGCAAATTAAAAGAAAACTGTAGACTTGTTCCTTGTTTCAATACTACCACTTAAAAATTAACCAAATAAATGGTCTCCATCGAAAAAAGAAACTCAAGAATTAAAAAGGTAGAAACATATCAGCTCTTAGTTTAAAAAAAAACCCGGTCAAGTGCGTGTTGGGCCACGCACAGTATACGATTCCGTAGTCGCCAGTTACAACATAGACATGGATAGACGGGGGTTTTATGTTTATGTTTCTTTTTCAACATTTTATTTTGCGGTTCTGTTGTTGTGATTAATATTATGTATATAGAACTAACAGCCTCAAACATAAGCTGCGAACGGACAGAGCGAAACTATAAGGTTCCTTGCTAGGATTACGGAACGCTAATACGATGTTGAAAATAGTTTGAAATTGTTCCTATATGAGATAAGGTACTAAAACAATCATAAGTTTTGTAAACCATCCGACATAATTATTATAGTTTCAGTTTAAGAACTAACATAAAACTAGGCGAGGGCCTATTCATTATTATTCTTCCGAAAGTAAACAAGTCACTAATGTTAGGTTTCATTGCAGTAGCAGGTACCTTATCACCAACTTAACAAATAAAAAAGATCTCATTTAACTTTAAACAATCGAATCCGTCCACCAGCCCTACATCAGCTGAATCCTTGGCAGCAGACCAACCACTTTACCAGCAGCAAGTTGCAACACAATTGGCTAATTGTGGCAATTGTTACTGCAGCCCAAGGTGAGCCCGCCATTTCTCGACTGCCGTGGGAGAATTCGGTAGGCAGGTGGGGCAAGGCAAGGAAGGAAGCGATTTCATATGGGACTAGCTTCTGCCAGCAGCTTCGCCCACGTGGAATTAGTACTTCCCCCGTTGTAAACTTTCAACCCCTTCTTCACCCCCATTGTAAACTTTCAACCCCCTTTTTTAAATTAAAAAAAAAATGTTTATATTTCGAAAAATCTTTTCTTGGTCGATACCTCTTCACAAAGAACACACCCTCCAAATCTTCATGTCTCTTGGACCAGCGGTTTAGGCTGTGCGTTGATATATCAGTCAGAAAGTCAGTAAGTACTTTGAATTTTATAATATACAGATTTGAAAAAACGAAGGCATCATGAAAGTAGGAAGTCTTTTAAAATTTAGCAAAAGAAAGGTTCGTAGAAGGTTTGTTTTTGTCATTCAGATGCCACAGGATTGCTCAGCGATGCCCAAGGACTAATAGACAAGCAGATTAGCTGTCTGCTATAAGATTAGACTGATTCTTATATAAACTTTTATATTTTTTTACATTTACGTGCTACAATAGACATTGATCTCACACGCCGAAAATCAATCAATCAAGAAGCATAAACTGAGATAAAATTATTAATTTTTTAATTGATCGAAATTACGAGCCCCTAACTTTCCGTACTCCGAAATATCAAATGACTCCCCATTCATACAACTCTGTCGCCTCTACCTTGCACTCCCTGCACCTTACGCAAGTGCGCGGGCGCACGCTATACGCCGGTCAACAAGCACCCACCGACCACCGACCGACCGACGGCCGATCGCTAGCCGACCGCCGTCCGACCATCGCCGACGATTACCACGCTCCAGTATCGCACCGGTGATTTATAGCAGACTCAAACAGCCATACTGGGCATTATTATAGTGGTCATTGGTGATTGTTTGTGTTTTGAATCAATTTAGCTACAGGTTATAGTTCTATTGCTTGCAATGTATTTCCTATTTGAAATGAATGCAAATGTTGTGCTGAATTTTGAAATTGGTGTTGATAGAAGGCCGGTTTGATATAGCTCAATAAAAGAGTGGCTGGAAGGATATGGCCTATAGTCTCTAGATGCCTTGTATATGCCTTTGCCCAGTAGTGGGATACGGAAGGCTAATACAAATTAAAATAATTACGTTGTGCTTTTTTTTTTTTTGTGGGGTGGCAAATCATCCAATGACTTCTCCCGCTCTGGGTGAAGCGGGAGCGCTTGTCAGACTCTTACTGATTAAAACCCACCCCTGTTCCTTCCTGCCCTTAGTGCCCGGGGGCGAGGTAACTTTGTTTCGAATTTATCCTCAACCCCCGGGCAGGCATCGGCCATGACGGGCCCCGTCTCTATTGCTGACAACTCTTTGAGGCGCGCGTGGAACATTACGCGCCGTCGACTCTCGGGCATGGTGCTGATCGGACGGCGAGCTACCCATTACTCGCCGTCTGCAGGCCCGGGTTCGCCGTCCGCAGGCCCGGGTATTACGTTGTGCTGGACAACGAGAAGATTCGATTCCCCAAAATAAAAGAAGAAATGACTAAGATGACGTATTTGAATCAGATAGAACCTTATTGGTCTAAAGAAAATGATGATGAAGGAGTTATGTTTATAACGATCTGCAAGACTTTGAAAAGCACAAGCCTCTAATGCTTATTTGAAGATGATACAGACAAAACAGCATCAATATTTGCTTCTAAAGGGCACAATGATTTCCCCCACTCCCCAGAAAATACACCAGAAGGTGAATAAAGCGTGCGTAACATCGGCAAACAAACAAAAGAAAGTGAATGACGGACGTGAGAATTTCACGAACTTACTAATTCAACAATTGATTACCGACCCACGCGAATAGTATTATTTACTATACACACAAAGCTCTTATATAACAGTTTACCTATCACTTAAATATCACTATTTACAGAACTATTCAAATTTCACGACACATCCCGCTGTGTTTACTCGGAACATTTGCCAACATTACGCAATTGTCATATTTACCGTGGTTTAGGTAATTAAATTAGAATACGCGACAAAAAGAGAAAGATTTTGTTTTCTATTTACTATAGAGCTTGGGAACTTGAAGTCGATTTGTTATTTATCGAGTTAGGGTTGGTTCACACAACACTATTTCACGCCACAACGAAGAAGTGCGGTCTTCCAAGTTGTCAAGAAGTCTCACAAAACGTTTTCAGTGTAAAGTGGTGAAAATAATTACTAAGTACTTCTGCCTTAGAGTGAAAAACTCGGGAATGGAATTTTGATCATTTTCGCCCTTGTTATCAATCCCCAACTATGACAGTTACTGAAAACCATGTAAAAACTTGCAAGTGTCTTTACGATAAGCTCGCAAGTAGCATTTTACGCTTTTACTACTTTAACCTAAAATATATGTATACACATATTATTTGAAAAAGCTATGATAATAAAATTTTACAGGACGCAGTTTTTTCTTCTTCCTGTAATGACACCTCATACAATTAGGATGTTTTCACGCTAAGATGAATTTTGCAAGATACAGTTTTGTTACCTCTTTCGCATATATGAGGTTTGACACGCTGTCGCATAGTCCAATGATTATTTGGTTTATATCCTCCATGCATCGCGTGTTACGTTAAGAGCCACTGGCACAGATATTGTTGCTACCGATCAGCCATCAGTAAAATGTCATTATAACCTTTTCTACCGCTGCTTGTGCATTGCATACAAGAAGAATAGCTTCCTAACAAGATGGAGGCTGAAAAGTGTATCTCTACGGATTTGTATATTCTGATGAAAGCAGCAAACTTCAACACCGACAACCAACATTACATCGCATGCTAGCATGAGACAAGAGTCGCAAGCCGTGAGAGCTTCTATTCTTGCGCACCATTAATTGCTTCACCCTTACGTCACGTTGTCATCAGTAGAAAGCCAGCTAATAGGGTGCATTGTTACGCATATCCAAGCATCCAGTGAGAAAAAACGCATGTGTGACGATTACTTCATAATCTAGCGTGAACCGGCCGTTTTTGTTTGAAAAGTCGCACGATTTGCATGCGACATGCCGTATTAAGGATGTAATTACCGTTACAATAAAACGATAAATATAGTGACAAAGCTGTTTTGCTGTAAACCGGGAGTGAAATTAAAATATAGTGTACTTATCTTTGTGATTATTGGGTGTTTGACATGTCACATGGCGTCCATTATTTACAAGCTTTTATATAACTTGCAATGCTTAATATTGTTCGGGTCAACTCTTGCAAAGCAGAATTATAACCACTTCTTTTAATTTTTACATATTGGTTCAGTTCCGATGACAATGCATTTATATGATAAGCATGACCTAAATCCACATTAAGGATTAGATTCAGATAGAAGATCTCTTCAACGGTCAACAGAACATACACGGAATTAAGAAAAAAAAAAGAAAAGAAAAAAATCTCTCTTGTCTCTTGTTGTTGTCTTCTCTCTTGTGTTTCTCTCTCTTGTTTATAAAAATGATTTTTTTTGTATTAATTTTTTGAGTTTTGTAGTGGAGTGAGGAGTTTGTGCAATTAAAGGGATTATTCTGTGAATCACGTGGACTGAATGACAGTATAAGCGTGCAAATATTTACGTTAGAAATCGGAGACAGTAAGACCAAAATCAGTCCGTGTTTGTGTGTCTAGCTAGAGAGAGAAATTTGGCGAAATGCACGCGAATTGCACTCACATATAATAAGCATAATTATCACTTTCTGAACTAAACACGATTGAATCGAGACAATCTTTGTCCATTATTGTATTCGCTGTTGGCATTAAGATGAGGCATGCAGTGCCATACAGGGCCATTCGAGGACACGCCATAAACCATGGTGTTCCACTGTCTTCTGAGGGGGTTATGGTGTTATGTGACCACAGATAGACAAGCACATTGAAATAGTAGAATACAGATTCGTACGAAACCTTAAACGTATCTGCAGCCAACAACATTACCCCGCAAAGATTATGGGTGTCGGTGAAATTACGGGCACACGAACCAATCTAAATCATCTTAATACAAGAACAGATAACCCAGATATATTCTCTGTTACATTAAGCATGCATATCTCACACAGTAGACAATTGCTCGACTTAAAACATTAAACACATCACGATATCTAAACTTAATGTATTTCTCACGAATCTGTTACAAAATCTGGCTTTATAGATCTTTCGTATAAGGCTAGCTGGATCGCGGTTACGTCATAACATGGTGGTTCGCGATCAGGCTTGCGTCAAATATGGCACCTAATATCTGTATAGTCTGTGACGCTAATAGTTTGGCTGTCTTCATTTGCATGTCGATTCGGATTGGAGCCAAAATATTTGGCTACCTATCGAAAAATGGAACATGCAAGAGTTCATTGCTTTGCGTTGATCTGTGAAATGATCACACAATTCTGTTTTTCGTCGTTTCTTTTCAGACCTCAAAGGCATAATATGAATAAATTTTTAACTGTGAATATATAAATTCTTTATGTGGATATCAGAATAATGAACCAATTACCTAATTATATGTTCTAACATAAAACGCACATTTATGAATAGCGCGTGCGCAGCACATTCCTTGTTGCGCTGGCGCATCACCTACCTATATAATTTTACTATAAAGTGCGTCGTAGACAAACAGCAATCATCACGTTTGTCACACAAGTACAGTTATTATTGTCACCTACATTGTGTAATTCGTTTTAACGGTAATATTACTATTTATTAACCTATATGTTACGATTTGATTTAGACCGAAAATGAGATAGAGGTATATATGGAGGTGTGCCTAATCACGTCTACTTAGGACGTGTTCCACAGTGTCATTGCATTTACATCTGTTGTTAGTGTCAGTATAGAAGAACAACATGGTAATGATTGATTCAGTACCTAGATTGTGGTTGATGCTTGATTCAGTGGTGTTCTTATGAAGAACTCTTTTTAGGGTTCCGTACTCGGCTAGCTCGTCGTCCGATCAGCACCAGGCTCATGAGTCGACGGCGTAGTGTTCCACACGCGCCTCAAATAGACGATTGTCAGCCACCACTGACCGGGCCCATCATGGCCGGTGCCTTCATGCCCAGGGGTAGCGGATAAATTCATAACAGAGTTACCGCTCCCCTGGGTACTAAGGCAAGGAAGGAACAGGGGTGGGTTTTTAGTAAGTAAGAGTCTAACACGACCTCCTGCTCCACCCAGAGCGGGAGATGTCATTAGATGATTTCCCACCCCAAAAAAAAAAGGGATTCGTTCTCCGCTGTCCGTCCTTCCGTCCGTCCGTCCGCCTGACTGTCGGCGGGCTGTATCTCATGATCCATAATAGGTAGACAGTTAAAATTTTAACAGAATGTGTAAATCTTTTTTATTTTATTATTATTGATAGGGCACGCGTTTGACCACCATCTCACCTGATGGTAAGCGATGATGTGGTCGAAGATGGAGCACGCTTGCCTAGGAGTAACCTATTCACTCTTGACTTAAAGACTCTCAGGTTGTAGCTATCAGGAAACACAGACTCCGGTGGGGAATTCCACTCCCTAGCTGTACGCAAATCTGTCGCCGCTCTAACAACAAATAATAAATAATAAAAATACATGAGACATGTTGTGTGTCAACTCTGCGATATGCAATTATGTAAGATACAGCTCTATTTTGCAAATGTTACAATTTATTTGTTGACCCTTTTAGCATTTTGAGATATATCCAAGCTTTTGAAATGTTAATTAAAGCCTTTGGTTAGTTATTAAGTATAGTTGGCTAGCTAGCCTATTGCCAAACTATGCTGTTTTAATTGGTTCCATAGGAAACCTTATACAAAAGACAAACTAAGCATAATGTGAAATATTATTATGCTGTACTTACCTACATCGACTTGACCAGCTAAAAATGTTTAAATATTTTTAAAAATAAAACAAGCTTTACACCCTCTTCATCATGTGTAATGGAAAGTTCTCATGATAACAAAACATACTAGCCAAAAATCAACTGTCCTGCCATTTACCATCACGGTGCTCCAGTCCCTACATCTCGGTGCCATCATCAGATCAGCTCGATGGTATCATAATGTTGCAATAGCATCGGACTTACATACATAAGTATGCCATATTTTAACTATAACGGAAGCTTACAAATGGTCGAAAACTGGTTTGCAAATTTTGAAACTTACATACAAACATTGCAAGTTAATAAAAGCTTGAAATAAAAAACATGCCTGTTAATTAAAAACGGAATTAAAAAAATAAATTTCGTGTTAATTTAATTTCTTTTATTATGTTATTAGTGAGCGAATGCATATTTAATACTACTGTTATATACTCGTATTTTTGCTATGTACTATGCAAGCTCTATACTCTACAGCTTATCACAAAGGATTTGACTACACAAACTATCATCGTTTAGAGTCTAGACGATGATAGTATACGTAGTCAAATTATTATAAAAAAAAAAAAATATTTCGATTTTTTTTCATGAACCATTTCACCAGCCTATATGTTACCATAACGCAACGCTTCTAACGATACCACATACATTGATATCAGTTTTTTTAAGCATTATAAAAGTTATGGTGGAATAAAGAAACTCACATACGTACAAACCCTGAAAACATACCACTCCTTTTTTGGGCAGTCGTGTAAAAACCTCCGTTTTGATAGAAATCGAGTCGATTTGAATCTCAACAAGCAAAAACTCCCGTAAACTTTACCCAAATACCTTGAAATTCCAAGCGTGTGCTTTATGAACCCTAACGGCCCACCTACCTAATCCAAGCACAAGCACAGATTAACTCAAAACCGTGTCGAATCGGTGAACATGAATGCTGGGTACATCTCGATTGTCGGCTAATCGCGAGTGATACGAATAGTAACGGCATCGATCGTTCATTTCAACTGTGTCAGCCGAGGCTGCGCGGGAGTCGATGCGACGACCCACTGCGCAGGCGTCGCTACGCTACAACTACCGACGGATTATTTTGATCATTTTTTTTTTTGTGATGGAGAATAATTTAGTCAGTAATAAGCACGAAGTGGATCTAATGAGTTAGCGGCAATTAAGCTTCGGAATTTTGAAGATTTAAATGAAAGGTATCTTCCGTTCTGAGTAAAATTGTAGAGCTGTCGAATCTTTTATAATGTTAAAGCGATTTAGATTTTTTTTAATATTTTTTCCGACGACAAAATTGAGCATAGATTCCCTCATTTCAATATGTGCACATTATAAAGACTCACACTGTATTATAGCTTCCACTTAGCTACTAAAGCTTCGCAATCCCTACAACCCTACCCTTAATGAAAACTTACAGTTAGTTGCTTGGCGACAGTATTACAGCGCAGTTAGTGCCACGACAAGCTGCGCGCGCGCAGGCTCTACGGGTACACGTGTCGCGCAATGAAATCGAGTCTTGTTGTTTATGTACATGTTTGTGGGGTTGGCTGAGGAAAGTTAGTTTTATTGGATGTAATATTGACAGTTTAGGCGAAATCCAACTAATATTATAAATGCGAAAGTTTGGGGGGTGGATGGATGTTTGTTCCTCAATCACGCCAGAACGGCTGGATGGATCCAGATGAAATTTGGCACAGAGATAGATTATAATCTGGAATAGCACTTAGGCATAATTGATAATTGGGAAAGTACTAATTCAACGCGGGCGATGCCGCTGGCAAAAACTAGTTGTTTATATACATATAGGAAATAAAAAGATAATTTTTTGAGCTTCGTAAAATATCACAATCTAACGTAAAGTTTTTAAGGCCTTGAAAACGACTGCTTCATTCTGCAAAAATTAAGTTAGTCTATGACTGACTATACAAACATAAAATAACCGACTACAGCTATGTTCCTATTTTAATCATGTTTTAGCGGATACAGTAGTTTCGGGTCAGGATGAATGAATATTTATTTTAAATTAATCCTATTTATAACCACATTTTGATCTACATAAAAGGCGGTGGTCGTAGATACTCGTATGATCATCCAATCAGGCCTAAGTAAAATATCGTGTGCCATATATTTATAATGCTACCCCACAGTCAACTGGCAATGGAAAGTGATATTTTAATTATTGGCGGTAGCTGTATGTGGAATGATTGATAACACAAGCCACTACAATGTAAAACCTTACTTGAACTTATTAAGTCACTTGCCCAGCTTGCGGAAGGTACTGCTACTCACAAATAGCTTGAAGAACTACGGAAACAAATGCCACAGAGACACGCTCTAACCGTTTATAGAAAACACTGTCCAATACCAAAGTGCTTGACATGTAGAGATCCAAAAGCTCATTCTGCTTCTCGATTCCCAGATAATTAAAACAAACCCATATTGCCTCTATAAATTACAGCATATAGCAGCATCTCTGATAGCATCAGACAACATGCAGATTTAATAGCATTTCATTCTCATCTCCAAATTGTTGCAATCATATTCCCACACGGCCTAACCTCACACAGAGACAAGCCATCATTCACACTGTTGTACACAATGGTACACGACTGTGGGCCATCTAATATGTCGCAGTATTGCTAGTCAAATGTTTCGTACGACTGATCGACTTGTGTTACCAAGGATTGGATTACAACATCTATTTCTGCTTGTTTAGATATGACCTTGAGGATTGTAGACTAAATTAGAATAAAGAAACAGTATACATTATAAAGTGCTTTTGTGCAGTTTATATTATATCCCCCGAAAAGTCTTTCCAAATAATGTCTTTATTCAAGGATCACCACATTCTGTTTCTAAGTCTAACAACATAGTTGTGTGTCTGGAGGACTTCCTGTAGCTTCGCGCAAAGTTTTTGTTAAAATTGGATAACTCTCACAAACGCGCATTGCGTGTGTTCGGTGCGTTTAGAGGTCCTTTTAGACTGCAGTCTAAGTGAGGAGCAAAAGCGGGCCGAGACAGGTATCATCACCATCATCGGCTGTTACTTAGCCTTTCCACCGGAATTGTAATAGGTCTTTGGAAGGTATCCACCTTGTACGAAAAATATAGGTAGATGTCTATCAGTGATAATGGCCTCACAGAAAGTGAGATGAGAGGAGACAACATTATGGTAGCACATGTCAAACCCATACTTGTTAGGGTTCCGTACAAGAATGGTAACCAACGGGACCCTATTACTAAGCCTCCACTGTTCGTCCGTCCAACTGTCTGTCAGCAGGCTGTATCTCATGATCCGTAATAGGTAGACAGTTGAAATTTTTACAGAAAGTGTATTTCTGTTGCTGTTATAACAACAAATAATAAAAATAAATAATTAAAGGAGGCTCCCCTACTAGAAATGTGTGTGTGAAATTTAAATGGGAGATGCATTTTGGAATAAACCCCTTTCGAACAAAAAAAGAATTTTGCAAATCCGTCTATATATGATGAAGTTACGCCCGAAAATACATAATATATAATAACCTCCTTAATATATAATAATATATAACCTCCTCCTTTTTGAAGTCGGTTTAAAATAGCCATCATAACGACATAGTTTCGCGTACAGCTTTTCCTTCACTGTGCAATTTATAGTAGAAGTTTATAATAACTTGTAATAACTTCGTTGATTGCTGATCTCAACTAAGATTAATTGCTGGAGGCTCCCCATCAGATACACGGTGAGACTGTGGCGTCATTTGAGAAGATCACAGCATTGTGCTGTAGTGGCAATGCAAGATGCAACGCGAGATGGAAATCTCTAGTCGTCAAGATTTAAATGCATGGGCTACTCACAAATCTGTGCTGCTGTGGCATTACTGAGAATTCTCATAAAATTATAACTGGTTTGGCATTTAGTGGAGGTAAATCTTTACGTTAAATCAGGCCCTTTGTGTCATTTAGATGTCACAAATGGAGTTGAAGAAACCACTTTATACCCAAGAAACTCACCATAGAATTGAGCACTTACTTTGACGACGGCATAATGTAATGTTAATAGGATATTAATATAATCTTGCTGCCTATGTAACCGCAGTTAAAACTTATAAGTTGGTGCAATAAGGAAACTAATCAGCTGAATTCATAAAACTCGCCGACCTCACACGAAGCTTATCAATAAAGAATATAAATCTTTTAACGATTCATAAAGCTATACTTGTCAGTGCTTTTTCCTTTCCCCAATCAACTATTACTAAGCTTGTAACATCAACTAAAGGTTTTATTAGCTAGCTATAGATCTAACTAGTAAAGAGGCTTTTTCTAAACTCAAAGCATTTATTTCAAACTAGCACTTTGACCGCGACTTCGTCCGCGTCCGCAAAAAGTTTATAGCCTATGACACTCACAAATAACGTGGCTTTCTATTGGTAAAAGAATTTTCAAAATCGGTTCAGTAGATCCAGAGATTACCCCCTACAACCTCACAAACTTTACCACTTTATAATATTAGTAAAGATATTTCAAATAAACCATTTACAGGCAGTTTTGAATTATCAAGAAGTTGGTCAGTCAGAAAGAAGAAGCTAATTGTACGTTACAAAGCGTAGATCTCTATGCAGTAGAACGTACAAGAATAGTTTTGCGGGATCCTACCTTATAATTTTACCTGGAATAACCAAAATTAAAACTGGTGCAAAGGTGCAGAGTCAAAAAAAAAACGCCGATGCTTTGACATCAAAAAGTCAAAGATTAAAGTCATGGAAAGAAGAGCCCTTAATATAAGAATAAAATAAATTATAAATAGAAAAGACTTTGTTTAACCAACATAACCATTTTCCCACGTGACTGCTCCACTGTTCATCCCTTCGCACGCTCCGCTTATATGCGATGCGATCATCTAGCATGCGCCCGCGCATTGCCACTACTTTTACTACAACCGTGAGGCCTATTGTAGTATTCTTAATTTATTGTAATTCAGGTGTGTTGCCCTCTCACAGAGAGGAGGCCTGTGCCCCAGCAGTGGGGACATTAAAAGGCTGATGATGAAGGTATGTTTGAACTTTGGTAGAACTACCAAAAGTAAGCATTATTACAATTTTGAATTATTAATCCCTGATGGTTATAGCCGAGAAAAAACCTGTCAACAATTATTAGAGTAAATTCAGTAAAAGAACCAAAGTGATTCTACAATAATAATTTTAATAATAAATGTTCCTGTTAATGTTTCCCTGTTCCCGATGCCAGTGGGCAACTATTTCTTATATCTAAAAATGTTGTTTTTTTATTTATTTATTATAAGAAATATTTAAAAATGTACTTAACTAATAAGAAAAGTGATTAATAAACTGACGACACGGTTGGCGTAGTGGTTGAGCGTTCGGCTTCTGCGCTGCGTGTCGCGGGTTCGATCCCCGCACGGAACAAATATTTGTATGGCCTACAGATAGTTGTTCCGGGTCTGGGTGTCTTGTGTATGTGAGTTTACATGTTTGTGAACGCACCCACGATACAGGAGTAATTCCTAGTGTGGGGCAACGTTTTTTTAAAAAAAAAAAAAAACTAAATACTAGTAATAACCATTTTATTCCAATAATAACATTGACATTAATAACTAATTTTTGTTTTAACTTATACGTATTAAATTATATAATTTTATTTTCTATTTTATAAACATTTCTTGTTGGTCCGCCCATAATTAAGCAAAGGCCTCCTCCATTCTGTGCCACTCACTCCTGTCGTCAGCCAAACGTGTCCAGGTAGTTAAGTGATTCTACAATACTAAAAATAAATTTAACCAGAAGAAAAACTAAACGATGCCTATTTAGAACATAATAACACAAATAAAACCTTATGAAAGTTGTGTAAAACAGCCAAATAATTCAATAAATCGAGAAGATCAGTGGAATCAAGTAAAACGCCGCTAAACAAAAGATTAACAACCCCTAATTACCAATTATGAACAGTGTAATTATCATTCCGCGTTACCATAAAATTACTGCATAATATCTCTAAGCATTTCCTATACATTAATTATACGGATCTAATTTATTATTAAACATAGCCTTAGCATTTACTACTACAGTTACGGAAACATAACTTGTGTTGATTAAATTATAACACGGAAAATTTAGTTGTTGGAAGAGCTGTGAAAATATGTCGAAAGCCTATCAGATTCTGTAAACTGTTAGGCTCAATTTGCATTGGAAGGGAATTTTTCAACGAAGTTGTTCATAGCACAATGAACTTTATGTCGATTGCATAACGTACAAATTAAATACGAGCCAAAAAGACGTCGCGCGTCTTCCTGTGAATCCTCGCACATTCTCGAGAATTCCCGTAGCTACTGTCGGGGCGGTCTGTGGTATCCGTGGGATAGTAGACTACTAAAGTAAACGTCCTACAAGGTGAATGCAAGAATTCTCGAGCATTCTCGCGAATTCGCGCGCCTTGCTCGCGCAATGAGGCAAAATTGACGCTTTCATTCCGCGGCAATGTAAATTGAGCCTTAGTTACGGTGCCATTTCCATGTTGGATTTGAGTAAACCGTAGAAAAGCAATGCGTAAAGGAATTCTACAGGAAACAGTACCTAAAATCGTTGATATCCGTACTGTTGAGACACTCGCCTCAGCCTTCCTTCCAACATTCCTTTCATTTCTTGCAGTCTTTATTCCACTATCGATTCGAATCGTCATTCTCATGAAACTTCAATTTATTTGAAGCTTATCAGGGCTCCTTTAGGAGAAACGTACGCTTCTGTTGAGTGATATAGAAGTCATGAGTCGACCTTACCGGCTACCGGCGCACCACTGATGCTAGATGGAAAAATGAAACAAATACAAAAGGTATGACAGAAAAAGAAAAACGTCGGATGAAATAATATTAGGTCTCGTCAGCTTATTCATTCAACAACTCCTTCTGGTACAAGTATATTGTATGATATTTTATGGTATTGGATGAAAATATCATCCAATACCTCACCCAATCTTAAATTCCTTCTAAAAAATCTATCCCTCTTGTATCTTGGCTATTTTTAACCCCCGACGCAAGATGTGTTATAAGTTTGACCGCTATGTGTGTGTGTCTCTCTGTCTGTCTGTCTGTGGCAAATAGCTCTTAAACGGGTGAACTGATTTAAATGCGTTTTTTTTTTATTTGAAAGCAGGTTTTCTAGCGATGATTCATGTTTTATCAAAATCAAAGTCAAGGTTATCAGCTCTTCTGTGTTTTTTTAAATGTTCGCTGCGTGAGGGGATTTTAATCTGTATCTTGTCTCATAAGCCTCCTCCTACCCTCTTATGTTCGAGGTCTGGCCCGTATGTCTTCCCTTTCCAAATATATGGAATATCATCCAAAATCCGTGGCGTCATGCCAGTGTCATCTCTTCTTTAGTCACCTTTCCTTCTAAAATCCATTTACAATCTAGTCCTAAAGTACTTTTTTTTGTATAATTAATAGGCTCGCATATGACCACTATCTCACCTGATGGTAAGCGATGATGTGGTCTGCCCAGGGGTTGTGGATAAATTTGAAACAGAGTTACCGCGCCCCTGGGCACTCAGGGCAGGAATGGAACAGGGGTGGGTTTTAGTCAGTAAGAGTCTGTGCACGCCCTCCCGCTCCACCCAGAGCGGGAGATATTATTGAATGATTTCCCAAACCCAAAAAAAAAAAAAAAAGCGATGTTTTGGTCGAAGATGGAGCACGCTTGCCTAGAAGTAACCTATTCACTCTTGACTTAAAGACTCTCAGGTTGTAGCTATCAGGAAACACAGACTCCTGCAGGAAACTCCACTCCTTAGCTGTACGCACAATGAATGTGTTCAAAAAACATTTTGTGCGTATGGGTAGGAAACCCATCAAATTCACTGGTGGCGCATCACCGTACGTCTAGTGGTCCGATGAGCGAACGGGCTTGGCGGAATTAAACTATGCAATTCCGACACACACTCCACTTACGATCCACCTTCCATGTTCTCCTATGTTATGCGCTTATAATCCTGTACACATAACAACAAACAGTGGGTAATTACCGCATGCACTACTTGCAGGTACCGAGAAGTAACGTTACCCAACGCGGGACGGTTTTTGTCGATACTCGGCCTGTAGACTAGAGCTATGCGGTGCGCTGCGGCTGTGATGCAACGAACACCTGGTTAAATAATAACTGTTTCAAGCTGGTGTTTCTGTAAGTATGTGTTCTGTTGCAGGGTGATTTTTAGAGCTATTAATATCGGTGACTACTTCTTTTCTTCTCTATATATTATAAAAAAACAACCGACTTCCAAAAAAGAAAATACACTAAAAATTAAAAAATAACTTTAATTTCGGAAGTCGGTGTTTGTATTTTATTTCTTCGTTATTTGACACCGACTAAATTAAAGTTATTTTTAAACTTTCAGTGTATTTTCTTTTTCACTTTTTAGTTGATATACCCCAGAACTCAAAACCTCAATAACATGGAACATGGAATTTAAACATACCGGAGTCTGTTTCCTGATAGCTACAAACTGCGAGTCTATAAGTCAAGAGTGAATAGGTTACATCTAGACAAGCGTGCTCCATCTTCGACCGCATCATCGCTTACCATCAGGTGAGATAGTGGTCAAACGCGTGCCTATCAAAAGAAAAAAAAACTCGTAATTGGAGGAAACCAAAACGTCATCAAAAAGCGCTGAAGCAATTTCGATAAAATTTATATGATATAGGACCACATCGGGAGTTTCTTCACTTTCGGATAATTTTTTTTTTTTAAAGTTGGTCCACAACTGACAGAGAAATCGGTGGACATACATAAAAAAAAACAAACATACAGTCGAACATAGAACCTCCTCCTCTTTCGAAGTCGGTTGAAAATCAAAGTCACTTTCCGCGTCTGTCTGCTTCTCCACAACTCCTCTGTAACCACGCAATGGATTCTGATGCGGTTTTCACTAATAGACAGAGCGATAAACGAGGAAGGTTTTTAAGTATACGAGTAATTTGTACCCGAGCGGAGCAGGTGTGGGTCTTTTGATCTGGAGTATATCTCTGTCTTGATCTCTACACAAAACTGATAAGTTAGTGGCTTTCAAAATAATAAAGACGATTAGTATCAATGTTAGGAAATATCGTGAGGAAACCTTATAGTTGATATGATAAATGATTTTATTTTTGTAAGTAGGTTTTAGCAACACTTTTACACATCTTAATTTTTGTTTTGTCCATTTTAGCTAGATGAGGCCGGTGTGCCTAGCTGACTACCCTGACAAGAAACACCGAAACCAACTCATAGGTCAAAGTCTATTTTAAAGTGTTCAAATACATACAATATGTACTGGGCAAATCATATGAGAACCATGTACGTTTATATATGGGATTTTTTTTTTGAGGTGTGGGCAATCATCCAATGACTTCTTCCGCTCTGGGTGGAGCGGGAAGGCGTATCAAGACTCTTACTGACTAAAACCCACCCCTGTTCCTTCCCTGCCTGAGTGCCCAGGGGTGCGGTAACTCATTTTCAGAATTTATCCGCTACCCCTAGGCATTCCTATAATGGTTGGTAGTGTAAGCATTTGTCAATAGTCGAATAGCTTAACTTAAAACCACTAAGGAGCTCAACAACTTGACGAACAATACCAAGGAAAGGACATTTGGTAGGCCGTAAAAGTACTCACTACTGTCAGACTACGTTTAAAATTACTGTAAAAAGGAGGAAAAAAAAATAATAACCCATATAGTCCTCACATTTACAATAATAAAGTAATAATAATAAAAAAAAACTTTACAAACTAAATATTACAAAGTAAATAATATAATATATGTATGAAAATCGCCAACCAACCCTAAGCAACCGTGGTGCTTAATGCTTGCTTGCATTATCCTTATGAGAAGAAGCTTTCACCTAGGAGTGAGCTAATAAGACTAAACTTGTCTTTTGATTTCCAGTTTACATTTAATTCCCAAGTATGCATAACAACTGCCTGGGGTCACGGATAAATTCGAAAAAGAGTTTCCGCAGCCCTTGGCCCTCAGGCAACTGAAGGAACAGGGGTGCGTTTTAGTCAGTAAGAGACACGCCCTCCCGCTCCACCCCGTGCTAAGTTATATGATAATGACATACAAATAAAATAAAAATAAGTATGCATACAATAATAATTGTGAATTGATCAAGTGGTAACCATGGCCATGATAAAAGTAGGTCAAACCCCAGCCTCAAACCACCAAATAGATGGTTCAGATAACTATGCGTAGAAAAAGTTCTAGGCTACACGCAGCCCAAACAGTGTACACAAACTTTTTTCATAGATTAAGACCAAAAAACAAAATTATCTGTAACTTTTTATCTGACCTAGATATTGACAAAACGATTACCTATTATAACACGATGGAGTTTGAGATGGAAAGTTAAAAAAAACTGCATCTATTTAGTTAAACGAAGACTTTGATCAGCGTGAGAAATGAAGTATTAGATTTATAATTCAAAGTTAATGGCTTTAAAACGATTTCTTCTTATTGTTATCTGTTACTATTATGCTTGTTCCACTTAAGAAGATTAAAACGAATCATCTTTGAAGTGTTCTCAAAACTATTAAGGTTGGTGACATCAATTTATATCGTTTGCACTATTATAATAACTTGGCTATACCATGTTTGATAACTTGCTCGTATTAATGACAGATACAGATCTTTATTAATTAACATTTACTGATAAATTACAAAGTTTATACTAGAAACTAAAGAATTAAATTTCATTTAGTTGTTAAATCAAACACTATTTTATTAGATCTTGTAAAGTCATTGTTAAATCTTGAATTAAATTGGTCAATTATAAACAAATATCTCTTTTTTTCATAATAAAATACTTTGCCCACTAGAAGTTACTCCAGTATCATGAGTGCGTTCACAAACATATAAACTCACATCACAAGACACCCAGACCCGGAACAACTATCTGTATTCCATACAAATGTTTTTTCCGTGCGGGAATCGAACCCACGACACAGTGCCCAACCGTGCCGTCATAGCTACTCGTACTTCGCGTCAAATTAGCTCTTTACTTGAGATTCTGAACAAGAAACTATACTAAAAACTACAATCCACTCTTTTGCAAATTCCGTCAGAGTCTTTGTTGGGGAGTTTGTTCCGCCACTGTTTCTTCACACCTAAAACACAGGGAACGGGAAACAGGACTTTAACGTTTAAAAAGTGCTGGCTCTCAGTCTAATTTGAGTAAATGACTTTTGATTTTGATTTTAAAGCTGCTGGGTGATTAATTACAAAGTATTTAAACAAACTCAATCCAATCTGCTTAGATTTTTTCCCAACTATCTTGGGGTCGGCTTCCAGTCTAACCAGATGCAGCTGAATACCAGTATTTTACATGGAAGGCCTATCTAACCTCCATAACCCAGTTACTGGGTAATGAGATACCCCTTGGTAAGACTGGTTGCCAGACTTTCGGGCTTCTGACGACCCGTAACGACTGTCAAAGATCCACGTGCTTTGCGAGGCACGGCGGAGTCTCGGTATGTAAAGATGGTCACCCAACCCCGGCAAGCATAGCTCGATCTGTGCGGCTGTTATTACTTTAGCCACGAGCTCCTCGAAAGTATTTTTCAAACTATGAACCAATAATCCGCTCAAACACACCAGATGACCTCTCACAGTCGTCACAAAAACGGTTGCAACCATATGAGAAGTCATATTGTTATCAATATCACACAATGTCTATCATTGTTCGTCGAGAAACTAGACGTAAGAAACATGCGAAAACCCATTGTTTTGAGTTTATTACATATTTTGTGTAGTATGGGAGCTGTTATGTACACGTATCACAGTTTTTTTTTTGTTTCAACTATGAACTCCTAATTTTATTGTTCTTGATGTACTTAATTGAAATCTTTGATAAGTTAGGTTACGACATTCGAACATTTCCCATGTCTGTAAAGAGTAGAGTTAATTTACCCTTAATATGTTGTTCTTTAAGGTGGCTGGTTAATAATATTATAAGATTGACATCAATGATGATGAATTTTCAACTTCAGATTCTAAAACTTAACTCTTGAGTCTTGATTATTCAAATTATATTAAAATGGGATCAATTTACCATATCGGCGAGAGTGAGGAAATTTATGTCTAGCCCACAGACGGTAAGAATTAAGTTATTATTTTTTAATATTAGATATTATTGTCAAATACACACTATTACTTGTTTTTACAATTTTACTTGCAAAATTTTCTAGTCTGATGGCGAGAAGCGCTTGATACGTACAAAAAGAATAGTGAAAACCGGCCAAGTGCGAGTCGGGCTCGCGCAGGGTTCCGTACTATAGTACAAGACTATACGCGTTTATGTTTGGCAACATAGACGCGTATAAGTCAAGAGTGAATAAGTTACTTCTAGGTAAGTGTGCTCCACCTTCGACCACATCATCGCTTACCATCAGGTGAGATGGTGGCCAAGCGCATGCTTATCAAAAGTTAGGTTAGTTCTTAGGCTTTCGTACCCGAAGGGTAACCAACAGGACCCTATTACTAAGACTCCGCTGTCCGTCTGTCTGTCAGCGGGCTATATCTCATGATCCGTGACAGGTAGACAGCTGAAATTTTTATAGAATGTGTATTTGTGTTGCCGCTGTAACGCTGTTATATATTTGCTCGATCTTAATAATGGCAACAAGTAGACTCGTATAATCTTGTGCGATGGTACGGAACCCTTCATGCGCTAGTCTGAATCGCACTTGGCCGGTTTTTTTATAATTATGTCCCATATTGAGCAAGCGTAGAGCTTTTCGCTATCCTCAGCAAGAAAACTATCAACCCGACCTAGTTTGTCTCTGCATCAATCGATTAAACCAGTCGTGTGTCAATCATTACCAAGCCGACAGTCTATGTATCAATTCAGGCAATTTATCTTTAGTTTCGTAAACACAGCCGAACTAGGAACTTCAGACATACAGCGTAGTCTAATAATTTCCACACTTTCATACCGAACCGTTGCGTTGCGACAAATACATACAAACTACAAATACTGTCAGTATTGCCACAAGATATCTTGTTTTTAGTAGCTTGCAGTTGTTTTGCTTTGTAACAGCAATTTTAGAGGTAATTGAGATAAGAGAATTATTAATAAATAATTTTGAATTGCATTGCATATTTTGGTTTGTTTTAAACTTCTATAATCTTTGTTCAACTTCCTTAAAGTATATTGTCTTACATCATAGACATAATGGCACTGTTATCCAAATTCTAACTTTATTCTAAATGCGAAAGTAAGTTTGTTATATTTTCACGCCTAAACCAATGAACCGGTCATCATGAAATCAAAATCAAAATCAAAAGTCATTTATTCAAACTAGGCTGAGAACCAGCACTTTTTGAACGTCAAAGTTCTACATAAAGACAGTCCCCCAAAAAACGCCCGCCCGTCACCACTTCCTAGTGTTTTAGCTGTGAAGAAGAAGTGGCCAACAAACTCCCCAGCAACACATCTGTCTGTTAAGTTTTAAGAACTTGAATCTATATAATTTTATGCAACAATCTTAACATTATATAAAACAGAAAAATAAATATATGTCGTCTAAAATATAATCATAAAATTAAATAATCCGCCACTTGCCAGCTAGCACACTCAATCATGCCATTAAAAACAAACTCTAGCATAAACACTAAACCAAATTAAAGAAGCCTCCATACATAACTGGTGTGCTTGCAACAAAGATAGAAACTATCAAAGGGCTGTGATTCGAAGCCACATGTGATGACCTAGGGCCATCACACTAAAATTGGTAGACAATTATTATATGAACTCATATAATCTGTCATAACCATAAGCTAAATATGGAGAAAGAACATCAAGTGTAACATTGTCTTGCGTTCAACACAGCGACCAACTATTATTATCTTCTAAGTAGTCGTTGATGGAATAGTATGCCTTCGAACAGAGACTAGATTTAACTTTAGTTTTAAATGCATTAAAAGGCAAGTCAAGAAAAGAACGGGGTAGCTTATTGTAAAATTCGATACCGATTCGAAATTTTGCATATACGTTGTCAGGGGTAACTGGGTTGTGGAGGTCAGACAGGCAGTCGCTCCATGTAAAATACTGGTACTCAGCTGCATCCGGTTAGGCTGGGAACCGACCCGAAGATAGTTGGGAAAAGGCTAGGCAGATTGATTGATTGGGTATAGAAAAGACAGAGTTACCGCGCCCCTGAGCACTCAGGCAAGGAAAGAACAGGGGTGAGTTTTGGTTTGTACGTCTCGTACACTGGATAATTTCAATAATACTGTAAAATGTGACGAACTGTTGTTGACATCCTTCGTTTTATTTGGTCATAAATGTACTACTACTCTTTTTTTTTCACGCATTTTTTGATTATTTCACTGACGGACTAATTCGTTTTTTTTTAGTAAAATACCCTATTGTGGGTTCAGATTGACAGTCGCTCCATGTAAAATAGTAGTATTCTACTGCATCCGGTTCGACTGGAAGTCGATTACGATATCTAATAAGGAAAAACCACACATAAGAGTGTTTAGTTACTCCTCACGATATTTCAAACGAACTCTCAAGTCCTTATACTTGGAAATGAATGAACTGATTGTAATTAAACTTGGTACTTAGACGCAAAGTACCCATCATACACCCCTGCGGTAAAAGTTATTCAAATTATAATTAAGTTTAAGTTAAGTTAAGTTTTTTAATCCAGTTGTTTTAAATACGCATTTGTACATATTAGGTATAATTATCAGTTTGTTTAGATACTCGTATCTATTAGTTATTTCCATTGTTGATGAACCTAATATTTTTCGAAAAAGATTTCAGAGAGATATTGG
Source organism: Polia nebulosa (assembly GCA_951329385.1). Taxonomy (NCBI): domain Eukaryota; kingdom Metazoa; phylum Arthropoda; class Insecta; order Lepidoptera; family Noctuidae; genus Polia; species Polia nebulosa. The sequence goes on along the minus strand of OX589588.1, from coordinate 2,033,818 downwards.
GAGCAATTTTAAGTTTGATACACAATGTGAAGAATCACCTCTCTTCCTCTCGAAACTCTTCTTTTAAAAAGATTGTAACCAAATTTTTAGACCTTGCGTTTGTGTACCAAGTCTCATTAAAATCAGTTCTCTTATTTCCAAGTTTACGGACTTGCGAGTATGTGTGAAATACCGCGAGGAGTAAACGTTCTAAATTGGGATCTTCATGGAATCTCTAGCAAAAAAACAAAGCATGCAATTTTATTCTGTGCAAGTTTTCCATCGGAAACTAGCGCCATTGGAATGTTGAAATCTGACAATTTATGAGATTGGACGATGGTCGGCTAGCTATTGAGGTAAATAATGCAATTGTAAGCACCGGAAATAAGTGAAACGTGTTCTTCGTCAGTTTTCATCCACATATCAGCCGATAAACGTCTCATGTTGCAAATCTGCACCGATTTGAGTTAAAAGCATTTAAAATTTAAAAGCTTTGACCTGTGAGTTTGTTTCGGTGTTTCTTCTCAGGGTAGTCAGCTAGGAAACACCGGCCTCATCTAGCTATAACTGACAAAAAATATGTTGACGTGTAAAAGTGTTGTTAAAACGTATTTACAAAAATAAAATCATTTACCATCTAAAACGTTTTGAAGAGCATCCTCAAATCACAGCATATACTGTCCTAGGCTGAGAGCCAGCAATTTTTGAACGTCAAAGTTCTACATAAAACAGTTTCCCAAAACGCGCGCGTAATCTTGCCAGCTTACCAAGACCCTTGGTGTTGATCGTCTGCGATTCTGGATATACCTAGCCTCGCTAAAGGCTTAAAGTCAGAATTGTAGCTGGCCGTTCTGACTGAATTTACATGACCTCTTACACAGCAACTGGTGAAAATCTTAAGTCTTTTGTTTCTCCAGAAAACGCTCCTGCAGCCCTTCGCTGGGAGCGTCTGGAAGAGTGTCCTTGCCCTGGCACAGGCAACTGAAGGAACACGAGTGGGTTTTAGTCAGGAAGAGTCTGACACGCCTTCCAGCTCCACCCAGAGCGGGAGAAGTTATTTGATGATGTCCCACCCTTAAAAAGAACATATTTGGTCACCTCGAAAAATGGTTTAGAATTGATAGTCTTGCGATAGGCTTAGTAAATCAACCTCTGCGTAACTATATTTTTTCTTGTGAATAGTGTGTTGTGTAAGTAAATGTGTAAAACTGGTAATCCAGTCACAGTCGGCTGTTGCGACAAATATTGGGTATTGCAACAAAGTATCTGGTTCTTGATATCCGCGGGGCTACTGGCGTTGTAGTGGTGGTATTGGTATGGAACTTGGTAGCTTTAAGCAAAAACTTGAAACTATTCTAAATATTGACAACGTATAAGTAGTGCGTGTTATGCTGTCAGACCTCTGAGGGATATTTTGTCTATCACCCAACTTCGTACCGTCTATTTTGCTCTAGTTGGATCTAAACTTAGATATAGCATTACCATTTTGGGGAAACAGCTACAAATATAATTAGCCCACCTGTACTATACAAAAGCGGGCATTAAGAAGAGTAATTGGTAAAACTTGAAATTTAGCGGTACCATGTCTTTATATTTAATTTCTCCTTACTTATTTAAACAAAAACTTAAACGAGTTTGAAACAGATGATTAAAGAAAAATTGGGTTGATACTCTCAGAAAAGATGAAAGTGTTGAAAATGTCGTGAGGAAAGTCTAGTGTATGGATATGGATTTCTATAAGAGTAGGGGAATGCCAAAGAAACGATGGTTGGACTGTGTGAAAGAGGATATGGGTAAAAGGGGGTGACTACAGAGATGACGACTAATAGAAAAAGACATGTTGCGCCGATCCCGAATAAATTGGGATAAGGGCAGGAGATTGATGATGATGACTCGCAGAAAAGATCTTCCTAGTATTCTGCAGAGTGTGCAGTCTGTCATGCCTCGGAAGACACGTTAAGCCATTGGTCCCGGCTGTCAATCGTGGATCTTTGACAGTCGTTACGGGTCGTCAGAAGCCCGAAAGTCTGACATCCAGTCTTACAAAGGCAAATTACCCAGTAAATGGGTTGTGGAGGTCAGATAGGCAGTCGCTCCATGTAAAATACTGGTATTCAGCTGCATCCGGTTAGACTGGAAGTCGAATCCAAGATAGTTGGGAAAAGGTTAGGCAGATTTTTTGATTGTATTATAATATCAAAACATAATATTCCTTAAGCGTACGGGAGTACGAAAAGCTACTTACACCATAAACACAGTAGAGAGAAACCGTAAGGTCTCCTAAGCCAGCCACTTAGCACATACGGCCATGCGGCTGAGTGTACACTTCCGGAGAGTTTGCTCTGACCATTACCACGCCGGATCAGACGGGACACTGTTTGTTTACTTACAACTATTAAAAGTTAAAGCAAGTAAAACAGGTTTTTACGAAAATTGATTGGACACGGTATTTTTAGAAAAGATAATAATATGCTGGTTTCTAAATTTTTTTATCGGTATTTGTAAGATTTTTTAACCAACTTTAAGAGACCCGAACTTAAAGTTGGTTGGTTGTCCGAATGGATAACTGGGGTTATCCATTCGGGAATAACATCAATATTTAGTTTTAGTTCTGAAATAAAACAACTAAAAAAATAAAATATAAAAAAAAACTTTAAAAAAAATACAACCGACTTCCAAAAAAGAAAATAAGTACACTAAAAATTGCAAAATAACTTTAATTTTGAAAGTCTGTGTCAAATAACGAAGAAACAAAATACAAACACCGACTTCCGAAATTAAAGTTATTTTGCAATTTTTAGTGTATTTTCTTTTTTGGAAGTCGGTTGTATTTTTTGTTAAAAGTTTTTTTTTCAATAAATGCGTAATGCAATATCTATGTTTACAGCACGTAATTTTTTTTATATAGTTATACACAGGGTGTTAAATAAACACTGGTCAAATTAGTATAGTAAAAATAGTTTGCAAAAGGCTAGACAGATTGATTGATTGACATAATTATATTAGGAGATGAAAAAAATTCTATGAACTGAAATAATGTAAACGTTACTCAGTTGTTTTACGGTTTCGCTATGGCCGAATAAGTACTGTAACGACCTTATGTTGGCAACCTTATGGTGAAGACTGGCACGTTGGAAGTTTGGAACATTCTAGAAACTCTTGAAACGCCGATTGAAAATTAAGAAGAAACAAGACTTGAGTTGATAGGTAGACTTGACCTAGCCCGCACGAAGAGGGCACATGTATTAATTTCATTATTCAATATAACATATTAATATTCCAGTTCTCTTTCTTTTATAACACATCACACATAAGCAGTCACTCTTACACACCACACTCTCGCACCGCGAGCGAGTAAACAAACCCCCAGGAACCTAAAAGGAATCTCCAGGGACCAGCACCAAGAGAAGCTGCTCCAGGTCCCTATAAGTGGTGGAGGCGCCGGGTAAGAACGCCGTATGTAAGAGTGACGGCAACGGTAACGGTGTGCGGTGGACAAACTGAGGACTGATGCAGTGACAGCATCAGGATAAGAGGAGTATACTCCAAGCTGAGTGGTTCCATTTTTATTAAGTGTTAGATAATATTAAAAGAGCAAAATGCGTTACTTTTCGGGACACACGTATGAAGTGTGCCTCGAAGAATTCATCGACGAGTTTGTGTCGATGGCCATTGCCAAGGGATGGCGAAAAAGCGATTATTCGTTAATTCTTGGTGTCTGGTTAAAAGGAGCTGCGCATTATTTTTTTAAATATACATTCCAGTATGAGATGGAATTTGACACGCTGTGCGCGGAGCTTAGGAGAGAATTCCCATGCAAGTGTGTGTCTTGCAAGCACAGAATTAATCAGTGTTTTTATAATCTTGAGAGGCCGGACGTTGTATCCGAGGCGGATGAAAAGTCCGAGAATAATCAAATAATATTTTTTTCTAAGGAGGACGATGATGACCAGAGCTGCGCTGATGCAGGCCTAGTCAATGATGTCCAGGAATATGAAGACTGCGGTCTGGACGAGGATGACCGAAGCTGTGAAAATGAAGATACAGAATCGGGTCGGTTATTTACAATTATTCCTAGTAATAATATTTCAGAGAAACAAGAGATAATTGTAGTAAAAGAAACATTTGGCGAGCACGAGTCGAATGAAAATTTTATTTGTTTGGGAGTTGTTTCGGCTGATGTTGTCGACATGGAAAGCTGTGAGGTGGAGGTTCCGTCGGAGACGCATGGTTCTTGTAACGATGATTTTGTTCAAGTTGAGTATGTTTCTGCTGATGTTTGTGAGCAGGAGAGCTTCGAAATGGCGGTGGAGTCCAAGGGGCTGTGCGTGCCGGTGGAAGTCATGCAAAATCCTGCTATTATTGTTCCAATAGGTGATGGTCCAGCGGATATCTATCGGGATGAAAACTGCATCATAAATATCACTTCACAACATCACAACATTTCACAACAAGCGGAACAGCATTTTTCACAGAATAGGCTGGAGGAGGAGATATGGGCCCTCCCATATTGTACGAAGAAGGATAATTTCCATTTCTTTGCTAAATATAAAATTATTTTTGTATCAATGTTATTTATTCTAGCTGACATGCATTGTCATAGCAACGTGACAAACAAGTTTTCGACCATAAATATAAGGTATGGACTTAATAATTACGATGACCCAAATTTTTCGATAAAAATAAAAATATGCGAAAGAGGTCAGGAATTGCTTGTAAACTATTTATTAAAGCAATATTCTGTAAGTAAATATAAGTTTTGGAAATTTAAGAAAAAATTTATAAATTGTTTTTTGAAAATTATTTTATTTTTAAAAAGATTTTTAGAGAATAGTCAGTGGTGTCAGATGTCATTTGACATGACACATAATTGTCAGATATCTGGTACGTCAACGATATTACGGTTGACAAAATAGTAAAAGTTTAAATTTTAACCGACTTCAAAAGTAGGAGGTTCTCATTTCTTTTGTTTTTTATGTGATATTAATCGTTGTGTTTTTGTGTGTTTCATGTAATCGATATGATGAGCTGCACGGACGTGACTGAAGACTGATGGGAGATCTGACCACATATTATGAGAAAAAAAATTAAATTTGTTAGGCGATTATTAGTGGGCAATAGATATAAGTTTCTCCAGAGTGCGATTTTAATAAAGATGATACTACGGTTAGGAGGTAGAGGGAATTGCGGTCCTCTCTCCTAGGGAAAAATGTGTCCGGGTTTTTGTCGGTTTATACCAGCTTTGTTTATGGGGTATAATGCCTTCGCAAAGTAGGATCGAGTTGATTCTGTATGGTGTGACCGAGCCCGTGACAATTTTTATGTATTATTCATTTAGAGAGTATACTTCAAGTTATATTTATGGAGCACTCTGGGGGAAGTTCAGGAACAGTGAGTAGGTATTCATAACAGTGGTCGTTTTTTCTCCTGGTCTTCATAAACGTCCAATGGAGTTAAAATTATTACAGTTTTGAATTTTATTTTTGTAAACCCCTTCTGGGTAGATGCTAACTAGAGCATCTTAGGTCAGAAAATTTAGCAGAGCAGTGTGGCTTTTAGTGAGGTTTTGCCTCACTGAAGCCATGTGCATTGCCAGGATATGTGGTGTGCCGAATGGCTCAAATTAATAAAAAGAAAGTTGACCACATCACTCGGGGTGCAGTATGGTTATCCATAGATGGACTTCTGCATCTCCATGAGTCCTCACCTAGGCAGGGAAAAACTGGATAGGATTAGGTAGGTCTCAATCGGCTTTTCAAATATTTAATTGAATAGAAGACTTGCTAGCGTCTGCGCTTCTATTCGTAGGGGCGTAGCTCATGTAACGACCTTATGTTGGCAACCTTATGGTGAAGACTGGCACGTTGGAAGTTTGGAACATTCTAGAAACTCTTGAAACGCCGATTGAAAATTAAGAAGAAACAAGACTTGAGTTGATAGGTAGACTTGACCTAGCCCGCACGAAGAGGGCACATGTATTAATTTCATTATTCAATATAACATATTAATATTCCAGTTCTCTTTCTTTTATAACACATCACACATAAGCAGTCACTCTTACACACCACACTCTCGCACCGCGAGCGAGTAAACAAACCCCCAGGAACCTAAAAGGAATCTCCAGGGACCAGCACCAAGAGAAGCTGCTCCAGGTCCCTATAGTACCTATGCCAAAATTGTGTCAAAATCTTCCTCGAATACATTCACAACTGTTATGAAAACTGTTACTATAATATTGTAGTTAAAAAAAAAATGTCATAGAACAGGTACAGTATGTACCTAACGGTCCCCACTTACAATCCGCAGAAGACATTACTGATAATAATTCTGAAAGTCATCACATCTTACGGAATCGAGATATTACGCTTTTAAAACTTCGTCAATAAAATCCACCTAATGAAGCAGTTACCACCATCTTCAAAAGACGTTATCATAATTTCGCTCTCCGGTAGCCTCTTCGCACAGCATCCAACCCAAGTACCTACCTACGAGATAGTCCCAGATCAATTTACTTAGCTTTCCCTAATTAAGATATCTTAGCCAGTATTACACCGAGTAAGGAATCGAGAGACATACCACCTTCATGTAGTAATTGTACGTAATTGCGAATGTTTCAGCTCATATGGAGCGTGGAAAGCGATACAACCCTACTTCTTCTTGAAGTGCTTTGCTAATATCACGGTGGGATTGGTAAGAGGATTTGTAGAATACCATTTAAAGATCAGCCAAATCTCTACTTTAAAAGACCCATGAATAGAAAAAGTGCTGCTTTCAAGTGCCATAATTAGGAATTTAGGAACGTAAAAATGGAGCCACAGATACAGATAGAAGTTATATTAAGGATGTATATGTCGCCGGATATTTTTGTAAACACTGCTAATTAATGAAAAATCCCGTTAAATTGTACTCTTTATTTTCAATAAACCTCGAATCCATTGTGAATTATCAAGTTTAGATGAGATTTATTGTATTTCAAATGATTTATTCATAATGATAATATTATAGTTTTACGGTGACGGTGATTGCAATCATCCGATGATACTCGTATATACAAGTATAGTGATCGTCTTAAGACCCGTAGATTTGTGGGAGAAATCCCTCCCAAGACAAGCGATAAATAAGGATCTTCATGGTTCCATATTGGAAGTTTCTTGTATCCAGCATTGCGACAAATTAACAACTCATCTTTTATGCCTAGGGGTAGCGGATAAATTCTGAAAATGAGTTACCGCACCCCTGGGCACGCAGGTAGGGAAGGAACACGGGTGAGGTTTAGTCAGTAAGAGTCTGACATACCCTCCCGCTCCACCCAGAGCGGGAGAAGTCATTGGATGATTTCCCACCCCCAAAAAAAAAAATACAACTCATCTTTGATTACAGAAGTACTGCTCCCCACAAAATACTGTCCAACCATTTTCTTAAGACATTCCAAATAGAAATGTCTGCCTTTGACTTAAATATGAAGTCGGAAGACCTTATTATATTCACAGTAATTAACTGCGGTAATCACTGTCATTGTTTATGTGTTTCCTATGACATATATGTAAGTCGTATATTGAGATACGGCGTAAAACTCTTTCTTTTCCTATTGTTTGCGAGTCTTGCGGAAATAGACTAAGCAGTTAGCTTCTGATGGGTTTTAAATGCACAACTTACTTTAGAAACTAGATTTTGATTTCTGCTAAAATACTAGGTGCTTTGGTGGAACGCATGGCGTAAAGAAATACCTACATAGTTATGTTTTAAGTAAACTCGTTTGAGGGTTTTTTTTTTTCAAGTAGGTACCAAACGTACAAAACTTTTTGTGAACATATTCATTTGGCGTACAGCTAAGGAGCGAAATTCCCTGCCAGAGTGTGTTTCCTGATACAACTTGAGGTTCCTTAAGTCAAGAATGAATAGGTTACTTCTAGCCAAGCGTGCTCCATCTTCGACCACATCATCGCTTACCATCAGGTGAGATAGTGGTCAAACGCGAGCTTATCAATGATTAAAAACCGGCCAAGTGCGTGTCGGACTTCGTACATTTGGGGTTCCGTACCAAATGAATTTTTGTATGGTTTTTGGTCAACAAGATTCTTATACTATGAAAATCTGAAGACTGTACCTCCAACCGTTTGGCTGTAAAACCTGTGTGACAGACGACGGACAGGTAGACAGACGGACACGTGAGTGACAGCAATAGGGCTCCGTTTGGACCCTTCGGGTACGGAACTCTAAAAAAAATAGTTTTTGTTCTTAAGCGCCATAAGGTTCCAAGTCAGTAAAGCCTTCATAAATAACTTAATTTCAACGTTGTAATGTTATATTCACGTATCAAGGTTAACGCTCATATGTTTTCGGTAATTTTAATATTGAATGTAATTAACACGGTAAAGTACGTAATTTTATCCGTGTTAGAGCTGTGAAGACAGGGAAGGAAGTAACAATAATATGTTTTTGGAAAACCTGAATTTTGCACCTAGTTTCATTGGAGTTAGACAGACCAAAGTTCTATTGAACATAACCCCTTTTCCCAAGTGTACCTATTCTTTTTTTTGTATGGGGTGGGAAATTATCCAATGACATCTCCCGCTCTGAGTGGTCCCCTGTTCCTTCCCAGCCCTGAGTGCCCAGGGGCGCAGTAACTATTTCCACCCATGGGAAGCTAAATTTTGATCTGTTTACACGCACTGAAAGTTTTCATTTCGATTTCAATATTGTTTCGGAAAACTTTAACCGATTTTCATCATCTTTCTTTTCTCCCAAGTCAATCTCCGGATAAGACCGACAGCAAACTCATAGATATGTCAAAAACCAGCAATAAAATACAAAATAAGTGTAAAGTAAGTATATAAATTAGGTGTCGCATGAGACATTAGCCTACATTCCGTATGTGCACAGGTGCGCGCGTCGATCTCTACAGAACATACACATGCGCCGGCGCACAATATTGCCGTTTGACAGATTTCCACACCTACACATGTGCTATACAGTGTTGATTGTGGAAGCGATGGTAGAGGCTTGGTCTTAAGAGATTTAGGGACTTCCTTAGTCTATTGAGAAACATGCTAGCGAGCAACTAGATAATGGATTGTGAGGGAGCGGTTGTGAGGTATTATTGACGAAACTGCATTCATAAAATGGTGCATTGATTTCTATAAACACTTTTGTAGGGTAAATAATGAACCTTACTCGTGGAATAATCTTAAGTGGAAATTATTTTATCAATGATTTTCGGAAATAATTGACGGGTAAACTGATTTTGTTTCACTGTTAATAATATTAATGGCATTGTCATTATTTCGGTATTACCAAGATCACAAGATGTCTTCTGAATGATAAATGGATTGCCAAATATGTTGTAAAATTAAATTAAGTATAAAACAACTTTTACCCATTAAAAGGTGACCTTGCGGTGCCAAATGCGGGTACGCGCCGAATAATTAATGCGCAAACATCATGCGTATTGATCAACAAACTACGTGATAGTTATAAAACTGTAGATGTATAAAGAAAATACTTTAGTAGAACTGTCTTACAAGAAAGTAATTAGGTTTATTAAGCTACTGCAACCACTTAGTCAAGAAGGCTTCACAAACATCGCACAAAATAGAAAACACAACAAAACGAGGCTATGTTAATGCGATGTGAATAATTCACAAAATGTATAAATCAACATATTTAAACACAATTAGAAAGTCAATAATACTTAATAACATTCCGCAGAACAATTCCTGCAGCATCAAAGCGACCGAATCATTAGAAATAGCACGCGAATTGTGTGCACTCACCTGAAGATGGTGGCTGGTGGACACTATACAAACACTGGGGAACAGAACCTCAAAAAGACTCGTATGTTGAATATTCACAGGCACAGTCACTTTATCGTAAGTATATGTTCACACGCGTATTCACTCGTATCGTGCGCTCAATCGCGGGTCTCGAGACGTGCGCGTTTCGTGGGGCGTCGCGCCGTTATGTCGGGCTCGAGCCTGCGCTCGCGCAGCGTGGAAAGCGGTCGCGCTACGATGCGCAAAGATTAAAACGTACTACCGTAGAACGGACCCAAAAAAAACTGATTAAATTCCACACAGATCCCGGATCTCAACATTTTAATTTCTTTTCGCGTTGTGTCACAAAAAAGTAATGACATTTTGCGAGATTAATTAACGGGAATTTAATAAATTGCATAGACGTCTCGCTAAGGTTTAATATTAATTTGACAAGCCTAAGTTATGCCTGAAAAATTGCTGATTGCATTTTGGGTCATAGACACCTCGTCTGGGTTGTTGACCCACGTGACCGCACCGAAGTCACTAAAGTCAGTGATCCTCAGGGTTTCGATTTCGTTTTCTATGTTTACGAATGAATATAAATTAGAGTTGAATAATTCACTACAAACTCTCGATATACAATGAAAGGAGCAAATTGTAGTACAGAACATTGGGACAAGCCCGACTCACAATACTCAATCATTGCAACTCCTAAACTAGAACCGCAACTACCAGAGCAACGAAGCTGGTCGAATTCTGGAGAAATGATTCAGCTGTCTTGGATCCCACAACAAAATTAATCAGAAAAGAACAGCGAAGGAGACAGAAAAAACATTTACCAGCTGTACCAGTCGTAAGACTAATGAAAATTCTACTTAATTGGAAAATTAAGCAGAATATTTTCCAGATGCCCTCTTATTCTGCCTAGCTCCCCATCTGCACTCCCAACTCTCTGCCCCATCCAGTTATCAATGAAGATGGTCGATGTTATCTCGAAGCTGTCGATCGAGGGAAAGTGGCCGGCACGAGACATCAAGGGAGCCCTAGGTTATGGTCGGCACAATGCCGATCTTACCCTGATAGATGACATGATAAGGCCAGATAGAACGGAGGCTTTGATAATTCTTGGAGATCTATAGATGGAAGTGCCAATCGATCAATGTTGGATGTAGACTCAGGCCTCAATCAAAATGTAGATTTAGATTAAAATGACATTACAGGACTTGAATAGATGGAACATACAATATCTGACTCCAGTCGCCTCACTGGGAAATCAGTGAGTGAAATTCTTTCATGCTACTCATAGGGGTGTAACGGAGGTGGGTTTACAGGAAACGAAGTTGGAATCGCAGTTTTGTTTTTTTAATTCTCTTCGTATTCAGTAGGATGCACAGACTTTAAATGACTTTTTAACGAATTAATCGTACCTCCCCTTCGTGAATAAATCTTCTCACAAAATTTGCTTGCTGTATTCGCGCAAACGTCATTTCACGTGATTGGCTTTTTTTTTTTGGGGGGGTGGGAAATCATCTTATGACTTCTTCCGCTCTAGGGTGGAGCGGAAGGGCGTGTCAGACTCTTACTGACTAAAACCCACCCCTGTTCCTCCCTGCCCTACATGCCCAGGGGCGAGGTTACTCTTTCGAATTTATCCTCAACCCCCGGGCAGGTATTGGCCGTGGCAGGCCCCGTCCTTTGCTGACAACTCTTTGAGGCGCGCGTGGAACACTACGCGCCGTCGACTCTCGGGCCTGGTGTTGATCGGACGGCGAGTTACCCAATACTCGCCGTCCGCAGGCCCGGGTCACGTGATTGGCTTCATTTATCAATTCAAATCAGAGCCAAAAATAGAATACAACTCAAAAATGTGCCTAGGAAACACTACATGTCAATGTGTCCATAGTTGCTGCGGTCTGTCGCCGGCCTCCATGGGTTGGTGTTGTGGGACTGCGTTTGTTTACGTCACGATTAGACTTGACCAGTGCGTGTTGCCAGTGAACGAGTGAGTGGTGCGTGGTGCGTGTTGCGTATGGAGCAGATACGTGGTCGCTCACAATGGGCCTCATCAGAAGGCTTAAAGTCACCCAAACCATGCGTGATCGAATCAGGAATGATGAAATCCGCAAGAGAACTAAAGTTACCCCCATAGCCCGAATCGTCAAACGGAAGTGGCGATGGGGCCTAAAAGTTCTGGAGTGGCGACCGTGTACCGGAAGACGCAGCGTTGGAAGGCCTCCAACAAGGTGGACCGATGACCTGGTGAGGGTCGCGGGTAGCCGATGGATGCGAGACGCTCAGGACCGGTCATTGTGGCTACACTTGGGGGAGGCCTATGTCCAGCAGTGGACGGCTTTCGGCTAAAATGATGATGAATGATGATGAGACCTTTTTATTAGTAGCTTTGGCTGTGTGAGCAACTACTTTTTGCTTGCTCGCAGAACCGTGGTCTCTTATTTAGTCCTAGTATTAGCCGTGGCAATAACGAGAGCAAAAGCTCAGGACACACTGTACGATACACTGGACAGTCCAGCTGGCCAAAAAATCTGTACCGGCTTGCTAGAGCCAGAGAGAGGAAGGCGAAGGATGTTAGTCGGATAAGATGTGTAAGGGATGAAACTGGAATGCTTCTATCAAAGGATGAAATGATTAAGGATAGATGGAAGGGCTATTTTGAAAGATTGATTTTTAATAGATAATACTGTCTATGGTTGTCTTTGGTGTGACCATAAAAATGAGATCACTAGGCAATTTAGGTTAGTTTTATTTTATTTTTTTAATTTTTGCTTAGATACTAGGCTTTTGTAAATTAATGTGCGTTTGTAATCTAGCAAAATAAATATTTTTTCTATCTCTTCTTTCTATATAATCTGTAAATATTATGTTTTTAGACATCGTGCGAAATTCACGAGAACCTACTGCCGACAAACAGATATAATGTTAGACTGTCGATGTGACAGTTATGATTAAATAAATAAATAAAAAAGTCACACGTCAAATTAAACACATTAACACTCATTAAAAACTCAGATAACTTAAATTGAAGCGCGATCGTACGAAATCCGAAACAGCCAAGTGAAATCGTAATCAGGATTGCCTGCGCGTAATTAAAAACCTTTTAATTCGGTGGCAGCGGCCAACTGCGCCGCCTGTGAGCTTCGACTTCCGATTTGAAAGTGTCGGAACCGAAGTCGAAATCGGAAGTGTAATTTTAATCGGAAGTTCCGACTTATCGAAATCGGAATTGGATCTCCGAAACATCCCTATACTCCAATGGCTGTATTAAGCGTGTTACAAGTGTGGTGGCGTAGGCTTAGTGCCTGTAACACAGATTAATTCCTAGCACGGGTCTGGGTCTCGCTCTGCCCTCCACTGTGACGCCGTCGCCCTAAATATCTATCTACTTATATAAATATTTATACTCTTAATTTAATAAATACTGAGTATATTTGATGTATGTAATAACAGTTATTTTTAACAGACTATAACTACAATACATAGTAAACTAAATTAACAAATAACTTAATAAATAAAATATTTACAAGAGGCATAAAAGATCCGGTAGGAGTAAAGCTCATTGGGCATCAAAAAATTCGTCCACATCGCTGTCAATGGCAAAAGTGCCTAGAACGCTGGCAGCATTGCCACGTTGAATGGCAATGCTGATTCGTTGGCCGAAAAAAAGGCCAGCCCTCTGGTCACGTGAAGAGTCAACTAAATGTTTGCTGATGTCACGGAAAACTCGATGAGCACTCGGACCCCATGGCCCTAGTGTTTTAACCCCAAACGGCTCAAACATATAACTTCCAATAAGGTTGTTATATTTGCGCCGTTTGAGATTTTCTGCACCTGAAGCAGCCGCCCCAGCACAGCTCGCCGTGCTAAGAAGATGAGATGGCGCAAGGGTGTCGACACATGTTGCATCCCACACCAAAGGCCTACCCATCTTCCAAGACATTATAGTCATCTCGTCGGGCCTCTTTCTGTCGTCACGTGCCAGGCCATGAGGTTCTAAAACGATTGACACACCGGCGGTGACATGAGCCCGACGGATGATGTCGTTAATGCTGGCGTGCCGTGCAAATTTCATGCAATTCCGTTCAGCCGTTCTGGCATGATTGAGTAACAAACATACATCCATCCATCCCAAACTTTCGCATTTATAATATTAGCAGGATTATAACCATGTGATTAATTTAGACACTGATTAGCATTTCTAATTAACGAAATTGTAATTCGAATTTAAAATCTGCTAATCAGTATTTAAACAGCATGTGGTAGCAGATTCATAATTCAAGTTAGAACCAAGAATTTGATAACTAGTATTTAAACTAATCATATGGTCAAATTGGGATAAGGGCAGGAGAATGATGATATGGTCAAAAAAATAATATAAATTAGCCAAAGTAAATTAAAGAGCTTTCGCTTTCTTTATTTTTATGCAAATTATCTTCTTTAACAATATGTACTAGTATAACTTTAATAATAATTTAACTTTATTAGTTAGGTATCCCATACTATTTGTTTGTTCTATTGCATGATGTGGCCTCCTATAATTGAGGGGCACATAGATTTTTGTTCTATTCCTTTACAATATAGCATGTAATGTGTATTCTTAGTTATAGATCCTAATAAAATCACATAAAAATAAAGAGATAAAACTGTTGTTTATACTTTTGTAAAAGGTACCTAAAAAAACGACCACACCACCACCACCACCACCACTATCTCACCGGGTGGTAAGCGATAATTAGTCGACGATAGAGCTTGCTCGCCTAGAAGTAACCTATTCACTTTTGTCTTAAAGATCCCCAGGTTGTAGCTACCAGAAAACACAGACTCCGGCAGGCCGGTTCCTGTGGAAAACGTCACGTGAACGAAGAAGTAAGGAATAAAGCAAATACTTTAATATCAACAAACCAGCTTCAGACAAAAGCGACCCTTTCCCTCAAGCCCTAAATCAAGTGGACCGACACTGCGGTTGAATTCCACTCAAAGAATGCAAAGCTCCGTTCATTTCCATAACTGTAAGTAAATCACAGTATTGATAGGCAAACAATCAGTCGGTACCTCTGCCTGGTACCTGCAAATTACCGTAATTATATGGAGTTGCCTACTTCTTACGCAGCGGCGAACTGTTCCGGCAATGGGTAATCGATCCAGTACTTATTTTGTTTTTTTTTTTACCTGTGGAAATCCTAATGGAGTTCCTCCGCCCCGGGGTGGGCGCAGGTGTCTGTCAGGGACGGCGAGCAGTGGGTAGCTCGCCGTCCGATCAGCACCAGGCCCGTGAGTCGACGGCGCTTAGTGTTCCACCCGCGCCTCAAAGATATGATTGTCAGCCACCACTGACGGGGCCCATCGTGGCCGATGCCTGCATGCCTAGGGGTAGGGGATAAATTCTTAACAGAGTTACCACACCCCTGGACACTCAGGCAGGGAAGGAACAAGGGTGGGTTTTAGTCAGTAAGAGTCTGACACGCCCTCCCGCTCCACCCAGAGCGGGAGATGTCATTGGATGATTTCCCATCCCGACAAAAAAAAAAATGTGGTCTATCAGACTCTTACTGAATAAAACCACACGGTGTCCTGCCTTGCCTTGACCGGGGCGCTGGAGTGTTTGCGCATTACATCACACTCCCGGCCAGGTATTGGTCCGTCCGTCACCCTATGCAGCCGCGCAAGGCCGCCATTCCTCTAAATTAGTGTATCTAGGCTAGTTAGTACCTAGTGTTCCTCGGTTACCTAGGCTACTTAGTACTTAAGAACATTCTCGCCACTTTTAAAAGGTCAGCTACGCCTCGCATTCCTGTTGTATCTCGTTTAAGATCATTTGTTTTAGTATCTGTAATTTTGTGTGTTAATAGATAAATGATTAAATTAGATTTGTAAGATATCACACCACTCCGAATTTGGGATATGGTCCTTAGTTATAGCTTGAGTTCATTAACATTCTTCTTATCACGTCCATCTATACGGCTGTCGTTCATTTCATTCATCCCAGCGAACAGGTCTAAGACTAGAACGAATGTCTGTGTGTTCAAGCATTTTTGCCATACCTATTATTGGAATCAAATTAATGTTACAACTCAGAATTTAGTGTTTTAATCCTTGGTGCCTGGCAACTGGGCTTACCCCAGTTGTAAATATACCTTTGTGCCTAATGGCCTAGCTTTGTTCTGTCTCCGGCTCGGTTAGGAGGGAAGTGGAAATTAAGTTTTTCCGACTCCTCCGCTGTCTTTTCTGATTAATTTCGTTGAGGGACCCAAGACAGTTTAATCGTTTCCCTGATACTCGTCGAGCTTCATTGCCTCGGCGTTTTTACTGGTCGTCGACACTGTTGATTCTGGCTTACAGGAGTTACACTGGTTTGAGTACAATGTGTCCGGCTAGTTATCCTAGCTAATGGAGAAGCAAGCACCTTTTTTTTATATGGTTTCCTAACTTTAAAATACTTTGGACCTAGAAGCTGGTCACACTAATTGCAGCGTCAGTAGCGATTATTAGGTCCTGATATGTGTTAATTGTATTAAAATGGTGATATCCATGTTTATAGTTTTTTGTAATCTTGTAGATTACAGAAACCATCGAATTGGGATAGTTCTAACTTTTATGACGTCACTTGAAAACAACTACTTTTACCACTATTATTTGAGCGATTTTAAAAGTCGAATTACAGCGATAAAATGGCCTAATTCAGATCTACTCGTGTGACAAGTTTCATCCAAGTCCGTGTAGCCGTTGTTGTTTTAATTTCACCACTGCTGGGACACAGGCCTCCTCTCTGTAAGAGGGTGTAGGCCGTCTCCACCACGCGGGCCCAATGCGGGGTGGTGGATGTCATATGTCTTAGAATCTTTGGCTCTAGGACATGCCGGTTTCCTCACGATGTTTTCCTTCACCGTTTTGAGAGCAGTGGTGATGAAATAATTTACACAAAGTGAAGCGCCTGCTTAGGTTTGAACTCCCGACCTACAACTTGCAAGTCGCGGCCGTTACCACTGGGGTTACGGACTTTCACGTTTATCGAATTAGTGGGATGAATATCCTTACATATTTAAAGAAAGTAAACTACACCAACTCAATACTTCACAAGCCAGCTCCCACTTATGACCAAAACAGCACCTCCATTCAACACAGACGGACACCGCTCATTATGACACCGGTCACGTCGCCCCTGGCCTTGAGCGTCGCGCAGCATACCAAGCAGGGGGAAACGTCTCCAGGTCCTGGCACGCCGGCACGCGCATACTGATCTCAAATCAAGGTCATAGAAACCTGCTCCTCAGGAGAAAGGTGAAGTCATCAGGATGTGACCAAAGAATGCCGGAGAAAATGTTGCAAACGAGCTTTATCTGATGCAGATTCATTGCGGGCGGGTGACCTGTGAGAGTTAGTTTTGGCGTAGATTTATGGATGATGTCTCATGGTCAGCTGAAAGTTTCTTAGAATGAGCTGAGTCATCAGATACTTAGAGAATAGCTAACACACTGGGTGGAATTCCACAGAAAACGAGGGCAAAGGAAATCACAGGAATCATTACCGAAAAAAACCTTTTTACAAAAAAAACAACCGACTTCGAAGACACAAAATACATACAGTCGAACGAAACGAAGTCAGTTAAAAATGAAATATGTTTTTATTTTTTAACCGACTTCGAAAAAAGAGGAGGTTCTATGTTCGACTGTATGTATGTTTTTTTTGTATTATTATTATTTTTATGTATGTCGGCCGATATCTCTGTCAGTTCTGTACCAATTTTCAAAATTCTTTTTTTGTCCGAAAGAATATACTCCCGAATTAGTCCCATATAAATTTTATCGAAATTGCTTCGGAGCTTTTTAAAAAACTGAACAAAAACGAAAAATACGTATACTCAGATGACGTTTTGTTTACAAAAAAACAACCAACTTCCAAAAAAGAAAATACCTACACTAAAAGTTAAAAAATAGAACATTTCACACAATTTTTTTTCACAATTTTTTTTTACAAAAAAATAGAACCGACTTCCAAAAAAAGTGCAAAATAACTTTAATATCGGAAGTCGGTGTTCCTGTTTTGTGTCTTCGTTTTTTGACACCGACTTCCGAAATTAAAGTTATTTTGCACTTTTTTTGGAAGTCGGTTCTATTTTTTTGTAAAAAAAAAAAATATTTTTCTCTTTTTAGTTGTGGTTCCCCATTAAACTGTGTTAACAATTCATAGACATACGATAGCAGCAATCGCGGTTGATTTGCTGCCAATTTTTGAAGAGTTCCGTTGTCTGTCTCCGAAACCCATCATCAGATCTTTTTGAAATTTAAATGGGACCATTTCGGAATAAACCTCTTTCGAATAAAAAAAGAATTTTGCAAATCAGTCAATCTATGACGGAGTTATGCCCGAACATACATAAAAAAAAAAAAAAAATACAAACATCCGAATTGATAATTGTGTACCAAATTTCAACTCTATCGATCCAGAAGATTCGGAGCAAATTCGCTGTGATAGGACAGACAGACAGACAAACGAGTGATTTTATAAGGGTCCCGTTTTTCATTCGAATTTCGGAACCCCTTCAAATATCCTCCCATATAGTTAGGAAGCAATCAACTTAAACTTATCTAGCCGATACTCTAACTTCGTATATGATTACCACAAAATCTGTATTATCACGATGTACTAACATTTGCATCGCATTACGGCAAAGATAAGCAAATATGTAGGACTTCTTACTTCATAAATACGGGCCGGTAGTTATATTAACGGTAGTGAGTCGCGTGGGACGTGGTCCATTGCCCGAGTCAGAAGAAAATGTCAATTTTGCATACTGCACCTTTACTAATAAAGATAGAATTCTAAAAGCGGCATATTTCCAGAATCCTTATTTAGGACCCGTTACATCAGAAATATTTAGGTATTTATTATATTTTATTTTCTGATGTAAAGGGTCCTCTGGAAATTCTCTCATTTGGGCTTCAGTAATAGGGTACTTTCCGAAAAAATCATTTTAGTCCGTCAGTTAGATTACCAAAAAAATTGGACAAATATTTTTCTTTTAGCACATAATCACATCAAAAAATAAAAACGATACAGTGCGTTAAAATTTTGCGTGTGACGTGACAAGCCCCATCTCCTGAACTTTGATAAGTTATAGCTTAGGCATTTTTTATTTGTTTGGTAAAGCAAGAAAATGATATAAATGTTTTGATAATTTAACTTACGAATTATATATAATTATAATTTTTTTACTCAAGCAACATAATAGTACTTATTATAAACTTATTCTTTTCTCAAAGTCATTTACAACCTTTGGTCGATTTTTTGCTCGACAATGCGGAGGCACTACATAACAGTGCCCCCAGATATACGAATAATGCTCCAACTACTCAATGATCCTCTCAGTGAGCGGACCGCCACGCGGGATATGGTCCCGCGGGTGGGATCAAAAGGGAATATCGAGTAGTTTCAAGTATTTTTGTAATCGGATTAAGAGTTCTCACATCACATAGAATTCTCACAAATTAGGAAGGTAATAAATAAGTGTAATCGCATGATAAGTGCGTTTAATGAAAATCTCTTCACTTTGAAAGATAATAAACTACAGGCTCATCGCAGTAATCTTATAAGCCTGAAATTACTTAAATGTGGCTGCATCAAGGTCGAATTGTGGTATTAATCCCATCACTTGAAATCCTACTTAATATCAGGTTTTTCTTTACCTATGAAGTTGCCGTTTTGTATGGAAAAAAAAAACATTTTTTTTTTTACAAAAAGTAACTTTATTTAATCAAAATATTTATATAAACTATCAGAGGAGCTCGTGGCTAAAGTACGAGTAATAACAGCCGGGGTTGGTCCATGGATGGGTGACCATCTTTACGTACCGAGACTCCTCCGTGCCTCGGAAGGCACGTTAAGTCGTTACAAGTCGTCAGAAGCCCGAAAGTCTGACAAACAGTCTTACCAAGGGGTATCGTATTACCCAGTAACTGGGTTGTGGAGGTCAGATAGGCAGTCGCTCCATGTAAAATACTGGTATTCAGCTGCATCCGGTTAGACTGGAAGCCGACCCCAAGATAGTTGGGAAAAGGCGCGGGCAGATTGATTGATTTATATAAACTATCAACATATTGTTTTTAAGGGTAGTTTGTTGATGCCTCTGCAGGTGAAGTCCGCAGCATGGGAATCAATGAAATCTCAAAATCACAAACGTGTGCCTATCAATAATAATAAAAAAAAACAATTAAAAAATCTTTAAAGGCATCCTAAACTACTTCTTCGGCATTGTTTTTTTTTTCCATCAAAAAGCTATTTAAACTTCCAAAACCGTAAAACTGCTGGGACAAGGTCTGTAGAATATGGTGGATGGGGAAGAGTCTCTAGCTTCAGTTCTGTTAATTTTGACAACGTCTGTAATCAAAATTAACAGAACGGTATGAACCCGAGCGTGGTCATGAAGCAGCAGTTGCCATGAGAAATTTACCAATCTGGGTTGTTTGAGTGCCAGCGTCTCCATTATTGTTTGCAAATCGTGACAATAACGGTCAGCAGAATCTGTGACACCAGATGACGAGAAGCTAAAGTAAATAACGCTTACAGAATACCACCAAACTTTCACCATAAGCTTAACCTGGCCACCTGGGGCACCTGGATCTAACCACTGTGATCAATGCTTACAATTGTCGTATAAGATCTACTTCTCATCTCAGGAAACAATCCGACTCAAAATTCCTTCGATTTTATGCCGATTCAGAGTTACTTACTCACTTGTCAAGCTCTTTTATTTGCTATTTGCCGCAAATGATTTATTATTATTTTCACACTTACATCAACATTCGATGCTAGCTCAGCCGTAGTTTGAGATGGATCTGCTTTTAGTATCGCCTTCAGTTTGTCATTATCAACTTTCTTCTCCAGGCGGCCAAACGGTTCTTTTTTACCTTCAAAATTTTCTGAACGGAAGCGATATGGTATTTCAGTATGGTGCAGTTCGTTCATTGGTAGTGGCTTTTTGACAGCATTGCGTCCCTTTTAAAACGCATTGTTTCCACATTGTTGGAACTCATATTACGATAAACATGTATTTTATTGAGATTTCATGGTTTTAATATAGCTAGCTGACCCGACAGACGTTGTCCTGTCTTAGCTATGAACTGTCAAACGCGCGAAGTTTAAATTTCTAATTTTCCGCGCAATTTTCTTAATTTTTCTTTCATAAGAACCTTCTCCTGACAATAACAAACACAACTAAAAAGAATCAGCGAAATCGTTAAAGCCGTTCTCAAGTTATAGCGTTACCAGGAGAAATAGGGGTTCATTTTTATATAAATAGATTACAGAAAAAACAAAACCCAAAGCGAAAAATGATTTTGAAAAAGGAATAAAATGTCGTTAATATAAAAATTATTTGAACTTATAATTCTCAGCCAATCTGAAGCAGGTCAAAATGTCTCCATGTAAAATACTGGTATGCAGCTGCATCTGGTTAGACTAGAAGCCGACCCCAAGATTGTTGGGAAAAGGCGCGGGCAGATATATATATTATTGACTGTTCGTCGACCACTCCCAGTATTCACCACAAACTCGATTGCCATCGTTCTCGGATTACCAAAACCAATCTCTTCCAATATAATTTCTCTGTCAAACCATTTGGCTGTGGTGTTAATTGGCGAGGCACCAAACTGATCGTTATAACAACATCGACCCAAGAGTTGATTGCGTCACCGCAAGCCGTTTCCGCAAGATACACTGCTAGGGTTGCTACCACTCAGGTTCCGCGCATCAAACGTCAACATCTGTCAAGCCAGACAGTCGGCCATCGTGCAACTACAGACTATATCATGTTCCGAGTGTGTGAACCTTGCCACAGGATAAAATACTTTGCGTGATAGTAATAATGAAGGATTAAAACGCGTGAATCGGGGTTTTTGGCAAGGCAAACGGCATTTTCGCATTGGCGACCCGCGGGACCCCGTTTTTTGTTTTTTTTTTGTTTTGGGAGCACATTCATTGTGCGTAAAGCTAAGAAGTAGAAGTCGCTGCCGGAGTCTGTTTTTCCTGAACTTTAAACTGGGAGTCTTTAAGTCAAGAGTGAATAAGTTACTTCTAGGCAAGCGTGTTCCATCTTCGACCACATCATCGCTTACCATCAGTTGCTTGAGACAAATTTTATTACTTTTCTGTTAGCGTTCACCCTAACGCTTAGTACAAAATGTATGGCAATGACATTACTGGACGTGAGTCACGTGACAGCTCTCTCCGCAGGTAATGTCATTGCCATACATATTCTACTAAGCGTTAGCGTGAACGCTAACAGAAAAGTAATTTGTCTCACCCCCAGGTGAGATAGTGGTCAAACGCGAGCCTATCAATGATAAAAAAATCGGCAAAGTACGTGTCGGCATTCGCACGTTTAGGGGTCCGTACCAAATGATGGAATTTCAAAGAATAAATCTGATTTATCAATATATTGGTGTTTTTTAGTAAAATATACGTAATAATAAACATTATCACCAAATTTCAAGTTCATAAACCCAATGGGAAATTAAAAAATTCTTTGGAACAAAATTTTGTGATAGACAACGGAAAAACGGAAACGTGAGGGACAGCAATTGGGCTCCGTTTCGACCCTTCGGGTACGGAGCCCTATAAACCTATGCCGATTTATTCCAGACTAACCTGATGCAGCTGTATACCAGTATTTTACATGGAGCGACTACCTATCTGGCTTCCACAACCCAGTTTCTAGGTGACGCGATACCCATTGGCAAGACTGGTTGCAGGCTGATGGTTTTTTTTAATAAAAGGGGATAAAGCAGTGTCTTACATCACGGACGCTATATTGAATCCTGACTGTAATGAAAGATTCCAGAGGAAATTACAAAGCGGAGCGAGGGAGTTTAGAGTTTAACTCACGAGCGAAGCTAGCCCAAGGCAAAAACACCTTTACCCCTGAGGAGAATACTCTATTTTACGCACCTACTGCAAGATAATTGAAAACAAGTTGTGAGGAGAGCTGGCTGGTCACCGCGAGCGAACCCCGCTGCTAGTTGCAGGTCGCGCGGTCAAAGTTTTCATATTAGTTGAGGTACTTCAAATCACATTACTGACCCGCTTATAATGAAATTCGGTATAATATCAATGCCTGACTACAGCCGGCAGCAGCTGGCGTACAGCCTAGCGCGGGTAATAATGACTTACTTTAGGGTGCTTTAGGTCATAACCTAAAGCACCCTAAAGTAAATCATTAAACTAAAGTAAAAAAAGCAAGAGAGAATTTATCCGCTGCTCAGGCAGGGAAGAAACAGGGGTGAGTTTTAGTCAGTAAAAGTCTGACACGAAGAGAGCGGGAGATGTCATTGGATGATTTCCCACCCCACAAAAAAAGGGTGTTTTAGGTAGATGTTCATTAAATGTACCTAATATAACGTTTCCAAGCAGGTGGTCTGAAGAAACGTTACAAAGAATTCTTTTTTTTACCGACTTCGAAAAAGGAGGAGGTTCTATGTTCGACTGTATTTATATATATGTGTATTATTTTTTGTGAGTATGGCCTCCGATTTCTCTCTGTCAGTTGTAAACCGATATTTAATTTTTTTTTATCTTAAAGATTATACTCCCGGGGTGGTCCGGTAATTGGAAATTGCTTCAGCGCTTTTTGAAAAACTGAACAATAACGAAAAATACGTATACATACATGACGTTTTGGTTCTCCAATTACAAGTATCTTTAAAATTCCATGTTATTGGGGTTCTAAGTTCTATATAACAACTAAAATGTGAAAAATAAAAAACGAAGAAATAAAATACAAACACTGTCAAGTAACGAAGAAATAAAATACAAACACCGACTTCCGAAATTAAAGCAATTTTTTAATTTATTTTGAAGTCGGTTGTTTTTTTTTGTAAAAACGGTTTTTTTTCGAATAGCATAGAGTGGCAAATAAGCAGTTGGCTCACATGCTGGTTAGTGGTTAACGACGCCTGGACATCTGCAATACTAGGGATAGCATAGGGTGCGTCGTGTCATAGAATGATTTTTCATGATGGTGCTTCTCACAATGGTTCTGTGCGAAAAAACAGCCGCACGGGTCGATCCACCAGGTTAAGCTACGTTTGTCGGGGTTAGTCCATGAATGGGTGATCATCTTTACATACCGAGACTCCTCCGTGCCTCGGAAAGCACGTTAAGCCGTTGGACAGTCGTTACGGGTCGTCAGAAGTCCGAAAGTCTGACAACCAGTCTTACCAAGGGGTATCGTATTACCCAGTAACTGGGTTGTGGAGGTCACATATTCAGTCACTCCATGTAAAATACTGGTATTCATCTCCATCCGGTTAGACTGGAAGCCGACCTCAAGATAGTTGGGATTAAAGGCGCGGGCAGATTAAACGTCTATAAAAACCTAAAAACTACTTTAGATAAACTAATTAAACTGTACACTTCTCAAACCTTGCTTCACATCCTGTCAGCCCTGAGCGTGACAGTATGACACCCACGTCGACAGCCAATCTGTCGGGCGGCGTCTAAATACGGAGCATAAGCACCGCTCCATACCGACCGATACCACAGAAATAAAAATAAAATAACCTTCAAGGAAATATTTGTTGGTGACAAACTTAATGGCTAGCTATCTTCTCAATTGTAATCGTTTACTGGCTAGGGGGGGACAAAAAGGACTGAATTGTTTAAATTAAGAGTTCAAGGCGCAAGTATTTTGTAGGGTTGCGTACCCGAAGGGTCCAAGCGGAGCCCTATTACTGTCACTCACGTTTCCGTTTGTCCGTTTGCAGCCAAACGGTTTTTTTTTTGGGTGTGGGAAATCATCCAATGAGATCTCCCGCTTTAGGTGGAGCGAGAGGGCGTGTCAGACTCTTACTGACTAAAACCCACCCCTGTTCCTTCCCTGCCCTGAGTGCCCAGGGGCGCGGTAACTCTGTTTCGAGTTTTTCCAGAACCCCTAGGCAGAGCCAAACAGTTGGAGCTACAGTCTTTAAATTTTCACAGTATAAGCATCTTGTTGACCCAAATCCATACAAATAGTCATTTATTTTGGGTGGGATATCTTCAATTAAATTCGGAGCGGGAGGACGTTTGAGACTCTTAGTGACTAAAACCCACCCATGTTCCTTCAGTTACCTGAGCCAGGGTCGTGACTCTTTCAAACACCCGCGACCCCAGGCGAGGGTATGGAAATGATATCATGGCAAACGGACTTGCCACAATTTCACGATAAAGTAACATTCCTCCGAGGGCCTCTATTCCTATTCATCATCATCACATCATCAGCCTTTTAATGTCCCCACTGCTGGACACAACATTCCTCATTAGATCTACTGAAGATCTTTATTTACAAAGGTTTATCAGAAAGCCTTCCAGTTCCACCCAATTCCTTACAACATACTTACATTAAATATAGTTTTTAAAGTTAAGTCTGTTAAGTTTTAGGACTTGTAGTTAACAAATAAGTAACTTAACAAATAGTCAAAATTATAAACTAATTAGACGGCACGGTTGGCGCAGTGTTTGAGCGTTCGGCTGCTGCGCTGCGTGTCGCGGGTTTGATCTCCGCACGGAAGAAATGTTTGTATGGCCTACAGATAGTTGTTCCGGGTCTGGGTGTCTTGTGTAGATGTGAGTTTACATATTTGTGATACAAAAAAAAATGATGCAATTCGGTAAAATGTTTAGGTTGTTCAATAAATTTTATAAAAAAAGTTTTTTACAAAAAAATAGAACCGACTTCCAAAAAAAGTGCAAAATAATTTTAATTTTGGAAGTCGGTGTTCCTGTTTTGTGTCTTCGTTTTTTGACACCGACTTCCGCAATTAAAGTTATTTTGCACTTTTTTTGGAAGTCGGTTCTATTTTTTTGTAAAAAAGTTTTTTATTTTTCTCTTTTTAGTTGTGGTTCCCCATTAAACTGTGTTAACAATTCATAGACATACGATAGCAGCAATCGCGGTTGATTTGCTGTCAATTTTTGAAGAGTTCCGTTGTCTGTCTCCGGAACCCATCATCAGATCTTTTTGAAATTTAAATGGGACCATTTCGGAATAAACCCCTTTCGAACAAAAAAAGAATTTTGCAAATCCGTCAATATATGACGGAGTTATGCCCTGTTCGGGCATAACTTACTTTACAACTTCGGGCATAACAACTTTTTTTTTAAACTACATAAAAAAAAAAAATACAAACATCCGAGTTGATAACCTCCTCCTTTTTCGAAGTCGGTTAAAAATGAGTATTGACCAATTACCATTTAAAAAACTGTTAGTCAAGAACGAAGAAGAAAATATACTGACATTTTAGCGTACTTAAAAATTGGTTACCTACTAACCGACTTCCAAAAGGAGATTGTATTTTTTTTTTTTAATGTATGTTCGGACATAACTCCGTCATTTATGAACGAATTTCCAAAATTCTTTTTTTGTTCGAAAGGAGTTTGTTCCGAAATGGTCCCATTTAAGTTTCATATATATCTGATTATGCGTTTCGGAGACAGACAACGGAACTCTTCAAAAAATGATAGCAAATCAACGGCGATTGCTGCTATCGCGTAGATATCCATTGTTAACACAATTTTATGGAGAAACACAACTAAAAAGTGAAAAATAAAAACTTTTTTGCAAAAACCGACAGACCGACCGATTTGTTAAAAAAAATAGAACCGACTTCCAAAAAAAACCAAAAGTGCAAAATAACTTTAATTTCCGAAGTCGGTGTCAAAAAACGAAGAAACAAAACCGGAAACACCGACTTCCGAAATTAAAGTTATTTTACACTCTTATTTTTTTTTTTGGAATTCGGTTCTATTTTTTTTAACTAATCGGTTGAGATAATTAAGGGTCAAAAAACTGGGCCTAAAATGATGAGTATTTGGTAAAGTTGCTGATTTCGCCAGAGAGAGCAGTGGTGGCCCAGTGGTATCGGCCACGACTTACTGGTTGTACGTCTTGGTTTCAAACCCAGCCAGGTGTTTAGCTTTGTGTAATTCATTTCATCACCACTGCTCTCAAAACGTTGAAAGAAAACATCGTGAGGAACCGGCCATGTCTTAGAACCAAAATTTCGAAGACATGTGACATCCACCAACCCGCACTTAGCCCGCGTGTTAGATTACGGCCCATTCCCTTTCCTAGAGAGGAGGCCTGATTCCCAGCACTGGGAACATTATAAAGCTGATTATTTATCCAAGTATAATTATATTTACGTTGAATTATATTTATGTGGATTGATGGAGAGGGAGAGGGCGGCCAAAGAAAGTATGGATGGATTGTGTGAGGAGTGATATGAAAGAAAAGGGAGTTAGTGATAGCGTGACGGCTGACAGGACAGAATGGAAGAAAAAACGTATTGCGCCGACCCCAAGTAACATGGGATAAGGGCAGGAAGATGATGATTTCAACTGCAGTTATGGAGATTATTTAAATGAAGCTGAATCAACACCTGTAATGATATATAACTTTGCTTTAAATCATTTTCGAGTGCGAACATTAAAAACGTTAAAATCGCTCCTATCAGCCAAACGGCACTTTTATTACCATATTAACATCGCAAGTTGTGTAAAATCGTTAAATGGCGCTCGTGCGCATTGCAGTTATTTTTGTTTTGACAATATAATTAATAATTACTAAAATGTTGTTACACGACTTGATTAAAAACATGCACATGCAATATGCATGGTCAATATTACGGTAGTTCAAACCCAATTACTTTCCAAAAAATAAAAATAAAAGACAAGTGTTATTTTTAAAGAAAATCAGTTTTTCTCTTTTCAAGATAAATGATTTTTTCGGCTTATGGTACAGAATTCTTCTTGTGCAAGTCCAAATCGCACTTTACCGTTCATGCAATAGGCACTGCTCTTCTTCTTTGTATGGTGCAACTTCCCGGGAGCACAATATATATTCTTTTGTAGTGTTCCGAAAGTCCGAATTTAAAAACGGAACCCTTATAGGATCACTCGTGTGTCTGTCTGTCTATCCATCTGTCACAGCCAATTTTCTCTGAATCTGCTGGACCGATAGAGTTGAAATTTGGTACACACATGAATATCTGTGACTCGAACATGGACGTGTACCCTAAATAAATATTTTTGGAAGATGGGGGTTACTTTTGGGGTGCAAATCGGAAAATTAAAAATCAAAGTTTTTAAAACAGTGTCGTGCAATATATCAAATGAAAGGGCACATTGTTAGGGTCTCGAATATATTTTTTTCATAATTTTTATGTTATTTAAGTAAATTGATGAAAAATGGCCTTTCCCCCCCCCCTTATCTCCGACACCACGGCCTAAAAAAAACCTTAAAAAAAATATTTTTGCGGAACCCTTTGCGCGCGAGTCCGACTCGCTCATGGCCGGTTTTTGGAAGTCGGTTGATTTTTTTGTATAAAAGTTTTTTTAGCCCAAAACTATGTCACTTCCAGGGCGTTGTCGGTGGAAGTGGCGTGAAGTCTGTGAAGGTAGCCACCTTCACGGAACGGCAGCAGGGTGATGATGTGAAGCTGAGCAACAAACTATTTATCACTTGGTGTCCTGCCCTTTGTGCCCCAAAACATGCAGCACATTACCGTAACATCGTGTGTAAAAAGACAGTTTCCGAAGCCGAAAGGCACATATTCTACCCATTATTTGGTTTTTTTTTTCTACTAGACCATATCTGGGAATCCACTGGTTCTGGAGATATTGAAGGTCAAAGTCGCAATTTTCTTTAAAAACTTTTTTTAAAAAATGAATTCCAAGTGTTATTACTAAACTTTTTTACAAACAAACATTACCTGAACTTTCCTTTTTTTTTTCTAAATTACGCATTTGCAGTTACAAAAACGCAATGAATATGAAACGTATCTGACAAGTACCTACGTGGCTAAGAGCAATGGGGCGGGGTATAACTCCACTTGCCTGGGTTCGCGTTACATTGCGCGCAATAAAAAATAGTTTTTTTTTTCACACCTAAAAATAAAAGTCGTTTCCCAGCAATAATTTTCGCTCAAAGGTACTTTGTTAGACGTACAGTATGCGTAGTTAATGGTTTTGTGATGTGTCTTTTCACATTATAACATGCACAATACCTCGTATGTAACGTACGCGATGCATTTCTTTGAAACATTACACTACATTACAAGCGCTTACATCATTCGTTACACATACATAATAATATGTAGGTATGTATGTTTACACGATAAAGCATCCATTACACTGTAAGGGCCGATTTCACCATTCGCTCTATAAACTAAGTTTTACTGAACTAAGAAATAATCTTAAAAGATAGACATATGCTGTCGCGGACTTTTTTTTAGAACTTTAAAAAGAGAAAAATTCCGTCCTGAGATTAGCGCGTTCAACAAAACAAACAAACAAACTCTTCAGCTTTATGACAGCGGTTAAACGCGTTCAAGCGAACTCTAACGTCGAAAACTGGGCGTTTAGAATTGGTGAAATCGGCCCTAAGTCTTGCTGTCAGTTTGACCACAGTCAAGGTCGAGACTGACGGATAACTGATCGTCTAGTACGCTGTCTGATGGTTAAAAGAAGAAATCTCCATACTTTGATTTTTGCATCATTCAACCATCAGTCATGACTGTAGGAATTGACTGACGCTTGCATTAGCGTGTGGATGCTTATGTTACTCGTCAGTCGTCAGCTAATCAATCGTAACGCTATTATTTACTGGATTCTAACATGCATATGTTATGTATCACGTTTGTGATTAACGGATAAATGGTGATGATCGCTGAACGCAAGAATTGTATCATTCCGTATTTTGTTTGAAGATTAAACATAGCAAATCATCTTTAAGATTAATCATATTATATTGTAAGTCTCAATGTATGCACTACGTACAAGCAAAAAAGGGTATTAGCTATCTACATACCAAAGGGGAATGCCAAAATATGCCTGAAACGGACAGAAACTAGTAATAGTCCTTAATTCTATTTAGAGTAAAATAGGTATAATAAAAATAATTCTTAAGTTTGTTTAACTAGAGTAAAAATATAGCGATAACTAAATATATTTCACTTGATATCCTATGGAGGTCGTGTTTATTTGACATGAGCAGTAATGTCAAACTGTCACTAAAGCAAGGGACATGTGGTTCATACAGCCTAGATACGTTTTCTATTTAAAATATAATTATTTTTAAATTAAAATTGAAAAGCTATATATTATTTTAATTAGACCTACGGTACATATAGATCGTATAATACTAAATTCATGATAACTGTGCACTATATGTATAAAATAGTACCATATGGATTATTACCATACTCTTTGGCTGAATGTCACTTACTCATGTCAAATAAACACGACTTCCGTAAAAATATAAGCAGATATCAAGTTAGTTTTCGTTATATTTTTACCCTAGTTAAACAAACCCAAGAATAATTTCACTATAAAATTTTATTCTAAATAGAAATATGGACTATTAATAGTTTCTGTCCATTCCTGGCATTTTTTGTATGGCAGATGGGCATTCCCCATCCAAATCGGTCCAGCCGTTTGAGCGTAATTAACTAACTATTCATAACCAAACTACATCATATATAAACAAAAACAGAAAACACTTAGATGTCGAAGATCTCCTCCACATCACTGTCATCTAGGCAAGCCGGAAACGTGTCCAGAAGACTGGCAACATGTCTTTATAAAATGAATGGATGGTAAGTATAAAGCAAGATTGCATTGCATTGCACTGATAGATATTTATCAGAATATTTATTAGTATATTATTCTAGCATAGGTATATAAATTATGTATTTTATTATTAAAGTAAGTACAGTTATTTCTAATTTTAAGATTTTATTTTGTTTTTGTTATTGTACACCTAGCACAGAGTACTCTTTAACGCAATGGTTGACTGGTAGAAAATTCCTTGTTGCATTAAGTCCGCATAGATACCACTAGTGTACATAAAGTTTAAATAAATAAAATAAATAAATGCAATCGACTTAATCTTTAAATTTCCCTCAAAATAAGTACAGAAAACCAAAACCTACAACAGGTTCCAACATACTGCTGTGCAGTGTACGATACAATTTCCGACGTCAACAAGCAGAACACATGAACCGCAGTTCCGTACAAGCCATCCACCATAACTACCTACTAAATAACCGAGGAATCTCTAACAAAATGTTGAAATTCCTGCAAGTTAGAACAGTAGAACAGTAGAATTTTTCCCCTACATCCATAACTCGGCTTGCCTCCACAATTATGTTTATGAAGGCTTCGGAACAAAGGACCAGATTATCAGGCTGGCGTAAACGGCCGAATAATAGTTAAAGGAGTTAGTAATGTGGGGAATGCAGCGCGTCGGGGTTGGTATGTGTGCTCGGGCGACGGTACACTCCTGCTCACTACGTCGGATTTGATGCGCTAGGAGCTAGGACGGATAAAGAGATATTACTGGCTTCAGCCAGCGGCTTCGCCCGAGTAGAATGACTACTTCCCCCCACTTTAAATTATAGCCAATGTTCTATTCCAGACTGTAATCTATCTCTGTGCCAATTTCATCCAAATCAATTTAGCCGTTCTGGCGTGATTGGGTAGCAAACATTCATCCATCCATAATTTCGCATTTGTAATATCGGGTGTAAAAAAACAGTTTTCGAAGCCGAAAGCCACATATTCTACCCATTATTTAGATTTTTTGTTCCACTAGAACATACCTATTTTTTCCTTTTTTGGGGTGGGAAATCGTCCAATGACACGCCCTAGCTCTGGGTGGAGCGGGAGGGCGTGTCAGACTCTTACTGACTAAAACCCACCCCTGTTCCTTAAATTCCCTGTCTGAGTGCCTAGGGGAGCGGTAACTCCGTTACGAATTTATCCGCTACCCCTAGGCATACTAGACCATACCTGGGAATCCACTGCTTGTGGAGAAATTGTAGGTCAAAGTCGCAATTTATTTTTCCTATTTTACGAAAATGAACTTCTTACTAAACTTTTTTCCGAACAAACACTACGTGAATTTCGATTTTTTTTTTAATTTTCGAAATTACGCATTTGTAGTTACAAAAACGTAATAAATATCAAACGTATCCGACAAGTTCCTACGCGGCTTAGAGCGAAGGGGCGGGGCTAAACTCCACTTGCCTGGGTTCGCGTGACAATGCGCGCAATAATAAATTACTTTTTTTTCATACCTCAAAATAAAATTCGTTTCCCAGCAATAATTTTTGCGAAAAATTACTTTGTTAGACGTACAGTATGCGTAGTTAACAGCTTTGTGATGTATCTTTTTACACCCTGTAGGTATTATTAACTAACTTCTGTCAGAGGTTCGCCCGCATGGTAAAAAGGAGCCTATGTTTTACTTAATCCAGGTTATAATCTATCTGTGTGCAAAATTTCATTCAAATCCTTTCAGCCGTTTTTGCGTGATTGAAACACAAACATACAAACTTTCGCATTTATATTATTACTAGCTGTGCCCACGGTTTCAGCCGCGTTTATGTATCTTTCAATTATTTTTTTATTTTTCATAAAAAGTATCCTATGTTTCTTCTAGAGGTTATCTCTGGAGGTATCCAAGAATATGTGTACAATGTTTGATGTTGATCGGTTAAGTAGTTTTAGGGTGAAAGCGTAACAAACTTACATTTATAATATTAGTATGATTAGAATAGGTACGTATATAGATTGCGACTCTCGAATGCGACATTCTAGTCAAAAATTTCTCAAAACATTCCAGTCAACTACCAATCTCATTCTACCAACGGGTTTTGTCTTTGCTTCATTGTTTAATTGTCCCGATTATTATCACTGTAGGTAGATAAGTTTCATTTGGGAATACACTTACTCCATAATGGCCAAACGTAAGACCCATTACGAGTTTTACAATACAATGCGTTGGTTAATTCTGAACACGAATCCGTTTGCCAATAACTGTGACCTCACGTTACAATACAATACGCGTTAAATTTTGATAACTTTCCTTTTGTATCGGGACTATTACAAAATATACCCTTGCTTCGATACTTGCTGTTCACAAAGCTACTAACTACTTTGGTAAACTCGCGAGAAAACATGTGAGCTACCCCCAAAGTTGTTAATCAAATTAAGAAAATTCTATAAAAAATATTATCTGTGTCCATTGCCATAATATTTTATACCAAATGGCATATTTTGCTTCCATGGACAACGAAAATTTATTGTTCATGGGTGTAAAACGTGAGATTATTTGATCTCGGTTGTATTTATACTAATTGTTTGTAGTTTACATATCATAATTAATTAATTATTCAAGTTTATTTGCACTTTAACAAATTTATAATGTAAGGTGAAACGTAAACAAATTCCGACAAACTGTTTTACAATTTGGCAGATGTTTTGAGTACCTAATACAAATTATTAATTAATAAAAAAAATATTAATAACAGTTTCGTACAGTGTTCCTTTCGTTCCTCGGAAATCCCTTCCGTCTGTCAAGTTTATTTTCCCACTGAATTGATAGGTTATGTAGTAATATAGCGAGCGTTCGGCTGCTGCGCTGCGTATCGCGGGTTCGATCCCCGCACGGAACAAATATTAGTATGGCCTACAGATAGTTGTTCAGGGTCTGGGTGTCTTGTGTATGTGAATTTACATGTTTGTGAACGCACCCACGGTACAGGACAACGCCTAGTATGGAGCAAGTATAAAAAAAAATCCTACCAAATTTTTAATACCTACCAATTTGGATGACAAACAATTTAAAAGATCTTTGACAGTCGTTACGGGTAATCAGGAACTAAACAGTCAACCCACCCATCTTACCAAAGAGTATCGTTTTACCGTCCAACTGGGTTTTGGAGAACAGATGAGCTCGGTTGGGAAAAAGATAGGCAGCAGAAAATGATTATTGTTAATAACCAAAGACATAACCAAGAACACATCGGTTCTGAAATGGCAATCGACATAACACTTGGCAAGTTACGGTGATGACTGGAGGAGAGGAGCCCTAACTGAAGGGTTGCTGAGAGATGTTATAAGAAGACCCTGTAAGATGCAGCCAGAAAGGAAGATGACTGGGTGACATATAAAGGACCGCGGGCACCAGGTGAGACCCACGCAGACTGTACAGAATGTAAGTTTCCAACAGAAATTCGACCACGATGGCGTTTGTATGGAAGAATGACCGACTAGGGCACCCTTAATTTGCAAACTCCTGGAACCTTCAGGGCTCCAGGGGTTCAATAGCTTGGAGCTGTTACTCGCTGGCTGCGAGAGTAGTGTGGGCAAGTGTTATACAATTAAGCTGTGGAGAGTGAGGATTTGTTTTTTTTTTTTTTTTTTTTAAAAACGTTGCCCCACACTAGGAATCACTCCTGTATCGTGGGTGCGTTCACAAACATTTAAACTCACATACACAATACACCCAGACCCGGAACAACTATCTGTAGGCCATACAAATATTTTTTCCGTGCGGGGATCGGACCCGCGACACGCAGTGCAGCAGCCGAACGCTCAACTACACTAACCGTGCCGTCAAAATTAAAAGTATCAAAATAGGGATAGGGCACTCTGGATTCTTATATTAATTTACCCTCTTGGACGGGCTGATCTGAACTAGCTCTTAAAACAGAAACGATTTCACCAACTTATTCTAAATTAATTATTCGAATAACTCTTCAAATATTACAACCTGCTAGCAGCGCCCGGTACATATGTGCCGCGTGCATGTGTGCTGAGTGCACACGCGCCACAGTACCTTTTTTTTTCTTTTTTCTCCCACTCTGGGTGGAGCGGGAGGGCGTGTCAGACTTTAACTGACTAAAACCCACCCCTGTTCCTTCCTTGCCTGAGTACCCAGGGGCGCGGTAATTCTGTTTCGAATTTATTACAGAAAGTATTGCATATAGAACAGTTGGCTTATACCTAGAAGTGGGTGAAAAATGCTGTCAACAATGCTGATGAAATCGTCAAAACTAATAAAACCACGATAATAAAAAGGCCTATTAGCCCAGTACCCGACTGAACTTGCCTTCACATTACAATTTATAATTTTATAGGCTCAACTTGCTAATGAAAGGTATTTAGATTATTATATCATTGAAGTGAACCGGTCTGGCCATTTCCACGTTGCAGGCGCACAGTTCTCACACCGAGGCTTTCACAATCAAGATATTTTTGTAGAACACAGCTATTATGTCATTAGTGTTTTAGGTAAATACTTACAAAACCGTCAATTAGCACGAGATCAAAACGGATGATCTCATCTCAGCTGAGTGTTGTTTTTAATCCAATTATTATGAAATCTAAAGATTAATAATCCTATTCAAAATGTTTTATGCTGCGTGTGAGTTTTTCTTAGTCAGAATTTAACACTTTCGATGAATGAGTCCAAATCGTGGGTCTATGGGTATTTTTTTGTGTTGGGGGTGCAAATTGAGTGGCGTGTGGTCGAATACGTAGGCGTTAATGAAAGGTGAAATTCCACGTGTGCGCCTGCGCAGCGTGCGCGCTAAGTTACGCCGCGCGCCTTTATCGGCAATCTGCGCGGGAGTGTCGCACATGCTCATTGTTCATCACACCATCACACATTTCATCGGCAGTGCTAATTGGCACCACGGACCCCAATCGAATTTTTTATACAGTTGAGATATTTTTTTCTATTTTGCTCGTCGAGTAAACAAGGCTTTACGGTGAAATAAATTAAATTGCTTTATGAGTGTAGTGTTCAAAAAATAAATGGTATACTTTGCAGCTGTCTAGAATTTGATGCCTTATCAAGTAAATTAACACAAACAATATTTCAGGTTTCGAAGCCCTAAATTATTCCGTTTTGTACAGGGAAACGTTACAGCCTTCCTCAGCTCGGTTTTACTACATTACAAATCTGATATAAACGATAATTTTTGGATTTCAGAACTTCCAGATATTAAGATTGTTCTTTGCTGTTGTAACGTGTAGTAGTTATGTCCTAATTTTGATATATCCATCCACCCATCTTCAAAGACGCCAATATTTGCCTACCTTTCAAAGCTTAGCTTTGGTCAATCCTTGAAAAAATTGCAGTGCACACTTCTATTTTTGTTGTTATACAGCTAGTTGCTACGGTTAACCTCCGCTCATACTTCGAACGGTACTTAGATATCGACATACCAACTGAAGCACTACACCACAAATCACAAGAACACACAAACAATCAGCGATCAAACAAGCAGTTTCATGAGGTGAAACAATGAATTTGAGCTATCGGCAGTAATGAGTGCGCGTCGGAACACGCGCTCTTGTATCTCGGAGCTTGGTGGGAGGAACTCGATGCAACCAGAGATTTATTTGCCGCGATTTTCCATTAGGTGGCCAGCTGCGGCCGTTTAATTAGGTGGTCACACGGAAGGATGCAATGGCAACAGAACAAACTGATTTTTTGGTTAGGCCCTGTTCAGGCTGGAGCTCGTGGCTAAACTAGGTAATAACAGCCGCACGGTTCGATCCATCAGGTTAAGCTACGCTTGCCTTGGTCCATGAATGGGTGACCATCTTTACATACCGAGACTCCTCCGTGCCTCTCCTGAAAGCACGTTAAGGCGTTGGTCCCGGCTGTCAATCGTGGATCTTTGACAGTCGTTACGGGTCGTCAGAAGACTGAAAGTCTGACAACCGGTCTTACCAAGGGGTATCGTATTACTCAGTTACTGGGTCGTGGAGGTCAGATAGACAGTCACTCCATGTAAAATACTGGTATTCAGCTGCATTCGGTTAGACTGGAAGCCGACCGCAAGATAGTTGGGAACGGACCTACGAAATTCGAGCAGTGGGTAGCTCGCCGTCCAATCAGCACCAGGTCAGAGAGTCGACGGCGCGTAGTATTCCACGCGCGCCTCAAAGAGATGTCAGCCCCACTGACGGGGCCCATCATGGCCGATGCCTGCATGCCAAGGCGTCGCGGATAATTTCTTAACAGAGTTACCAAGCCCCTGGGTACTCAAGCAAGGAAGGAACAGGGGTGGGTTTTAGTCAGTAAGAGTCTGACACGCCCTCCCGCTCCACGCAGAGCGGGAGAAGTCATAGGATGATTTCCCAACCAAAATAAAAAATAAAAAATTTCGTCACCACTGTTCTCAAACCGGTGAAGGAAAACACCTTGAGGAAACCGGCATGTCCTAGAACCAATCATTCGAAGACATGTGACATCCATCAATCCGCATTGGGCCCGAGTGGTGGATTACGACCACATCATCGCTTACCATCAGGTGAGATAAATGATAAATGATGTTTATTCAGTAAATAGGTTACAAGGAACACTTTTACACGTCAATGGTTTTGTCAGTTTAAGCTAGATGAGGCCGGTGTTTCCTAGCTGACTACCCTGAGAAGAAACACCGAAACAAACTCAGAGGTCAAAGTCTCTTTTAAAGTGTGTACTGGTTAAATCATATGAGAACCATGTACGTTTATGTCTGGGATGAGCTTTTTGAAGAAAGCAATACACGAATTCGAGTGGACCTGTCCAGACAGTGCAAGCATTTGTCAGTCATCGCGAAGCTCAACTCAGAACTTTGAGGAGCTCAACGAACCGACGAACAATACCAAAGTAAGGACATTTGAGTAGGCCGCAAAAATACTCAAACTGCCAGACAATCATAAAATCTACATGAATATAACGACATACATAGTTCTCGCATTCACATTATTCTATATGAGGACCATGCAGCTTACCTAGTGTCTGTAGTGATCTTTTGAAGAAAGATAGTGGTCAAACGCGTGCCTATCAACAATAAAAATAAAAAATAAACATTTCCTCTGGTATAAAGTAGGCCTGAGTCCCAGCATTATACTTATACTTGTTTAACCAGCAGATTGCTGAGATGGCAAGAAAACTTTAATCTCCAAACTGAGATACTCGTACTGATACTACATACTCTACCCTGACATAACTGATCCTTATACAACTCATACAACCTACAACTGACCCTGAATGGGTTCATTCATGATTCAAATACTTTGATTTAGGCGCTCAAAATATCACGAACTATTTAACCGACACAGACTGCCGTGCCCTGGTTCAGGCCATGGTACGGAGTGAGAGGGAATGGGGGGCCGTCTCCTTCTTCTGCGAAGCAGTAATGCTCGCGAAGAGGGAGGCGGCACACGTTAGGGAGACTCAACAGAGACCGAGTCGCCCTAGCGCCCCCAGCAGCAGCCGTCGCAGGAGACGCCAGGGGCTGCGAGACGATCTCCGGCCACCGTAGACGCGGGCCTGCGGACGGCGAGTAGTGGGTAACTCGCAGTCCGATCAGCACCAGGCCCGAGAGTCGACGGCGCGTAGTGTTCCACGCGCGCCTCAAAGAGTTGTCAGCAAAGGACGGGGCCTGCCACGGCCAGTGCCTGCCCGGGGGTGGAGGATAAATTCGAAAGAGTTACCTCGCCCCCGGGCGCGTAGGGCAGGGAGGAACAGGGGTGGGTTTTAGACAGTAAGAGTCTGACACGCCCTTCCGCTCCACCCTAGAGCGGAAGGAGTCATAAGATGATTTCCCACCCCCCAAAAAAAAAAAAAAAAAACCGACACAGACTCCATTGTAAACCCATCTTTATCTAACGAACAACACTCAGCATTACGAGTGTTATCAGCGAACAAATGGCGCTTCTAAATTAATTGTCGGTCGCGGGCGCTCCGCCGAAAGCGATAGCGGCGCTGTATCGATCATCGCTCGCGCGCACACCTGCGCCCGTGCCGCGCTGCAGCGCTGCCAATACAACGCGCACGATTCTTATAAATTAAACTGTGTAGTGTTAGATTTGTTCCCCGAAGTTACATGCAATGGTATAGATACTGTTATTGATATTGCTTGTTTTTTCTCTATGTAGGTACCTAGATCTGCTGAAGACTAGTTTTATACATATACAGACTAGCTTCTTCTCTTCCAAAGTAGGCAAAAGTGTCAGAAACAGCCGTTTTTGGTACTTTTGCCTACTACTTTAGATACGAAACATTCTGAGACCTGTTTTAACAACGTAAAATACTTTATCCTCTTTGTAACAAACGTAACGTTGGATTCTTTAATATTTATTTTTTATGGTATGCCACGATTTTTTATTCAATGAGGGTGCCACTTGGCCGGTAGTAGACCCTTAACCCGTAAC
This sequence comes from Polia nebulosa, assembly GCA_951329385.1. Lineage (NCBI taxonomy): Eukaryota > Metazoa > Arthropoda > Insecta > Lepidoptera > Noctuidae > Polia > Polia nebulosa. Next base: position 1,995,035 of record OX589588.1, on the reverse strand, counting down.
TACGGGTTTTCGACTAGCAGAAGCAACTTTTGTACTTCGTTCGGGCCCGTTCTCTACACCTCGCTAGATGGTGTTACAGCGACGGCTTTCAAGTTGATTGAATTTACTTAATCCGTCAGGCCCCTTGCGTCTCCATAAGGAGACGCGACACTAGGTTTTTAATTGTGTCTGCTAACGAGAGGCTTGACGGAAGTCTTGCCAATAATTTCTCACACATTGAGGAATTATTTTATAGAATTTTTGGCACTTCATAACAGTTTTACTGTATCAAAATCTGTCACTATACAAATTTTAAAGAGGCGAATGGATAAATTCAAAAACTTCAAACAGCGCCATCTATTGGTACAAGATATATAGATGACTAAGGGTTCGTTCCAATAATCATCTAAATTTGAATTAGGAGCCAATTATCCCACAATGTTAGGTTTAGTGCAGTTTATTAAATAAAAAACAGTTTTTACCATATTTTTTTAATATAAATATATTACGCCAGCTATTACAATTTATTTGAACTAAAATTTCTTTGTTCCAGATGAGACCCCCTGCCCCAGTTGTAAATACTCCCTTTGTGCCTAATGGCCTAGCTTTGTTCTGTCTCCCGCTTGATCAGGAAGTTGAAATTATGTTTTTCTTACTCCTCCGCTGTCTTTTTTGACTAATTTCATTGCGGGACCCAAGACAGTTTGATCGTTTCTTTGGGATTCGTCGAGCTGCATTGCCTCGGGTTTTTTTCTGGTGGTCGCCACTGTTGATTCTGACTTACAGAAGTTACAGTGGTTTGGGAGTAATGTGGCTGGCTAGCCCAAAAAAATATGGTTGCAAACGTGGCCAACCCAGTTGTAGTTATTAGTACGAGTAACTTGGCTGATTTTTTATCCCGATCCTAAATACATTTGTATAAGAGCAAGAGGACAACAATGATGAGGAAGAGATCAACGGTCAAACCGAACACCGTATGGGTTAGGTTAATCTCGGCACTAATTGACCATCATAACTTTGTACAATTATTTTAATCCAAAATATTGTTTTTAATAATACAATATATTTCGTAACAGTATCGCAATAACCAAGTACCTACTCCTGACACTGACAGCTTACGATATCGGTAAATATTCGCCAACAATGAAATTCCCGGAACCGATGACACCGGCGGATTGTGACAAGTATTGACAATATTGCAATCAGTATTGAAACCCGACACGTGCCCGTGCTAAGCTGCAAGTTGACACAATGATGTGATTTGATCTTTATTCATCACTTCATTAGCTGAGGTATTTACGACTCGAGTGAGAATGTGCCATTATTAAGTATTGTCTGAGAAATAATTACGTTTCTTAAGAGCAATGATACATTTCGAATACGAACCCGATTTACGATCAAGTAGCTACTTCGTTGAGCATAAGCATAACGAAGGTATGGTCGGGTTCAGGATAAAAGTGAGCTGATTTAAAAAAAAATTTTTTTAATTCTCTCCTCGAGCTACTACACTAACTTAATGGTCGCCATTTAGATTTTTGTTTTTGTCTTAGTTCATTAGTTTTATGTTCCTTCGGGGGTCAAACCCAATCTGTTGAGTAATCGCCCTTGTTGCCTTTCGGCACGTATCGTATGAGTGAGCGGGGCGGGGTAGAAATATAACGAAAAATAAACAACTTAGAAAAATAATGTAGTGTAGATACTTATTTACAGACTGTTGTCAACATTACCTGACCCACCCTAAAATCAAACGACTTTGGACCCTCTGCCTGTAACATTAAGGTTTATTTAATTTATATGAGCTTATCACACAAATGCACGAGGACTCGATGAACAAAAATACAATAATAACACAGACACTCAAATTTGATCTTTAACACGTAATGTTAAGGTAAACCCACCCAACATAGTCGGAGCCACCGGCATTATATATGTTTTTGTTAAGCTATTTTAATCATTATCTCGTTAACATTAAAGTTGAAAAGCTTTTAAGTCACACTACATAATTACAACCCAATCTTTAATTTCGCGTAGTACCAACAAATTCTTGTGGCTTAACGGTTTGATGCTGGATTGACGACGAACAGCATGTGGGTTCGAAAATACGGTCCACCTATACATCAGTTTCTTTTTTAATTTGTTTTCATTTCTACAATATTGCTTGCAATATTAAAGAACGACCAATATGATTTTCGCCTAATAACTTATCTTGTAAACGGGTGGGTAATTTAAAAAACTTTAAGTTCACAGTTCTTTATAATGAATACGAATATTTATTTTTCAACTACCCACTTATTACAAGTTATGTGAAAATATTACCATTTTAAAAAGTTTATGTATAGTCTGTAGTTCTTTACAATAATACAAGAAATAGTTTTGGAATATAAATTCAATTCTATATTGAAAGCAAAACAATATCTTTGTCGCAGGATTTGATCTCGAACCTTGTTTTTCTCAGTCTTACACACAGACCACGAGACCAGAATTACTTGAACTCAATTATTAAAATAAGCTATTACACTTATCATATTATAACAAATAGTTATAAAATATGACCTAATGCTAACGTTTTAAAGATCAAATTTGCGTGTCTATATTATTATTGTATTTGTTCATCAAATCCTCGAGCAGTTGTCTGAAAAGCTCATATAAATTAAATAAACCTTAATGTTACATGCAGAGGGCCCAAAGTAGTTTGATTTTAGGGTGGGTCAGGTAATGTTGACAACAATCTGTACCAATAGTTTCGGAGAGCTCGGCCACTCTATAAATATGTATATTTCGATCGATTAGCGGGGGAACGGAGCTAGCCAGCAAAAGCGACACAGGTCTTACCTCGGTGACGCCCGGCGGGCTACTGAAACTGAAGCGAAGCGCGCAGGCCGCTTTGTTTTATAATAAACATAATAGTATTTTGTTAAAATAATAAACTGTTTCGAGAAAAAGAGTAATCTTAGAATATCATTCTAAACCTCATTGCCCTATATTTTGACATGTTTTTTTGGGAGTAAAAGTTGAGTCTATTTCAAATACCACTTGAAAAACGATTTACAATTTCACTGTTTTCGCGATTTTTTATAATCGAGTAAAGTTGTAAATATCGTGTTTTGAATCGTAGAATAACCAAGAATGTTTATTGAATTACAACATATATTTTTATCAGATCTGAACAGAGAATATTTGATTGTTTAATGTTGAACCAAAAATAGGTCGATTCTGAGAATCCTGGCCTTAACTTGTATTATTGTACTAGAGTCAGTGTAAGGGCAGACTGAAAGCAGAATGGCCGAGTTGTAGGATGTTAATTCAGAACGCATAGTAAAATTAAGAAACTAATTGAGTATTCAGAACGCGATGGGAAGCAGTCTCCGCCTTCTGCGAAGCAGTAATGCTCGCGAAGGCGGAGGCGGAACGCGTGAGGGAAACTCAACGGAGTGGCCTTCACGGCCCCGGCCGCTACCACCGCAGGAGTGGTACTGAGCGTACTGGGCGTAGGACGTCGCGAGACGATCTCCGGCCACCGTACACCCGGGCCTGCGGACGGCGAGCAGTGGGTAGCTCGGCGTCCGATCAGCACCAGGGGGGTTAGACAAAATACTTTTCTGTTAGCGTTAACGCTAACGCTTCGTGCAAAATGTATGGCAACGACGTTCAGCACGAAGCGTTAGACAGAGAACTGTCACGTGACTCACGCCCAGTAATGTATTTGCCATACATTTTGCACGAAGCGCTAGCGTTAACGTTAACAGAAATGTATTTTGTCTAAAGGCTCAGGCCCGTGAGTCGACGGCGCGTAGTGTTCCACGCGCGCCGAATAAGAGGTGTTGTCAGCCACCACTGACGGGGCCCATCGTGGCCGGTGCCTGCATGCCTAGGGGCAGCGGATAAATTCTCAAAATTTGTTACCGAACCCCTGGGCACTCAGGCAGGGAATGAACAGGGGTGGGTTTTAGTCAGTAAGAGTCTGACACGCCCTCCCGCTCCACCCAGAGCGGGAGAAGTCATTGGATGATTTCCCAAACACCAAAAAAAAAAAGCTATGATTGAATGAGAAAGTATGTGTGCGAGATAGAAGATGAGTCAAGAGAGTTAAGACGTTAAATAATTGGAAGAAAGTATTAAAGTAAACTAAAGGACTATTCGGGAACTGAATAGTGTTATTTCGGTCATCCACACCACCCTACATATATACTCGTAATATATTCATGCAAAACTGCAGCTTTCTAGTAGGTACTAACAGTCTCTTAGCTATACCACGGACGGACAGACTGAAACTATGATGGTTTCTTGTCTAGGTGAAAAACCAGCTTTCTTTGAATTTAAAGTTTCATCAGCAGGTTACACTAGTTTGCAAAAAATTGTTTTTCTTTCACCCAAAAATAATTCATGTTTCATAACAATCATAACCTACCTATTTTTCTGGTCGGTAGTCGGTTGCTCTGTGAGTTAGGTCATGTTTAAAGTGCTCCCAATAAATGATTCGTTTTTAGTGTATAATCTGGCTAAAAGTGCGAACATTGACGTGTGACTGGACAATTTGAGTGTTTAGTGAACTGTAGCAATATTAATTGGATGCTTCGATTCGAAGGATAAATCGTTAAAAACCATTAATTTCGTGATCGGATTATATTTTATAAATACATAAATATGTATAAAATAGTTGTGTGGGCAAGTTGTGGCAGCTTTTTTTTCTTTGGGGGTTGGAAATCATCCAATGACATCTCCCGCTCTGGGTGGAGTGGGAGGGCGTGTCAGACTCTTACTGAATAAAACCCACCCCTGTTCCTTCCCTGCCCTCAGGGGCGCGGTAATACTCTGTTTCGAATTTATCCAAAACCCCTGGGCAGTTTATCCACAACCCCGGGGCAGAAGTTGTGGCAGCTTGCGCTGTTTTAAAAATCTATCAGGCGCTTTATGATAATATTCAAGCTGCAACTTATTGCTATAACTCTTTCGAAAGGTTCACTCCTCAACGAGTAATACATTGCTATCATATTTTTGCAAGTGACATCCTCGACGTGTTACAATTATTGCTATTACTTGGTGGAAAGGCACCAACATATGTGAAATTATATAACTTACTGTGACAGCACAAGAAACATACACTGTTTGTGCTCCTACAATAATTGTAAACCGAAAAAGTGTAAAATGCACCACTACAGCAGCAAAGCAGCAATAATCGCTCTGCTAAAGCCCGGTACCTTTGGGTATGCAGACGACAGCACTGTTGCCGAGAGATACGTGCCGGACGCACGAGTTAGTGGGTCTCAGGTCCGGTCTCTCCGAGAGGCTATGGTTGGGCGCTTGAACTTGTCCTTGCAGGCTGTCTCAGAATGGGGCGATGCCAATCTGGTTAAGTTCAATGCTGCTAAGACCCAGGCGTGTCTTTTTTCTGCTAAAAAGAGCCAATTTCACCCGGCTCCATCTTTCCGAGGTGTAACCGTGCCGATAACCGACCGACTTGATCTTCTTGGTGTTACTTTAACATCTACCCTCAATTTTGGTCCCTTCATAGAGGCTAAGGCTCAAGTGGCTGCCAAAAAGTTGGGGGTCCTCGCAAAGGTGAGACGATACTTCACGCCGGAACAGCTGCTCCAACTCTATCAAGCGCAAGTCCGATCGTGTATGGAGTACTGCTCTCATCTTTGGGACGGATCTGCAAGATACCAGCTTGATGCCCTTGAGTCAATTGAGAAACGAGCCAAGAGGATCATCGGCAATGATAGACTCGTTGAGTCAAAACTCCAAAGTCTTGAACATAGACGCCGAGTTGCTAGCCTGTCGGTTTTCTATCGATTACATTTTGGGGAGTGTGCGACGGAATTGCATGATTTGATTCCGCCAAGCCCGTTTCATCTAAGGACCACAAGACGTACGGCGAAGTGCCACCGGTTCATGGTGGACATCCCATCCATACGCACAAAGCGTTTTGAGAAAACATTCATTGCACGTACAGCTAGAGAGTGGAATTCTCTACCGGAGTCTGTGTTTCCTGTAAGATACAACCTGGGAGTCTTTAAGTCAAGAGTGAATAGGTTACTTCTAGGCAAGCGTGCTCCATCTTCGACCGCATCATCGCTTAACATCAGGTGAGATAGTGGTCAAACGCGAGCCTATCAAACATAAAAAAAAAAAAAAAAAAATCGGCCAAAGTAGACAAATAAAGTTCTGCTCAGACAATATTCATCACCAAAACTGAAAAGAAGAGAAGGAGAGAGAAGGTTTTGGAGTAGTAGATATGTGAAAATTGTAGGACTAGGTATGTTTTTGAACTGGGCTACAGGGGAAAATAAACTTATAGTTTGGCAAGTGATGACCACGGTGAACGTTTTCATCAAGATTTGAAGACTTATGAAGAGACTTACCAAGGTTTTAGGGATAAAAATATGTTAGCTGACTTCATCTGGTCTATATTACAAGAAACTGACACAAATCAGTATAAAAGAAGGAGTTACCTGTGTCACTTTACATTTTTGTAAGTCAAATTTAAGGCAAATATTTAAAAAACATGACGCGCTATTCATTTTTCATTTCAGAATCTAACTTATGGTTCATTATTCTACCGATCTACATTAGTTTTACCAATGGATAAAAAGTTGTAAACTATTGATATAATTCTTTTGTATTTAATCATTATGTTTACGGACAACCAGCGCCATCTAGCGGACAAAGCCAGCGACAACATCACAGGCGAGGACGACGTAGCCGCGCGCGCGCGGGAGGGGACGCACCGTGGGCCCCAACCCGATTTAATTTAAAAAACGGTTCAACGGTTCAATCCAAAAACTAACGGCGAACGAGTACGTCTATATTATAAGTCAAAATTGTAGAACAATAATTAAAACCAAAGTATCCATCATCAAGTCTTTTCATCATCACATCCTCAACACGACGAATGATCACCTCCTGCACATAATTTGATCCTACGAGCCGGAAAAATCAAAGCGAGCTGGAGTGAAGCGGACCTACAACTTCTACGAAATTCGAGCAACGGAGAGAAGATTCGAGAGAAGATTCACCATCTGCAGTTAATGGTCAGGTCATTCAAGATTTTCCTTCCCGATTCCGTGCTGAGTTTGTGCTAATATTCTCTTATTTGTCTAAATTCCAGTGTTCGTAGTAAGTGTGCATCTACCTACGTCGCGGTCAGAGCATACATCGGTGTAATAAAACCGTAAGTACTTGATTTTGTTTCTCGCAACCACCACAATGACGAAAAAGAGGCATTCGCTTGCAGACACAGAAAGTATTGATGATATTATTCGTGATTTAGTGAAAAAACGCGGTTCTTTGAAAGGCAAATTTACGTTGTTTTCAAAATTCGTTCAATCATTAGACGGTTCCAATCCAACGGAAATTCAGAAAACCGAATTAAAAGAGCGCTTGCAAAAGGTGGAACAGTTGTTTGATCAGTTTTGTAGCACCCAAGATGAAATAGACTCGTACGTTGCAGGTAGTCAGATAGATAAAGAGTTGCAAGAAAGGGAGTGCTTTGAAAATCAATATTATGCTATTGTGGCCAAGTCTAAGTGTATTCTTAAAGATAATTCGATAGTTCAAAGCGATAACAGTAATTGTAAAACACACACACAAGGTATCAAACTACCTACAATTACTTTACCGAACTTCGACGGTTCTTATGATCAATGGCTTGAGTTCCGAGATACATTTTTATCACTCGTGCATAATAGTAATACTCTCGATAATATTCAGAAATTTCACTATTTGCGATCCGTTCTATCAGGTAATGCACTACAGGTTATTAAAGCTTTGGAATTTTCCGCACAAAATTACATCGTTGCTTGGGATTTATTGGAAAATAGATACAACAACAGTCGTTTGCTTATTCATAATCACGTTAAAGCGTTATTTACTGTTCAGGCAATAAATAAAGAGTCAGCTTCTCAAGTACGTAAACTAATGGATACTATTTGGCGTAATCTTCGCGCATTAAAAACGTTAGACGAACCCACTGACACATGGGATACGTTAATTATTTATATTATCGTAACAAAATTAGACTCGTCGACCGAGCGCGAATGGGAACTTTTCAAAGGTACCCTCACAAATACGTCTCCCAATAAAAAAACGTCGTTGTCTGACTTAATGAACTTTCTTAAGGATCGCGCAGATTTTTTAGAAACGGTAAAACCTTCTCATGGTAAACAAATAGAAAGTACTCAGAACAATCACACGAAAAGTTCGCCGTCAATAAAAACACATAGTCATGTTTCGACTCAAAAACATGGCAAGAAGTCGGCTAATCACACAAAGTCGCCGCGATATAAGTGCACTATGTGCAGCTCTAATCATCCTCTGTATGCGTGCGATGAGTTTCTTATTTTATCACCCAAAGATAAGTTGAAGTTTATCGAAGACAAGAATCTTTGCCGTAACTGTTTACGTGACGGCCACGCAATAACTGATTGTTGGTTTGGGCCGTGCAGGCACTGCAATAGAAAGCATAATTCATTAATACACAGTGAGTTCGTTGACGCTAACGAATCGTCTACTGTTTCACACACAGCACAAATAGTGGTTCCAAAGTCCACTAACGGAATCACCGCATCTCACACGTCTCACACGCCTTACAAAGTCAATAATATTGATACGCGCTATTTTAATGATCAAGTATTATTATCAACTGCACTAGTGGAGATTGCGGATTCCAAAAATAATTATCACACTACCCGCGTTCTTCTGGATAACGGAAGCCAGCACTGTTTTATTTCCGAAAAACTTTGCAAAACCCTTAACATTCCAACGATACAGTCCACTATTCAAGTCATCGGTGTAGGGAACACCGTGACACAATCCACACAATTATGTAATGTAAATATACGATCCAAAACAAGCTCATACAATACACACATTAATTGCTTAGTTTTGTATCAAATCACCGCACAATTGCCATCACTGGGCATTAATCATAATATAGAAATTCCCAACAACATACAGCTGGCTGATCCTGACTTTCATTCGAGTGATGAAATTAATCTATTAATAGGTGCCGACAAGTTCTGGGATCTGCTAACTGAGGGTCTAATACGTTTGCCTAAAGGTCCTTATTTGCAGAACACAAAGCTTGGTTGGATTATCTCAGGTTCAGTTCAAAACCAAATTAATTTAAAAACCACTCGAACGCAATGTAATTTCACGCAAGCATTAGATGTGGAACTTAAACGTTTTTGGGAACTTGAAGAAATTATTTGTAATAAACCAAATTTCACAAAAGAAGAACTCGCATGCGAAAATTTATTTAAAGACACCACTTTACGTGACGATAAAGGTCGCTTTTCCGTGCGCATTCCTTTAAAAGAATCAGCTGACGAGCTGCGCGACACATTTACGATGGCCGAAAACAGGTTTTTAGCACTCGAACGTAAGTTGAACCGGAGCACGCCTAGTTATAAACAGATGTATTGCAATTTTATGAAAGAATATTTAAGTCTAGGACACATGAGCCGTATAACTGAATTTTCGCCGCCGTACTATTTCTTACCACATCACGGGGTCTACAGAGAACATAGTTCGACTACAAAACTTAGGGTCGTGTTCGATGCAAGTGCCAAGTCCGCGTCCGGGAAGTCTTTAAATGACATACAGCTTATCGGTCCGACCTTACAGAATGACATATTTGCTATTCTACTACGTTTTCGGCAATTTAAATTTGTCGCATGTGCCGACATCGAAAAGATGTATCGCCAGATATTAGTGCAATCAGATCAAAGACGATTACAATTAATTCTTTGGAGGGAGAAGCCGTCTGATCCCCTTGGCATATATCAGCTAAATACCGTCACCTACGGGACGGCATCCGCGCCTTATTTGAGTATACGGTGCCTTAAGCAACTCGCAATGGAATGCGATGATGACGTCATAGCGCAAATCATTAGTGACGATTTTTATGTCGACGATTTAATTACGGGAAATCAAGATTATCAAAAATTATTAGAGATATGTAGTAGTGTCTCTAAAGTCCTAGAATCGGCTTGTTTTCCGCTGAGGAAGTGGATCTTTAATGCAACGCCTTCCCCAACCCAAATTGAGTCTAGTTTTAAAGAATTATCGCTAGGAGAATCGTGTCACACAAAAACTTTAGGATTGGGATGGTTTAACATTTCAGATGAATTGCATTTTACTACTCATTGTGAACACAACATTACCGATGCTAGTAAGCGCAGTATTCTTTCCACTATAGCTCAAATATATGATCCTTTAGGTCTACTCACCCCTGTGATAGTGATTGCAAAAATCATACTTCAGAGATTATGGTTAGCTAAGATAGGATGGGATGACTCAGTGCCTAAGCCGATTTTATTAGATTGGCAGAATTTCATCCGTCAATTAAATTGTTTACAACATTTACGCATACCTCGTTACGTAATAGGAGATAACGCGCACACAGTTGAACTACACATTTTTTGTGATGCGTCACAAGACGCGTACGGTGCATGTGCGTATTTACGTAGTTATACAGATACAATTGTAACAGCGCGTTTGTTATGTGCGAAGAGTAAAGTGGCACCGGTAAAACCGGTTTCCATTCCGCGCTTAGAATTATGCGGTGCGGTAGTAGGTGCTAGACTTTACAAAAAGATAATTGGTTCGTTACGATTGACGTTTAATAATGTGTATTTCTGGTCAGATTCTACCGTAGTGTTAGGATGGCTTAAGATGCCACCGAACCAGCTGAAACCGTTCGTACAAAACCGTGTAGTAGAAGTAACGAACTAACGGGTGATAAAGCGTGGTTTCATGTTAGTGGTAAACAGAACCCAGCTGATTTGCTATCGCGCGGCTTGCAATTGGATATGTTAACATCAGCTGATCTGTGGTGGAAAGGACCGCCATTCTTACACGTTCAGGGAATGGATGGTAAGCACAATAACAATTATAATATTAACTATGATGAATTACCAGAATTAAAACCCACAAAATCCGCATTAGTGAATCAAACAAAACCAATGTTCTTTCATTTCGAAAACTTTTCTAATTTCAACCGTATGATACGAGTTATGGCCTATATTCTACGCTTTACGAATAATAGCCGACATAAAATAAAATCACAGCGCCTCGTAGATAATCTGTCGGTTGATGAATTGAATACTTCAACAATAATTTTAACGCGTATCGCACAACAAGCATCTTTTCCAATAATTTATGAAAGTTTAATAAAAAAACAACCTTCAAAATTCCCTCGTAATATTTCTAATTTGAACATAATTTTAGATGAGCACAATATAATCCGAGTAGGAGGTAGATTAGAAAACTCCGAATCATTTCCATATGACAAAAAGCATCCTGTGTTGTTATGCGGACGACATAGATTCACCCGTCTTTTATTTGAGTATAAACACAAGGAATTATTACACGCGGGGCCCCAATTGTTACTAGCAACTATAAGAGAAACTTGGTGGCCACTTAGAGGGCGGAACTTGGCTAAACATGTAGTGCATACCTGTGTAAAATGTGTTCGCATGAAAGCTAAACCTCTAAATATTCAGATGGGTAATTTACCACCCGAAAGATTGCAACCCGGGTACCCTTTCATGTATTGCGGCGTCGACTACGGAGGACCATTGTTTATGTTGAACCGTTCAGGAAGGGGGGCAAAGTTAATAAAATGCTATATCTGTTTGTTTGTGTGTTTTGCAACGCGTGCTGTACACCTAGAGCTGGTTACTAACCTCACAACTGAAGCATACTTGTTAGCACTAAAGCGCTTCATTTCCAGACGAGGTAAACCTTTGCAAATCTACTCAGACAACGGTACAACATTTGTAGGGGCGCTAAAAGAATTTGCAAAATTTTTAGTAGATAAAGAGAGTGATATTCGTGATTATACTGCTAATAACTTAATTAAATTTACATTTATTCCGCCTTATTCGCCTCATTTTGGTGGTTTGTGGGAGGCAGGTATCAAGTCCTGTAAATTTCATTTAATTCGTGTCGTAGGTAATGCACACTTGACTTACGAGGAATTAAGTACTGTATTGGCACAAATCGAGGCTGTCCTCAACTCCCGATCCATGTTTCCTTTGTCATCCGATGCCTCCGACCTTCTTCCGCTAACACCTGCTCATTTCCTGATTGGCCGACCACTCAACGCACCCGTCAGTCAAGATTTCACCGCAACGGCTCCGCAGCGTCTCCGTCGCTACGACCGTGTTGAGCAGATGCGCCAGAACTTTTGGAGTAGATGGTCCAAGGAATATGTTTCTGAACTCCAGAAAAGAACGAAATGGCAGACCAGCAGAGACACTATTGTTCCAGACACCCTTGTGCTCGTGAAGGAAGACAACCTGCCTCCTCTTAAGTGGCGTCTAGGCCGAGTTCTACAGACATTTCCGGGGAAAGATGACATAGCTCGCGTTGCAAGCATAAGAACGGCGACGGGCACAATCAAGCGCTCCTTCTCAAAGATATGCCCACTCCCGCTTCCTGACGACGACAACACAATGACATCTGCTTCTTTGGAACCAGGAGCTTCCAAGGCCGGGGGCATGTTTACGGACAACCAGCGCCATCTAGCGGACAAAGCCAGCGACAACATCACAGGCGAGGACGACGTAGCCGCGCGCGCGCGGGAGGGGACGCACCGTGGGCCCCAACCCGATTTAATTTAAAAAACGGTTCAACGGTTCAATCCAAAAACTAACGGCGAACGAGTACGTCTATATTATAAGTCAAAATTGTAGAACAATAATTAAAACCAAAGTATCCATCATCAAGTCTTTTCATCATCACATCCTCAACACGACGAATGATCACCTCCTGCACACATTATAATCACAGGCATAGAAACCGCACCAGTTTTTATTCGACTGCCAAAAATCGGTAATCAAAACTCTTCTATCAATAATAGTACTAGGTTCCCGATAAGCGCTTCAAAAACGGCCCGAAAAATAAAAACACAAATAGTTTTGTGATCTTATTTCAAATTAGTACGAGTATAGTCCAATCATAGCCAACATTAAGACGTCCAAAATAATAATAATATAATAATATTAAAACATTTAAAAATATAAAAAATAGTAGCCCACCGGTATCGGGAACAGGGTCCAAGCTACCGGCGGTCAGGGCTCCAGAGAGAGGAACCGCCTGACAATGCGAGCCGCGCCCAAAAGTACTGCTTTCTGAATCAAGCCCTTGATCCTGCCGCCTAACGAGAGCCTCCTGAGGTGTTGGTCGAGGCTCGTGGCTATTAAGCCATTGGCTGACACGACTATCGGTACAATGATCTCTGAGTCCACATCCCACATATCGATAACCTCGCGAGCCAAGTCAATATACTTGATTTGTTTATCTTTCTCGGCTTTCACGAGGTTCTCGTCATGTGGGACGGTAATGTCAACAATCATTGCACGCCTCTCGATTCGGTCCACCACCACTATATCTGGCTTATTGGCTACAATCGTCCTGTCAGTGATGATGGACCGATCCCAGTACAATGAGATACGACCATTATCGAGGTCTGGGTCGGGCGCATATCTGTTGTACGGCACTTCCGATTCCACAAGAGAGTATTTCAGAGCAAGTTGCTGATGGATAATCCTGGCTACAAGGTTGTGCCTATGCAAGTACTCACCGTTAGCTAGACGAGAACAACCAGAGATTATGTGGCGGATTGATTCTCCCGGACGATGACTTGCCCGACATATGTCAACCATGCCGTCCTTCACAATAAATCTCCGGTAATTTTTCGTCATGATAACTTCGTCCATAATTGCACAGACAAAACCTTCGGTTTCCCCAAATAGGTCACCGACACGCAGCCAGGCTACGGACGCTAATTGGTCTACATTGGGCCCATGTAGGGCCCAGAAAAAGCGTCCGTGAAGTTCCTTACTCTGCCATACTTCTCTGCGATCGTTAGTGTCAAGCACAAGAGGTTTGCGCCAGTTCTCGTTAGACAAAGGCCCTTGTCCACTGCCACTACATCTCGATGCATACCCACGTCAGCAGCTAGGAAATATTCCCTTAGACTGCATACCTCGCGGTTGTGGAAGGTCTACACTTCCGCGGGATGTACAGTCTCATCGCCAACGAACGTGGGTGATGCATTCGAAATGCAGTCAGCAGTGTACGAACACGCCTACCCAGGGCGTCAAGGTCTGTTTGAGTCCATTTGAGTACGCCGAAAGAGTACATCAATACCGGCCTGACCCAACCGTTGAAAGTGTGCACCTTGTTTCCGCCCGATAGAAGGCTATTAAATACCTTCTTCAGGCGGCCAAAGAAGCGCTCTTTCAACGATTGTTTCATGTCAGTAACATTGATACCTAACGCTTTCGACATACCCAAATACTTATAGGTTTCAGTTGGAGAGAGGGATCTCAGATTTATGGAATCCGAGAGTTGAGTTCCCACGGATTCCACAATCTACCCTCGCTTTACATGTATGACCGCACATTTGTCCATACCAAACTCCATCCTGATGGCACTACTGAAGCTTTCAGTTACCTTCAGTAGCTCCATCAGTTGCAGATTGCTGGGGGCAAAAAGTTTCAAGTCATCCATGTAAAGGAGGTGAGATATAACCTGACCACCTCTCTTCAACCGATAGCCTAGTCCTGAATTCTCCAACAGTGTGCTTAGAGGATTCAAAGCTGGGCAAAACTACCACCCTGGAATATACGCCGCTCGATCCTTATCGGTTCGCTGTTCCTCTGGATTTGTCGACATCCTGGATAGCGAAGGACCGTCCTCCATTGCCCCACACATGACATCAGGAAGGTGCGTAACGTTAAATCAACTTTATACAATTCTAGCACCCTCATGAGCCATGTATGAGGAACTGAGTCATAGGCCTTCTTATAGTCTATCCAACATGTCGACAGATCCTTTCGGGAACGCCGAACCTGTTGGCTAATGGTCATATCTATGAGGAGAAGCTCCTTAGTACCGCGGGACCCATTCCTACATCCATTTTGAGAGGCAGACATGATACAGTTACTATTTATATGTGTGTTAATCTTAGCTCTCAAAATGGATGTAAGAACCTTATAGACCATGTAAGCACGTGATCGGTCTATAATTTTTAGGTTCCGCAGTACTGCCTGATTTATGGAGCAGGTGGGTTATTTCTGTAGTTAGAAATTGGGGTAGCGACCCTGACTCTAAGGCAGACTGGATCTGAGATGCCAAACTGGCATGCGACCTTGTAAACCATTTTGTCCAGAAGTTGTGCAGCCCGTCCGGCCCTGGAGATTTTCAGTTAGCTAACGGATGGACTGCACGAGCTACATCTTGGGGGCTGATGATAATTGCCCCCATTTCTGGTATTGGATCGCACGCGCGCTCAACATCCCGAATCCAATCGCCCTCGATATGACAGACAGACACATAGTCTCGGGAGCTGACATCAGCCCCCGAAAATGCCCGTCTCACAAAGTGGGCAACACTCGCCCAAGAGTGATGCGCCCTGCGTCCCTGAAGCAGATTAGTTTGCCTATGAGTGCTCTCGCCCCACCAATATGACGCTCGATCCTACTTTGCCAAGCCGGCACGGATGGTTTCGATCGTGTAGCTCTGTCATTAGGACCGTAACCCGTGCAGCCTGTGGGTTAACTACACACTGGTGGCATACAATGCATTGCGTGTCCAATACATCAACGCATTTAGGGTGCTGCTGGGGCTACCACGATTCTGCAGTGCTTCGACTATGTTCGGTGAAGCGCACACTAATGCCTTTCACGCCCTTATTAGGAAACAGTGTGCGTCGCTGCTGAGTCGCGTTAGGTCCAGCAGCAACAGCATACTGAGCGTGTTCGCGGACAGGTGGGACTCTCGACTGCTGCGCCACTGGATACGCTTGCATGCTGTTCGGTGAGCAGTGGACAGTTCCCCCTCGCCGAACTTAATGTTAACTTAAATTTGTATTGTCTATTGTTATTTTCCTTTTCTTTTTGTGTTGTGTGTTTTATTGTTTTTGTTTTTTCATGTTGTATGTAACCTATGGACAATGGTCTGAAATAAACGAATTTAATTTAATTTAATTAGGAAATATGACGTGAGCTACACGAATGCCGCTGCAGCCGCACAGTACAGTATCGAGTGTGTATCGGTGAGGTCTTCGCAGTCATCAAAATAATTTGACAACTGCGAATCCAGAGCAGCCACCAGCGTGCATAACGGCAAACGAGGTAAGCGTGGCTTAAGTTCGAGCGGCATGCTGCGATATTCCCGAATAGCACACTCCAAAGCATTCCTCAATTCATCATTGTAAGGTAAGTACCCACTACTTACGTTTGTAACCATGTCATTACACTCGTCGTCAGCGTGGCTGGGAGCATGGTTGGACGGTGGTATCACAACTGGTACCACAGTCTGCGACGGAGGGGCAATAACATGGCTACCCATTTCAGTTCGGAGGCGATCAAGTACAATATCATCCAACATTTGATTACGCAGGATGACCCGCACCTGATCCGACAGTCATTTAGCCGAAACGTTGACGGCTGGCTCAAGCACCTGGAACTAAGAGAGCATCCGAACACGGTACGCGGTCAGGTTGTTACCTCCCTCTGTAGCCCCATAGTATGAGTGCACGACGTTTTCATTGATGGATTGCGTCCATCGCGTGCGCTGCACACTTCCGCCGGGAGCTGGGACCCTAGCAGAGGCAGAGGTGGTGGGCGTGCACGGCGAGCTGCTGATCTCGTCAACATCTAGGACGTGTTGTCAAATTTTTCGATTTTTTGTTCAATTTGTATTCTTTGTTGATGACAGCTTAGCTGACATTTCTATATTTTTTAGTTTTTCGGTGTAGAGGTGGTAGTTTTTCATAATTAGTTTTTATTGGTTTTTGATAAAATGATAATTAATTTTACTTTTGGTTGTGAGCTTGCAAATACTTTATAAAATATGATTAAAATCGAAAACTGGATTGGTCAATTTTATGACACGTCTGACGTTGTTGGTGTTGCCACCTTATTATTAATTATTATTTCGTATATTTATTTTTACACATATTATTTACATTTTTAAAAGAAAACATATAAAAAAACATTTAAAAATATAAAAAATAGTAGTCCACCGGTATCGGGAGCTGGGTCCAAGCTACCGATGGTTAGGGCTCCAGAGACAGGAACCTCCTCACAATGCGAGCCGTATCAAGGAGTACTGCCTTCTGAATCAGGCCCTTGATCCAACCGCGCAACGACAGCTTCGACAGGTGGTCGTCGAGGCTTTTGGCCATCAGGCCATTGGCGGTAACGACTATCGGCACAATGACAGCCGAGTTCACATTCTACATATCGACAACCTCGTGTACCAAGTCAAGATATTTAATTTGTTTCCCTTTCTCAGCTTTCACGAGGTTCTCGTCATGTGGGATGGTGACATCGATTATCATTGTGCGGCACGCTAATCGGTCTATCACCACTATATCCGGCTTATTGGCAACAATAGTCCTGTCAGTGATGATAGACCGATCCCAGTATAACGTGACATGGTCATTTTCGAGAACTGGGTCGGGCACATACTTATAATAGGTACGTCTCAGAATCCACAAGTTTGTATTTCAAAGCAAGTTGCTGGTGAATAATCCTGGCCACTTGGTTATGCCTGTGCAAATACTCGCCGTTAGCCAGACGAGAACATCCAGAGATAATATGTCTGATGGACTCACCCGGACGGTGGCATGCCCGACACACGTCAACCGTCCCATCCTTCATAATATGCCGCCGGTAGTTGTTTGTCAAGATAACTTCGTCCATAATCGCACAGACAAAACCTTCAGTTTCCCCGAAGAGGTCACCAAACCGTAGCCAGGCCACGGACGCCAGGCGATCTACATCAGGCCCATGAAGATCCTGATAAAAGCGCCCGTGAAGCTCCTTGCCTTTCCATACCTCCTTGCGGTCATCAGTAGTAAGTACTACAAGTTTGCGCCAGTTCTCTTTAGCCATGAACAACGGGGTGAGGCCCTTGTCCACTGAGACCACCTCTCGGTGCATCCCCACGTCGGTTTCTAAAAAGTGTTCTCTGAGGCTGCACACCTCGTGGTTGTGGAGAGTCTTAGCATTTAAAAAGCCTCGACCTCCACACTTCCGCGGGATGTACAGTCTCATCACCGACGATCGTGGGTGATGCATCCGGTTTGCGGTCAGCAGCGTACGGACCCTCCTGTCCAGGGCGTCGAGCTCAGTCTGAGTCCATTGGAGTATGCCGAAAGAGTACATCAAAACCGGCATGACCCAACCGTTGAAGGCGCGCACCTTATTTCCGCCCGACAAAAGGCTACTCAATACCTTTTTCAGGCTGCTAAAGAAGCGCTCCTTCAGCGATTGCTTCATGTCAGTAACGTTAATGCCTAACGCTTCCGACATACCCAAATATTTGTTTGTTTCGGTTGAGGAGAGAGATCTGAGGTGTATGGAATCCGAGAGTTGAATCCCTTCAGATTCCATAATCCCTCCTCGCTTTACATGCATGACTGCACATTTGTCCACACCAAATTCCATCCTGATGGCGCTACTGAAAGTTTCAGTTACCTTCAATAAGTCCATCAGTTGCAAGTTGTTGGGGGCAAAGAGTTTCAGGTCATCCATGTAAAGAAGGTGAGATATGGCCTGACCACCTCTTCTCAACCGATAGCCTAGGCCCGAATCCTCCAGCAATGTGCTTAGAGGATTCAGGGCTAAGCAGAACCAAAGTGGACTCAAACTGTCGCCCTGAAATATTCCCCGTTTAATCCATATAGGCTCATCATTCCCCTGGATTGGTCAACATCCTGAATAGCGAAGGACCGTCTTCCATTGCCCCATACATGACCCAAGAAAGTTGCGTAGAGTTGCACCTATTTTGTACAACTCCAACACCCTCATGAGCCATGTATGTGGAACAGAGTCGTAGGCCTTCTTGTAATCTATCCAGCATGTCGACAAATCCTTGTGGGATCGACGAACCTGTTAGTTTATGGCCATGTCTATGAGGCGTAGCTCCTTAGTACCACGGGACCCGTTCCTACATCCATTCTGAGAGGCAGACATAATTGTATTGCTCTCAATGTGTACATTAATTTTCGCTCTCAGGATGGATGTAAGAAGTTTATAGACCGTCGATAAACATGTAATCGTTCTATAATTCTTGGGTTCCGCACACCAGTTGTTAGAAACTGAGGCAGCGATCCAGACTCTAAGGATGCCTGGAATTGAGATGCGAGAAGCGCGTGTGAGCTACTATACCATTTAAGCCAGAAGTTATGCAGTCCGTCCGGTCCCGGAGATTTCCAGTTTGGTAACGGACGAACTGCTGTGGCTACATCGAATGGAGTGATGCTTACTTTTTCCATGTCTGGTATAATTAGGAAAAGGCCGACGAAAAATTCCAACGCTAGGGGGTCCAGAATCATGTACTGAATCACTAGTACACGTATGTGCGTTCATGTACCTTACACCCTGTATAATAATATAAATATAATAATAATAAAATCTTTTTAATTGATTCCTTACAATTATTATGGAATCTTTTCATACATTATTAATAAAAATATAAAGTGCAACTCAATTCAATTTTAATAAAATCATTAATAATTATTGTTTACCTAATATTAAAATAAATCACAGTTAAAATAGTTTCATCTAAACAGAATGATTTTCTACATTCTATTGATTATTGTTTATCTAAAACTAATTATCACAGTTAAAAATAGTTACAATAAATAAATTAATTTTAAACTTTATTCCAATCAAAATTTGAATAAATATTAGTTTTTGTGAGCAGAAAAAATGTCAGAAATAAATAACTGTAAAATCAAATAAATTATACATTGAAATTATTGAAATTATTAGCAATCATTAGTGTTATACTATGTTTCAGATAAATTTGCAATAAAGTACATTGACCTTTCCCTAATAACTCTTCGTAGGTACCTGAACAATTAAATATAAATCGTTTTTCATTATTAGACAATGTTAAGGATCACGAGAGATGTTGATTCGGGACAGCTTTGAGTCATTAATTCCGTTTTTCAAATTAAAAATGTCAATAAATGTAGGTGGGTCAATGACCATTATTGCACGTTTATTTGGAACAACCTTTAGTATATAAATTCATAATAGTTAGTTTTTTTTTTTTTGAGAATTTTATTTGCTTTACTTATCTAGGATTATTGTAAGGACCGCCTAGTGCGGTAAAAGCCTCCTCCATATGTCTCCATCTTTTTCTATCCCTAGCTAGTCTGCTCCATGTTTTTCCTATCAAGCCTGATATGTCGTCACTCCATCTCTTGTTGGGTCTACCACGACTTCTCTTTTTGTTGATAGGATACCAGTTTGTTATGGTTTTGGTCCATCTGTCATCGCTTACTCTTTTTAAGTGTCCAGCCCATTTCCATTTCAGTGTAAGTGTTTGCTTGATTACGTCGATAGCCTTGATTTCTTGTCGTATTGAGCTGTTTCTGACTCTATCTCTTAGTTTGTGACTCGTATAGCTTCTCTCTATCGCTCTCTGGCAAACTCTTAATTTTTGTAGAGACGTAACATAATCCTATAACATAAACAAAGAAATTCTATAAAAACATATTATTATGGGTCATGTTGACAGGAAATGCTCTTCCTCTTCTCTCCCTTTTTCCTCTCCTGAACACCTCCAACGAAGGGTAATTAAACTGATTTGTACAAGCATTATGGTTTATAATAAACTGAAGTTGTTAATATTATTAAAGTTTTTTCTAAAAAATGTAGATGTTTAACTTACGTGTGTTAAACGTGGCCACTTGAGCGACTTATTTTTATTCCTGATCCTTAATCTAGTACTAATAATGATCGAAGTCGAAACTACATACCAATTAAAGTGTCAACATAATTGTCAGGCCTGTTGGTCTAGTGGTTAGTGACCCTGACTGCTATGCCGGAGGTCGTGGGTTCGATTCCCACCCAGGACAAATGTTTGTGTAATGAGCACGATCATTTGTTCTGTGTGTGGGTGTAATTTATCTATAATATTTATGTACGAGTATTTAGAAATATGTAAGTATGTTTATCAGTTGTCTAGTACCCATAACACAAGCTCTGCTTGGGACTAGATGCCGTTGTGTGATAGTTGTGGAATATTATTATTATTCCGTTTATTTATTTTTATAGACATATTATTTACATTTTTAAATATTTAAATAAAAATAAAAAAAATAAAAAAGCCTGTTTATTCCTTAATAATAATACATTGTTCGATTTGGTTATACAGTTCATTATAAGTCTAATTACTAACAATTAAGGACCCCTCTTTTGGGTAAAGGCCTCCTCCAGTTTCTGCCATTTTTCTCGGTCTTTTGCCAGTGTTAGCCAATGCTGGCCGGCCACTTTGCATATTTCGTCAGCCCATCTCTCTTGTGGTCTCCCCTGTTTTCTTTTGCCTTT
This sequence comes from Polia nebulosa, assembly GCA_951329385.1. Taxonomy (NCBI): domain Eukaryota; kingdom Metazoa; phylum Arthropoda; class Insecta; order Lepidoptera; family Noctuidae; genus Polia; species Polia nebulosa. Next base: position 1,973,694 of record OX589588.1, on the reverse strand, counting down.
TGGGCCTGTCCACTTAGTGACTTGTTTGGCCCACTTATCGCTGTGAGATCTGGCTACATATCCTGCCCATTTCCACTTCAGCTTCTGTGAGTGTTTCAGTGCATCTATTATTTTGGTTTTTTTTCTTATTTCAGTGTTCCGTTGTTTGTCTTTTATTCTTATATTTAAAATGCTTCTTTCCATGGCGCGTTGGCATACTTGTAATTTACTTCTTGCCTCTTTGTTGTAAGTCCACGTTTGGCAGCCATATGTAAGGCATGGAAGTATGCAGGAGTCCATAACTTTCTTTTTTAAGCTTAATGGGAGCTCGCTTTTTACTACCTCCTTATGCCCCCAAAATTTACTCCATGTAATGGCGATGCGTCTATTAATCTCGTCTAAGTTCCTGGAAGGTTTAAACGAAATTTGTTTGCCCAAATATATGTAGTTATCTACGTACTCTAGCGGCGTTTTTTCGACAGCGATTGGATACTTTATGCTATTAGTTGCTACTTTAGTCTTGGAAACGTTTAAGTTTAGTCCTATTGCTGTGCTTGCTCTATTTAGCTCGTTTAACATAGATTCAAGGCTTCTTGAGGTCTCTGAAAACAGGACTATATCGTCCGCGAATCGCAGGTGGCTCAGGTACTTGCCATTTACACATATTCCTTTTTTGTTCCATTCTAGGTCTTTCATTATATATTGTAGCACTGCTATGAAAGCTTTACATGATAGGGGATCACCCTGTTTAACTCCTCTTTCCACTTTTATCTCCGGGCCTATTTGGTCGAGCTTTACTCTACTTGTGCTTTGGTCGTAAATATTTTTTATAATGTCTATGTATGTTTGTGGAATGCTTTGGTGTTTAAGGGCTTTCCATATGCTCTCGTGAGATATAGAGTCGAACGCTTTCGCGTAATCGATAAATGCGAGATATAGTGGCTGTCTGAACTCTATATATTTTTCTGTTATCTGCTCGAGAGTGTATATGTGGTCTATTGTGCTAAATCCCTTTCGGAACCCGGCCTGCTCTACAGGTTGGTGTTTCTCTATTTGTGCCTCTATTCGTTTCTCTATGCATGAAGCAAACAACTTGTAGAGTGCTGGTAGAAGACTTATAGGCCTGTAGTTGCTCACTTCTGCGGGGTTCCCTTTTTTGTATAGAAGTATTATTCTGGACTCTGACCATTTTTTAGGTACTTTACGATCTTTGAGTATTTTGTTAAATAGTGTGGTCAGCAGTGGAGCCAAAATCAATCTTCCAAGCTTGATGCACTCGTTTGGTATATTGTCTGGTCCGGGGCTTTTCTCGTTTTTCAGTTTGTCTACGCTACGTATTATCTCTACTGGATCAAAATCTAAAATATTTGTAGAGTCATCGTCTGCCTCTAAGTTTTCTTCGCAGTTGGGACTTTCGTTACCTTTAACTTTTCCGTAGAGTTTTCTGTAGAATTCTGTAGCAACATTCACTATACTTTTTCTTGTTTGTGGTTTTTCTGAGCGCGAGCTTAATTTTGGTATCCAGATCTTATCCTTGTTCAGTTGCTTGTAGGCCTTCTTTAAGCTGCCTGTGTTGTGAAGGTGCTTTTCTACTATTTCTATTCTATGTTTTTGGTAGTCTCTTCTTAGATTTTTACTTATTGTCTTATAAAGTTGTGATAGATCGGACTTTTCTTGTTTACTAAGAGATGGCTTGTGCTGGAGTTCTGCTCTTTTTTTCAGTAACTCTGTGGTAGTTGGTGAAATAGGGCATTTCTTTTTCATTCGATTTTCTAGTTTTGAATTTTTGAGAGAGTATAGAATGATGTTTTCTATTTTGTTGTATAGTGATTCAAATATTTAAATATAAAGGATAAAAGAAAACATTTAAAAATATAAAAAATAGTATCCCACTGGTATCGGGAACAGGGTCCAAGCTACTGGCGGTCAGGGCTCCAGAGAGAGGAACCGCCTGACAATGCGAGCCGTGTCCAGAAGTACTGCTTTCTGAATCAAGCCCTTGATCCAGCCGCCTAACGAGAGCCTCCTGAGGTGTTGGTCGAGGCTCGTGGCTATTAAGCCATTGGCTGACACGACTATCGGTACAATTTTATTATTATTCGTTTATTAATTTTTTTAACATATTAAATACATTTTTAAATATTTCTTAAAAAAGGATATATAAAAAACATTTAAAAATATAAAAAATAGTAGCCCACCGGTATCGGGAACAGGGTCCAAGCTACCGGCGGTCAGGGCTCCAGAGAGAGGAACCGCCTGACAATGCGAGCCGTGTCCAGAATAACAAACAACAACATGCAGATAACATAATGCACCGAACAGAAAAATGCTGACAAGAAGCCGGGCACGTTGCCAAAAAGCACAACCAACATCTTCGGGTTCGTCGCTCAGCTCCGCCTCGCAGCCGCCGGGACCCGCGCCTGCCGTGAGTCCAGTGATTCCGGCCGCTGCAGTTGCATCGAGCTCGAGCGACGAATACACCACTCCGCCGACGACACCACCACCTGCGCGTCGACGGGGAGGACGCCGGCCGCCGAGCGGCTTAGGACCTCAAGGCCCACCGGCCTCTGATAGGGTCCCAGCTCCCGGCGGAAGTGTGCAGCGCATGCGATGGACGCAATCCATCAATGAAAACGTCATGCGCTCATACTATGGGGCTACAGAGGGAGGTAACAATTATTATTATTATTTCATTTATTTTATAATATATACATACAATTTACATTTTTAAATATTAAAATATCAAAATATAAAAACATTTAAAAATATAAAAAATAGTAGCCCACCGGTATCGGGATAGGGTCCAAGCTACCGGTGGTCAGGGCTCCTGAGAAAGGAATCTCCTAACAATACGCGCCGTGTCCAGGAGTACCGCTTTCTGTATCAAGCCCTTGATCCAGCCGCCTAACGAGAGCCTCCTTAGGTGTTCGTCGAGGCTCTTGGCTATTAAGTCATTGGCCGTCACGACTATCGGCACAATGACAGCTGTATCCACCTCCCACATGTCGACAACCTCGCGAGCCAGATCAAGATATTTTGTTTGTTTATCTTTCTCAGCTTTCACGAGGTTCTCGTCATGAGGGACAGCTATATCAACAATCATTGTGCGACGCTCTAGTCGATCTATCACCACTATGTCAGGCTTATTGGCAACAACAGTCCTGTCAGTGATGATAGATCGATCCCAATATAACGTGATATTGCAATTTTCGAGAACTGGGTCGGGCTCATACCTATAGTACGGTACTTCAGATTCCACAAGATTGTATTTAAGAGCAAGTTGCTGGTGGATAATCCTGGCTACAAGGTTGTGTCTATGCAAATAGTCTCCGTTAGCTAGACGAGAACAACCAGAAATAATGTGTCGGATTGATTCCCCGGGCCGGTGGCATGCCCGACAGATGTCAACCGTACCGTCCTTCACAATGTATTTCCGGTAGTTATTCGTCATCATAACTTCGTCCATAATCGCACAGACAAAACCTTCGGTTTCCCCGAAGAGGTCACCAAAACGCAGCCAGGATACGGACGCTAAGAGATCTACATCGGGCCCATGTAGGACCCGGTAAAAGCGTCCGTGAAGCTCCTTGCTCTGCCATACTTCCGTGCGGTCATTAGTATCCAGTACTATAGGTTTGCGCCAGTTCTCGTTTGCCAAGGAGAGCGGGGTGAGGCCCTTGTCCACAGCGACCACATCTCGATGCATACCCACGTCAGCTTTGAGGAAGTATTCCCTAAGGCTGCATACCTCGCGGTTGTGTAGGGTCTTAGCGTTTAAGAAGCCACGACCCCCACACTTCCGCGGGATATACAGCCTCATCACCGATGATCGTGGGTGATGCATGCGATTTGCGGTCAGCAGTGTGCGGACCCTCCTATCCAGGGCGTCAAGTTCGGTCTGAGTCCATTTGAGTATGCCGAAAGAGTACATCAATACCGGCATGACCCAACCGTTGAAGGCGCGCACCTTGTTCCCGCCTGATAAAAGACTATTTAGTACTTTATTCAGGCGGCCAAAGAAGCGCTCCCTCAACGACTGTTTCACGTCAGCAGTGCTGATGCCTAACGCTTCCGACATACCCAAATACTTGTAGGTTTCGGTTGAGCAGAGGGATCTAAGGTGTATGGAATCCGAGATTTGAGTTCCCACGGATTCCATAATCTCCCCTCGCTTTACATGCATGACACACACACATTTGTCTGCACATTTGTCTACACCAAATTCCATCCTGATGGCGCTACTGAAGGTTTCTGTTACCTTCAGTAGCTTCATCAGTTGCAAGTTGTTGGGGGCAAAGAGTTTCAGATCATCCATGTAAAGGAGGTGTGATATGACCTGTCCACCTCTTCTCAACCGGTAGCCTTGGCCCGAGCCCTCCAGTAGAGTACTGAGAGGGTTTAGGGCCAGACAAAACCACAGTGGACTCAGACTGTCGCCCTGGAATATGCCACGCTCGATCCTTATCGGTTCGCTGTTCTCCTGGATCTGTCGACATCCTGGATAGTGAAGGACCGTCCTCCACTGCCCCATACACGACATCAGGAAGGTGCGCAAAGTTGCATCCACTTTGTACAGCTCCAGCACCCTCATGAGCCATGTATGTGGCACTGAGTCGTAGGCCTTCTTATAATCAAAATCAAAATCAAAATCAAAAGTCATTTATTCAAACTAGGCTGAGAACCAGCACTTTTTGAACGTCAAAGTTCTACATAAAGACAGTCCCCCAAAAAACGCCCGCCCGTCACCACTTCCTAGTGTTTTAGCTGTGAAGAAGAAGTGGCCAACAAACTCCCCAGCAACACATCTGTCTGTTAAGTTTTAAGAACTTGAATCTATATAATTTTATGCAACAATCTTAACATTATGTAAAACAGAAAAATAAATATATGTCGTCTAAAATATAATCATAAAATTAAATAATCCGCCACTTGCCAGCTAGCACACTCAATCATGCCATTAAAAACAAACTCTAGCATAAACACTAAACCAAATTAAAGAAGCCTCCATACATAACTGGTGTGCCTGCTTACAAGAACAAAGATAGAAACTATCAACGGGCTGTGATTCGAAGCCACAAGTGATGAACTAGGGCCATCACACTAAAATTGGTAGACAATTATTATATGAACTCATATAATCTGTCATAACCATAAGCTAAATATGGAGAAAGAACATCAAGTGTAACATTGTCTTGCGTTCAACACAGCGACCAACTATTATTATCTTCTAAGTAGTCGTTGATGGAATAGTATGCCTTCGAACAGAGACTAGATTTAACTTTAGTTTTAAATGCATTAAAAGGCAAGTCAAGAAAAGAACGGGGTAGCTTATTGTAAAATTCGATACCGAGACCCTCAAACGAACCATGAACCCTACGAACACGGTGGGCAGGAACATGAAGTTTATACTTATTTCTGGTGTTAAAATTGTGGATATCACTGGTCTTTTTGTATAAATGTATATTTTGTCTAATGTATAATATGTTTGCAAAAATGAATTGAGATGCCACCGTGAGAATTCCAATCTCTTTGAAAATTTCTCGTAAAGAAACTCTTGACCCTAACCTGTATATTGCTCGTACAGCACGTTTTTGTAAAACAAATATATTTTGTATGTCCGCAGCTTTACCCCACAAAAGAATACCATAAGACATAACACTATGGAAATAACTAAAATAGACTAACCGTGCTGTGTCAACGTCAGTATATTGTCTAACTTTTCTGATGGCGTAGGCGGCAGAGCTGAGCCTTCCTGATAGGCCTGATATATGTGAGCCCCATTGAAGTTTGGAATCAACAGTTATACCCAAAAAAACTGCCGAGTCCACAGTTTCAAGCACTTCATTATTTAAGATGACATTAGGTCCTAGATTTATAACATTAGGTAAGGCAAACTTTATACATTTAGTTTTCTTAGCATTAAGAACTAAGTTATTTGTCGTAAACCAATCCGTAACCATTGAGAGAGCGCTATCTACGTTATCAAAATCATTTCTATTCCTATCTACTTTAAAGATAAGAGAGGTATCATCTGCAAACAGTACTACGTCACAGATACCCTTTTAAAAATATGGTAAATCATTAATATACACCAAAAACAAGAATGGTCCCAATATCGAGCCTTGAGGCACACCTAAATGAATTGGTAGCCCGGAAGACTTAACACCATTGATATCTACACATTGGAACCTATCCAACATGTCGACAGATCTCTTCGAGAACGACGAACCTGTTGGCTAATGGCAACATCAATAAGGAGCAGCTCCTTAGTACCGCGGGACCCGTTCCTACATCCATTCTGAGAGGCAGACAAAATACAATTTTTGTCAATATGATTGTTAATTTTGGCTCTCAGGATGGACGTAAGAACTTTATAGACCGTCGGTAAACACGTGATCGGCCTATAATTTTTCGGCTCCGCAGTACTACCTGATTTATGGAGCAGGTGGGTTACTCCTGTCGTAAGGAACTGGGGCAGCGACCCTGACTCTAGGGCAGACTGGAACTGAGCTGCCAAGCGAGCGTGCGATCTTTGAAACCATTTTATCCAGAAATTGTGCATTATTATTATTATTATGTCGTTTATTAATTTTCTATACATATATAAATTATAATTTTAAATATTTCTTACAAATCATATAAAAAAGAAAAAAAAACATTTAAAATTATAAAAAATAGTAGTCCGCCGGTGTCGGGAGCAGGGTCCAAGCTACCGGTGGTTAGGGCTCCAGAGACAGGAACCTCCTCACAATGCGAGCCGTATCGAGGAGTACTGCCTTCTGTATCAGGCCCTTGATCCAACCGTGCAACGACAGCTTCGACAGGTGGTCGTCGAGGCTTTTGGCTATCAGGCCGTTGGCGGTAACGACTATCGGCACAATGACAGCCGAGTCCACATTCCACATATCGACAACCTCGTGTGCTAAATCAAGATATTTCATTTGTTTCTCTTTCTCAGCTTTCACGAGGTTCTCGTCATGTGGGATGGTGACATCGATTATCATTGTGCGGCGCGCTAATCGGTCTATCACCACTATATCAGGCTTATTTGCAACAATAGTCCTGTCAGTGATGATAGACCGATCCCAGTACAACGTGACATGGTCATTTTCGAGAACTGGGTCGGGCACATATTTGTAATACGGCACCTCAGAATCCACAAGTTTGTATTTCAAAGCAAGTTGCTGGTGAATAATCCTGGACACTTGGTTATGCCTGTGCAAATACTCGCTGTTAGCAAGACGAGAACAACCAGAGATAATATGTCTGATGGACTCACCCGGACGATGGCATGCCCGACACACGTCAACCGTCCCATCCTTCATAATATGTCTCCGGTAGTTATTCGTCAAGATAACTTCGTCCATAATCGCACAGACAAAACCTTCAGTTTCCCCGAAGAGGTCGCTGAAACGTAGCCAGGCCACGGACGCTAAGAAATCTACATCAGGCCCATGAAGAGCCCGATAAAAGCGCCCGTGAAGCTCCTTGCTTTTCCATATCTCCTTGCGGTCATCAGCAGTGAGTACTACAGGTTTGCGCCAGTTCTCTTTTGCCATGGACAACGGGGTGAGTCCCTTGTCCACTGAGACCACATCTCGGTGCATACCCACGTCGGTTTCTAGAAAATATTCTCTTAGACTGCACACCTCGCGGTTGTGGAGAGTCTTAGCGTTTAAAAAGCCTCGACCTCCACACTTCCGCGGGATGTACAGTCTCATCACCGATGAACGTGGGTGATGCATCCGGTTTGCGGTCAGCAGCGTACGGACCCTCCTATCCAGGGCGTCGAGTTCGGTCTGAGTCCATTTGAGTATGCCGAAAGAGTACATCAAAACCGGCATGACCCAACCGTTGAAGGCGCGCACCTTATTCCCGCCCGATAAAAGGCTGTTCAAAACCTTTTTCAGGCGGCCAAAGAAGCGCTCCTTCAGCGATTGTTTCATGTCAGTAACATTAATGCCTAACGCTTCCGACAAACCCAAATATTTGTATGTTTCGGTCGAGGAGAGGGATCTAAGGTGTATGAAATCCGAGAGTTGAATCCCTTCGGATTCCATAATCTCCCCTCGCTTTACATGCATGACTGCACATTTGTCCACACCAAATTCCATCCTGATCGCGCTACTGAAAGTTTCAGTTACCTTCAGTAACTCCATCAGTCGCAAATTGTTGGGGGCAAAGAGTTTCAGGTCATCCATGTAAAGAAGGTGAGATATGGCTTGACCACCTCTTCTCAACCGATAGCCCAGCCCCGAGTCCTCCAGCAATGTGCTTAGAGGATTCAGGGCCAAGCAGAACCAAAGAGGACTCAAACTGTCGCCCTGAAATATTCCCCGTTTAATCCATATAGGTTCATCACTCCCCTGGATTGGTCGACATCCTGGATAGCGAAGGACTGTCTTCCATTGCCCCATACATGACCCAAGGAAGGTGCGCAGAGTTGTATCTATTTTGTACAACTCCAACACCCTCATGAGCCATGTATGTGGAACAGAGTCGTAGGCCTTCTTATAATCTATCCAGCATGTCGACAAATCCTTGTGGGATCGACGAACCTGCTGGCTTATGGCCATGTCTATGAGGAGTAGCTCCTTAGTACCGCGGGACCTGTTCCTACATCCATTCTGAGAGGCAGACATAATTGAATTACTGTTAATGTGCAGATTAATTTTCGCTCTCAGGATGGATGTAAGAAGTTTATAGACCGTCGACAAACACGTTATCGGTCTATAATTCTTAGGTTCCGCGGGACTACCTGTTTTATGGAGCAGGTGGGTAACACCAGTTGTTAGGAACTCAGGCAGCGACCCAGACTCTAAGGATGACTGGAACTGAGATGCTAGAAGCGCGTGTGAGCTGCTATACCACTTTAGCCAGAAGTTATGCAGCCCGTCCGGTCCTGGAGACTTCCAATTCGGTAACGGACGGACTGCTCTGGCTACATCTAATGGGCTGATGTCTATTTTCTCCATTTCTGGTATAGCTTCGCACACACGCTCGAGATCACGCATCCAGCCACCCTCAGTGTGACAGACGGGCACTGACCAAATGCTGCGCCAGAATGTACTCGTGGCAACATCATCCGGGCGGCACCCATCCGTCACATTTTGTTCAGGTCGCTCCCAAGCTCTATATACCCACCTCTCATCGCTCTGGAACATGCGATTCTGCGAGTACCGGTCAACTCGCCGCTTATACCGCCGAATACGGTTTGCCCATGCACAAACTTTCTGCTTCAGGAAGTCGATGCGCTCTGTGACTCGGGACATGTATTCTCGAGGGTTGATTTCAGTCCCCGAGAACGCCCGCCTAACAAAGCTTATTATTATTATTATTATAATCGAATCAATCATCAAAATGTTTCGGTACTGCAATCACTTATTTGCCAAAGATTATATAATCTAGTGGACAGAATATAAATCCAAAATCGGCCATTAACTTTTACTAAACAAGGAAAGTAAAACAGTCAGAGCATTATTTAATAACTTTATTATAAGGTTTGTTATTCCAAATACAATTTTAACAGATACATATAATATGTAACAAAAACCCTGCTGTTCCTTTTAAAGATATGTACATTTACCTACAAGCACAACATAGATGAAATTATAATTTAAAAAAAATTAAGCATTGGCTAATCAAATAATTAATAAAATCGATACATTCAAAAAAATGTTTAGATTATCTGATTTTACAGTAATTCTTTATTTGGCTAAATAGCCTACGGGTTTCGCAATCGCTTCATGCAGAATTACAGAGGTAATAAATCAGAAAACATTACAAATATTAATAATTAAATATTTATTTTTATTATTTTTGAACTTTTTTTTAGAAATTACTTGCTTTATTACGTTTGTACACCGATTCTTAAAACGTGGGTAGAAGGAACAACAGGGGTTTTGTTACATACTTTATGCTTTAGTACACTCCTTTTAAAATTAGTATTTAGTAAACTTATCAATATTATTGCAAGTATTAACAAAATGCACAAAAATAAAAGAATTATGTAATAAGTCTATTTAAAAATATTTGTTTTTGGTAAACAATATATTAAAATAACTAAATGTATTCACTAAATTAGTCGCGTGGGGTTCCGCACAGATCGTGTTTGGACGTCTCATGATATTTGAATCTACCACACCAGTGCGTTTCAAACGTAAAAGATTTTGTGCAGTTGTTCTTGGAGTTGCTTGCGTTTGGAGTAAACAAAAAAAAAACCAGCTGAGTGCATGTCGGGCCACGCGCAGTGTAGGGTTCCGTAGTTGCCAGTTACAACATGCATCCTAAAAGCCCCCTTTTATGGTTTTTTACAATGAACATATTATGAATTGAGTTTAAAAATGGCCCCAACATAGGACTATGGTAGCTGAAGAAGGAGTTCTAAAATACAACTTTATTGCACTAAAATTTTCAATATTTGATACACTGAAGCGCTTTTGTTTGGGACCTCTCTGACGACACTACTTGGGATAAAACCGTGACGTGCGTTTTTATTTTATTTTCAAAACTTTTACATGTTTACTACCCATTTAAAATAATAAATAATAACTGTGGTAAGCATTTTTTTTATGGATTTTGTACGAAAATTTCCAAAGAGGTATTTTTATATAAGTTAAACTTGACACTGGCTAAATGCACAAACCGTGCGAAGCCAAAATTTAAAAAAAAGAACATCTCGTTGGATAGCATAATTATTATTATCCCTGTAATTTTTACGCATAGTGCGATGATAAAATTCTGAAATAAATGGCACCGAAGTTCGGGTGCACAGAAGATTATTAAAAAATGAATATTCTTAGTGACGATAACTGGGAAAATTTAAAAAACAACAAAAAGCCTGGATATTCTTGAAACGCAACGGTTTTCACTAAGGATAACTCGGGTGCTTAATTGTTGCAAAAGGATCACATTATCACATGCTGCTGACTGCTGAATAACCCTGATATATATTTTTATTCCTTTATACCAATTTGGAGTATTGGACACCCCAAGCGACTACTTGAGTAACTTTAAGAGGGAACAGGGGCTGCGATTCTCCATACAAATCTATTACTCTTTTTTCTTACTGAATAATGCCTCTCGAGCAATAATTTTTTTTTCACAAAGTCAAGGTCAGCTGTAGACACCTCCCTGTCATTTCCTTTTTTTTAGCAACAAATAAAGTAAATATAATATGACCCTTCAAAAATTACTAAAAATGGCGCATTTTTACCGCCGTGATAAGTAGACTACCAGACAAATTCGAAGAGTTTTTGACATAAAATATTTAATGGGAACCTAAACATACACTTTCTTAAAATTTTTGTGCCAATAATAATTGAATCGGTCGGTCTGAGCTGCAGCTGTCCCTATCGCACTCTAAGGGGGCAGGCTTGAGGCAGCAAGACAGCAATAGTTTCTTCAAATACCTATTTTTCAAATTCCTCGCAGGACCCTGTTCGCTCATAAGCCTAACCGGCAACCCAGCCGCCAGGCAACCCAGCCGCCGCCACCGCACCCTACCCAGCAAGGTAGTATATTTCAGACTGATCACAAACACCTATGTTACTGTACAATCTGTAATCAATATTCGGGGGTAACTTCAAAAAAAGCGAGCTGAAGGGATTAATTGTACGTTTAAGGAACCAAAACAATTTCCAAAAAAATTTCTTTACTCTCCACTTTAAGTTAGTCATCAGGCTTGGTTCTGGTAGTGGCCCTCCGAGTTCTTTGCTAGCTTGAGCTATATCATCATTTTTTATGACTTGGTCATACACTTCTGCAATCAGTTGATGTAAATTTATTGCCTGAAAAAGAAAGACATACAAAATTAATGTAGCTGAGCTTTTTTTAAATATAAGGGTAATTTAATCGTTATAATAATGCAATGGATTACTGCTGTTTTTCTGGGTTGGAAAACCTTTATCTCTGAGCTGTATTCAATTCAATTCAATTCAATTATTTTATCTCAGATAAGGAAATCAATATAATGTTAGTAACAATACTGTTGAGACTTAACCTAATGTTAGTATTAAATTTAAATTAACAATAATGGCCAATGTATCATTGACCTGTTGGTTCAATGGTAAGTACACTAGTCATTACTATTGGCTACAAGTAAGGAAAGTAAACAATAAGGGTACTTGCACCCTATTAAAAGCGAAAGTTACTAGTTAATCGAAAATATTATTCAGTAGTTTTCAACACCTGTTAGGAATAACATCGTTACTCATTTTTATAACCTTATAGACGACCGCGTCACAGATTTTTAAAATCTACGACGGGGCCCGTCATGGCCGATGCTTGCCCGGGGTTTTTTTTATATTTTTTTTTTTTATAAATTCGAACGAGTTACCTCGCCCTGGGCATTCAGAGCAGGGAGGGACACGGCTGGGTTTTAGTCAGTAAGAGTCTGACACGCCCTTCCGCTCCGCCAGAGCGGGAGAAGTCATTGGATGATTTCTCCCCCCCCCCTCCCAAAAAAAAAAGATAGATTATTTTACTTAAAAGAAACATTCCTTTATTTTTAAAAAGAAACAAAACTGCATTCACAGATTTCTCGAAAAGCTTACCTAAACCGGGATTCGAACCAGCTAAAAATTCAAATATCTATAAGTAGTATACTTTTTGTATGAACTGATCCATGCTTGGCCGTGCCCCGGACGTGCCCCGGCCGTGGCTCGGCCGTGCCCCGGCCGGAGCCCGGTGGCGGCACGGTGACAGCCCGGTGTAGCATGAATGACTAGCCCGGTGGACGTGCCCCGGCCGGGGCACGGCCGAGGCTCGGTGGCGGCACGGTGTAACGTGAATCATCCTTAACGCGTCAAGCCCCTCATTAGCAGACACAATTAATAACCTATTGTTGCGTTACCATATGGTAATGCGAGGGGCCTGACGCGCTGTACTAAACATTAGATATCATGAATATCTTGTACGCTAGACGAGTGAAAAACCTAATGTTTCTTGGAGAATTTTATTCTTAAACATTGACTGTATTGAGTAGTAAAATAAATTAGCGAGTGTTTATTTTTGAATGTTTAGCTGGTTAAGGTAAGCTTTTTGCAGTTTTGTTTCTTTTTGAAAATAAAGGAATCTTTTCTTTAAGTAAAATAATTTATCTTAAGGATTTAAAGCAGTTTCCCTTCAGGCCTATTGATATTTTCCAACCTGTATGATAAAATAAAGATGAAGAGTTTATTTGTTTGTTTGTTTGAACGCGCTAATCTCTTGAACTAACAGTTGGATTTAAAAAAAAAATATTTAAGATAGCCACATTCATGAGGAAGGCTATCTAGCATCACGCTGCAACCCACGGGAGCCGAACAGTAACCAAACACACAGGTAAAACCGCGGGGGATAGCTAGTTCTCTCATATTTCGGTTAAGTCTTAAGGCGCTGTTATACGACTTTTAATGGTTTTTAATTGAACATCACGTCTAAACGACTAGTCTTATTTCTATGAAATAAATGTATATTACTTTTAACAATTTTTGATGTAATTTTATCTCAGAATATTTGAAATTATATTTTTATAACATAGTGTAATTAATTTGTAAATTTATGTCTTACGCGGATAAAAAATTGAAAGCGTATTTTTATGAAACCTTCACCATTTTAAAGATCATATAATTATTTATAATTTAGTCTAAGTGTTTTAGTTTAATACCTGTTGTTTTATGTGTAATAAATTAATAATGCGTCTAATTTCGGACAGCGCTCCTTAATGGACGAGTCCTATTACTGGGTGGACGTACGTACGCGTTACGTGAGCTCAGCACAGAACACGCAAGCTAACCACTCAAGGTCATTGGCAGTTAATAGCACCTTTAGGCCCACCAACCATCGCCATGGGATCTGGAGGCACGTCATGGGATCTGGAGGCAAAGGTCCTCGCGCACCTAAATGAGTGGCGCGAGGAGGCGAAACGCCGGGGCAAAACTCCGCGGCGAAACTCCGCTGCCGCGACACCTCGCGGCTGTGCTGCTCTGTCCGCCAGAGCTCCGGCAGGATCTCATGGCGACATGGAGAGAGCGACTGTCGCAACCCAGCGCTGGGCACGCCACCATTGCGGCGGTAGTGCCCCTCTTTGAGGAGTGGCTGCAGAGGCGCCACGGCGTCCTCACGTTCCGCCTGACGCAGGTCCTCACCGGACACGAAAGTTTTGGGAGGTTCCTGTGTAGGATAAGGCGGAGGGAAACGCCCGGGTGTCCCTACTGTGAGGATCGCCCAGGCCGACAAGGTGGAGCACATGGTGGAGATCTGCTCCGCTTGGACGGAACCCCGCCATGTACTCGTGGAGGCGATTGGCGCCAGCGAACTCTCGCGCCCGGCCCTAGTCCAGGCCATGGTATGGAGCGAGAGGGAATGGGAAGTAGTCTCCTCCTTCTGCGAAGCAGTAATGCTCGCGAAGGAGGAGGCGGAACGGGTGAGGGAGAGGCTACAACAACACCGCGCCTAATATCGTTTTAGTAATTCAATTTAGTGAAAATAGCAATTTTGCTATTCTGCATGTCATGAATGTGACGTTTATCGCCTAAAATTTGGATAGAATAAATAAACGCAAGAATAAAATATAAGTAAAATTAACAATTGCCTTCAATAGCAATTTCTCAAAGAAATAATGTAGGTACCTATTAACACTTAATAGGAACTTGTCAAAGATAGTAACTGTTGTCTCACTGTTATTATTTTGGTTTACCCACATGCGTGAAATCAATAGAAATGAATGTTTTACTAACTTAAATTAAGCCAACAAAATCTAACCTAAAATCTAACCTAACCTAACCCACATATTGTTTTTTTTTTTTTTCTCTAACTTTAATATTGTACAGAATGTTCCGCTACTCGTTCCTTACGAACGTTATCAATTTACAACTAGTGTTTCTCATCGTAAGCGAATATGTATATTCTTTTATGAGAAATAAATGTCTTAAACCATAAATTAGGTTAGTCAAACTAAATCTTGACTATTTTTAATCACGACTAAAAAGGTGTGGATTATAATTAGTTGTCTTATACTAAAATTTACAAAGTACATTTTCCTTGTTGAGTTTGAACATAATTTATTATGGAAGCCTATGTGATTGCAGCGGTTGTCGATTCGATAGAAAGGTAAATAATACAATACGAAATGCATTCGTGAAAACCTAGTGGTTTTTGTACCTACAACCTAAGATTTGCATATGAAGCGGATACTTAAATCCACTTCCAGATTCTGTGTGAATAATAGGAAAATATGACATCCGACTCTACAATAAAAACACTGTTCTTAGATTACTTGTCTATTCATAGTGCAACATGCAAAATTTCATGTAAATTGATACAGTTGTTATAGCAACTACCCACACACACACACACACTATTCCCGACAAATCGTTGATAACAGAATTTGATTAAAATTCAACTCTCGAATTACAAGTATTGTTTACATGTTATTCTAAGGTCTGTTTATTCAACAACCCAAAAAAGTTTACTTTAAGTGCCTCGCTCCAATAGAAACCTCAGCAAGTTGTTTTTTATGAGCCCGGTCGTAAATATGTCAAACTGCGATAAGAGGCTCGGCCGTTCACAGGTTAACAAAATAATTTACTACGTACAAAATTAACAATCAACAACATATAATCAACCAAAAAAAATATAACTAAATGATAAATGATAAATGATAAATGATGTTTATTCAGTAAATAGGTTACAAGGAACACTTTTACACGTCAATGTCTTTTTGTCAGTTTAAGCTAGATGAGGCCGGTGTTTCCTAGCTGACTACCCTGAGAAGAAACACCGAAACAAACTCAGAGGTCAAAGTCTCTTTTAGTGAACAACAAAACAAACAAATTAACAATCAGAAAAAGAATGAAAATACTGGTTTAGTGCTAATGTCCATGGCGAGCTGGGAAAAGGTTTTGGAACAAGCACTTAATGACAATAGCGGCTTTGTTGGAGTTGTAAGCTCCAAGACGAAGTAATAGAGAATAAACCCATCAGGTTTCATTCCCATTATCTTCGTCTTGGGCATGTCCCACTAGTATAGGTATACCAGAAGAGCGAATAGCAGCAGCCAAAATTTCTGCGGCTTGGACTATGCTCTCCCGGAGTAACCGGCTATTTTCGTTAAGTGCTTACACCAAAGCATGGTGCACTGGCGGGCGGGGAGCCCTCGGCTGTCTTCGACGACGGGAAACAGGTTTCCGCCTGCTGTTCGTGTACGGGGTGTGGTGAGGGCGATACATTTTGATGTGGGGCAGGTGACATGGAGTCATGGACTTGGACTCCCAGTGGAGACGAGCCCGGTATTCCCTGAAATAAAAAAAACACAGTTAATTTATTGAGCTACATACGAGCACCAGCATTACAATAACAATAGATAATTTAAGTCTCATTTATCTGTGCTTGAAGGTAAGAAACTTCTGAAAACCAGTCTTAGTAATATAAAAAAAATAGTTAGCCATCACGGGATGCCCGGCAGATGTGAAACATCTCAGTGCAGTTAGTAGAGGGGGCATGGCGACATGATGGTTGATTTTACTGCCAAAGTGTGCTAAAAGATGTTTCACATCAAAACTGCCCTTCAGCTGTAAAAACACCAGGAATACTAAAATAATTTACCATTTCTAACGTAGCAAAACCATCAACAGAAGCTGAAACAATGATATCCAGAATTTTTTTCTCGATATCGTTGAGATCTGCCCCTGCCGGTCCTCCACCTGTGGCCCTGATGGAGTCTCTGACTTTTCTTTCTTGCCTTCTTCACTTTTGCCACCCACACATTCCAAATCTGTTGAAATTAAATTAAATTAGAACACATGAAAATTATTCATAAACATTCCAATCCAGTCTAACAATTTATCTGATCTATACAACTTACATGTTGCCACTGCTCTACAGTCCTGCTGCAACCCAGTTGGTTCAGCTCGCCACTGACGTTGGCCTAAAACTCCAGCACCTCCGCATTAGCTTGATTTTCTAACCAAAGAAAAAAATATAACAGAACTAATACACGGTTAAGTCAAGAAAGACATAATTTGTAGTTCTGTTCTATTTCTTACCTCTGGCCATTGGCCGATTGCTATGGAGCCGCTCAACGAGCAGCTCCTGCTGTCGTTTATTCATTCGCTTCCTAGATAATGACTGCATTTTATAGAAGGCAAGGATGAACCCAGAGCTACGAAGTATGATCACAACAATATACAACACAGATCTCTAATACTTGGTACAACACAAGTACCGTATACAACAATTATTTAAATAAACAAACAAAGTTTTAAATAAATACTTTGTTTGTTTGTAAACAACCAACTGACATGAGATTTTTTTTTTATTTTAATTACCCCGAAGGGAAGGCTTTCTTGCTTTCTGCTTGTCTTTTGACCATAATGCCTAGTCTTAAGTCCTTATGAGAAATATTTCAAATTAATGAGAATTATTTTATATTTTTTTTATTATTATTAATTAGGAATATTTAAAAAAAAAATAATGAGAATTTCGTTGATAGGGCGACAGAATACCGATTTTCAACTTACTGAACGAAAAACCATTTTTTTTTTCTTGAAATCACTAACTTTTCTATATATTATAATGTACTCTCTGTTTATTACGCTGAAAGCAAGATAATCATGCTTCCTGAATATTTTTGATAAATGCTGTAGTTTGTAGGTTTTTTTTCTTATTGAAAACCGAAAAAATTTCGTCGAAGTTCTTAACCGTTTTCGGTTCACAACCCTAACAGGATCAGATTGGTCACATATAATGAAAACCTATGAAAACAAGCACAGGGTATTGCATCTAAAGGTGAAAGCGCCAGGGTAGCCCGCGAAATTCAAATTTTCTAACGTTTTTTGCAATTTGCAGGTCAGCATTAGGTTCGAAATATTATTCGTGGCCGTAGCAAGTACGTATTTACAGAACTGTAATCATTAAAATCATCAATACAATTCTCTCAGTTAGAATTGATGTCGAATGTCATGATTTCGAAATACTACATTTGACATCAATTCTAACTGAGAGTTGTATTGGTGATTGTAATGTTTATAATTGTATAAATACATACTTGCTACGGCCGCAAATCATATTTTTAAGATACAACCTGACACTGACCTGAAAATTGCAAAAAACGTAAGAAAATTTTGTGTTTCGCGGGCTACCTGGTGCTTTCACCTTAATTTATTAAAATATAAACAACAGTAAGGTTTTACTCCGTCATTATACTTTCTGTATTTCATTTAAATTATTATTGATAAACAATCAAACTATTATTTATAATTATATAACTAAAATGATTTAATTTTCACATGTTTTTTTTTCAATTTGGATCATTTCATTCACTCTTTATTTTAATATCTGATAAATCTTGCAAATAGTTTATTCAACTTAGCGACTGTCAAACTCGTAATTAGTTGTGTCAAAATAGTTTTTAAGTTTAGAGAATTTTGTTTACAGAATAGCTTCTAAGATACACTTAACCAAAAATAAGAAATTTTAGTGATCGTTTAGTCTAGTTCGTCACTTAAGAGAATCGATACCATTGACGGAATAGCTACACTTTCCAATCACTATATTAATTTGAGTCAATGACGGAATAGCTACACTTTCAAATCACTATATTAATGTGAGTCAATGACGGAATAGCTACACTTTCAAAACACTATATTAATGTGAGTCAATGACGGAATAGCTGCACTTTCAAATCACTATATTAATTTGAGTCAATGACGGAATAGCTACACTTTAAATCACTATATTATTTTAGAGTACTAGCTTCTGGCAGCGGCTTCGCCCGCGTGGTATTAGTACTTCCGCCAGTAGTAGTTTTTGCGTGAAAGAGTAACAAACATACATCCTCAAAAACTTTCACATTTGTAATAATAGTACCTATAATGTTTAGATTAATCCACCCTAAAATAAATAAGTATTGCAATAATAATTGTTGCCATCGTTATTATTTACCCAGATTTTTTAGATTCGTTATAAGTTTTAGGTTTCAAATTGAAAGAAATGAGATTTTTCACATTATCCGGTTTTCCCCTTTTCATTTCAATAGGGGTTGATTATGAAGAATTCATTTGACCCGTTAAAATTACTTTACTTTTAGACTGTTCACATTATGGAGAAAATGAGTAGGTACCACAAATTTTTAAATCGCTGTCTCAAAAATGGTAATTCTTAAGAAAATTTTTTATAGACATGTAAACTCTACAAATTTTGTCTGTGCCACTTTTAAGATAAAACTTTCCGTTTGGCTGAAAAATGCAAAAAAAAAACATTTTGAAAACTTTGACTTCAATATTCTTGCAGATGTGTGTTCGATGGGGACTTTGACATGTAATTTATAATGGTGTTCTGATCATTCGTACAAATTTTCAGCTCTGTGTGAATTAGTGTAAACTTGAATGTCTATTTTGATCGGGCTATAGCCCTCTTGACAAATAAGAATAGTCCAATCATTGAAACCGTAAAACGAGCCTTCTTCCAATACTTCGATTGTAATGAAATTGGGTTTCTGGAGTAGTATGTGAAAATTCTAAGATTATATTATTAAACTGGGCTTCAGGGGAAAATAAACTTGTCTTATGGATCAGAAACTCATTTAGTTTTTTTCTATAGAAACGCAAAACTACCTAGAAGTATTTATTTTTAAAACAACAAAATAAAGAAACAAATCACTATAACGAAAAACCGTTAGACACCAAAAATAATTCAACACTATTAACTCATAAGAACGGTCCGTCGCATCCGAGCTCCCGAGCAAAAGTGACCGAGTGTCCGAGTGTCGAGCGCCCCTCTCACGAAGTGTTGCTTCTTCCACCGGCTGCTTCACCACTATCACGTGATATGCCTGCCTTCTCAGCTGACGGATCCCCTAAGACGGCCGTTCCTGACAGCTGAACGTCCTCGTCAGCTTGGTTCGCTGGCATTGCTTTCTGGTCCTCGCTTGGTCCATCCTCCAAAAATAAGTTGTTATGCGCCTGGTCTCCACCACTTTGGTCTTCATTGGTAGACTCGTCTTCTAAAACATAATAAATATAATTCTTGCATGTAATGTTCTGAAAGTTTGAATTTTTAACTGCTAATTGTAATGAAATTACGATTAATTGCACCAAAATAGGCAGTAGTTTGTAGATTGCATTCGCCAATGAAAAAGTTACGGACCTCAATCATTACAGAAACAACCACAACGTCGCCGGGCAACCACTATTGGGGTACCAGCTGGCCGTAATGTCGAGGCCATAATAAACAAAATTGCCACAATGTCAGGGCAAACAGCCACAATATCGGGGTTATAAGAAACCAAATTGCCACGATGTCGGGGCAAACAGCCACAATGTCGGGGCTATAATAAACACAATTGCTACAATGTCGGGGCTGCTTAAATTACTCACCATTACCGAAAAATGCTTCACACGCATCCGGGGTCCACTCACCACGCCACTGAACCATGTGTTCTGCGGCTGTCGGAGTCTTCTTTCCGTACGAACCAGCCAATAGCTCGAGCTCGTATCGGTGATGTGGTAGCGCTTGCACAACCTTATAGGGGCTGCGCATCCCAGAGTACAGCTTCCCAGGGCTTTGGGATCCCTTGCTAACAAACACAGAACTGCCGACAGCAAATGTACGTGGCTATAGACGACGCTCATTAACGTACGCTTCTTGTCGCTGCTGATTTTCAGCAAACAACTCGGAAGCCCTCTGTCTCCTCAGCGTAAGGAGCGCTTCTCGGTAAGAATGAGAGCCGTTCAGCGCAACGTCTCGCACCAACAATTTCAGGATCGGAGTTGTGCCTTCAACACCAGTCAGCAGCTGTAAAGTCAAAGTACGGGTCGTGGCTTGCTTTGTTATGCTCAGGATTAGTTGTAAGCGATGATGTGGTCGATGATGAAGCACGCTTACCTAGAAGCAACCTATTCACTCTTGACTTAAAGACTCCCAGGTTGTGGCTATCAGGAAACACAGACTCCGACATCCGGGAATTCCACTGCCTAGCTGTACGCACAATGAATGTGTTCTCAAAACGTTTTGTGCTTGTGGATGGGATGTTCACCAAGTACCAGTCGCATATCGCCGTACGTCATGTGGTCGGCTGATGGAACGAGCTCGGCGGAATCAAATTATGCAATTCCGTCGCACACTCCCCAAAATGTAACCGATAGAAAACCGACAGGCTAGCAACTAGGCGTCTATGCTCAAAACTTTGGAGCTTCGACTCAACGAGCCTACCATTGCCGATGATCCTTTTGACTCGATTCTCAATTGTCTCAAGGGCATCAAGCTGGTATCTGGCAGATCCGTCCCAAAGATGAGAGCAATACTCCATACACGATCGATTTTGCGCTTGATAAAGTCGGAGCAGCTTGTTCCACTGTGAAGTACCGTCTTACCTTTGAGAGGATGCCCAACTTTTTGGCAACCACTTGACCCTTTGCCTTTATGAAGGGACCAAAATTGAGGGTAGATGTTAACGTAACACCAAGAAGATCAAGTTGGTCGATTATTGGCATGATTACACCTCGGAAAGATGGAGCCAGGTGAAATTGGCTGCTTTTAGCAGAAAAAAGACATGGCTTGGGTCTTAGCTGCATTGAACTTGACCAGATTAGCATCGCCTCATTCTGAGACAGCCTATAAGGACAAGTTCAAGCACCCAACCATAGCCTCTTGGAAAGACTGGACCTGATACCCACCAGCTCGTGTGTCGGACACGTATCTCTCGGCAACAGTGCTGTCGTTTACTTACCCAAAGGTACCGGGTTTTAGCAGATCGTTAATATGCAGTAAAAACAATGTTGCCGAGAGCACCGATCCCTGAGGAACACCGGCATTAATAGTGAGCAGTCCAGACGAGTAGCCATCTATGACCACTCCGATAGACCGATCCCTCAGGAAATCCACAATCCAATCACACAATCTGGCGGGTAGTCCAAAAGAAAGAACCTTGCCAATAAAGCTATCGTGCCAGACCCCGTCGAAGGCCTTCGAGATGTGAAGGGAGAAGGCTAGGGCTTCCCCGTGTTTCTCGATGGCCTCACTCCAGATGTTTTCAGACCATCACCAACAGAATTAGTCATTATCAGTACATCTTCTATATAAATCAACACTTTGCTGGTATCCATCAGCTGCTTCAGAGTTTTGGAAATGACTCTGATAGACAATAGGAGCATTAGCGAGCTCATAAGGCATCTTTAAATATTCGTAATACCCCTCAGGTGTTACGAATGCTGTTTTACTAATAGAGTCATCATCCTTCATAGGCAGTTGATGGAACCCTGTAGCCATATCAAGGCTGGTAAAATACTTATTAAAAACTGCCCAAATTGTTAATGTGGTCATCGATCAAAGGTAATGGAAATCGCTCTTTAATTGTGATTGCGTTTAGAGCCCGATGATCGATGCACATCCTATCAGCTCCGTCCTCTTTCTTAACGAGGATGATAGGACTTGCGTAATTGGATTGTGACTCGTGGATCACGCCCTTACTTAATAGGTCACTTATTATCTCGCGAACGCGACGTTTTTCATCCGCAGAGAGTTTGTAAGGCCGATTATGTACAGGAATGTCACTGCTAAGTTTTATTTCCATACTACCCGTGTTAACTGTAGACATCGCTGTTCCAGTGGTAAACGTATCATAAAATTCATTGAGTACAGCCAACAAACTCTTTTTCATCACCAACCAAGTGTATTTTTATCTTGGCGAACTCTACAGTTGACACGTCATTTTTATGCGCGATCCTAATCATACGTTCAGATTCGTTCTTTCGAATGTATTTAACTCCGCTACGATTTAAAACAGCTGTGCCTATTAGAATTGGAGCTTGAATGCAACCCGGGGTGACAACATACAAATCTACATCCAAAGAAAGTTCTAGAAATTTCATAATAATATTTACAAATGAAGTAGATTCTATATCCTGACTTCCACTACCTCGCATATGGCGGTAGGTACGTATGTTATTTAAACTGAAATGCTTCAAAACGGAATCAGATATAAGCGACAGAACCGGAATCAACTAAAACATCGGCATGTACATTCTGAATGATTGCGGACATCACATTGTTTTGTCTGGGGAGATTTAGCAGACTTCTTCGAACAATTAACCTGTTTATTTCCTACGTCTCCGCACGAAAAACAAGTCAACTGATCATATTGCATAGGGATCTTGCGTTTACGCGGATCAGAGGTATTCGGGTTTGACGTGCGAACAGGATTGCTTGTTGTGGTAGTACACTTTTAGGTTTCAAATATACTGAAAAAAATTCTACAAGATCTTTTGACTATAGTTCAGCGTTGGTTGTCGCGGCTTTAACTTGGGGATCAGAAATATCACGGATCACTATGGCGGCTTTCAGTTCATCTGAAAGCCCCCTGACGATGTTCAGCCGCAGCAAGGACTTTCGAGCATATTCTGCATACGTGGTGAATTTGTTCGAATTTGTACTCATAACTTCATATACTCGTAGCACAGTGGCCATATCAACTTCACGTGGACACAATGACCAAAATTCAGCTTTAAAATTAGTCCACGTTCGGTCATTGGTCACCCAATCGTTAAGCCACGTCTTATCATCACCACGTAAACAGCCACCAATGCGTCCCAGGCATTTCCGATCGCACCATTGACTTAATTCGCGCCCCTTATCTACTTCCGCACACCACACGTCAAAGTCATGTACGTCATGTATGGGATCAAAATTCGAAATATATAATGAGTGAATCTTACTTGAATCAGGGAAGAAAGTGCGCCCACAATCCTGTCCGCAGCGTCTGCCTCACGCGATGCCTCGGAGGCGGTGGTCCCCGAAGCACGTGTTGCCATACTAGCAACAGGTTCCTCGGTAGCCGCCGATATTGGCGCCGGCGTGTAGCTTCTCGTGCACGGATGCGACTACGTGGGAGTCACGGTTTGAGACAATCGTTCCTCTAAAGCGATCAAGGACTTTATTTAAAGGGTTGCGGCGAGGGCTATCCCGACGGCCATAAGAACAATCGTGACGCCAACGTGGACTTTCGAAACTCGTAGATCTATCGTAACGACGCCTAGACGATCTGTTAGTCGCGAGAATTACGTTTAGACGAATATTCACGCGGTGTGCACTCGCGATCCGACATAATTAATCAACAGTTAGCACGCTACATTAATTAAAAGACAACGTAAACCAAACACAATATAGCCAACACGTGGGCATTAATCTAAACACGTGCAAGAACTAAAAACCGATAAAAAAATTAACACTTTGTGAGGTACTTTTAAATTGCACTCAAAACTAAGACACGGCTTCAAAATTATTTTATAACAAAACACTACAGCAAGAATAGATGGCGAATGATCAAAGTCACGTGTATTTTAAACCTATCCCACTTCTGATCTTATGGATCAGAAGCTCATTTAGTTTTTCAAAAGAAACGCAAAACCACCTAGGAGTATTTATTTTTGAAATCTATACATATAATAAATCTGTAGAAAAGTCATTTTTGTACATTGAAGAAATTGAAACAAAAAATAGCCAGCGTGTGAAAAGATAAGTAACAGAACCCATTTCCATCATTTTTGAAATTTTTGTCTGTTTGTCTGTTTGTCTGTTTGTCTGTTTGTTTGTGCGCACATCACGTAAAATCTACGAATTCAATGCTGACAATGTTTATATACAAAAATTATACGCAACTTGAGGATTAACTTAGTTTTTGTTTCATCGAAATCGGTTCACTCTATCAAAAGATATGATTAATTTAGTGAGTTCAAGAAGTAAAATATTACGTTACGCAATTAAGTATAGTACTTGCAACGACATCTTAAGACTAAAAATAGAACTAATGTTGATAGTTGAAATCTAAATCCGATAGATGGCGTTGTGCAAATGACGTCATTTTCTGAATCGCGGTGTTAAGATTGTCCGCGCGAGGATGACGTCCACCGTGTTTACTAGGCAAATTGGGTTTCGTTAGGTGTCTTAAAAGTTCTTGCGTGTGTCGTAAAAGTTCTTTGGTTGCTTGGTTTATCGATTTTCTAAATTGGTCGAAAAAAAAGTATTTGCTTATCTTATTGGTTTCGTTTGGTCAACTTTGGTCATTGGTTTGAAGTACGAAGTAAAGATTGTATTTGATTTACTTCGTAGTTTGAATCCAATAGTGCCAATCGTTATACAGTAAGTTAGTGTTGCCAATTCGTTGAGTCACGACCACGAACAGACGATACGTTGTCACACTAGACTGTTCGACGCACCGATCTTTTAAGTTTGTAGGCTATTCAGTCATAAGTGTTGTTAGTTTTGTTTATTGCTTTAATTTTCCTTGAAAATGCCTCAAAGAAAAAAAACTAACCTTTCGCTGCGTAGCCGAAATGCGAAAAGGATGAGACTTTGTAGGTCTCAGGAATCGGAAGAAGATCGTGAAGCACGGTTATCTGCTAACCGAGAGCACATCGCTCTTTCACGTGAATCGGAAACGTTCACCGAAAGGAAGTCACGTTTAAGTTCACAAATAACACGGACCGCGACTTTGCGGTCTCAAGAGAGTATCCAGGAACGCGAAGACCGGCTGTCTGCTGATCGGGAGCGCCACTCTCTCTCACGTGAGTCAGAGACATTCACAGAAAGGGAGTCGCGCTTAAGTTCGCAAAGAACTCGGACCGCGACTTTGCGTTCTCAAGAGAATATCCAGGAACGCGAAGTTCGGCTGTCTGCTGATCGGGAGCGCCAGTCTCTCTCACGCGAGTCAGAGACTTTCACAGAAAGGGAGTCGCGCTTAAGTTCGCAAAGAACTCGGACCGCGACTTTGCGTTCTCAAGAGAATATCCAGGAACGCGAAGTTCGGCTGTCTGCTGATCGGGAGCGCCAGTCTCTCTCACGCGAGTCAGAGACTTTCACAGAAAGGGAGTCGCGCTTAAGTTCGCAAAGAACTCGGACCGCGACTTTGCGTTCTCAAGAGAGTATCGAGGAACGCCAAGCACGTCTGTCATCTGACCGAGAGCGACACGCTCTCTCGCGCGAGTCTGAATCTCTCTCCCAAAGAGAAGAACGATTACAAATAGCTAGACATAACTATGTAGGTGTACAAAGAAACAATGAAAGTTATCTTGCATCTGAAAGGGAAAGAATAGATGAACTAAGACGAGCAGAAACAGCAGAACAACGTCAATCTCGCCTAGAAATAGAACGAGCTCGATACCATATGAATAGAGAAACAAATAGCGGAGCTGATGAGTCCATGGAAAATGACGATGCAAATATTTTATTACCTTGGGACAATAGGGAAAAATCAGGGTTCACATATTCGTCTAGAATTAATTATGCTGGCTTTACTTTCGTGGGTGACATGAGAGAAATTTGTAATTTTTGTCATGCTTTGAAATGGAGGAAAGAGACAGATGGAATGTGCTGCTCAAATGGAAAAATTGTTCTTCCAAATTTCCAAGATCCACCACACTTACTTAAAAGTCTCCTGAATGGCGATCATCCCCAGTCGAACCGTTTTTTGGATAATATTCGTTTATATAACAGTACTTTCCAAATGACTTCCTTTGGGGCAAAACAAATAACGGAAGGACCGTTCATGCCAACCTTCAAAGTACAAGGTCAAGTTTATCACCTTATTGGATCTTTGCTGCCAGA
The DNA here is from genome assembly GCA_951329385.1 of Polia nebulosa. Classification (NCBI taxonomy): domain Eukaryota; kingdom Metazoa; phylum Arthropoda; class Insecta; order Lepidoptera; family Noctuidae; genus Polia; species Polia nebulosa. The sequence goes on along the minus strand of OX589588.1, from coordinate 1,947,135 downwards.
AAATGAACCCAAATTTCTCCAAATTTATTTTGTATCCGATTACACGCAACAGCTCAATGTTAGAAATCACAATTTTCCCCAGCTCAATGCTGAGCTTTTGGGTCAACTTCAAGAATTGCTGCATCACGTTAACCAGTACGTTCGTGAATTCAAAGCTGCATTGGAGTCAATTCCACAAGGCAGCAATGATTTCAAAATTGTTATAAGTGCCGATAGACGTCCTGTGGGTGAACACCGTGGAAGACACAATGCACCCGTCGCAGATGAAGTTGCAGTTGTTTTAGTCGACCAGGAGTGTGAGAGACGTGATATCGTGTTGCGTACACGCGACGATCGCCTTCAACGCATTTTGGAAACCCACCGAGCTTACGACGCCCTGCAATATCCACTAATTTATTGTCATGGTGAAGATGGGTACAATTTTGGGCTGTACCAAGTGAACCCTACTACGAGAGTCACTAATTATCAAAAAAAAATATCTGCTCAACAATACTATTCCTACCTTTTACAAATAAGGCAAAACAGTTTCGTATATTTGCAACGATTTCGTGGTTTGTTCAGCCAATTTATTGTGGACATGTACGCAAAAATAGAAACTGAACGTTTAGTGTATATTCGCACTAACCAGCGACGGTTACGCGCTGAAGAATACGTGCACTTGCGGGACGCCATGCAATCAGATAATAACGTCGAAAACTTGGGTCGATTGGTTATTTTGCCATCCAGTTTCACAGGCGGTCCGCGGTATATGCACGAACGAACGCAAGATGCTTTTTGTTACGTCCGTAAATACGGCCGGCCGGACCTTTTTATAACATTATATAACATTATATAAAAACACATATGGTTCACGGGCCATGTGGCCTCTTAAACAGGGAATCACCGTGCATGAAAGATGGTCAATGCTCAAAAAAATACCCCAGAGCACTGAAAGAACTAACTATGGCTGGGGAAAATGGGTATCCGCAATACCGGCGAAGATCACCGTCACAAGGTGGTTTCACAGCTACTGTCAGATTCCGTGGACAAGAAATAATTCTAAATAATAGTTGGGTGGTACCGTATTCTCCAGTTTTGTCAAACGCTTTTCAAGCACACATTAATGTTGAAATTTGTAATAGCGTCGAATCTATAAAATATATATGTAAATATGTTAATAAAGGTAGTGATCAAGCCATGATAGCACTAAGAAATAACAACCAATTTGATGAAGTGACAAGGTATCAATCTGGCCGATACATAAGCTCTTCGGAGGCAGTTTGGCGCATTTTGAGTTTCCCTATTCATGAAAGGTATCCGCCAGTCATCCATCTTGACGTGCACCTGGAAGGCGGGCAGCGAGTTTACTTTCAGCCAGAAAATGTGGCAGAAAGAATGAACAACCCAAGACAAACCACCTTGCTCGCATTCTTTCGCCTTTGCGAAAGAGACAATTTCGCTAAGTCTCTGTTGTACAATGAAGTGCCACATTATTATACTTATAACAAGCAGCAAGGTGTTTTTAATCGCAGGAGACGTGGAACTGCTGTAGAAGGCGAGTCCGGCATTTTTAAAGAACACGTGATTGGAAGAGTATACACGGTGCACCCAAATAATGCAGAGTGTTATTATTTACGCCTTCTTCTTCACACAGTGCGAGGACCTACTTCTTTTGCTGAGCTCCGCAAAGTGGACGATATAGAATATCCCACATTTCAAGCTGCTTGCCGCGCACGGCATTTATTAGATGGCGATCAGCATTGGGATGATGCTTTAGCCGAAGCATGCGTCAGTGATAGTCCACATCGTTTGCGCCATTTATTTGCCATTTTGTTGACATTTTGTGGCCTATCGGACGCTGGGCAGTTGTGGCAAAAATATAAAGACGCGTTTGCCGAAGATTTTTTGAGACAGCAAAATATAAATAGTGAAACTTCTGACCAAGTACGTGAAAGCTGCCATAATAGGGCTTTGCTGGCTATACAAGATATAGTTACAAGTATAGGAGGGAACCCCCTCAGTCAATACGGCTTGCCGACACCGACAGTTGGTGGGGAACGAATTAATAGGGAGTATACATCTGAAATAAATTACAACCCCGAAGAGTTAGCAGAAATATTGCGAAATGGCTGTTCAAATTTGACGACAGAACAACGTCAAATCTTTGATAGAGTATGCTGTAGTGTAGAACATTCATTAGGAGAAATGCTGTTTTTAGATGCACCTGGTGGAACAGGTAAAACTTTCCTCACTAAAGTTATCTTGGCTCAAATAAGGAGCCAAAACAAAATTGCCCTTGCCGTCGCTTCCTCAGGAATAGCTGCCACTTTATTACCAGGAGGAAAAACTGCACATACAACATTTAAAATACCAATCGACTTGGACCGCACAGAAAACCCTGTTTGCAACGTGTCTCGCAATAGTGATAAAGCAAGGGTTTTACGCGATTGCGCCCTTATCGTTTGGGACGAGTGTACGATGGCAAATCGTAAAGCTGTGGAAGCTGTAGATAGAACGTTGCGAGATATAAGACAAAATGACCGACCGATGGGAGGCTTAACGGTGCTATTCTGTGGAGACTTCAGGCAGACACTCCCTATAATACCCAGAGGAACGAGGGCCGATGAAATAGGTGCCTGTTTAAAGAGCTCTATTTTATGGCGTAGTGTCATATTAACTAATTTGAGCTTTAATATGCGAGCATATTTGGGAGGTGACGCAAACGCGCAGGTTTTCTCAAATTTACTACTTCAAATTGGTAACGGCACATACCCGACTCAAGAAGGAGGTAAAGTAACTTTAGTCGAAAGCCTGTGTTCTTCTGTTGCCTCACAGCAGGAACTCATTTCCTCTGTATACGGAGATCCATCAGAGATCTCGAACCATGACGCTGCTTGGCTATGCCAACGAGCTATTTTGGCACCTCGCAACGACCAAGCAGCAGCAATAAATTCTCAAATATTGGTACATGTTTCTGGAGAAAGTAGGGAATATTTATCTATTAACACGGTTTTAGAAGAAGGAGATGCCACCCACTATCCAGTAGAGTTTTTAGACTCTCTAAATACACCAGGTCTTCCAGCACACAAAATTTATTTAAAAGTCGGAGTACCAATCATTCTACTCAGAAATTTAAGCCCACCAAAACTATGCAATGGAACTCGGTTGAGAGTAACAAATCTCCAACGAAATGTCATCGAAGCCGAAATCTTAACAGGTTGCGGCTCCGGTGATGTTGTTTTCATTCCCAGGATACCCATTATCCCCAATAATTTTCCGTTTACTTTCAAACGTGTGCAATTTCCTGTAAGCCTCTGTTACGCTATGACTATTAATAAAGCCCAAGGCCAGACGTTATCCGTTGCGGGTGTAGACCTTACTTTTGATTGTTTTTCACACGGCCAACTCTATGTTTCTCTATCACGTGTTAGCAACCCAAACAACCTTTTTGTATATGCTCCGGGTAATTCCACTGCTAACATAGTATATAGAGAAGCATTAACGTAATCAACTATACCAAAGTCAGGACTCTTATCTAAATCATCAAAAAGGTGATGTACTCTTATCTAAACGACGTTGTTTTGTTCTCGACAACCACGCGAACGAAGTCGCGGGCACAGCTAGTAATAAAATAAAGAAACAAATCACTATAACGAAAAACCGTTACACACCAAAAATAATTCAACACTACTAAGTCCTAAGAACCGTCGGTCGCTCCCGAGCAAAAGTGACCGAGGCACTCGAGCGCCCCTCTCACGAAGTGTTGCACTGTTGCCCCTTCCACCGGCTACGTCACCACGATCACGTGGTATGCCTTTTTTTTCTAAGCTGACAAATCCTATAAGAATTGTTATTTGGCAAGTGATGACCACAGTGAACGTTTTCATCAAGATTTGAAGACTATGGACAAAATGTGTTAGCTGACTTCATCTGATCTGTATTAAATGAAACTGACACAAATCAGTATAAATGAAGGAGTTACCTGTGTCACTTTAGATTTCTTGTAAGGAGAATTGTAAAAACAAACATAGCAAATATTTTAAAAACTTGAAGCGCTATTTTTTCTAAATTTCAGTATCTAACTTATGGTTCATTATTCTACCGATCCACATTAGTTTCACCTATGAATAAAAAAAATTGTAAACTACTGTTATTATTGTTGTGAATTTAATAATTATAATCACTCTTCATTTAATTATAATCTAAAATATTTAATGATTATAATCAGATGTGTAAGAGATGAAGCTGGTGGCTAATGCTTCTATCAGAGGATAAAATAATTAAGGATAGATGGAAGGGATATTTTGAAAGACTGATGAATGAGGAAAATATCTGGAGTGGTGTTTTAGAGAATAAACCAATGAATGAGGGGTTAGTGAGAATGGTCAGTGTGGATGAAGTGAGAATAACAGTGAATGGAATGAAGAATGGTAAGGCAATTGGTCCAGACGGAATACCAATTGAAGTGTGGAAGTCATTACGGGTAGACGCATGGACGTGGTTAGCTTTGTTCTTCAATGAGTTGTTGTTGGAAGAAGCCATACCTGATGAATGATGCAACAGTTCGTTGGTGCCCATCTTCAAGAACAAAGGTGATGTGCTGGAGTGTAACAACTGTAGAGGAATAAAGCTAATGTCACATAGTATAAAAGTATGGGAAAAAGTTATTGAAAAGCGGCTGAGAGATGAGAGTGAAATCTCACAAAACCAGTTCGGTTTTATACCTGGTCGGGGTACAACGGATGCCATTTACGCTATCCGCCAGCTGTGCGAAAAATACAGAGCTGTGCATAAAAACTTGCACATGGTCTTCTGTGACCTCGAAAAGGCAAATGACCGGGTGCCTCGAGAGGTTGTTTGGTGGGCCCTTAAGGAGAAAGGTGAGCCTGGGAAGTATGTGCAGTTGATCCGAGCGATGTACAGTCGATGTAGTACCCATGTCCGGTCGGCAGTGGGCACCACTGACAGTTTCGGTCAGCGGTCGGTTTGCACCAGAGGTCGGCCCTCAGCCCTTACCTCTTCCTGATGATAATGAACGCTCTGACGTCGGACATCCAGGAAGAGGCTCCCTGGTGTATGCTATTTGCTGATGATATTGTGCTAGTTGCTGAAAGCGGCTTAGAGGTCCAGAGCAGATCGGAGACGAGGTGGCAAAGACTGGAGAGTGTGGGCCTGAAATTGAGCAGAACCAAAACAGAATATCTGTTCTGCGATTTCGGCGGTCTCTCCAGTCCTATGCCTGTAGCTCTCAAAGGAACGCCTATACCGATCTGGTCCGCCTTTCGGTACCTCGGGTCGCTTGTTCAGGAGGATGGCAATATAGATCGAAACGTAACGCACAGGATTAACTCAGGATGGATGAAATGGCGACAGGTCACTGGAACAACTTGCGACCGACGGATGCCCCTTAAGTTAAAGGGGAAAATCTATAAGTCCGTGATTAGACCTGTCGTACTGTATAGGTCAGAATGCTGGGCTGTGAAAAAGACAGATGAAAAAAGATTGCATGTGGCTCAGATGAGAATGTTGAGATGGATGTGTGGAGTAACAAGAATGGATAAAGTTGAAAGGGAACCGCTTATCTTGGTATGGTCATGTGAAAAGGAGGGATGAAACATGTAACTAAAAGAGTTATGAATATAAATGTGGATGGATGGAGAGGGAGAGGGAGGCCAAAAAAAGGATGGATGGATTGTGTGAGGAGTGATATGATAGAAAATGAATAGTGGGAGGGTGATAGCGTGACGGCTGACAGGACAGAATGGAACAAAAAAACGTGTTGTGCTGACCCCAAGTAACATGGGAAAAGGGCAGGAAGATGATGAAATACAGGCATAGAAACCGCACCAGTTTTTATTCGACAGCCAAAAATTGGTATTCGAAATTACCTACCAATTAAAGTGTCAACATTATAATCGAATCAATAGTCAAAATGTTACGGTACTGCAATCACTTATTTGTCAAAAAGTAAATAATCTAGTCGACAGAATATAAATAAAAAATCGGCCATTATCTTTTACAAAACAAGGTAAGTAAAACAGCCAAAGCGTTAATTAGTAACTTTATTTTAAGGTTCGTTATTCCAAATACAATTTTAACAGATATATAGTGTGTTAAAAAATTAACTCTCGAAACTCTAAGTAGTGTTTTGAACCATCGAATTGAATATCTTTAACTATGGGGCCAACTTTGAAAACGCGAAAAAAAAATCAGCTTTTGCCTACATTTACGAGTATGTTCGCAAAACTCGTCAAAATGTACGGGACAGCAGATTTTTTTTTTCGCGATTTCAATGTTGGTCCCATAGTAAAAGTTATTCAGTTCGATGGTCCAAAGCACTCCTTAAAGATTTGAGAGTTAATTTTTTAACACCTTATTATACAGCATGTAACAAAAACCCTGTCCGATCCTGAAGGGTATCACTTGATATCGTACTGCGTGCACATATACGTAATCATTTAATGGATACGAGATAATTATTTTTCCCAATGAAAACAATTAATTTTAAAAAAAAACTTATCAAAAGCAACACTGAGCGCTCGACAAAGTTCACCTACTGTTTCGTTGGAAAGATGCCGCCTGAGCGAGACAGAGTGCCTACAGTACGGCTAGTGCAGGGCGGTATCGTTTGAAATAAAAATCGGTAAAAATGTAAAAATTTCTCCGGCCTGTGGAGTGTTGTCAACTTATGAAAATTTGCCATATTTAGTGTTAAATTTCGAATTTAATTTATTTTACAACTTTTTCTAGTACGTATGTTAAACCAGGAATACGCCTTTATTGGATCAGAAAGGGTTTTTGTCACATGCTGTATAATGTCATCAGCGCTGGTAGAAATATTTAAATTACTAGAAACAGAAAAGTTTAACTCTACATCTTAAACTTTTCTTTTCATCACAACACACATCGAGTGCGTAAATAAGCTCCTTGTACCTATGTCTATCTTTTTTGCTGTCATTTACGCACTTAATGTGCGGTGTGTTGTTTACGTAAATTTTCGAATGAAAAGAAAAGTTTAAGGTTAAGCTTTTTGTACACGCCTTTTAAATTAGTATCTATGAAACCTAGCAATATTCCACGAAGAGTCATTACTATGGTAGAATCATTGTAGGTATAACCAACATGATACTGTTTAGAACTTAAGCAAGTATAAACAAAGTGCACAAAAATGAATCAAATAATATAATAAGTCTAATAAAATATTTGTTTTTGGTAAACAATGTATTAAAATAACTAAATATATACACTAAATTAGTCGCGTGGGGTTCACAGATCGTGTTTGGACGTTTCTTGACATTTGAATCTACCACACCAGAGCCAACAAATATCACAAACAACAAAAACACAACACAACACAACAACAACAAACAGAAATGTATTTTGGCTAAGGGGGCAGTGCGTTTCAGACGCAAAGATGTTCGATTTTGTGCAGTTGTTCTTGGAGGTGCTTGAGTTACGAGTAAACGAAAAAAAAACAAAAACAGCTGAGTGCATGTCGTGCCACGCGCAATGTAGGGTACCGTAGTTGCCATACAACAAGTGTCCTTAGGAGGAGGCTTCATGGTTTTTTACTAAGTATGAACATATGAATTGAGTTCACGGTTTAACCGCCAATAATGTTTATAAACGGCCCCAACAAGACGATGGCAACTGAAGAAGGAGTTATAAAATACAACTTTATTGCACTAAAATTAAAATTTTCAATAATTGGTAAACTCAAGCGCTTTTGTTTGGGGCCTCTCTGACCACACTACTTGGGATAAAATCATGACGTGCGTTTTGATTTTATTTTCCATACTTTTACATGTTTACTACCTATTTAAAATAATAAATAACAACTGTGCTAAGCATTTTTTTTCTAGGGATTTGTACGAAATTTTCCAAATTGGTGTCTTTATACTCGTACAAGTTAAACTTGACACTGGCTAAATGCACAAACCGTGCAAAGCCAAAATTAAAAAAAAAACATCTCGTTGGATAGCATATAATCTATGGACATGTTTTCCCTGTAATTTATACGCATAGTGCGACAGTAAAATTCTGAAACAAATGGCGCCGAAGTTCGGGTTCATAGACGATGTTTTAAAGCTATTGATCTTTTAGTAAAATATTTCTTATCTCACAAAATTTTCTGACGTCGCAAGCTTTTTTAAGTATTAGCCATAATTTCAAACAGCAACGCAGACCATTCAATCAACAGTTTTAAAAGACGAATATTCTTAGTAATGATTTCTGGGAAAATTAAAAAACAACAAAAAACCTGGATATTGTTGAAACCCACAGGTTTTCACTTAGGATGACTCGGGTGCTTAATTGTTGCAAAAGGAACACATTATCACATGCTGAATGCATCAACTGCTGAATAACCCTGTTTAGATATTTTTATTCCTTTATACCAATTTGTAATATTGGACACCCCAAGCGACTACTTGAGTAACTTTAAGAGGGAACAGGGGCTGCGATTCTCCATACAAATCTATTCCTCTTTTTTCTTCCTAAATAACGCCTTTCGAGCAATATTTTTTTTTTGTTCACAAAGTCAAGCTCTGCTGCAGACACCTCCCTGTCATTTCCTTTTTTTCAGCAACTAATATGTAAAAATAATCTGACCCTCCAAAAATTACTAAAAATGACCCATTTTTACCAGACAAATTCGAAGAGTTTTTAACATAAAACATTTAACAGGAACCTAGACATACTCTTTCTTAAAAATTTTGTGCCAAAAATAATTAAATCGGTCGGTCTGACCTGCAGCTGTCCATATCGCAATCTAAGGGAGCAGGCTTGAGGCAGCAAGACGGCAATAGTTTCTTCAAATACCTATTTTCCAAATTCCTCGCATGCCTGTTTCCTCTTAAGCCTAACCGGCAACCCAGGCGCCAGGCAACCCAGCCGCCGCCATCGCACCCTACCAAGCAAGGTATTTTGCAGACTGATCACAAACACCTATGTGATTGTACAATTTGTAATCGATATTCGGGGCTAACTTTAAAAAACTCGAGCTAAAGGGATTAATTGTACATTTAAAGAACCAATTAAATTTCCAAAAAAATTTTTTTACTCTGTACTTTATCTTGTTCATCAGGGTTGGTTCTGGTAGTGTTCCTGCGTATTCTTTGCCAGCTTGAGCCATAGCCTCTTCGTCGTCAGTCGCTTCTGCAGCCAGTGGTTGTAAATTTATTGCCTGAAAAAGAAAGACATACAAAATTAATGTAGCCGAGCTAACCACCATCACCAGCACCACCACCACCACCTTTATCAGGCTCTGGGCGGGCGAGTGTGTGTGACTAACACTATGTGGATCCCTTGGTCTGAATTAAAAGTTTTGAATTTGAATTTGATTGTTTCTTATATTTGGGTAATTTAATAATTATAATTATAAATAACTTTAATTTCGGAAGCCGGTGTTTGTATTTTTACTTCTTCGTTATTTGACACCGACTTCCGAAATTAAAGTTATTTATAAATTTTTAGTGTATTTTTTTTTTGGAAGTCGGTTGTTTTTTTTGTAAAAAAGTTTTTTATTTTTCACTTTTTAGTTGTTATACCCCAGAACTAAAAACCCCAATATAATGGAACGTGGAATTTAAACATTTAGAGAACACCAAAACGTCATCGAGGTACAAGTATTATCCGTTTTTGTTCAGTTTCCCAAAAAGCGCTAAATCAATTTCGATAAAATTTATATGAGACCACCTCGGGAGTATATTCTTTCAGATGAAAAAAGAATTTTGAAAATTGGTTCACAAATGACGGAGAAATCGGGTAACATACATACAAAAAAAAAAAAAAAAAAAAAAACATACAGACGAATTGAGAACCTCCTCTTTTTGGAAGTCGGTTAAAAATGCGATGGATTACTGTTGCTTATTTAGGATGGAAAGCCTTCATATCTGAGCTGTATTACATTACTTTTGGCTACAAGTAAGGAAAGTAAAGATTATGGGTATTTGTACCCTATTAAAAGCGAAAGTGGTTATTAATCGAAAACTATTTAGTAGTTTTCAACACCTAGGAATAACATCGTAACTCATTTTTACACGACTGCCCAAAAAAAGGAGTGTTATGTTTTCAGGGTTCATGTATGTTTGTGAGTTTCTTTATGCCACCATAACTTCTAAACAGCTTAACCGGTCTAGACTCTATCAGACCAAGGGTTGTTATATTCTTCCATACAAATTTCAACACCCTCCAAAACCCCATTTGGGGGTACTTTTGGCAAACTAATTATATCGAATGTTAATCAAAACATTCGGCATAATTGCTAAAAGTAGTATAGTAGTTAGATACATGTTTCTGCTAAGTTTCTTGTTTTTAAACCTAAGCAGTAAGGTTTTTTAAAGAAACTTCAATCCTCTATTTTACTCCTGTAGGGGTAGAATTTCCGAAAATCCTTCCTTGGTGGATGTCTACACTGTATAAGGAATCTATGTGCAAAATTTCAAGTGTCTAGGTCCACCGGTTTAGGCTGTGCGGTGATATATCAGTCAGTCAGTCAGGACTTTCAATTTTATATAAACAGACTAACTCCTGCCCGCGGCTTCGCCTGCGTGTAATTAGCACTTCCCCACTATAAACTTTCAACCCTTTTTCACCCCCTTAAGAGTTGAATTTTGAAAAACCCTTTCTTAGTCGATACCTAATCTTCACAAAGAACACAACCTCCAAATTTCATGTCTCAAAAAAAAAAGTCCTAACAAAGACAAGGGACTCTTATAGTTTCGGTCTGTCCGTCAGAGGTATAGTGTAGAGACTATTAGGTACTACTATAAAGCTGCAATTTTGCAGGGGTCTATAAATAAATCTGTAGAAAAGTTGTTTTTGTAAATCGAAAATATTTTCAAAAAAAAATAGCCAGTGTGTTAATGGTTAACCAACTGTCTGTTTGACTTTCTGTTTTTTGTTTTCATATTTAACTTTATTTGGCTATTTTAGACGATATACGTAGATATAACTAAACTAATAAATAACGTAACAGGATAAGGGGGCTAAAAAAATATGTACAGTCAACGTCTAGAAGTCCACTTACACCGCAATGACCATTATCGCCTGCGCTATACAAGCTGCGGCGCGTATTTATCAGTGTGAGTGATGTTCCAATGCTAACAAATTATCATGTCGTGTAGCATCGCTACGAGTAGTTATAGATGTGGTCAATGCTAGACAAGGATGACAATAAGTAACTTGTTTTTTTATCGCCGTCTGATTTTTTTTTTCATAGTAATGCAAAATATCGACAAGTGATCATAAGTTAACTTTAGCTAGATCGGTAACGAGGCTGCACTCTCTAATGTGATCGGGATAGAAGTGAGTTCGAGTTGGGCCAGTTTTTTTTAATGTTTTATATAACTTTTATTATTTGTATGTGTTAGTAATTTATTTTAGTAAATTACTTTGAACAAATAGATATTACAATAAAGGTAATTTATTATTATAATATGATAATAAATGAAACAAATTTTGATATGGTAACATTGTAATATTTTTTATATAAAAGAAATCCTTTACACTTATGTTATTATTATAGTATTAAATGTTAAAAAACACATTTTAGGTTACATATAGATATTACGAAAATTCTGATATCATTTAACTATTCATTTTCTCAATGAAAAGAGGATTAAAACTTAACCTCAATATTACATCAATATAAATACTAATTTGTTAAAGTTACGGCCACTATGTCCCCTGATACAAAATTACCCTACCTGTTTAGGATTTTTAATATTTCGTGTGACCTCCGTTAGCCTCGATACACCTAATGAGACGTCGACGCATAGACGCTACAATATATGCACAGATATTTGTGCCGCGCAAACTATCCCATAACTGCATGCAATGGGATTTGAGTAGCTCAGGGCATCTCTCGTCCCGAGCTTTCCATCTTTGCACCATTAAACCCTATGTATTTTCTATGGGGTTTAAGTCAGGGGACCGAGCTGGCCAAGGAATAACTTTAATTTCCGGATGATTGCTAAACCATTCGCGAACAATGCTGGCACGGTGAATAGGACAATTGTCTTGCACAAAACTTATCTCGTTTAAGTCTTCTGCGGGGTAGATATTACGCACCGTAGGCAACATTATATCGTTCAACAATTCCACATAGTTGACACTGTTGGCTCGCGTCGATATAAAACTTAATTCACCGGGCCCTTGAGCACTTATCCACCCTCGCATATTCACACTAATTCTGCCTGACTACGTATTTGGTCTGACATTGCCTTCAGACCAACGCGTGTTATTTTTACGCCACAAATGCAGCCCTCCTTTTTGACACCACTTAAAATATTTTTCGTCGGTAAATATTGTCGTCTCCCAATCAAAGTCCAAATATTCCCGGGCAAAACTTAACCTCTCCTCTTTATGCCGTTGCGTTAAAAACGGTTTTTAGTTAGCGTTCAGTGATGAAGACCTTTGGCATGGAGTATGCCGCGAACGGCGCGTACTGATGTGCCGAACTCATCGGCAAAACGCCTTGTTGCGATGAAACCATTCGTCTCATATTCAGCTACCATATAACGTCGCTGAGGCTGGCTAATAAGAGGTGGTCTTCCGTTCCTCTCACGACTCTTCAGGCTACCTTCTTCCTCAAATCTCTTCACGCAACGCCTAACAGTCTCTCTCTAAAAATCTGTATTACACACTTGCATCTACCATTATATTTTGTAGGTATCATCACATAATTTTTTTTTTTAAACTTACGCATAAGCCGGTGTCATTCGATATTTGAGATATATTAAGGTCATTCGAATATAGAGCCACAATATTTGCCTTGGCTTCAATACTAATATTAGCCTGCATATTGAATTCAGAAGAATACTAAAATAGCAACAACAAGATAACACAAACGCTCGTAACTACGAGTATGTTCACCAACCAACAACAGCGAATAGTGGAATAATTTATGTGATCTACTAAAGTAGTTAAAATATGAGGGTAGATTTGAAACAAAGTGAACTTTTCACTTTGTTTCAAATCTACTCTCATATTTTAATAACGACGCTAAGATTGAATATAATTGTAAAACCAAAGAATCTTCGTTTAGTTGTGGAATATTTAACATATTTGTTAGAAACTCAGCATTCTTATTTCACATGTAAAACTTAAAAAATATTTTTCATGTTTGATGTGAGACTCGAACCCGAACATTCGCCATGCGAGGCACAGTGCTAACCACTTTGGCCACCGTAACACTTACGAAACTTATTGAAATTTGTAATAAGAATCATAAGCGGGCAACAAGTTACGAATGTGTAGTGTTGTCAAACGTTCTTATAATAGAAGAATCAAATCAAATCAAATAATTGTTTGCATAATACATGTTAAAAACTATTTTACAAAAAAATAGAACCGACTTCCAAAAAAAGTGCAAAATAACTTTAATTTCGGAAGTCGGTGTTCCTGTTTTGTGTCTTCGTTTTTTGACACCGACTTCCGAAATTAAAGTTATTTTGCACTTTTTTTGAAAGTCGGTTCTATTTTTTTGTAAAAAAGTTTTAATTTTTCACTTTTTAGTTGTGGCTCCCCATTAAACTGTGTTAACAATTCATAGACATACGATAGCAGCAATCGCGGTTGATTTGCTGTCAATTTTTGAAGAGTTCCGATGTCTGTCTCCGAAACCCATCATCAGATCTTTTTGAAATTTAAATGGGACCATTTCGGAATAAACCCCTTTCGAACAAAAAAATAATTTTGCAAATCCGTCAATAAATGACTGAGTTATGCCCGAACATACATAAAAAAAAAAAAAAAAAAATGCAAACATCCGAATTGATAACCTCCTCCTTTTTCGAAGTCGGTTAAAAAAGGTGTTACAGGTATAAATGGTACATTGTATTATAACCTAATGAGGTGTGCAAATTAAGATGTTACTAATCGCAACATTAATCAGAATACATTTCAAATTGAGTTGCATAAAATGTTAGAATAAAAACATGTCAAATTAAAAAAAAATGTCAAATTGAAAGCATGTCAAATAAAAAAAAAATGTCAAACTATTATACACAAGTCAAATCAAAATTAAATAAACATTATACTTGTGGTGCCATTTCAGATAAAATCAGTCATCTTTCATTTAAGTAATCATTAATTGAATAATAACACTTTCTAACTAGGAATTCGTGCAAACATAATTTGAATTGGTCCATCTTGTGTAGGTCTATGATACTTTTTGGTATATTTTGGGTGCCATGCCCAAAATGTTTTTCTTAAATACTCCTTTATTATGAGGTCTTCCGCATATATTATTTTTGTATCGTGTGCTTCTTGGATGAGTATAAAGATGTAGATTCGCTTTGACAAAGATCGCTACTTCATATATATAAAGACACGGGAATGTTAGTATCTGGAACTGTTGAAAATGTGGTTTACAGCTTTCTGTGCGTTGTATGCCACACATTGCTCTTATGCATTGTTTCTGGGCTTTGAACATCATTTCTCTCTCTAACGAGTTTCCCCAAAATATAAGTCCGTAGCGTAAAGTAGATGCACCATACCCGTGATACACCATTAATAATGTTGCACGATTTGACACCTCTCTTAGGTTATGGAGAGCATAAGAATACTGGCTAAGCTTTTTACATGTGTTTTCCAGCTCATATTTTTGTTTATCCAAATACCTAAGAATTTAGTGTGTTCTACTTCACTGATAGTTGTGTTACCATAACGAATTTCCGGTTTTTTATTGTTTTATTGTTGTTCAAATGAAATGTAATTTGTTTTTTCAAGATTAATTTTTAAGTTGTTTTTAGTTAGCCAAGTTATTATATCATTTAATTTATCGTTTATTTCTTTTTCAAATGTCACATCATCTTTACTTTTGAATATTATTGTGCTGTCATCAGCGAATAAAATCATTGGATTATTAATAGTTTTAGGCATGTCATTAATATATATAATAAATAATAATGGAGCAAAAACACTGCCCTGCGGCACACCAAATATGCATTTTCTATGTGTAAAGACATAAGTCTTTTCAGTTCTTGTATAGGGGCAGATTTTATTTATGTATGTAATTTGATCTCGATTAGTCAGATATGATTTGATAAGTTCAAGGGCATTGTCCCTAATTCCATATTTTTCTAGCTTGTTTATCAGTATTTTATGGTTAACATAGTCAAATGCCTTTGACATGTTCATAAATAATGCAACTACAGGAGTTCTATTGTCAACGTTAGTTAGAACGTGTTCAAGAAGTTTGTAAATAGCAGAGTCAATGTTTTTGTTTTTTCTGAAACCATATTGTTCGCTAACCAAGATTTTGTTAGTTTCTAGACATGAATATATGCTGTTTTGTATTACTTTTTCAAACATTTTAGAGAATACCGCAATGAGCGCGATTGGTCTGTAGTTGCTAGGATCTTGCTTATCGCCCTTTTTATGAAGTGTTTTAATTACAGGGATGTTCAATTTTTCTGGGAATATGCCTGTTTCAATGCTACCGTTGATGATGTGGCTGAGTATTGGTGCAATGATAGGAGATGTGGCTTTTATTACCTCGGTGGTTATGTCGTCATATCCAGCGCTTTTAGTGTTTTTCAGGGAATTAATAATTTTAAATATGTCAAAGGGTACTGTGGGTGTCATAAATATTGAATTAGTATGAGAGTTTATTGTTGATTTATTACTATTGAGATTAATGTCACTTTGAGATTCAATTTGGTCTATGAAATAATTATTTAATGATTCTGCTATTTGTTCAGGATTATTTATAATTTTGCTGTCAATTTTTAAGTTATCAATACCTTGTTTTGGGTAGTTTGATTTCTGCTTATTAATAATGCTCCATGTAGCTTTGCTTTTGTTTTCAGCATTATTTATAAAATTATTGTTTTGTGCTTTTTGTGTCTGTTTGATTATGTGTTTTAATCTTTTAGTACCTATACGTTTTAAGTTTATTTTTATTGTTTTGGTTTGGTGACTTTCTATATTCCCATAGCATGTCTCTTTTACGTTTAGAACATTTTTTCAGTCCCGTTGTGATCCACTTTGGTTTTTTAACCGACTTCGAAAAAGGAGGAGGTTATCAATTCGAATGTTTGTATTTTTTTTTTTTAATGTTATTTCGGGCATAACTTCGTCATTTATCGACGGATTTCCAAAATTCTTTCTTTGTTCGAAAGGGGTTTGTTCCAAAATGGTCCCATTTAAATTTAAAAAAGATCTGATGATGTGTTTCGGAGACAGACAACGGAACTCTTCAATTCTTGCTGCTATCGTATGTCTATGAATTGTTAACACAGTTTAATGGGGAACCACAACTAAAAAGTGAAAAATAAACAACTTTTTTACAAAAAAATAGAACCGACTTCCAAAAAAAGTGCAAAATAACTTTAATTTCGGAAGTCGGTGTCAAAAAACGAAGACACAAAACAGGAACACCGACTTCCGAAATTAAAGTTATTTTGCACTTTTTTTGGAAGTCGGTTCTATTTTTTTGTAAAAAGTTTTTTATTAATTACTGAAATTTTTATTTTGTTTATTGGAAAACACAGGTCATAGAATAATTTAAATAGGTCGTGGAACTCATTAAATGCTTTATTTGGATCTGAGCATTTATAGGCATCATGAAATGATAAATTTTGCAGGCATTCCGTAAACTTTTTAATATTTTCATCACTATAATTACGTTTGTAGATAAACCAATGAGAGAATGTGCAGGTTTTTTTTGACACGACATTTTAGCAGTTGTGCTGTATGGTCTGGATATTGCCAATTCTTTGACCTCGCAGCTACTTCCTCTAATATTATGAATGATGTTATCAATGCAGGTCCCGCTACACAGACGTGTTGGAGATCGCGTCCCCAGAATCAGATTGTAGCGTCGCAGTATATTTTGAAAAGTAATAGACTCTTTACTAGTTTTGCAAATATCTATATTTAAATCTCCACATAGTATAATCCTACTATTACATTTTAAACATATTTCGTTTAACATCATATCTAACTTATTAAAAAATATTAATATATTATCTTTACTGTGATTTCGCGGTCTATAGATACATACAATGATGATGAGATGAGAAGTAAGTTTTATCGCACAGCATTCAATTTGATTAGTTATGGCCCATTTACTTACATTAATGGTTTCAAATTGATGTGTGTTTTTTACTAGAATGCACGAGCCCCCGTTTCTATCTTGCCAAGCGTAGTATGCGGCTAATGAGTAGTTAGAAATATGTAGGTGTTCCTGGTCATTTTCTTTCATGTTGTATTCGGTTATACATAAAATATCTATTGATTTACCTACATCTGCGAGTTCATTCAGATGTGTACATAATAGATCTGATTTATTTATTAGGCCATTGATATTTTGATGCATTATAAATATATGATTATACACGAAAAAACTGTGTGTTATTGTCTTAATTTAGAATGGATTGCAAGTTTTTTGATTGTGAGTCTGTAGGTATTTCAATTTTTTCCGGCTGAGAACACTCTGCCTCATTATTAACATTGTTTGACCTGTATATTGTTTTAATAAGATCTTGTAAATCTGATACTACCATTTTCTTGCCATAGCTATTCATTCTGCCTGAGCGCTGATCATAGCATAAGAAAGAGACCATAACAGAGAGACCATACCATAAGCCACCACCATAGCATAAGAGAGAGAGGGCGCATGTCATAGTTATAAGAAAGATTTAGGTTGGAGTCCAGTAGATACACGTAGTTATATGCCTGTGTATTCATATATAGAAGATTATTAAAAGCTTCTATTCTACTATTGTGCAGAGTATTGCTATAATTTAGTTGTTTTACATAATAAGTATTATTATATTGAAATTTAAATTTATAGGTCGCAAACAAATAATAATATTAGTGTGAGTTACTGTTATTAATTTTTCTCGAATATACATGGTTAGTTCTATATAGTTTTGTGTTTGCCGGAAGTCTTCTTCGCCAATGTAAATAATACAATAGTCTTTACTTGTAAAGTGTTGAACTTTTCCATCAATTGTCTCCAATACTTACTTCAGTCCACATTTAGGTTTCCGGTAGTGGCAAATGTCGTAATTTCGTAGGCTAGTTTCTTCTGCAACGGGTAGATGTTTCACTGCTTAATAAACATATTATTGGTTTATTATAGTAGTAGTATTATTATAGTAGTAGTAGTCTGCTTGCTGTAGGTTGTGCATGGTAATGTCACTCGGGCAGTATTATTAGCAGCCTGAGCAGGACATAATTTCGGTGAATCCAAGAGTTCCCGCCTTTGCTTGCTATCCAATAATTTTTGTTTCTGCTGGTCAATAGAAATACAGCGAGGTGTTATATATTTTTTTGCTTTTCTTAGGTGTACTCAATTCACTCAATAGCTTTTTGGTTGCCTTATTAACAATTTCATGCTTATTTGTTGAGTTCCGTGTTCTCTATAGATAAATTGTTTAATTCTTCGTGTGCTGTACATAAATCTGACTGTAATTCCTCTATTTGTTGCTTCAACTTTCGTATTTCGTCGTTTTCTTCGTCAGATATATTAGGTAAGCTGTTGGTGCTGCCATCTATTGTTGAATTGCCAGATTCAGCCTCTGTTAATGTTTCTGACACTGTGCGAGTGCGGTTCCTTCGACATGTTATGTTCTCGAAGACGCTCATATTCATTAACTTTAATAATTATAATTTAATATATATTTCGGCTCGAGTGAAGCCTGACTGGATGATTGGTGAAGGATACCAACTTCTTACGGGGTCCATGTTGTGTTGGGAGTCGTCATTCGCCATTGTTTATAAATAAAACTGATTTTAAATGCAAACAATTTTATTAAGAATTAAAAACTATTATAAAGTAATAATAAAAATAACAACAATAAAACTATACTAAAGACAATTTGATTCAGGCGTGATCCGTGTCACAATTATAGTTGTGGACGGGGCGCTCGCTCGAATCGGAATGACCGCAGCGCTCGGCGCTCCGTCTTATAAATGCCGGTCCCTTCCACAACTCGCCTGATTCACCGAGTGGTACGATGATGTCACAAAGCGTTCTGTTTCGTTTTACGTTGTAATAATTTGCTCACGCCGACATATAATATAATTAACTACCTACACTAATGTAATGTTGGATACTGTGTTCACCATACGTTGATAATATGCAATTGTTCATTTACGTCAATAGAACTTTAATTATTGTAATGACTTAATTCTCCAATTTTTAAAATCAACTAACATTCCCAAAAAGAGAAATTTATGTGCTGGATTAGAACTCAAGCCCTACGACGCACGTAGATACGTCTCTTAACCTCTTAGCCACACTGACAATTACTGTTACTGTTGAAATTTTTGATCATTAGGCTCATCCGAACAAGAAAGATGTGAGTGTCACTTTCACAATTTTATGTTTTTTGTTGTTTCTTTTTCTATTTCCGAAAGTCACAAAATTCTTAACTCATTAAGTAGCAGTGTTTGTGGCCACTAACTCTTTATTATCACTCACGAAACTGTTTTTGTCACAAGATTGTGTCCGCATAAAAGATATATTTAATTAGTTAACAGTGAATACTTTGTAAAGATAACATTTTCACACATATATAATTGCACTGTTTTATTCACTTTTAAGATGGAATTAAGTACTATATAGGTAGTCAATTAATCAATTTTAAAGAATTTTAATACGGAAACACTATGTTTACATGACAGCTGATGAAAAAGAAGGTCATAAGAACAACTAATATTGCTATGCCATAGTTTTGTGAGATTGCTAGTCGACTTCTGACTGTTATAGTACAAGGGGCATAAAAAAAGGAGGAGTATAATTCATTGCGCATCAAAAAATTCGTCCACATCGCTGTCAATGGGAAAAGTGCCCAGAACGCTGGCAGCATTGCCACGTTGAATGGCAATGCTGATTCTTTGGCCTAAATAAAGGCCAGCCCTCACGTGAAGAGCCGACTAAATGTTTGCAATACCAGTCCGGGCAAGCCATTTTCCAAGCGTTCATTGCGTCGGTCAAGCACGGCGCTTCACAGTTAACCAGTGATGGAGTCAAAATTCTTTTGGTTAACTTTTCAGTGCTCTATACCGAGGACAGGAACGCCGCCCGGTAGACTTATACTAGAAATTTTGCGGATACCGAGCCCACCAAAACGAATGGATAGTGTGGTTTGCAGCTACGCTCGGTCATCCAGGGCCACATTTAAGAAAGATGAAAGAGTGCATCAAATAATTTCATCAATTTTGTCTAGGAGATGTCAATGCTTCCATAAAGGGGAAGAGCGGACAAAATATATAAAATTTGGTCCAAAACAGCAATATCTGGGTGACTGTCGAATATAAATTTATTTTTGTGAGTCTGTCCGAAATATCATTAAAATGATTGTTTTTTCCGTCAATAGGGAAACCTAGGCGAATTTTTTTTTTTTTAAAACTGGTATTCAGCTGCATCCGGTTAAACTGGAAGCCGACCCCAAGATAGTTGGGAAAAGGCTAGGCAGATGATGATGAGGGAAACCTAGGAGGTGCAGTGAACAATTTTCAAAATTTTTGATTTCTGGTGCAATTGTATTGAATTTAAGAAGGGTCGATTGTCCGTCGGTATTGTCACAAAGAAAAAATTCACACTTCGAGTGTCGGTCTAATAGTGTCGTTCAAGGCCGATGGATTGAAAATGTTTCTTCAGGAATTGAAAGTCTACTAATACGGTATCGACATCACCTCCTAATGTTCTATCATCCAAATACCATACGTTCTATTTTGAATTTAGCTATTGAATGACTGGATGAATAGCCAGAAAATGACGGACCCGAGAGGGTCACCTTGTTGGAATCGAACAGCAGATTCTAAAAGGTGTTCTATAAATAATAATTTAGAAGAGAGCCTGTAACATTGCCAAATAAAACCGAAAACTTCTGGCAGTTATTTTCAGCCAACAAAGTGTCCCTGTTGACAGAGTTGAAGATGTACTTGACGTCAACCTTGAGAATGACCTCACCCATTTCAGAATTTAGAAAGGATGATGGTGCATGTACGGCAGCCTCACAGCCCCCTCTGGAGCCAAAGCCAAGCTGCAGGGGCTGGAATTTGTTTGTAAGTCTTTCGCCGTACAGTTTACAAGAAATCTTGACTGCCATACGCCTGTAGGTGCACGCGACGGCAATGGGACGAATCTAAGACATCGACGACGGCATCGTTCACGCCGCCGGAGCGCATTAGGTTGACTAGTGCCGCAAGCTCCTTCAAAAGCGACTCACCAGCATCCCCGGCGCCTGAACATCATAGGTCCTTTAAGTATTGCAGAGTCAGGCCGTCGAGGCCGCCGGCGGAACCGCTTCGAAAGGAGCCCACGGCAGCAAGCAATTGGGGGGCTGAAATGTTAAATACACATGAATCCGGAACAAAAAAAAAATTAAAAAGGGGGGTCGGGGAAAGTGTAATCATTCGCAGGCGCTGGATGTTTACTCTCCAAGGCTGAGATTGTTTCTGGATTCCCTATCGTAACCTTAAATTATTTTGGATTCCACGTGCGAGCATAGGCCTTTTTGTGACCGGTTATTAAATGGTGGTAATTTTGGATCTGAAATTAAGGTCGGAATATTACAATTTTCTTTAATTTGATTTGTTAAAGACTTTTTAATTGCCAAATATTTTTAAATGTGCAGAATTCTGTAGGAGAAGGTGAGCAATTGCTCCCAGGCACTTTCTGAGTTCTTTTGGGTCGCAAGACGGACGCATCGCGTCAAACTCAGAGCACTGGATCGTCTCGCACCCCTAGGAACTCTCTTTACTAACTGGTGTAATAATATAGCCATTTATTCAGATCAAGCTTGAGTCTAATAAACCTACATGTAAATTTATATATCTACAAACAGTACCTATTGTATCAAAGCTTAAGAACTATTCTATTATTTGATGTTTTTTTTTATTTTCTGTAGACAGTTGCCAATCGGCAAAGGCCTCCTACAACCTGTTCCATTCTGACCTTTCTTGAGCCACCCTGTTCCACATCACTCCCGCAACTTGTTTGATGTCATCATCTTTTCTGCGGTCTGCCCTTTTTCCTTTTACCTTCTCTGGGATACCATCTTGTAACTCTTTTGCTTCATTTGTCCTCACCTCTTATCATGTGCCCTGCCCATATCCATTTGAGTCTTCTGACTTTTGTTGTTACATCTGTTTTGTTTCTGATGTCATAGTTTCTCAATCTGTCTGATTTCTTAACATTCAGCATACTCCTTTCCATTGCATGCTGGCAAGTTGCAAGTTTGTTAGTCATCTCTTGAGTTAAAGCTCATGTTTGGCAGCCATATCTAAGAACAGGTAGTATGCAGGTGCTGAATAATTTACCTTTTAGTTTTAAACAGAGTGTTTTGTCTTTCATAGCCCCTTTTAGGCTCCAGTATCTCAAATCACATCAAATCATTTATTTATTTGCAAACATGGTTATCTGGTACATAGATGTTCTCTTTTACATATTAAAGTCCTCCATATTCTACCGTCGCATGGGCATACAAATAATATTCAATTCTAAAATAAAAATAAAAAATACATTACTAGTAATTACAGATAAATGTCAAATCATAAAAATTATAAATGTCAAATTTAGCTAAATAAATTTCAAATCAAGGTTACAAAAAAAAAGGAAAATTTCAGATCGGTTACTATAATAAAAATTATCACAATGATGTCAAACAAAATAATAAGTATGCCAATAACAGCTATTAACAATAATAAAAATATCACGACCGGACCAAGGTGTGTCTGATACGCATCTACCGGATGATGACGCTATGAGTTCATTCTGGCGCAGCATCTGGTTGGTGCCTGTCAGGCACACCGAGGGTGATTGGACTCGAGAGGTCGAGCGTGCGTGCGACCTTATACCAGAAATGGGGGCAATTACGATCAGCCCACAAGATGAAGCTCGTGCTGTCCGTCCGTTGCCTAACTGGAAATCTCCAGGGCCGGACGAGCTGCACAATTTCTGGATCAAATGGTTTCAAAGGTCGCATGCTCGCTTGGCAGCTCAGTTCCAGTCTGCCTTAGAGTCAGGGCCGCTGCCCCAGTTTCTTACGACAGGAATAACCCACCTGCTCCATAAATCAGGTAGTACTGCGGAACCTAAAAAATATAGACCGATCACGTGTTTACCGACGGTCTATAAAGTTCTTACATCCATTCCAGCTAAAATTAACATCCATATGGGCCGAAACGTTGACGGCTGGCTGAAGCACCTGGAATAGAGAGAGCATCCGAACACGGTACGCGGTCAGGTTGTTACCTCCCTCTGTAGCCCCATAGTATGAGCGCATGACGTTTTCATTTATGGATTGCGTCAACTTTCGAAAATTCATCCATGAACTTATTGTTAGTCAAATATGAGGTACTTAACGTTAATGATCAGTCAAACCAATTAGAAATAATAAAAATAATCCACGAAGGTAAGACCAATCATCGCGGAATCAACGAAACCTATCTTTCGCTGTCACAACGTTACTTTTGGCCGAAAATTAAATTAGATATTACTAAATTTATAAATGAATGCAATATATATAGATGTGCGAAATATGATCGAAATCCAATACGCCCGCAGTTCAGAGTTGTATCTCCACCAACTTAACCGTTCGAATTAGCACACGCAAACGTTCTGACTATTGACCATGACAAATACTTAACTATCATAGACTCATTCTCTAAATACGCTCAGGCGTATCTTTTACCCGATTGTATTGCACCTAATACATTAACCCGTTAGCCGCGCTATTTTCCCGCCATTGACATGTTTATGACTTTGTTTACATAAAACGGTTCGCTGACGCTTCTATTGGTGCTAGGCACTTGAAGTTTTTTTTATTGGGTTGTTGAATAAACAGACCTTATCATAAAATGTAAACAATACTTGTGTTACGAGAGTTGAATTCTAATCAAATGCTGTTATCAACGATTTGGCGGGAATAGTATTTGTTCACGTATTAGGTTCATTTCTGATAAAACCACTGTATCAATTTACACGACATTTTGCATGTTATACTATGAATATACAAGTAGTTTAATAACAATGTTTTTTTTGTAGAGTCCGATATAATATTTTCCTATTATTCATTCCCAAACTTCATATCACGAAAACCAAACCAAGTAACGGCTTTTTCAAATTACGTTACTGCGTTTGCGTTGCGTTTTGTGATGCGTTTTTTTTTCTAATACTATGTAATAACTACCTAACAATAAATAAATACCTTCACACTGTGTTCAAACACACAGAAAGTCACATCATTCACCCTCACAATAACAATGTAAACAAAACCGTTTGACCTTGACAAGAAATGTCATAACGTAATCATTTTTCAAAATATTTATCTAAAACGATGTTATAATGACGTAATAACAACATAGTAATGAATATATAAACACAACATATCACATAAACAAACACGAAACTAATTAAAACACACAATATTGTTACGAGCTGGGTATGGGATAAATTATTTTACAACAATTAATTAACTAAATATCTTTATTAACTCAACAACTTATAAACACAAACACTAATTCGCTAATAATCACTATTCTCTTCGTAATCGCTTGTATTCTCATCCGTTCGCATCCGTAGTCGAAATCAGACTGACTCATTCGCCCGACGTCCGGCCTATTTATACGGTCATGGAAGTTTCCAGAACATTGACGAACTATCTTATAGTGGAATATTCTAGAAACATCTATGAACTTCTACACAGTACCACAGTGGAATGTTCTCGAACCTAGTGGAAACTCCTGGAAACTTCGACCACATTCTCGAACGTTCCAGTGTAATACGGTTGACGTAACACGGGCAGTGTTACGTCAACCGTAACGTACCGTACCTCCATAGACATGCTCGTCCCGAGCATCATTAGTCCCGTAGTATTGCGCCAATCGGTCTACATGGACTATCTTAGGCGCACCTCGTGGACCCTTCTGTATTCGGTAGGTAACATCGTTGATCCTGGTCACGATTCGGTATGGTCCATCCCATTTTGCTTGCAATTTGGGAGACTTCCCTTTGCTGCGCACTGGGTTATGCAACCACACCAGTGAACCCTCCTCAAAACCTCTATGGTTTGCCTTCCGGTCGTATCGGGTCTTCATCTTATCAGACATTTGTTGGCCGGATTGTCTGATATGCTCATATACATCATTCAACTTGTTACGCAAGTCATTCGCATAATCGGTTACACTGCGTGGGGCATCAGGGGGGGTTCCGGTGATTAAATCTGCAGGCAACCGTAATTCCCTTCCAAAGTTCGCGAAGGCTGGTGTCACAGTCGTACTTTCGTGAACTGCACTACGGTAGGATAGAAGAAATGGCTGTATGTGCTTGTCCCAATCCCTTTGCCTGCTTTCCACAACTTTTTCCAGATATCTCTCCAACGTTTGGTTGAAACGTTCTACCATTCCATCAGATTGCGGATGGTAAGAAGTGGTTCTGGTCTTGTGAGTACCCATCAGTCGACAAGTCTCCTGTAAAACTTGTGATTCAAAATTCCTCCCTTGGTCGCTGTGAATTTCCAAGGGTACTCCAAAACGACAGAAGACTTCCTGGACCAATTTATCTGCGACTGTTGTTGCTTCTTGGTTGGGAATGGCGAAGACTTCTGGCCACTTTGTGAAGTAATCCATGACAACCATGAAGTACTTGTTTCCGTTTTCACTTTCCGGAAATGGTCCTGCAACGTCTAGTGCTATCCGTTCCCAGGGGGCTCCCACCTTGTATAATTGTAAAGCACCTCTGCTGCGTGTCTGGGGTCCTTTCACAGCCGCACAACTGGTACATTTGCGGCACTAGTCCTCAACATCCTCTCGACAGTGAATCCAGTAAAACCGCTCTCGTATCTTCAGTAGAGTTCTTTTTACCCCCATATGTCCTCCTGAACATCCATCATGGTAGAGCCGTAAAACATCAGGTACTTTGGCTTTGGGGACAACAATTTGTAGATGACAGTTGTCTCCTCGAGCGTTTTCCCATTTACGGCACAAGACTTCATCCTGGATAACCAAGCTGTTCCATTGTGCCCAATAGCTCTTTGTGATGGAACTTAACGCCGCAACATCACTCCACTTGGGCTTCGGAGCACCAGCTTTAATCCACTCAAAGATCGGTTTGAGGTCCGTGTCATTTTGCTGAGCAAGCTGTAGGGTTTCCTTCCATTCATTGCTGAGATCCATTCTTAGCATCCTCACGGGAACTACTTCCTTAGTCTCTTGCTTGGTACAGTGCTTACAATCTTCTGGGCAAGGTCTTCTAGACAGTGCATCTGCGTTACCATGAGATCTCCCACTACGATGTTCAGTAACGAAGTCAAACTCTTGTAGTAGTTCGATCCATCTTGCCACTTGTCCTTCTGGATTCTTGAATTGCAATAACCACTTTAATGCAGCATGGTCAGTTCGCAATTGGAATTTCCGTCCAAGCAAATATTTACTGAAGTGCTGCAATGTCCTTACTACGGCGAGTAGCTCCCGTCTCGTAACGCAGTAATTTCTTTCCGGTTTGGATAAAGATTTGCTGTAGTAAGCTATAACAACTTCTTGGTTTCCTTTCCGTTGAGACAACACGCCTCCAATTCCAGTATTACTTGCGTCTGTGTCAACTATGAAGTCATTTTCAGTGTCAGGATATCCCAGAATAGGTGTATTGCACAGACGTTTCTTTAATGCCTGAAATGCGATGTTACAGTTCTCGTCCCAACAGAATTGCTGCTTCTTCTCAGTGAGTTTGTGTAGAGGTTTTGCAATGTCGGCAAAATTTTTGACAAACTGTCGGCAGTAGGAGCACAAACCCAGAAATGCTCTGACCTGCGTCTTGTCTTTCGGAACTGGCCAATCCTTGACGGCGACGATTTTCTCCGGATCTGTCTGAACACCCTCCTCCAAAACTATGTGTCCTAAAAAGTTTACTTGTCGTCTAAAAAATGAGCACTTTTTCGGACTTAACTTAAGATTTGCCGTCCGGATTTTTGACAACACTCGATTGAGGTTTTGAAGATGATCTTCAAATGTACGGCCCACACTAATGATGTCGTCTAAATAGACAAGACATGCGTCTCCGATCAATCCAGCAAGTACTTGCTCCATTAGCCTTTCAAATGTCGCAGGATCATTGCACAATCCGAATGGCATAACTTTAAACTGCCATAGCCCCTTTCCTGTTGAAAATGCAGTTTTCTCCTTATCCTTAGGGTCTATTTCCACTTGCCAGTAGCCACTTTTCAGGTCTAGCGTGGTAAACCACCTCATTCCAGTCAGTGTATCCAATGTGTCGTCGATCCTAGGCAGTGGGTAACTGTCCTTTTTCGTGACGTCGTTCAATCGTCGATAGTCCACACTAAAGCGTGTGTTGCCCTCCTTTTTCTTCACCAGGACCACAGGAGAAAACCATGGACTCGATGAAGGCTCTATAACACCATCCTTCACCATACCCTCAATCATCATTTCCACTTCCTTTTCACGTGCAACCGGCAATCTTCTTGGTCGTTGACGGATTGGTAACTCGATGCCAGTATTAATTTTGTGCTGAACCAGTCCTGTTCTTCCTATGTCAGCATCATTTGTAGAGAAAGAGTCGGCGTACTGAAGTAACATCTTCTTAGCCTTATCCATTTCTACTTCCGTTAAATCGCAGTTTTCCAAAAGTGTTGACACGTCAAATTTCAAACGGAACACTTTTCCTGATGGTACACCTTCCATGAAGATTTCCTCTGTACCACACTTCAATACTCCTTGATCAACGTCGATCTCACAACGATGTTTCCGCATGAAGTCTAATCCCAGGATACAATCGTCCACTATGTCGGCCACGATGACATTATGCCGATAGATTTTGTTACCTAATTTTAACTCCACCTCCTTCCTGCCTCGGACGATTATGTGCTGACCAGTAGCTGTCAGTAATTGTATACGGTCGTGGTTATTGAAGAAGTCCCCAAGGAACCGACTTGCTAGGTGAGAATTGACAACCGTGTGAGAAGCTCCAGTATCCAACGTCAGTTTGCATGGTTTTCCGTTGACTTCGCCTTTGATGATCAGGCTGTTTCCG
The DNA here is from genome assembly GCA_951329385.1 of Polia nebulosa. NCBI lineage: Eukaryota > Metazoa > Arthropoda > Insecta > Lepidoptera > Noctuidae > Polia > Polia nebulosa. The sequence continues at coordinate 1,919,147 of OX589588.1, read as the reverse complement.
TCATGGGCCTGTGAGATCGAGATCCTCGGGGCTCTTTCAATACCAGCCAGCACCCGCCCCCCAGTCCTGGCGTTTACTCGTTTCCCTGCTGTTGCTGGGCAGTCGTATCAGCTGCCCTTTCTTGCTGGGATTGATCTTCTCTCAGTGAGCTGCGCTTTGGACATCTTGACCGAAGATGACCCCTTTCTCCACAAGTGTAACATCTAGGGCTATATCCTTGGGGACGATCGCGTACAGGTGATGCCACAACCTCCCTGATACGGTGTGTTCGATGGTCTTGCCTCACTGCCTCTACTTCCAAGGCATGGGCCAAGGCGTCCTTCAGTGTCTCATGATGCCCAAGTCTTACAGCGGCTCTAACTTCCAAGTCACGTATTCCGTCGATGAACGCTTGTACCAGATTGCCATTGATGAGTGCAGGGGCGGACTGGTATGCTTTCCGAACCAACTTTTCAACTTCCAAGGCCCACTGCTGTAGGTTCTCGGCACTACGTTGAACGCGATCCCTTAACTTAGCGCGAAATACGTGCTCCAAGTGAGTGTCGCCGTATCTGGACTCTAACGCTTCCAGCAGTTGTTCGTAGGTCACATCCGTGCCAAGAGCCTCAAGTATGGTTAGGGCCTGGTCTCGGAGTCCTAAGGTGAGCGGGGTCATAGCTTGCTCTTTGGTCCACCCATTCGCCTTCATAACGGCTTCAAATTGAATTTTATAGGCCGACCATGAAGATGTTCCGTCGAATGGCGGCACCTTAAATCCACGTGCCGAAGGTGTAGCAACCACTGAAGGCACAACCCCGTCTCCAGCCCTAAGTTCACCTAAAGCCTTCTTCACCCCAGCAATCTGAACTTCAGCTTCTGAGATACGATTCTCATGCTGGTGAACCTGCTCCTTCATCACCTGGAGCTCCTTGCCAAGTGTTGAATGAAGGTCTTTTATGAGGAGCATCTGCTCTTCTTGGCGGCGAGCCTGCTCCTCTTTATCTTGTTGAAGCTTCTCTTACATCCGACGGGCCTGTTCTTCTTGGCGGCGGGCCTGCTCTTCTTGGCGGAGGGCCTGCTCCTCTTTATCTTGTTGAAGCTTCTCTTCCAACCGACGGGCCTGCTCCTCTTGACGACGGGCCTGCTCCTCTTGACGGCGGGCCTGCTCCTCTTGACGGCGGGCCTGCTCCTCTTGACGGCGGGCCTGCTCCTCTTGACGACGAGCCTGTTCCTGCAACAGCACCATTAGCGCAGACAGGTCTGTCACCGCTGGTTCTGAAGAAACTCCACATGGGCCAGCGACTGACTCCGTCGCAGGCTGAGCACCACCCGGCGTCTGTATCGGGGAATCTCCAAACCGCCTCTGATCCATGTCTTGCTGCCGTTGACTCCTTGTACGAATACCCTCTGTATCGTCCTTTGGTAAAATTGGCATAACTTATCCCTCACTTCTGACACCAATTTGTTACGAGCTGGGTATGGGATAAATTATTTTACAACAATTAATTAACTAAGTATCCTTTATTAACTCAACAACTTATAAACACAAACACTAATTCGCTAATAATCACTATTCTCTTCGTAATCGCTTGTATTCTCATCCGTTCGCATCCGTATTCGAAATCAGACTGACTCACTCGCCCGCCGTCCGGCCTATTTATACGGTCATGGAAGTTTCCAGAACATTGTCGGACTATCTTATAGTGGAATATTCTAGAAACATCTGTGAACTTCTACACAGTACCACAATGGAATGTTCTCGAACCTAGTGGAAACTCCTGGAAACTTCGACCACATTCTCGAACGTTCCAGTGTAATACGGTCGACGTAACAATATCAACAAATTGTCGTCCGCCGTTGACAAACATAAACATGCAAATAAAAACATTTTTTTAAAATTTTTCAAAACAGTATTTCTCTATGGAAATGTTTGTAAAAGTACGATACTATCACGCTCCGAGTGTGTAAAAATTTCCACAGGAATATGACGTTTCGTTATGTAATCATAGAGGTTGAAAGAACGCGTGCCACCCGCGGCCCGAAAGGGCCTTACGGGAAGTGGTCCGTATTCCGTGTTCGCGGTCCGAAAGGGCCTTACGGTAGCTGACGGGAAGCCCTTTTAACTTATAGTACTCATCACGGTTTTCCTTTAAATGTAACTACGGATCAAGGTACCGAATTTAGGAATCAAGTAGTGTTAGCATTTCTCCGTTTACACAAAATAGAACACCATACGACTAGTGCCTATGCACCAAACAAAAATGGCATCATAGAACGTTTCCACAGCACGCTTTTAGAACACTTACGATTATTTAAAATTCAGCATAAAAACGAACCCATTCGAAGTCTTATACCGTACGCGCTCATCGCCTATAATAACACTGTTCACAGTTTTACTAAATGTAGGCCATTTGATGTCATTTCTGGACATTTCGATCCTCGGAATCCTATTGATTTAAACATAACAGACCGATATCTTCAAACTTATATTCAAGAACACCGTAGTCGAATGGAAACGGTGTATAAAATTATTCATAATTCTGCTTTATCCGATCGTATAGGTATAATGAGGCGGCGTAACGCTGATAGGGAACCCGTTTTAGATTGTGAACAAAATCAAGTCATACATGTACGAAATCCAATGGCAAGTAGACAAAAATTGGCACCTCGGTTTATTCAGGATAAAGTAGTTAAGAACTTACCTATACATATATACACCGCAAAAAGTCGTGGTCCGGTCGCAAAATCACGGTTAAAAAGACCACCGAAGAAATGACGTTCTAAGTATCACTGTTACATTTAGGTCAACCAGAGTTAAGAGAGGCTTGATCAACCCAATAGGCACAATCATCAAAGTTTTTCTGGAAATTTAGACAACGATTATGCTCTGAAATTCGGAAACGTATTACATCTTAAATACGACGGGGGATGCAGTGGCCCGGGGTAGTTCACTGCGAGGATCGCCCAGAGGACACGGTGGAGCATACGGTGGAGGTTTGCCCCGCTTGGGCAGAGCACCGCCGTGTCCTCGTGGATGCGATAGGTGGCAGCGACCTCTCGCGCCGTGCCCTGGTTCAGGCCATGGTACGGAGCGAGAGGGAATGGGGAGCCGTCTCCTCCTTCTGCGAAGCAGTAATGCTCGCGAAGAGGGAGGCGGCACACGTTAGGGAGACTCAACAACGGCAGAGTCGCCCTAGCGCCCTCAGCCGCAGCCGCCGCAGGAGACGCCAGGGGCTGCGAGACGATCTCCGGCCACCGTAGACCCGGGCCTGCGGACGGCGAGTAGTGGGTAACTCGCCGTCCGATCAGCACCAGGCCCGAGAGTCGACTGCGCGTAGTGTTCCACGCGCGCCTCAAAGAGTTGTCAAACAAAGGACGGGGCCTGCCACGGCCAATGCCTGCCCGGGGGTTGAGGATAAATTCGAAAGAGTTACCTCGCCCCTGGGCATGTAGGGCAGGGAGGAACAGGGGTAGGTTTTATTCAGTAAGAGTCTGACACGCCCTTCCGCTCCACCCTAGAGCGGAAGAAGTCATAAGATGATTTCCCACCCCCAAAAAAAAAAAAAACCTATCTTAAATAAAAGTGATTAAACTTTGTCACAATCATTTAATAATAACTTTATATAAAGAAATGACGATTCAACAAAACCAGATAATCCGCAATATTTCGATTAATTAAGGAAAATTGGAAAAAGCTCTTTCTTATGTCATGATTATGACTAATAATGATAATGAGCAAATAATTTAATACGCTCATCTTGGTTAACATTTCGCGATTTTGGCCGAAAATGTACAAGAACTACTGAGTGAAATTAATAGAATAGAAAATACATTAGCTTTGATATTGAGTGCCGACGAAATAATTGATAAAATACCTATTAGAAATTTTTACGGGATTCTTAATTTAGCTTCATTTTGTAACTCGTTTACAGTTGTAGTAGTCATAAAGTTTCCTATTACATTCACTACTGAGTATCAGTTATATGAGTTGTGCCCCGTTCCAAATAAGAATAGTGTAATTATAGTACCACTTGCACCCTATATAGCATCCAATTCTCAGGAATTTGTGTATATAGAGGCTGAATGCCCGAAGGTCAACTCCTGGCACCATGCGAGCAGAGGATCGTCCACCAAATTATATCAAAAATGGACTGTATTCAAAAATTCATACAATCTCAGGAGATAGATGTAACGTGCAGAACCACGCCTATCCCTCTGACTAAGGAAGCTCTTATTGAGCTAGACATGCTTTCCCCAACAGTACAAAAGTCAAATTATCCTATGGCAAAGAACGATATCAGATGTTACAAGGCACACTCATACTCACCACTCATACTCATGGTACTCATGTGTCTACCGCACTATGAAATATTAGCGAAAACACGCAGTTTTCATTTGCAGACTACAGATCTAAGCAGTTTTCACGAATTCAAAACCAAATTACCATCCAAGACGAAATACAGGTTGAATCATTAGACACGACTGGAATGTACCATACCACAGTACCATTTTATACACTGATACTATTCGGTGCAGGCGCACTGAGCATCTTATATATCATTCATCGCCGCCGCCGTCGAGCTGCGAAAATAAACAACATCTCAAACAGCTAATACCGAGTTGACAGAAGATGGAAAAAGAGCCGCAACTTTTGGCGTCAAGGTCACCAAATAGTTGCTCATTTGGCAGGGTAGGTGTTACGAGGCCAACCTGCAAGCTTAGCACATCGTACCGACAAAGGGACCGATCACATTACGACACCGCGGTTCCCACATCGCCGACCATTGTCTTCGCTTTTCTCTACCTAACTTCGGTGCGAACGGACACTGATATATTAAACTTAAATAATAAGAAATCTATTTTATAATTTTATATGTGAAATTTGTGAACTTTCAAATATATTTCGTAACCAAAAAGGACTTACTCATTGAAGAGTTTCCCGACACACGCCCCCACACATATCTAACTTCATAAGAAAATAATCAAATTATAATATAGTCTTGTTCTTTTTCAGACCCATAATATTAAAAAAACTTTTTACAAAAAAAATACAACCGACTTCCATAAATAATACTAAAAAATGCAAAATAACTTTAATTTCGGAAGTCGGTGTTTCTAGTTTGGTTTCTTCGTTATTTGACACCGACTGCCGAAATTAAAGTTATTTTGCATTTTTTAGTATTATTTATGGAAGTCGCTTGTATTTTTTTTTGTAAAAAGTTTTTTATTTTTTACTTTTTAGTTGTTTTACCCCATTCTAAAACTAAATTAATAGTAAAGTTATGTCCGAATTGATAGCCCCAAAAATAGGGAATTTGAACGTAGTTGGTGAAATTAGGGTGTATCAGGGTGAACTGTACAAATCTGTATACCCCTTCAGAGCGCATCAGCCTGGTGTAATGTTGTGAAGTGGTGAAAACAATATACAGACATGCGATTGCAGCAATTCTGGAAGGTTTGCTATCATTTATTGAAGAATTCCATTGTGTATCTCCGAAGTTCTTCATCAGATCCTCACCAAATCATTAAATGGGACCAAATGTGAAGCAACAGCTTTCAAATAAAAAAAAAATCTTCAAAATCGGTTCACGTAGTAAGAAGTTATGAGGTAACACACATAAAAAAAAAATACAGTCGAATTGAGAACCTAATCCTTTTTTTGAAGTCGGTTAAAAATCACCGCACACGACGATTTTTTTATTTAAAGATATACAAACTTTAGTCAAAATATTATCTAATTTTCCATAAAATACTTCATAATTAGGTTTAGGAATTCTGTATACACAAATAATAATAATTTTATAATTTATTTTTTTTTATCTCTACAGCGCAGCATTCAAAAATCCCTGCAGCTGATTGTTTTGCTATGTCCGACATATCTTTAAATTGCAATCCTGCTCTAACAAAAATACACACCCCTCCTCTCTTTGTATTTCTAGAAAAGAAAGCGGCTGGACAAAAATTTGGAATGTGCAATAAATCCTCATAACCCGTTTGTATCAAATGTTCTGTAACACAAATAACATCTATAATGGTTCCTTTGTCATATAATTCCACTAGCTTTACAGTCAGAGTATCTGATTTATTTATTAGTCCCGCTATGTTCTGATGTAGAATATCAATGTATTTAAAGAAAAAACTGAGAATTGACTTGTGATTCTGTACAAAAACTATTTTGATTTTGAGGGAGGCAGTTAACTTCTGAGTGCGTAGTAGTCAGATTGCTTAGGCTAAATATAAATTCTCGTAAATCTGCTACAGGAATCTCTACACCACGATTATTTAAGGTCCCATATTTTTTTATTATAGGTTTCATAATCATATGAAAGATTAAGTTCTGAAGAGAAATTAAGTCTAGCAAATACGCATAGTTACATGTATCTATATCTAAGTAAAGAAGGTTATTAAAAGTTTCTATGCGGCTGTTTATCTATAGGTTGGTAAACAAATAATAAAGTTTGTGTGATTCAATAGTAACAATTTTTCTCTAACAAACATAACCAGACACACACACATAGTCATACTATTACTAGCATTATATGGATTTCCTTATCTAAAATAAAAAAATTAAATTGAATTGAATTGAATAACAAGCTGTAAACAGTTATGTGTTTTCCGGAAGTCTACCTCGCCAATATAAATAACACAATAGTACGAGTGTGTAAAGTTTTGTACTTTACTTTCAATTTGTTCCATAATGCACATGTAGGTTTGAGAAAGTGACGAATTTCAAAGTCGCATATTTTTTTCCTTTCGGTAAGTGTGTATAATCTATTGCAAGTTTCGTTGCTGATATGGCATATTTTGTGCTCTGTTGAAAATTGTTCTACAACAGTTTCGGCTCGTATGTTTTCAGTTGTTTTAGATGAGCTTACGTTGCTGCTACCTTGTTTGATTATATTTGTGTTCGTATGGGACGAGTGGTCTCTTTCTATGGTCTGTGTTTGTTTTGTCTTTGTATTTTTTTTGTGTCATCATTATGGTTGTCTGCTTTATTTTTTCCTGGTCTGTCGTCGGCTAATTCGTCATTTTCCATAATGGTGATTGATTGCCTATTATTTCTCACAGGCGTTGATTTGCTGTTCTGGTTTATTTTCCGTTTGCGCCCAGAGCGTGGAGTCAAATTATTTATGTCATAAATATTTATTTCCTTGTAGGCATTCATTATTTTGATGTATTTTTGTACATCCGTTTTAAGCCTAAAATTTTCGGAATTTAAATTTTCTATTTCTTGATGAGCACTTTGTAGATCATTGGACAGCTGTTTGTTTTTTTTTCCTGAAGTTCTAAAACTGTTTGGCTGGTATTTAGCGACGTATTAGGTAGACTCAACACTGTCGTATCAAAAAGAGCAGAATTATCTGCAGTCAAATCACATAATGAGCTCGTTCTGAATAATTTACGGTTACGGTAGGTTACGTGATCAATGTTCATTTTCATCATTCTCCTGCCCTTTTCATTTGACCCCAAATAAATTGCATCCCAATTTATTTGGGGTCGGCGCAACATGTCTTTTTCTTCCATACTCCTCTATTAGTCGTCATCTCTGTAGTCACCCCCTTTTTACCCATATCCTCTTTCACACAGTCCAACCATCGTTTTTTGGCCTTCACCTACTCTTATAGCCATCCACATCCATACACAAGACTTTGCTCCCGACATTTTCTTCATTCCTCCGCATCACATGCCCATACCACGACAACCGATTTCCACACAACTTTTCAGTCAGCGGTCCCACTTGCAGACTTCCTCTTATATACTCATTCCTAATTCTATTCATGCGCGTAACACCACACATCGCTCTTAGCATTCTCATCTCAGCTACATGCAATTGCTTTTCATTCATCCCTTTTGTGGCCCAACATTCTGAACCATACAAGACAGCAGGTCTGACCATTGTTTTATATATTTTCCCCATAAGTTTAAGGGGAATGCGAGAGTCACAGATAGTCCCGGTGACCTGCCGCCATTTCATCCATCCAGTGTTAATTCTGTGCTTAACAGTCCGATCTATTTCGCCATCGCTTTGCACGAGTGAACCGAGATACCGAAAATCGGAGCAGGCTGGGAGAAGCGCGCCATCTAGCACTATAGCTTCAGAACTGGAGAGACTGCCGAAATCTCAGAACATATATTCAGTTTTGGTTCTGCTGATTTTCAAGCCAACTTTCTCCAGCTTCTGTTGCCATTTCTCCAATCTGCTCTGGATCTCAGGTCCATCTTCACCGATCAGAACAATGTCGTCGGCAAACAGCATGCACCAGGGTGCCTCCTCCTGTATTTCCGACGTAAGAGCGTCCATAATCAACAGGAAGAGGTAAGGGCTTAAAGCCGACCCTTGATGTAAGCCTACAGCCACACTGAACTCATCGGTGTTGCCAGCAGCCGACCGGACGTAGGTACTAGATTGTCTGTACATAGCACGAATCAACTCAACATACTTCCCAGGCTAACCTTTCTCTTTCAAGGCCCACCACAACACATCCCGAGGTACCCTATCATACGCTTTCTCAAGATCGATGGATACCATGTGCAAGTTCTTGTACACACGTCTGTACTTCTCGCACAATTGACGGAAAGCGAAGGTGGCGTCCATTGTCCCTCGACCTGGCATAAACCCAAACTGGTTCGGGGTAATCTCACTCTCCTCTCGCAATCTTTTCTCTATCACTTTCTCCCATATTTTCATAGTATATGACATGAGTTTTATCCCTCGATAGTTGTTGCAGTTCTGTACATCCCCTTTATTCTTGAAAATGGGCACTAGCGAACTATTGCACCATTCTTGTGGGATCACTTCTTCATACAACCACTTATTGAAGAATAAAGTCAGCCACATACATCCACCCTCTTTTAAACACTTGCATACTTCTACTGGTATGTCATCAGGGTCCATGGCCTTTCCATTTTTCATACATTGAACTGCCTTTCTTACTTCATCCATGCTAATTTCTCTCACCAAACCCATATTTACTTGTACCTCTTTGAGCACACCATTCCATTCATTCTCTTCATTCATCAACTTTTCAAAGTAAAGCTTCCATCGCTCTTTTATTTCATCATCTTTCGACAAGACTTTACCGATTTCATCTTTCATACATTTTATATGCATTATATCCCTCGTTCTCCTTTCTCTTACTTTTGTAATCCGGTAGAGCTCTTTCTGGCCTCTAGTGCTGTCCAGTAAATCATATAACTTTTCCTGCGCCTTAGCCCTGGAAATTGCAACCGCCTTTTTTGCCTTTCTCTTCCATTCTTTATAAATTTTCTTCTTATCTTCTTTAGAATAGAATAGAATAGAATAAACATTTATTCGACACATACACAACACAACAGCAACAAACAAAAGGTAAAGAAAATAACAGTAGGTACACAAAGATACAATAAAATTGTGCTGAGCGTGCCCATACCGAAAGGTTTACCATCTCAGCATTTGCTGGGCGTTGGACACCCAGCGCTGGTTTTCAGTTGGCACCCCGCAGTGACGCACGGACGAGGGTAAATAAAATAATAATTGAATTAAATATCAATGTTTATGTATTAAGTAATATTGTAATTAAAATACGTAAATAAATAGTGTAAAATAATCAGAAAATGTTAAATAATACATTATTATTATAATATAATATATAATCTTTCAAATTATCATTTCCGGTTTCTATATTCTGCCATACTTTAAACGAAATTTTCTTTTCTTTCAGCATCTTTTGCACATCTTCATTCCACCACCATGTATTCTTTTTAACCGACGAAAAAAAAGGAGGAGGTTCTCAATTCGACCGTATATATATTGTTAGGAAGAAACTTGTGACGATTTCGTCTCTAGTATAAAAGGAGCGCGCGCGCCATGTTTCGGTCACACATCATGATTCAGCTGTCCCTCGAGGCCCTCCCCCCGCGACGCCCTGAGCCGAGGTCCGTACCCCAAAGGGGGTGCCCTCAGCGTAGTCGCGAGTAGCTTAAGTATAAGTCCTGGCTGGAGGCTTTAATAATAATTAAAACCACCACGGGCACGTCCGCTTAAGCAGTCGACAACCGCTAGGGTTGAACTGCGAGAAGCCAAACAAAAAAAAAAAAAAAATGTTTCGGTCACTTTTCGGGTGGCACTCGTGGCGGCAACATCGCTCAAAGGGCTGTAAGTTTTATTATTTTCTATTGTTGTCATATTCGATTGTGAAAACCAGGTAGTTAGCCATTAATTCTATTAGTTATAGCAGTGGTGATTTATGTCTATTTAGCGGTTATAATTTGATTCCTTGTTTGTGAATAACGGTTGTAATAATTTGAAAACGTGTATCAAAATAAATAAACGTATTTAAGGTTTTGTGTACCGTGTTGTTTTTTTTTAAATATTTCCGCTTCTGATTGCTAAAATCAGAAGTGGGATAAAGAACTTAAAAGCCCACTAAAGCGAAAGCACACAAGGAACAAAATTATAACTGTTTTTCTACCCTCAAAGTTTACTTTTTTATTTTAGTGTCGTCATTTTATTCCGTGTTTTCGTTTAAATTTGTGATACGATATGCCTAAAAGGCATGACCGCCACCGTTCTCATAACCGTTCGCGAGACGGTCCGCGAGGTAGATCCACTAGTAGTGAAACCGTGCGTAGCTCACGTCATAGATCACGGCAGAGCCGTCGGCGTCGTCGTGAACGCGATAATTCAAAGGATAGTTCTTATTATCGTCGCCGTGATGCTCGTGACTACCAACGTTCTAGGTCCAGATCAATGTTGACACACTCGCGCAGAACCCCCTCGCGAACTAGGTACCCACCTATTGCGTCAAATGATGACAGCTCGTTACAAAACACCTTGGGCAACATCATGACGAGGCTTAGTGCTATCGAACGCGCCAGTACAAATGTGATTGCCGCGTCTAATGTTTTGGAAGCTCCACAAAGCAATAATCATACTGTAGCTAGTCTTGAAAATCCGGTTCGTGAAATCATTTCACGTCCTCGTAGCCCCGCGACTAACTTGAGCGATGTTCCGCAACGAGTTCGTGCAGACAATTCCGAGGGCATTTCAATAACCACTTCTACGAACGAACCAACCGCTCGCGGTTCAGAGAACTCATCGACTGTAACCATGCTTGCAGAAGCTATTAAATCTTTGCAGCCTATGAGGTCACATAGTTACTATGTTTCTAATTTCGATCCAAACATAAATGACATCGATGTGTGGTGTGATGAAGTAGACCGTGCAGTAACCGCGAATGGTTGGGGCGACTACGAGTGTTTATCGCGAGTAGCTTCCTGCCTCAAAGGCGATGCTAAAGTTTGGCTAAATGAATGGGTCACCAATGACCGCTGTTGGTCAAACTTTAAGCTTGAATTTAAAACCCTTTGCCCTCGGAAGTTAGATTATGCAAATATTCTATTTGAAACGATGAACACGACATCCGATAAATTCACTACATACGCAGAGTACGCCCGGCGTACATTGTTACGTTTACGAATCGTTAAGGGTCTTACCGATGAATTGCGAACTCTCATTGTTATACGCGGTATCGATAGCCCACAAATAAGGGCAGCCGCGGCAAATGCAAACTTGACAACCGAAGACTTAGTCTCGTTTCTTTCAATTTATGTAAAACCGAATCGCGCCAAGCCAGAATCTCGTGGCGGATTGACTAAGAAACACACGCCTCCGAACTCAACCTCGGACCGCGGAATCAAGTGCTACATATGCAGTCAGCGCGAACATTTAGGTCGTAACTGCCCTAAAAAGCCCCGTACAGAACCATCTAGTACTTCTGTTGCCAAGTCTGGTACACCAGATAAAAACACTGCTAAGGCCGGAACACAGTGTTCATTTTGCAAGAAAACAGGACACACTGAGGAAACGTGCTTTGCAAAGAATCGATCGGAGTCTAGAAATCAGCGAAGCGTTAATTTATGCGCAGATCACGCAAGCAATAAAAGAGACATCATTACAGCCGTAGTTCAAGGTATTCCTATGGACGTACTCATAGATAGCGGAGCTCTAAACGTGATTTCTTCAGATGTTGTAAAGCACCTTTCTTGCCAAGTGAAATCGACACACTGTGTCTTAAAGGGTATAAGTGAACGGGAAATTATAGTTTCGTCTTTTGTGACGGTAACCATAGAGCTTAGCGACATTTCCATAGAGACAGATTTAGTTATAGTACCAAGTTCATGCATGAATACTTCAATCGTAATTGGAACTGACGTCCTTAACCGTGATGGCGTCATGTACGTTCGTACAAAAGATAGACAGTACATCATGCGTACTGATGATACTCACATCCAAGTTAATGTAGTTCAAAACTTTGATCAAACTTTAGTTAACACCCCGTTACAAGGTGCTTCGCGCGATTCTTTGATGTCCGTGGTTCATAGTTTCTCGGACTTTCTCATCTCTGGTACCGCAACCAGTACTGTCACCACTGGTGAAATGGAAATTAACCTCACTAGCACTTCCCCTATTGTATATCGACCATACAAACTCTCTTATAACGAAAAACTTAAAGTTCGCGAAATAATTAACGATTTGCTAGACAAAGGTATAATCAGAGAATCACGATCGGAGTACGCCAGTCCCATAATTCTTGTAAAGATGAAAGACGGGACTGACCGAATGTGTGTTGACTATAGAGCACTTAACCGTGTTACTGAGAAGGAGAGATATCCTTTGCCTTTAATAGACGACCACATCGATCGGTTAGGACGTTACACCTTCTTCACTAGCTTAGATATGGCAACAGGATTCCACCAAATTCGAATTAAAGAAGGCTCTATACACGTGACAGGGTTCGTCACACCAGAAGGGCACTATGAATACCTGAAAATGCCATATGGTTTGACGAACTCTCCGATCGTTTACCAGCGGATTATCAATAAAACCCTTCGTCAATTTATTGACGCTGGAGACGCTTTAGTCTATATTGACGATGTGATAATACAGTAGAAGATGGTATCTCTCTACTCAGAAGTGTTTTACAAACACTGACTAAAGCAGGCTTCTCAATAAATTTGAAGAAATGTTCTTTCTTAACAACGGAAGTCGAGTACTTGGGTAGAGTAGTAAGCTTGGGTCAGGTGCGGCCGAGCCCGCGTAAAATAGAGGCTTTAAAACACTCACCGGTACCCGGGCACGTCAGACAAGTTCGTCAATTACTAGGACTTGCTGGATATTTTCGCAAGTATATTAAAGGGTATGCAACAAAGACCGCGTGCATCGCACATTTAACCAGAAAGGGGGTTGAGTTTCGTTGGGGTGAAGAGCAGGAACAGGTCGGTCAAGACTTGATACGCTGCTTAACTAGCGAGCCTGTCCTTACAATATTTAAGCCTGAACTCCCCACCGAAGTGCACACAGACGCAAGTTCCGCTGGCTATGGATCCGTACTCTTGCAGACGCACGCTGATGGTGGTAGGCATGTGGTGGCATACTTTAGCAAAGTCACGCAAGAAGCAGAGAGCAAATATCATAGTTATGAGTTGGAGACATTAGCGGTCGTGAAGGCTTTGCAGCATTTCCGCCATTATTTGGTGGGCCTGCAGTTCAGGGTCGTCACAGACTGCAATGCTCTCAAATCCACTGAACGCAAGAAAGATCTGCTCCCTCGCGTCGCCCGTTGGTGGATTTATCTACAAGATTTCCACTTTTCCATTGAATATCGAAAAGGAGCTATGCTACCACATGCCGATTATCTCAGTCGAAACCCTGTTATCTCGGTTAATCAAATATCGAAACCTCGTAACTGGGCACAAATAGCACAAGCTGCGGATCATGAAACAAGAGATTTAATACAAAAACTCTCTGAAGGGCAGCTCGATCCTAATCGCTACTGCATGAGAAACGATCTGTTGTATTACAAATACACAGCAGTCGGCGAAGAACCGCGTTTTCTCTGCTTCATACCCAAGGGCCATCGACTGAGCTTACTACGGATCTTTCATGACGAGCATGAGCATATTGGTGCAAATAAAACCTTGCACCTTATTCTAAAATATTTTTGGTTTCCCGGCCTTCGTCAATTTGTTGCTAAATACATTTCGCATTGTTTAGTCTGCATTTCTAAAAAGCGAGTTCCCCGAGCCCCACTACAGAATATTTCATCATGGCCAAAACCTAATACACCATTCGATACCATACACGTCGATGCCCTGAGACCATTACCCGAATCGGAGGGCTACAAATTTGTCCTAGTATTGGTCGACGCCTTTACAAAATTTTGCCTCCTTTATCCAATTTACCGCCAGGATACCGGCGAATTAAAACGAGTAATATCCCAGGCCGTTTCTCTATTTGGCGTTTCTAAAATGCTAGTCACTGACAGGGGTAGAATGTTCGAATCAACGGACTTTGTTCAGTGGATCTCTGAACTTGGTTCTGACCTACATTATATCACCCCTGAAATGCATAGCTCAAACGGTCAAGTAGAGCGCTATATAAGAACCGTACTCAACATGCTTCGCATTGAAGTTGGACACAAGAAAGCATTGTGGTCAACTACGCTTTGGAAGCTACAATTAGTGCTGAATATCAGCAAACAAAAGACTACTCAAACGTCACCGATCAATTTAATGATCGACACTGACGCCTCCACCCCAGTCATACGCTCGCTGGTGCGGGATCTAGCCTCAGATACTCCAGACACTAACAGAGAAGCTTTGCGGGAGGTACGTCGAAGCCGTGCCAGTGAACTACTGCAGAAAAATCAAGATGAGCAGGATGCCTCAGTTAACCGGTCCAGACACCCGCCACGTGAATACAAGGTCGACGATCTCGCTTTTGTGATAAAGTACCCACAATCAACGGGGAAACTAGACCCTGGAATGCGAGGGCCTTACAAAGTAACTAAAGTTCTGCCTAAGGGTCGGTATGAACTTAAACTGCTCAGTGGGGGTCGCGGGAAAACTACCCAAGCGGCCTCCCAATACATGGTACCATGGAAAGGAGAATGGTGCCCTGAGACGTGTGCTGTCTTTTTTGAGAGTGAGTATACTTGCAACCACTGTTATCATGCCTGTTTTCCATAATAGATCAGTGCTGGGATGTGTTCCCCTGAACGGCGTGTGAATAACATGTGAATGTGACATGTTCCTCCTCAAAGGCGTGTGTCGCCCAACAAGTGGGTGTGTTCCCTCCTCAAAGGCGTGTGTCGCCCAACATGTGGGTGTGTTCCCTCCTCAAAGGCGTGTGTCGCCCAACATGTGGGTGTGTCCCTCCTCAAAGGCGTGTGTCGCCCAACGTTGGCGTTTGTCGCCTAGACAGCGTTAGTCGCTGTGGTAACGGATTCGGCAATAGTATAGGCTGGCTGGGACGCTAACCATCCTATACTCTTGTCACACTGAATTATTATCTTGAGTTTCATAGTACCAGTTTTTCATATGATAATCGTTGTGTAAACTTTCAGATGATGAAACTGATAATGCCGACAGCGGTTTAGATCAATCCGAAAATAACGAACCTGTGGCGGTAGGACTTTCCATGCCTGATCTTGACGCAGAAGTAGGAGCTGTGACGCAGCAAAATGATCCTGTTGATGACGAATCGCAGAACATTCAAGTCGAGGACGTCTTGGTGTCAGGAGAAGCCGTGTTAGGAAGAAACTTGTGACGATTTCGTCTCTAGTATAAAAGGAGCGCGCGCGCCATGTTTCGGTCACTTTTCGGGTGGCACTCGTGGCGGCAACATCGCTCATAGGGCTGTAAGTTTTATTATTTTCTATTGTTGTCATATTCGATTGTGAAAACCAGGTAGTTAGACATTAATTCTTATTCTTCATTAGTTATAGCAGTTGTGATTTATGTCTATTTTGCGGTTATAATTTGATTCCTTGTTTGTGAATAACGGTTGTAATAATTTGAAAACGTGTATCAAAATAAATAAACGTATTTAAGGTTTTGTGTACCGTGTTGTTTTTTTTTTAATATTTCCGCTTCTGATTGCCAAAAATATTTTTTTTTTTTTTTTTGTGTATGTTCAGCTCTCACTCCGTCATTTATGAACCTATCTTGATAATTCTTTTTTAGTTAGATAGGATGGGCCTCAAGGGTGGTCCCATGTCAAGGAAATCAGGATCTGATGATGGAATCCTGATAAAATTGAGAGAAAACCTCGAAAATTGTGGGCACGTTTAGCGTTTCTGTACGTATGTTCAGCTCTCACTCCGTCATTTATGAACCGATCTTGATAATTCTTAGGGTAATTTTATATAAACTAATTTTGAGTCGGCGCCAAATAATAAAATATTAATTAACTACATCTAGCCTTCTTCATTTCTACGTACAGACTGTTGTCAACATTACCTGACCCACCCTAAAATCAAACGACTTTGGACCCTCTGCCTGTAACATTAAGGTTTATTTAATTTATATGAGCTTATCACACAAGTGCACGAGGACTCGATGAACAAAAATACAATAATAACACAGACACTCAAATTTGATCTTTAACACGTAACGTTAAGGTAAACCCACCCAACATAGTCGGAGCCACCGGCATTATATTATATGTTTTTGTTAAGCTATTTTAATCATTATCTCGTTAACATTAAAGTTGAAAAGCTTTTAAGTCACACTACGTAATTACAACCCAATCTTTAATTTCGCGTATTCCCGATAAGTTCTTGTGGCTTAGCGGTTTGATGCTGGATTGACGACGAACAGCATGTGGGTTCGGAAACACAGTCATCAGTTTCTTTTTTAATTTGTTTTCATTTCTACAATATTGCTTGCAATATTAAAGTAAAGAACGACCAATATGATTTTCGCCTAATAACTTATCTTGTAAACGGGTGGGTTATTTAAAAAAACTTTAAGTTCACAGTTCTTTATAATGAATACGAATATTTATTTTTCAACTACCCACTTATTAAAAGTCATGTGAAAATATTACCATTTTAAAAAGTTTATGTATAGTATGTAGTTCTTTACAATAATACAAGAAATATTTTTCGAATATAAATTCTATATTGAAAGCAAAACAATGTCTATGTCGCAGGATTTGATCTCGATCCTTGTTTTTCTCAGTCTTACACACAGACCACGAGACCAGAATTACTTGAATTCAATTATTAAAATAAGCTATTACACATATCATATTATAACAAATACTTATAAAATACAACCTAATGCTAACGTTTTAAAGATCAAATTTGCGTGTCTATATTATTATTGTATTTGTTCATCAAATCCTCGAGCAGTTGTCTGATAAGCTCATATAAATTAAATAAACCTTAATGTTACATGCAGAGGGTCCAAAGTCGTTTGATTTTAGGGTGGGTCAGGTAATGTTGACAACAGTCTGTACATATAAAATTTTGATAATTAATAATAAGACTGTTGTTTGGCGCCGACTCAAAATTAGTTTATATAAAATTTTATATTTTATGTAGGTAAATAAGCTCAATACTCAAGACTTAAAAGGTTTATTTATTTTTTGCTTTTTAGTTCTTTTTCGGCGGTTAAATTTTTTGTTAAAAAGTTTTTTTCTATCATGCCTTTCCCTTGCGATACTCCAAACACATTTTTTGCTACTCGCCTTATACAATCCGCCATCTCTTTCCAACATTCATTCACAGATTTTCCTTCCATATCCTTCATTTCTATCATTTTATCTACCACTTGACTCTTAAACATACTTGCACACTCCTCATTTTCTAACATACGCCATCTGATTTTGGGTGGGGGCCGTTCTTTGTTCCTACTGGACGAGACACTGACTGTTACGTCCATCCATGAGAGACTAAGCCTTCGCCTGGCAACACTTTACAGTTTTTGACTGTTTTGAGACTTTTTCTTCTCACCAAGAAAAAGTCAATTTGGGTCGCGTGCTGGCCGCTTTTGTAAGTGATCAGGTGTTCGTCTTTCTTTTTAACCGACTTTCGAAAAAGGAGGAGGTTCTTTGTTCGACTGTATGTTTTTTTTTTTGCGCATTTCTCCGTCAGTTGTGGACCGATTTTCAAAATTCTTTTTTTATCCGAAAGAATATACTCCGGAGGTGGTCCCATATAAATTTTATCGAAATTGCTTTAGCGCTTTTTGAGAAACTGAACAAAAACGAAAAATAAACAACTTTTTTACAAAAAAAAACAACCGACTTTCAAAAAAAAAATACTCTGATAATTAAAAATAACTTTAATTTCGGAAGTCGGTGTTTGTATTTTATATCTTCGATATTTGACACCGACTTCCGAAATTAAAGTTATTTTTAAATTTTTAGTGTATTTTTTTTTGAACCACGTGTTAGTTATTGCCAGGTCAAAAGCGCCGAAGCAGCTTGCAGCGATGTCTCGCCATCAGAATTACGGACTCTGTATCCCCAACCACCATGCACTCTCTCATAACCATACTTCAGACTTCCTACATGCCCATTAAAATCACCCTCCACAAACACCTCTTCTCTCTCCTGTACATTCATCATCACACAATCGAAGTCCTTCCAAAACTTCTCTTTTACACTATCCTCACATCCTGATTGGGGTGCATACGCACTAATAACATTTACTATCATACTCTCCACAACCACTTTAATAGCTATCACTCTATCACTTACTCTTTTAACATCCAGCACACATTCTTTTAACCCACTACCCAAAACTATGCCTACACCATTCCGTTTGCCATCACTTCCACAGTAATAAAACTTATATCCTTCCCCTAATTATCTTGCTTTTGCACCCTTCCATTTCGTTTCTTGCAAACACGCTATATTTATCCGTCGCCTTTTTAAAACATCTGCTAACTCTCTTCCTTTTCCAGTCATAGTACTTTGGAGGTACGTGGAACAGGGTGTAAAGACCCACAAACCTCCATTGAAAAGGGAGGATCCTCCGACCATACGGGTGTTTGTGTCTGGTCCGGGCAACTGCCCGATGGTTGATTTCGGACTGTTGTATTTATGTTCAAATCGCGCGGAGAACTCTGCTTGCGCGATGTAGGAATTTGTTATTTTTTTTAGTTCGTGTGCGGCGTCATAGATGTCGCTACATCACTCCCCTCCGGAGATCGGAGGTCGGAGATCGGAGATCGATGGTTCTTAATGAGTCGTCCATCATCTTGTGATGCTTGCCGGGCCAGTGGAAGTTTGGTTCCAGTGAGTCGGAACCGGAAGAGCCGTATAGTTCACGGTGAGTCGGAACTGTCTGCGGTGATGCCCCAGCGAGTCGGGGTGGTGCTGTCCCAGTGAGTCGGGATGATGCCCCAGTGAGTCGGGGTGATGATGTCCCAGTGAGTCGGGATGATGCCCCAGTGAGTCGGGGTGATGATGTCCCAGTGAGTCGGGATGATGCCCCAGTGAGTCGGAGTGATGATGTCCCAGTGAGTCGGGATGATGCTGCAGGCTCCAGTGAGTCGGAGTATTGCTGCGGGCTCCAGTGGGTCGGAGCGGTGCTGTGCTACGTAGTGGCTTGACTGCTGGCGTCGACCAGGAGAGGTTCTTCGACCGGCCGAAGGTGCTGTTCGCTGCGCCAAGATCGCTGATGAGGTTGATGGTGATGAAAGAGGCTGAGGATGCTGACCAGGAATGCGCATCCGCTGCATGCTGGTGGTCAGGATACCCGTAGAAGCCGTTGGTACTGGCTGGCTGTATGACTCGTTGCTCAAGAGCTTGAAGGAAGCGATGATGATGACGTCACGCTGAAGTAGCTGCACGAAGGCTGCGCTGACGTTCATGCTCGAGGGTCACCAGTTTGGAGGTACGTGGAACAGGGTGTAAAGACCCACAAACCTCCATTAAAAAGGGAGGATCCTCCGACCATACGGGTGTTTGTGTCTGGTCCGGGCAACTGTCCGATGGTTGATTTATGTTCAAATCGCGCGGAGAACTCTGCTTGCGCGATGTAGGAATTTGTTTTTTTTTTTAGTTCGTGTGCGGCGTCATAGATGTCGCTACAGTACCTACATTCCAGCTCGCACACCTCAATCTTAGTTCTCTCACTCTCCGAGCTTGCGTCTTACGTCGCACCCGCCCGTCCTGGTGCGACAAACCTTGTCCATTTCCCACAGGAGCCGGGTGCTGCGCCTGCGCGTCGCCTGTGGGGTACGGCCTAGCCCTATCGCACATCACATTTTTCCATACCATCTTGCAAAAGGTTTTGGCAGAAGTTTTATAGACGGCCGCCTGCCTGACGCCAACCCTCCTTGGGAATGCTGTTGTTGGTGGTTTACCCGCCACCGCGCGGGTGGCCCAAGGTGCTTTAGTACTATGCGCTAGGGCTCAAGCTCCCTTAGTCGCCTCTTACGACACCCACGGGAAGTGATGGGATGGTACTATTCTTTTACGTCCGACACTATACGGAACCGGTATAATAAAAATATGTTATCAATGTTATCATCCATAATTAATGCTCCAACAATTTAAAAATTTTGTACCAAATCAATTTTTTTCTTATTAGTATGGTAACACCAACCAACATTTTCACCATCTGGCGATTAGTAGTGATAGTTATTTGTTTGTCTACTCACCACTTGGGGCCGTATTTGCAGTAGTTGTCGTACAATAATCCGAGTCTAAAGTCCAATATTTAAAAAACTACTCGTATTGCAAAAACGGTATTACAGTTTAGATAATTTATGTAAATCACTAAAAATGATATAAACCTGCACTTAATGTAGTCATTTCTCCGTATTGTTCTGCGACAAGATGATTTTGCCTTCACGTACCTAGAATTATTGTTTAAACACCGTTCTTCACTGGAATGTTATGGTCTACATAAGTCATCGTATTTGTTTTTTCACTTATCGCAAACTGTCCCCAGTAATGTCCCTTGTGAATTTTAGTTCTTACACTCCGTTTATCCATTCTTCAAACTATTTAGACAACAACTAATATTATTTTTGAATTAGTAATACGCCGCTCATATAAACAGTACGAGTGTTGCCACACTTCACTCTACCTACTCTATCTCCTCCAGCTGTTTGTAATTCTTCCGTTCTTTTCTTTGCGCACAGGTTCATTTTGGGTGATAGTCTGTCATAGATAAGTATATTCGTCAGTGTATGCAATTTCGATGCTTCCTAAATCTACGATGATCTTGTTTCCGTTTGTCCACTCTAGATACGAGTATATCCGGAATCAGTTTCAACCCTACCTTTTCACTTTTCTGTAGCAAGCTTTTTTATCATTCTGTTAATGCCTTCTAATGTTTTGGCGAATTTCGTCAGCAAATCTCAAATGAGTCAGCGATATACCATCTACATTGCTCATTTTGGAGATAGGGGATCTGTTTGCCTAACGCCTTTCCCTACCCTGAATGGAGCGCCTTTCTTTTCTAATTGTATTCTCGCTGTACTATGAGAGTATCAGAGTATACGGTGTGTTTTATTACTCGGATATATTTGTGTTCGATTCTTTGATCTCTTAGTGTTTCCCATATTTTTCCATGTATTAGAGAGTCGAATGCTTTGCTGTAGTCAATAAATGTAATGTAGTACGTAAGCTGGTATTCTCTATACTTCTCTAAAACTTGACGGACTGCATGAATATGATCAATCACCGAATAATCTTTGCGAAATCCTGCCTGTTCGACAGGCTGATGCTCGTCTATGGTTCTTTCTATCCGTTTTAAAATGATCTTAGCAAAAATCTTATAAATGTTTGACGTAAGGCTGATAGGGCGGTAATTTCCGATATCATATTTATCCCCTTTCTTGTACAACAAGATGATTTTAGACTCTGTCCATTGCTGCGGAATCATTTCTGTGTTTATGATATCGTTAAACATATCTGTGAGACCAGGTATCAAGACTTTTTTAATTTGTCGTAAGATTTCATTAATTATGCCATCGGGTCCAGGAGCTTTATCTTTCCTATGAGTAGTTATGGCTTTTTCTACTTCAGCATGGAGGATGTTCGGAATGTCTGAGCAAATGCTCACACAGACCTATGAATCTAACAGACGCGACAAGTTAGGCATTATAAGTGTCTACAAAAATTGATATCCTATTGACTACTTTTATTTGAACTTATTTTGAGGGGAGGTTATTTTTATAAACCTTCATCGAAATAAGTAAAGAAGATCTAAAAAAATGTGTTACAATTTACTGATAACGACTTATTTCTTAAATACATTTTTGTTATCAACAAAGTTAAGTTAAGTAATACAATACAACAACGTTACTTACTCATTTCGTTAAAACCACATTCTTACATTTCGTATACCTACATCAAAATAATTACTAAGTGAGTAGGTAGTAGGTACAACTTAATGCGATTGTACAGTCTATCAATTTCATTGATCTATGCGGTCTGTAAGCGTCGGCGGCATATTCAAAAGCGTACCTACACTAATAAATAAAATTTTATTTCTTTAGCATTTCGCCGACGACGAATTTTTGTTTTTTGTTAGTTCCGTGTTTACGTTCATCGCAAACGGATGTGAAGTTGGTAGTGAATTTAGCTTGTTATCGTAAAGTTATAAAAAACAAGTTATTGTGTTTGTTAGTATGTGTGTTTTTTGTTTTGCTTGTTGAGTGTGTGCTTGTTGTGTGCGAGAGTGCTTTTAAACAACACCTCAGTGCCCAGGCAAATGCTCATGCATGAAGCATGTAGGAGCCTCGGGATCGTAAGAAATGAACGAACTTTAAGGTGAGTTTGTTCATTAGTTAAGTACACGGTTAATAACCGCGTCCCTGACAGAGGTGTTCGTGGTTGGCGAGCGGCAGAGCTGTAGGTACCTACGAAATTTCAAAATTCAAAATCACCAAGGTCACTTCTGTAGGGACGCGATTGGCGACCGCAGGCGCTTTATGCTACATTCCTGGAGCGCAATGTAGGTACTTACAAGCTTCTTTATTATTATCTATCCTAATCTTTATCTAACCTTATCTTCAGTATTCTTGAGGGATTAAAAATGTATGTGATATCAATGTTGTCGTCATTAGAATAAACAGTTAAAGGTGCCCCGGAGCATTATACGTATTTGTCGTTTTAAACATTTCACGCACGTATCCGCTTATGTCTATTAAGTATCTGATCTAGTTATTTATCACATCGATCGGAAACATCGACGTAAATGTATTTTTATCACAAAGTAGATAGGTAGTCTATCACACAGGAACAGGTGTGTCTGTGTGTACAAGACGTGGTAGGTAACTACGTACTACGCACTCGCGCGCGCCTACTTCATTGCGAAGCGTTGAGATCGCATTGTTCACAACACATTGCGTGCTTGAAAATGTCAATTTTTGCAATCGATCATTACCGAGATTAATGACTATCATAATTTAGTTACTGACATTAGGTGTAACCTTTTCGCGAAGTTTGCGGTATCTTGTTCCTTACAGCCTGTATAACCTATTTCGCTGATTTTACTATCTGCTATTAAATTAGCACTTAAAATAATTTACGAACTATTTTACAAGTGTTGTCACATTAGTGTTGCCAACTCAGTGGATTTTCCAATAGATCTGGTGGTTTAGAATTTCAGAAGGTGGTTTAAATATTGGATTTAGTGGCTAGTGGATTTTTATAGTAGGTTAGGTTTAAACTATGACCCCCTACAGAAACGACAACATTTTTTTAGGCACGCGTTTTACCACCATCTCACCTGATGGTAAGCGATGATGTGATCGAAGATGGTGCACGTTTGCCTAGAAGTAACCTATTCACTATTGACTTAAAGACTCTCAGGTTGTAGCTATCAGGAAACACAGACTCCGGTAGGGAATTCCACTCCCTAGCTGTACGCACAATGAATGTTTTCTCAAAACGCTTTGTGCGTATGGATGGGATGTCCACCATGAACCGGTGGCACTTCGCCGTACGTCTTGTGGTCCGTTGATGAAACGGGCTTGGCGGAATCAAATTATGCAATTCCGTCGCACACTCCCCAAAATGTAACCGATAGAAAACCGACAGGCTAGCAACTCGGCGTCTATGTTCAAGACTTTGGAGTTTCGACTCAACGAGCCTATCATTGCCGATGATCCTCTTGGCTCGTTTCTCAATTGACTCAAGGGCATCAAGCTGGTATCTGGCAGATCCGTCCCAAAGATACTCCATACACGATCGAACTTGTGCCTGATAGAGTTGGAGCAGCTGTTCCGGCGTGAAGTACCGTCTCACCTTTGCAAGGTTCCCCAACTTTTTGGCAGCCACTTGAGCCTTTGCTTCTATGAAGGGACCAAAATTGAGGGTAGATGTTAAAGTAACACCAAGAAGATCAAGTTGGCCGGTTATCGGCACGGTCACACCCCGGAAAGATGTAGCCGCGTGAAATTGGCTCCTCTTAGAGGAAAAAAGACACGCCTGGGTCTTAGCAGTATTGAGCTTGACCAGATTGGCATCGCACCATTCTGAGACAGCCTGTAAGGACAAGTTCAAGCGCCCAACCATAGCCTCTCGGAGAGACCGGAACTGAGACCCGCTAGCTCGTGCATCGGGCTCGTATCTCTCGCAACAGTGCTGTGGTCTGCATACCCAAAGGTACCAGGTTTTAGCAGATCGTTAATATGGAGCAAAAACAATGTTGCCGAGAGCACCGACCCCTGAGGAACACCGGTATTAATGGCCAGCAGTCCGGACGAGGAGCCATCTATGACTACTTGGATAGACCGATCCCTCAGGAAATCTGAAATCCAAACACACAAACCGGCGGGCAGACCGAAGGAAAGAAGCTTGCCAATTAGGCTATAGTGCCAGACACTGTCGAGACCGCAAGGGCTTCCCCTTGGTTCTCGATGGCCTCACTCCAGATGTGAATGGCATACGCTAGAAGATCTCCTGTTGACCGATTTTGGCGAAAGCCGTATTGTCGGTCACTGAGGATATCGTTAGCTTCTAGATATACCAGGAGCTTACCATTCAGTCAACGTTACAGTGTACGTACCGAGATGGGCCTATAATTTGCTGGGTCAGCTCGACTACCCTTCTTGGGCAGGGTTGCATGTTAGCTTGCTTCCAAGCCATCGGCACTTTTCCAGTCTCAAACGAAAGGCGAAATAGGCGTGTCAAGATTGGAGACAACTCAGGCGCACAAGTCCTCAGTACAATTGCCGGTATCCCGTCGGGGCTACTGGCCTTGTTCACGTCTAGGTTACGCAGTACCCTTCGGATATCTTTCTGATGAATGCGAATGTCCGACATAATCGACTCGCATCCACCAAGAGTACCAGGGGGCCTCGTGCCACAGGGATCTAGACGTGAAAATTGCGCAAACATAGAGGCAAACAAGTTTGCTTTCTCCTCAGCGGAGTGGGCCAGCGACCCGTCGGGCTTCAACAGTGGAGGTAGAGAGGGGCGGCAGAAGTTCGATTTAACCGACTTAGCCAGGGACCAAAACGCCTTACTACCAGCTGGGTAAGAAGCATAGTTTATTCCCAATTCGGCTAATGTGGTCAAACCGAGCCCTCCGCAACACCTTTTTGCAGGACTTGGCCGCCCTGTTGAAGGCTCTCTTCTTTTGACTCACGTCATTTGCTTTGCGCGTTCGAGCGTCGACACCTGCCAGGTAGGCCGCGTGTTTAAGCGCATCAGCGCGATTGCACTCGGTACCAAACTATGGTCGAGCTTCGCCAGACATTATCACGTCAGAGAATAGAATGTAGTACTCCATTCCCTGCCGCAACACATCCGTCACGGCGTCCGCGCACGGCGAAACATCAGTCGAAGAAAAACAAGTGAGCTGCCAAGGATAACATGCGAAGAAAGATCGCATGCCATCCCAATCTGCTGACCTGTATCGCCAAATCCGCCTGGTGCCTCTAGGGCCAGGATCGGGCGGGGAGTAGACGGATACAGACTTCACCAAATAGTGGTCGGCAGTCCTACTGGTGAAGAAATCGACACCGAGTAACGGTCTGGATCTGTCGTCAACAGAAGGTCCAAGCAATTGGCTGTGTGCGAATCAACATCCGGCACCCTGGTTGCCCCCTGGACCAGCTGGATGAGTTTTAAAGCTAGCGCTAGCTTACGCGTCTCTTGTCCAGCATGGTCTGTGCACAGGTATGGGAAGAGCAACTCCTGATGGTGGGCGTTGAAGTCCCCCAGTAACACTAATTGGGCAGAAGGGTACCGCTGCTGAGCCGCATCTGCCGCCTCACTGAGGTGTTGTGTGAGCCCAGTTGCCTCCAAATAGATAATTTTATCCAGGCCCGTATCCACTAGAACCCAAAGAGTTGAGAACCTGCAGTCTTTAAGGTTGCGGAGACGGCATAGCAGATTTCGTCCCGGGCGTACATGCATATACCGGCGCGTGGCTTAAAGTTGTGCTCCAGGGTAAACCCTGGGTAAGATAGGTACGCCACGTCTGACGGACATCCGATCTGCGTCTCCGAAAGGAACTTAAGAGAGCTGGTTTCTCAGTCTCTAGGTGGTCGTTGACAGCGTCGAGATTTGAGTGCAGACCTCGTATGTTAGAGAGGTGCTCTTTGAGAGAGAGGGATTGCTGCCGCTGTGCAGCTTTTTTCTTTTTCTTTCCTTTTTGCATGGTTGTGAAGAGTGAAGTAGGGAGAGGTGAAGGAAGTGAAATGAGGTTCCATGCAGGCTACCCTCAGGTACGCACTGACAAGACGGTATTATTGGGGGACTAGTCTGAAGACTGCGGGGACGCCAGAGTCCCCCCGGGAATGTCCATCGGGCCCTTTCGTCTGGTCGCCAACCAGCACGATGGTGCATTCTGGGATTTTTCGACAGTTGGTGTGGCAGCCTTTCATGTGTGGCTGGCACACTACTTGGGCCCCCAACTACCTGCGGCGACCAGCGGCGCACCGTGCCTCGGATCCCGATACCCTCCGCGACTAGTCTCCCGATACACCCATACAGCGTGAGCCTGGTTGGTCTGCCTGCAATAGAACAACTATTTCGACCCAACTCCTTTGAATTGGCTACACTGAGCATCATACTGGAACACGGCCAGGCCGCTTGGCGGTACGTCTTTGCTAAACGGGTGGTCGCAAGCCATCGGTTGGTACCTATCACCAGTTAGTGTCACCTGATTATGACCACCCAGGGACCACGTGTAGGGACTCAATGGGTATACTCCTACGGACGCGGGTGATTCGGCCCCCAGAACACACAAACATTTTACTTTAATTAGGCTACCCGGAACCGAACTAGTTAGATTAGGTTAATTATTTTTAAAAACGTGGTTAGGTTAGGTTAGAACTGTGATCCCCCTACGCACGAGCCGAGCGAGCGAAGTGAGTGATGCCGCGAGGCAGCGGCCGGCGAGTGCCAGAAACGACTAAATTATATAGAAAAAAATTGTCTGGTTCAGCAAATGTATTTTAAAAAAGATTTAAAAAGGGGGGGGAGGTTCTACACCTTCCTCCTTCGTCCTTTCTCCCTTTAAATCGACAAAAAAATTACGTAAACATAACCTCAAAACGCGATTTTTAAAAATTCATAAAAAAGGGGGGGTTTCTCGCTTTTTCTTCTACAAATCCTAATTTTTTCACAAATTTCCTGTGGATTGAAGTCTATAAAACAAAAGACATTATTTACGAATAAACTTGTACTTATTTAAGATCTGAGAAGTTGCCTTTTCCTGGAGATGATGTTTCTATATGACATAATGTAAGGATTAATAACTAAGAATTTTTTTGTAATTGTTTTCCCAAAGAAATAAATAACGAACCCAGAGAAACTACTTCTACTATCATATTTAGACTTACTAATACCGATTATTTAACTAATAAGAATCTCCTCCTTTTTTATGCATCCGTTAATAGTGTTCGTCAACACAGTACAATAATTTTAGCATCACAATCAGAAAGTTTGAACTACCCACATTACATATTTAATTTTGTATTCGATATACCCCATTTATTTAAACTAAAAGGCTTCCCAGCATACCTAACATACTTTTCCGAACTATATTATGTTGTTTAAATATAGATTTTTATTACCACTAGTTATATAAATCATAAAATTCAATAGCACAATAGATATTTTATCTGACATTGACAACCTTGCTATAGCCAAATCGTCGACAGTTGACATAGACAACTGCAGCCATATTGTTACGAATCCTAATTGTTGTCTTAAAATACTCCACCAGAACATTAGAAGTATAACTCGTAATACCCCCGGTTTGTTGACTTTGTTAACAAGATCTCAAATAGATTGGGACATTATAGTCCTAACTCCTAACAGAATGTTGGTTGCCCTGTACACACTACATCCCAGTGATTGATGGTTATAACTGTTATCAATCTAAGAATAACATAACCCAAAATGAGGGTGTTGTGGTTTATTACAGGAAAACATTAAATATTTCTGTAGAGGAACCTTCTATAACAGACTGTAATTTTCTAACTATCAAAATTAATAATAACATTGCGATTTTAGCGGCTTACCGACCTTCTGGTTACAAAAACATAAATAATTTTATTCTTTCATTGGATCTATATATACAAACTTTATCGAATTTTGCAAACATTATTTTGGTGGGCGATCTAAACGTTGATATCACTGACCATAGCTCGGATTCAAACTGCCTATCATATCTGAACCTTCTGGCTTCACACGGAATGTTGCCAGCCCACACTATACCTACTCATGGCAAAACATGCCTTGATCACGTCATTTTAAAAACACGGCTACCAGCATCCTGCTACGTGGCTGAGACTTCGTTAACGGATCATGACGCAGTCATTCTTATCTTAGAACTGACTAAATCTCTAACTGATTCGGTTAAAATAATAAAACGGATAAATTATGATAAAGTTGACTCTGACTTATTAAATATTAATTTTTCTGACATTTACTCCGCAAACAACATTAACTCAGCCGTCTCTCTTTTCACTAACATATTAAATAAAATAATCATTCAAAACACACTTATATTTAAAACATCGAATCGCAAAAGACTGAACAATCCTTGGATTACCGCAGGCCTCTTGAGATGCATGAGGAATAGGGATAAATTACAACAAAAAGCAAAGCAGAACCCTAAAAATCAAGAAGTCGTAAAAACATACAAAAGGTACAGAAATTTTTGTAACGCGTTACTAAAAAAAATAAAAAACGAACATGAAAAATCTGAAATTGAAGCTGCGGCTCAGATAAACAACAAAAAATTATGGAATACCATACAAAACATAACAAACACAACAAAATTAAAAAATGAGGCCCTGCAACTAATTGATAGACAAGATCCACTATCTTCCATAAACACGATTAATACTTTTTTCGCGAGCATAGGTAAAAATTTAGCTGACAAATGCTGTCTCACTGATGGTCCTTCTTCTGCTCAAACAACACTTAAATTGCATCCCCACTCTCTTGTTTTACTCCCCACGGATTCTACAGAAGTTGAAAGCCTAATCCTTAACCTGAAGAATGACTGTGCTGTCGGTCGGGACCAGATTTCAACCACCTTCATAAAGAGATACAGAAACATTTTAGTTCCACCGATTATATTCATTTGTAACCTTGCCCTAAGCTCCGGTAAATTCCCAAACGACTGGAAACTAGCCGAAGTCCTTCCTATTTACAAGAGCGGTGACGGAACCTGTGTCAATAACTATAGACCAATCTCCATATTACCAACCTTATCAAAATTATTAGAGAGAATCATGAACAAGCGCTTAGTCAATTACCTAGAAAAACACCATCTTCTTTCACCCTGCCTATTCGGTTTCTGGTCAGGCCTGTCAACCAGTGACGCCATACATAATTTGACTGATTTTGTCTCGGGTAATCTCGATAGTAACAAAAAGGTTGTCGTAATCTTTATGGACTTGGCTAAAGCTTTTGACACGGTTTCCGTTCCGATACTGTTAAGTAAGCTCGAGCGGTTGGGGGTAAGGAATACTCAGCTCGAACTGTTCTCTGACTACTTGCAAAACCGATTTCAGAGGGTCAGGGTGGGGGAATGGGCTGGCTGTGATCTCCGCATTGAGCATGGAGTTCCGCAGGGCAGCATTATCGGTCCCACGTTATTTTTAACCTACATCAATGACCTTTACGATCTGAACATGCCCAATGGGAGGATTATTTCGTTCGCCGATGACACGGCGCTCTTGTTCCAGGGTGACACATGGCAAGAGGTTTACAGTTGCGCTCAGCAGGGCTTTGATTTGGTCCAGGCATGGTTAGCTTCCAATAAATTAACACTCAACGTGGATAAAACTAAATATGTCTCTTTTTCCATCAAAACCTCTACCCTTCCCTGTCCTAATTTAACGGCTCACACCTCTAACTGTTTTTCCACACATTCTGCTACTTGCTCATGTCCCACCCTGCATCGGACGGATGCGATTAGGTACTTGGGAGTTATTTTGGACAGCGCGCTTAGTTTTCATCCACATATTAATCTTCTTGTCTCAAGAACTCGGAAATTTATTTACATATTTAAAAACCTCCACCATGTCGCAAACCCTAAAATTATAAAAATGGTATATCTCGCACTGTGTCAATCATTGATTACTTATTGCATAACCATATGGGGTGGAGCTAATAAAACATCCATGCTGAAGCTCGAGCCCAGAGGGCAGTCTTGAAGGTGGGTCACTTCTTACCATTCCTACACCCAACTAAAGACTTATATGAAAATACTGGTGTCCTAACGGTACGCCAATTATTCATACTACATGTAACCCTCCGTAAACATTCCCAGCTTCACTACGATCCCACGGCTTTAGTACATAAGCGACGTAAATACGCAGTATGTCCGACAATGCGATTGCATACAAAATTTTCACGGCGTCACTTCATCTTTCTTGGCAATTACCTGTATAATAAATTAAACGAAATCTTGTCAATTTACCCCCTTTGTAAACAATCCTGTAAAAATACGATATTTAACTGGCTGAAATCGCTGGATTACGATACCACAGAGAAATTATTTCTCATCCCATCTTAATCATTTAACTCGCAGACGGATACAGTGGCACTCACACATAATCACAACGCAACATACACATCTTTCATCTCGCAGTATCATTTTACCCACAAGACTTCACACATACACCACACAGTACACCTTATATTCACACATCACGCACCACACACACACAACGTCACACTCCAGACACACACACAACGTCAAACTCCACACACACACACACAGCGTCACACTCCAGTCACTCCACACACGACCACCCACCTCAGTACATACAAAACATCCCATAACAGTTATTATTTTTTTTTATTATTGTTTTTATTTTAATATTTATGTTAACTACTTTTCCTTTGTTTCTCTTTTATAGAAATAACAAAATGCTTGTGCTTGTACTTTAAACTGCTGTAATGTACCGTATGAAGACCTAAACACTGGGAGCCTGGAGGTCCGTAACAGGGTTTCCCTAGTACGGACTCCAGTCTCTCGCAAAGGAGCTTTGTCTACTTAATATTTATATTGTCTAGTCCTAAGATGTTAGTTCTAAGCCAACCTTTGTGGAGAGAGAAATAAATAAATTTATTAATATTATTACTTCAGAAGAACTTAAAGTTTCAATGTATTTTTTTATATTGTCTATTTACCCATCTTGAAATGCAGTCGTTTTTTCGAGATTCAGGCGATGATGCTGGCACTAGTTGAGGAGTTGGTGCTTTAGGAGGAGAACACAGTGGGTATTCAACTACTTTTGGAAATTCGGGGCATGCGATCATATTTTCCTGAAGAGGTTCTCTTGTTCTTTCATTCTTTGACGAAAACGTCTGCTTTTTATGCGGTTTTGTTCTCTCGCGGCCCTTTTCCTTCTACTACTCATTTCACTAACTGGTATGACTTTCCCTTCTGATTTTCTTCTGTAGTAGGTACCTTTTTTTTGACTTCATTTTTAATGCATTGTGTAACTCTATATAATTTTTTATTCTTGCTCTGTTTTTTATGTCTGCGAGACGCTTTTTCTCCCGTCATTCTTTTGCACTTTGCGGTGGCATATTTTCAGTTTTATCAAAATCAGAAAACAATTTTAACTAAAAAAAATTAACATGTCTGATGTAAATAGGTAAAGTACAAGACAGACAGTATGACGATGACGTGGGTATTTTTTAAGCAAGAGGGATACAATTGGCAAAACAGCCCAAATCGGGGTGGGGTAAACTGTTCAATTGCTTAATTGAATAATTATATTGCTTAATTGAATAACTACTTAGCCCTCTCCTCTCTTCTACTTTGCTGTGCCCGACAGGGTCCATATTGATATTTTATTATGTTATACCACCTATTTAACACATATGGAATGCAATAAAGTATTGAGTATTGAGTATTGAGTATTAATTGGCTACGAGAAAACATACAAACAGAAACACATTCTACGAGTCGTTACAAAAAAAAAATTGAAACACATAGGTACGATGCATGTAAATACTAATACAAATACATGACAGCTTATTGACAGCTGCCTCAAGCTACTGAAACAGAGAGAGCATCCGACCACGGTAGGCAGTCAGGTTAATGATTATTACTATTTTTTTTTTTTTATTTGCCGGTATGCTTAGATCCCGGACCTTCGGAAGGCGTACGAGGGGCCGAAACCAACTCGGAGAGGTCCCTTTAAATGATTTTTAGGGAATGAAGCACCAACCGACGATGCAAGTGCACCCAGGGACAACCCTGTCATGTCACGTCAACCGGGGCCCGGTTGGTGTGACACTATTGCAAAATAATAAAAAAAAAACAAAGATATCGGGCTATGGTTTTGGGAGGCTTAAGTGGACTGGTTACCAAGAACTATGTAAAGACTATGGCCCCTGCTTGAACAAAATGTTACTATAATTTTATTATATACCTACATCGATAAAAAGACACGCTCAATAAATGGGCCCCCAAAAACGGTCGCTAGCACGTAGTGTGACGTAGCAACAAGGGGGCAACATATTCTGAGGTGCTTAAGGATTGGAGAGGTATACCACGGCTATCAGGACAATCCCGGAAGTACGGTCAAGATCCCTACCAGCATCTTGCTGACTTATACATCCTTCTCCCGAGCATGATTGCTCTCGCGAATCTCCACTCAAACCAGCCAATAACCCCGGGCCTGCGGACGGCGAGTAGTGGGTAGCTCGCCGTCCGATCAGCACCAGGCCCGAGAGTCGATGGCGCTTAGTGTTCCACGCGCGCCTCAAAGAGTTGTCAGCAAAAAAAGCCAGGCAATAAAGGCAAGAGGGAGGT
Source organism: Polia nebulosa (assembly GCA_951329385.1). Lineage (NCBI taxonomy): Eukaryota > Metazoa > Arthropoda > Insecta > Lepidoptera > Noctuidae > Polia > Polia nebulosa. The sequence continues at coordinate 1,886,130 of OX589588.1, read as the reverse complement.
GGGAGCTCTGTTCCTCGTCAGTGTTCAGTACGGCCGGCCAATAAAAGCAAGACAGAGATAAGGAACAAAAATTCTCCCGGGAGTTAAATCTGTGTACCCCTTCAGAGCGAATTAGTGTGATGTTATGTTATTAAGTGGTGTAAACAATAAACAGGCATACGATTGCAGCAATTCCGGCAGGTTTGCCCTCCGGTTTGCATGGAATTTACGTACCTGAATAATTCAGGTAACGGGTATATTTTGTAAGTTGTGTTGTGCGACCATTACTCTTAAACTAACAGAAGTTAACCTAGCCGTGATAGTTTTTCTTCAAAATTCGTTATATAATAAAATCATGCTACCATCACGATTTTTTTCAGAATTTTCAAGCCAACAGTTTATCTTTTAAGGGGAGGGGGACGGACGTTTGACTCTAACAAAAAATAACGCTTTTAAAGTTTAAGTTAGCAAACGCATCACTGAATCGAAAAATAGTCTTCACAACCCCTTTATTTGAAATCCTTATCCAACGATACCCCACACTATAGGAGAACTTAACACGTACGGGAGGTAGGTACCATAAAATAAATACTTCGCTTTGGTGGCGTAATTGTGACTTAAGCCAAATAACAGCTTTCTAATACTAATAGACTTTAATAAAGGCTGTGGACTTAAACTAAAGGCTAGAACTATGGAAGTATTAAGAAATTTGAAGTATTAGTGAATAAGCAAAAGTAAAAATAATAAATAAAATTATACATTACCAATATTAACAATAGGAACACTTTTGTCCAGTGCATCTTTCTGTGCCGTGCAAAGAATTCTGTGCGTCAATACTATGGTGTCGCTGCTTTTAAACGGTATTGACTGATTAAGGGCGGTTATGCCAAGCGGCATATTTTATTAACCGACGAAAAAAAAGGAGGAGGTTCTCAATTCGACCGTATATATATATATTTTTTTTTTTGTGTATGTTCAGCCCTCACTCCGTCATTTATGAACCGATTTTGATTATTCTTTTTTTGTTAGATAGGGTACACCTCAAGGGTGGTCCCATGTCAAGGAAATCAGGATCTGACAATGGAATCCTGACAAAATTGAGAGAAAACCTCGAAAATTGTGGGCACGTTTAGCGTTTCTGTATGTGTGTTCAGCCTTCACTCCGTCATTTATGAACCGATTTTGATTATTCTTTTTTTGTTAGATAGGGTATACCTCAAGGGTGGTCCCATGTCAAGGAAATCAGGATCTAACAATGGAATCCTGACAAAATTGAGAGAAAACCTCGAAAATTGTGGGCACGTTTAGCGTTTCTGTATGTATGTTCGTCCCTCACTCCGTTATTTATGAACCGATTTTGATGATTCTTTTTTTCTTAAATAGGGTATACCTCAAGGATTGTCCCAAGTCAAGGATATCAGGATTTGCTCATGGGATCCTGAAAAAATTGAGAGAGAACCTCGAAAATTGGGCACGAATATTGTTTCTGTTTACTTTTCATAACTGAATCAGGTATTTGCATTTAGGAACCATCACATCATGAAACTAAGCTTATGATGGAAACCATACCTTCCCTAAACAACAGAAGTCAGATATAAAGACTGGTTTTAGTGACAAATACCACTTAATATGCTTTGACGAAAAGACGTCTTTACAATATTGGAGGTAACCTCAACTGGTCAATATCCTGGGAACTTCATGGAAGGATTGTTATATCATCAGCTCAGTGGCAAGAGGAATGATGAAGAATTAGAAATTAGCCTCAGAGTGTTAAAAGATGATGCGAGCCACAAAAAATCATGAAATAAAAAACTTTTTAACAAAAAAATAACCGACGAAAAAGAACTAAAAAGCAAAAAATAAATAAACCTTTTAAGTCTTGAGTAATGAGCTTATTTACCTACATAAAATATCAAATTTTATATAAACTAATTATGAGTCGGCGCCAATTAATAAAATGATTAATTACCTACTTACAGCCCTCTTCATTTGTAAGTACTTATAAAATTTAGATATTTAATAATCAGATTGTTGTTTGGCGCCGACTCAAAATTAGTTTGTATAAAATTTGATATTTTATGTAGGTAAATAAGCTCATTACTCAAGACTTAAAAGGTTTATTTATTTTTTGCTTTTTAGTTCTTTTTCGTCGGTTATTTTTTTGTTAAAAAGTTTTTTTATAAAAAACTTTTTTATTAAAAATCAACCGACTTCCAAAAAAGAAAATACACTAAGAATTAAAAAATTACTTTAATTTCGGAAGTCGGTGTTTGTATTTTTAACCGACTTCGAAAAAGGAGGAGGTTATCAATTCGGATGTTTGTATTTTTTTTTTTTTTATGTATGTTCGGGCATAACTCCGTCATATATTGACGGATTTGCAAAATTCTTTTTTTGTTCGAAAGGGGTTTATGCCGAAATGGTCCCATTTAAATTTCGAAAAGATCTGATTATGGGTTTCGGAGACAGACAACGGAACTCTTCAAAAATTGACAGCAAATCAACCGCGATTGCTGCTATCGTATGTCTATGAATTGTTAACACAGTTTAATGGGGAACCACAACTAAAAAGTGAAAATAAAAAACTTTTTTACAAAAAAAATAGAACCGACTTCCACAAAAAGTGCAAAATAACTTTAATTTCGGAAGTCGGTGTCAAAAAACGAAGACACAAAACAGAAACACCGACTGCCGAAATTAAAGTTATTTTGCACTTTTTTTGGAAGTCGGTTCTATTTTTTTTGTAAAACAGTTTTATTTCTTCGTTTTTTGACACCGACTTCCGAAATTAAAGTTATTTTTAAATTTTTAGTGTAAGTATTTTCTTTTTTGAAAGTCGGTTGTTTTTTTTTTTGTAAAAAGTTTTTTTTTACTTTTTTGTTTTTTTATAGTTGTTATACCCCAGAAATCAAAATGGAACGTGGCATTTAAACATACTCGTAATTGGAGAAAACCAAAATGTCATCTATGTATACGTATTTTTCGTTTTGGTTCAGTTTTTCAAAAAGCGCTGAAGCATTTTCGATAAAATTTATATGGGACCAACTCGGGAGTATATTCTTTCGGATAGAAAATAATTTTTAAAATCGGTCCATAACTGACAGAGAAATCGGTAGACATACATCTTCATTTCTTTCTATTTTTCCGACTGCTCCAGAAGGAGAGCAATGTTTTTCGAGAGTATGTAGGTATGTACGTAGGTATGTGTATGTATTAAGTTTGCCTATTTCTTTGGCAAGCCCTATAGCTTTGACAGCCAAAGTAACAACGGATAAATGAATTTAAAAAAAAGCAAACTGGCGGCCGCAATTAGGTAACTGTGGCCGTTTGTTGGGTTGCGTACGTACCTCAAAAGGAAAAGAGGAACCCTTATAGGATCACTTTGTTGTCCGTCCATCATGTATATACACAGGAGCGGCACTGCCTGCGCGGTGCTACATCATCTCACCACCGACCATTGCCTTGTGGCACACCTGTAGGAGTGCGACCTGCACATTGTCTCCGCGTACTTTCAGTACGGGAAGGCCGTTGACGCCAGGTGCCCACCTGCACCACCTGGAAGGTATAATAGAAGCGCTACGAGGGAAGCGCGTCCTGATTTGTGCGGATGCCAACGCCCACTCGCCTATGTGGCTAAGCTGCCGCAGCACTACATCGGCCGCGGTTATAACACTGATTACAGGCGAGCGGGCCTCGATGCCTTCATCACGGCACACGGACTCACCGTTCATAACGTGAAGGGCTAGCCATCCACCTCTAGTGGCCCGAACGGTGAGTCCAACATCGACATCACTTTGTCGACAAGGAGCATTGCTGCCAAGAACTGGACGGTCCACGAGGGGGCCAGCAGCAGCGACCACCGTCTCTTTACCACCATCCACCTGGAAGACCAGGTGGAAAGGACAGGAGGAGGTGCGGGAACGAGCCACAGCACTGGGCCGGGCGGGGAGCCGGTGCGCTTCTGGGATCGGGGGGTGGACTGGCTGCACTTCCGTCAGGCTATCCATGCGCGATTGGGCAGGCTTGACCTGAGCAAACCAGCGTCCTTTGTCTGTAAGGAGTTTACGAGGGTAATTGTGGACACAGCGTGTCAGTGTTTAGGTGAGAAAGGATCACCAAAGGACGCGGGCTATGAATGGTGGAATCCGGAGCTCAAAAGGCTCCGGCAACTGAACAGCAAGGCGAGGCGTAGATCGCAGAGTGCGCGAAAGGTTGGGGGCCTGCAAGAAGAAAGCCTACGAGGTGAATTCCATATGGCGAGAGGAAAGTACAGGAGGGGCGATGGACGAGGCGGAGCTTGAGCATTTTAGGAGGATTGCCGACTCCGGCAACAGTGACCCGTGGGGGCTGCATATCGTGCTGCCAGTGGTAGGCTGAGGCCGCCCTCCCTGGTCATCAGTGGTACAAAACTGGCGGAGGGTTTTGCTACCTCAGTGGGCAACGCGGCAACGGGACTGTTGCAGGCGTTGTGTCTCGACGACGACTGGTCTCGGGACACGACCTATCACAGACAAATCCGTGTTGCTGCCTCGCTCACCCCGTCAAGCCAAGCTGAGCCTCCTCCGTCCCGTGACAGTTTGGGGGGCATATTAGGAGCCTGCCTAACACGGCTCCGGGATTGGACGGTATCAGTGCGCGGATAATGAAAAATGTTTGGGCTGTCGTCCCCGCGGAAGCTCCCACGGTGTTCGGCAAGTGTGCCTCAGATGGCGTGTTTCCGGATGTGTGGAAGGTGGGTCGGCTTCTTGCCCTGCCAAAGGGCAACGGTAAGCCTCTTACCGACCCTAAGGTTATAGGCCCATTACACTTCTTCCTGTGCTCGGCAAGATTTTGGAACGCTTAATGCTCAAATGCGCTCCGACGATCGGCAACCAGATCTCTGCCGCCCAGCACGGGTTTTCTCCGGGATAGTTAACCGTCACGGCGCTCAACGATATGATGCGCGCCGCGAGGGAGGGCTCGGGCAAGTATGTGCAGACCATATTCCTGGACATCTCGGGTGCCTTTAATAACGCCTGGTGGCCGATGATCCTGACGAAAGTCAAGCGGGGGGGGTGTCCGCCCAACATCTTTGAGATGTTGTCGGACTACTTTGCCCGCCGACGAGTTGGGCTTTTCGTCGGAAACCGGGTGATATGGAAGGTGTCTACAATGCCCGCAGGGCTCCGTCCTTGATCCGGCTCGGTGGATCCTGCTGATGGACGACTTGCTCCGGCTGCCGCTGCCACGTGGCGTCCGAATGGTTGCCTACGCGGATGATGTGACGATTCTGATCGAGTCCCGGTCTCGCCGAGAGCTCGAGACGGCAGCAAAGGAAACGCTAGACATGGTCGCGGAGTGGGGAGCCAGGAACAGCCTGAAGTTCTCCCCGGCGAAGTCAGCAATGATGACGCTCAAGGGAAAACTCCAGCGGCCCCCCACGGTAAAGCTTGGCGGGGACTCGGTCAGGAGCGTCACCTCGACGATGGTGCTGGGCGTGGTGCTTGACGCAAGTCTGTCCTTCGCGCAGCATGTGCTTGAACAAAACCTTGTTTGAACGAAACCTGGTTTTTTGTTGTTAGTTCACACACTGCTTAATTTTACTGTTGATAATTTTGTTGTTTAGGTTTCAACACTTGTACTGTCAGTAACATATTGTTTTATATGTAAATTCACAATAGTTCACTTTTTGAAATTACTTTTTAATTTACAGGTTGTAAAAATACACATCAAAGAGTCAGACTCATACTGTACGTCCAAAAACGTAGTATTGCGCAAAAATTATTGCTGGGAAACGACTTTTATTTTATGGTATAAAAAAAAAACAATTTTTTATGCCGCGTAAGTAACGCGAACAAAGGCAAGTGGAATTAAACCCCGTCTCTTAAGATAATTTTGCTCTAAGCCACGTAGGTACTTGTCGGATACGTTTGATATTCATTGCGTTTTCGTAACTGCAAATTCGTAATTTCAAAAAAAAAACGAAAATTCAGTTAATGTTTGTTTGGAAAAAGTTTAGTAATAACACAGAATTCATTTTCGTAAAAAAGTAACAAAAAAAATGCAACTTTGACCTTCAATATCTCCAGAACCAGTGGTTTCCCAGGTACGGTCTACTGGAAAAAAATTATCCAAGTAATGGGTAGAATATGTGGCATTCGGCTTCGGAAACTGTCTTTTTACACCCGATATAATTAATTAACACGGAGCTGCCTTTAGCTGCTTGTGCTCTTAGGGATCGCGCGCGCGAAATTGAAGAAATCAGTAGTATTTTTGTTTAGTTCAATAAAAACTCTCTGAAGAGCTAAAAAGTTCTTTAAAAGATTCTTACCTAGGGTTTATTAAATAATTCCACTCATCGGTAGAATCACCCTTAAATTTGATGACGTTCTTGCTATGTCATAATATTACTTATTTGAAGATGGAGATTATTACAAAAGCATTGTCTAACATTGTATGTTTAAAAACTTGTTTTCAATACTGTACAATGATAATGATTAACATTGGTCAAAATGTTGTAACAAGAAAAGTGCTTACTAATTTTGAATTACCTACCTACCCTCACTCAAACTCCATAAATTTATTTTGATTTGATCAGGTTTAATATTTGTGTTACAGCTACTACCCACAAAATTAAAGATGACCGTTTTTACAAGCTTTTATTTTACTTGCAACTCAAATTAGACCCACTTCCCGATTCCCGATGTCCGATTGGACTCAAATTTGGTGTAATTATGTATCTTCTACAATGATATTATAAATAAAAAGAGGTATTTACTCGTATGGCACTAGCGCGCGGCAATTGTTGAAGACAAATTCAGCCAATTGTAGCAATTTGAGTTAGTCGGCTAAGAGCAGCGAGCATGAAAGGAGCCTCCCTGAGCGGCGTTAAAAACGCCGGGCGCAGCCTGGACAGATAGCACTCGGTAACGCAGAGTCTAGCTAACTAATCATTTCACCACGATGGTACACCTAAACATAAACGGTTATTTTCATAGCCCTGACCAACGGTCCTTATCACTACATAGTATAAAACAAAGTCGCTTTCTCTGTCCCTATATCCCTATGTATGCTTAAATCTTTAAAACTACGCAACGGATTTTGATGCGGTTTTTTTTAATAGATAGAGTGATTGAAGAGGACGGTTTATATATATAATTTGCACCCGAGCGAAGCTGGGGCGGGTCGCTAGTTAGGACTAAATAACAAAAAAGACTCCTCTAAGGGCACCCATCACCGGTTTTCCAAGCCCGCCTTCATTATCACCTTAATTAATATTGAAGGATTCTCTGATAACAAGTCCTTATTACTATCTCAACTCTGTCAAAATACAAACTGTGACATTCTCTGTGTCCAAGAAACGCACCGCAGTACCAAACATCTAAGGCCACATATTCCCGGAATTACTCTTGCATTAGAGGTACCTCACGCACAATACGGCAGCGCTATTTTTGTCAAACCCAGTGTAATTGTTCTGACTGCAACCTGGAGCTTGCTTTGCTTGATTTTTGCTTTTGAGTTCCACAATACACCAAACTTTGACAGCCAACAGACGAAAATAGTCGTTGGCAACTTGAATAGTCATAGCATATTCTGGGGGTACCGTGAAACTAACGTAAACGGTAACTTAGTCGAGGAATGGGCAGATGCCTCGGAGCTATCCCTCGTACACGATGCCAAACAACCAGCATCTTTCAATAGTCGACGCTGGAAACGTGGTTACAACCCAGATCTAATCTTTGTCAGTACCAATAATAATTCTTTGTGTTCAAAACTGGTTTGCCAACCAATCCCTAACACACAGCATAGACCCATCACGTGTGAAGTTAGAGCAACATATCAATGCATACCTAGAGGTTTCCGCACTTCCTACATATCCGGCCTTACTCCAGAGTCTTCAGAGCTTCTTAACATCTACGAAGACCTCTACGACAATAACCCCTTTTCAGAAGATACTGTGACAATTATAGTCACAGCCTTATGTTAGCGGGTGTGTACCGGCCTTAACTGGTTGATTAGAATGTTCTAGAATTATTGGAGAGCCGCTTGAATTTGGAAGGCGTAGACATTTTGTGTAGGCTTGACGTATGTGTCAGTCAGATAGATAGAAGTTTAGCCTTGGCAAGTGGGCACCAATGTTATCGTTTTGCCTAATTAATATAACATAATTGAAATCGCCCTCAGCTCTTTCTCTTGTACAACCGTAGTCAGATCCCTTTTTGTATAGTCCTCTCGCAGTCGCCAAGCTACGTGACATCCCCCGAAGTTACGAAAAAAATGGATCACTACAGTAACAAGCACCAACATGACCCACAACAGAAAAAAGCTTGGTCCACCATACATAGACTTACTGGAGATCTTCCGGTCCCTGTCAACCAAGGTTACGTTACTGCCAATCAAATAGCTCAACAACTGCTGCTCAACGGCAAACCTCCACATAAATTACCAAAAGCCAAGAGATCGGTTAACCTCTGAAAATTCCACCAAAATCAGTAAGCCCTTTACACTCACAGACATCATTTTGGCCATTAAAGCACTCAAAGACGGTAAGGCGGCTGGTGTCGATGACCAAACAGTGGAACAATTAAAACACCTTGGGCCTTTAGCTGTATCGTGGCTCTTAGCACTATTTAACAACTGTATGGCTACCGCAAACATTCCCAAATTATGGAGGAATACCAAAATATTCTCACTGCCAAAACCAGGTAAACCCTCACACGACCCTAAAAGCTGTTAAAGTTATGTGGAGAAGGATAACGAAAAACAGTTAATATGAGAAACGATAGAGTATATTGATTCCTGTATATGAACAGTACAAAAGCGAATTGCTTCATCAACAGTTAGTATTGCTAGGCAACACAACCATAGAGTGGGTACTAATAAGGAGTATGCATTCCTTAACATCCACCCCTGTTGATGATGATGCCAGCCATCTTCTTTAGCATTTCAAGTCTGGGCCCATATAACGGTTTTGTAAGCATGTCAGCTATCTGTCTGGTTGCTGGCACATGGCAGATTGTCATGCTTCCATCTTGTATGCATTCTCTGACGAAGAAAGATCTTAACCTGATATGTTTTGTCTTCTGGTGAAATTCTGTAGGTTTTTTCGCCAGCTTTATTGCACTTTCATTGTCAATACATAATGTCGCAGGGCAGTTAACACCAGTAAGATCTTTTAATATCTTCTGTAGCCATATAATCTCTCTGGCGGTTTCACTCGCTGCTACAATTTCCGCCTCTGTCGAGAATATTGCAACGGTGCTCTGCCGTTTGCTATACCAGGAAACAGCACCTCCAGCGTATATACAGAGAATTCCTGATGTAGATCGCGCAGTTTCCATATCACCACCATGATCTGCATCGCTATAACATTCCAAACTATGAACATTATCTGTCCGGTAACGTATACCTTCGTCCATAGTTCCTTTTAGGTATCGCATAATTCTTTTTACGTTCAGGATATTCTCTTTTGTTGGTTTCTCTAAATTTCGCGACGCAACGCTTACTGCATAGGCAATATCAGGCCTTGTGCTTGTCATCAAATAAGACAAGGCACCAACAGCTTCACGGTAGGGGAATTTCTTCGTAGTTGCTTCCTCAACCTGAGCATTGTTTCCCTTAAGAATTGGTGTTGTCACTGACTTGCATTCGTCCATGCCAAATTTCTGCAACAAGCGAGTGACGTATGCTTTCTGATGCAGTAAAATTAAAATTGAACCATCAGAGTACCTTTTTATCTCCATTCCTAGAAAGTAGCTTGCGGGTTTTACAGTTATCTTAAAATGTGCTTTCATTTCATTTAAGAAACAGTCAGCCATTTTCTCGCTGGTATATGCTAAAAGACCGTCGTCAACATACAGGGCCAGAATAATTTTCTCCTTTCCTTGTCTTCTTACAAACAAACAGGGGTCAGAATTACTCTGCTTGAAACCCGCATTTACGATGTAGTCTGTGATGCATCTGCTCCAACAGAGTGGGGCTTGCTTTAGTCCATATAAACTCTTTTTTAACTTGAAGACATAACTCTCGTCAGCATAACCTTCAGGTGGTTTCATGTAAATCTCTTCGTCTAATGTGCCATAAAGGAAGGCTGTAGAGACATCAAATTGTGATAACCTCAGTTTCTCTCTTGCAGCTACACTCAAGATGGCTCTTATCGTGCTGCTCCTAGCAACTGGACTAAAAGTTTCATGGAAATCAAGATCTTTCTTCTGCGAATATCCCTTTATCACTAGTCGAGCCTTGTATTTATCAATAGAGCCATCCGGATTGGTCTTTATTTTGAAAATCCACTTGCATGGGATGGCTTTTCGACCTTTTGGTAGTTTAACTAGTTCCCATGTTTCGTTATCTCTTAACGAGTTTATTTCACTCTCGATAGCCTTTGTTCACTTTTCTTTGTCTTCACATGAAATTGCCTGCTTATAGGTTTGGGGCTCGTATAAATTGTTGGCTTCCACAGCCATAACATGATCATTAACCCTTACAGGAGGCTTTAGGTTTGCTCTATCTCTGAGAACCATGCGGTTTTGATCGGAACTGTCGCTTTCGTTTCCTTCAGCTAGGTTTTCGTTTTCTTCTTCTGAAGGCAAAGACTCGAAATCTGATTCATTCATATCATCTACTATTTCTTCATTGGTTTCGATATGTGCCCTTAACGAAGAAGGTATTGAAGTGGTTTCGATTTCATCCTCTGAAGCATGTCGTTCTCCAATCTCTCTATTAACATTAATTCCATGTTCACTCTCGAGACTAGGAAAATTATGATTGAAGTTCCTCTGAAGAACAGGAGTCGGCTCTTTTGGTTTAGATACATCCTCTCTTGATTTTCCCAGTAACGGTACCTCTTCGAAAGTCACATCTCTGGATTTTATCAATTTAAATGCTTCTTTGTCCCAGATCCTATAGCCTTCATCTCCTTCATAACCTATCAGTATCCCTTTTTGAGCTTTTTTGTGCAGTTTCTTGCGATTAGCTTTAGGAATATGGGCATAGCAGGTGCAACCAAGGATTCTAAGATGTTTGATCGCTGGCTTCTGTCCATATCACAGCTCATGTGGAGACTTACTTGGCACATTCGTTGGCCCTGTGCGATTCAACACGTAGACTGTCGCATTTACTATCTCTGCCCACAAATCATCAGGAATTTTATCATGTGCATGCATGATGGCGCGTGCGGCTTCTACTACCATCCGATTTTCACGCTCTATGCAGCCTGCTTGCTCTGGGGTGTGGGGCATTGTGAATCTTTGCTTAATTCCATTTTCAGTTAGGATATTTTTGAACTCCGCGCTCAAGAATTCTCCTCCGTTGTCACTTAACATTTCTTTAATGACATGTCCTGCTGCTTTAGCTTCAATTAAGAAAATCTTTAGCTTTGAAGCGGCTTCAGACTTTTGTCGAAGAAAGTAGATGTGACGATATCGTGTGAAGTCGTCCTTGAACAGAATGTAATATCGAAACTTCGAGACCGAATATGGAAATGGTCCGCATAAATCTGTATGGATTAGTTCTCCAGATTTAGTGGCTCTAACCCTTGTTCCAAATGAATGCCTGTGTGCCTTTCCATAGACACAACCTTCACAAATGTCCGATTGGTTGTTCTCCATTTTTAATCCTAGCTCTTTTTCGATCACCTTTCGAACATGTCTTTTGTTCTGATGTACTAACCTTTCATGGTATACTTGTAAAGGGTTTGTCAGTAGTTGATTGACTTCCTGATTTTCGGGCGCGACACATTTCAACTCCAACTTGAATAGTCCCCCTTTAATCGTTCTAGTTCCAATTACTTTTGCTTCTCCATTTACTTTTACTGCACATTGCTTAGGTGTAGACTCGAACGTACTGGTGATCAAGTTATCATGCACAGACAGCACTGAGAATAAGTTTCTTTTAATCTGTGGGACATACCAAACGTCTTTCAAAAGTATTTGCTCAACTTTTCCATTAACGATGGCTTCAGCTCTAATGTTACCTACACCAATGGCTTCAATTGTTTCTCCGTTCGCCGCAGTTACCGTATGTGTTCTTTTGAAGTGCTCGAAGCTCTCGAAGAAGTCACCTCTGTTAGTTACATGGCTTGTTGCTCCGTTATCAACGTACCAGTTAACTTTATCCATCGGCAATCCATCCTCTATAGCTAACACATTCATGTTTAGAGTCAAACTTGGGTTTTGTCCAGCATTTGAGGGCTTTGGGGGTCTACCATCTTTTATCCATTTTTGACATTTCCGCACAACATGCCCAGCTTCTCCACAATAATTACATTTGAAAACTGTATTCTTCTTCTTCTTTTGTGTCTTCATGGCTAATACTTCCTTGGTGGTCTCCGTTTCTTCTTTAGCAGTCAATGCTTTTTCATAAGCACTCAGTTGCGACGTCAGATTCTCCACTGTCCGATCCTTTTTTGTTATTAAAAGCCAACTTGACTTAAAAGCAAAATAATCTTGCGGTAAAGTTCCAAGTATCTTACAAATCAGTAATATCTCAGGTAGATTTGCTTCGATTTGGCTATTCAGCTCGTACCAAATATTCTTCAACGCAGATATGTGCTTCCTTATGTCATGTTCAGGATCTTTTTTATAATCAAAGAATTTAAGACAGAGATCATAACTTTTGTCTTCGCTACTTCCACTGTATAGGCATTCTAGTTCGTCCCATACCTCTTTTGCACTTTTGTAACGCATGACTTGCTTCAGTAACTCGTCTGTCATATTCGTCGTCATCAGAGTCAATACTAAACAATCAACCTTTTTAAATTGTTGTAAATCGTTCTCATATTTTACTTTAGCAGCAACATCAGCAGTCTTGGCTAGGTCTTCGGGCTTGATTAAATTTCCTTCTAAAATTTGTTCAGCTCCGGGAATAGCTCTGCACACCGTTTCGATCCTATATCTCCAATGCTTGTAATTGCTTCCGTTTAGGTGCACTATTTGTACCTTTGAGGCTTCAGCTATAGCCTTATCCATTTTCGATGGATTTTTCTAGATACACTTTCTGCTAGAATAGTTTTTGTAACTTATTCTTTCCTACTAGGAAATAAAAAACCAACTTGTAGTTTCTCTCGCAACTTTAAGTCTCTGCGCAACTTTCAACGCTCTGCTACCATGTTAAAGTTATGTGGAGAAGGATAAAGAAAAACAGTTAATATGAGAAACGATAGAGTATATTGATTCCTGTATATGAACAGTACAAAAGCGAATTGCTTCATCAACAGTTAGTATTGCTAGGCAACACAACCATAGAGTGGGTACTAATAAGGAGTATGCATTCCTTAACAAAAGCTACCGGCCTATATCTTTGCTTTGTCACACATAATTATAGGCTTTTTTAAAGATTACTTTTTAAACCGCCATACAGTAGAAATTGCCAACCCACTAATTCCTGAGCAAGCTGGCTTTAGACCTGGCAAATCTTGCTCTAGCCAGGTCCTCAGATTGACAGAGTATATAGAGGACGGGTATGAGGCTAATAAAATCTCTGGTATCTTATTTTTTTGACCTCTCCGCAGCTTATGACACCATTAACATCAAAAGACTACTTGGCAAAGTTAGCATCCTTACTTACGATCAGGGTTTTGTGCGCATTTTGAGTGAAGTCGCTTCCAGGTATACTTCCAATCCACCAAGAGCAGATGGCGTCGGCAAAAGAACGGTCTCCCTCGGGGCAGTGTGCTGGCGCCGACGCTTTTTAACATCTACACCAACGACCAGCCTATCACCCAACACACAGAGCGATTCCTTTACGCAGATGACTTGGTCCTAGAGCCACAAGCACCGACTTTTAATGACGTGGAGCACGAACTAACAGTGGCACTTGATTTATTGGGTACGTATGACGAACAAAATTGTCTACGGCCCAACCCGTCCAAAACGCAGTCGTGCGCGTTCCATCTTCGCAACAGGCAAGCGAATAGGGCACTCAACATCACGTGGCAAGGAATTAAGGTCGAAACAGCGCAATCCCCAAAATATCTTGGTGTGACGTTAGATAGGGCCTTAACGTTTAAGTCACACTGTTTAAAGACAAAGCAGAAGGTTGGAACCCGGAATAACTTGTTTCGACGCCTCATTTCCACCAATTGGGGTGCGGCACCTGATGTTCTCCGCATAACTAGTATGTCTCTATGCCTCTCTGCTGGCGTTTTTGCGTGTCCAGTGTGGCACCGATCCGCTCATGCCAAGCATGTAGACACTGCCTTAAATGAGACTTGTCGGATAATATCGGTCTTCTTAAAACCGACTCCACTCAACAAAATCTACCCGCTAGCAGGTATCGCACCACCTGCCGTACGAAAGGATGTCGCATGCGCGCTGGAAAAAAGAACCAAGAAACCGATCCCCTCTACGACCACTCGACAACTACGGGTAGATTAAAAAGTCGCAAGAGTTTTATGAGAACGACAAACGCAATCCAGGACAGCACAACTGAGGAGAGGAGTAAGCGGTGGCAAGAGCGGTGCCCGCCACCACGTGACTTTCTTGGGCCCAAGGAGCACCTGCCTCCCGGTCGTGATTTGCAGTGGACTATTTGGAAAGCGCTGAATCGATTGCGTACCCAAGTAGGCCGTTGCAAGTACAATTTGGCTAAATCCCCCATTGCGAGTGCGGTGCTCCTGCTCAGACTATGACCCATTTACTGGAGTGCCCAAAATGTCCATTCACCTGTACCCTGGCAGACCAAAGTAAAGCTTCCAGTGAAGCAATAAACGTGGCCACTTACTGGGCACAAACAGTATGATTGTATAATCATAGACAATGTACCACCGGAACGAAAAGAAGAAGAAGCGAGCGAAGAAAAGCTTGTCCATGGCGTGACAATAACATATCTAGCTTGCTACTATTATAGTCATCTGTGAACATATCTATGATGTCAAGTTTGGTGTAAAGAGTGTAAAAACTATGGTTCCAAGATAAATTTAAGAGTGAAGGAATTTCATACCTTAATTACTAGGTATACACATAGATATAAGGACATTTGTAATAACAACTCAACGTTAACTGAAGAAAATGTCGTGAGGAAAGTCTTGTGTATGGATGTGGATGGCTATAAGAGTAGGTGAAGGCCAAAGAAACGATGGTTGGACTGTGTGAAAGAGGATAAGGGTAAAAAGGGGGTGACTACAGAGATGACGACTAATAGAGGAGTATGGAAGAAAAAGACATGTTGCGCCGACCCCAAATAAATTGGGATAAGGGCAGGAGAATGATGAACTCAACGATATCTGAACCTGAACGCCGCTTTGTATGAACGTAGCGTATCTTTTTTTTATAATATCATGGATCTTCGATGACAATACAATAATATGGTACCATGGAGCTGGTCTGATGATGGAGACGGAAGATGGCCATAAGAATTTCTGACCTAACAAGATAAACCCATCGAATCTGGGCTCGATTGATTCGTCTTGAGCATTTTACGCCTAGATGATATCCAGGGTCTAAAAATGAAGCTGGAAGATAGCCACGGCATCTCTGTGATAAAACAACATAGCCCCACTGAGTTTGAGCTCGATTGTTTTGTCGTGAGGAGCACTTTACAACACATCATTATATCCATAGAATATTATAAAACATCACGTCTATTCTAAAATACTTATATATTAAAAAGTTAATAAGAAAATTAAAATTAAAAAATATTATTGAAACAAGCTTTTAGCTAGGACAATGAAGTAAAAAGTTAAAAATAAATTCTGTATGTGTGCAATATTCTTAAAAGCTTGATGCACTACCCGTTACAGGTTACAGGTTAGGTGGGTACTTACTATACACACACGCACACACACACACACACATACACACACACACTATACATCTGTTGTGTTACATAATGTGGACCATTTAACTGGATGGGCGAAAGGATCTCGATATTATAGGGACCTGGAGCATCTTCTCGTAGTGCAGGGTCCCTGGAGGTTCTTCGTACGCGTCTAGGGGCTGTCGTACTCGCTGGCAGCGCGAGAGTGTGGTGTATGAGAGTGACTGCTTATTGTGTGTAGTGTTATAAAAGAAAGAGGAATCGTGCACTCAGAGTGACTATATTATATAATAATAATAATAATAATAATAATAATAAAGCTTTATTGAATTCCATTAGCCTACTTACATTACAATACATGCTGATTTATAAAAAGGATAAATAAATAAAATTCTTAATAAATAATTACAATTGCAATATGCATGATTAGATTAATTAATTATGTTTGTTTTTATTTGACGTGGCTTATATGGACCCCCTTCGGGTAAAAGCCTCCTCCAAGGACTTCCATCCTTCTTTGTGTCTAGCCATGGATAACCAATTTTCTCCTGCTACTTTTACCAGTTCATCTGTCCATCTAGCGCATGGGCGGCCTCTAACCCTACTACCCGTAGGGCCTTGCCATTTCACAATTCTAATGGTCCACCTGTCGTCGTTGTAGCGGGCTACGTGTCCCGCCCATCTCCATTTCATTTTCAATGAGAATGTTAAAGACTATATTATAACATTATAAATTACATGTGTGCCCTCTTCGATCGGGCTAGCAGAACTGAACTCAAAAACAAAAGTCTTCCCTATTCTTCTAAATTCAATCGGCGTTCCAAGAGTTTCTAGAACGTTCCAAACTTCCAACGTGCCAGTCTCCACCATAAGGTCGCCAACATAAGGTCGTCACAATATAATATGCCTTTCACAATGCCTATGATTTGGATGGAACCAACGAATCACATATCTGCTTGCACACTGGTCAACAAAATTTTGTAACATGGAAGTGCGTATTTATTTTGAAATACTTATCCTACCCTCATTCCAAAACCGGCTACTTATTTTGTTTTGACCAGGTCTAATCTTTAGGGTTCCTTACCCGAAGGGTCCAAACGGAGCCCTATTGCTGTCACTCATGTGTCCGTCTGTCTGTCTGTTCGTCGTCTGTCACACAGGTTTTACAGCCAAACGGTTGGAGCTACAATCTTCAAAGTTCCAGTCTAAAGACACACAAATAGTCAAAAATTCATTAGGTACGGAACCCTAAATGTGCGAAGTCCGACATGTACCTACTTGACCTGTTTTTTGTTAGGTATAGCTAATACCAGTACATATTGTACGGATTATAACAATTTAAAAGAGACTTTGACCTCTGAGTTTGTTTCGGTGTTTCTTCTCAGGGTATTCAACTAGGAAAAACAGTAGTAAAGGAGATTATAGGAAACTATTTAATATGTAAAATTCTACCGATCAGTTACAAACATAAATATCTTCTAGCAGTTAACCACCATGGTACCCAAGAGCATAACTTAACTCATGTAATCAACAACCATATACACGATCTATGGCTGCTGGCAGATTCAGTGTGCCCAGAGTCACCAATTACTTTGGTGACAGAACTATGAAAAAACGAATACCATACCTACTGAACAGTCTGCCAGCAAACATATAAAGAAGTGAAATTAATAAAAAATATTTTAAAAATAAATTAAGAAGATATTATTTAGAAACATGTTAAAGTACTACAGTGTATAATTATTAGTTATAAGTACAAATTAACGAATCAGTTTATATTTAGAGACTCACCGACCCCAAAATCAAACCATTACCACGGTTTAGTGGGGCTTAGTTTATAAATTATTTTAACAACATGTGCAAATAAATAAATCAACTTTTTTACAAAAAGAACAACCGACTTCCAAAAAAGAAAATACACTAAAAATTAAAAAATAACTTTAATTTCGGAAGTCCGTGTTTGTATTTTTATTTCTTCGTTATTTGACACCGACTTCCGAAATTAAAGTTATTTTTTAATTTTTAGTGTATTTTCTTCAAATTCAAATTCAAATTGTTTATTTGCAAGAAAATACATGGTTTTTCATGGTTTGGTTTTTGGCAGTCGGTTGTTTTTTTTTTTTTTTTGTAAAAAAGTATTTTATTTTTCACTCTTTAGTTGTTATACCCTAGAACTAAAAAGCCCAATAACATGGAACGAGGAATTTAAACATACTCGTAATTGGAGAAAACAAAAACGTCATCTAGGTATACATATTTTTCGTTTTTGTTCAGTTTCTCAAAAAGCGCTGAAGCAATTTCGATAAAAGTTATGTGGAACCACCTCGGGAGTATATTCTTTCGGTAAAAAAAAGAGTTTTGAAAATCGGTCCACAACTGACGGAGAAATCGGCGGACATACTTACATAAAAAAAACAAACACACATACAGTCGAACGTCCTCCTTTTTCGAAAGTTGGTTAAAAAAGGACCCAATTTAGAAAACAGGAAGGTGTAATAGCAGTTAGAGCAGTTAGTGTCCGATTAAGTGAGATTGAAAGGTCCCGATTTGACTTCCTATAAATTGTGTACGTCTCCTTCTAATCGTGTATTGTGATCTATGATAGGGTAATCGCATCACTACGATTTAGAGCTAAGTGTTGCCAATTAGCGACTTTGTCGCTACAAAATGGGCTATTAGTATTTTTAAATGTGTTTAAAATTAAATTAAATTTCCCAAGGTCCCTTTCCCAAAAAAAATCCGAGTTAAAAAGTTAAAACCTACGCTTTTTTTCTTTTTTGGTCCTGGTAGAATCAGTTTTAGAGACTTTCTAGCGACTTTTGATATTCTGTTTATATGGGCTTGAATTTGTAAGAGTTGGCAACAGTGCCGATTTAGGAGTCCAATTTAGGATAGTGTAATTGCTAGCTTCTTACTTCCTAATTAGATTGTTCCTTGAAATCGGAAGGTGTAATTGAGCCTTTTGTTGTAATTCGTTACATAAACCACCATACCAAATTCATAAAAAAAAATATTGTGCGCCAAAAACGCAGCGTAGAGTAGTGAACGCGGAACGCGTGTTTCGGGCGCCAGTTTTAATAATCCTTATAACTGTTGTAACATCCAAAAAAAAAAAACTTGATTGAATTTCGCGGGCAATCACAGCGGATCCTCATAGGTAGATATACAATAGCGTGCTGATTGGTTATAGATAGTAAACATACACACCAATAACGTAAAAGGGCAATGACTTCATCCGAGTAATTTATTTATTAATGGAGAACGAACTGAGCAAAAGCGCGTTCCATTATCTGTTTGTATCTTTATCCTTGTTTTGCTCATTAAATTGGTCGAATAGCTATTTCGTTTTCGTGCAAAAGAAACGATTATTTGGAACTTGGAATGCATGTGTCACTTGGCTTGGTGGATGTAATGTTTATAAGATTGTTATTTTGTAAAAAACTTCTGATTGTAGCTAGTAAAAACAATAGTTATAAGTTAAAATAGGTGTCGATTGCTTGCAATAATCTACTAAACATGGATGACATAGAAAGATTGAGTTGCAGTAAGTAAAAACTTGAAAAAGCTGTGTCCCGTTACTTTTTGTAGATTGTTGTTGACGCTAATACAAATTCTATCTTATTACAGAAGAAGAATTGGAAGCAAGTGATGTGGAACAATCAGACAAAGAAGATCACAAGGATATTGACGAGAAACCTAGTAATAAACGGAAGCGGAGACGCCGCGAAATTGACATGGTAAGGATCGATATTCCCATTAGCGTTGTGACTATTTTGTTGCACTTGTTCTTGTTCTTCACTGCACTGATTTCAGTTATGTAGACATCAATAGGCATTATTTAATAAGCGTATAAGCATCAAATTTTCTATCATCTAATGTCGAACAGACGGGCAATTGTAGTATCTGTGCAAAGAGGTTATTTTACCAAGTGCCAACATTTACGTAAAACATCGGCTACACAATACACCTATCTACGTAATACTATTTGTACTAGTCGTTTTTTAAACTTGATTTAGTAATAGGCGACAATGACAAACCATTCACATGGCTTCAATAAGGCTTAGTTCCAGAACAATGTTACACAACTCAATATTTCGTTAAAGCGGCTCATCTTTCTGTGACATCATTCACAAACACTCTGCTAGTAAACCCACACACAATAATTTATTTCAGTAAACATTTTACTATAAGTTCCTTACTTTCTCATCGTCACTTCAGTCTCAATTTGATTGAAACGGATTGTTCCAGATTAAAATGTCAGATGACGATGATTCGGATGATGAGGGCCTGGCCAAGAAGCTCATTCGGCAGCTGAGCCCGGGCCCGGGACCAAACTCGCCTGCTTCTCACAGGGAACCTCGCACTTGTGTGCTAAAGGTAACTGTTGAATAACTCACAGTTTTATGAACATAATTGATTATAATATCATTATTAAACTACCTATTTGCTTACGTATTCATTCCCTCTTCCTAGGAAGCCTTTCTTGAGTAGTCATTTAATGGTAGTTACTCTTTTGTGGAGGCACTCGGAATTTAATTTCTTACAGACCGTGTATATTTCATGTTACGTAATTGAATGCTAGCTGTCACTTATTTACTTAAGAAATAGTAATTTTTCAAGAATTTGCTAGGTTTTTCTATAATGATTTTAACACGTCAGGCAGGCGTCGCCACCAACAATAGGTTTTTAATTGTGTCTGCTAATGAGGGACTTGACGCGTTAAATGTACAAGTTTGAGTTAGTTAGTAATTAAGGTTTCACACCCCCACGTTAACTAAGTCTTATGAATCAGTGCAGTGGAAACAGATGCCCACCCTTTTTAGGGTTCCATACCCAAAGGGTAACCAACGTGACCCTATTACTAAGACTCCGCTGTCGGTCTGTCTGTCAGCTATCTGCCTAGGGAGCCATTTTGAATTTATTTTTATTATTTATTGTATTGTTGTACACATTCCGTGAAAATTTCAACTGTGTAGCTATTACGGATTGTGAGATACAGAGGTTTTTCTTTCAGATTTTCACACAAAGGGTTCTGTACCATGAACCCTTTGTGTGCCAGTCCGACTCGCACCTGACCGGTTTTATTCATAATATGCGATGTGGTTAAGTACCTATCATGAACCCATGTCGCTGTTAAAAATATGAATTTCTGAATAAGTTTTCATTCTCTATTTAATGTTTTGGAGGATGATCAAAATTTCTTAGCCGACATTATATTAGGAACCCTTGTGCATAATGTCAAGGTGTCCAACAGTTTTCATTGTTCTATTAATAAGATTTCATAAAGTACAACTCCATAAGTATCCCACTACACAGGCAAGCCAGAAGCGCCGTCCCCTATCCCGTCTCCTCGAGCAACTGCTCCGCAACCTGGAGAAGCGAGACCCTAACCAGTTCTTCGCGTGGCCAGTTAATGACAACTTTGCACCGGGCTACTCGGACATCATCCGACGGCCCATGGACTTCTCTACGATGAAGCAGAAGATCGATGATAATGAGTACAAGTCTCTTAATTGTTTTATTGTGAGTACAATTTTTACAACTTGTTTCTACCTATCATGCATTGTGATTTTTTTTTCTCTGTATCGCTATTTGCAATTGGTCTTCAGGCCATTAGCATATTTGTTATGAGACCAATGTCAGATAAAGTTTTCTAGTTTATATTCATAGATTAAAACTGGTAGAGGCTTAAATTAAATCTGTATCACTTTCGGAAACATTATGATCTCAAACAACAACTATTTCTTAGTATGTACTAGTTAATACTACGAAATTGATATATTTGAGACCCAATATAATTAGGAAAAGGTTAGGCAGATGACGAATGTCTCATCTAACCCTTGTTTTAATTTTCTACATTACCCTCCACACAGCATCCAATGAGAATGTGTCTAATGGTGGACATACACGCTAGGGTAGCATGATGGTTATAACCTTACACGTATAACCCACAGGCATAACAGAGTTTCATAGTACCGATAACTGTACAGTTTTCTATCAAAACTGCCTGTCGGTTAACCTTGTAAACTTATAACCGTCATTCTAACCATAGCATGTATTTCCACCATCATCTAGCCCTTGATTAAATCCTTATGTTCCCCCCCACACAGAGCGACTTCAAGCTAATGTGCAACAACGCCATGAAGTACAACAAGGCGGGCACGGTGTACCACAAGGCGGCGCGTCGCCTGCTGCACGCCGGCCTAAAGCAGCTCACGCCGCAGAAGCTGCGCCCGCTCGGCAACCTGCTCACCTTCATGTACGAAATCCCCATCAAGGAGCTGGGCTTCGACATCGGCAAGATGGATGTGGTGAGTACAATTTGGTTTTGTTAAGAGGAGCCTCGCAAAGCAAAGATGCGCAGTGAAACGTAGTTTTTGCAAGCGTACTATCAGCTTCAGATTAGCCACGTAGCCAGAGTAGCAAATGCTACGGCCCTGCGCGCAAATCTACGAACCCCGCGCTCCGGGGATCTCGGCTTGGACGTACAAAAACAAGTCAACATATATCTATACCATATGAAATCTAACCAATTTCGGATCCATAAAGACAATGTAGCTTGAACCCGATTTCATTGGTGGCCTGGTGGTAACGGCTGCGACTTACAAGTTATTGGTCGTGAGTTCAAACCAAGGCAGGCACTTTACTTTGTGTAAATTATTTCATTACACTGCTCTCAAAACGGTGAAGGCAACATCGTGAGGAAACCGGCGAGTCCTAGAACTAAAATTTCGAAGACATGTGACATCCACCAACCCGCATTGGGCCCGCGTGGTGGACACCCTCTCACAGAGAGGAAGCCTGTGCCCCAGCAGTGAGGACATTAAAAGACCGATGATGATGAGGCAACTGCCTACGGCCCTATCGCTACCTAAGGGCCCCACGGCCCATGAGAAAAATAAGTCACAGAAGTTTTAATTCATTATCATTTTACAAAGACTCTGAGGCCCCTTGGTGGAATTTTCTACATGCCCTGTCTTAATTAATCCGGTACTGCGTAGGTATATTAATATTGGCAACTAGAACAGATAAAATATGCATTCTTATCTTTCCAAAAAGGTAAAAAAAACAGCATAAATCAGAAATTTTGATCTGTATTATTTTGGTTTTCATTCAAAAGCAGTATGAAATGATGTTGCTTATATCTACCAAACAAGTACTTATTCTAAACTAAAATATATATATTATTATTTTATCGCTTCTCAGTATTAGTTACTTAACTTAGTTAACAAATAAGCTGTAGTGCAACTTTGTTTTGCGAGGTAAACAATAAAATTAAATGTTGTTTAAGGACAAAGTCAAAACGCGCACTTAATTCCCTTCCTAATCACAAACACAATACGTGAAAAAAACATTTCTCTACCTACCTGTCATTGAGTACCTAAATAAGTAAAGAAAACAAATAAAACTACCTTCTTTTTTATTTATTTTGAAGTTTGAACTAAACATGTTGATAAAATGACTTTTTGCATCGCAGCCGCTTAGGACGTACGGCAGAAAGGTGACACTTTGACTCATTAATAGTTTCACCACAGAATAGATAGGTACAAGAAGGGCGACTCCTTACGAGGAGCGAAAAGCACACACACATAGACGGACGTTCACGTAGAATGAGTGCTAACGTACACGACCGGCATATGTTTATGATCGCCGTACGTTACTCGTATAGTCTGTCAAGAAACACACGAAAATAATGTTTTGAGAACTACCTACAGCTTATGCAATCACAAAGCAAGCAAGATTTAAACTGAGTACCACAGCTATAGCCATGTAGCTTAGTGGTTCATGTGCATTTTTTAACGAGCTGATCTCTCGTATGGGGATTTAAAAAAAAACAGGAGTATTTAACCAGTGGCTCCTTTTCTTTCGCGAGTTTTGTGATAGATTGTACGCGTCTGTGTGCGTGCGCCTGTTCTCGCTCGTTGTAAGCAGTGGACCTTCTGAACGTATCTACTCTGTGGTTTCTTAGGGTAGTCGTGTTTAGAGGTTGGCGACATTTTGGTTTGCTTGTGTCGTTGACGCGTCGGTGTTGTGTGGGTAGGACGAGTTGACTACAACCCTGCGTTTGCGCATAATGCATGTTATCACGTGCGAGTGCTCAACGTTCAGCGGGAATGGACACCCATGTGAGTACTTACCTTAGTACCTAAAATAGAAAAGTATCGATCTTTTTGTGAGAAGTTTATATAACGAAAACACTTCTAGTGTGTGCAAAATGATTTTGAATAAGTACTGATGAAACATAATTTGGTTTAAGTTGGTATTTTAATTATGGCATTGGGCCTTTGGCAAACACTGGCAAAAAGTTCCTTCATACCGGCAACATTGAGCACTCGACACTAGGCATAGTTAGTCGTCGGTTCCGGCGCTTGCACTGCAGTGTCCCTGTCCGTGTGTGGCAGCACAAGGTGCTGAAGCGCGGCAGCCCCATGAAGTCGGGCGGCTCGGAGGCCGAGGCGGCGTCCGACGGCGGCCTGGAGCCCCACGCCGGGGACGCAGTCAAGATACAGATGGAGCAAGCCAGGGAGCAGCACCGGCGGCGCCTCGCTAAGAAAGGTTTGTTTTAAGGTTTTAGTTATTTTGTTACCCGACTGCGCGACGCAAGGGAGGGTAATGTGTTTATCAGCCTATGTATGTATGTATTAGGGTTGCCAACTCTTTTCCAGTCAAAAATAGTAGTTTTTAAATAATTACCCAAAAATATAGTAGATAACTAATAAATAAAATAGTAGGTTTTAAAGTACTTGTATTTCTTAAAAGAATATGTTTTGCTTTTTGGGCCTTTATTAATAGATTTTTTTAAAAAAAAAAAATGCTTCTATGCTATTAGTTCAAATTTAATTCAAATTACATACTACCTACGCGAAATGAGCGCAATAGGGCTATAAAATAATAAGAACAATTAAAAAAAAGTACAAAATTAATTAAAACTGAGCTATTCTCAGCTTTAATTGATTTTATACGGGCTCTATTCCGCTCATTTCGCCATTCATTATTCAATACAGAAAATATACGCTCTTTATAAACGGATGTTGCCGGAATTGATAGAAGAAATGATATTATTTTTAGAATATTTGTAAAATCTGCATCACTCAAAACTTGTTGCCATTTTTCAACTGTACTTTTTGAAGAAAAATTTTCGTCAGAAAGAAGAATATCTAGAATTTTATTCATCTGATTTATTTCCGTACTCTTACAAATCATTAATATTTATATTAAGTTTTTGATTAATTTCTAATTTTTTTAATAATATTTCAAATTTGTGATATTTTAGTTATTGGTAGAAATATAAAATTGTGACTAATATAATGTTTAGTTAATAATATTTGAGAACTTCGAGAAATTAACTTCAAAAATAGTTATTTCCATAACACAAACTCAGAGGAGGCCCGAAATTGACCATCTGTCAAACTCAAAGTGACACCAAAATCGTTCAGAAATAGATATTGACGTTTCGTTGTACTCTTACACATTTTGAAACGAATATTATTGCTTAGTGGGTTTGATTACTAATAATATAGTAGTTTCGCCTACTATATACTTTTTTTTCAGAAATACATATAGTAGTCGGGCCTGTAATACAGTAGGATACTATATTATACAGGGTGTAACGGAAAGGTGTGGTCATATTTTAAGAGCCAGTTCTGCCCATGAAAATAAACAACTTTCTCTAAGGAAAAATAGGGAATTCCAAAAAAAAAAGGGACTTTCCATATAAAGTTGTCATCAGCTGATCAGTATTTGTATTGGGGTTAAAATTTTTTTTTCGAGTAGTTCCTCAGGTTTTCTTGAATAAAGTGGTTCATATCGATGGGCAGATGCAGTTCTTAAAATAAAACCACACCTTTCCGTTACACCCTGTATAGTAGGGCTGGCAACCCTAGTATGTATGTATATAGCTTTGTAGCACTAGCAAAAAATATCAAAATTTGATATTTTTTGCGTCAATTAATTCGTCTTAACCTTGCGAGTGCTACTAAAGACATGACAGTAATCAAAATACAATATGGCGACAACCAGACGCCATATTGTGAAAAAGAAAAAAATGAAAGTCGACGAACTATATTAAGTTGGGAATCAAAATAAATGGTTCGAGGAGGCGAGTCCATAAATATAACTCACTAAAATGTAGAAAATAAAATAATTGAATTTTCAAAAAACCGGACTGTAGAAAACAACTAAAAAGTTCCAAACAAGTCACTTTCCAAGCAGTCTGATTCAGTTAGTGGCATGAAATCAATAATTGAACTAAAATAACTGCCTTTTTGGTACTTTTTAGTTGTTTTTAACTGTTGGGTTTTTAAAAAAAAAATGTAGCTTTTTTGTTGTTTTTTTTTTAAATTGGTATTTTAAGACAATACTTGAAAAGGAGTATGTAGTATGTTAAAAATAGTAAAAAAAAAATAAACAAGCTTTCATACCGACTATCCCAATGAAATGTGTATACAAAATTTCGTGTCCGTGCTGTTCAGCATTCAAGAGTTCCTTTATCTGGAGCTGATCCTGGATGTCGGTCATGCTTACCTTAAAAATGCATTGTCATCAGAACTGAAACATCGTAAAAATTCAACTCCGGAAGATAAAAGGAATTGGTTCTAAGTAAGCTTGCAAGAATAAGGGAACGTGCAGGAACTATAGATGGCGCCACATACGAGAAAAAAAAAAAAATGAAAAAAAAAAAAAAAAAACCGAGAAATGTCAATGTCAAGTTTTTAAAGGGTAAAAGTTTCAAATTTACTCCACTAGATGGCACAGACAACGCCGTGCACGTTCCCTATATTACGTTTAAAGCTTGTAATAAAGATCGTGTCAAGTAGTGTACTGTGGGTCGCGGGTAAATTCGAAAGAGAGTTACCGCGGCCTTTGGCACAGGCAACTGAAGGAACAGGGGTGGGTTTTAGTCAGTATAAGCCCAATAATACGCCCTCCCGCTCCACTCAAAGCGGGAGAAGTCATTGGATGATTTCCCACCCAGCACCCTAATAAAAAATTGGTTTACTGTTTCTGCCTTCTCCCTTGGGACATGGCGTGAGTTTATGTCAATGTACAATATCTTAACTCGCATTAGTAAGCTTTTAAGACAATGTGAGGGTTTTAAACAACAATTTCAGCTTGTCTATGATTTTTCAAAACGCTCGACATCATCGACACTTTACATAACTAATGACTATTTTTTTTTTAACAACGGGCTCATCTAGAGCAGCTTCTTTTAATTTCAAACAATCTCTATAGGCTTCATAATTTCCTATGTATTCTGTGCAGCGTTCCCGCGTATGGATTCTGAAGGCAAGACGACGCTGTGCCTGGTCACCAACACAGTGGAGGGCTCAGGCGAAGACAAGCCGCTCACACTTGGCCGGTACATCGGCAAGCTCACACAGGGCAGCGGGACCTTACATAGTGAGTATCATCACAAAGAACATAGAAGTAATTTTTTTTGTTAGAGGTAACCGCTGATCCGATTATGAAATTTCTTTCACTAATCGAAAGCTACAATATCGCTGAATTTTCATATCGAAAAAACAAGCGGTTCCTGTAAGACACAGAACCGCTTTGTAAGCAACAGAATACACCACGGCCGGGAACGAACACGTAAAAATGTAGTCATTTATGTTTTCTCCGGTTCCTTATGTTGCTTGTTTTTTTACTTTAACCAGCTTTTTCACTTTTTGTTTTGTTTTGATTATTTGTTTGTTGTCATTTGCCATGAGTATATAAGAGGAAGTCTGAAAGTGGCACCGCTGACTGAAAAATTGTGTGGAAATCGGTTGTCGTGGTATGGGCATGTGATGCGGAGGAATGAAGAAAATGTCGTGAGGAAAGTCTTGTGTATGGATGTGGATGGCTATAAGAGTAGGGGAAGGCCAAAGAAAAGATGGTTGGACTGTGTGAAAGAGGATATGGGTAAAAAGGGGGTGACTACAGAGATGACGACTAATAGAAGAGTATGGAAGAAAAAGACATGTTGCGCCGACCCCAAATAAATTGGGATAAGGGCAGGAGAATGATGATGATGTCATTTGCCAGTGTCGCAGCACAGATTACATAATATTACACGTAATGTGTATCGTCTTTGGTTGTTGGCTGACCCTGACATCAGGCAATGAACAAAAGACTCATTGGTTGAATACGAGGCTTTTTGCTCGTTGTTTGGCTTCGCTGTATGGTTATGTTTTTTAGTCAGATTTTTCTCTAATGTGCGTTTTGTTTGAGCAGAACAAACAATTTTTCTTTATTTCTTTCTTTATAGTAAATGCATACAAAGTGTAACGAAAATGGGTGGTCATATTTAAAAATACTGCTTCGGCCCATAGAGATAAACTAATTTTGTCGAGAAAGTCATAGCAAAATCCGAAAAAAAAAAATTGGACCCCCCATACTAATTTTTAGGGTTCCGAAAGACCGAATGAAAAAACGGAACCCTTAAAGAATCTCTCTCATGTCTGTCTGTCTATTTGCTTAGAATCTACTGGACCGATAAAGTTGAAATTTAGTACACATATGAATATTTGTGACCCAAACACGAACGTGTACCCTAAATAAATTAATTTTGTAATATGGGCGTCACTTTTGGGGTGAAATCGGAAAATTAAAAAACAAAGTTTTTCAAACTGTGCCGTGCTATCAAATGAAAGCCCATTGTAATGGTCTCGCATGTATTTTTTTTTTCATAATTTTTAAACATAGTTTTAAAGTTATTTAAGAAAACAGATAAAAAATGGCCATCCCCATCCTTATCGCCGAAACCACAGGGCCTAAAATTTCGAAAAAGAAATGCAGAAAGTAGTATTTCACATAAAGATTGCAGGCAAACCTATAAGGAGAAGGTAGTTTATACCTGAAAAAATGTGATTTGTTCGGAACCCTTTGCGCGGAAGTCCGACTCGCTAACAGAGGAGCTCGTGGCTCGTGCACCCGTACTGGTCGGTCTTCCTTGATGACCATTCATTTAATACCGAAATTCTTCCGCGCCCCAGACACCACGTTAAGCTGTTTATTATGGCTGACGTTAGTAGATCTTTGACAGTCGTTACGGATAGTTAGAAGCCATAAAATCAGACACCAGTCTTACCACAGGGTATCGTGTTACCCAGTTACTGGGATGTGGAGGTCAGATAGGCAGCCGCTCCATGTAAAGTACTGGTATTCAGCTGCCGGTTAGACTGGAAGCCGGCTCCAACATAGTTGGGAAATGTGCTAGGCGTCTGCCTATTGTGAATCCCTCGTAGAAATTAAAAAATCCAGCCCAGTGCGAGTCGGACACACGAAGGGTCCCGTACCATTATCTATAAAAACGGGGGAAAAATCACGTTTGTTGTATGGGAGCCCCCTTAAATATTTATTTTATTCTGTTTTTTAGTATTTGTTGTTATAGCGGCAACAGAAATACATCATCTGTGAAAATTTCAACTGTCTAACTATCACGGTTCACGAGATACCGCCTGGTGACAGTCGGACGGACAGCGGAGTCTTAGTAATAGGGTCCCGTTTTACCCTTTGGGTACGGAACCCTGAAAACCACCAAATTACATAAATACGAAGTTAATTTAGCCAATAGAGTAGTTAACATTTTTTTTTTTATTATTAGTTTCGAAAAGAAACTTCACCCAAAATCGAAAATATAAAGAATTTTTCAAATCCGTTCTAAATTGATTAAGTTAGAAAACTTTTAAATCTGGTGGAAGGGAAAACTGTCTAGTAACAGAAAAAGGATGCACACAATGACATGAGACGTCACAGCCATTAGGTTACGCGCGTACGAAAGAGACAGCGAGATCTCTATGTTTAACTGCTGCTTCATATAATAACGAATTTTAGTGCGGTTTTTAGAAACAGATCTTTTTTCAGTGCAATTTATTGTTTCGTATAATATTTTGTTCAAAAATAAACAAGAAAATACCCTCTATCCTCTTCTATAAGATCAACCGGTTTGCTTGCCCCCAGCGCCTCGAGAAGACCGTCGCAACGTGGCCAAGGGCGTGAAGCCTCTGAACTACGGCCCCTTCAGCTCGTACGCTCCCTCCTACGACGGCACCTTCGCCACGCTCACCAAGGAGGAGTCTCATCTGCTCTATCATACGTTACGTGAGTATCAATGTTTGTTTAGAGGTCAAAGGTCAACGTCCCGCAAACCTTTATTAAAAAGGGAGGATCCGCCCAGTCGGTTGTTGTCTGGTCTGGGTAACTACCCAATTGCAATGGTTGCGGTCGGACTGTTGTATATGTTAAAATCGCGCGGAGAACTCTGCTTGCGCAATGCAGGAGTTCGTAGGTGGCGTCATAGATGTCGCTACATTTGTTATATTCCTTTTAAGAGACGCGTGGCTCTACGGAATGACGGGTGCTGTGCGTGAATGTGATGTAAAACAATATGTAGGCCTCAAGTCTATTTTACTTAATTTATCACTTCGCTATGGATGCTCAATTTTTATTGTATGTTGCAATCACGGAATAGAAAAAACAGTGGAAGTGCCATTCGCGCGTCGCGCGCGTGTCACAAATAAGCGGAGATGTTCAACATTACTTCATTCGCTGTCAGAGTCTTGCCGTGATACGTCGTCTCTAAAATACGTAAAATATTAGAAATGATGCCTTGTTGTGCGGTTTTGACGTGCAAAAACGATATCAAAAATAAAAATGTATCTTGTGGAGGTGTATCATATCACCGATAAGTATTAAACTTGGCTAATTTTCAATATATTTGATTTGAATGATAATACCACATTTTATTACTTCAATGCAAACTAAAAACAACTTTATAATTATTAATGCAAAGTCTAAATCTACTTGCTTGCTAGCTGAAAAATCACAATATATATTCTAGAAACTTCGACGCTACTCAGTTAGGGATGGGACACATCCATAAAGTAGATCGGTATCGATTTTTTTTAATTTTTTTCCAAGCTCTACATTTCATAATTGGCACCATCATTTAGAGAATTTATTTCGGACGGTGTATGTATATAATTCCTCTTAGGCTCCGAAACTAACCTGTGAGTTTAAAAAAAAAATAATAAGTGAAAAAAAAAAATCGGCTCTCAACCCGAATAGTCCTCGAAAAGTTGGTTATTTAGGTTTTATTTATTTATTTATTTATATTTTATTTCAGGTATTAACCCATAGCAACATTACATACTTAAAATTAAATTATTAAAATTAAATAGCATAGAAGCTATAAAACATTTGTATGTCACGTTAGTTCAGACAAATAGATTGATTTATCTACCTTTCTACAAGCTTAGTCAGGACCACATTGAGCTGTTTTTTTGTAATATAAGGGCACATGGTGGATCAAACAACAATCCCACGACGAGGCGATTCGTATCTGCCTATAAAAAAACGTTGGTGCACGTAGAACTTAAAGATACAGATAGAGGAAACTGTTCGGCATTAGAAGAAATTTCAATTTGAACCTGTTCATCAGCAGTAGAAAGAATAAATCTAAGTACAGTACGTCAAGATTTAAGCAAGGAAGATGATGAACAGGAGGATGAAGACTTAGAAGAAATTGATTTACATCTGTCCGATTTTAGTAAAGAAATTATGGCTCACATAGCTGGTTACATAACAAGACAGCTAATTAAAAAAAAAAAAATATTTATTATACCCATCAGAAGATGTTATTAAGATATGCCAGACGTCCGAAATGTTTTTAAAAGAGTGTCGTATATTTAATAAAGACATTATCATCACAAAAATAATGCGCCAATTTATCGGGTCGTCGATATTCCAACATATAGTTTATCATCAGTTAGGAGAATTTCCTTCATCAAATCATGTTACCGACTTAATGAAAGCCATCACGGCAAAATATATAATATTCGCTATCATTACTTGTTAAAATTAAACATGAAGCCATCAAAACGGCAACTATTAAACAAATATGTGTTATTTCAAGGTCAATAAATATGTTTAGTACTATCTGCCATCGTTTTATTTAACTTAGACCTTTTAAAGACAATCAACATTTTCCATTACTTAAAAGATTTGTATGTGCAAATAAAAAATACATCGATATAAAAATATCGATATGTCTACATCTTTAGCTGAGTAGCAAAAGAGATAACATGTGCATGCGAATATGACATCTATTTTTAAGGAGTTAGCGTTCTAAATTGAATAATGTGCAGTGCAGTAGATAATCGCACAATCACTGCACCAACTGTCCCGTCGACAATCTAAACTAGACATGTCAACTGAGAGAGTACAAAAGCTCTTATATTATTAAATCCTGCCGACTTCTGCTCCAAATAAGGTAAAACTGGAGAGTTAGAGTCCTGTCTTTTGCAATAGAGAGTAAATCATCTTGACAAGATTTTAACGTTAATCGCGCGCGAGCTGTCAACGTCGCATTTCTAGAGGTTTTTTGTGATTAATTTATTAAATATAAATGAAAGTACAATTTTTCTCACCCAATTAACTAGATCATTGGTTTTTATAAGCAAGCATGAAAAATTACGCTACAGTCAATTATTTTCTTTTTGCAGTCTTCTTCTTGTTTTCGTTTCGGTGGTACTTTTTGCAGTATTACCACGTATTACGATTAAATATTTTAGAGTAAATGTTAAAATATAAAGATCTAGTTAATTGGGAGAGAAAATTTTTACTTTCATTTATATCTAATAAAATAATAACGAAAAACAAACTCTAGAAATGCCCGCACGCGATGAACGCTCTTAAACTCGTGCCATCTCCTTTGTAGCGTACGAGACAGGTCAAACCACTGAGGAGCCCCTCCGCTTCGCGCCGGACTCTCCGTGGGCGCTGCTCTACGACATGGAGGCGCTGTTCCCGGACAAGAAACCACAGGAACAACCCACCACCACGGAGCCTGTAAGTGTTGAATTTCGCTCATTATTCTAGTATTGATTAGCTTAGGAATATCTCGCTTATTTCTTTTCAAGCAATTATACGAGATAATTGCTTGAAAAGAAATAAGAAATTATCTACATATTATTATCTAAAACTAGCGACCCGCACTGGCTTCGCCTGGGTTTTAATTTGTTTTTTTTTTTTCGATTACCTAAAATTTTCTTTCGTACAAACCTTGTCCTGACAATTACGAACACAATGAACAAATAAAACAGAATGATCCAAATAGGCACATCCGATCTGAAGTGATGCGCTTACATACATTTGGCAATTAATTTTTACTAGCTGCGCCCCGCGGTTTCACCCGCGTAGACTGGAATAAAAAGTAGTAGTATATAGTAGTGTTAATCCAGGGTATAAGCTATCTACATACCAAATTTCATCCAAATCGGTGCAGCCGTTTGAGCGTGAAGAAGTAACAAACACACACTCACAAACTTTCGCCTTTATAATATTAGTGTGATTTATATTAGATTAAATTCTTCTTCTTTCGAGTCGATGGTTAACTTTTTAAACAGTTGGGGCCCAGTAGCTGGCCACGTTAGTCTGTGGCGTCCATCAGGGTATCTAAAGTTCAGGTGTATGGACACTTCGTGAACTCCAACATGTGAGTGTTCTGGACAGAGCCACCGCAGTCACATTGTTTTGTTATTATTATTTCGTATATTCATTTTTACACACATTATTTACATTTTTAAAAGAAAACATATAAAAAACATTTAAAAATATAAAAATAGTAGTCCGCCACAACAATAGCAGGGTCCAAGATACCGGTGGTTAGGGCTCCAGAGACAGGAACCTCCTCACAATGCGAGCCGTATCGAGGAGTACCTACTGCCTTCTGTATCAGGCCCTTGATCCTACCGCGCAACGACAGCTTCGACAGGTCGTGGTCGTCGAGGCTTTTGGCAATCAGGCCGTTGGCGGTAACGACTATCGGCACAATGACAGCCGAGTTCACATTCCACATATCGACAACCTCGTGTGCTAAGTCAAGATATTTGATTTGTTTCTCTTTCTCAGCTTTCACGAGGTTCTCGTCATGTGGGATGGTGACATCGATTATTATTGTGCGGCGCGCTAATCGGTCTATCACCACTATATGGGCAGGCTTATTGGCAACAATAGTCCTGTCAGTGATGATAGACCGATCCCAGTACAACGTGACATGGTCATTTTCGAGAACTGGGTCGGGCACATACTTGTAATACGGCACCTCAGAATCCACAAGTTTGTATTTCAAAGCAAGTTGCTGGTGAATAATCCTGGCCACTTGGTTATGCCTGCTAAATTCAAATGTGCAAATACTCGCCATTAGCCAGACGAGAACAACCAGAGATAATATGTCTGATGGACTCACCCGGACGGTGGCATGCCCGACTCACGTCTACCGTCCCGTCCTTCATAATATGCCTCCGGTAGTTATTCGTCAAGATAACTTCGTCCATAATCGCACAGACAAAACCTTCTGTATCCCCGAAGAGGTAGCTGAAACGTAGCCAGGCCACGGACGCCAAGAAATCTACAAGAGCACGATAAAAGCGCCCGTGAAGCTCCTTGCTTTTCCATACCTGCTTGCGGTCATCAGTAGTGAGTACTACAGGTTTGCGCCAGTTCTAAATCCTACAAATCAATGATCATAAAAATCGGCCCACATTATTATTATTATTATCCACCCGCATTTATCTTCTTGATAATCATTTATCATCACCCATCTAAATAAGCCTTATACTCTTCTACAGGACCCAACTAAAGTAAAGGTGGACGTAGACCAGCTCCGCAGTCTATCTGAACTGGGCATCGACGTGGACTATCTGAACGACATCGAGGAAGAGGTGATGGCTTCTCAGCACGACTACGGCATCGGTGGCGCGCTCAGACACACACATGAGCTGTTGACTAAGTTGGAGAAGGAGCAGAGAGACAGGTTAGTTGGTAGAGCAGTACTCGACCGTTAGTAGGGCATTGCTCGTCCGTTAGTCGGGCAATGCTCGTCCGTTAGTCGGGCATTGCTCGTCCGTTAATGGGGCATTGCTCGTCTGTTAGTCCCGCATTGCTCGTGCATTATTAGGGCATTGCTCTTCCGTTAGTGGGGCATTGCTCGTGTATTAGTAGAGCATTGCTTGTCCGTTAGTGGGGCATTGCTCGTGCATTAATAGGGCATTGCTCTTCCGTTAGTGGGGCATTGCTCGTGTATCAGTAGAGCATTGCTTGTCCGTTAGTGGGGCATTGCTCGTCCGTTAGTGGGGCATTGCTCGTGCATTAGTAGGGCATTGCTCGTCCGTTAGTAGGGCATTGCTCGTCCGTTAGTAGGCCATTGCTCGTCCGTTAGTAGGGCATTGTTAGTCCGTTAATCGGGTAATGCTCGTCCGTTAGACGGGCATTGCTCGTCCGTTAGTGGGGCATTGCTCGTGCATTAGTGGGGCATTGCTCGTGCATTAGTAGGGCATTGCTCGTGCATTAGTAAGGCATTGCTCGTCTGTTAGTGGGGCATTGCTCGTGCATTAATAGGGCATTGCTCTTCCGTTAGTGGGGCATTGCTCGTGTATTAGTAGAGCATTGCTTGTCCGTTAGTGGGGCATTGCTAGTCCGTTAGTGGGGCATTGCTCGTCTGTTAGTGGGGCATTGCTTGTCCGTTAGCCTACAGACAGGTTAGTTAGGGCAGGGGGCTAGAGACAGGTTAGTTGGTAGAGCAGTACTCGTCCGTTAGTAGGGCATTGCTCGTCCGTTAGCAGGGTATTGCTCGTCCGTTAGCAGGGCATTGCTCGTCCGTTAGCAGGGCATTGATCGTCCGTTAGTGGGGCATTGCTCGTACGTTACTGGGGTATTGCTCGTACGTTAGTGGGGTATTGCTCGTGCATTAGTAGGGCGTTGCTCGTCCGTTAGTGGGGCATTGCACGTCCATTAGTAGGGCATTGTTTCAGGCATGATGTTTATTCAGTAAATAGGTTACAAGGGACACTTTTACACGTCAATGTTTTTTGTCAGTTTAAGCTAGATGAGGCCGGTGTTTCCTAGTTGACTACCCTGAGAATTCCTTCTCACCGAAACAAACTCAGAGGTCAAAGTCTCTTTTAAAGTGTTCAAATCCATACAATATGTACTGGTTAAATCATATGAGAACCATGTATGTTTATGTCTGGGATGAGCTTTTTAAAGAAAGCAACACACAAATTCGAGTGGACCTGTCCAGACAGTGCAAGCATTTGTCAGTCATCGTGAAGCTCAACTCAGAACTTTGAGGAGCTCAACGAACCGGCGAACAATACCAAAGTTGGGACATTTGAGTAGGCCGCAAAAATACTCCAACTGCCAGACAATCATAAAATCTACATGAATATAACGACATATGTAGTTCTCGCATTCTCATTATTCTATATGAGGACCATGCAGCTTAGTGTCTGTAATGGTCTTTTGAAGAAAGAACCACACATATTTGGGTGGACCTGTCCAATCATTGCAAGCATTTGTCAATAGTCGAATAGCTCAACTTAAAAACCACTAAGGAGCTCAATGACTTGACGAACAATACCAAAGAAAGGACATTTGGGTAGACCGCAAAAGTACTCAAACTGTCAGACAACGTTAAAAATTACTGTAAAAAGGAGGAGAATATAATAATAGTAACCCACATAATTTAATTTAATTTAATTTAGTCCTCACATTTACAATAATTAAGTAATCAAAAAATAAAAATATAATACTTTACAAAGTAAATATTCATGTCAAACAAAATAGTATTAATAAAATGTCAATCAAAAAATAAATTAAAAATATATTATAATACCCAAGCAAGCCCAAGCGTGCCCAAGCGTGTAAATAGCCGTGGGTCTCTGCGGATGTAGAACAGAAGTACGACCAAGCACTTGGAGGGAATGCTGGCCCAAAATTGCCTATATTTGTCTGTATAACTTCAAGTTAGGAGTGGTCGGCAGCAGTCGGCGAATGTGGCCCTACTTACAATTTGTAAAACAAGTGGTACCTTACTTTCCGGGCTGTTCTCGATGGTTGCACGTCGAATTGTCGAGTGGCCACTCGTTCTCTTCACACCAACACTCTTTATTTTATTTTTTTGATTATGCTTGTTCAGTAGTTAACGGACGCGGTAAATATGGGTTATTTATTATTCCCGGAGGATCCCCAACGTTTACGGGATTTACTCGGGATTTTAGCGTATTTGCGGGGACGATATTATTTTAAGACATTAGTCTGCGGTGAGATGCGCGCTGTGCCTCGCGGCGTTAGACACACACACACACTGACGTCAAACTGACGTGACGTCGATTGTTGCATTTTAAATTGTCTATACCTCGCGTAAAGCCGGCCACTCACGTCTGTCTGACAAATTAAAGCGAGACACACACGCGACGTGATACCAACCCCACCCAACTTGCAGAGTGGCGGCAACTCGCCACACCATGCTCCCCGCCTTGAAAGGTCCAGGAGCTTTCAAAAGCTGCTAATCTATGCGGAGCGAGTGAGGTTCAAGAAGCGGTGATGATATGTAAGCATTAACTTGTTGAAGAGCTTTGAGGGAAATCCAAGCAGCAGTCCGAAACACCATCGCATTGATATAATGCTCGGGAAAAATAATTATCAGTGTCCTAAGAATGAATTGCGGTTCGACTTGACTATGGTAAGTCGAATAAACTAAATTACAACTATGTAATGGCGTACCATTGGAACGTATAATATGAACCCTAAACTAAATTAAACTAAATTATGTAGTAATAATAATCTATTGAGTTGGCAAAGGATACAACTTAGTGACAGGACGTTTATACGTGCCTGACGCGGTTTTTATTGAAGCGACTCGAATTACACCATCCGATCCCGGAAAAACTTCCTCTATGATACCTAATGGCCAAGTCAATGGAGGTACGTTATCTTGACCCAAGAGAACGACAGTACCTATCTCTATAGGGCGATCGGGAGTGCACCACTTCTGGCGAACTTGCAGCGTGTGCAAGTACTCAATTCGCCATTTATTCCAGTAGGATAACACAAGTTGATCCAAGAGCCTTTTGCGGTTGTTTAGGTTTATGTTTTCTTCTGCCAATTCAGAAGAAGGCAAATACGTGAGTGGACTGGACATTAAAAAATGCGCGGGCGTGAGTACCTCCGGATGTGGGTCTGACGAAATGACACTAAGTGGTCGAGAGTTCAAAAGGCACTCAATTTGCACCAATACGGTCGAGAGTTCCTCGTAAGTGAGAAGTTGTTTACCTACGACTCTAAACAAGTGAGTTTTAACACTCTTAATATTCGACTCCCAAATACCTCCGAAGTGTGGAGCTCGCGGCGGTATTCTTGTCCACTCGATGCGTGATTTAAGAAGCTCATTTTTAATATCCGTTTGAACAGTTGAATTTAATAAAAAAGAATAAATATCATCCAATTGCGCCTTAGCGCCAACAAAATTGGTACCATTGTCTGAGTACATAACAGACACTGGACCGCGGCGAGAAATGAATCTCTTAAATGCGGATAGGAAAGCCTCAGATGTGAGATCCGAAACAAGCTCGATATGTATGGCTTTAGTCACCATGCATACGAACAAACATAAGTAAAGTTTCTGCGAACGTTGACCTCTACGTCGAATAGGTATATAAGCAAGCGGCCCGGCGAAATCTACACCGGTGTGTACAAAGGCTTTAGCATCACGGACGCGGTATCCAGGAAGTTCAGCCATTTTGGGTACTGGATGCTTAGGATTTAGACGGAAACAAGTATTACATTTCCGACAACGAGAACGTATAACCGTTCGGCCATCCAATATCCAAAACCGCTGCCTTATAATGGACATCAATAACCCTGGGCCCGTATGGCAGTACGTATTGTGATAGTGATCGATAATTAGATCGACTACGCGGTCGCGTTTAGGTAAAAGCGCGGGATGCTTGGCTTCATACGGTAAGTCAGATTTAGACAATCTGCCCCCAATACGTAAGATTCCGAAGCTATCAATGAAGACAGATAAACAGCGCAACTTCTTAGCTGGAAGTTCACCTGCTTTAATTAAATTTAAATCGCTCGCAAAATGTAAACTTTGAACTAATCGAACAATGAAATTTTCGGCGGTTTGAATGTTTTCAACAGAACTATGACTATGTAGTCTGTTTGTAAATTTAAGAATGTACATAAATACACGTAACAATTTATTCCATGAGCAAACACGGTCAGCTATAGTATCTAAAATACGCGGTTCAGTATTCGAAGTTTCTACAAGAAAAACCTTTGATTTAAACTCCGGCAATGTTTCACATTGAGCAGGAGCGAACTTTAAAGGCCACTCGCTCATGGGCTGATGGAGCCATGTGGGGCCGTTCCACCACAACGAGTGTCTTATTAAATCCGACGGCAGCATGCCGCGAGACAGACAATCGCTAGGATTCTCTTTCCCGGACACGTGACGGAAACAAGCGGCAGGTAAGTTTTCCTGTATTTGAGCAATGCGGTTGCTGACAAAAATAGACCATCTATGGGGAGATGAGTGGATCCACGAGAGAGCTATGGTGGAGTCCGAGAAAGCGTGGACACCTGTAATAGGTACACGAGCGGAAAGTTTTTCCTTGACTACGCGAACGAGTTTAGATAGAAGTAAAGCGGCGACAAGTTCTAATCGAGCTAGCGTTGTTATTTTAGCGGGGGAGACTTTGGACTTTGCACATAAGAGTCGGACAGTGATATCACCAGTAGGGTTGGTAATGTGTAAATAAATACAACAGCCATAACCAGTAAAGCTGGCGTCGCAAAAGGCTACGATGTTCACTACAGCTTCTCTAAAGACGCCAATGTGGCGAGGAACCTTTAGAGAAGAGAGTGAAGGAAAATCGCGCGTAAAAGCGGCAAACCGATTTGTGATAGATTCCGGTGGAACCTCATCCCATCCTACTTTAGCTAACCAAAGTTCCTTGATTAATACCTTCGCGTACAGCACAACGGGTCCTACAAGGCCCAGTACGTCGAACAAGCGGGCAACTAGCGATAGAATCGCGCGCTTCGTGCATTTATCATCCACGGCGATTGTTGTCAAAGAAAAATAATCATCAGCGGGTTCCCAGGTTAATCCAAGGATTTTGAAATTATGGACATCATTATCCATGCCAGAAAAATTAACTGGTAAGCGGTGAGACTCTGGGAGAATCTCTAATAAAGCGGGTGAATTGATAGCCCATTTGACTAAGTCAAAGGAACCTACCTTCATTAAATCAATTAAATCGCGGGATAGACGCATAGCTGTCTGTTCGTCCGAAACAGAGTAGACGTAGTCGTCCATGTAAAACTGAGTTTCTACCAATTTAGAAGCCTCAGGAAAGCGGTCGCTTTGCTCACACGCCAAGTTACGCAATGTGCGCATCGCTAAATAAGGACTAGGTTTTAGTCCGAAGGGAACGCGGTTAAAATGAAAGGTGCGAATAGGCTCACCTTTGCTAAAACGATACAAGATTCGTAAATACTTGCGGTG
Source organism: Polia nebulosa (assembly GCA_951329385.1). Lineage (NCBI taxonomy): Eukaryota > Metazoa > Arthropoda > Insecta > Lepidoptera > Noctuidae > Polia > Polia nebulosa. The sequence goes on along the minus strand of OX589588.1, from coordinate 1,846,076 downwards.
GTGCTCTCTTACACCGATACGCAAGAACATTTGTTTTATATCCGCTGTCATCGCGACAGGGAATGTACGAAAATCAAGCAATAACAAAAACAAGTCTGCTTGCAAATTAGGTCCGACATGCAAAATGTCATTGAGCGACAACCCTGAGTGAGTTTTGGCGCTAGCGTCCAAAACCACTCGAATGCTGTCCTTGTCCGGTCTAATGACGGCATGATGCGGTATATAATAACCCTCCTCTGTCAATTCAGAGTCGGGCACTTCCGCTAAATACCCCTGAGTTATATAATCCGCGATAGTTTTATTATAATTCTCGCGTAGGGTCGGCATTAACGTGAACTTACGCTCGAGAGCAAGTAAGCGCCGATGGGCGTAACCGCGCGAGCTACCTAGCTCGCTGGGTGAGCGCGCAAAAGGTAGATCGACAAAATATCTGCCGTCTTCAAATAAGACTGAAGAATTAAAATTATTTTCACACTCTAATTCGTCCGGACTAATAAAACGTTGAGATGGAATTTCCTCTAGCTCAAAAAACTTATGTAAATTTGACTCGACTTCAATGTCGGCCTGCGCGGTAAACGAAGATGCAATGTGTGTCACATCACTACTACAACAATCAATATCACCCATAAGTACATAACCGAAGCTAGTCAGTACAGCAGGGGGCGCGCGGGTACCTGAATCGACCCTGTCTCCCAGGTAAATAAAGGGGAACAATTGTGCTCCAAGCACAAGATCTATTCCGCTCGGAACATTCCAGAGCGAGTCGGCGAGCGGTAAGCTATTTAAGTATGACATGTTATCATTGTTATGTAATCTAATTAATTTCGCGGGAAGTCTATCTGTAATACAATCAACAACTAACGCTTGTATCGAAAACTTCGTATGAGGGTCAAACCGAGATTCTATGTTGAGATGAATAAAACCGTGTATTGGTTTCGATGACATTCCAACACCTTGTAAAAATGAATTGCGTAATTTAATTATGGGTAAGTTCAAACGTTTACAACAGTCCACAGTAATTAAATTATTTTGCGATCCGTTATCTAGTAGGCACCGAACCACCTCCTTATCTCTGATGTCGCTATAGTATGCATATAACTGCGCGGTCGCTAGCAAAATGGTTGACCCAGTTTTAACAGCTGTAGTGAGTGAAACAGATGTATCCTTAGTAGGCGCTTGCGGCTCGGGCGATAATGACTCATGTTTTTCTCGGAAATGTAAGAGAGAATGGTGGTTCTTCTTACAAATTTTACAAACGTTACGTGACCTACATTTAACCAAAGAATGGGATAGACTTAAACAGTTTATACAGCCACGTTTAGCTTTAATAAATTCAAAACGTGCAAGCGGTGTTCTAATATTTTTAAACTGCGGGCAATAGAACAGCTGATGTCGTACGTCATCCTTATCGCAAAGCGTACATTTGCCATTCGAAACCGGTTCATTACGCGATACGAATGACTTAGCGGTGTTATTTTTTGTTTGATGATTAACTGAACTAGACTTAGCGCGCGGTTCCGTCTGTAAATTATTACCGTATGAGCGCTGCAGCACTTTAACATATTCTTGCATGAATGTTATAAACTCCGCATAGGAAGGTAATTCTTTTTCACTCACACGTGATTCAAACTGTAAGACAGTTTGCGCGTCAACCTTTCTTAAACTACAGTGTAATAAAACAAAATCCAGTAAGTCTGGAATGTCTAACTGCTTCAAAGCTGCGACGGACGCTGAATATCGTTCCACAAAAGTATTGAGGCTCGCGGCATTTCCGGCGCATTGTTCAATGTCCAGTATATTATTGAGATAATGAATCCCTAAACTACGCTTATCTTGATACCTTTTTACGAGACTGTTCCACATAACGTTGTATGTATCACCTGTAGGAACAATGCCCGCGGTCAGCTTCAAGGCATCATGAGTCAATTTACTGATCAAGTACTGGACACGCTGCGAGTCAACCAGATCGGTATTTAAATGTACATTGCTTCGAAACATTTCATAAAATATGGGCCAATTTTCCGCTTTACCATCAAACGTTGGCAAATCTATGGGCGGTAATTTTATCCGAGTACCCACTTTGTGTTCCGATGTTTCGTTTTTCGAAAGTATGAGATTACGTTTATATTTAATATTAGAATATAAGTCTTCAATAGAATATAGACTCGAATAGTCTGGTGCGGTTTGGTCAATCTCGAATTGCAATTCATTCATTTGTTCTACTATTTCCTCAAATTTGTTATATTGCTCAGTAATTGTTTCTGACTGCGCTAAGAATGTCTCATTTGAACGTGAATCATAGTTCGAGATGTTTCTGGAATCATTATATATGCGATTAACTCGCTCGAAAATCATTTGTTTTTTAGCGGTAAGCTGAGCCAATTTAGCTTCTTGCTTGCGGGACGCCATTTTGGGGCACTAATAAAGTTATGTGCCTACCGTAATGACTTGTACTTAATTTGTACTGAATTTTACTGATGCCTATCCAGGCTCGAAAGGACCATCTAATGGAGTTGCCCAAGCGTGTAAATAGCCGTGGGTCTCTGCGGATGTAGAACAGAAGTACGACCAAGCACTTGGAGGGAATGCTGGCCCAAAATTGCCTATATTTGTCTGTATAACTTCAAGTTAGGAGTGGTCGGCAGCAGTCGGCGAATGTGGCCCTACTCACAATTTGTAAAACAAGTGGTACCTTACTTTCCGGGCTGTTCTCGATGGTTGCACGTCGAATTGTCGAGTGGCCACTCGTTCTCTTCACACCAACACTCCTGATTATGCTTGTTCAGTAGTTAACGGACGCGGTAAATATGGGTTATTTATTATTCCCGGTGGATCCCCAACGTTTACGGGATTTACTCGGGATTTTAGCGTATTTGCGGGGACGATATTATTTTAAGACATTAATTTAGTCTGCGGTGAGATGCGCGCTGTGCCTCGCGGCGTTAGACACACACACACACTGACGTCAAACTGACGTGACGTCGATTGTTGCATTTTAAATTGTCTATACCTCGCGTAAAGCCGGCCACTCACGTCTGTCTGACAAATTAAAGCGAGACACACACGCGACGTGATACCAACCCCACCCAACTTGCAGAGTGGCGGCAACTCGCCACACCACATGTCATAAACGAAAATAAAAAAAAAACATCAGTGTTTATATATAAGTAGTACATATGAAAACAATGGCTCATATATATCATTGAAGCAGCTCAATCCTACTAGTCCAGTCATTAAAGTAAGTTCACCTCGGAATTCGAGATACCCAGCTGTGAGTCTGTAAATACTTGTATATTGACACCCTAAAAGTTGACTCAAAACCTACATATGGTAGGGTGTACGCAACTATTAAATTTCAAGGTCAAAGGTCACAAAAATCGGTTTTTTGCGCTTTTTTTGTAAATATCTCATTTCCTATGGGTTTTTTGCTATTATTATATATTTATTATCAATATTGTAGAATACAAAATACTCTACAAATTTTGTTAAAAAAAAAATTTTATACGGTGAACCGTTTTCGAGATAGAGGGCGGAGAAAATTGTTCGACCCAGAGATTATTAGAGAGTGGAACTCAAACCTAACAATATACAAGTATTTACCAGTCAATATACAAGAATTTACAGACTTACAGCTGGGTATCTCGAATTCCGAGATTCTTACCTAATTTAAGCTTAAATGACTGGACTACACGCCTTTTTGTCCTCAAGGTAATCATTAATTGTGTAAAAAGCTTTCTGGCCTAGCTTACGTTTAATAAATGATTTAAATTTATTTGTGCTTAGTTCTTGAATTTGGCTAGGAAGTTCATTATAGAGACGTATACATTGGCATCTAAACGAACCACCTATTTTTTTCTTGAGCCTGGTTTTAGGTACAATAAATTTGTGTTTGTTCCTAGTATTTATGCTATGGATATCACTGTATCTTTTAAAAAGATTAATATTTTTATGTGCATACATGAGATTCTCATAAATATATTGAGAGGGAACAGTCATAATATTAATCTCTTTAAATTTGTCTCTGAGGGAGTGTCTGGGACTTAATTTATAAATTGCACGAATAGCCCTTTTCTGTAAAACAAAAATTGTCTGAATATCGGCGGAATTTCCCCACAACAGAATGCCGTACGACATCACACTATGAAAATAACTAAAGTATACTAAACGGGCTGTCTCTAAATCAGTTAAACCACGAATTTTCCTTACGGCGTATGCTGCAGAGCTAAGTTTTTTGGACAGTTTATCTATATGGGGGCTCCACTGAAGCTGCGCATCCAAAGTTAAACCTAAGAACACAGTGGAATCCTCGGGTTTCAACTCTTCACCCTTTATTGACACACTAGTGTTCACTTGTGTTACATTGGGTAATGTGAACTTTATGCATTTTGTTTTTTTCTCGTTAAGGAGAAGATTATTGATATTTAAACCAGTTAACTACAGTTGAAAGAGCATTATTTACATCATCAACAACCACCTGCTGACGTTTGAGTTTAAATAAAAGTGAAGTGTCGTCTGCAAACAGCACTATTTCATGTTTATGCTTTATGAGGTAAGGCAAGTCGTTGATATACCTAGATTACAAACAAAAAAGGACCCAGAATTGAGCCTTGAGGAACCCTCATTCTGACTACAGATCCGGGAAACCTTTTGCCGTTCACATCAACTCTCTGAATCCTATTACTCAAGTATGAAGTAAGAAGATCCAGAGAGGCGCCCCGGTCTCCGTAGTAGCGCAGCTTCCTCATCAATTTCTCAAAAGCCTTAGACAAATCACAGAAAATTCCCAACGCATCGAATTTATCTTCCCATGCAATATAAATGTGTCACAAAAGTTCAACACCAGCATCAGTTGTTGATCGACCCTTTGTGAAACCAAACTGTTTGTTATGTAATAATTTGTGTTTATTAAAATTATCTTTGAATTTGATCTAAAATAATTTTCTCAAAAATTTTACTAAAAGTAGGTAGCACTGATATAGGTCTATAATTAGTAGGGTCTGATGTACTACCCGATTTAAACAATGGTATAATTTTACTATATTTCATTAGATCGGGAAACTCACCACAATCTTATAAAAAATTAATACAATTATTAAAAATTACTGCTAAAGTAGGTTAAGCTACAATGTTTATAATAGACCTAGCAACGTCAACAGAATTACCGCATAGATCTGCGGTCTTTTTAACATTTAAAGTATTAAAAGGTTCAATTACGTCATTACAAGTGGTGGTATTGGAAATTAATTAAAATGGGATTCACAAACTGGAACGTTTTTTATAGGTAGAACATAATATTTCTGCAGCAGTTGGTGATGAATTTAGAGATTTTGTAGTCGATACGGGAATCTCTGCAAAGAAATTTTCAAATGCCGCGGCGACTATTATTAGGCACATTAGTAGGGCATTGCTCGTCCGTTAGTGGGGCATTGCACGTGCATTAGTAGAGCATTGCTCGTGCATTAGTAGAGCATTGCTCGTCCGTTAGTGGGGCATTGCTCGTCCGTTAGTAGGGCATTGCTCGTCCGTAAGCAGGGCATTGATCGTCCATTAGTGGGGCACTGTTCGTGCATTAGTAGGGCATTGCTCGTTCGTTAGTAGGGCATTGCTCGTCCGTAAGTAGGGCATTGGTCGTCCGTTAGTGGGGCATTGCTCGTGCATTAATAGGGCATTGCTCGTCGTTTGTAGGCATTGCTCGTCCATTAGTAGGGTATTGCTCGTACATTAATAGGGCATTGCTCGTCCGTTAGTAGGGCATTGACCGTTCGTTAGTGGGGCATTGCTCGTTCGTTAGTGGGCCATTGCTCGTGCATTAGTAGAGTATTGCTCGTCCGTTAGTAGGGCATTACTCGTCCGTTAGTAGGGCATTGCTCGTCCGTTAGTAGGACATTTTGACCGTCCGTTAGTAGGGCACTGATCTGGATTGGTCTCTTAGGTCTTGATAATAAACGTAATTCTCATAATGGTCCACATAACCGTAAGATTACATACTTATGCTATTATTTACAGCACGATTTGAATATGCACTTGTACTTTTATCTCTATAATTAAATCTCGATTTGTTTAACGACTGCGTGTTTTGTTTTACACACGGGCTACATCAAAGGAGTTTCGGTTTATTTAATAATTGACAGGCTCGCGCTTTACCACTATTTAACGTGATGATAAGCGATGATGTAGTCGACGATGGAGCACGCTTGCCTAGAAATAATCTATTCACTCTTGACTTAAATACCCCGAGTTTGAGGCTATCAGGAAACAGAGGCAGGGAATGCCGCTCCTTAGCTGTCCAGCCATCAATTACTCGGATGGACCGATCTCTCAGGATGTTTGCAATCCACAGACCAGGTTTTGCAGTGCTGGTAGTGAGGGGCGGCAAAAGTTCGATTTAACTGACTTAGTCAGGGACCATTGCTCGCAGAACAGATGGTCGCCACACCATGGACGAGCTTTACCAGACATTGTTACGTCATAAAATTGAATGTAGTACTCCATCTACTGCCGCAACACATCCATTACGGCGTCCGCACACGACGAAGTATCAGCCGAAGAAAAGCAATAAAGACGAATTGCGAAGCAAGATCCCATGCCATCCCAATCTGCTGGCCTGTATCGCAAAACCCGCTGGGTACCTCTAGGGCTGAAATCGGGCGGGCAGTATACTGTCAGAGACTTAACAAGACTTGGTCGAAACTACCTAAAGGTGAAGTTATCGACACCGAGGCCACTTGGAGGCTAAGTCTGGATCTGTTGCCAACAGAAGGTCCAAGCAATGAGGGTTTTCAGGAAAATTTACGCCAGCGGGTACCACTTAGACGTCAAGTCTTTTACCTTTTTTTTTGTGGTGTGGGCAATCATCCAATGACTTCTCCCGCACTGGGTGGAGCGGGAGGGCGTGTCAGACTCTTACTGACTAAAACCTACCCCTGTTCCTTCCCTGCCTGAGTGCCCAGGGGTGCGGTAACTCATTTTCAGAATTTATCCGCTACCCCTAAAGTTTTTTTACCTTAAAAACGAAACATAATGACATAAACATGACGTTGACGTCAAATTGTCTATTTCAAATGTCAGTTTTAGACATTTCGTTATCAGGACCGGACACCTCAGTAATGCCATCTGGTGTATGCCATTTCAGAAAACGATCAGTGGCTGTTTATGAATCAACATACGGCACCCTCGTTGCCCCCAGGACCAGCTGCCCAGGGGGCAACCTGGGTGAGATTAAACGCTAGCGCTAGCTTTCGCGTCTCTCGTCGAGCATGATCTATGCACTGGTATAGGAAAAGCCACTCCTTTTTTTTTTTTTTGTGCAAATTAAAGTCCCTCAGTAACACCAATTGGGTGGAAGAGTACGACTGCTAAGCCGCATCCCGGCCTACTCACTAAGGTTCTGTGTGAGGCTGGATGTCTCCTGATCACACCGCTGTGCACCGTAGACACAAGCGCAGATAACCTGTGTCTACAAGAGCCTAAAGGGATGAAAACCTGAAGTCTTCAAAAATACGGAGATGCCAATAGCTGATGTCGTCCCGGGCGCATATACCTGCGTGTGGTTTTAAAATGTGCTTCAGGGTAAACCCTGTGTAAGAGAGGTACGACACGTCTGACGGACTTCCGATCTGCGTCTCCGAAAGGAAAAAGAGAATTGGCGTCCTTTCAATGCGTGCCTGAAGGTTAGCAGGGTAGAACCCCATTTCACTTCCTTATATGCCCACATATAGAGAGAAAAACTAAACAGCGGCGGCACTCCCTCTCCCACACAGCTTTACCTTTTGTGTTGCTGTTCGGAGGAGACAAAAAGCAACGCAGCTTTACCTTTTGTGTTGCTGTTCGGAGGAGACAAAAAGCAATACAGCTTTACATTTTGTGTTGCTGTTCGGAGGAGACAAAAAGCAACACAGCTTTACCTTTTGTGTTGCAGTTCGGAGGAGACAAAAAGCAACACAGCTTTCCCTTATGTGTTGCTGTTCGGAGGAGACAAAAAGCAACACAGCTTTACCTTTTGTGTTGCTGTTCGGAGAAGACAAAAAGCAAAGCAAACTAAGTCGAGAGCTACGTGAATTTTAAAACCGTGGCAACCGCTGAAAGAAAACATTGTGGCTCTAAGTTGGCAAAACTTGTAACTGAGAAACACTTCTCAGAAGTATTATTATTTGATAAGACACACTAGTAGCTGATTCGTGTGTTTCAAATAGCTTGGAGAGGTTTACTCTGTCCAATCTCTTCTTGAAGCAGTTCAGTGTGGGAGCTATCACTACACTTTCCGGGAGCCTATTTCATACTGTTACAACTCGGTTAGGCAGAAATTACTCCAAAGGCGTCTTACTGAATGAATTTCTCCACAGCTTGAGAGAATATCCTCGCAGGTGTTTGTTGGCATTCAGTTTGTAGAGGTCTTGAAGGATGGGTACATCGTAATAGTATTCGATGAGTATTTTGTATGTTTCAGAGTCTTTTTTTTTTTTGGGGCAGGGAAGTCATCCAATGACATCTCCCGCTCTGGGTGGAGCGGGAGGGCGAGTCAGACTCTTACTGACTAAAACCCACCCCTGTTCCTTCCCTGCCCTGAGTGCCCAGGGGCGCGGCAACTCTGTTTCGAATTTATCCACATCCCCTGGGCAGGCATCGGCCATGACCGCCTCGACATGATTGCTGACAATTCTTTGAGGCACGCGAGGAACACTACACGCTCTCGACTCTCGGGCCTGGTGCTGATCGGACGGCGAGCTACCCACTACTCGCCGTCCGCAAGCCCGGGTATGCTTCTATGAGCCTACCCATTTGTCGTCGTTGTTCTAGATTGATAAGGCCAAGGTCTTTGAGGCGCTGTTCGTAGGGTAAATTACGCATGGTGCAGACCATCTTGGTTGCCCTCCTTTGGACATTCTCAAGTAGAGTGATGTCTCTCTTGAAATATGGGCTGGGACCCATAGCATATTCCAAGAAAGGTCTAATGTAAGGTCTTGTACAGCTTAACAAATGTCTTAGATGTCAGGCATTTGAAAGCCTTGCGAATGACATACAGTTTTGAATTTTCTCTTTTGACAATGCTGGATATGTGTGCTTACCGTTTTAAGTGGCTAGACATAATAACACCCAAATCTTTTTGTGACTCGACAGATAACAGTTTTTGAAGTGGTATCTTTTACGAGGATTGTTTTTCCCTATGTGTAAGATGGTACATTTGTCAATATTCAAAGTCAGTAACCAGTCTTGAGTCCATTCAAATATAGCGCTTAAGTCATTTTGGATATCTTACCACTAGAGCTAGGGGTTCCCAAAAAAACTTTGTATTATCTGCAAATAACGAAAATGGCCGGCGAAGCGTGTTCTTAGGGTTCTGTACCCGAAGGGTTCGAACGGAGCCCTATTGCTGGCACTCACGTGTCCGTCTGTCCGTCTGTCTGTCTGTCACAAAAATTGTTCCAAAAGATTTTTTAACTTCCTATTAACTTGTGAACTTGATAATGTGAACTTAATAAATTATTATGTATATTTTACTAACAAATATTAAAATATTTATTTCGAACCCTAAATGTGTGAAGTCCGACACGCACTTGGCCAGATTTTTTTTTTGAGTTCTCTCAGGTATAAAATTAATATCAGAGGACCAACAATCGATCCTTGTGGAACACCACTTAGCACCGCACGGGCTGTAGAAAGAACGTTACCAATACGCACACGGAATGTTTTTTTAGTAAGAAAATCACTTATCCAGGCTAATATACTACCGCGAATACCTATGTGTTTGAGTTTATGGATTAGACGCCGCAATAGGACACGATCAAACGCTTTTTCATAATCCAGATATATAACTTCCGTGGGATGCCCTACTTAAAAAATCTTTGCCCATTCGTGCACGCATTCAAGATTTGTTGTGATTGATCGTCTCGGGACAAATCCGCGGCTTCACGATAACTTGGTTCTTTCCATAGTTTTGCATAAAGTGTGGATATATTATTTTATAATTGCAACTGTATCTCTTTTTCCTCAGGCTATCAGCCCCTCCACCGTGGCACCTGTCGCTGGCGCCGCGGCCCAACGCGTCGGAGCGCGAGCTGGCGCGCCTGGTGACGTCATGCCTGCGCGGCATGCTGCTGCGTGTGCCGCCCCGGCACGTGGCGCCCGTGCCCGCCGTCAGGAAGGCTATGGGCGTCACCTTAGACCATCTAGGTGAGTTAGTATGTAAGTGCGCCTGGTGACGTCGTGCCTGCCCGGCACGTGGCGCCCGTGCCCGCCGTCAGGAAGGCTATGGGCGTCACCTTAGACCATCTAGGTGAGTTAGTATGTAAGTGCGCCTGGTGACGTCGTGCCTGCCCGGCACGTGGCGCCCGTGCCCGCCGTCAGGAAGGCTATGGGCGTCACCTTAGACCATCTAGGTGAGTTAGTATGTAAGTGCGCCTGGTGACGTCGTGCCTGCCCGGCACGTGGCGCCCGTGCCCGCCGTCAGGAAGGCTATGGGCGTCACCTTAGACCATCTAGGTGAGTTAGTATGTAAGTGCGCCTGGTGACGTCGTGCCTGCCCGGCACGTGGCGCCCGTGCCCGCCGTCAGGAAGGCTATGGGCGTCACCTTAGACCATCTAGGTGAGTTAGTATGTAAGTGCGCCTGGTGACGTCGTGCCTGCCCGGCACGTGGCGCCCGTGCCCGCCGTCAGGAAGGCTATGGGCGTCACCTTAGACCATCTAGGTGAGTTAGTATGTAAGTGCGCCTGGTGACGTCGTGCCTGCCCGGCACGTGGCGCCCGTGCCCGCCGTCAGGAAGGCTATGGGCGTCACCTTAGACCATCTAGGTGAGTTAGTATGTAAGTGCGCCTGGTGACGTCGTGCCTGCCCGGCACGTGGCGCCCGTGCCCGCCGTCAGGAAGGCTATGGGCGTCACCTTAGACCATCTAGGTGAGTTAGTATGTAAGTGCGCCTGGTGACGTCGTGCCTGCCCGGCACGTGGCGCCCGTGCCCGCCGTCAGGAAGGCTATGGGCGTCACCTTAGACCATCTAGGTGAGTTAGTATGTAAGTGCGCCTGGTGACGTCGTGCCTGCCCGGCACGTGGCGCCCGTGCCCGCCGTCAGGAAGGCTATGGGCGTCACCTTAGACCATCTAGGTGAGTTAGTATGTAAGTGCGCCTGGTGACGTCGTGCCTGCCCGGCACGTGGCGCCCGTGCCCGCCGTCAGGAAGGCTATGGGCGTCACCTTAGACCATCTAGGTGAGTTAGTATGTAAGTGCGCCTGGTGACGTCGTGCCTGCCCGGCACGTGGCGCCCGTGCCCGCCGTCAGGAAGGCTATGGGCGTCACCTTAGACCATCTAGGTGAGTTAGTATGTAAGTGCGCCTGGTGACGTCGTGCCTGCCCGGCACGTGGCGCCCGTGCCCGCCGTCAGGAAGGCTATGGGCGTCACCTTAGACCATCTAGGTGAGTTAGTATGTAAGTGTGCCTGGTGACGTCGTGCCTGCCCGGCACGTGGCGCCCGTGCCCGCCGTCAGGAAGGCTATGGGCGTCACCTTAGACCATCTAGGTGAGTTAGTATGTAAGTGCGCCTGGTGACGTCGTGCCTGCCCGGCACGTGGCGCCCGTGCCCGCCGTCAGGAAGGCTATGGGCGTCACCTTAGACCATCTAGGTGAGTTAGTATGTAAGTGCGCCTGGTGACGTCGTGCCTGCCCGGCACGTGGCGCCCGTGCCCGCCGTCAGGAAGGCTATGGGCGTCACCTTAGACCATCTAGGTGAGTTAGTATGTAAGTGCGCCTGGTGACGTCGTGCCTGCCCGGCACGTGGCGCCCGTGCCCGCCGTCAGGAAGGCTATGGGCGTCACCTTAGACCATCTAGGTGAGTTAGTATGTAAGTGCGCCTGGTGACGTCGTGCCCGGCACGTGACGCGCTACTATTTGTCTCTGCACACCCAAAGGTTGACTGGTAGAAAATGCCTGAAGCGTTAAGTCCGCCTCTGTACTATAAGAAATAAATAAATTACATATTGTTAATCTCGTTTCGTTTTAAACTTGTATTTTTGAAGTGAAAACTTCTTTAGGCGCGGTGGGCTTTTTTTAAGACGGCAAAAAACAATTGAACTCGCGCGACACCTACACCGCTACGCGATCCGCTATGAGTGCTACGACGCGTAGCACTCGTAGCGGATTGAAGTGAAAAGCTTATTTAGGTGCGTTGGGCATTTTTGTTCAAGGTTTCACTTCTGTCGGCACTCCCGGAGTGCCACTGTTTTTTATTAAAACTGATGCAAATATTAACGTTTGTTTCCAGACACTCCTATGGCCGTGGATGACTTCGAGCTAGAAATGAACGAGCACCGCGACCTGGCCTCAGACCCTGACTCACGATCGAGTCACGACAAGTGAATACAGGGAGAAATAGTTTACTGATTACAATATTAATATTAAACATTACATTTAAGGACTAATATTAAAAGATAAGAATTTAATATCTATGTTGTTTCATTTCATCAACTCTGCATGGGTACAAATTACAGACACAAACCTTCCTTGATCGCCTTTTTATTACTGTAAACCGCATTAAAATCCATTGCGTAGTAGGAGTCAGCGGATACACAGACACGCAGAAAGCGACTGATTTACCTATGTACCAGTGTAGAGATAGAGATACGTAGATCTCCATTTTTAACCGACTTTCGAAAAAGGAGGAGGTTCTATGTTCGACTGTATGTATGTTTTTTTTTTTTATACGTATGTCCGCGCATTTCTCCGTCAGTTGTGGACCGATTTTCAAAATTATTTTTTTATCCGAAAGAATATACACCCGAGGTGGTCCCATATAAATTTTATCGAAATTGCTTTAGTGCTTTTTGAGAAACTGAACAAAAACGAAAAATACGCATATCTTGATGACGTTTTTGTGTTCTCCAAATGTTTAAATTCCAGGTTCCATGTTATTGGGGTTTTTAGTTCTGGGGTATAACAACTAAAAAGCGAAAAATAAAAAACTTTTTTGCAAAAAAGAAACAACCAACTTCCAAAGAAAAAAATACACTAAAAATTTAAAAATAACTTTAATTTCTGAAGTCAGTTTCAAATATCGAAGAAATAAAATACAAACACCGACTTCCGAAATTAAAGTTATTTTTAAATTTTTAGTGTATTTTTTTTTTGGAAGTCGGTTGTTTTTTTTTTTGTAAAAAAGTTTTTTATTTTTTGATTTGTAAATCATCAGATGACGTTTCCCGCTCTGGGTGGAGCGGGAGGGTGTGTCAGACTTACTAAATATAACCCACCCATGTTCAGTTGCCCTTTGTGTTTCGGGCCGTGGTGAATCTCGAACAGTTCCGTGACCATAAGTAGCACTCCTAAAGCCCGGGTGACACGAGGCTAGTATTTTGAAGCTAGGATAGTAAGCTAGTAAGGGGTCACTAGCTTGGTTTCTAGCTTACCTACTAGCCTGGATTGTAACCAAGCTAGTGCTGTCTACACGAAGCTAGGAAATTTCAAGCTAGTCAAGTCAGTAGTGAGTTGTGCTTAACCTGATAACACGTATACGTAAAAATGAACAGTGTGCGTAAGAGAAAAGCAATTCTACTAAGAAAGTTAATTCGGAAGTTGTGTCAACATGCGCTGGATGAAATATTAGCTCTGCTAGAAGAAAAGCGTACTTGGACAAGACCCTGGATCTTAAGAAGACATAGTCATGGAGCATCTGCATTACTTTTAAAAGAACTGCGATCTGAGGATTCCGGCGAATTCAAGAGTATTTTGCGAATGACACCTAATATTTTTGACAATTTACTGAATCTAGTGGGACCACAAATACAAAAATTAAATACTAATATGAGAGAAGCCATACTGGCTAAAATAAAATTGGAAATAACTCTAGATTTTCTATCATCTGGTGTCAATTACAGGAAGTTAAGTCACATGTATCGTGTTTCAAGATCTACTATATCTAGATTTATACCAGAAGTTTGCAGTGAAATTTATAAGGCATTAAAGAAAGATATACAGGTATGTAGAATTTTATTTATTTCAAATTAAAGTAGGTACTTTTACGCTTACATAAATGGCGAGATTAAATTCTAAATTACAAAATGAGAAATCATAAATGACGACAAAATGTACGTTTACGCTACATAAATGGCGAGAAATGTATCAAGCATTTTGAAATGCTTGATAGATGGGATCTTCATCTTGCTCCAACTCTTGCTGTGGTGGCGGATGGATGATGGGTTCATCACGTTGCTCAGTCTGTTGTAGTTGTGATGGTGGATTAGTGTAGAGTGGACTTGCTGCAGAACTATTGTAAGAAAATGTGGTTGACATATTGGAGTCTGAAGAATTGATAGGTGACTGGTACGAAAATGTAGTATTTCCGAAGTTTAAATCATACATCCGACAGCGGGATAGTGTTGCGTTGATCTGATCCCTAGCTAAAATGGCCTGTCCGGGTGAAAGCTTTTTCAACTGACTTGCTACATATTTTGCAAATATCTCATGTTCATCCAGCTCTGGTTCCTGAAATTCTCGTGAACTGTTTAAATCCTCCTTAATCACCTTAATTTCATTTATCAATGAACTCACTTGCGAAACCTTCCGTTTCTTAAATTGCGGAATGTTACTTCCGGGGGAAATAAATTTAGAAGTTTTATCTTGAATAGACGACATTTCGCTTGCAGGTTGAGACATTTCAACTGTCTTTTCTGACAGATTTTCTGCTACGGGTGGTTCTAATGACTGACTGTTGCTTGCACTGTTGTCATCTTTATTATTGTTTGGAGAATCTTGATTGTTCTGAAAATAAAAAATTTGTTAAAAATATTGTTACAGATTCCAAATACAACTGAAGAATGGGCAGCTATAGAAAATGGTTTCAGAGTGAAATGGAACTTTCCAGCGTGTTATGGCGCCGTCGACGGGAAGCATGTTCAAATCATAGCTCCTGGCAACAGTGGAAGTTTGTTTTTTAATTACAAAAAAACATTCAGTATTGTTCTTATGGCTATTGTTGATTACGATTATAATTTCATTTATATTGACGTCGGCGCCTGTGGAATGGCATCTGATGGAAGTGTTTTTAGGAATTGCTCCATATATAATCAACTAGAAAATAACCTTATACCACAAGGCGGAGTAATTTTGGCGGATGCTGCATTCCCATTAAAATCGTATATTATGAAACCGTACCCAGGTGACAATTTAACACATGAAGAAAAAGTATACAACTACCGGCTAAGTAGAGCCAGAAGAACTGTAGAAAATGCCTTTGGCATATTGGCAAGCCGATTTCGTGTTTATCAAAGACCAATCGCAGTTGACGTAAAAACAGTAGACAAAATTGTACTAGCATCATGTGCTCTGCATAATTGGTTACGAAAAGAGCAAAAAAGCACTTATTGCATTAGTAGTGATGTCGACCAAGAAGACATTGAAGCGGGAAACATTATTCCCGGTTCATGGAGAATGGAAAATTTATGTTTACCCAGTATCAGTCGACAGGGAAGTAACCACTCTTCTCTGTCAGCTATCGAAAAAAGGGAGAAATTTAAGAGATATTTCAACAATGATGGAGCAGTACCATGGCAAGCAAGAATGATTCGTTAATTCAGACAAAACTACAAGAAAAATTAAAAATGCCGACGATTATTAATATTTCAATAAGTACTTAGGTAAATAATTGTAAAGAGTAAATAATATTAAAATAACTTACCGAAGTTTTTCTCTTCATTGGCACCTTTTTTATGAAATTATGCATTTCCTCAAACCAAATAATTTTTGGCTTATAGACTTCTGCAGTTCCTGCTCCAGACCTCTCAGATTTTTCTATCTTTGTTAATTCTTGACAATATGTAGCTCTTAGATTTTTTATTTTATTTTTAATCTCTTTTATCGACATTTCTATTCCATCTTTATTTAGTATGTCGCGTATTTTTTCTAGTGACGAGTCTCGCATTTGCTTGTCCTTGTAAGATGGAATACTTGCATTCCACAAACATTCCTCTTCTCTGTACAATTGAACGAATTTTAAATTAATTTCGTCCGCTAATTTCGGCATTTTAACAAATTGCACGCACTCTCACCACGCTCTCCGACTGCACACTAGCTTAGGTTCGCTAGCTTCGCGGTTGACACGAAGCTAGTAACGAAGCCAGGATAGTAAAACGGGTGGTGGGGGGCGCCTACTAGCTTGAAAAATAGAACCCCAAGCTATTAAAACTATCCTGGCTTGAGGCACTAGCTTGCTAGCTTCCACACTAGCTTACTAGCTTGTAAACGAAGCTAGTTCCGTCTACACGAAGCTAGTGTCACTAGCTTACTAGCTTGGCAGCACTAGCTTGGCTCACTAGCTTGATTTACTAGCCTCGTGTCACCCGGGCTTAACAGCTAACCAGCTACAGATTTCAATTGTGACAAGATAACAATTAGGTGCAGCGCAGACGGCACACTTTTTGTGCGATCGAGTCTGCGGCGCACAAAAAGTCTGCATGGCACGCAAAAAGTCGGTCGCGGATTTTTCACAGACTCAATGCACACGACGCACATCTTCGATCATTCTGTCGGCAGAGCTGTAGGGACGTAGACGCTATGGAAATCGTGCAGAGATCGCGAAGTATTATTTTGTACATGAAGTACAGAAAAAGAAGAAATAGAGAATTTTGGGTACATCCTATACTTTCGGAAAGATTACTGAAGGGACCGTTCCATACTAAACATTCAATTCTGAAACAACATCCGGAAAAAAATTTCAAATTTTATAAAATGTCTGTTACTACATTTGATGATTTGATATTTATTTTAAGACCTGCTTTGACTCATTCAGAAACAGTCATGATATTCTGCCTTAGAAGTATCATAAATTGCTGGTCTGTTTTGTATTTCTTGAATTAACATCGTCAGGATAATAGATCGCGTGCGTTACGTCCACCCCTAGCAAATGCAGATTGGCGACTAAAGTGTGCGCCGTCTGCGTTAGCGCGCGTTGAAGCAAACGTTCAATTTTTTTCACACTTTTTGTGCCGAGCGGCGCGGTGCGGTCTGCCCGAATTACACGGATTTTTTGTGCGCCGGACTTTTTGCGCGTCGTGTGCGTTACTGCATATAATTGCATAGGTTCTATTTTCACAGACTAAAAAGTGCGTCACGGATAGTCTGTCGTCTGCGCTGCACCTTAAAAAAAACCGGCCAAGTGCGAGTCGGACTTGCGCACGAAGGGTTTCGTACTATTATCTATAAAAACGACAAAAAATCACGTTTGTTCTATGAGAGCCTCTTAAATATTCATTTTATTCTGTTCTTAGTATTTGTTGTTATAGCGGCAACAGAAATACATCTGTAAAAATTTCAACTGTCTAACTAGCACGCTTCAAGAGATACAGCCTGGTGTCAGACGGACAGCGGAATCTTAGTAATAGGGTCCCGTTTTACCCTTTGGGTACGGAACCCTAAAAACCGCATTCAAATCGGTTCTCCCGTTTAAGAGCTACTACGGTGCCACAGACAGACACACACAGCGGTCGAACTTATAAAACCCTTCTTTTTGCGTTCGGGGTTAAAAATTGTGCTTAAGACTAGTTTAGTACGGAGCTTTTGGTTAAGTAAAACAGCTGCAAGGGTAAGCAACGCTTGCCGAGGATCATCCATATACCAAGACCACCGTTTATGTGGGTCAGATAGGCAGTCACTTCGTGTAAAATACTGGTATCTGAATACCAGTATTATGCAGCTGACTGCATCAATCCGGCTAAAGTGGAGATCGACCCCAGCAGTGTTTCAACGCGGAGATTTTGTACTTATGGAAAAGTAATAAAAGCTAATTGATCTCTTCATACAACAGGGTGAATCTCTAGGCGTTAGGCTGATAATAATGACAGACTGTTGCCGACAATGACGAATCGTGGAAAATTCTTTAACACACTACTTTTAAAGTACACTAGATTCAATTCGTCATTGTCGGCAACAGTCTGTCATTATTATCAGCCTAACGCCTGGCGATTCACCCAACACTTAGGATTCGGAATTCGTATATATACGCACAGATAATATAATACTAGCGTTATATGCGAATACTTCTTGGGGTACAAATTTTTGGATGAATTCTTGAAAAAATCACGAAAGTTTTTAATAAGAAAATTTTGATACCGTGACCACCGCCGCCCACCAATGGTATGGTATATCTCGTAAACTGTACTCATACTAATTTTGTCTTGCAGGGTGCTCATTTTCTGTTTAGGCACAGACAATATAATACTAGCGTGCAGATACCTCATCCCATACAAAGAAACGGTACCGCCGTAACTACGGGTTTGCGACTTGCACAAGCAACTTTTGTTCTTCGTTCGGGCCCGACCTCTACACCTCGCTAGATGGTGTTAGTAGCGACGGCTTGCAAGTTGAATGAATTTACATAAAGTCTTACCAATATTTCCTCACACATTGAGGAAATACTTTATAGTATTTTTGGTACTTCATAACAATTTTACTGTTTCAAAATGTCACTATACAAATTTTAAAGTGGCAAATGGATAAACTCTAAAACTTCAAACAGCGCCATCTATTGGTACAAGAAATATAAACGCCTATGGATTCGTTCCAATAAACATCTAAATGATATCTGAATTAGGAGCCAATTATTCCACAATTTTATGCTTAGGGTAGTTTATTAATGAAAATACAGTTTTTATCAATTTTTTTTCAAAATATTGATTTTACAACTTCAATAAGAAACCGAAGCATATTACGCCATCTATTGAAATTTATTTGAACTAAATTTTCTTTGTTCGAGATAAGACCCCGTGGTTTAGGTTTGAGGCAGGCGACAAACTCCTCAAACTTGGAATAAACCTAGAATGTCGTGGTAATAGCTGGTGGTTTCAGTAAATACAAATATTTGTTACAAATAGGACAAAGTATTTTTACGTATCCAAAGTAGTAGGCAAGAGTGTCAGAAACGGCCGTTTTTGGTACTTTTGCCTACTACTTTGGATACGAAACATTCTGAAACCCGTTATAACAACGTAAAAATACTTTATCCTTTATGTAACTAACGTGACGTTGGATTCTTTAATATTTATTTTCTAGGATATGCTACGATTTTTTATTCAATGAGGGCGCCACTTGGACGGTAGTAGACCCTTAAGCTACTATTTTTTTGTTGGTGTATTAACTATTACCAAATGAGTACCTACTAATTGTTTACAAAATTTGGAAGCGATTTTTGGTGGACCCGGCAGTAGTCTCGGACATATAATGTTGGGAAAAAGTTAGGAGGAATAAAAGCTAATGAATAGTTTACCCACATATCCACACAACTGAAGCTCTTGCCAAAAAAATCAGGATGATTCTTTCTCATTAGTTCTGAGAACTGAAGACAGATGGCAATACTGGAAAGTTTGCAAATACTTTATCAGATTTACAACTAGATGGCGCTGCCTGTTTAACTTGTAAATCATAACAGTGGACATGAACTTATTGTTTTCCATCTTCAAAGTTTTGTGGCCGAAAATTAGATTCCCTCTTAAAAACAAAGTTGTCTGTCGCTGATTTGGCTGCCCACCTCGTCGTTTGCTTTCCGACCGAAAAATTAGCACCTCCGAATAGTTTCTGTCTTTTAAATACAATTCTTTAGTTATAAAAAATGGGTAAATAAAAAAGTACTTAATAATAAAAAAAAAAATATATTCTTTTAAGTAATTTTCTTGCGTGAAGATAGGGAGCCCCAAATCTTTTTCTAGAAATTAAATCAGTATATTAAGTATCACGGCGCGGAATTATCAAACTTGATCATTTTATTTTTTAACCTCAAAATTATATGGAAAATATTAAAGTACGTAAAAACATATTCTGACATTAATTCTACAATAAACAAACATTAAAAATGTATGGTACAAAGTATTACAATATAAATACAGTATTACTTACCTCTTCTCGAAAGTACACGAAAAATTACAAGGAGTGACGAAAAAAACGTCGACAGCGCGTGATATCTCTGTCGTCGCGCGGACCGTAATTGCGATGCGCGGGGAAGGGTGTAAGCATGTCCCGCTTCGATGTATACGCACTGGATCGCAGAACTAGTGGATAGTTTTTGAATTAAGCTGACGCGCGGAATTGTCAACCGCGCGGTATTATCCAACTCTCCCCTACACACACATTAGCATTATCCTTTTTGGATCAGAGCTGCTACAGAGATCATAGAATAATTCATGTAATGTTCATGTCTCAATGTTAACTATGTGCTTTGTATAAGTATCTAGGTACTATGATATAAATTCAAGTTCTTCAAACTTAACAGACAGATGTGTTGGAGTTTGTTGCGCCACTTCTTCTTGACAGCTAAAACACTAGGAAGTGGTGACGGGTTTTTGGGGGACTATCTTTATGTAGAACTTTGACGTTCAGAGAGTGCTGGCTCTCAGCGTATGTAGTTTGAATAAATGACTTGATTTTGATTTTTCATGTCGTGGTGAAAATATTGGTTTGTCAGCGAGTTAGTATCATAGCTGCAGAGATCATTGTCAAGGGTGAGACCCCATTCGTAGAGACTACTTTGATTAAATATAACGTCAAATTATGTTTCCTATTTCTAGACAGAAATAATGTTTGGTAGTTAGGCCCTTAGTTCGGCAGTGAACCTAGTGAGGAAGCGGTAGATAGAGAGCGATCAAAGAAAGGATTACGTGCCTAATATGTTCTGTGACAAATGATATCTAAGATTCTCCATTTTTTTAAATTCTTTATTTTATCAAATAAGTTATTTCGAACACATTTACTATTTATAAACTTATAAAATACTTAACAAAGAAAAATTAAAACAAAACTCTAGATAAAACTTAAAATATGGCGTCAAAAAATTCCTCCGCATCGCTGTCGACTGGAATTGTGTTCAAAAGACTGGCGGCATTGCCACGTTGTATGGCAATGCGTAACCTCTGGCCCAAGTAAAAGCAAGCCCTTGGGTACGCGAAGTGTCAACAAGGCGTTTAGATAGATCTTTAAATACTAAACGAGCACTTGGACCCCACGGCACAAGGGTTTCAACCCCAAACAGCTCGAAAATGTAACTACCGACGAGGTTGTTATATTTCCGCCACTTGAGGTTCTCCGCAGCCGCAGCGTCAGCACCAGCACAGCACGACGAACTAGGAAGATGAGATGGCGCAAAAGTATCGGCACATGTAGCGTCCCACACCAAAGGCCTACCGAACTTCCACGGAAATAACGACATGCCGTCCGGTCTTTTACCATCGTCACGATCACGAGCCAGACCATGTGGTTCTAATACAGCCGGAACGCCGGCAGTGACAAGAGCTCCTCGGATGATGTCGTTGATTTTCGCACTATGCGACCCGCGCTTCGGCTGCTACAGGCCTGGGTGTCCGAGGCTGTTGAAAACTTCGCCACAGTGGCAGCGATGAGGAGAGTGTGCCTAGACGTAGGGCAACAGAGAGGCGAAAAGTAGTATCGTCGAACAAGGTGCCTACGTTCTACGACGGTAGTGCGTGGCGCCAGAGACCCGACTCCCACTCTCCCACAGCCAGCACGCGCACGCTCCGCAGTAGTAGCAGATGTAGCAATTAGGTTTTCCTGAACTACTTTGCAAAGCGGCTCATTCCACCATCTCTGGGAAGATGGGTAGTCCGGCAGATTTGTATTCGGACACAGACTCGGTGAAGCACGGCACATCAAAATCAATCAGTGTGAATAGAAATAGAACAGTCCTGATTAATTTATCAGTGCCGTGGACCGAGGATATAAATGCCGGTAAACTAATACTAGTAATTTTGCAGACGCCAAGGCCTCCCATGCAATGGGAAGAGTAGCTTGAGCCCAAGCTCGGTCGTTTTTTTTATTTTTTTGGGTTTTGGAAATCATGCAATGACATCTCCCACTCTGGGTGAAGCGGTAGAGCGTGTCCGACTCTTACTGACTAAAACCCACCCCTGTTCCTTCCTTGCCGGAGTGCCCAGGGGAGCGGTAACTCTGTTACGAATTTATCCGCTGCCTCTAGGCATGCAGGCCATGATGGGCTCCGTCTGTGATGGCTGACAAACATCTCTTTGAGGCGCGCGTGGAACACTACGCGCCGTCGACCGACTCACGGGCCTGGTGCTGATCGGAAGGCGAGCTATATACTACTCGCCGTCCGCAGGCCCGGAAGCTTGGTCGTCTATGGCCACATTTAAAATAGAAATAAGTGTTAGTTGGATAATTTTGTTCATTTTTTTTAAAATGCGAGGGTACTCTCATGAGTGGGAAGCACGAAAGAAATATATTAATTTAGGGCCGAAACAACAATAGCGAATTAGGGTAATGGCCGAATGCATGTTAATTTGGAGCAATCTTTCCGAAACATCATTAAAATTTTGAATTTTTCCCTCCACAAAACTGGGAAAAAAATCCTCAAAGATTAGAGACCCAAGGAAACGAAGAGTGCTTTTTTCAATAATTTTGAGCATGGAGTTGATTATTTAAAAATTGCAGGTCATTTAAAACGGTATCTATGTCGCCTCTTATGGTTCCATCATCGAGGTACCAAACGTTAAATCTGTCGAATAATTAGGTGAATAGCTTTTTTTTTTTTTTGGTGGGATGGGAAACCATATAATGACTTCTCCCGCTCCGTGTCAGACTCTTACTGACTAAAACCCACCTCTGTTCCTTCCCTGCCTGAGTGCCCAGGAGTGCGGTAACTCATTTTCAGAATTTATCCGTTAGCCCTTGGCATGCCCATCAGTGGTAGCTGACACTAATCTCTTTGAGGCGCGCGTGGAACACTACGCGTTGTCGACTCACGGGCCTGGGGGTGATCGGACGGCGAGCTACCCACTGCTCGCCGTCCGCAGGCCCGGGTTGGGTGAATAGCTAAACTAAAGATCACTGGCCCGAGGGGGTCACCTTGTTGACAGCCAACAGCGGATTCCAAAAGGGTGTCCCGAAATAATAATTTGGATGGATGTTTATAACATTGCCAGAGAAAACTAAAGATCTGAGGTATTAATTTTTTAGTTTCTGCAAGCAAGTTGTCCCTATTCACAAAATTAAAAGCATTTTTGATGTCAACCTTCAAGACGACCTCTCATAGGTCGACAACGCGTGTACGGCAGCCTCACAGCCGTTTGGAGCCGTAACCAAGCTGCAGGGGCTGAAATTTTTCCGAAACTACCTCACCATAAAATTTACAACAAATCTTAGCTGCCATACGACGGTAAGTAGTTCCCACGGCAATGGGACGAATTCCGCCCTCCCTCTTGCGCAGAGCACATAAATTAGCCCCGTACAAGACGTCGATGACAGTCTCGTTCACCTTGCCGGAGAGCATGAGGTTAATCAGAGCCGTAAGTTCCTTCAAGAGCTCGCAACCGCACCAGCTTCCTTGACGCCTGAACAGATAAGGTCCTTGAGGTGCTGAGGCCTAAGGCCGTCAAGGCCGCCAGCAGATCCGCTCCGGAAGGACTAAGATTCTCCAAAATTAATATTGCAATAGTAATTTCAAAAACAAAACACAGAAAATATTAAAAAGTTGATAGATAGATCCCAGCATTCTCGGAACCCATTAAATCAAACCCAACTTTACCCTAACCTAACCCTAGCATTAAACTCAAAATATCGTGCGCAAGCGCATCACTTCCGAGCACTTCCGATTTCGGCGCGTGCGACCGGCGGCGCGCGCACGCTCACACGCGCCGCACGCGACCCACACTTGACGCTGATAGTGTGGGGGACCCAAGTAGGTACCTACCTATGTGTATGTAAGTATGTGCGCGTCATAATATTGAATGACTTAGGGTAATCTATCGAGAAGATTGGCGAATCATTTTTATATTAGGTACAGCAAACTTGAAATAATTTGGAAAGAGGATATACCTATAATTCGCACTATTAGTAAAAGTTTTCAACT
The DNA here is from genome assembly GCA_951329385.1 of Polia nebulosa. NCBI lineage: Eukaryota > Metazoa > Arthropoda > Insecta > Lepidoptera > Noctuidae > Polia > Polia nebulosa. Next base: position 1,822,231 of record OX589588.1, on the reverse strand, counting down.
TTTACATAACAGCTCGTTTCTGTTCGCCGCAGCCATAGTAGGTATCTATCTACATATCCACAATTCGCCACTTTTATTTCAGTATTATGGGGGCGAGCCTATTGCCATTATCCGCGAAAAACAGAGCTGCTACTGAGAAATTCTAGATGGAAATCCCAATGACACTATTCGAACCAGGTTCGGACATGATCTCAAGCGCTTACGACCACTATTCATTGTGCGTACAGCTAGGGAGTGGAATTCCCTACCGGAGTCTGTTTCCTGATAGCTACAATACGACCTGGGAGTCTTTAAGACAAGAGTGAATAGGTTACTTCTAGGCAAGCGTGCTCTATCTTCGACCACATCATTGCTTACCATCAGGTGAGATAGTGGTCAAACACGTGCCTAACAACAATAAAAAAATAAAAAATAAACTATACGAGGCACTAGAACATTCCTTTTTAATTTTCCAAATCTAGATATCCTATGTGTGTCAAATCGTCACTTTTATTTATCAGATCAGAGAAAAGCTAAGCGACGATTGAAAATTCAGCCCATCACAGAATATTTAAGTAAAAAAGAAAAAGTTTAAAAGTTGTTTAATAAAAAGAGGCTGTCGAAGAGTGTTACTAATATCTAGAGGTGTTATTAGTTTTCAAAGTTTAACTACGCAAACTTTTAAAACCAAGTTAGGCGATTAGTTCTGTGACCAATTAACACAGATTTATTTTTAAATGCACATCGAAAACTTTATCAAGTTATCACCCACCATTATTTACATGAATTAAATACTTTTTTACATAAAAATAATTATTTTATATCAATTACTATATACTGATTGCACATTTACACACCATAACATCACAAATTAACCAGAAAGTTTACCATTTCGACGCAGGTACGCTGTCCAAGAGCGAGCGAAGCGAGCTCGGCAACTTAGGGCACCTCGACACGGACAGGTTAGGCTCGAAGGGGATGACGGGAGCTACAGTGAGCGAACGAACACAGCCCTGTCATCCCCTTCGTGTTAAGTTCCTTTAAACCCTGCAGACAGAAATAAGAGACCTACCTTACTTACGACGGTCGATTAGCACATTTCCAACTGAACATTCGGCATTGTATATAAATACAGGCTGTATATAAGGAACAAGATACCTCAAACTTCGCGAAAAGGTTACACCTAATGCCACTAACAAAATTATGATAGTCATTAACTTCGGTAATGAACGGTTACAGAAGTTGCCATTTTTGAGCGCGCAATGTATTGTAAATAATGCGATCTCAACGCTCCGCACTACTACTTACTTACACTCGCGCCAGCAGAGCGGGCCGCGCCACCCGTAGGTATGTAGGTATTAGGCCTGTGACGTGAATGAACTCTAGCAAAACAGCTGTACGTATTTTGTTTACATTGCTGTTTTTAGTGTAATAAGCGATTAAGTTACTTTTTAACTAAAACTTTTTTTTCACACAATTCCTATCCAACCCATTGAGAGGGTTGGATAGGAATAACGAATTTGAACAGTCTAAAGTAAAAAAAAACTCCAGTTAAAATTAAAAAATTGAGGAAAACGCCGACGAAAAGTTCCAACGCTAGGGGTCCAGAATCATGTACTGAATCACTGGTACACGTTTGTGCGTTTATGTGCTTTACACGGTGTATATTATTTCCAGTATCTCCAGTATCAGCAACACTTCTTCTCAATTAATAGCGATGGGTCACGAACTCAATTTTTTTGCTAAAATAATAATATTTTGAGTTAACTATTTTGCTGTGAAATCAGTATTTTTGATAAGGATTAGGCTTTTTTTTGTACGGGTGTAATGGAAAGGTGTGGTCGTATTTTAGGTGCCGGTTCTGCTCATGGAAATGAACAACTTTCTCTAAAAAAATAATAGAACCCAAAAAAAAATTGGAATTTCCATACAAAGTTATCATCAGCTGATCAATATTTGTATGGGAGGTAAAAATTTTTTTTAGAATTTCCTCGGATTTTCGTGAAGAAAGTTGTTCATATCGATGGGCAGTTGCAGTTCTTAAAATATGACCACACCTTTCCGTTACACCCTGTATATATAAAAAAAGAATATTTTTTTTATTTAAAGTTAAATACAAAGCTTCTTGCTATCATTAATTTAATCTTAAGAACAGTACTCCTTACCACAGTTGACGCGCCATAATCCGAGCGAACGTTTTGCAAGGCGGTGTTGGATTATCGAATTTGTTCGATTATAGGGTACTGCTATAGACTTCTTACAGTCCGGACCTTTTTAAAAACGAAGTATCTTTTAATACGTCAAATATCATACCGGTTATGTCAGCATAGCTGTTACAGAAAACTTGGCTTTCTTTCACATTTATGTTTTTGGTGGGATATCATTAGTTTTTGCCAAACATCCCTACTTGGTTACCGATACGGATATATCACATTCACAAACACTTTCTTGGCTATTTAGACTTAGAGTAAAATCGATAAATAATAAGAATACAAAGTTATCTTAATCACCAATTCCATACATATGTTCGAAAATAACCTTGTCTAAACCAACCCTTAATGAGATGATTTTCCCTAAATGTGCGTCTAATAACCTATCTCGGCACCAATTTTCAACTTCATAAGTCACACGAAACTAGTCTAAACTTTTGATGACCAGTGCGTGAGAGAGTCAGTGATAAGAACCGTGATTTTCAGATGTCATTATTACATAAATGGTATGAGGTTTTTTATTGAAAATTTTTGGACTTGATAAGTATCATAAGACCTTACTAGACATGCAAAATTGCAAGCATGTATGTCAAATAGATTTAAAGTAAAATAATATAATAGGTTTCGAAAGTTGCATGGCATGGCTCGTGTAATATCGGCCGGGGTGTCGCACTTTTGCTTCACGAACTTGGCTGACACACTACCGTGTTTCCAGATAAGCAAGAAGATTTCTAAATTCATAAGTGCACAAGTTTAGCATCTATAAATAAACAGTAGTGATAATGAAAGTTTCACGCAAGCTGTCTAGTCTCGGTGAACGTGCAAATTACGTCTATGAATACCAACAGACTTGATGACTTTGGAAGTTAGATCGAGACCCACGTTGGGCGCCCGTAAGGATCTGCTCACGCCGAGACACGACGTGACGCTACGATGCTCACACTTCTTAAGATAGCAATACAATATAGAACTTTATTTACTACATGAAAGGTATATATTTCATATTTGGTAATTTAAAATCCGAATTTATTTATTCGAAATCTATCCTAAAAAGTAACTTTTTGTGTAGTTTCTAAAGTTGTGTAATGACCCGCCATTTTAAAAAGTGCGCATTACGTTTGTCCCGTTATGAGCAGATCCTAATACACCCTCGTCCCCATATTCACACGGGAACGAACCCTTATACCAACTTACGTTAACACTTCAAACAAGGGAAACTGAACTTTATTGCTTCGAATATTGGGGTTTTCTGGTGTGTACCCACAGATAAGTTTGATGTAATAGAATACTGTAAACAAGTAGTGCTTTTTAGTATGAATATTGTTTGCTGGGTACAATTTTATGTTATTGACTGTTGTAATTGCATTGGGGGCTGTGATATGTTTCTATTTAAATAATTGAGCTTGGTTTCTTTTTTTCTTTTTTTTGTTGTTGTTGATAAGCACGCGTTTGACCAATATGCGATGATGTGTTTTTTATAAAAAAAGGCTTGTTGAGGTACCTATAGTATTCCTCAAACTTAATGGAGTGTGTGAAGTAAGCTGCGAGGGCAACTGCGCGCAGGTACAGTCAAGTCGACAATAGTTTAGGCCATTTAATGATTTTTATAACTGTGTGGAAGCTGTGTGAATATTTTTAGGGGTTTTTGGTACTGTAGAACCCCAGGGCTCTCCACTAAGGCCTGCAGGGCTCTAGCGGTGCTCTATAACTTGGGGAGCTGTCTCACTCGCTGGCTACGCGAGAGTGTGGTGTGTAAGAGTGACTGGCTTATGTGTGGAGTGTGCTGAAAGAAAGAGGGATAGCGCACGGGACTTTCATATTACATAGAAAAATAATTAAGTTAGGTATGCATGTGCCCTCTTCGAACGGGCGTGCTGAAGTCCGTCATCAAACTTATGCTTTGTATATTCGAAAGACTCTTCAATATTCTTAACTGCCAGCTGAAGACCGCTACCCGCGGACTTAGGCAGTGTAGACAATCACCACAGTACCTACTTATTAGTTAGTGGCATTCCCACACGCCATTAAGTTTGACGAATACTTATAAAGCGTGCGCCCACCAATTAAGTGACCCTATTAGGAAAGGCGTCGGCACAGTGATCACATGCTGTCGTGCACACCCGGGCCTGCGGACGGCGAGCAGTGGGTAGCTCGCCGTCCGATCAGCACCAGGCCCGAGAGTCGACGGCGCGTAGTGTTCCACGCGCGCCGCCGAACAAGAGATGTTGTCAGCCACTATTGACGGGGTCCATCGTGGCCGGTGCCTGCATGCCTAGGGGTAGCGGATAAATTCTGAAAATGAGTTACCGCATACCCTGGGCACTCAGGCAGGGAAGGAACAGGGGTGGGTTTCAGTCAGTAAGAGTCGGACACGCCCTCCCGCTCCACCCAGAGCGGGAGAAGTCATTGGACGATTTCTCACCAACCCAAAAAAATTAAAAAATGCTGTCATGCACAGTGAGGCTCAGGGGAGACCAATTTACAGTCTCCTCAGAGATGTGGTCTTTTAAGAGGATTTGGGACCCCTTTCCATGTGGTGATAGCGATCACCGGGGTGGTTTTAGTGAGGTAAAATCCCACACTCCCTGGACATTTCCCCAAAAGTCTAAGCGCCTTTTAAAGGTTATACCCGATAAAAGCTGCCTAAAGCCTGAGCTGATCTGATGATAGCACATGGATATAGGGACTGGAACTCCCTGATGGCAAAGGGCAGGACTTGAATTTGGGCTAGTATGTTTTGTTATCATGAGAACTTTCCATTACACATGATGAAGAGGGTCCAAAGCGTGTTTAAAAAATACCTTTAATTTTTATTTATTTATTCACTCTAAACATACCTACCTACAAATATTACAGGCTAGACTCAATTCGATATTGTAGCACACTTACAAGTTAAATAGTTCCACTGCTTTTACCATAGCAATTTCTATAGGTCTGTTCTTGTAAATTCACTCAAAGCGCAACAGAATATGTCCATGTCATCAGCAGGTTCACAGTGCGGAGCGCGCTCGTGAGCGGCGCCTCGCGCAGCAAGTTAGTTGGCGCGCGTGGTCCGCCAGCAATCGCGGTTGACGACCCACATTCCCGTCTTTGTATTGTTGCCCGAATTTGTTTTTATTGTTCTTGTTCGTCTTTGAAAACTGTCTGAGATGACACGATTAAATGTTAGGGTCAGGCGTTTTCATCAAGTTTATCTATCTATTTTATACATTCTATGGCCACTTGTCAATCTGATCCCTGTAGGAACATATTACATATACGAAGACAAATCTAATAACCCTACTTATTGTGAGTTGTGTACGATCGAGTACCATTATGCCCTCGTATTCCCAAGTATATTATCTTGTATCAAAAGATATTTGTTTTGCAGGATATTCACCCCTGAAGTTTCTGTCTAAAGGTGGTTTTACACCGGCGAGGCGAGGTGTGGATGGGATGGGCGAGAATTGAAATCACGCTTACCCTTTTACATCGAAAGATGTCCATCGCTACACCGCGCCGTCTTGCACTGGCCAGCGCTGCCCTGCGCCGGCTCGCGATGTCATGCACCGGCCATCGCTACTTCGCGCCGGCTCGCGCTATCATGCGCCGCCCAGCCAGCCGTATCTGCCGCGCCTGCTACGTTTTGTGGAGGAAGAGCCAGTATTGTGCGATCAACGTTCAGCGGTTTGTCTTGTGCCATGTTTCGTCATTACTTATTAAATATGTTAATAGAGGAAGAATAATCGGAACAAGATGTTAGAAGAAGAAATAATCTTGTACTTATGTCAAGAAAATTACTTCTTAGTGTATGTGTGCAGCGATGTCCCGTGTTGGTTGAAGCGAGACGGCGCGTGCCAGCGCGAGCTATCACGAGAAGTCGCGAGACATCGCGAGTCAGCGCTTGACGGAGAAAGACTGTGCGGGTCATCGATGGCCGGTGCGAGATTTGTAAATCCGTTTTACAAAGTAAATACTCTATTCTTAAAGCAATTAAGTTCAATATTGTACTAACAAATATTTCAATCCTAGCCTCGTATATCCTTGCACATCTAGACCTTTTACACCAAAGATGGGCAAGGCGTGGATAGATATTTTTTCAAACAAATTTTAATTCTTGCCCATAATCCCATCCACGCATCGCCTCGCCGGTGTAGAACCATCATAAGACTCTGAAATTTTAACAAAATCTACCCACACGTTCTAAATTAAACACACTACCGAATGGGTTCGGGCATCTCATACAAATAGGATAGTCATTGAAATCCCAAAGGTTAAATTAATTATACAAAACTCGAAAGACTCGCAAACACTTTTCCTTAACAAATAACCAAGACAAACAACATAATCTAATCGGTACATTTCAAATAAACAAAAAAAATATATGCTATGAATAAAATGGTTATATCTCAGAAGACAAACGTTTAGGAATAGGAAGAATTAGCATACCTTCGTGGAAAATGAACCTAACCAAACAGTGTAGGGTTCGAGTACATTTTCATGAAAAAATCTGACGAAAGAGAGAGAAACTCTTTTTAACCGACTTCAAAAAGGAGCGGCGGTAACTTCGTCATTTACAGACGGATTTGCAAATTTCTTTTTTTGTTCTAAAATGTGGGACCACTTCTAAATAGCATATAGATCTGATGATGTGTTTCGGAGACACCCAACAGAACTCTTCAAAAAATGACAGCAAATCAACCATGATTGCTGCTATTGCATAAATATGCATTGTTAACACAATTTAATGGGGAATCGCTACAAAAAGTGAAAAATAAAAACTTTTTACAAAAAAAATAGAACCGACTGCCAAGAAAAACCAAAAAAAGTGCAAAATAACTTTCATTTCGGAAGTCGGTGTCAAAAAACGAAGAAACAAAACCAGAAACACCGACTTCCGAAATTAAAGTTATTTTGCACTTTTTTTGTTTTTTTTCGGAAGTAGGTTCTATTTTTTTGTAAAAAACTTTTTTAGTACATTCCTTTTGTTTCATTAAAAAAATAAAATTTGTTAGGTAGGTATTTAGCAGATATAAACAATCACTTTATAAGTTGGACCGGCAGTATCGCATAATGCAGCATTTTTGCACTTTATTTATTATCTCTATCTGTACACAGTTAAATCAAAGTCGCTTTCCGCGTCTGTCTGTTTTTCCGCTAACTCCTAAACCACGCAACGGATTTTAATGTGGTTTTTACTACGAGCTAAGTGCCGAGGCAGGTCGCTATATTTAAAAAAAATATATAAAACACAATTTCTTATGAACTTACGTTTAACTATTTACATAGACATTTTACGTAATACGTGAGGCATACTGAAAGTTTCTGGATCTGGCCACTTACAATCAAAGAATGAAAAAAACAATTATGGAATTCGAAAATAGAACTCTTTGGGAACATTTACTTTTTAATTTGCGGTAAAATGACAGTCTATCATTTGTTTTTTTATATTGTGGCGTCCTTTTGAAAATTGTGTGTTGCTATCAAAATGAATTTAACTCGCATAACATTTTCGTTCAATAATTTTTTATGATTTTTGCTGTGGCATAAGTCAACAAGAGAGTTGTCAGACACTTCAATTAGCATTTGGTGATGAAGCACCTTATCGCAGCTCTGTGTATTCGTGGTTTATAGAATTTTGACGTAGACGTGATCATCTCCATAACGAGGTACGTGAAGGTCGGCCGGCGACTGCGGTTATAGAATCTAATATTGGTAGGTACCGTACCACAACTTAAAGAAACTGAAAAAATCTTAGAAAAAGTTCGCGAAAAGCGTCCTCGCTGCAATGTCCTCCTTCACCACAATAACGCATCCTCACATTCCGGTAACCATTATAAGGTAACGGAAGCGTATTTGAAGGCTTCAAATGTGGAACTGATGACGCATCCGTCTTACAACCCGGACTTCGCACCCTGCGACTTCTTTTCGTTTCCAAAAATTAAAGACAAACTTAGAGGCACACGTTTTACGAGCCCTGGATCGGCGGTGAATGCGTTCCATGAAGCCATTGAAGAGGTCCCTAAGGAAAAGTGGTCCAACTGTTTTGTACAATGGTTTCAGCGAATGCAAAAATGCATTAATTGTGAGGGAAATAACTTCGAAAATCAATAAATGAATCGTAAGTCTTATATCAGTCTTATTTATCAGAATCCAGAAACTTTCAGTATGCAGTAAGTAAAATTTTACAGTTAATTCTGAGTGGTTTAGTAGGTTTATGCTTTTTTAACATCCTTTTATTATCTTTGTATGTATCTATATAACGTAATCTTTGAACGTGATTTACAACCCACTTCAAAACGTCGGATTGAATTGAAACTTCGCTCACATATCAAGGACCGATGACAATGCATGGTTAGCTAAGTGACGTCATTCGAAATCCCATATGGTGGACTCCCAGAGATGGCGGACTTATTATTTTTTATGTAGGTATTCCCAATAAATGGGTATCAAATGTTAGAGTTTTCTGAGAAGGATAGGTACGAAAAAAAGCGTGTTTTGTTTTAGTTTATTTTTTTTAACTAAAGAAAATTATTTCCAGACAAAAGAATAACTGATAACCCATTAAACTTTTTCTGAGTATTTAGTACAACGACACTACTATAGAGCAGTAGCTCGTGCCACATTTCTGCCCTATCAAAGTTCGATCTAAGTGACAGAATAAAAGGATCACAAAGAAACTTGCTCTGATCATTTCACTTCAATACCCTTTGTTTCCTTTCTTGCCAAACAGCCATATTATATTTCAATGCAAATCCCTTTGCTGGAGCATTTCTTCAAGTAGCTAACCCTGGGGGGGTCGGCAGTTATTGCGGTGCTATTGTGTTGGATCACGGCATGGATGAGACATTGATGAACTCGGTATTTTTATAACTAGTTGGTTTGTTTGTCTAGTTGTTTGTTCAGGGTTCAGTTTGTTGTTAATTTTGTTTTTAGACCTTCCTCGGGGTCTTTCGCAAGGTTGTCAGACATATAATCGACTAGCTTCGGCCAGCCGCTCCGCCCGCGTGTGTAAGTACTTCTCCCACTATAAATTATAACCTATGTGCTATTTCAGACTATAATCTATCTCTGTGCCAAATTTCATGCAGATCCGTTCAGCCATTGTGGCGTGATTGAGTGACAAACATCCATCTATCCGTCAAACATGTATATATTAATAGGAAGTAGGATAATAGACAATATTTAGATAATAATATCACTTTTATATAATAATACTTTTAATTGGTAGGTAGACCTAGTAGAGTAGCTGGCCTAGCTATAGAGTTTTATTATTTTGAATACATAACTTTTGATTGATTGATTGCCAACGATGAGCGAGAAGCGAGTAGAGCTAGAAACTAAAAACGAGCTGGCGAGCAGCGAGTAGCAAGTGTGTAGTTCCGATCGTTTTGACGCTGAGCTATAAGCGAGTGTGCGAGTGCGACGGGCGATTACTCGCACCACTCGCTCGGAGCGGAAGACTTCTCGGGCGGCGTGAGTTCTGACCGCCAAGCGAGCATCGCTTAAGCAAGTATCGCTTAACGAGTTTAAAATTGATAGCTCTTAACGTTCAGCGACAAACTTGTGGAGCGAGTCCTCGCCGGCAGTGTGAACAGTCAGCGATCTACTATTAATATTTACATCTCTTTTGTTTACACGGAAAGTATATCTATTGAACGTATCTTGAGCGAGAAAATAGCCGATAGTGAGTCGCTTCCTCGCGACAACTGCCTTAATCCAAAAAAACATGGATTCAAATTAGCCTGGAAATCGTCACCTTTTGAACGTCAAACTTCAAACGAGACAGCCCTTAAACCACCCATCCTTAATCATTTCCTAGAATTTAAGCTTATAGGAGAAGTGGCCCAGACAGGCCCTTAGGCTCACAAACAAAATATTAACTAAAACCACAAACGCAAACAAAACCACGCAAACAAACTTCACAGCCTACTTTAAATAAACCTGACTATATCAAAACCTCATTGACAGACAGACAGAACCTTCCGTGTTCCCCAACAATGGGATTAAACCCCGATGCCACCTGTCCAAAAGTCCCATGGCCCTAAAAAAACGGGTTAATACTCGAAAAAGTACAAAAACTGACTCCCACAGTTTTTACTTAAACTTTTTCTGACTTAACAATGAATGAGCGGTCTTTTGAATTGAAGATACATGATCGACTTTGCGTGGGCGCATTTTAATGGGTATTGTGGTAGTGTAGAGCGTAGAATTTGATATTTTTACTTGTATTTTATTTAATTTTACTGTCCCGTTATCGTTTTCGGTAGATGGACGTAAGGTATAAACAACTAACTTCTGCTAGTGGCTTCAACCCAGGGCCCCAAAGGGGGAGCCGGGCAAATACCCAGAGCGGCAAAAATGAGGGGTGGCAAAATTTAGGGTGGTGTTAAAGCCATGTTTATTTTTTGACCTCTATTCCAAAACTACGTTCTTACCTACCTTTTTTAATTTAAAATTCAAATATTACTCGTTTTCTCTGTCAAGTCTCTGTTTTTATTTTAAAAATCAGTTCACATTGAGCAGCGGAGCTAGACTAAGCTCCTATTATATATATATTTCCTTCTATTTAATAAATGACAGTTACCAGTTTGTAAGAGTTAAAGTTCAGCTTTTATAATCAGGCAGTTCCTAGCAATAATATAATTAAATTACGTACCTAGTCACAGTGTATGTGTTCGTACTATTAATGAGTACTTCTTATATTCAAGCCTACTTTTGTAAATAACAAAATATACGTGTTAACTTGTCGTGTGTTATTCCTTCATCCAACTCGTCATCTACGGTCCTCCTACTCTACGACCTCTCCTCGTCTGCGTGTAACTCCTACGTCCTCGTCTGCGTGTCACTCCTACGACCTCCTCTACGTGTCACCTTTACCTCCGGCACCTGCATCGCTACTCCGCCTCCGTACCGTGACAGTGAGAATGACAAGACAAGCAAGTTTTCCTGAATATTGACCGATTTTACATTTCAGAACTCACAGCCTCATTCATTCCGTCAGAAAATGTAAGTTATCCAAGGCGCTTAAATTTTGAGCTCGCTCCGCTCGCTCTTGTATGTGGTCCGTTCTTTTAGACATAGTTACCTCTAAAGCATCTAAGATGTTGTGAAAATTCTTAGCTCTCCATTTCTGTTTACTCAAACTTCAAGAAGTCATATAATAACGGTTTTCACGATCCGATTTACTAACTATACTATGCTTGTAAATAAAATCCCCCCCGAAAAAGATTTGCCCCCTTATAAGGTGTTATTGTAAAGGGCGGCAATTTTTGTGTTTGCCCAGAGCGGCTAAATAGCTAGGTCAGGCCCTGCTTCGACCACGTGGAAATAGTACTTCCCCACTATAATGCCTGTGCGCTATTCCAGAATACAATCTATCTCTGTGCCAAATTTCAACCAGACCCATTCAGCCGTTCTGATTTGTTCGTGATTGAGTAACAAACGTACATAACTAAAGTACATAACTTTTACGTTGTCGATAAACTTCATGAGAAAATGCTTACTAAGTGTACGAGTACCTGCATTGATTTAGCAAACCTGCTTGGGAATTGTCACCTGTCTTACAAGCGACAAAAGGCCTTCACAATACAAATCAATAGATACTCGTACAATAACTTACTCGAGTTTTTTGGCGGGATTTTTTCGAGTGTGGTTCAGTGGCTGTTTTTATTATTCGCAAATTGATTCCTAGTGGACATTGTAATGTAAAATTGGTGTATTTTTGTGTCTCTAGTGTCTACGCAACTAGACAATACCTATGTGGAATCATTGAAACAGGCGTGATTTCGGTAAAATATGGCTTAGAATTTATTGTAGTATTGACTAACTCAGCGACGCTTGCCGAGAAGGCAGAAAGGCCATTTGGCCGTATTTACATGCAGTATTTACTGAAAAACATTAGAATGTGTTAAATCTGCAATCTAATGGAAAAAAGTGACAGTATTTTGTATCTAAAAACTAAATATATGTACTTCCTAAAACTTCACAATAAATGCACAAACCGTGCGAAGCCAAAATTAAATAAAAAAAATAAACTTAGTACCTATCACATTAAAACAGAGGAGTCTTATAATACGTGTTTCATGCCACAGAACAAACACCATTACAAGCGACTAATGTTATTACTACTTTATGGAGTGACGTCTATCCGTGGCGCTTCGTTACCATAATGTCGTGCAATCAGCTTGAGGGTGTAATGCGATGGTAATAAGTTTTACTGCTGTTCTCGACCTTGGCTGGAGTAGAGGTGATTACGTGACGCTCGCGAAAGGAGTGTGACGTGGTGGTTAACGCGCAGAAATACGATTTCTAATGATTGAACATTACGTCTAAACGACTAGTTTTATTTCTTTGAAAAATATATGTGTACTAGACAATTTTTTTCGTAATTTGATATTTTTTATAACATTGTGTAATTCATTCGTAAAGTTATGTCTAACGCGGATACAAATTGAGAATCACGCAAAAACTAAAAAACGTATTTTGATGAAACTTTCACAATTGTAAAGATAATTAAATAATTTACCTTTTAGTATACGTGTTTTAGTATAATACTTGTTGTTTTATGTATAATAAATTATTAATGCGTCTAATTTCGGACAGCGCTCCTTGAGGGGCGAGTCCTATTACTGGGTGGACGTACGAAGCGTTGCGTGAGCTCAGCACAGAACGTGCAAGCTAAGTACTCAAGGTCGTCAGCATATAACTGCGCCTTAATGGTGAAATAGGTGGGAATTTGCGAATGCATTTATTAGGGTTTACGATTGTTATGTTATACTTGGAAGATCTGCTTTGGATATTATCAATTAACTAGTGTATTATGGTAGGAATGAGTAAAGGCCAACTTAAAATGCTTTACATGGAACTTTTTGAGTTTTTGTTATATTTTTTCGCTCCGTACGGCACCTTTGTATGGGCACACTTCTATATAAAACGTTATGAAAGACCTAAATTTTTAGCTTCAATTTGCCTATGTGACCTTATAATATCTAAATGATTGGGGACGTGAGATATTCAAATATTTTAAGTACCCAAAAACGGTATTTTAACCGACTTCAAAAAAAAGGAGGAGTTTCTCAATTCGACTGTACTTTTGTTGTGTTACCTCAGAAGTTTTTCATAGGTAAACCGATTTTGATGATTATTTTTTACTTTCAAGCTGGTGCTCCTCATGTGGTTCTATTTAAAAATTTGGTGAATATTTAATGAAGAACTTCGGAGATACACAATGGAACTCTTCAATAAATGATAGCAAACCTTCCGGTATTGCTGCAATCGCATGTCTGTATATTGTTTACACCACTTCATAACGTAAGATCACGCTGATATGCGTTGAAGGGGTAAACAGATTTGTACAGTTCACCCTAATTGCCCCAATTATGTCATATTATCAAAATTTTCTTTTTTATTATTCGGGCATAACTTTACTAATTGTACAAGAAAATGAAAAATATAAAAATTTTAACAAAAAATACTAGAAAAGATTTATTGTGTTGTTTAATAGAAGCATTTAGCTCAAATTAAAAAAATGCTTATAACTAACCATTTTACATGATATAACTTTGATTTGTATATACGCGGGTTGGTGATGTTGGATTGCTGAATAATACACTAACAGAGCACGAATTTGGGGTAATTGAAGGACATATAATCTCAATTCTCCGTTACCTTATAGGAACATCATCCAAAAAGTAGGACGAAAGTAAGTCTAAGACTAGGCCTCTGGAATGGTATAACTTTATAATGTATAAAAAAAAACCGAAAAAAATACACAACACAGTAAATAAAGTTTAATGTATACTATTTAAATAGGGCTGGCAAAAATACATATGATTGAAATTCATGAATTCAAAGTACATATCTATATCTGACTTCTCCCGAATCTCAATGAAATGTTATCATAGAAAAGAAATAAACTGGCTAAGAGCGAGTCGGACTCGCGCGACAAGGGTTCTGAACTAATCATATTTTTTAGGGAGTGCCTCTACCGTACAATTTAACGTAACGTAACTGCTTTACGGTTTTCGGATATTTTCCTTGACTTGTGCCCTATGCCAATACTTCTTGCCAAATTTTATGATTCTAGGTCAACGGTTTTGATTCCCTTCATTGTCAGCCTTTTAATGTCGCCACTGCTGAGGCACAGGCCTCCTCTCTGTGAGAGGGTGTGGGTCGTAATCCACCACGCGGGCCCAATGCGGGTTGGTGGATGTCACATGAATTTTTGGTTCTAGGACATGCCGGTTTCCTCACGATGTTTTCCTTTACCGTTTTGAGAGCAGTGGTGATGAAATAATTTACACAAAGTGCCTGCCTGGGTTTGAACTCACAACCTACAACTTGTAAGTCGCGGTTGTTGCCACTGGGCCACCACTGCTCTATTGATTTGATTCTCTTGAGAGTATCAAAATATGCGGCATAATCGGAGCATAAACGGCCGTATCATTTGATTGATGATTAATTTCAGCTTGATACCTCTATGCGTGCCTGAGAAAAAGGACAGACGGACAATAAAATGATCAAATGACAAAACGCTCATAGCGTTCCGCTAGCGTTTGTCATTCGGAAGTTTGGAACCCTAAAAGTAGGTACTAGACTTTTCACATAGTATAACTTTTATTTGTATTAAAAAGGCTTGGTACGAAATAAAAAGGTCATATTATATCTCCTTTCTCCAGGAGCTAAGAGGAATGGCACCTTAGGATAAAAGTAAGTCATGTTTGAAAAACAAGGGTGTTTTGCACCCTTCCAAATCATGGCTGACTCAAAGCCTATCCTCTTGCAGCGAAGTGTGAGGCAAGGAGACTTCATTTCGCCGAAACTGTTCACAGACGCAATTAAGGACGTCTCCAAGGTTTGGGACTGGAGAGGGCTAGTATAATTAACGTCAATGGCGAGTACCACTCACCTTCGATTTGCCGATGATATAGCAGTCATGCGGCTGAGACTACGGAGGTCCTCAGTACAATGCTCCATGACCTCAGTAGAGCTTCCGAAAGAGTGGGTCTTAAAATGAACATGGACTCCAAGGTCATGGTAAATACCCATGTAGAATCCACTCCTATCAAGATCGGAAACTCTACACTCGAAGTTGTTGATGATGGATTGTTTGGTTGTTGTTAAAATTGGGTCTTGCTACCTGAATAAATAAATATTATCTATTATTATTATTTACCTTGAACAAGCGATCCAATTAGGTAGGCCTAACTTCGAGAAAGAGATCAACTGTTGAATTCGACTCGGCTGGGCACCATTCGGGAAGCTGTACGGTAACTTCTCGTTTCACATACCACGGTGTCACAAGACAAAAATCTATGGCCAGTGCATGTTGCCATTCGGAACTGAAACGTGGCTGCTCACTATGGTCCTCAGAGGCTTAAACACACCCAAAGGGCAATGGAGAGGGTAATGCTCGAAGTTTCCTTGCGTGATCGAATCAGGGATGAAGATTTGTCAAAGAACCAAGGTGGTTTGACGGCACGGTTGGCGTAGTGGTTGAGCGTTCGGCTGCTGCGCTGCGTGTCGCGGGTTCGATCCCCGCACGGAACAAATATTTGTATGGCCGACAGATAGTTGTTCCGGGTCTGGGTGTCTTGTGTATGTGAATTTAAATGTTTGTGAACGCACCCACGATACAGGAGTATTTCCTAGTGTGGGGCAACGTTTAAAAAAAAAAATTAAAAAAAAAGGTTACCGACATAGTCCACAAAATCGCCAAACTTAATTGGTAGTGGACAGAGCACATTGCTCGCAGAACAGATGAACGATGGGGCCGAAAGGTTCTGGAGTGGCGACCGCGTACCTCCCACGAGGTGACCTGATGGGGGTCGTGGGATTCCGATGTAAGCGAGACGCACAGCACCGTTCTTTGTGGTGACACTTGGGGTTGGCCTATTTCCAGCAGTGGACGTCTTTCGGTTGAAATTATGACACAGAATTATTTAATTAATTCTGTCCACCTGACTAGGTCAGTCGATTTTAACGAGGTACCAACATACCCACCTCATATCGTGCAACGCAACCTTAGACTGATAAGAGATTTACCAACGCCACAAATGTTTCTAAAGATTTGTAATCAAAATAACTCACAGAAGTAAGTATTGATTGCAACACATAACTTTAGCGAAGACCTCCCCAAATTGGGGAAATTCCTACTGAAACTCAACCCCTAAGGCAAACATACGTGTGACTGCAGACGTCCACAAGTCACACATCAATACCCTACACGTGTACTATATTAACAACGATAGTATTGCGGTCACACATCATAGGACATTAGAGGTAGTTTAAAAGTGGCGCCAGTCTTGGCTTGTCGTGGTATGGTCATGTAAAGAGGAGGCATGAAACACATGTAACTAAAAGAGTTATGAATATAAATGTGGATGGATGAAGAGGGAGAGGGAGGCCAAAGAAAGGATGGATGGATTGTGTGAGGAGTGATATGTAAGAAAAGGGAGTTAGTAATAGCGTGACGGCTGACAGGACAGAATGGAAGAAAAAAACGTGTTGCGCCGACCCAAAGTAACACGGGATAAGGGAGGAAGATAATAATGACTCTTGCGGTCACACAGCCATTTTTAGGGTTCAGTACCCAAAGGATCCAAACGGAGCCCTATTGTTGTCACTCAACGTGTCCGTCTGTCTATCTGTCCGTCGTCTGTCACACAATTGACGACATGGTTGGCGCAGTGGTGGAGCGATCGGCTGCTGCGCTGCGTGTCGCGGGTTCGATCCCCGCACGAAACAAATATTTGTAAGGCCTACAGATAGTTGTTCCGGGTCTGGGTGTCTTGTGTATGTGAGTATACATGTTTGCGAACGCACCTACGATACAGGAGTAATTCCTAGCGTGGGGCAACTTTTTTTTTAAAAAAGAAAAGAAAAAAGAAAAGAATTTTGTTCCAAAGAATTTTTTAACTTCCCATTGACCTTATGACCTATGAACTTGAAATTTGGTGATATTGTTTACCTACTATTACGTATATTTTACTAACAAATAATAATATATTAATAAATCAGATACTTTGAAATGCCCTCATTTGGTACGGAACCCTAAATGTGCAAAGTCCGACACGCACTTGGCCGGTTTTTATTTTCAGCAGAAATCAATTCACCCTATCAATTTTTTCAAACCTTTGATTTTACAGATCACAGACTTGCGGAGAGTCCAAATACGTACTTGACAGAATGAAACCTTTAACAAAGAACCTTTTTATATGATCACTAACCGGATTATTGCACAATGGAGCTCTTGTTGACTGGTGACGTTGATCTGAACAGTTTTTTTACTGAAATCGCGACACCCAAAGTTTATTTGATAAAAAAAAACTTTTTAAAAAGCGGGTTGGTAAGAGCTAGGTGTACTGGTTCCGTATATCTATATTAAATGAAAAGGTACAGTTCTGGCTCATTCCCTCACTAGTGTCACTGTTTGGTGAGAACGTAGGCTAAAATTCTGCTGAGCAAAAATTTCAGATTTGTGGGATATTCCCATTATGACTTAGACCAAGACCCGATAACAAATGAGCCCGGATTAGTAAAAATACTCACGGGATATGAAAATAAGGGTCGGAAAGTCTGACAAAGTCCATGTTTACGACGAAATACAATTAATACAGACAAGATATAGAATAAAATAAAGGCCTGCTTATAATCCCCACTAAAAACTGTAACAAAACCTAGCATGATGAGCTAATCCCAGTCGTCACGCCACGACAGACAGGCCAATATATTATGTAGATAAGGGTTCCGTTTTCCTTTACACTTTTAGAGGAATCTAACCCCTAAAAACCATGTTAAATCTCCAATGGCGGTCTTTATGAAGTATAGCCGATTTTACAGTGTTACGCTCCGTGTCACTGATCCTATCTCATTTCAAATATACGTATATTGTTTGGTATTTGGAGCGAAGGAAAAGATTACTCCAATCTTCTCAGTGTTTTGCGTCAACAATCCGTTTGTGTAGTACTACTTGATAGCAATCTTGTTAGCAAAATATCAGCTCTACCAAGCATGATGTGTCAAGATTCTCTATCGGCGGAGGTGGCCCGTAATCTCGGCTTTTTTCAAGGAAGTAAGAGGTTGTAATCGGCTTTTTTTAAGAAGGCTTAGAATGTTGTGGCGTCGTGAAAATGTTGCGGCCTATTCAAATGATGGCGAATCTAATTTTGGAAGAACATTGGAGGAAAGTCGTTTGAGTGTTTTTATGTTCTTATGTATTTTTTCATTCTAAGGTGTAACGTCATTGTCATTGCTTTTTGTTGCTGAGAGTCCAGCAAATGTTTTTAAAAGCTATGAACTGAATGAAACCGACCTGGTGATTGAAAAGTTGTGTGGAAATCAGCTGTCGTGGTGTGGGCATGTGATGCGGAGGAATGAAGAAAATGTCGTGAGGAAAGTCTTGTGTATGTGGATGGCTATAAGAGTAGGGGAAGGCCAGAGAGGACGACTAATAGAGAAGTATGGAAGAAAACGACCCCAAAAAATTGGGATAAGGGCAGGAGAATGATAATGAACTTAATGAAACATTCATTTATATTAATTGGTACATTCTCGTATATGGCCATATAGGTACTCTTTACTTACTAATTAATACCTTAGAAAAGGGGTTTTCTGTACCTACACAATAATGTCACCCACATTTAGTCAGTAATGTTTAAGTCACCTATATACCTGGTCAAGCCCATCACACTATTCCCAACTAGGTACTGCAACTCCTCCGAATCAACAGTGGCGATCACCAGAAAAACTCCGAGGCACTCGAAGGACTAGGAGGCCCGAAGAGTCCCGAAGAAACGATTAAACTGTCTTGGCAACAAAATTAATCAGAAAAGAAAAACGGAAGAGTAGTAAAAAAACCGGCCAATTGCGTGTCGGACTTCGCCCTTTTAGGGTTCCGTACCAAATGAGGAAATTATCAAAGAATAAATCTGATTTATCAACATATTGGTATTTGTTAGTAAAATATATGTAATTTACAACATATTGGTATTTGTTAGTAAAATAATAAACGTTATCACTAAATTTCAAGTTCATGGGTCAGTGGGAAGTTTTGTGACAGATGACGGACTGACAGACGGACAGGCGGACACGTGAGTGACAGCAATAGGGCTCTGTTTGGACCCTTCGGGTACAAAACTTTAAAGAATTAAAGGGGCAGCCTTTTGCCGTCAGCAGGGCACCAACCTAGGCGCCGGAATGCTACTGGGAAAATCTAGATGAAAAATACCCAAAACCACTTTGCCCGACCACTTTTCACCGAAATTTTTAATTTAACCCCTATTAAGATTAGTATTTTAATCCGTCGTGCTTGGTAACTGCGCTTATCCCAGTTGTAAATATCCCTTTGTGCCTAATGGCCTAGCTTTGTTCTGTCTCCTGCTTGATTAGGAGGGAAGTGGAAATTATGTTTATCTTACTCCTCCGCTGTTCTTTTCTGATTAATTTCGTTTCGGGATCGAAGACAGTTTAATCGTTTCTCCAGGACTCGTCGAGCTTCATTGCCTCGGCGTTTTTAGGGTTCCGTACCCGAAGGGTCCAAACAGAACCCTATTGTGTCCGTCTGTCTGTCCATCCATCGTCTGTCACAAAATTTTGTTACGAAGATTTTTTTAACTTCCCCTTGACCTATAAACTTGTTTGGTGATATGTTTATTAAAACGTATACTTTACTAACAAATACCAATATTTGGTACGGAACCCTTAATGTGCGAATCCAATACGCACTGGGCCAGTTTTTTCTGGTGGTCGCCACTGTTGATTGTGGCTTACAGGAGTTATAGTGCCGCTTTGCCCGACCCGGGAATCGCACCCAGAAGCTCGGGAGTAACGTTTGCGACAGCAAGCCAACGAGGTAACCACAATATCATAAGGTTCAATATCTCAAAGGTAAACATGCCTAAAGATAGAATTTATGAAGGGCCAATTAATAACGACAACCATCAACTCATGCCGTAATATCGATAGCATTATTATGAGGCTATTGCCATAATAATACATAAAATAGCATGTATTACATAATAATAACGAGCACATTCAAGCCGACACTTACCGAGTTATGGGCTCGTAAGAACGATCGTAGAATTAGTTCGGAGACGATTAGATTGACCAGTAATGGAAGATTTATGGAATTGGCAACATATTATGGCATGTTTTGTAACAACAGCCTTCTTTCTAGGGTCGCGGGAGATTTCGAAAAAGTGACCGCGGCTCTGGAATGCAAAGTACAAGTGAAGGAGCTCGGGTGGGTTTTAGTCAGTTAGAGTCTGACACGCCCTCCCGCTCCACCCGGAGAGGCAGAAGTCTATGATGATTTCCCACCCAGAAAAAATACTGGCCAAGTGCGTGTTGGACTTCGCACATTAGAGTTCCGTACCAAATGAGGGAATTTCAAAGAAAAAAACAGATTTATCAATGTATTGGTATTTGTTAGTAAAAATATAGATACGTAATACACGTAAACATTGGTACCGATTCTGTTGTGCACAAACTAAACTTAATTTAGGCTATTGCTATCTTTTTCTCTATAATAAAACAAGATAATAAAGTATGTATCTAGTATGGTATATTTTTGCACGGTATGTTATTTTATTTCATTGTTTTTTGTTTTTTGTTTTATGTATTCTTTACTCCTACTACTCTAACATACAGTGTCCACTTCTCTTTTTATTTCAATTCTCTTTTCGCAGGTATGTTGGAAAAGATTTCATTAGAAATACCTTTGTACATAATTGTTTTTTTTCTGTTTCATTCTTGTCAGTTTTGTGTGTACATAAATTGTTAAATAAATAAATAAAATAAAGAGACAGACGTAAATTAGAGCTGTCGAATTTAGTTAAACTAATATTTCCATACAAATTAAGGTAGGTAGGTACCTAAACGTAAAAACATGTCGACTAAACATACGGTAAAGCGCAAGGCGTAAACTAGTTTCAAATCTCTAAGTCCATAGCTATGTCCGCCCTTTTCTCGCACTGCCTTTAAGTAAAAGATAGCGATTCTCTAATTTTAGTTTAGTTATTGACCAAGAGAATCGGCACCATTATCACCAAATTACAAGTTCATATGTCAATGGGAAGTTAAAAAATTCTTCGGAACAAAATTTTGTGACAGACAACGGACAGACAGACGGGCTCCGTTTGGACCCTTCGGTTACGGAACCCTAAAATGGCTAGGCTTTTACAAAATGTCCTTATGTTTGTCTCAAAGTTACTTCTGCACGTCAACGTTGTTTCCTGAAACAAAGCCTGGTGGGTATTTTCCGTATTTGCATGAACGGTTGGATTCAGATCTCAGTCTTAATCTGTCAAAAATATGTACTAATATAATAGTTTTGATAAACAATACCTACATTATTTTCGCCGAGACGAAATTGTGACTACATTTTTAACATTATTAATTAGGTACGAGAACTGTGAATTCTTACATCAAAAATCACTAAAATCACTATTGTCGCAACTCTGTCACCAAACCACGATCTTCAAATCAATTATACACCAATCAATGAAGTAAGGTGTCATCAACCCTACATCAGAACATGCGACGCTGGTCGCGTGCCACTTGAAATCCGGCCACGTCCAAGTTCCACTAGGCTTGTGACCAAACGCCCGCCGTCCGTGATCGCCGGCTGCCAACCGTATCCGGCAGCCGTCGGCATCATGACCGGCCGTCCGGCGATGGTAGTAACCGGAATTACACCACAATTAGTTGACCACAGCCCTAACGACTTTGAGATTGTTTTGTGATAACGTAATTTGTCGCTGAAAGTAGTAACTTTCAGGCAGGAAAATTTAAATGTTTCGTTGGTCTCAGATGACGGTTTTAGTCTCGCAAAACATGTTTATTTTTTTTGTAAATCGTGACAATCTAAGTAGGTACTTTTATTGGGGTGTTGTAGACTGAAAAGTAAAACATTATATCTGTGCGTGAATAAAATCTAGTTCCCCAAATAAAAAACTACGCAAACACAACCACTATTAGCACTCAAATCGTTTGATACACACTTTGCTTTTCATGCCCTAATCCTTCACTGGAGTACTGCCTAATGTTTTCCACTAGTTAATCCCCGTTCATCGTCCCACGCTTCTCTGCCGACCCCGGAACCCTTCCCCTATAGTTTGAAGAACACATTCACACAAATATTGGAGCGAATAAATTGCGTTACCTAATTGTGTGCAGTTTCCCACCGTACGCCTGCCACGCGGCCTCATGATACACCCTTAAAAAACTATGAAATACTACTTTGAACTCTATAGCTTAACAGCAATGGGACCAATTTCCAATAAACAGTCACAAAGCTAAAGTTTAAAATTTTTAATTTCGCTAAGTGACTCAGAAACGCACTCCCAACGTCCTTACTGCAACGACAAAACGCATAAAATCGTGAAATAAAAACGCACTTTTAATCCTGGCTGTCAAAAAAATTACCAACTTACTCATAGGACTTTTCAAGCCCCTACTACCTTGAAAATTGAGTCCAAAATCACTTGTATCGAATGTAGTGGATCATAGATAAAAAGTGTTCCGTATAGGGTGGGTTGCTTAGGGCGGCGGCACACGAGTCGACACGGGGCGCCACGCGGCCACACACTCCGCGCCTGTGGGCCAGCGCGCGCGCACGTGACCGACCTGCGCACGACATCCTCCGCCGACCGAGTTTCCGATGAAAACAAAGTGATAATAACTGAAAAATTAGGCCAAGAAGACGAACTAGTGAACTTACATTTTAGTGTTTATTTGGACCAAATAGTGTTTTTTTTTTGTGACAATGGAGTACCATCATAGCAGACATATGGAACAGCCTCCTCCTCAGCATCAGGGTCAGGGCAACCAGTGGGGATACGGCTGGGGCCCACCAGCTCCTGCCCCAGCGCCGCCTGCGCCCGCGCAGCGCAGCAAGAGGACGCGCTCTGAAAGTGATGACGACGACTTCTCTGAAGAGAGCAGTAAAGACGCAACGTAAGTACGAAGAACATCGATTTTTTACCACTGCTGGGCAAAAATCTCCACTTAGATTTACTGCGTTGCAATTGCTCGACCATTTATCAGCACTAAGAATATAAACTGATCCTGCTGAAAAAGTGTGATGAAAAATGGACATAATTTCTTCTAGAGTTTTTCACATCTAATATTATCTATAACTTCATACTTACTTAGTTAGGACCTCGGTATAAGCTGATATTAATAACGCTAGGCTGAGGTTAATGTTTTAGATCAAAATAACAGAACTTATTTCAGTAACTTTCCCTAGATAATTAATATTTAGCAGTAAATAACAACAGATAGTTTATCGTCACTAGCAAAAATAAAATGTAGCAAATACAAAAACAGACCTTAATTATTACTGAGATAATATTTTGATCCCTGAATTGACTCTGTAATTATGAGTTACATAACAAAATTATAACACAAAGTAAAAAAATAACTTAAAAGAAAAAAAAAATTAAACAAGCTTTCAAATTCATACACACGTTTCTGTGCTGTTGACCGTAGATATTCATTCATTGTTCAATATTCAGGATTAGCACCAAATGGAGGACCATTTGATGCAAATCCTGATTATCGATTCAGGTCATGCTCACCATAAAAACGTATAGCCATTGAAACTGAACCAACTTGTAAAAATATATCTCCGTAGGATTTGGAAGTGGTACTAATTCAGCTTGCAAGACTTGACCCGAACATAAAGGCAAACATTGCAATTTATTAAATAAATGCTTGTAAAAATAGCTTGCAAGATTTGTCCCCAACATGTACATACAAACAGCAATATAAATAAATGCTTGTAAAAATAGGTCACACATCTTACTTTACGTGTATTATTATTTTAACAATAATTTTAAACACAAAAAAAATAATCCATGAAAATCATCTAGAATTTCACAATATCACTAAGATTCCAGTAAGAACACATTTCTCGTAGCGGCTACACCGTATAGCCGCTACACACGTAGCGCTACGGAATAACTCGTAGTCCAGCGTAGCACGTTTCTGAAAGTTTTTCTAAAGGTCAGAGTTACGTAAATTATGTCATACAATTTTTGTAAAAGTTTTGTCTTTTATTGCCTTTGTATGTGATGTAACTGACCTGGTGAATGTCGTAGGAATTCGTGGGATGTGAAAAGCGTAGGCCCGGTCGATGTGGGACCTCTTAGGGGAGCCCTATGTCCAACACTGGATGTCTTCTAGATGAAATACTGATCATTTAATTTTCTCATGGGGATCGGTAATATGACGCAACAAAATATTTTGTACCTTATCTTATAGGTATATTTTGTGTGCCCTACATTCAAGAATATTTTATCAAGAATTCATGAGAATTCCTCGCACCTGACCCTTTTTCCAGACCCACATTTTTGAAATGGTGCCCACAAACACAGGATGAAAAAACCCTTCTATATAGACAGCAAAACATTCCAGTACAGGGGAAAAATGCCTTCGCAACTACCTACGATAACTTAATAATTATGATGAAAATAGCTTTAGGCCTGCCTGATTATTTCAGTTGATTATTTAAACGTGAAGACACTTAAACAAACATTTCATGAAAGAAGACATTTTTATCTCGATAGATGTCTACTCACGGAATGTAAGTAGTTAATAGATGTGGTTAGGTTAAACATGTCAACGTTTGACCGTGAGATTCTTTACTAAAATTAGGTCATGTAGACATTTATATACCCAACAAACAGTTGTCAAAGGGTTAGGTATTAAAAAACTTTTTTACAAAAAAGTCGGTTAAAAATACAACCGACTTCTAAAAATTTCAAAATAACTTTAATTTCAGAAGTCGGTGTTTGTATTATTTTGTTTTTTCGTTATTTGACACCGACTTCTGAAATTAAAGATATTTTGAAATTTTTAGAAGTCGGTTGTATTTTTTGTAAAAAAGTTTTTTATTTTTCACATTTTAGTTGTTATACCCGAGAAGTAAAACTAAATATTAAAGCTATGCCCGAATAACATGGAATTTGAACATTTTTGGAGACAACCAAAAAGTCATCTGTGTTTACATATTTTTTGTTTATGTTGATTTTTTCAAAAAGTGCAGAATCAATCATCCTCTGCAGTACGACCTACCAGACAAATAAAGAATCATCAAAATCTATTCACAAATGGCGGAGATATCGCGTAACAAACGTACAAAAAAAATATACAGACGAATTGAGAACCTCCTCTTTTTTGAAGTCGGTTAAAAAATACATAGAAATAAAAAACCCACCCGATGACATAAGGTTATGAAAATCTACCTGACCATGCAACAGGTTATAAAGCCTGTGTAAACTCGTTGCGTACCTAATCAAAAATCCGCCGAATCATCAAACGAAGCTCAGATTCTTTTGATCCGTTTTCATCAGGATTTTTTGAATATGCATATCCCAATATGTACAAGTCTTTCGTGCACAAACAATCCAGTCCCAAAATACGACGTATTTTGTATTACAAAATATAAATTATTCCATGACTAAAAAAAATTTGTGGTTTTTAAAACAAATGTTTAGGCTTACACGCACACAATATAACTACCTATACTTTATCACCAGGCACCATCAGATGAGATAAAAAAAATACCTACATACCTATATAGAAACCTCCAACTTAACCACAATCAACGCCTTCAAGCGAAAATGCAATAATTCTCTGTGGAACCCAGAAGCTAACCAAGCATCACCCACAATTCCAGGTCTCCAGGCGGTGGCGACTCCTGCCAGCTGATGACGCGCAAGCGGCGTCGCGGAGTCATCGAGAAGAAGCGCCGTGACCGCATCAACACCTCCCTGACGGAGCTCAAGAGGCTGGTGCCCGCAGCCTGCGAGAAGCAGGGCAGTGCCAAGCTGGAGAAGGCCGAGATCCTGCAGCTAACTGTCGATCATTTGAAGATGCTGCATGCTAAAGGTTGGTGATCATCTCCTTATTTGAGTTTCTTTGACCTTGGTTTTGTAGGAAAGTGTCTATCAGAGCCTGTAATCACATTACGTTAGAGAAGTCTGTTCGTCAAACTATCACCTACCTACATAGGTTCTATTAGGTGCTACATAGGTTCTGTTAGGTTCTACATAGTTTCTATTAGGTCCTACATAGGTTCTATCTGTTTTACATAGGTTCTATAAGGTTTTGTATAGGTTCTACTAGGTTCTACATAGGCTCAATTAGATACATAATTTGTAATGTTTCAAAGTAATTTAGCAGATTAATCATAATTAAAAGACCTTATCCAGCAGTAAATTGAGTAGCTTGTGACCTGAAGATTTCAATGATTTCGACAGATATAGGTACATATTTAATACCCTTATTACATGATATCAAGTTCTACATAATTTACCTAAATAGATAAACATTAAATACGAATTTAAATATAAAAGGAAGCCTAGTAAACAACTTCTCGCTGAAAACTCCACGTGTTTACAAGCAGAATCTGTTATGGCCGCCCGTTGTGTAGCAAAACAAAAAGTCCCGGCAAATACTGAAAACAAGTTACGAGGATACTAATTATACCTTGTAAAAGCACCACAGAGTTTTAAAAAAAGACAAAAAGGAGATGTTCAAAATAAAAAGTAAAAACGCGAAAAAATGGTGCGTCCGTTAGACGCAACAATTAAGTACCTAGTCAAAAACCTGTTCGGTTGGTTTCCGTTTCCTGCAAATTAATAAAAGATACGACCGTAACGGTGATTCGCTAAAAAGTTGAATAAAAAACATGTTAAAAGCAAAAGCCATAGATTTGGTTCGCTTTCCTGTCTTTTGTACAACTTGCAACAGTTACCTTTACAAAATTTTAATGAAATAGAAACCAGTAACAGGGTTTTACTTTCTTTGCTGGTATCAAGAAGACAACACTAGTATTTAGACAATAGAGCAAGTGATTTTGTGAATGACTTCACATCTTCTCTGGGCGCAACTAATACTCAAAGGACAAACAAACACTGCTTTATCGAAAAATAAAACCGCCAATAAGCAGATCATAACGGAGATTTTTATCCTACCCTAACCTATTACCTACTATGTAATATTATTGCGAAAATTCAGATGGACGGAACTGGAATAGGGATGTTGCGGAGCTTCGATTAAGATTCCGACAAGTCTGAACTTCCGATTGATATTACGACTTCCGATTTCGACTTCGGCTCTGACACTTTTAAATCGGAGGTTCACATCGGAGGTCGAAGCTGCGGCCGGCCGACCGTCATGTTTATGCTTGTCGCTCGGTCGGGGATTGCCGATTACAATTCCACTTGGTTGGTTTCGCTTGCCGTGGTTTCGTTTCGCTAATCAATCAATATATTGGTATTTGTTAGTTAAATATAAACAATATTAAATAAACAATATTACCAACAAGTTCATAGGTCAATGGGAAGTTAAAAAATCTTCGGAACAAAATATTGTGACAGACGACGGACAGACGGACACGTGAGTGACAGCAATAGGGCTCCGTTTGGACCCTTCGGGTACGGAATCTAAGTCTATATTACCATCTCATCTAGGTATACTACTAGTTTAATGTTTATAATCACTTGAATCAAGTCTTGTCTATTGATTTTTCTCCATTATATCACATCGTACTATATTGTACAAACAAGAGTAACTTACTGACCCACCAAACACTATCAAATCTTAAAAAAACCAAACACGACCATACACAAAGTCAGCTGTCCCATCATATCGCTATCTCGCTCATCTCCAAACGGTCTGTTCCCTGTTCCCACGCCAAGCTTCCGGGTCCAGGGGCCTGGCTCCGGGCCTCTACGGCAGGTGGACAAACTAGGAAGTTTTTTGTACAAACACACGTTTATAGTAAATGATCTTAAGGATCATAGAAAAAGAGCTGGTGAGTTTGCGTAGGGTACCGTGGGTACTGGGTAGGGAAGATTTGTAATTGATACTGTTTAGTGTTTTTATGAGATTTATAATTGATTTTCTGGGAATGATTGTAGTTGTTACTGATCGACACAAAAACGTATCATACTTACTTTGATAGACTTACGCATTGAAATGGTTTTTAACCGACTTCGAAAAAGGAGGAGGACTATATAAATGTTTTTTTTTTCTTTTTTTTATGTCCACCGATTTCTCTGTCAGTTGTGGACCGATTTTCAAAAATTTTTTTTTTCCGAAATAGTATACTCCCGAGGTGGTCTCATATAAATTTTATCGAAATTGCTTCAGCACTTTTTGTAAAACTGAACAAAAACGAAAAATACGTATACATAGAAGACGTTTTGGTTTTCTCCAATTACGAGTATGTTAAATTCCACGTTCCATTTTACTAGGGATTTTAGTTCTGGGGTCAACTAAAAAGTGAAAAATAAAAACTTTTTTACGAAAAAAACAACCGACTTTCAAAAAAGAAAATACACTAAAAATTAAAAAATAACTTTAATTTCGGAAGTCGGTGTCAAAAAACGAAGAAATAAAATACAAACTCCGACTGTCGAAATAAAAGTTTTTTTTTTTTTTAATTTTAGTGTATTTTCTTTTTTGGAAGTCGGTTGTTTTTGGCAATAAAATTTGCTTTAATTGCCTATCTGACTGTGGTAATGAAATTCCACCCGCCTAATTCATTGTATAAGATATTTATTTGCACAAAAAAGAAGTAAATTATATTAATTTCTATAAAATCTAAAAATTCAAGTAATTATGACATCCTTCCGTTGCAACCGAACCCGTGGTTTAAAATCAATTTGTGGTCAACATTTAATAAAAGTAGTTCACAGTAGTCGCTATATGGTTCAGTGTACGAAAAACCGCATCCTCTTCAGTTAAGAACAGTTTCCGCCCACGATGGCCCACTGACGTCCGCACAATGGCCCAGTTGGCCATTGAAAGGTCAGTGTCACTCGCACGACCGAGGGAATCCGGAAACCGCCGATCAGAAATAGTTGCACTTTAGTGTCAAACTGTTCTTTTATTTTAAGAAGATTAAACCGCGTCATCTCTGACGTTAGTCGTAATAACCTTGAGAAAAACAAGAAATGTAAATCTTGTTCTGCGCATTATTTTTGTGGCCGGATCCTTTGGGTAATAGAGATGTATTTTTCTCAGTTGCTTGACATTTATCTAACCCAATTTATTTCTCAACATTACGTGACCTTTCTATATTTTTGCATATTTCAACTATTTCAAGTTTTCATAAATGACTTTACGCATATATTAAACCAGGGGGTCTACTCCGAAGTGTTTTTACGAAGTATCGGCCGAATGTTCGGACATATTTGTGTGAAGTGTTAAAGTGAATGTGCCTTATCTAAAATTGTAGCGAAATGGAATTATGTAGGTTTTTGGTGGAAGAAGCTCTCAGAGAAGAGCTAGAATTTTTAGGTATGGCACATTTACTTTAACTCTTCACACAAATATCGCCGAACATTCGGCCGATACTTCGTAAAACACTTCGGAGTAGACCCCCTGGTGTCACTTCATCAATTTCATATCGATTTCAACATTGACACCCCATCAATATATCTTCACTCTCTATCTCTATCTCTCACTCACCGTGCGAGGGAGACAAAAACTGGATCAGCAAGACCCAGATAACGACTTCCTGGGTTTTTGTAGCACCAGGTGTGACGTCAGCGATGCGTATGCGCCGACTTTGGAGGTTGGTCATCAGACAATATGGCCGACTGCCCATATGGGCTTTGTGTGGTCTAGTTTGATGTGTTTTTAAAGAAGTAAACGTAGGTTTGGGATTTTGGGAACGGAAATAAATATAGTTGCTTGGTGAATCAAAAAACTAAAATTATTTTAATGTTAGTTGAAATGATTTTACCAACTGTTGTAGTCCTACTCAATTTTGTAAATGCGTTAATTTGGTTGTATTGCTCGTGGCTAAAGTAATAACAGCCGCACGGGTCGATCCATCAGGTTAAGCTACTCTTGCCGGGGTTGGTCCATGGATGGGTGATCATCTTTACATACCGAGACTTATCCGTGCCTCGGAAATCACGTAAAGCCGTTGGTCCCGACTGTCAATCGTGGATCTTTGACAGTCGTTACGGGTCGTCAGAAGCCCGAAAGTCTGACAACCAGTCTTACCAAGGGGTATCGTATCACACAGTAACTGGGTTGTGGAGGTCTGATAGGCAGTCGCTCCATGTAAAATACTGGTATTCAGCTGCATCCAAGGAAGCTGACCCCAAGATAGTTGGGAAAAGGCGCGGGCAGATTGATGAGTTTGGTTGGATGGATGGATGTTTGTCACTCAATCACGCAAGAACAGCTCAACGGATCTGGATTAAATTTGACACAGAGATAGATTATAGTCTGGAATAGCACATATACTATAATTTATAATGGAAGAAGTACAAATTCCACGCGGGCGAAGCCACTGGCAGAATCTAGTGGGACAATAAACAGTTAATGCTAAACTTTGGTGGTTGTATTGCAGCGGAAAACTGGACACATGTTTCCTCGTTTATCTTCAAAAACTGGACCCTCGTTTTCTTATTTATTTTCAAAAACTGGACCCACGTTTCCTTGTTTATCTTCAAAAACAGAGATCTCTAAAACAAATTCACACGCACACCACCAGATTAGCGAAGATAAATCAATCAGTAAGCGAATCATGCGCAGAGGGTGCGTGGGAACACCTAGCGGGGTCGCTCTCACCCCGCTGCCCTGCCAGCTACCAAACAATAAAGAGGGATGAAGATACTACCCTCCGTCAGCGGGGAATTAATCGCAACTTATGTTACGGTGATTGGGGATTTAAAATGTTAAGCATTGTTTAAATTGTGATCACTGGGGGTGACTTACTAAATTATGTTTGATGGTTTTGGTATGGTGTGGGAATAGTTTCTGGGTTTAATTATATTGTAACTGGATACTAAGGTATTGGTGCCGATTCTCTTGTTCAATAACTAAATTAAAATTAGAAAATCGCTATCTTTTACTAAAAGGCAGTGCGAGAAAAGGACGGCCATAGCTATAAACTAAGGGCCGATTTCACCAATGAAACTAATCGCGATTAGTTTAAACTAAACTCATTTCAAGCGTTTAATCGAGATTAGAGCTTCATTTTGCGTTTTACCGAAAACTGGGCGTTTAGAATTTAAACTAAGTTAAGCTTAAACTAGTTTAGTTTGTAGTGGTGAAACGCAAAATGAAGCTCTAATCTCGATTAAACGCATAAACTGAGTTTAGTTTAACTAGTCGCGATTAGTTTCATTGGTGAAATCGGCCCTAAGTTAGAGATGTCAAACTAGTTTTCGCCTTGCGCATTACCGTGTTTTTAGTCGACATGTTGAGGTGGTTCTCCTCTTACATTGATAACAGGTCACAAGCAGTAGTACTCAACAATTACATGTCTAGTTGGGTAAACGTGCCCAGCGGAGTACCTCAGGGTTCGTTGCTTGGTCCTTTATTATTTGTAGTCTATGTGAACGAAATCGATCAGTGCCTCCATTCATCCAAACTACTATGCTTTGCCGATGACATGAAAATCTTTGCTACTATTTCAACGCTCGAAGATAGACTAGCACTTCAGACTGACTTGTATCGGCTTGAAGAGTATTGTCGGGTTAAACTCGATCTCAACCCATCCAAGTGTTCGGTGATCACTTACACTAGAAAACGTGTAGTTCTGGCCACTACTTATACTTTGGCGGGCCAGATCTTGCCAAGGTGCAATTCTATTCGTGACTTGGGCGTCCACCAAGACAGTTAGTTTTTGACACACACATTGATGCAATTGTCAAAAAAGCTTCTAAATTGCTTGGGTTTATAATGCGTCTCTCTAAGTGTTTTACAGATGCTAAAACACTAAAAATTTTGTATTGCACTTTTGTAAGAGGTCAGCTTGAGTATGCGTCTCAGATATGGAATCCATGTTATCATAAATACATGGACCAGATTGAAAATATCCAAAGACGCTTCATAAAATATCTTTGCTTTCATCAAAAGATTCCATATCAGTCAACCGGTTATATTGGACTCTGTAAGAAGTATCATCTGCTGCCACTGCTAGATCGACGTAAAATTGCTGACCGTTTATTCTTGTTGAAAATCCTCAATAACAGTATTGATAGCCCTGAGTTACTGTCAAAATTTTATTTTAATGTGCCAAGTAAAACATTTCGCTTTAATCCACCCTTACGTGTTCCTCATACATCTTCGAATTATAGGCAGAACAGTTATATTGTGCGCGCAAGTAGTAGTTTCAATGATATGTGCAAGGAATATGCTTTAGATCCATTCACAATTAGTGTGAATTCGGCCAGAAGGTGCTTAAGCCTCAATTTTTTTAGTAGTAAGTTGTTTAGTAGTAAGTAGCGGTAGGTTATATTACTTGCTTTTGTTTTTATTTTATTATTTTCGTCATATAATTGCAGACCAATTTTGCTTCTTTCTTTAAAGCGGTGTGTTTTTGTTTTTGTGCTCACACCACAAAATTATTATAGTTCTATAAGTGAGGATTTGTAATTGGCTTTCTGGTGACTATGATTTCCTTTTTTATTTGCTTTTATTAGCTGTAAGTCTTCCATGTACTAAATAAATAAATGTTTTTACGTGTACCAATAATTTGTATGGAAATATTAGTTCAACTAAATTTGACAGCTCAAATTTTCGTCCTCTTGTTTTATTAGAGAGAAAAATATAGCAATAGCCTAAATTAAGTTTAGTTTGTGCACAACAGAATCAGCACCATTGTCTTGTCTATCACCATCGCACATAGAATTAATTACTCGGTACGATCGTCCATTATTTTTATTGGATCAACTAGCATCTCGCCCTAGCTTTGCACGGGTTCAAATTATACACCCAAACCTCTCATGAATCACTCTGTCTATTGGTAACCGCATGGAAATCCGTTCAGTTGTTTTTGAGTTTATCGCACCAGACAGACATACGCGGTGGGGGTCTTTGTTTTATAATATTTCGATGATGATTAATAATTGTTTTCTAAAGTTTTCTTTCAAGTAGTTTGCAGTTAAAATTTATTTGTTTAAAGACACTTTCTACTTTAATCTTTTCCTAACAATGTACCGGATCCGATGCCTCTTCAAAACCCAATAATTACGATCTTTTGAATAAAAGTAAAATCTCTAAATCTACATTCTTTCGATCGAATCACGCGTCCATTGTGTCCCGCGTGACAAGCGGAAGCGATTCTAACGCAAAGGGTTGTCGCACCTGCGCAAGCGCAAAAAATAGACCAAAAAACGCTCCGAGGAAGGAAGGAGGAAGTGAATACAATTGTATGCTTTATTTGGGATATTGGGGTTAAGATATCTGCTTAAAATATATTTAATTAGTAAGACGATGCTTTGTTAAGTTATTTTTTTTTCAAAATAATTGTAATAAAAAAATTGAATAAAACAAACAGAATTAAAAACGAGGCATAGTTTTCTTCAAAACTTAAAACAAAAATAAAGACACAAGAAAAAGATGAAAATTAAAATATATACCTATTGCAATTACTGATCGTAAGCGAAACAGCAATGAAAGGAGCATTCAAACATTTCCCAAAGGTCCGCGCTTCTAACAAGATAATTAACAGAAAATATAATAATAATAATTTTTCTACGCCTCTGTTCTATTTAATTAAGTACGAAACGTGCTCTCAAAAGAAACGGCTCTTATAAAAACATAAAAGAAGCTAAACAGACAAAGAAAAAGGTTTAAAAAGAAATTAAACTCGTTCAGCGAATACAAAAAATACTGCATAGACAGTTTCCTTCACCCTTCGGTGTCGTGGCCCGGTGGCACACTGCCGCCACCAACCACCCTAGACCCCACACTCGTCAATGAAACATCTTTTTCTCGAACATTCTGTTAAACGTTTGCAAGGGTCTGAGAGGTCATCTTACGTTTGTCTCGGTCCCTGTCGGAAGACGGCCGGAAACTTGGGGTTCCCGTTACCATTACTACAATTTTCCATCTCTTGCGCACTTGATCAATTGCGTATATCTCATCCCTTTCTAGTTGCACAACGGTAACTGGAGGGTCGTTTCCTGAATGAACTAAACTTTTGTGTTCTTTATTCCGACTCGCCATTGTGTCAGTCTTTATTTACATGCATAATAACATCTACAGTGTCGGATAGCTGGCTTCAAAAGACCAAAGAAAATACGGAATTTTGAATTCCCCTGTGTGAGCTCGAAACTTTGCAGAAAGTTTTTGTAACATCGTTAATTATTCCAACTGGAACATGCCACTGTCCTCCACAACGTTCTCGTATTTAAATTTTTAACCAAACACGGTTGAACTGAATTAATATTGGACAAATGCGCCATAGAATAATCAATGTGATAATTAAAAAGATTTCTAACTCTTCTTTCCTTTGTTCCAGGGTTGGACACATTTGCTTACGACCCTCAGAGGTATGCGATGGACTACCACAGTATTGGCTTCCGGGAATGTGCTGCTGAAGTGGCTAGGTACCTCGTCAGCTGCGAAGGTCTCGACATTCAAGATCCCTTAAGGCTTCGTCTTATGAGCCACCTTCAGTGCTTCGCTGCTCAAAGAGAATTAGCAGCGAAGTCAGCGAACTGGGGATATCCTCAGTACCCGACGACGCCCGTACCTCAGCCACAGCACGGTTACACAGACTTGGGAGGACCTCGGCAAGACATCGCAGTGACGTCAGCGGCCACCACAGTTGCTGCACCTACAGCGATGTCTGCGATCGCCGCGCCTCTGTCAGCTGCTCCTAGCTACCCTCACTACCCTGCGCCACCTGCGCCCCCGGGACCTCCAGGCCCTCACCCAGCGCCACCAGCTCCGCACTACCCCACCCCATACCCTCACCATCCACCTCATCACCAGTACTCACAGAACAGTTCAAAACCTTACAGGCCGTGGGGTGCAGAACTAGCTTATTAGAACTGTATTACATAAACTCATCAGAATTATTGTCTTGTGGCTTGGCGGTGGCGACAAATCGAGGGCAACCAAACGGAATACTTTTTGATGGTCTATTGAAAGCGTAACTGTAGTATTTTTAGCATCCGGTACTGACTTTCAAACAAATACTTCTTAGGAAATTGTATTGGAAGAAGTTTGAAGAACACTCCACAGTCCAATGACTTAAACGTTCAATGTTTTGGACCCTCTTGTTTTTAAAATAGAGCAATGGACCCTTAAGTATGTCCAACGTGGCCCACTGTACACTCTGTACACAATGTACATGACTGTTTCATTGTCGCCGAGCCAAAAGACGCTGTTGCATCGATCTCAGAGTTTAAAAAATATCTAAATTATATTTTCGGAGACTGTATGTACTGTTGTAAAAATAGTTTTTTTTATCAAATATTATTTTGTAAGTTGTGTGATAGTTATATTTTATATTGTATAAGTTTATTGACAGTCACTAGATGTATTTTGGGACCAAAAAACTGAGCTTTAAATATAGTCAAAACGAATTATGTTGTAATACCATTTCGGTATATTATTTCGTTAACTTTGATGTGAAAATCAAAGGAGTTCGACGAAATCTTCATTATAATATTAACCTTATATAGGTATCTAAAAATATTACGATGAAATATCGGCAGAAGGTTGTGAATTTACCATAATTTGTTCAGCCTTAGATATGTCACCGTAAAATTGCAAACACAACATAACCATGTTAAATTGTATTTTTGTCATTTTCAAAGAATATGATTCATTGTAAATTATCGAATTTAGATGAGATTTATTGTATTTGAAATTATCTATTCATACATAATATATTGAGAGTTTACACTCTCGCAAAATTTGTGACAACCTTACGATGTTTGCAATTTATTATCCGGTGACAGATATACCATGAAAATCTTGTGTGATTTGTATAGCTTATTACCTAATTACAGATGCACAAAACCGACTAATAAAAATATCGTTATTAATCGGTTTCGCGCACCACTAACCTGTACATATCATGTAAATAACCGTCGCCTGCGGACAAAAAGAAAATTAAATTATTTTCATACACAACACTCTTTTTAATTTAATAGCCCAACCCTTAATGCACCTGTAATTAAAAGCTACTATAAACACTCTAACGAATTCGCCATATTGTAGCATAAATTAGCGATAAGGATCGTACAGGTGTTGTTATGGCATTATAGAGTTAGTCCAGACGGACATATGCACCGAGGGGTCAATATGACCGTCCCACTTCACCGATCGTATGGGATATCGCTACCCCTGCGGTTCCCACGACTTCTCTCTCACTCACTCTTAAGTACCCACTATCTCCGTCTCCCTCCGACTCGGTACTTCCGTAGGAAGACTCGGGGTGCAAAAACGCCACGTTTTTTAATGCTCGTGTGTGCTTCGTGTGGCGGGATTTAGGAAGAAGGTGTGGTGGGCCCTTTGTACGGAGTTTTGTTTAGATTTTTTGCTATTCAATAATTACGATTGAAGAAAAAAGGGGAGGAAATCAAAATGATCCAGGTTTTTTTTAAAAAAACTTAAGCAAGCGAATCATGTAGTGTTAGGTTATGGCTCTACAGTTTTGAGCAGAGATGTTCGCTGACACCTTTTTTAGGGTTCCGTACCCGAAGGGTAACCTACGGGACTATTAAAGCCACCGCTATCCGTCCGTCCATCCATCCGTCCGTCTATCTGTCAGCGGGCTGTAACTCATGATCCGTAATAGGTAGACAGTTGAAATTTTCACAGAATGTGTATTTCTGTTGCCGCTATAACAAAAAATAATAATAATAAATTAAAAATTGGGGCTCTCCTTCCAGAAACGTGTTTTTTTGGCTTTTTTTGCTCGACCTTAATAATGGAAACAACTAGACGCGTATAATCTTGTACGATTGTACGGAACCCCTCATGTGCGAGTTCAACTCGCTCTTGGCCGGCTTTTTATCGTGTGGAAATCGTCATGGATTTCCTTCACCCTGGGGTGAGCGGAGGGGTCTGTTAGACTCCTACTGTGTAAAACCACTCGGCTGCTACCTTTGGCCGGGGTGCTGGTGTGCTTGTGCTTTTCGTCACGCTCGCTCGGCTAGGTATTAGCCCGCATGAATTCATGCGGACCTTGTCTGGGTGACCACCAGTTTTGTTTTCTATAGGTATAATAGGTTAGTCCAATTACCTAGATCGTTTAAATAAATTTCAAAACAAGTCCAATTATAAGACGCTAACAAGTAGGTAAGTACTAGGTATGCACAAAGCTTAAATTTCATAACAGTTAAGGATGACGTGTTAGTGGTTAGTGATTATACAGTGACGTCAATAGCCAGGAAAAAGTTGCAGCAAGCTCCGGTAGACCGGTAAAAAAATAAAATAAATATCTGAGGAGGTTTTCCCCATAAGAAGGTTCTTAAAGAAAACTTTCCAATATAAACAAGGATAACATTACTAAGAACAATCACTTAACTTAATATTTGGCAAAACAACGTCACTCGAAGGTCTTCCAATGTTAACGTAAATAAGATATCAGATAACGTCAATCAATCGAGAAATAACAGGAAAGAATCAGGAATTCTGGTAAAAAGCAATAAGGAACAGGAGATGACAGGCCCTTCTTTTTATCTCAGGTCGGCACGAGCTATATGTACCTACAAAATCGCTCGCGTGGAATGTAATTAGCCTAAGTTACCCGGCAATAAAATTTTGTCAGAATCCGTCAAGCCGTTTCGAAGATTAGCCGGAACAAACAGACAGTCAAACATTTTAAAAGCTGATTTTTAGGCATAGGTATAGTGCAAATAACTATAAGAGCTTAACAAAAAAATTTTTTTTTTGAGATTACAAACAGACACTCAATTTTATTTATTTGTATTGATGATGTATTGATAATACGATAACAGTCATAACATCACGCCAGAACTCCCCGAAGGGTAGATAGAGTTGTACTCAAACCCATATTTTGACAGATATGTTATAGTCTCATGTAATACAGGGCGAACCTACTGCCATCAACTGCACATAAATTCAGGCCCCAGGCTATTGAGAATGCCACGGGGTAGCGGATAAATTCGAAACAGAGTTACCGCCCCTCTGGGCACTAAGGCAAGGAAGGAACAGGGGTGGTTTTTAGTCAGTAAAAGTCTAACACGCCCTCCCGCTCCACCCAGAGCGAGAAAAGTCATTGGATAATTGCCCAACCCATAAAGAAAGTCCAGATAGAAAACCTTATATAACTGCCCCGCCAGCACGCGCCGCTGAGCAAGCAAATCCCCTAAATAATGGTAACATGATCCAGCCTTCCCTTGCTGCCCACCCCAGTGACGCCCTAAGCCGAGGCCCGTACCCCGCAGGGGGTGCCCTTAGCGTAGTCACTTAGCTTGTAAGGAAAATAATAAGTCCTGGCTGGAGGCTTTAATAAATTAGAGCCTTCACAGGCAAGTCTGGTTGAGCAGACGACAGCCTCAGAGGCTGAACTGCGAGAAGTCATAAAAAAAAAAAGAATCGAACTCAGAGCCTTGTACTCACTAGTAGCGACAACAAGATCAAAGAGTTTGCAATCCTCGTGGAAGCTTTTTCAAAGCACCTCTCATCAAATGTAACGATTTAAAAAAAATTGTTTCGAAAATTAACTGTATATTGGCTGTGCTGTGTGAAAGCTTGCTGATACAAATGTTACATTCAGCGCAACACGATCAGAAACAACAGATTTCATCGTCAAAAATCATTTGTGAACAAGTGGCTTTAGTTTACACCCCCTACGGCAGTCTAAGGCACAAACATAGTTTTTTTTTTTGCAACAACGCCTGTGTACCTCAGCAAAAGTTGAAGTTTATACCACCTCAAATGAAGTCTCCGGCAACCACTACCAGGGTTGCCGGTGAGTCTGAAAGAGTCACCTTGCCCTGGCACAGGCTACTGAAGGATCACGGGTGGGTTTTAGTCAGTAAGAGTCTGACACGCCCTCCCGCTCCACCCAGAGCGCGAGAAGTCATCTGATGATTTAACACTATGAAAAAAGCTCTTTTTTACAAAAAAATAGAAACGACTTCCGAAATAATAAAAAAGTGCAAAATAGCTTTTATTTCGGAAGTCGCTGTTTCTGGTTTTGTTTCTTCGTTTTTTGACGTTTTTTATTTTTACTTTTTAGTTGTGGTTCCCCACTAATTTACACAAACTATCGCAGTAATCGCGAGTCATTTGAAGTTAGCTACAACTTTTTTTTTTCAAGAGATCCACTGTCTATCTTAAAACCTTCCATGAAAAATATGCATTTGAATAACGAAAACCTCATCCAAATCGGATTAGTAGTTTTTGAGAAAATCGCGGACAAACAACCATACATACATACATGCGGGTCGAATATATGACCTCCTTTTTTGAAGTCGGTTATAAAAGGCAATCACTACCCAAATAAAAAACATCGTAAAACTATAAACAGAGGGCACTCGTGCGAAAATACATATTTTTCGCCGTATCACCCCTTCTTCCGTTTGCTTTTCATTATAGAACTGCGCCAACATTCCTCGCTGGACAAATATTATGTAGGTCTATGTGACGTCACAACATGGCGTCATGACCAGTCTCCCATGAATATGTAAATAGTCTACAACTTGGTGTACGACGTAGTTTGACCGTGTATAATTAACAGCAAAATGTTGGACTGGAGGTCTGCGCATTTCGTACCTATTTAAAGCTTTCAGGCTTGAGATACATTTAAAAAAAAAAGATGTGCCTCACTAAGAATTACTCCTGTATTGTGGGTGCGTTCACAAACATTCAAACTTACATACATACACAAGACAGACCCGGAACAAATATCTGTAGCCCTACAAATGTTTGTACCTTACGGGAATCGAACCCGCGACACGCAACTCAACAGCCGATTGCTCAAACAATATCTATAAATGGATGGGATTGTCCATGAAATTCACAGTAATTAAATTTGTATTTTTGTCTTGGTATTCATATTCACTTGCATTTTTTTTTATTAATTGACTATTTCACGAGAAAATCCCTTCTGAATTTTGCATTTAGTTCCTCCTGAAGTACTGCAATGAAAACTCTGCCCAGACTTATAAATTTGAACTAAACTGTGTACGTCCTAAATAACTTGGATAAAAATTCTACACAGACTTATAAAATTCTGCAATAAGACTTATAAATGAAAGCTTACGAACAGGCCTCTATGTCCATCAAGTAAGGGGCACAATATACCCAATCAAAATACATTCACAATCTTTAATCAGTCCAAGGAAACACCATTCCATGGAGACGATCTAAAATGCACGTCGACCTACTTCATCGCCATGCATGCCCGGTGCGCCGGCGCCATGTGAACAAATAAGGGCCTATCACATCAATTTGTTAATGAGCGTAAATAATGAACGTAGCATAGATAGTGGCAGATAGTGACCGGCCTACTGGCTGGCACGTATAGTGCCGACCGAACGTGACGCAGGACACGCAAGTGACAATTAGTGGCAAGTATACTGTACGGTCTCATCAACCGCACATTTTTAGGGTTCCGTACCCAAAGGATAAAACGGGACCCTACTACTAAGACTCCGCTGTCCGTCCGTCTGTCTGTCTGTCTGTCTGTCCGTCTGTCACCAGGCTGTATCTCATGAACCGTGATAGTTAGACAGTTGAAATTTTCACAGATGATGTATTTCTGTTGCCGCTATAGCAACACATACTAAAAAACAGAATAAAATAAATATTTAAGGGGGCTCCCATACAACAAACGTGATTTTATTGCCGTTTTTATAGATAATGGTACGGAACCCTTCTGCCCAGGGGTTGTGGATAAATTGGAAATAGAGTTACCGCGCCCCTGGGCACTCAGGGCAGGGAAGAAACAGCGGTGGATTAAAATCCACCAGTCAGTAAGACAGTAACACGCCCTCCCGCTCCACGCAGAGCGGGAGATGTCATTGGATGAATTCCCAGCCCAAAAAAAAAAATGGTACGGAACCCTTCGTGCACGAGTCTGACTCGCACCTGGCCGGTTTTTTTTTGCCAACGACGCAAATTCGGGGTGAGAGGCTGGTGATCCGTCACAAAGGGTATCCTAGTATAGCCTCCAGTCTTTCACAATGGATCATGTTTGATGCATTTTGGTTATTTTATTTATATTTATATCTTGTGTACATACCGATGGGTGACTTTGTGAAGAGTGAAATAAAAAAATAAATAAAAAAAAAGATTATTATTATTATTTACTTGGCGAACGCAGCAACCTACTTGGATATCGTGCTTTACAAATATTATGCATTAATTAGAACGTTTTAAGCAAGCGCACATTGAGACAGGCAATAACTGTGGAAATAAGAACTTGTCAAGAGGAGGAATCGCTACCACTTTAAAACCTTCTACTTTAGTATAACTTTAAACTCAACTAAGACTTGTGGTTCTTTTTGTGTACTCCATAACTAAACCAACATTAACTAAATGATAATGTACGGTGCCAATAACCATTGGATCCTACATACAGGCTATAAGGGACAAGATACCACAAACTTCGCGAAAAGGTTACACCTAATGCCATTAACAAAATTATGATAGTCTCGGTAATGATCGTTTACAAAAATTAACATTTTTGAGCGCGCAATGTATTGTAAACAATGCGATCTCAACGCTCCGCACTACCTACACACGCGCCGCCAAGTGCACCGCGCGCTGTAGGTATGTAGGTATTACGCCGGGAGAGGGCGACGTGATCTTTCGAATGAACTCTAGCGAAACAGCTGTGCGTAGAACTTTCGTATTTTATATACATTGCTGTTTTTAGCGATTTAATTACTTTTTAATTAAAACTCTCATTGGGTTGGATACGAAAAACGATTTTGATCAGTCTAAAGTAAAAAAAACTGCAGAAAAAATTAAAAAAATTAGGAAAACGCCGACGAAAAATTCCAACGCACCCCAGCATTGGAATCATGTACTGACTCACTGGTACACGTATATGCGTTTATGTGCCTTACACGGTGTATTATACCGTCACCAAACGTTTAGTTTCGTTTTTTCATTCTTATTGATAACATCGCGCTTGAGCACTATCTCACCTGATGGTATGCGATGATGTGGTCGACGATGGAGCACGCTTGCCTAGAAGTAACCTATTCACTCCTGCCTTCAAGAACCCCAGATTGTAGCTATCAGGAAACACAGACTCCGGAATTTCACTCCTGAGCTGTACACACAGTGAACGTGTTCCCAAAACGTTTTGTGTGTGTGGGTGGGATGTCCACCGCGGCGCATCGCCGTACGTTTAGTGATCCGATAATGGAACGGGCTTGGCACACTCCCCGAAATACAACCCATAGAATACCGGCAGACTGGCGGCACTCAGCGTTGATACTCAAGACTTTTTGTTTATCATTTGCTATACTGTTATTGTTTTCCAAATTATTCAAAAATTGGCTCTCTCCTTAATTCTTGCGAAATAAGTAAGCACCAATTTTTCTACTAAAACCTGCCTGCCTAGCCTCTTCCCAACTATCTTGGGATCGGCTTGCAGTCTAACCGGATGCAGCTGAATACCAATATTTTACATGGAGCGACTGCCTATCTGACCTCCACAACCCAGTTACTGGGTAATACGATACCCCTTGGTATATAAGGCTGGTTTTCAGACTTTCGGGCTTCAGACGACCCGTAACGACTGTCAAAGATCCAATGGCTCAATGTGCTTTCCGAGGCACGGAGGAGTCTCGGTATGTAAAGATGGTCACCCATCCATGGACCAACCCCGGTAAGCGGTAGCTTAACCTGATGGATCGACCCGTGCGGCTGTTATTACTTTAGCCACGAGCTCCTCCAAGTTTTCAACTAATGGATGATCAATTTGCCAGAACACTAGTGGACAACAAATTACAGTTACTACAGTCTATTTAGTATTACTAGTTACTAGAAGTATAGTTAACTGCCTCGTGGTAGCGAGCATGAATGCTAGCCATGGGGGGTCCTAGGTTCTCTGTCTCTCAGTAGCAGCCCGTAGTTTGGAATTTGGTGGTGTTACACCTCCGTATCTCCGAAAGTACGTAAAGAATTTGGTTCTGCGCCTGATCTCTCCGCGATCGTGTCGGATTGGTGTCCCATCGGACTAAGAGTAAAGGAACACAGAGTGTAACTGTGTCTGCGCACACGCTTAATTGTGCACTATCCCTCCTGCGTGCTTGGCTTTGGCCATGTTCGAAATTCGGTCGAGAAGATTCGAGAAGGGTCGGTGCAACATGTCTTTTTCTTCAATACTCCTCTATTAGTCGTCATCTCTGTAGCCACCACCTTTTTACCCATATACTCTTTCACACAGTCCAACCATCGTTTCTTTGGCCTTCCACTACTCTTATCTCATACACAAGACTTTCTTCACGACATTTTCTTCATACCTCCGCATCACATGCCCATACCACGACAACCGATTTCCACAGAACTTTTCAGTCAGCGGTGACACTCCTCCTCTTATGTACTCATTCCCAATTCTATCCATTCTGAACCATACAAGACAGCAGGTCTGACCATTGTTTTATAAATCTTCCCCTTAAGTTTAAGGAGAATACGGGAGTCGCAGATAGTCCCGGTGACCTGCCGCCATTTCATCTATCCAGTGTTCATTCTGTGCTTAACAGTCCGATCTATTTCGCCATCGCTTTGCACGAGTGAACCGAGATACCGAAAATCGGAGCAGACTGGGAGAAGCGCGCCATCTGTCTGTCTGTCTCATCGGTCGAGAGGATTATTATTACATATTAGTATAACAATAAAGCATTGATGTAAAATCACTACAAATACAGCGCTCATACCTTTTTGCTTCGTCCTCGGTC
This sequence comes from Polia nebulosa, assembly GCA_951329385.1. Lineage (NCBI taxonomy): Eukaryota > Metazoa > Arthropoda > Insecta > Lepidoptera > Noctuidae > Polia > Polia nebulosa. The sequence continues at coordinate 1,778,397 of OX589588.1, read as the reverse complement.
ACACATCTGCACGCGCCGCTTGTGATACTACGATGCGACCCTTTTGAAGGACATTGTCAATAAGGTTAGAAGGAGTCCATATTTGTGACGTCACAAAATAAAATGTAAAAACCAAGCGGCAGCGACCTCTCACGCCCGGCCCTGGTCTAGGCCATGGTACGGAGCGAGAGGGAATGGGAAGCAGCCTCCTCCTTCTGCGAAGCAGTAAAGCTCGCGAAGGAGGAGGCGGAACGGGTGAGGGAGACTCAAAGAAGTGGCCCTCTCGCGCCCAGATGCAGCCGCCGCAGGAGACGCCATGGGCGTTGCAGGTCGCAGGACGATCTCCGGTCACCGCAGACGCTGGCCTGCGGACGGCGAGTAATGGGTAGCACGCCGTCCGATCAGCACCAGGCCCGAGAGTTGACGGCGCGTAGTGTTCCACGCGCGCCTCAAAAACAATATATGAGCCACCACTGACGGTGCCTGCATGCCAAGGTGTAGCGGATAAATTCGTAACGGAGTTACCGCTCCCTTGGGCACTCAGGCAAGGAAGGAACAGGGGTGGGTTTTAGTCAGATAAGAGTCTGACACGCCCTCCCGCTCCAACCAGAGCGGGAGAAGTCATAGGATGACATCCCAACTCAAAAAAAAGTAGATAGTATTTCTGAAACAATTGAAATCAGGAGTTTTGTGGTTACCAGTTTAATCTTTAATGATTCGTCCTTACATCACATTGACTGTTCTGCAAAACTACTCACGCAGAACTACAACATAATTACCTAGCTAAATTAATTCGCAAAAGGAATTCCTAATAATTCCACGCCTGAGAGCTCTGTAGAATTCGTCTGAAATCGTGTGTCTCCTTTGTGTTCGAGATTCCTTTGAAGCCATTTCTGCAGGAGGCTTCAAGACTCCAAGCACAGATAACTCCAAGATCGTAAGACAGTTGAGAGGAATCCAAGTGACTGTTGAACGTTCTCAGAACTGTGGAGACAAATAATAAGCTCATTTTGAAGATGTGGAATAGGTACATTACATGTTAGTGAAGTTTAGTACAGTACACAAACAAGACACAACAAGCACTTGAATATTTTAACTGAATTATAATTTATAATTCAGTGTCCATGTTGGCGACAAACTATTTTATTAGGTACAACGTTACAATCCCTTTAAAGATTCGTCCCGATTCACTCACCACGTTTTACCGGTACAAATATTTTCTTAATGTCCCTCGGCAATCATCGCATTTCCGAATACAAACGAATGCTTATTGCCATGTCCATCAATTATTATCTTGTGTAATAATTTGAATCCCAGCACTCGGAAATCAAAACAAAACAACAATAAAGTACTTTGTTCTGAATTCAAATTATTTTAAACGATAAATCTAATTCGTTTGTATTCCGAAATGCGATCATTGCAGAGGGACATTAAGAAAATAGTTGTACTGTACGTGTAGGTATGATGTGAGAGTTATACTAGCAAAAATAGTTATACTGTACGTCTAGGTATGATGTGAGAGTTATACTAGCAAAAATAGTTGTACTGTACGAGTAGGTATGATGTGAGAGTTACAAAAACCCGTATACCGATCGAGACTATAAACTTTGATTATTTAACTTTGATTTGAGGGTCTGGGTGTCTTGTGTATGTGAGTTTATATGTTTGTAAACGCACCCACGATACAGGAGTAATTCCTAGTGTGGGGCAACGTTTTTTAAAAAAAAAAAAATAAGAAAAAAAAAAAAAATAAGATTCCATATTAAACCTCTTTAGTGGATGACTTTTTAAATACCCTGGCTTAGTACTCATTTTTATTGCAAAAGGAACTCTTATTCGCTATATAGCTTCTAAATTAAACGGTTTTAGGCTGTGCTACGTCTATTAGAGACAAAAAAGCTACATTTTAGTGAGTTATATCTTTGGAATCGCCTCCTCGAACCCTTTATTTTGATACCCCACATAATAAAGTTCATCGAATTTAATTTTTTTCTTTTTCACGATATGGCGTCTGGTTGTTGCTGTATTCTATTTTGATTACTGTCATGTCTTTAGTAGCACTCGCAAGATTAAGACGAATCAATTGACGTAAGAATGATTAAAATCGGCCCACGCGTTTGGTCTCTACAGTGCCACAAAGGAACAAATATACATACATACATAGGCTGATAAACACGCCAAGCAAGCGCAAGTAAAGCGCCTGCCTGGGTTTGAACTCACGACCTAAAACTTGTAAGTCCCGGCCGTTACCAATGAGCCACCACTGCTCTCCTTTTTTCATTTTTAATAGATATATAAATCGTTACTTTAAAAAAAAAACTAAAAATACACACCGCTAATGTCGGTATTTGAGTCAGTGGTGAAGGATTTCAATTATCTCGAATAATTTTTACAAGTACAAGATTTTTGTGAAATTGTTTACTGGAGAAACAACTTAATCTTTCCTTAACAATATGAAATTACTTACCTGAAATCCACGGCACGAGGTACTACGGAGGATCATTAAATATTTTGTTTCACGTTAAATAAATATACTTTGCCTTTATGAACGCTGGAGGCATTTGCAAATAAGGTTGGCCCGTAAAATAAGTACGCTTCAGTAAATATAACGCGCTGGTGCGTCAGGCTGTATACTGCCAAAATTCATGTGTTAATTACTGGTATAACAACATGCAGTAGTGATTCAATTTTATTTTCTGAAGTTATAAAATTTATCTTGGTTGTTTCTGCATTCAGCCCACACAAGTGTCTCCAGCACAAACATAGGTACTGTAGAGCCTGCAGAGCTCCAGGGGCGTTCTTGTAGCTGTCCTGAGCCGTCTCACTCGCTGCCTGCGAGAGTATTGTGTATAAGAGTGGCTGGATATGGGTTTAGTGTTAGGTACAGATAAAAACAAGGAGGGCGCGCACTCTTAACTCTTATATTTTTCAATATAAAATGATACATGCGACGATAAACAATCGCAACGTTCTAATAAACTATACAATATGCCTAGTCTTTTCCCAACTATCTTGGCGTCGGCTACCACTCTACCAGTCTAACCGGATGCAGCTGAATACCAGTATTTTACATGGAGCGACTGCCTTTTCGACTTCCACAACCCAGTTACTGGGTAATACGATACCTCTTGGTAAGACTGATTGTCAGACTGTCGGGCTTCTGACGATCCGTAACGAAAATCAAAGATCCACGATTTAGTCAGAGTTGAGAGTCAGAGTTTATTAATCAAAGCACGTAGCTTTGATTAAAAAAGCGGTAATATCTATGACAACAATATTATATCAATAATTGAAAAATGCCTATAAAAACCGTTGGCGCAGTACACAAAAAATACAGGTTCAGCTCGCATCTGCCTGGCGAACACTGGCGAGCTACTTCCTCAAAGCTACAACCTGGGGGTATTTAAGTCAAGAGTGAATAGGTTACTTCTAGGCAAGCGTAATCTATCGTCGACCCTATCGTCGCTTACCATCAGGTGAGTCGGTCAAACGCGATTAATCAATAATAAAAAAAAATTGTAACATACAATAAGAGTCTATGTAGATGGCGTTTTTAATACGCGCTTTCTATGTAACGCACGTCGACAGCGCGTATTGTGTGTAGAAAAAGCAACACTTAAGCCCGGGCCACACCAAAGTTCAACGTCAATGCCCATCGTTGCCATAAACAACGCCGTAAATATTCCAACAATTATGGCGTTACATTGAGTTAAGTTGTAATTGGCAATTGGCGATAAAATTCTCTTTGATTCTCTTTGATCTGTAAAAATACCGCCACCCGAGTCATCGCCAAACGTCAATCGGCAATGTGAAAGCCATTGTCCATAGTTGTGGCTACACCTACGGTCTACGTCCATCATCGCAATAATCAAGCGCGTAAACGTGCGTTGACGGTGCCTAAAAATAACGCCTTGTGCATAGGCCCTAAGCCTTTTGTATTATTCACAGAAAAAGAAGAGCAAAACAGAATCCAATACACGCTACAAATAACAAACTGGCCAGTGTTCTGAACCCCTATTACCGACCTCCGATATTCTCCCAGCCATCCCTCTTGCGCACACCGGACAGCGGACTGGACACCACAAAACAGGTATTACAGGTTTTCTTTCACTTATCAACAATACTGTCTCTCCTCCATACAAAATGGCACATGTATGGATTATATTTTGACAAATACAACAAAACTGAATGGTTTTTGTCATTATGGAACATAACAAGCTGGTTAGATGTTTGGAACAATAAGATTACCGATGTGCAGTGATTGTAAAAAATAAATGAAGTTGTCAATTTCCTGTTTGGGAGATAAGCTGCAAACTGGTTCGATTTTGAGCAATGAACGAAAAAGTGTTGAAATATCATAATTGCAGGATTGACGACAACAATAACAATAGGATCCCCAAAAAAAATTGTTCATATCTCTATTAGTTTGGCATTAAAAGAATTAGTTTTTTTTTTAGTGTCACAAAATTAAATTTATTTAGGCCAATAGAAAATAAATAAAATAATTATGTATAATCAATAAGAGGAGCTCGTGGCTAAAGTAATAACAGCCGCATGAGTCGATCCATCAGGTTAAGCTACGCTTGGCGGGGTTGTCAATGGATGGGTAACCATCTTTACATATCGAGACTCCCCCGTGCCTCGGAAAGCACGTTAAGCCGTTGGTCCCGGCTGTCAATCGTAGATCTTTGATAATCGTTATGGGTCGTCAAAAGCCTGAAAGTCTGACAACCAGTCTTACGTATGTAAAGATGATCACCCATCCATTGACCAACCCCGGCAAGCGTAGCTTAACCTGATGGATCGACCCGTGCGGTACTTTAGCCACAAGCTCCTCGCGATGTACAAGCGGCTTAAATAGGGAGGCGTAAAATTCAATGGGAAAAATGCCCAGAATACTGGCAGCATTGCCACGTAGAATCACAATGCTGATTCTTTGGTCGGAAAAAAGGTTAGCCCTCTGATCACGTGAAGAGTCGACTAACTGCTTGCTGATATCACGAAAAACTCGATAAGCACCCAGAACCCATACCCCTAGGCTCAAACACCAATAAGGTTATAAGGTTATGATGATACTGTTATTTTGACTCACATAATCATGGTCAAATCAATGGATAAATTATCACAACACAACCAAGACACAGTTGATTATTTCGTCCCAAATAATAATGATTGATTAATTACTTTCTTAGTTCGGCAAGCGATTCCATTATGAGACAAATAATAAGGGATCGCAATCAAGAGGCTGAATAGACAACTTTTACTAAAGCTCAAAGTTTCCATACGGGTAGAAGTTAAACGTTAAACGGTGGTGATTAGCCCGAAACTTCATGTTATCTTAACAAACTAAGTATGCAGACTTGGACAAGAACTTTAGGTTAAGAAACCCTTTACAAGTTACAAGTGTAATAACCTTTTACAAAGCAGGCTTTGAACCTTCTTAAAAGTGGCTTGTCAGCTACGACTATACTACGAGTCTGCATTATCATCAAGCTGTAAATTTTCATACAAAAACTGATAACATTTTTCCCTCAGTAAACATCAATTTTCATAATTTTAAATTAGATCCGTTAGTTTTATTTTGGCGAAATATTGCGTACCTACGATAAAAGTTATTAGGATCTAAATATCTAAAACTTCCTCGAGCGTTTTTATTTATTTTTTAATTAAATTAAACTGAATTTCTTAAAAAAAAACTTATAAAAAAAAATACAACGGACTTGCAAAAACGAAAATACACAATTGAAAAATAACTTTAATTTCGGAAGTCGGTGTTTGTATTTTTATTTCTTCGTTAATTGACACCGACTGCCGAAATTAAATTTATTTTTAACCGACTTCAAAAAAAGGAGGAGGTACTCAATTCGACAGTATTTTTTTTTATGTGTGTTTTACCTCATAACTTCTTACTACGTGAACCGATTTTGAAGATTTTTTATTTGTTTGAAAGCTGTTGCTTCACATGTGGTCCCATTTTAATTTGGTGAAGATCTGATGAAGAACTTCGGACATACACCATGGTACTCTTCAATAAATGATAGCAAACCTTCCAGAATTGCTGCAACCGCATGTCTGTATATTGTTTTCACCACTTCACAACATTACATCACGCTGATACGCTCTGAATGGGTATACAGATTTGTACAGTTCACCCTGATACAGATACAGATACAGATTTGTTCAAATTCCCTATTTTTGGGGCTATCAATTCGGGCATAACTTTACTATTCATTTAGTTTTAGAATGGGGTACAACAACTAAAAAGTGACAAATAAAAAACTTTTTACAAAAAAAAATACAACCTACTTCCATAAATAATACTAAAAAATGCAAAATAACTTTAATTTCGGAAGTCGGTGTCAAATAACGAAGAAACAAAACTAGAAACACCGACTTCCGAAATTAAAGTTATTTTGCATTTTTTAGTATTATTTATGGAAGTCGATTGTATTTTTTTTGTAAAAAGTTTTTTTTTAAATTTTAAGTGTATTTTCTTTTTTGCAAGTCGGTTGCAATTATTTTTAGTAAAAAAGTTTTTTATTTTTCGCTTTTTTAGTTGTTATACCCCAGAACTAAAACTAAATATTAAAGCTACGTCCGAATTGATAACCCAATAACATGAATTTGAACATACTCGTAATTGGAGGAGACCAAAACGTCATCTACGTTAACACATTTTTAATTTTTATTAAATTTTTCAAAAAGTGCTAAAGCAATTTCGATAAAATTTATATGGGACCACCTCTGAAGTATATTCTTTCGGATAAAACTATAATTTTGAAAATCGGTCCACAACTGACAGAGAAATCGGTGGACAAACATAAAATAATAAAAGAAAAACATACATACAGTCGAACATAGAACCTCCTCCTTTTTGCGAAGTCGGTTAAAAAGAAAAACGTACAGACCTAGATTACGGTATACTGAATCTACTGAGACCTAATGGATATATAAGAAATATATAAGGAAATGTAGGTAATTGCCTCCAAGACTTGCAACTCTCTCTCGCTGCGTATTGGCGCTTCACAATCCTCCTACAGTTCATCGGCGCGAAAAGTCTGACCTTTCAAACTGCCGATAACGATCTATCTTCTTTATTTTCTTTATATAGATCATATTATAAATACGAACAGCTTTAAGTCATGGTAGAGAGTATGCACGAGTTGAAAACTTTCCTTTTTAACTTTATTGGTATTGATATGTTTTTATTTCCTTTAGGGACCAGTATCGTTTCCAAGCCAAATTTACCCTATTTTGTATTTCTTTAGTAGTATCATTTGTTGGAGAAATTATCTGTCCGTGCCAAACATGGGCTTTAACTCTGAAAAACATCCATGCTATACTGGCATGTTTGTAGTCTCTTTAGAGACTAAATGTCAAACGAAGAGATAAAATAAACCTAAAATTTATCAAAAAACAATACTAAGAGAAGTATCTTAGACAATTAAGAAACTAAAATGGAAATGGGCAGGTCATCTTATCAGAAGTAGAAGAGACAAATGGGCTAAATCGGTAGCCGAATAATATCCTAGGGAGGGCATAAAAAAAGAGGACGACCACTAAAAAGATGGGACGATAACCTGAAAGCGGCTGCAAGTGCAATTTGGAGAAGAATAACTCACGATCGGGACCTGTGAAAGGATTTGGGGGAGGCCTATGCTAAGGCAAAACAATCTTAAGCGATGTTAAAAATAAAATAAAAAAAAAACTTTGTAAACTATTTTATAGATTGTTAATAAAGGCTTTAATTATTATTATTTTAGGTATGCTTTTATTAATTTTATTATTATTAGATATTTCAAGTTTTTTACTCAATCACTACAGAACGCTTGAACGGATGTGGATGGAATTTGGCACAGAGATAGATTATATTCTGGAATAGCACATAGGCTATAAATAATTTGGTGGGGGAAGTACTAATACCATGCGGGCTAGGCCACTAGCAGAAGCGAGTATCTTATTATTTTACCTGCCTTTTCCCGCAGCTTCACCCTTATGACATATCCCAAAAATGTCAGGGATGAAAGCCTAACTAACAAAGAAACACCCGGGCCTGCGGACGGCGAGTAGTGGGTAACTCGCCGTCCGATCAGCACCAGGCCCGAGAGTCGACGGCGCGTAGTGTTCCACGCGCGCCTCAAAGAGTTGTCAGCCAAAGGAAGGGGCCTGCCACGGCCGGTGCCTGCCCGGGGGTGGAGGATAAATTCGAAAGAGTTACCTCGCCCCCGGGCACTCGAGGCAGGGAGGAACAGGGGTGGGTTTTAGTCAGTAAGAGTCTGACACACCCTTCCGCTCCACCCTAGAGCGGAAGAAGTCATTGGATGATTTCCCACCCCCCAAAAAAAAAAAAAAAAAAACTAACAAAGAAACAACTCTATAGATTAGATAAGCATTAGTTTGAATAAGTATTCATATTTTATTTCACGAAGGTGGCCTGTTCTTGGTTGAGTGTGTAGATAGATTCACGTGCACATTGTATCTAAGTGCGTCAGCTATTTTCTTTCTTTGACACCGAGCGCTTCGAGCTTAAGCACACAGAAAAAAACCGACCAAATGCGAGTCGGGCCACGCGCAAGGAAGTACGGTTCCGTAGACCGTACTTCAAGTAATTTTTTTCCTTTTCCTAATTTTTTCAAAGAATTTTGTCCTTACGAAATTTAACAAGTAGAAACATTTTTTAAGTTGGGCGACTGTAACTATAAAACTAACAGAGCTAACTTAGCCGTGAAGGTTTTCCTTTTTAACCGACGAAAAAAAAGGAGGAGGTTCTCAATTCAACCGTATATATATTTTTAATTTTGTCATATATACTACGTTAATTTTTTCACATATCCAACAGCAACCATTTAGCTGCTAGGTGCATGGGGGGACACTTGACTCTAATAAAATTTAGCAATTTAAAACTTAATTTTATGCAAACGGATAACTGAATTGAAAACTGGTATGCACAAACCTGTAATATTTTTGAATGACGTATCCAACGACACCCCACATCATGGGATAGACGAGAAAAAAAACATCCCCACTTAACTTGTACAGTTTTGTTTTACCGCTTTGTCGGCGTGATTAATATGTATATCCTTGCCAAATTATAGCTTTCTAGTACTAAGAGTCTTTGAGCTAAGCTGCGGACGGACGGACAGACGGACATGGCAAAACTATAAAGATTCCTTGTTGACTACGGAACCCTAAAAAAAGTGTACGTGAATTGTGAGATACAACAACTATACTTGGTTAAAGATTATCCATACCATCCACAGTTAAAGTTACACTTTACTCTCGACCTTTCACTATACACAGTATACATATGTACGAGTATTAGAACTTAATCAGACGACCATCACAATACTTCAATCAAGAACCAATCTTCAATTGAGATTAATGTATGTTTGTTACTCTTTCACGCAAAAACTACTGAACGGGTTTTTATGAAACTTTACTATTGCTTATACATCAGAATAACACGTATGCTATATTTTTAGGGTTCCAAAAGTCCAAACGAAAAAATTAAACCCTTATAGGATCACTCGTGTGTCTATCTGTCCGTCTGTCCGTCTGTCAAAGCCAATTTGCTCCGAATCTGCTGGACCGATAGAGTTGAAATTTGGTACACACATGAATGTCTGTGACCCAAGTAAGGACGTGTATCCTAAATAAATTAATTTGGAATATGGGGGTCACTTTTGGGGTGAAAATCGAACAATTAAAAATCAAAGTTTTTGAAACTGTGTCGTGCGACATATCAAATGAAAGGACACATTGTGAGGGGTTCAAATAAATTTTTTCATAGTTTTAAAGTATATAATTTTGAAGTTATTTAAGAAAATAGATGAAAAATGACCATTCCCTCCCCTGATCTCCAAAACCATTGGGCCTAAAATTAAAAAAAAAACAGAAAGTAGTTCTTTACATACAGATTACAGGAAAACCTTTAAATAAGGTGAAGGCAGTTTCAAAACAAAAAACGTGAAAAAAATATGATTTGTTCGGAACCCTTTGCGCGTGAGTCCGACTCGCTCTTGGCCGGTTTTTTAATATTACTAACACCACGCGAGCGAAGCCCCTGAGAGAAGCTAGTAATTTAATAATTTTAACCTCATGTAGGTAGACGTTCTTAATCCATCCCCAGTTACAAAAGTTGTCCTCCTTTAACTCCGTTTGACGTCACTCACCGGAGTTGTAGTACAGTCAGACCACAACACGAAAGTTCCACGATTAAATATCAAAGAAAAGCCGCGATGTGTAACTAGTTGTTCCGGTAAATGTAACGGTTGGCTGGAAATAGGTGCTGCTCCGTCCTGGTGTGGTTCCTTTGTTGATTTCAGGATAATATCAAATAATAAGTCAAAAATAAAATTATATATGCGAAAGTAAGTTTGTTTGTTTGTTTGTTAGCTTGTCACGCCTTTTTTTTTTGGCCTCTTTGGAAATCGTCCAATGACATCTCCCGCTCTGGGTGGAGCGGGAGGGCGTGTCAGACTCTTACTGACTGAGACCCACCCCTGTTTCTTCACTGCCTGAGTGCCCAGGGGTGCGGTAACTCTGTTAAAAATTTATCCGCTACTCCTTTCTTTTCTTGGGGGTGGTGAATCATCCAAATGACTTCTCTCGCTCTGGTTGGAGCGGGAGGGCGTGTCAGACTCTTACTGACTAAAACCCACCCCTGTTCCTTCCCTGCCTGAGTGCCCAGGGGTGCGGTAACTAATTTTCAGAATTTATCCACTACTCCTAGGCATATCCGCTACCCCTAGACATGCAGGCACCGGCCACGATGGGCCCCGTCAGTGGTGGCTGACACTCATCTCTTTGAGGCGCGCGTGGAACACTACGCGCCGTCGACTCTCGGGCCTGGTGCTGATCGGACGGCGAGCTACCCATTACTCGCCGTCCGCAGGCCCGGGTTAGCTTTTCATGCCTAAACCACTGGTTGGTTAATAATCATGAAATTTTGCATATACATGGTCAGGGGTACAGAAAAGGACATATGGTACCTTTCATTCAGAAAAAAAAGTACTGTAGCATAATAAACTTGTATTGAATAAAGTTATAGTACTTGCCTCGTTGATATGTTTTTCAGTAGCAGTCCGTAATCTGCCTTTGTGCCTAAATTAAATGGGACTTAAACATAACCAGCGAAATGTGGGTGTCGGTACCATAGGTAAGTATATCTGCCTAATCCTTCTGGGAACACAGTCGTGATGTTATGTTATTTTATAGTAACAGTAATAAAACCTTTATTTCTCATAAATTGATAACATATTTTGAAATTATTAATATACATGTATAATATTATTGAATAGAACATTAATTACTAATGTATTGTAAATATAGTGTATGAACGAAGTATTAGTTTAATAGAAATAACCTATCTTACTTACATATACATGTATTAAATGAAGTTGATGAATTAATTTACTTTTAATTTTAACATAACATAACATAACATAAAAATTTATAATTAGTATTATGTAGGTAATAGTATTAATTTTTTTTTGTGTTTTTCATTCGCCTGTTGAATCTATGAACTCTCAAAATAAGTATTTACTAGAGATGGGCTATAGGGTTATAAATAGCGTCTTATTGCAGTTTTTCCAAGAACGTCATCAGAAATCAATCATTCTTACTTCTGTGTAAGAGAAAGCCATTAATAAAAACTTTTTTTTTCTTTTTTTCTTTTTATAACGTTGCCCCACACTAGGATTTACTCCTGCATCGTGGATGCTATCACAAACATGTAAACTCACATACACAGGACACCCAGACCCGGAACAACTGTCTGTAGGCCATACAAATTTATTTTTTCCGTGAGGGAATCAAACCCGCGACACGCAGCGCAGCAGCCGAACAGCTCAACCGCTACGCCAACAGTGTCGTCAAAACGTCGTCAAAACTTGAAGAAACACACCAAGAAACCTACTTAATTATTGACCAAACACTAATGTGACAATGTTTCCTCTTCCGCTGAGTGAAACCAAATACGTCCATTAGTATTGGACCTGTTTGTTGAGCCTATTACCGGTACGTTGGGCCCGTTGTGCCCCGTGGCGCCCCCTAGCGCCGCGCCTTTGTGTCGCGGCTGACAATATCGTAATTAGTGTTAGTTGCTGCTAAACTAGATTCTGTAGAGCTATTCAATGGGTTTTGCAAAGTTTGTTTCTTTAAAAACGATTTCAGGATAAACTACTGGAATTGCTTTAGAGACACCAGTCTGTTGTACCTTGACTTTAATACGAAAATTGGTTTGCAAATCGATGCTGTACTTTGAGTAGAGCACAACCCTAATCTCTTCAAAGTTAGAGTGAACAGGCTTCTTCTGGGTAAGCTCGCTCCATCGTCGACTTTGTCTCTGTCACCTCTGACCTAGACTAGAGTCAAGAGCAAACCCATCTAAAATAAAAATAAAAAGTAAGATTTATTTTTTGAGTGACATGTCCACCATGCTACTCCCAGCCACTGCAGCCCTTGAAAGTTCAACCAAAGTCAATGCAGCTCGACGAGTCCGGGACAAACCATTTTTCCCCCAACAAATGAATCAGACAAGAACAGCGGAGGTGTACCAAGATAAGTAATTTCCATTTCCCTCGGATGTGTCCCCAGAGACAGAACAGAATAGGCACAAAGAGACATCTACAACTAGGAAAGTCATTTCGCGTGGCGCACCATGTTCCGACTGCCTTGGTGGTGCAGCGCGAGCGCCATGTTCTGAGCTGGTCACGCCGGCACTACTGAGAAGCCGCTCGGCTGCCGCACGCTCCACTATATGTATATCACTCCACTAACTCCTTGATGTCCGCGGTAGGAGATTGGGACTACAGCCAAAGAAAAAGAAAAGAAGAGAGAAGATTAAAGATGGCAGTCCTACCATTACGCTAAGTTTACATCTGTCATGCAAATGTAACGTAGGTACCTATTGTTTTGTGTCGAACCATTGTCTATTGTTATCTATGTATGTATTTATTTGAAAATAAACCATTTCATTTCATTTCAAAGAGAAATAAAAAGTAATATCAAATCAGTCAATTGTTCACTGATCCCACTCACCTACATTCCCAATCTTTATTGAATTAAATCCGACCTAGATAGGACACTGCCATGATTCCCGCTGCCAGAAGTAGGTCACAAGGCTGGCTGCTGAAATATAGGGCATTCCAGGATGTCAGCTCGCCCAGTATGTAGGGCAGGTCAGTAGCAGCTACGTCACGTTGATGGGTTCAATGTCCTGATTCGTTAGTGTTGTGGCTATCTACAGGTGTATCAGTACCTGTCCTGATTCGTCAGTGTTGTGGCGATCTACAGGTGTATCAGTAACTGTCCTGATTCGTCAGTGTTGTGGCTATCTACAGGTGTATCAGTAACTGTCCTGATTCGTCAATGTTGTAGCAATCTACACGTGTATCAGTACCTGTCCTGATTCGTCATTGTTGTAGTCATCTAAAGGTCTATCAGTAACTGTGCTGATTCGTCAGTGTTGTGGCCATCTACAGGTGTATCAGTAACTGTCCTGATTCGTCAGTGTTGTGGCTATCTACAGGTGTATCAGTAACTGTCCTGATTCGTCAATGTTGTAGCAATCTACACGTGTATCAGTACCTGTCCTGATTCGTCATTGTTGTAGTCATCTAAAGGTCTATCAGTAACTGTGCTGATTCGTCAGTGTTGTGGCCATCAACAGGTGTATCAGTACCTGTCCTGATTCGTCAGTGTTGTGGCTATCTACAGCTGTATCAATAGTTGTCCTGATTCGTCAGTGTTGTGGCTATCTACAGGTGTTTAGGTACTACCGGCTTTTTGGGCGGGGTCTATGTTCGGTAGAGGACGGCAAGTTCAGTTGTATCTTTGGGAGCTTTGGCGTTTCACTAAATATTTTCAAATTGATTTTCATGAGACTCCGCTACGGGTCGCGGGAATACGATGAATGCGAGAGGCACAGGACAGCTCGTTGTGGCGACACTTGGCGGAGGCCTATGTCCAGCAGTAGACGTCTTTCAGCTGAAATGATGATGATGATGAAGACTGCCCGTTACACCCTATTTAGTTTTAAGAAATCGTGGCTAAAGTAATAACAGCCGCACGGGTCGATCCATCAGGTTAAGCAACACTTGCCGGGATTGGTCCATGGATGGGTGACCATCTTTACAAACCGAGACTTCTCCGGGCCTCGGAAAGCACGTTAAGCCGTTGGTCCCGGTTGTCAATCGTGGATCTTTGACAGTCGTTACAGGTTGTCAGAAGCCCGAAAGTCTGACAGCTAGTCTTACCAAGTGGTATCGATTACTCAGTAACTGGGTTGTGGAGGTCAGGTAGGCAGTCGCTCCATGTAGAATACTGGTATTCAGCTCCGGTTAGACTGGAAGCCGACCCCAAGATAGTTGGAAAAAAGGCTAGGCAGATTGATTTTTTTTTGTTGTTATTTCTAATGGTGCATTAATAGTGTTAATTTCAGCATGTTATTGTATTATGAACAAAATGTCTTTATTTATGCCCAGTTAATAATAATAACAAGCTCTCTGCCTATTATTGCAAAGAACTTAAATAATACTTTAGCTTAAAAAAAAAAAACTAAGAAAATATAAGCTTTTTCTTATTCTTATCAACCAAGCCTTTGATTTAATACTCATTTCATGGGAATAAATAAAAAAGATAACTATTAATTTAAAAAAACCTCCAGCGCGAACATTTAAAAAACACAAAAGAGCTGATGACCTCGAAACGGCTGAACCGATTTTGATAAAACATGTCTAAGAATCATTGCTAGAAAATCTGATTTCAAATAAAAAAAAACTCACTCAAATCGGTTCACTCGTTTAAGAGCTACGGTGCCACAGACAACCAAAACACACATAGCGGTCAAACTTATAATACCCCTCTTTTTGCGTCGGGGATTGAAAATAACTATTCCGCCATCTTTGGGAGTTCACTATATTAGATTTAGAATGACATCACTTAGCTAACCATGTATTGTCCGCGGGGATCGTGCGGTCCATGGCCCTCTACGGGGCACCGGTGTGGGCGCGTTCATTGACGCAGCGTTCAACGCGCCAGATGAACGCGGCCCAGAGGGTCATGGCCATCCGCATCATCCGCGGATACTGCACGATCTCCCGTGAGGCGGCGAGCCTCCTTGCCGGACTGTCACCGTGGGATCTGGAGGCAAAAATCCTCGCGCACCTGTACGAGTGGCGCGAGGAGGCTAAACGCCGGGGCGAAACTCCGCTGCCGCGACAACTCGCGGCTCGGCGGACAGAGCTCCGGCAGGATCTCATGGTGACATGGAGAGAGCGACTGTCGCAACCCAGCGCTGGGCACGCCACCATCGAGGCGGTAGTGCCCCTCTTTGAGGAGTGGCTGGAGAGGCGCCATGGCGCCCTCACCTTCCGCCTGACGCAGGTGCTCACCGGACATGGCTGTTTCGGGAAGTACCTGTGTCGTATCAAGGCGGAGGTGACCCCTGCGTGTTTCCACTGCGAGGATCGCCCCGTGGACACGGTGGAGCATACGGTGGAGGTTTGCCCCGCCTGGGCAGAACACCGCCGTGTCCTCGTGGATGCGATAGGCGGCAGCGACCTCTCGCGCCGTGCCCTGGTTCAGGCCATGGTACGGAGTGAGAGGGAATGGGGGGCCGTCTCCAACTTCTGCGAAGCAGTAATGCTCGCGAAGAGGGAGGCGGCACACGTTAGGGAGATTCAACAGAGACCGAATCGCCCTAGCGCCCCCAGCAGCAGCCGTCGCAGGAGACGCCGGGGGCTGCGAGACGATCTCCGGCCACCGTAGACCCGGGCCTGCGGACGGCGAGTAGCGGGTAACTCGCCGTCCGATCAGCACCAGGCCCGAGAGTCGACGGCGCGTAGTGTTCCACGCGCGCCTCAAAGAGTTGTCAGCAAAGGACGGGGCCTGCCACGGCCAGTGCCTGCCCGGGGGTGGAGGATAAATTCGAAAGAGTTACCTCGCCCCCGGGCGCGTAGGGCAGGGAGGAACAGGGGTGGGTTTTAGTCAGTAAGAGTCTGACACGCCCTTCCGCTCCACCCCAGAGCGGAAAGAGTCATTGGATGATTTCCCACCCCCCAAAAAAAAAAAAAAAAAAAAAACCATGTATTGTCATCCAAACTAAACATATATGCAAAATTTCAGCTCAATCGGAAACCGGGAAAAGGGTCAAATTTAACTTCTAAGATTTTTTTACTTAGTTACAGATGAAGCCATCAAAACCGTGTTAAAAATAGTTACAGAAAATATTACGTATTATTAATCTGTATGTATAAAATTCTAAGTCCTGACTGACTGATATATCAACGCACAGCCTAAACCGCTGGTCATAGAGAGATGTAAATTGGAGGGTGTGTTCTTTGTGAAAAGAGGATACCTAATCCACTTGAAAAAGTGTTTTTTGAAATTCACCCCATATGATTTCCCAACCCACGAAAAAAAAAACGATTCCACGCGAGCGAGCCGCTGGCAGAAGTTACTTCATTATAATTTATATATCCATATAATATATCCATTAGAACAGCCATTAACTTCAAGAACGTTCATTAAAAGGTGAGAAAAAAAAAAGAAAAATAACTCTATAAAAACTTTATATTGTATTTATTTAATTACTAAAATGTACCTGTTAACATACATTACTCTGTGCGTCACGGCAGTTCGTAAGCACTCGCTGCCTCTGATCTTTATCACTACTCTGCATAGCAAAGCAGCCTCTGACGCAAGCTTACTTTTAAAATTAACACCATGAGATCAACAGACATTACACTAAATAATTTTAAATACCTTAAACTTACATATATAATCTTATAGTATCACATTTACTTTGGTAAACACTTGAAGGAGACATTGAATAAAAGGGTTTTGACAATATTTTCAGGATCATAGGTATTTAACATTAAATTTACCATCACTCGGCCAGCGAGAGGTTTAAATTCTACAACTACTTAGACATTAGATTGGAAAATATAACTTTTATCATTCTACATAAACATTTCATGACATAAGTTTAGCAGAATCAATTTTTATAATACCTACCTAATATGTATTAAGGCACTTGTCCCACCGCCAACGATGAGCGACTAAAGCTATAAACTAAAAACGAGTTGGCGAGCAGCGAGTAGCGAGTGTGTAGTTCCAATAGTTTTTTCGCTGGGCTTTAAGCGAGTGTTCGAGTGCGACGAGCGAGTACTCGCACCACTCGCTCGGGGCGGCTAGTCCCGAGCAACACTGCGCGCGCTAGTAAGAAATGACCACTGGTTGATCTCTCGGCGTGAGTTCTGACCGCCAAGCGAGCATCGCTAAGCGAGTGTCGCTGAACGAGTAAGTTTTGATAAATCTTGTCGCTTAGCGGCAAACTTGTGGAGCGAGACCTCGCCGGCAGTGTGAACAGTCAGCGATCAACTATTAATATATGCCTGTTTTGTTTACACAGAATGTATACGAGTATCTATTGTACGTTTCTTGAGCTTCAAAATAGCCGATAGTCAGTCGCCGGCGGTGGGACAACTGCCTAAACCAATTGACCGACTTCCATTTTGTACGACCAATCCGCTTTCCTGTCGGGTTGACTCTTGGGACAGGCTTACGTCTATAAAAGGTCAGTAATAGTCTTAAAAAGGTTATTTGATTACTAAACGGTCCTGAAGAGACTCTACATACCGTTAGAACATAGATAACGAAGGCTCTAAAGACTTCTCCATCAATAAAACATAGACAATGATTTGAAGTAATAGTCGGTATACATGCAGACTACAAATAACATGGCTGAAGTCAACTTTAGCAATAGTTTATTCGATACCGCGGTAAATATTGACAGTGAAAGCAATTTATAGTTATAGAACCATACAACTTGGGTAAATATTTCCTAATATCTGAACTATTTATTTACAAAACTAGTACGGTAACTTGTTATAGAGTATTTCAACAATTTACCAATTTCACATTACATAATACAAATTAAATCGATCATGTTGAATTTCTGAGTTCAGGTCCAGTGGTTTCTCGCCACCATTTGGTTACAGCATATTAATATACATACTCTCTTATCAAATGTAACTCAAAATTAATTGCAAACACAATGCGTAAAGGAAAGTAACTTGGAACAAGATTATAACTCTAGCCACTTCAATCAAAAGTTAATTGTTGCCTTGTTGAAGTTAATTCGAGGATCAGCGGATATTACCAAAAGACTGGCTGGGAAGATTAGCTTGGTATTAGTACAATTGAGTAATACGATACTGAACTTAGTTTGACAACAAACCAAAAAGTAATGACTGGAATAATTGGAATTCTTCTTTAAAAAGTACTGATTTGACTAAAATAGGTAAAGATACAAACGCATGTTTCAAAAATGAATAAAGAAAATCTAAAAGACGTCATACTCAATGAAATGAGATATTTTCCGCTGTCCAATATCAATATCTTTATCTTGTCGCGAAAATGCTTCAGGGAGCAATTTCAACTAAAAAAGTTTTACTAAAATCTTCACGGATCAAAGTGCTAGCTCCGCACTGATTGCTCAAAAATATGGGCTTTTAGTGAAAGCTGATTGGTCAATCATGTCAATTTGATGGACATTTTAAGCAAAGGAAGGATTTTCTTTTGTATTGAATATTGCTTTAGTTTCTATTATGTTTTCTACATCATGAAAAGTCAGATAGAAATTCACAAAAACTACTTATCAAGAAACCTTAAGGTCTACCAGATAGCTTACAGTTGCCAGATTATTATATTAGAATATAAATACATAGTATACACGTAGGAAACACTAGTTACGATTATGTAATTCATAGTCCTGCTAATATAACTGAATAATTTCGTCACATTTCGTCGACCACGCACCAAATATCACACACGCTTCCAAACTCGAAATAAAATGCTTTCCTAACTAGCACAATCTATACACAAGTCCATCGCTTCCAGTTCATAACGTGCTCACTAGTTCGATGCTTTCGTTGATCATGTTCTGTGTTCGTTCATCTTCGTCCATGTGTTCCATATCATCGAGATCAGCCATTCGGTCGGCTTCAGCATCATCAAGAAGCGTGTATTCTGTGCGGATGCTGCTGCTATCTTCACTGTCATTGACGTTGAAGTACGTGACAGTAGCATAGCAGACTCTGGCGTGTTCAGGGCTGGACCTGGCTGAGTCGTAAGCGGAGTCAGAGCGAGTACTGCCGCTGTTGGATTCGTTTGTGCCATAGCTTTCCATGCTGTCGATCCTTGAGCTATTGTAACTGTTGTAGCTGTTGTAGTAGGACGTGTTCTCGAAGGACTCGTTGATGTGCAGCGGTGGGAGGGAGGCGCGGCAGGCGCAGAAGCGTTGTATGTCGATGTCGGAGCGCGCGTCCACGGTGCCACTGTAGGACGGCGAGCGGGACAGCGCCGGGGAGATTCGGTTCCGTGTGGTTTTGCGGCTCTTGTTCCGCTTGAACAGTTTGAAGGCCTGCAAACAGAGATATAAGGTTAGTTTGGTATTCATTGACATGATTGTGGGGATGATCAATTCAAATGGGAACTGGTTTGCAATGTTGGGTTAGGGTTTCCTATTTCAATAGCAAAATTTTGGCGTAAGTGTTGATACCACATAATTATACTACTCCTTCCTTTGTTATTACCACGTGAATAAGTGCTGACAAGAATATGAATTCAATAACACCTCTATAAATTCATAGTTCCCTATCCTTGAAACACGAGATCGATCAATTACTCATTAAGTTTTACGACATCCAAAATAAATACATTAAAAATTCAACAAGCTAAGTACATAATCAGGCCAAATGTATCCGCCATTACCGTCCGAGAGCGGCGACATGACACACAATGCCGACAGTGAGGTACTATCGACTTATCATAAACTTATCGCGTATTAGTTGCCACTCCAAATCATGTCCTTGTGACTAAATATATCATCATGAATATATACTATCGTTTTATTATATCATCGAAGCCTTTACTATGTCGGGGTCGACTTGTAGCTTTTACGCATATACGCAAGAATCTCAGGGTTGCTACAACATCTATCTTCGACAGATGAACTGAGATATATAGGTTACTTATACCATCACGTGCTGTCTCATGCACTGCGAGCTTCAAGGGAGACCATCTTACAGTCTTCCCAGGGATATGCCCGAAAATGCGTTGCACAGAAAGGGTTCCGGGGTGTATTTTAAGAGGCCCATCCATGTTCGGATGGTGATCACCTGATGATGATTCGGATGGGGATGGTTTTAATGAGGTAAGAATCCCACAGAGTCCACTCGCCTTTTGAAGGTTTCCCCCCGAAACCAAAAAACAAAGTGATCTTCAAAATGCTCGGTACATATTTTAATATCTTACAGAGTTCAGTTAATTTGGCACTCAGCCTATCTACGAATAGGTTCCAGAACCCCCCACTAAAACACTTATGAAAACATTTAAAAGTTTATTTAGATTTACGATCGATTCAACAATATACCTAATACCTAGGTTTCTACCACAAACAGTAAGTTGTAAGGTACTCGGTACACATTGCATTGACCTGTTTCATAATCTTTTACCAAACGTGACTGACTGAAGTCGTACTAATATTATAAATGTGAAAGTTTGAATGGATAAATGAATGGATTTTTGTTCCACAACGGCTGAACGGATCTGGCACCGAGATAGATTATGGTCTAGAATATCACATAGATTATGATTTATAGTGGGAAAACTACTAATACCACGCGGGCGAAGCCGCTAGCAGAAACTAGTTTTTACATAACAATAAAGAAAGAAAGAAAACTGTTTATTCACGTGAAAGTGACGCACATACATAAATTTGTTAAAAATAATAATATCCTAGACGGAAATATGCGTCACTACCACGCGAAACGGCTAACGCTCAGCATAATGCAGCGGCCCGTGCATGCAGACACGAATCCACGGCGCTGGTTTTCAGCGTGAGCCGGCGTGTCACTGTCTCAAAACAATAAATAAAACATACTCATTATTTCGAAGCACAGAAATAAAACTTTCAGAATCTATTACGTAGGTAACATAAGCTAATTTGGTAATGCTTTCATAAGAAACCTTTTCATTCTTCCAAATTAAATAAACTGTAGACTCTTTTCTAGGTATCAAACCCTCTCAAAATTAAATGATCCGCAACTAAACGAATCCCTTTTTAAACTTTTAAGCCGGGCTCATGTCTGGCCAGTAACTGAGGGCTAATGACATTGTATGACCTTCAATATTCCACCGACGCAGGCGGCTTAACTACTACACATATACTATATGCTAATGATTAGGGGTATGTCTGCAATTAGTAGCTAAATAATTCAAACATGACGGTAGAGCCTATTTTTATTCTGTCTAGATTCATATAGCATAATGTAAATGTGAGAACTATGTAGGTCGTTATATTCACGTAGATTTTATGATTGTCTAACAGTTTGAGTACTTTTGCGGCGGTATTGTTCGTCGGTTCGTTGAGCTCCTCAAAGTTCTGAGTTGAGCTTCACGATAACTGACAAATGCTTGCACTATGTCTGGACAGGTCCACTCAAATCTGCGTGGTGCTTTCCTCAAAAGCTCATCTCAGACATCGTACATGGTTCCCATATGATTTGGAAGTACATATGTATTGTATGGACTTTGAAAGAGACTTTGACCCCTGAGTTTGTTTCGATGTGTCTTCTCAGAGTAGTCAACTAGGAAACACCAGCCTCATCTATTTTAAACTGACAATAAAATATTGCCGTCCAACAGTGTTCTTTATAACCAATTTACAAAATAAATATAATTTATCAATAAAGAGGAACAATTGTTTATTTTATATTTAGGAGATCATATCAGGAAGTACAGGATCTGATTTCGAAAATGCTTCGACTGAGAAAAAACTTGTAACTAATACAATATAGTAGCGCAACAGAAATACCATAGTAAAAATAAATACACGGTATTAATAGCGAGCTTAAAAGAAAACCCGAAATTCAACAAACTATTCAAGTCCTATAACAAAATACCTTTCGCTCTACCTCACACAAATAACCCCTGACATCGACCTCACACCATTCAATAGATAGATAATAATGTCCAACAATTGGGCATCACTGGGCCCGACTGATAACATTCCACGTATGAACTGGCGAATATTAGGTAATATCAATGTATTACGCATTACAGCCATGGGGGCCGAAGTCGTGGGTGATATGACTGGTGATAGTCAAACATGTGTTCATAGTAATTTGGTTGTTAGGATCCTCTTGTCTATGGGTTTAGTTGTCTGTTGCTAAGGACCGAATTTAAAAAAAAAAACTTGTTTTTTTGATCCTTACTTAGTAAGTTGGTGAGATTCTTGTAGATTTTAATTACAATTTAAAATTCTGGGTGTAAAAGATATTAATTTGTGGTTGCAGTCAGTAAACGTTTCAGCCTTTTTTCGGTAGTAGAAAGCTACGAATATGTGATGCGGAGGAATGACGAAAATGTCGAGAGAAAAGTCGAGAGGAACGGGGATGGACTGTTTGATAAATGTTGATGATGATAAAAGGCCTACGGGGATGACTACTGAGATGACGACTAGCATGGAGGGAGAGGACATATTGTGCCGACCAACATCAAAATTAGGATAACGGAAAGATAATGACGCTGCCGTACACAAGCTTTAATGTCATTATTTGGCAAAATCAAAATTTGAATTTCAAAGAAATCAAGGGAACTCAACGTTGATTTTATTTATTTATCTCGAGTTCTTTTGATAGTAGAAAAATACTGCTTAGAGAGATCGATTGAGAATTTTTTGTTGATTACCGAAAAAACGAAAACCCGACAAATGTCAGATAACACTTTAGCACTTTAGGACGGCAGGACGGTGTTGAAATGTTGAGCTTCTATGAGGATTCAGTCCTTAATCACAGAGAGACATATACAACTTCTAATTTCTAGAGCAGGTCAGGAATAACTAATTTTAATCGTAAGATAGCCTGGAATGTAGCGCGATCATTAATAAATGAATTAATGCTCGTCACTGATAGCCAAATTAGGGCAATCGGTTATCACTGAAAGAGATGGATGCTCTAATATTTGTTCGTGATAAGGAGACTCAGTTAAAGGTGAACCTTTTAAACGATATATAGCAATGGAAATTATTGTCAGGGCTTCGAGAAATTAAGGTGAATCTCTTGTTTTTGTGACAACGAGATAATTAGTGTGATAAAGAATGTTGTCTTTCTTGAGATTATGACATTTCTGGTACTTATCATTATCATACCAGATGTAGCAAACACAGTAATTTAAGCTAGTTTTTACCTGTTTTTCTAATGATAACAATTTAGTATAGAATAGATAAGAGTTTTGTGAAATGTTTTTTTAATATTTAAAAGATTCCCAGTAACTTTACGCAATAATGAGAATCGCTATCTTTTACTAAAAGGCAGTGCGAGAAAAGGACGGCTATAGCTATGAACTAAGTTAGAGATGTGAAACTAGTTTACGCCTTGCCCTTTACCGTGTTTTTAGTCGACATGTTTTTACGTGTACCCTTAATTTCTATGGAGATATTAGTTCAATTAAATTTGACAGCTCTAATTTACGTCCGTCTCTTTCTTGTTTTATTAGAGAGAAAAAGATAGCAATAGCCTAAATTAAGTTTAGTTTGTGCACAACAGAATCGACACCATTGTTTCGTTAATAAATACGTACAACAATATACCTTTTATTTTTTTGGGTGGGAAATCATCAAATAACTTCTCCGCTCTGGTTGGAGCGGGAGGGAGTGTCAGACTCTTACTGACTAAAACTCCACCGTTTTGCTTCAGTTGCCTATCTACAGTACGTAGTACATTACACAAGTGACAAAAAAAAATGATTTTAATTTAGCTTGTCTTTGTTACGTGAACTGATCACTGTGTGTACAATGAAAAATTATTAAGGATAATTTCATTATTATATTTCTCGGGAACGGTATTTTTTTTCTGCATGAAAGATACCATATGTCTTTTTCATGATGGTCGCTTCAGTGGTTTAGGCGTAAAAAGGTAACAAACTAAAAAACCGGCCAAATGCGTGTCGGACTTCACACGTTGAGGGTTCCGTACCAAATGTACCTATTTTTGACTATTTGTATGGCTTTGGGTCAACAAGATGCTTATACTGTAAAAATTTTAAAAACTGTAGCTCCAACCGTTTGGCTATAAAACCTGTGTGACAGACGACGGACAGACAGACAGACAGACAGACGTGAGTGACAGCAATAGGGCTCCTTTGGACTCTTCGGGTACAGAACCTTAAAAACTATCTTTCAAATTTATAATATTAGTAAGAAGTAAAAATATTAGTAAGAATTAAAATGACAAGAAATACAATTTACCGGTAAAGTGAGTCGCTCAATGACACACGTGTTTGTTTGTTTTGTAGCGTAAATTAAACTGATATTTATGTCAATGATGGTGACATATGGTCGGTTGGTGGTTATGCTGTAACTACAAATCCCAATGATTTAATAAGTAGATAATTTCAAGACAATCAATGGATTCAAGTAAAGAAGATTTGTCACATAATAGTCGAGAAATTAATATCTGATACTAGCCGACCGGGCAAATGTTGTTGGGGGCGGTTGGAAGGTGAAAAATACTTTACGGCCTATTCTCATACCTACCAAATATACAAAAACAAAACCAGTAAAATCGGTCGAGCCATTTCGGAGGAGTGCAACCACAAACACTGTGACACGAGATTTTTATATATTGGATTTATATTTTTTTTTTGAACTAGTTGTCACAGAAATATAAGTCTACTAGTCACGTAGGACTAAAACTAGGATAGTAATTTTGTATCATTTGAGCGAATGTTATCGTATTGACATACCTAGGTAAATACCATTATCGATAGTGACTTATTAACCTACTAGTCCCACTTCCTAATAATATTATAAATGGGAGTTTGGATGAATGTTTGTTACTCAATCACGCCAGAACGGCTGCACGGATCCGGATGAAATTTGGCACAGGGATAGATTATAGTCTGGGATAGCAATGATGGGGAAAGTACTAATGCCACGCAGGCGAATCCGCAAGCCGGCAAAAGCTAGTTTTTAGTTTTTAAGCTAGTTTTTGGTTTTAACTTTTTAGAGAATTCCTCTTCTTGATTATTCGACACTGAGTTACAATTATCTACGGTTAGTACAATAATCGTTGGTGGTTTAATAGTATCTTAAGTATAGGTAAGTACGTGAAACTGTTCGCTATTAACTAACGACTCTAATGATCAAAAGGTTTATTGTTTCCTACAGAATCCTAGCATTTTCGTCACCATTTTCCTCGATCGTAGTCATGGAGATACTCGTACCTAATCTATTTGCCAAAAACAACGTGATTCTGAGAAAGAGATGTTTTGCTCTGATAATACAGTCACCTTGGCCCTAATTAAAAATCTAGTGTATCGTAGTAACCGTTGTTTTGCAAGGTTTGCTAATATTTGCTGTAATTTTGAAAAGAAAACTCGACCAGATTTTCATTTGATAACCTTGTTACTCGTAATAGTATTAGGTACACATATATAACATATATTTTATTATTGATTGATGGCAAATATTTAGTCGACGATAGAGCACGCTTGCCCCAGAATTCCACTCCTTAATAGCTGGTAGTAGACTTGAAGAAGAATCTAAATTTGGACGCATGGAGAAGGAAAAGGAGTCCAAAGAAAATATGGATTGTGTGAGGAATGATGTGAAAGGAAAAGGAGTCGGAAAACGTGTGCGCCAACCTCAAGTAACGTTAAGTTTTCTATCCGTCGTTTCTTTGGTCCATCAAAGGCAGGAAGATGATGAGTAGACTATGAGTGGAACTATATTCAGCCCTGAGATTTTTACAGCCTTTCACGCTTATACTTACGTAATCACAGTGCACGTGCATATTGCAACATTACTTTCACCTTTCAAAGCATCGCTATTATCACTAGAGATAGCGAGCTTGTTCAACTGGAGTGCTTTAGACGCGTGATTCGCCTCGCGTGATGGTGAAACATCCCGTAGATATTATTAATGACGAGGTGAGGCAATAGCCATGTATATTAAATGCTATATATGACACAATAGAAACTCAAGTGTGTAGTGGGATTTTGCGGGATATATTCAAGTGAAATTCAGTGGCTGTTTTAATTATTCGCAAAATGATTCCTATTGGATATTGTGATGTAAAATTGGTGTAGTTTTGTGTCTCAAGTGTCCACGCATATAGATAACTAATATGTGAATCATTAAAACGGGTGCGATCTTGCTAAAATGAAGCTGAGAATTTTATTGTAGTATCGAATACCTCAGCGAAACTTGCTGAGAAGGCTGACTCGACACATTTGCTGCCAAATACTGGAAAAACATTAGAATGTGTAACATCCGTATTGTAATGGAAAGCAAATTGTCTGTATTCTGTATATATAAACTAAATATTTTCTATATTTGACACTTGGTTAAATGCACAAACCATTGGAAGCCAACAGTACAAAAGTGTATATGCATAGTGCTGATACATATTTAGATATAATATGTGTACCTATTGCAGACTAAGTTGAGTGACCTGTGGAAGTATGCGGAACAGGGTGTAAAGTCCCACAAACCTCCATTGAAAAGGGAGGATCCTCCGACCAGACGGGTGTTGTGTCTGGTCCGGGCAACTGCCCTATAGTTAATTTCGGGCT
Source organism: Polia nebulosa (assembly GCA_951329385.1). Lineage (NCBI taxonomy): Eukaryota > Metazoa > Arthropoda > Insecta > Lepidoptera > Noctuidae > Polia > Polia nebulosa. The sequence goes on along the minus strand of OX589588.1, from coordinate 1,751,775 downwards.
GTTGTATATGTTCAAATCACGCGGAGAACTCTGCTTGCGCGATGTAGGAATTTTGCTGTTCTAGTTCGTCTGTAGCGTCATAGATGTCGCTACAGACCTATTAGGCGTGAAGATTTTTATAGGAGCAGACGGTTACAACTTATGTTTGACAGCTAGCTCAGCATTATTATTCCAATCACGTCATATGCAGGATATCATCTGCTTAACCCTTCGGGGACTTGATAAGCTACTAGCTTTTGCTTGCGGCTTCACTCGCGTTAATTTCTCTACTCATGACAACGATTTTGCAAATTTCTTGATGATCGATCGAGTGGTTAAGGCGAGAAAGCGTAACAAACAAACTTACATTCGCATTTTAACATTAGTTAGGATAAGCCTCGACCTCTTAGCTTTTAAAAGCCCTCTATGTATATATATGGAAAAGCTTTTTACTACCGACAAATCTCATGTCGGCTTATAAGCTATGAAGCGTTCACGAGTGTTACATTTTTCGCAGAGTGCTTTCGTTAGAGAAATCTGCCTCCTCTTAGATCGTATGACAACTTTCTAAAGTACCTACCCAAGTCTACACTAGATAAAATCTTTGACTTGTCTAGCTTTATCTAACTAAATTAAAAACACAAGAATTCTCAAAATATTCGCAATGACAAAGCTCAAAAAAACTCACGAACAAAAGCGTTGACGGACAGTGCGTCAGAATTAATAAAAATATTCAATAACGTCATCAAATTAAAAAAAAAAACAGATATAAACTCCTGAGTGAAAGTTAACAAGCAAGAATTCAGTCAAGTCATTATACAAGGCTAGCATAAAGTGCACATGTGCGAAGAACCTGCACGCCGCATACTAACGGCACCGCGTGTGAACTGGGGGCGGCGCGGGCGCAGGCGCACCTGCCCGCCAATACTGACAGACTGCAGTTATTTGCATATTGTAGTGGGTTCCAGTTTATTACGTTACGGTTAGTGCATTTAACCGAAATAACGAGTAAATTAAAGTCGGTTACAGATCAAAAGCTAAGGCAATTTTTCGTAATTTTTAACACAGTGTATGATCTATTTAGTGAGCTAAGTCAGACTAACTTAGCTTAGGTCTTGGTTTAAATCCGGGGTAAACAGTATTTAAGGTAGATACTAAAACGACCGCTTAACGACGACAAAATAATATGAAAATCAGAGCAGAGTATCAAAATTAAATATTCTATATTCATAAACATAATATATCTATCCTGGAGATATATGTTGAGGGTTAAACCATAATTAATTAGATTCAGGGGATGTTTGTAGAGACCGTCAATTATCATACAAGACCGACAAATGCCGATAGATGCAATGCACACGATCACACGTCCAATGTTTTTATTCCCACAATCAACCCTAAAAAAATGGCAGCGGGAAGTCAAGCGTTAACACACGGCCCCTTCATTCCAACCCACACTGTTTATAAAACAGTACTATCGCAGAGTATCGAGTAGTAAGAGTATTCCCATGTCGCTGACCACGTGTACGCCCGCGCCGCGCGGTGTATACGCGTGGGAAAGAAGGGGGGCGGCGCACGCGCACCTGCTCGAGCCATGTTCTACAGTTATTTGCATATTGTTGTACTACACTACCTTACCCGACCGCGAGGATGATAGGAAGGAATTGTTGGAATTTGGAATGTGTTTTAGACGGTTTGGATGTCTTGGTACAAAATATGGACCAGGGTAAAAAAACGACCAAGTGCGAGTCGGACTCGCGCCTGATAGATTCCGTACCATCGTACAAGATTATACGCGTCCACTTGTTGCCATTAAGATAAGCAAAAAAAGTAAAAAAAAACACGTTTCTAGTAGTTTTCTTTTGTTATTTGTTAATATAGCGGCAACAGAAATACAAATTCTGTGAAAATTTCAACTGTCTACCTATTACAGATCATGAGATACAGCCCGCTGACAGACAGATGGACGGACGGACGGACGGACAGCGTGGGTTTAGTAATAGGGTTACCCTTTGGGTACGAAACCTAAAAATCGGTAGGGAGGATTAAAAACCCCATTGCAGAGCGAATTAGATATAAAATTTATATTTTACAGAGGTGAAATAGTTTGTACCTATGTATTTTTTAAAGCATTTTACTAATACTCGTATAAAGCTACACTATCGCTAAGTGCCCTGAGAGCAAAGCCGCTAAGAAAGCTAGGACCTACCTAACTCAATCAATCTGCCCGCGCCTTTTCCCAACTATCTTGGGTTCGGCTTCCAATCTAACCGGATGTAGCTGAATACCAGTATTTTACATGGAGCGACTGCCTATCTGAACTCCACAACCCAGTTACTGGGTAATACAATACCTCTTGGTAAGACTGGTTGTCAGACTTTCGGGCTTCTGACGACCCGTAACGACTGTCAAAGATCCACGATTGACAGCCGGGACCACAAGGCACGGAGGAGTTTCGGTATGTAAAGGTGGTAACCCATTAGTGGACCAACCCTGGCAAGCGCAGCTTAACCTGATGGATCGACCCGTGCGGCTGTTATTACTTTAGCCACGAGCTCCTCTCTAGGACCTACCTAAGTAATAAATAAAAGTGTTCCTTTCATGGCGCGTGGTTAGAATGATATTCATTCTCAGTTACTTTCCATTATGAATCAAATAAGTGTTTTGAATTTAAACAATTGTCTCATAATTTAAATGGAACATTCCTGCTGTTGTTTTTCCTGAAAATGAGTCATGCAGTGAAACAAGGACACGGCAAACAATACATTGCCAATATTATGAACCGTTTTCCTTTCTACGAATCAACAAGATACCAATGAAATAAAAAAGAAACCCCAACCCAACGCTTAAGAAAAGCGAATATTTAAAAAAAAAACTTTTTTACAAAAAAAACAAGTGACTTCCAAAAAAGAAAATACAATAAAAACTTAAAAAATAACTTTAATTTCGGAAGTTGGTGTTTGTATTTTATTTCTTCGTTTTTTGACACCGACTTCCGAAATTAAAGTTATTTTTAATTTTTAACGTATTTTCTTTTTTGGAAGTCGGTTGTTTTTTTTTTTGTATTTTTTTTTTTTTTTTCACTTTTTAGTTGTTATACCCCAATAAAATGGAACGTGGAATTTATACATACTCGTAATTGGAGAAAACCAAAACGTCATCTATGTATACGTATATTTAGTTTTTGTTCAGTTTTTCAAAAAGCGCTGAAGCAATTTGGATAATACTCGTATTTATATGGGACCACCACGGGAGTATATACTTTTGGATAAATAAAGAATTTTGAAAATCGGTCCACAACTGACAGAGAAATCGGTGGACACATTTAAAAAAAAAAAACATACAGTCGAACATAGAACCTGCTCCCGATTTTGATAAAACATATCTAACAACCAGTAGCAGAAAACCTGCTTTCAAATATTAAAAAAAAACCGCTGTCAAATCAGTTAACCGGCGTAAAAGCTACGGTGCCACAGACAGACAGGCACAAACACATAGCGGTCAAACTTATAACACCCCTCTTTTACGTCGGGGGTTAAACCACCTTATCACAAATATGGCGATTTGGATGGACATCCCCACGTCTATATCATAAAAATCACCATCAGCCAAATTCCTAGTCATCTAGTCCTCGTCATAAACATACTCGTACCTGCGTCACTTAATTAAAACGTAATATCCATAACATACTTATTAACAAATTTTCCTTATTCATAAATATGGAAATACATGTGTACGTACGTAGTTCTCATTTCTACTAAACATAGATTGACGTTACAAAATTTACCAGAAAATGCGTCTTTAGTCAGAGACTGAGGAGGTTCCCTGTGATCTCAACTGAGTCACGAGCTCACAAATAACTTGATTTGATAACAACTCCCAACCAAGGACGTAGTTCAGAAGACTTACTAAACATCATTGTTAAACAGTCTCATTGTTTACTCATTAATGTATATCGAATACCGACTTCCAAACTTCCAAGTTTTCTAAAGAACAATTTGCCGACTTTTTGCTAGACAAACTTTGTCAAATCATGAATGCAAGTTAGACTATGGAAAAATAATTTTGATTGTAAAGAAAAGAACTCTCTTACTAATTAAATTGCTAGGAACGTGAACAAAATAGAAACTGAAGAATATTGATGCTGTCGATCTTGATCAAGTACAAATGAAGTTTAAGCGAGCTTAATATGTTACGCTCTCACCTTAAACTGTAAGTAATCATTAGTAAGAAAAACAGTGTGTCTATTTTAAGGATTCGAGAATACTTTCATGGTGTATACAGCTGAGCAGTGGAATTCGCTGCTGGAGTCTGCGTTTCCTGAGCTATCGCCTTGGTGTCTAAAGGTCAAGAGTGAATAGGTTAGGTACTTCAAAGCAGGCATACTCCATCTTGGATCACATCATCGCTTAACATCTGGTAAGATAGTGGTCAAATGCAAGGCAAATAGGTTTATTAAAAAAATGTAGTTAAGGTCAATACCGATTAGAGACATTGACTGTAACTTGTAGTCACCGCTAGTTCAATAAAAATCAAATGAACGTTTTTAATGGCATTAAGTAAATGCCCTGAATTCATTCTTCTATTATAACAAACACAAAGCTATTCAGTGTAATTTAGACATCTGAATTACCTATTTTTGTACTTATGGTAAGCGTTTTCCGATAATACTCGTATTCGAGTTCAATAGGAGTAACTAAAGAATATTGTTCCTGGGGTCTTTAATTCAAGAGTGAATAGATTACCCTCTCACAGAGAGGAGGCCTGTGCCCCAGCAGTGGGGACATTGAAAAAGCTGATGATGATGATGATGATGAATAGGTTACTTCTAGGCAAGGTGCTCCATCGTCGACCACATCATCGCTTATCATCAGGTGAGATAGTGGAGCCTAACAATGATAAAAAAATGAAAATTTTATTTAACTAAATGTTTACAAGATCTGGTCCTTATAAGCAAGAATGAAATTATCTGTTTTTCAAAGATATTTTAGAAATGTTAATTCAGCAAGTAACTTATGAGCAAACATATTAATGCTGCCAAGAAAGAATTCAACAACTATGCCGTTTCTGAGAGCTTTCAAGATATTTATTTAGGATTCAGTCCATTTAGCAATGTGAGCGAGCAAACTAGTTTTCAAAGATTGTATGAAATCCTTAATTATACAAACAACTTATATTTCATGTCATAAAATAGGGTCGTATTTATTTCTAAATTAAATTTAGTCCGTGTAGACGCACGAGTAACTCGATCACTAAACGGTACCATACCTTTTTAAATATAAGTGCTACTTCATTTTTAGAAACTGAATATTTTATGAGAAAAAATCTAAAAGAATATTTCTTATTTTTCTTTCAGTTTTCAGCATCGTTCGCTTTCAAGCCCCACGTGTAGAGCCTGCTTTAAATTAGTCTATTAAATATGAATAACTTAAAACATCAAAGTCTATCGTTCGCTTTTCCATCGCAAGTTCAGAATAATATCAAAAATTAATGGAAAAATCCTAAGATTCTAGGGAAGACGAAGTGGAGATGAGAGAAAATGTTATTGAATTGGCGGCACGGGAATGATTCATAATTAATTTTGTGTACAGTGAAAAGTGTTACTGGCCCAGGGAATGCAGTCTCGACATTGATAGCGATCGCTACGATAGCTACCGATCGCTAAATTACCAGCTGTTAAAAAACTCCCTCATTTGTGAGGAAAAATTTTAGAACTTAGCCTGAAAAAAATAATTGATTTTCTTGAAATATGTACAGAGACGGCGTAAATTCTAACTTGCAAGCACTATTTTACATGAAAACTTATAATTTATTTAAATTTTAATGAATATATTTACCGCTTGTAACAATTAAATTAACTTATCTAAATATAAAAGGACATGAAAGTTTGCCTTCTTGCAACATTATTATAAATGATAAATGATAAATTACATTTGCTAAAGCTTGCTTTTATAATCTGGTTGACATTTTACCCTTGTAAACAGGTCAAAACAATAACAATTAAAACCGGTAGGTAACTGTAAGCTTTTCATGTAATTTTATGCGCAGTTACTAATTATATCGAGAAAAAAAAAATATTAATCACCCCTTTAGAAACGTTGCCACCCTGACTGCTGGAGAAACTTTTGCGACGAAGCCATTATGAAAGGTTGTCCTGCATGCATACCGTGAAAAAGTTTGTCTAAGCGTAAAAAAGGTCAGAGGCCAAACGTTCGGCACAAAGACAAAAACTTTTACTTTCATTCGACATAGGTATATTTAAATTACAAAATCAACTTCCACTAAACCTACCAAAAACTAAGACGCAATATTTCCCTCCTAACCATCCACAATCGTAATTACAATTATCATTGCAAAACAAGTGGATGTTTCTGTGTTTCCTGATAGCTACAACCTAGGGGTCTTTAAGTCAAGAGTGAATAGGTTACTTCTAGGCAAGCGTGCTCCATCTTCGACCACATCATCGCATACCATCAGGTGAGATAGTGGACAAAAGCGATACTATCAAGAAAAATAAAAAAAAAACAATAAATTTTATCTTAAATATCACATTTGGCACACTTCCAGAGCAATTATGGCGGCTGGAACAAAGAAATGTTTTCAATAATAATTATCAACTATTATTGTTTGCGTAAAGTACATTAACTTTGCCGATATATAATATTAATTATACGTAATGTGTGCAGATAGTGAGCAAAAATTATGTCCAGATAGTTGCAACTGGTATTTAATCAGGTTGCCTACTCAACTTTGAACTGTGCATGTACTAGGATCTCATGAGTAACTAAGAGACTGCTCGACCACATCTGCGCTATTAAGGCGCAGATATACGACTTCTAATGATTTCAAAATGAACATCACGTCTAAACGACTGGTCTTATTTGTTTTAAAAATATACATATTACTCTAGACAATTTTTTTTCGTTATTTGATCTGTGAGGATTTGAATGTTTATTTTTATAACATAGTGTAATTAATTTGTAAAGTTATGTCTAAAGCGGATAAAACATTGAGAATCACGTAACAACTATTAAGCGTATTTTTATGAAACTTTCACCATTTTATTATATAATTTAATTCTTTATCTTTTAGTATACATGTTTTAGTATAATACATATTGTTTTATGTATAATAAATTAATAATGCGTCTAAATTCTTACTATTACTGGGTCGACGTACGACGCGTTGCGTGAGCTCAGCACAGAACACGCAAGCCAACCACTCATGGTCGTTGGCATAAACTGCGCCTTAAACGCTTTCTGGGAATGTCCAACACTTGTCTCATTGGTAGAAGAGAAAGTAATCAAGATAATATTGTTGCCAAGTTAAATTTAATTTTAATAACCGCTGTAACTTTGAAGTTCTTGATTACAATTTAAATTTGGTTGGCTTCTAAGCTAAAAAACTTATCCTAATAAGTTCGTATCGGACTTTTGACAGAATTTAATCTGTCAGTTACCGGAGAAACAAACACAAAAGAAAATCGTTTGTGTCTCGTCTCCCGCATGCCATGGGGCGTTGACGCGCTAAAGTAAATCTAAAAGATCTTAAAACTCTTCAGTCTAGCCCATTAGTGCTTTGATAAAAAAAAACACTTTAATAACGGTATCAGAACAAATCCCAAGATCTCAGATAAGTCGAGGTAAAGTACTTTCTTAGTTTATTCAACAAATACCTCTGAGGACTTATGCAAACAGATTATTTTCTCGCGACGAGTCCTAGGTAACACGCAAACGACGCGATTCGTTTGACGATCTTAAATTGATGTTTGTAGTAAAATCATGCATTTAAATAGAAATGGAACCTACGTTTTCAATTTGCGCGTTAGATATCATGCTTTTTATTTTTTGGGGGTGGGAAATCATCCAATGACTTCTCCCGCTCTGGGTGGAGCGGGAGGGCGAGCCAGACTTTTTATTGACTAAAACCCACCCCTGTTACATGGGTTACTAATTTTAAGATAAAAAGGTTTTTTTGACACGTGCAGTCTTCTCGTGCCGTTTTAGATACTCTTCAGTTGATTCATTTAAATTTTGTATCGTTTAGTATTTTGGCTTTTGTTTTAACATTTTCATGCGTTGTCTTATGTGGCTTTATTTCTGGTACTGCACCTCTCTATCTAAGAAAACTCTCATAAATTCCCACACACACAGTTGTCCCACACTAGGAATTACCTACTCCTGTATCGTGGGTGCGTTTACAAACATGTAATATCACATACACAAGACAACCAGTCCCGGAACAACTATCTGTAGGCCATACAAATATTTGTTCCGTGCGGTAATCGAACCCGCGACACGCAGCGCAGCAGCCGAATGCTGAACCACTGCGCGAACCGTGCCGTGGTGCCGTCAATGGACACTCCATCGCAACCGATTAAAAGATAACTCAACCATCTGGCCCCTGTTCCCACAATCAGTGCACAATCATCGTCCCTAGGTCCCTAGTATCAACACATCGATTGCTATACTCAGCCCGAGGCACGTCGCCCGCGTTATCTGTCGTTTGTTAATTATTTACATACATTATTATCACTATTCACTCCTCTACGTGAGACGCCATGTTTGGGTGCCAACATAGGCGCCAATTTGGCAAGATGTGCAACTAACCATAAAAAGACAGAGTTATGTCTCTTGTCTCAAACTGCCGTTTTAATTGCTTCTTTAATTGTAGTTGCGGTCTTAATGTGGTAAGGAATCTTGACCTATGTTTGGTACTGGTCTGGTGGTTGATAAAGGACGATAAATTCTGTTTTGGTTTTGGTCTATCGTGTACCAGAGCATGAATGTGATGACCAGCTGTTTTTCTTAACAATTGGCTGTCAATTTATCCACTGTATACAATGAGCATCTCCTCTAGTGAAGGCTTTCGTAGACAGGCACGGACTGACAATGAGACAATGATGGCACAAGGCGTTTTTACGGCAATTAATCATTTACAATTCGTAGACTTTTTTTTTTGGGGGGTGGGAAATCATCCAATAACTTGTTCCGCTCTAGGGTGGAGCGGAAGGGCGTGTCAGAATCTTACTGACTAAAACCCACCCCTGTTCCTCCCTGCCCTGAATGACCAGGGGCGAGGTAACTCTTTCGAATTTATCCTCAACCCCCGGGCAGGCATCGGCCACGACGGGCCCCGTCGTGTTTGCTGACAACTGTTTGAGGCGCGCGTGGAACACTACGCGCCGTCGACTCTCGGGCCTGGTGCTGATCGGACGGCGAGTTACCCACTACTCGCCGTCCGCAGGCCCGGGTATTCGTAGACTTTAGATTATATTTCTATGCAAACGTGGATGTTGCCCGTCGCACCAGTCTGTGGGAACTTGTAGGCTATCAACAACCACTAAAAGCAAGCTTGTTTACAGAATGAGTTTTCTATGGAATGAGAGACTTGATGAATTGCGATAGACTGTGGTGTTGCTAGCTAGTACCCATACTTAAGGTTGCACTAGTCGATATTTTGTCCATACAAATTTCGCGAGGGTATTACTCCACTGTTTGACATTATACATCCAAAGTTAAACATGATATCGTTTTGTCTCATTATTAATTTTGCCTGCGCGGAAACAATACAGGTAAAATAAAAAGCCATTAAAAAATTATAAGTCAACAAAGATTCGTTTTTCTTGCTAATTTTAACGCAAGTTTGGGCGTAAATAAGTAATAAAAGAAGTGCAAAATCTTCAGAACAAAGTCAGCACCGACAAACCTCAATTATAGAAGAGTTCTATTAACATTATTTATAATTGATTTATGCAGTGGTTTTTTCATATAATTAAATTTTCCAAAGGACTTTTCATAATTTTTTGCGCGGTCGTTTTATAGTTCGTAACGGTGCAGCGGTGTTAGTGTGCGCGCAAACTAGACATTGTGCATGTAATTTATATATCAATGGCATGTAGACTAGCGTCTAACTGCTCGTCACTGATATTTTCTCTGTCGGACACGTCGATACCAGGTGAGACAGCGTGCTTTTTGGCCACGCCCACCAGTGAGTTCGAGCCCGCGACTAGTTCAACCTTAATATACCTATGTTAAGGCGGAGGTTCCCAAAAACGGTCAAAAAGGTGTTTTTTTAAAGCAGTGTGTATCTCTTAAACCGTAAATAATTTTGACAAATAAAAAATATGATATTTTGAAGTCCTATTTGGATAAAGTGATGGAACTCAAAACATAATTTAACATACTTTAATGCGTCAAAAAAATCTTCAAACTTATCTCTTAATTATCTTTAAAAGCAGTTTATCCATTCATTAACAATTATAATCATAATAAAACATATACCATAAAATTCCAAATGCTAAACTACATCCAGTGATGGTTTTTTTTTTATTTATTAGTAAATCCTAAGTAAATCGATAAAATACTTCATAATATATTTTGCAATAAATTGCGAGCATTTGTCGTCGCGCATATCTTTCTTTTCTATGCAGTCTGAGAGTGACCGCGTTTTAGGTGATGTCTGGGTCTTAACTGCCAGGGTCGCGGAAGTGTTTGAAAGAGACACCGCGACCCTGGCACAGGCAACTGAAGGAACACAGGTGGGTTTTAGTCAGGAAGAGTCTGACACGACCTCCCGCTCCAACCAGAGCGGAAGACGTTTTTTGATGACATCCCATCCACAAAAAAATGGCCTAAGCTTTGTTTCTATACCTATATGTCGTACAGGAGTCAAAAAACTACCTCGTGTTTACCAAAACTGTTTACCTAACTCAGTTGTGTGCATATCGTAGTAGACTTAGTGTAGTAACATAGTTAGAGTGTCCATCGACACTTGTTTGACGAAATGTCATCGATTTGTTCAGAGGAGTGGCAGATATAGGCATAGTGTTTGTTTAGTGTCGCGCTAAATTTGCCATGTGCGTGACAGATCTGGCAGTTTGTGCACTGCTAATCGGTTTGTAATTTGGATAATGAGCTATGCGGATCCTAGCCTATTTTGAAAAAACCGGTATGTTGGCATTGATATTAACTATTCAAAATCAGCCTTTTTCTAGGGGTACGCTTCTTAGCAATTCATACACAGAGTAATTAGTTCGGATTCGCCTGTCTTTCACAGAAAAATCTAATAAGAAACATAACAATCTCATTGAAAGATCAATTGTCCGACAAACTTCAGAATTTTTATCCAGATTCAGATTCCACGTATACACAAGTAATTTTTAAGGAAAAAATACTCTATAAAGTAGGTTTGACTACTCTCTACAATATTTTTCGTCTGTTATCAATGTAGGCTGTTATATAAATAGTGAAAGTATGTAATAATATGCAGTATCAACACTCTCTTTACATAAAGTAAGGGTAAACACTAACTGCCTGATAAGAACAATACATTTGCTAGTAATATGTAACATCACATAACACAAACATCTGAAAGTAGGTATAGTCTGCCGATATAACAATATTATGTTTACGAGGGAATACTGAAAAACACCGAAACTTAATATTAACTTACATGCTTTAAAATTGATAGAAGCTAACTTGAATAACCCTAATGTGTATGAAATAAAACCATAGGCAAGATTGAATTTAAAATTAAAAATGTAACTGGCTTATTAACAAAAATAATTATTATTTGGCAAACTGTACCCAAACAAATAAATAATATCAGTAAACAACAAGAAACGCTCACCTTAAGCCATCGCCTTCTGGTCTCCGTCAAGAAATCGGAAAGCACCATCTTCAACACTGACAGAACAATTAAATGTTTATTTATTAAATAGTTACGAGAGGACGCGTGCGAGGCAAGTTGGCGCTGCGAGCGGCGTGCGTGCGGTAGCGCGGTCACTGAGGGAATGTCGGAGGGCCGCGAGCTTCGGCAGTTTACACTGTTCTTGGTCCCCTCCCCCGCGTCTCTTCTACCCTGGTACTTCCAAACACGAACCCTCTGCTCTAGTCCTCCTGTCCTATGGGACGGACGGTTCTGTGGTTATGATTGCTTAATAATCGAATTAAAAAGGGCGAAAAATACAATCAACTAAATGGATGCTGAAAGGGGTGGCTGATAAAAGATTTTTTTTATTTTTATTTTGAGAAATGTCTGCTTCAATGCAATTAGCGTGGCACTCAAATAGAATGTTAATTGATTCGGTTTTGCTACTCTTTTGGGCTGATGTTTTTTTTATATAATTATAAATTATGTAGCGTCTAAAAACTACGGTCCCAGTGCGAGGGGCTCGGATCCTTATAAAATTAACGAACATTTGCTATCGAGCTTGCTTACCATTACCATGAGACATTATTTGTTTCAAATAATTGATATTATAAAATCTAACCAGTTTTTCCTAGAATAACTCAAACTAGTTTTCAAGAAGCTTTCTCTAATACAAATAAGTTGTGTGAACTAGTAAATCTTTTTTTAGGATTAAGTATTTGTTTACGAAGCTTTTGTTTACCTTATTCTGAAACAACACAAAAACCGTCAAAACAATGTTCTTTTCCACGGCATTTCTGATAGTAAATGTTGACAAACACAAACATGCCAGAAACAGTCGCACGTCGCAAATGTACACCTGTAACACCTGGGGAATAGCCATGTTTTGCTGACCTTACAACGAAAGTTGAAAGTCTCACCGGCACACCCATCAAACCACAAGGCTGGATACACCGCGCCCCTGGCACAGGCAACTGAAGAAACACGGGTAGGTTTTAGTCAGTAAGAGTCACCCAGAGCGGGAGAAGTCATTTAATGATATCCCACCCTCCAACTATGAGTATTAAAGAGGATGTCTGAAAGTGGAACTGGTGACTGAAAAGTTAAATAGAAATCGGTTGGCATTGTATGGACATTTATGGTGCAGAGTAATGAGAACAATGACATGAGGAAAGTATTCAGTATGAATGGATGGCTATAAAATTAGGGGAAGCCCAAAGAAACAATGGATAGACTACATAATATGAATGATAATAATTATGGCTAGAAAGTGGGCAAGATGGCGACTATCAAAGAAGTATGGTAGAAGAAGATATGCGTGATGAACCAACCACAGACAAATATGGATGAAGGCAAGGGAGCCCGTAGCAAGGTCTACCAAGGGACTCCCTAAATCTTTGTAAAATGAGAAAGTATAAACCGGAATTGGTTAGATTTCATATGATAGGTATTTTTTTTTGGCACAAACCCGCCTCACTATTCCTAAACCATTGTAACTCCTGTAAGCCAGAATCAATACTGGCGACCACCAGAAAAAAACGCAGAGGCAATGAAGCTCCGCTTTTAACCGACTTCAAAAAAGGAGGTTCTGTTTTCGACCCATATGTATGTATCTTGTTTATCCGCGGTATTCTCGAAAACTACTGATCCGATTTGGATGGAGTTTTCGCTTTTCAAATACATATTTTTCAAAGAAGATATATATAAGTACATTAGGTTCTGATGAAGATCTTCGGAGATAGACAGTGGAACTCTTCAATATCTAACAGCAAATGACTCGCGCTTGCTGCGATCGTATGTCTATGTATTGTTAACACAATTTAATGGGGAACCACAAACAAAAAGTGAAAAATAAAAAACTTTTTCACAAAAAATAGAATCGACTTCAAAAAAAAAGGTTTTTTCTGGAAGTCGATCCTATTTTTTGTAAAACGGTTTTATATTTTTCACTTTTTATTAAAAATATGACTACACCTTTCTGTTACACTAAACATGCAGTCTAAATATTCTAAGATCTTATCCTATGATCTAATCACTGAAGACACAAGCTCGACAACGCTTACCACATATATAGGACAACAAACAAAACAAACAATAGTACGTACTATCGTAGCAACCATTACGCGAGCAACAGAGTTATCGTGCCATCGACAAAACGCGAGACACCATTCACCATAGACGGCTGTCACATAGGTAGTTACCGTAATTATGCGGAGACGTCTACGGGACACCATATGGTGTGAGGGAGTTGTGGGCTTCGTTTTGGTCTTGTAAGTCGGTATATTGTATTCTTATTGGACGATAAACATGATAATCGTTAGCACATGTTACATCAGCAATAGGTCTTCTATTGGGTATAAATCGTTAGATATATTATCAAAAAATATTGCACACGCATTTTTTCCTTTAACAAACCAATAAAAATGACAAAGATAAAACGCATCAAAGTTCAGGAGTGGGGGCTTGTTACGACATTAAACATTACAAAATGTATTGAACACGATACGAGATGCTATATTATTGGATCGCGTTAAAAACGTTAAACTGTACTCCATAATCATTAATAATATAATAATATAATATTCCACGACTATCACACAACGCCATCTAGTCCCAAGCTAAGCAGAGCTTGTGTTATGGGTACTAGACAACTGATAAACATACTTATATATTTCTAAATACATACATATTATAGATAAATTACACCCAGACACAGAACAAATGATCGTGCTCATTACACAAACATTTGTCCTGGGTGGGAATCGAACCCACGACCTCCAGCATAGCAGTCAGGGTCACTAACCACTAGACCAACAGGCCAGTCAAACTGCATTGACGTCATTCCGCTTCTGAGTTGAGTGAGAGAGAAGGTTGGCCAGCTTAAATGGGACTGGGCTGGACATGTCTGTCGCATGACGAACGGGCCCAGTCCGGTGGGCCCGGAAAACACAAGATCGGTTCGCAGGGGCCTGAGAGAAAAAACTTTTCTGTTAGCGTTCATGCTAATGATTAGTACAAAACGTATGGCAATGACATTACCTGAGTAGACAATTGCCACGTGACTCACGTCCAGTAATGTCATTGCCATACATTTTGTACTAAGCGTTAGCGTGAACGCTAACAAAAAAAGTATTTTTTCTAAGGCCGCTGACACCTCAAGACCGCGGTAGATCACGAAAGATAGTACCTACCTAAAAGGTCCTTTAAAACCTACAGTTTCATGACAAAACCAGAGGTTTTGCTTCTGAAATCTGTAAATCCAAACAGGACAGTCACCAAATAGGTATTACCTAATACCTACTTACGCACAACTATATTATGGTAGCGCAAGTTCGCGGATTGGGAATCGTAACAATACAAGGAGTAAATCATACGTCTACTATAAGGAAACACTCATTTACTATGTATAGGTAACTGACCTCACGAGTCTTGGTTGATTCCCATTCCAGCTAATGTTTTCCAACCCGTAAGTAAAACATAAATTATACAATTAAATTAAGTGGAATCCTGTGTAGAGCGTCTGGCATGGAAATGAGTCCACAATTAAAAGGCTTATGAGACTAAGAATAATAACTTTTTAACTTTAACCAGTACATATTGTATGGATATGCACACTTTAAAAGAGACTTCGACCTCAGACTTTGTTTCGGTGTTTCTTCTCAGGGTAATCAGCTAGGAAACACCGGCCTCATCTAGCTAAAAATAATGTTGACGTGTAAAAGTGTTGTTCATTACAAAAACAAAATCGTTTATCATTTAAGGCGTATATAGCCGCCAAGTGGAGCCCTCATTGAATAAGAATCCTATGTTGCGTTTGTTACAAATAGGATAAGGACATTATCCTCTTTGTAACAAACGCAACATAGGATTTTGGGCTCCACTTATGCGGAGGTAGGCCCTTAACTAACTTTAACTTAGTGAATAAGCTACCGCGTAAAGTAGAGGACAAAAACATTTTTACAATGACATTAAAGTTGTTTTCGTAATTTTTTGTTTTGTTTTTTCGAAAGTCGGTTAAATTTATTTGTAAAAAAAATATTTTTCACTTTTTAAGTTGTACCCCATAGCTAAAACTAAATACTTTGTATATAAATGTTTAGAAAATAATGCTATGTTTTGAAATTTTGTAAACCATAAAAATATGTGCGATTTCAGCAATTGCGGAAGATTTGATATCATTTATTTCAATTTTTATTTTTTGAGTTCCATTGTGTATCTCACAAGTTCTTCATCAGACTTCACCAAAATTAAACGGGATCACCTCGAGAGACCCTTCAAAAAAAAATTGGTGGAATAATCGCGTAACAAACATACAAAAACATAGTCATTAAATATGTGTCATATTTTAGTCTGTATGAGTAAAACTTGATCTCTTTCGTCCCCTTGTTGACCTCCAATGGTTAGCATTCTCACAGTTATACCCAAAATAGGGCTCGTGATGGTAACAAGATGATTGTACTAGAAAGCAATTTAATTCCGTCAAGCCCGTTCCATCTTAGCACAACAGGATGAACGGCGATGCGCCATCTTTACATGGTGGAAATCCCGCCATACCCACAAAACATTTTGGGAACAGCGTTGTGCGTACTCACAACTGATAATAAGTGTTTTTTTTTTTATAAACATGACATGACAGGACTGCAAACCATAAACAAAAAAGTATATACGACATACGTGTCAAGTAGTGTGCGCAATGCTTTTTACCCGACTGTGCGACGCAAGGAAGGGTAATGTGTTTTATTTATTTCAAATGCATGTTTTATAAAAATATTAGCTTTCTGCACTCCTTCTCCAATAATAAACTTTAACTGTGCCTTTCCTTCTCCTCCCGCGTAAATTTCGTAACAAAAAAAATAAATATTTTCGAAAAATTCGACTGTAAAAAACAACTAAAAAGTTCCTAACAAGTCACTTTTGAAGCAGTTTGATGCAGTTAGTGGCAGTTATTTTAGTTCAATTATTGATTTCATGCTCTTTGAAAATATTCACTTCGTTATTTTCTACATTTTAGTGAGTCATATTTTAAGAAGCGCCTCCTCGAACCCTTTATTTTGATACCCCACTTAATATAGTTCGTCGACTTTCATTTTTTCATTTTCACAATATAATTCTGGTTATCACCATATTGTATTTTGATTACTGTCATGTCTTTACTCGCAAGATTAAGACGAATCAAATTATGTAAGAATGATCAAAATCGGTTCACACGTTGGTCTCAAAAACGCCACAAAGGAACAAAAATACATACATAGGCTGATAAACACATTACCTTCCCTTGCGTCGCGCAGTCGGGTAAAAGGGGTCGAAAGTTTTTCTTTGACGTATTAATATAAAGATTCAAAAGCCCTTTAAACTCGGAAATCAATGCACTTTTTACGAGAACAGATAGGATGATAGTTGGTACCTAGGCACTTCCTCTCACTAACCTACTCTTCTGTAAAGCGTCTTTACGCGAAAAGGTGAAGTAATTTTGCTCGTAATTTGGAGTTCTAAACTAACACCGACAAAACCGAGCATTCGCGGTGTCTTTGTTCCTAGCAAATTGTGGAACAGCCCACGCCGTATTATTTTAGGATTATTTATTGTGAAGAATTTAGGCATTGTTGTACAACAATGCCTAAATTCTTCACAATAAATAATCCTATACCGCTTGCTCATTATAATTTAAAGTAATTACATTATGATTGAACAGAAGACTTCAAAGAAGGAAGAGAGTTAGCAGATGTTTTAAAAAGGCGACAGATAAATATAGCGTGTTTGCAAGAAACGAAATGGAAGGGTGCAAAAGCAAGAGAATTAGGAGAAGGATATAAGTTTTATTACTGTGGAAGTGATGGCAAACGGAATGGTGTGGGCATAGTTTTGGATAGTGAGTTAAAAGAATGTGTGGTGGATGTTAAAAGAGTAAGTGATAGAGTGATAGCTATTAAAGTGGTTGTGGAGAGTATGATAGTAAATGTTATTAGTGCGTATGCACCCCAATCAGGATGTGAGGATAGTGTAAAAGAGAAGTTTTGGAAGGACTTCGATTGTGTGATGATGAATGTACAGGAGAGTGAAGAGGTGTTTGTGGGGGGTGATTTTAATGGGCATGTAGGAAGTCTGAAGTACGGTTATGAGAGAGTGCATGGTGGTTGGGGGTACGGAGACCGTAACACTGATGGCGAGACATTGCTGCAAGCTGCTTCGGCTTTTGACCTGGCAATAACTAACACCTGGTTCAAAAAGAAAGACGAACACCTGATCACTTACAAAAGTGGCCAGCACGCGACCCAAATTGACTTTTTCTTGGTGAAACGAAACAGTCTCAAAACAGTCAAAAACTGTAAAGTGTTGCCAGGCGAAGGCTTAGTCTCTCAACACAGGCTCATAATGATGGACGTAACAGTCAGTGCCTCGTCCAGTAGGAACAAAGAACGGCCCCCACCCAAAATCAGATGGCGTATGATAGAAAATGAGGAGTGTGCAAGTATGTTTAAGAGTCAAGTGGTAGATAAAATGTTAGACATGAAGGATATGGAAGGAAAATCTGTGGATGAATGTTGGAAAGAGATGGCGGATTGTATAAGGCGAGTAGCAAAAGATGTGTTTGGAGAATCGCAAGGTAAAGGCATGATAGAAAAGGATACATGGTGGTGGAATGAAGATGTACAAAAGATGCTAAAAGAAAAGAAAATTTCGTTTAAAGTATGGCAGAATGTAGAAACCGGAAATGATAATTTGAAAGAAGAGAAAAAGAAAATTTATAAAGAATGGAAGAAGAAGGCAAAAAAGGTGGTTGCAGTTTCCAGGGCTAAGGCGCAGGAAAAGTTATATGATTTATTGGACAGCCCTAGAGGCCAGAAGGAGCTCTACCGGATTACAAAATTAAGAGAAAGGAGAACGAGGGATATAATGCACATAAAATGTATGAAGGATGAACTCGGTAAAGTCTTGTCGAAAGATGACGAAATAAAAGAGCGATGGAAGGTTTATTTTGAAAAGTTGATGAACGAAGAGAATGAATGGAATGGTGTGCTCAAAGAGGTACAAGTAAATATGGGTTTGGTGAGAGAAATTAGCATGGATGAAGTAAGAAAGGCAGTTCAATGTATGAAAAATGGAAAGGCCATGGGCCCTGATGACATACCAGTAGAAGTATGGAAGTGTTTAAAAGAGGATGGGTGTATGTGGCTGACTTTATTCTTCAATAAGTTGTTGTATGAAGAAGTGATCCCACAAGAATGGTGCAATAGTTCGCTAGTGCCCATCTTCAAGAATAAAGGGGATGTACAGGACTGCAACAACTATCGAGGGATAAAGCTCATGTCACATACTATGAAAGTATGGGAGAAAGTGATAGAGAAAAGATTGCGAGAGGAGAGTGAGATTACCCCGAACCAGTTTGGGTTTATGCCAGGTCGAGGGACAATGGACGCCACCTTCGCTCTCCGTCAATTGTGCGAGAAGTACAGACGTGTGCACAAGAACTTGCACATGGTGTTCATTGATCTTGAGAAAGCGTATGATAGGGTACCTCGGGATGTGTTGTGGTGGGCCTTGAAAGAGAAAGGTTTGCCTGGGAAGTATGTTGAGTTGATTCGTGCTATGTACAGACAATCTAGTACCTACGTCCGGTCGGCTGCTGGCAACACCGATGAGTTCAGTGTGGCTGTAGGCTTGCATCAAGGGTCGGCTTTAAGTCCTTACCTCTTCCTGTTGATTATGAACGCTCTTACGTCGGAAATGCAGGAAGAGGCACCCTCGTGCATGCTGTTTGCCGACGACATTGTTCTGGTCGGTGAAGATGGACCTGAGATCCAGAGCAGATTGGAGAAGTGGCAACAGAAGCTGGAGAAAGTTGGCTTGAAAATCAGCAGAACCAAAACTGAATACATGTTCTGCGATTTCGGCGGTCTCTCCAGTTCTGAAGCTGTAGTGCTAGATGGCGCGCTTCTCCCAGTCTGCTCCGATTTTCGGTATCTCGGTTCACTCGTGCAAAGCGATGGCGAAATAGATCGGACTGTTAAGCACAGAATTAACACTGGATGGATGAAATGGCGGCAGGTCACCGGGACTATTTGTGACGCCCGCATGCCCCTAAAACTTAAGGGGAAGATTTATAAAACAATGGTCAGACCTGCTGTCTTGTATGGTTCAGAATGTTGGGCCACAAAAGAGATGAATGAAAAGCAATTGCATGTAGCTGAGATGAGAATGCTAAGAGCGATGTGTGGTGTTACGCGCATGGATAGGATTAGGAATGAGTATATAAGAGGAAGTCTGAAGGTGGCACCGCTGACTGAAATCGGTTGTCGTGGTATGGGCATGTGATGCGGAGGAATGAAGAAAATGTCGTGAGGAAAGTCTTGTGTATGGATGTGGATGGCTATAAGAGTAGGGGAAGGCCAAAGAAACGATGGTTGGACTGTGTGAAAGAGGATATGGGTAAAAAGAGGGTGACTACAGAGATGACGACTAATAGAGGAGTATGGAAGAAAAAGACATGTTGCGCCGACCCCAAATAAATTGGGATAAAGGCAGGAGAATGATGAGAAGACTTCAAAGAGTGGCAAGTTTGCGAATATTAAATTAAATTAAATTAAAATGAAATAATCATTTATTTCAGGAAATTCCCATATTAATTACAACAACATTATTACAAATAATATAAAATAAAAATATAAACAAAATCATTAAATAAAATTGTTAGCAGGAATATTGACAGCCATATACAAATAAATAGTTAGCTTCATATATGGCTCTCAATATGCCATTGTCAAAAACATGTACACGGCTCATAAACGAGGCCCTAGCCTTACGCAATACAGCAAAGAAATGGTCAACCTTGTTCTCCGCAAACATGCCGGACGCACTACACCGCCACGGTAGCCCAAATATGCACCTAAATGCATTGTTGTATTGCACACGTAAGGTGTTATATGTGCGTTGAGTGTGTTTGTACCAGAGGTGGCCGACAGTACGCATTAAACAGAGTGACTTTAACTTGGCCAGTACATTTAGCGAAACGCCGAGCAAGCATGTTACTTTTCGCGGAAAACAATCTCCTCTGTCTCTCTAAGTCGTCATCGTCTCGCAGTTAGATATTAATTAATAATTAATTATATGTTAAGCCTGTTGTTTATGGTAAGCCTGGACCTATTGTTACAGGCCAATTTCTGTATACCTAGAGTATGAAGTGCGAGAACTCATTCAGGTAATTAAAACAAAACAAAACAACAACCAGCATTTGACAATAGGAATCATTCTTGGGTACAAAAATAATAATTTCATTTAGTCCGTAAGGTTTTTCTTTTTTTTTTGTGGGGTGGGAAATCATCCTATGACTTCTCCCGCTCTGGGCGGAGCGGGAGGGCGTGTCAGACTCTTTCTGACTAAAACCCACCCCTGTTCCTTCCTGCCTTTGAGTGCCCAGGGGCGAGGTAACTCTGTTTCGAATTTATCCTCAACCCCCGGGCAGGTCCGTAAGGTACTTACATTATTAAAAAATAATGGATAAGTACATATTTTTTACTTTACCAAATCAATAAAAATGACAAAGATGTCACTTTTATATAATAAATGGTACATGTCTCGTTACGCGAAATTTCAATGCCATAGCGTCCCTCGTTGGTTACAACGTCTGTCTGTCACCAGGCTTTATCTCATGATCCGTAATACTCGTAGTTAGACATTTAAATTTTTCACAGAATGTGTATTTCTGTTGCCGCTATAACAAAACATTATAAAAATAAATTAATAAAAAATTTATTAATAGAAAATAAATTTAAAAAGAGCAGTGGTGGCCCAGTGGTATTGGCTGCGACTCACAAGTTGTAGGTCGTGAGTTCAAACCCAGGCAGCCGCTTTACTTTGTGTAAATTATTTCATCACCACTGCTCTCAAAACGGTGAAGGCAAACATCGTGAGGAAACCAGCATGTCCTAGAACCAAAAATTCGAAGACATGTGTGACATCCACCAACCCGCATTGGGCCCGCGTGGTGGATTACGGCCCACACCCTCTCACAGAGAGGAGGCCTGTGCCCCAGCAGTGGGGACTACAAAAGGCTGATGAGTGAGAGAAATTTAAAAAAGCAAAATACACACGTTTTTAGTCATGAGTCGACGGGGCGTAGTGTTCCACGCGCACTTCAAAGAGATGATTGTCAGCCACCACTGACAGGGCCCATCGTGGCCGGTGCCTGCATGCCTAGGGGTAGCGGATAAATTCTGAAAATGAGTTACCGCACCCCTGGGCACTCAGGCAGGGAAGGAACAGGGGTCGGTTTTAGTCAGTAAGAGTCTGGCACGCCCTCCCGCTCCACCCAGAGCGGGAGAAGTCATTGGATGATTTCTCAACCCCCCAAAAAAAAAAAACACGTTTCTAGTAGGTGAGCCGCCCCCTACTAGGAACGTGTGTATTTTACTTTTTTGCTAGATTTTAATAATGGCAACCAGTAGACGCGTTTAATCTTGTACGATGGTACGGAACCCCTCATGCGCGAGTCCGACTCGCACTTGGCCGATTTTTTTTGCTATCGAGACAAAATAAAAATAACGTGTCCATTTATTGAATCTTACTGACGTACTAAATGGATTTTTATAGTCATCTAAGTACGCTATTTATTAGTAATCTAAGTACCCTATTTTTTGTCAACTAAGTACCCGATTTTTTAGTAATCGAAGTACCCTATTTTTTAGTCAACTAAGTACCCGATTTTTTAGTCAACTAAGTACCCGATTTTTTAGTAATCTAAGTACCCTATTTTTAGTCAACTAAGTACCCGATTTTTTAGTAATCTAAGTACTTACCCTATTTTTTAGTCAACTACTCGTAAGTACCCGATTTTTTTAGTAATTTAAGTACCCTATTTTTTATCAACTAAGTACCCGATTTTTTAGTAATCTAAGTACCCTATTTTTTAGTCAACTAAGTACCCGATTTTTTAGTAATCTAAGTACCTTATTTTTTAGTCATCTACCCTATTTGGACAATGTTTGTCCCTGTTTCTGTTGTAATTGCAGAAACAATTTAATTTGTCCGTTTTACCCGACTTCGCGACAGAGGGTTATGTGTTTATCAGCCTATCTATGTATGTTTGTTCCTTTGTGACGCTTTAGAGACTAAAAACGTGGGCCAATTTTGATAATTCTTACGTTAATTGATTTGTCGTAGGTAATCTTGCAAGTGCTAATTGACAGAAATGAAAAGTCGACGAACTATATTAAGTGGATTATTAAAATAAAGGGTTCGAGGAGGCGATTAAAAAATTATAACTCACTAAAATTTAGAAAGTGGAAATAAAAAAATAAATATTTAAAAAAAACCCGACTGTAAGAAATAACTTTAATTTCGGAAGTCGGTGTTTGTATTTTATTTCTTCATTATTTGGCATCGACTTCCGAAATTAAAGTTATTTTTAAATTTTTAGTGTATTCTCTTTTTTGGAAGTCGGTGGTTTTTTATTTTTCACTTTTAAGTTGATATACCCCAGAACTCAAAACCCCAATAACATGGAACGTGGAATTTAAATATACTTACCTGTAATTGGAGGAAACCAAAACGTAATCTATGTATACATATTTTTCTTTTTTGTTCAGTTTTACAAAAAGCGCTGAAGTGATTTCAATAAAATTTATATGGGATCATTTCGGAAGTATATTCTTTAGAATAAAAAAGAATTTTGAAAACCGGTCCACAACTGACAGAGAAATCGAACATAGAACCCATCGAAAAAGGAGGTTTTTCGAAGTCGGTTAATAAAAAGTTCCAAAAAGTCATTTTTGAAGCAGTCTGATGCAGTCGGTGGCATGAAATCAATAATTGAACCAACATAACTGCCACCAACGTTACTGCATCAGACTGCTTAAAAAGTGACTTGTTTGGAACTTTTGATAAAAACAATAAGTTTAAAGCACAAAATGAACTGATAATAGTTATCAATTTATTGTACTCTACACAACAATAAAAAATAATCAAATCAGCCAGTTTCACGCGTCGGCCATTTTTGTTTTTATCGAAGTGCGCAAGAGCAACTTCACTATACGGACAATTTATTAATATTTACTTATTATCATTTTTTCAAACCACAATGGGTAAGTCATTAAATTAAGACTATTGTTTAGAGATGAATCATAGAGTAAAATGTGGACACACATAGTATTAATTATTTACTTAGTATTGTATGTATTACTCATTCCATTTACCATGTACGTAAATAGTTTTATGGGTATGATAATGATATGTGACATTATTTCATTTAATTACTTAATTTTTATTTTATTATTAGACGGGGCAAGGGAGTGTCCCCAGGGATATTTTCCTTATTTATACTTTATTTAGTGTTTTCTTTTCCGAATAAGCAAAAAATGCTTTTAATAATAATTTCATGTTTGAGGGGGTTGTTTTGTGATGATTGAGGAGGGCTTTTGCATGATAAGGGATCGTTGGTTAATATCAACACAGCCTAGTCATGTGCAACTCTCTAAGATTTTTTTGGGAAGAAATCCTAAGTTTACCTTGCTCTTCTAGGTTTGAATGTAGCTTAATATATTGACGCCTTCACTGAATAAATGGTAGCTCGAAATAGAAACAAATTAAAATCCATACGAGTTCCGTACTATTTTTATTATTTGTTGTTATAGCGGCAAAAGAAATACGCACTCTGCGAATATTTTAACTGTCTACCTAATATGGTTCATGAAATACAACCCGCTGACTGACAGACAGACGGACGGACATCGGAGGCTTAGTAATAGAGTTCGGTTGATTACTCTTCGGGTACGGAACCCTAAAAACGTTAAGTTTTCTTAACAGTTTAACAATGACAAATAAAAACTAGCAGGCCTAACATTTTTTTTTTTAATTATTGTTAGGCTTCGTTTGACCACTATCTCACCTGATGGTAAGCGATGATGTGGTCGAAGATGGAGCACGCTTGCCTAGAAGTAATCTATTCACTTTTTACTTAAAGACTCCCAGGTTGTAGCACCAGCAGGGACAGCCGGGTTGGTGCTATCAGGAAACAGAGACTCCGGCAGGGAATTCCACTCCTCAACTGTACGCACAGTGAATCTGAACTAGGTAAGTCTGAAGTTTACGAATATGCATCTCTATCTCTACTTATTATAAGTCAAAGTCGCTTGCCGCGTTTGTCTGTATCTCTGCTAATTCCTCCTAAACCACGCAACTGATTTTAAGGCGGTTTTCACTAATAGAAAAGCGATTAACGAGGCAGGTTTGTGTGTATAATTTGTGCCCGTGAGGGACCGCGGCGAGTTGCTAGTTAATAATATTTTACAGTAGGTAATATGTCCTTACCATTTCACTCGGATGTCCAAAATACCGGTCCCCCACGCAGCACCTGAACCTGCCCTTACTACAGCGTACTTACAACATTCTCGAACCTACGAACATTGCTCAAATATTTCCCTATCAACGCAACAAAATTTTGTGTAATCATGATACACCTATTTGCCATTCCAAGAAATCTTTACCTGCAAAGTCCCGACTATTTTCTTCTCAAGAAATGTAATACGTGCGTTGTAAATTTCTTTTCAATACTCAAGGAAAAATATACTCAAAACAATATATAATTACGTTATCAAGGAAAAAATTCTAAGTACATATAATACATAAGACTTCAGTGACCTTCAAGTCCACGGTGCCCCTAGGGTCACGTGAACTGGGTCAAGGAACGTGTCCCCAGTGACCCTTGATACCTTAAACCAGCCTGTGACTTATACGGTCGTCATAAAGAAATATCCCTAAGGCCACGCGTTGATTTTAATTAAGGTATTTTGGAGGTTTGTCCAAGGTGAGGCGGATAAAGGAAAAACAATATAGTAATACCTGATAATTTTGCTTACGCTTAAGATTTTATTGATGACGATTCAAATAAAGATGTACTGTGACGTCCAAGGGAGGTTAAATGAGATCCAAACTTTACGAGCAGACAGGTTGGTTGAGCAAATATACTTTTTAAGGGTGTTGCAAAATTCTTTTTTTAGCAACACATAATTTTGTGCTGTTTAGGGCATTCATAGGGAACCTCCGATGTAGTCACTCGCTGGTATCCACTGCAGACCCACCGTACCCCTGGTCGTACCTCTACTGGTACGGTGGGTATTTTGAATTTAAGCGATACCACCAGGTAGTGTTGTTTCATTATTTAAAATACCTAAATCTATACTAATATTATAAAGAGGTAAACTTTGTGAGTTTGTGAGGTTGTAGGGGGGTTATCTCTGGAAATGCTGAACCTATTTTGAAAATTATTTCACCAGTAGAAAGCTACATTATTTTTTAATGCTATAGGCTATAAATATATTTGAAATTCACGCGGACGAAGTCGCGGTCGGAGTGCTAGTATTATATATAATGCAGAATGTTCAGTCGAAAATGTGCTAAAGACAGTCGTAAGAAGGATGGTTCGCACAGCGGGGCTCCTATATCTGTCTACAGGATTTACAGGAACCTAACACGAAGGGGATGACGGATGAACGAGTAAAACGAGCAAACACATCCCGCGTTCGCTCGTTTAAGAAGAAAGAAAGAAAGAAAATACATTTATTTAAAGTAAACATTTTCGTTTCGTTTTGCTCGCTCAATGTAACCCTCGTCATCCCCTTCAAACCTAACCTGGGCCTGCAGTCTCAACATTGATAGCGATCGCTATGTCCTAACAAGCGGTCGCTACAACGGAAAAATAAATATATTCTTCTTGACATATGTATAGAGACCAGCATATCAGTTGTCATGAAAAATAGTGCTTGCAAGTTAAAAATTACGCCGTCTCTGTACATATTTTAAGAAAATCAATTATTTTTCCGACGTAGCGACCAATCGTTAGGACGTAGCGAGCGCTATCAATGTCTAGACTGCAGGCCCTGTCCGTGTCGGGGTGCCATAAGTTCCCGAGCTTGCTTCGCTCGTTCTTGACAACGTAAG
The DNA here is from genome assembly GCA_951329385.1 of Polia nebulosa. Taxonomy (NCBI): domain Eukaryota; kingdom Metazoa; phylum Arthropoda; class Insecta; order Lepidoptera; family Noctuidae; genus Polia; species Polia nebulosa. Next base: position 1,725,213 of record OX589588.1, on the reverse strand, counting down.
TCGCAATGGTAAACTTTCTGATTAATTTGATGTGCAATCAGTATATTTGATTTACAATAATTATTTTGATGTAAATATATTTAATTGATGTGTATTTAATTGCCTGTCCGCCTAGTATCTACATCAGCACAGCACTACGGACATAAAATATATTTATACAGTGGTATCGTTTAACTTTAAAATACCCACCGTACCACCAGAGGTACGGCCAGGGGTACGGTGGGTCAGCACCCGCTGGTATCAATATAATATTTTCAAGTATTGCGTTCCGATCTTTCATTTATCTCACTCTTGAAGTAAAAAAAACTCTTATTAGGGAAGTACCAAGACAGAGCTACAAATGCCACTGAACCATTCCACACGTCCCCAGTCATTAAAGCCTAAATGTGGTAGGAGGCCAATTGAAGAGCAATTTTGAAATAGTACATTTTCGTCTGCAATTGAATGACTATCCCCAGTTACTTGAAGTTTAGTATTGTGTAATGTTTCTGTTTATGTCAGCTATTAAAATACATTTTATTTTATTTTATTTATATGGATCTGAAATTGGCCTTATTAGAAGGCTTAAAGTCACCCAAAGGGCAACGGAGAGGCCAATGCTCGGAGCTTCCTTACGTGATCGATTCAGGAATGATGACATCCGCAAGAGAACCAACGTTACCGACATAGCCCGTAGAATTTTCAAACTGAAGTGGCAGTGGGCAGGGCACATTGCTCGTAGAACAGATGGTCGATGGGGCCGAAAGTTCCGGAGTGGCGACCGCGTACCGAAAGACGCAGCGTTGGTCTCAAGGCCTCCCACAAGGTGGACCGATGACCTGGTGAGGGTCGCGGGTAGCCGATGGATGCGAGACGCACAGGACCGGTCGTTGTGGCGACACTTGGGGGAGGCCTATGTCCAGCAGTGGACGTCTTTTGGCTGAAATGATGATGATGCTTTGATTTGAGTACCTACTTGTCAAACTCTACTTTAGCCTAAAAATCTGCCAAACTTTGACACTAAAATAGGGTTAGACTCATTCTTAACTCCAAATTCTCAATTCAGAAACTGGCCCTGACTGTTTGTGGGGGCATCCTTGAAGTTATAAGAAATATACAGATGGGAGTTAGTTTGTGGCGATATAACTGTAGGTCGTGCTTTGGAGAAATTACGCTGAAAATCCACAAAAGTTTGTTTGTTAAAATAGAAAAAAAAGTGAAAAGGTGTAATTTTTTTTTTTTTTTAAATATCTATATAGGTACATAGTTTTTAAGTATATGTGGCAATGCAGATCTTCATAAATATTGATTATATTATTACGAGCGACATGTATATCCAATTATAATATTTTAAGTAATGACACCTGTTCATTTAATTTGATCAGAATTCACGGCCAAGGGTACAGCGGTTAAAATTGATCTTCGACTGTACCCTCAATGGAACAGCCAAGGGTATACAGGAAAGGAAGGGCAAATGTGGGTTTAAATACTATAAAAACACTTCTCTGCCTTCGGAAAAACCTCTGTCTCTGAATGGGTCGATGCCAATCTGGTCAAGTTCAATAATATGCTGCTAAAACCCAGGCGTGACTTTTTCTGCCAAATGCCACCCAGCTCCAACTTCCCGAGGTGTAACCGTACCGATAACCGACCAACTTGAGCTTCTTGGTGTTACGTTAACATAAACCCTCAATTTTAGTCCATACATAGAGGCAAAGACTCAAGTGGCTGCCAAAAAGCTGGGGATCTTAGTAAAGGTGAGACGGTACTTCACGCCGGAACAGCTGCTCAACCTTTATCAAACGCATGTTTGATCGTGAATGGAGTACTGATCTGCCAGATACCAGCTTGATGCACTTGAGTCTATAGAAAAACGAGCCAAGAGGATCATCGGTAATGATGCGCTAGTTGAGAAGAAGCTCCAAAGTCTTGAGCGTCGACGCAGAGTTGCTAGCCTGTTGGTTTTCTATCGGTTGCATTTTGGGAAGTGTGCGTCGGAATTGCACAGTTGCCGCCAAGGCCGTTCCGTCATCGGACCACTAGACGTACGGCGATGCAGCCGCGGTGGACATCCCACCCACACGCACGTTTTGGGAACACCCGTAGTGGAATTCCCTGCCGGTGTCTGTTTCCTGATAGCTACAACTTGGGGGTATTTAAGTCAAAAGTGAATAGGTTACTTCCAGGCAAGCGTGGTTCATCGTCAACTACATCATGGCTTACCTACAGGTGAGATACACAAAAGCTCCTGCCTGGTTTCGAAGCCTGCGACACGTAACTTGGAGGAGCCGTTACTACTGGGCCACCACTGCTCTAAATGCTACATACCTGTGCTATGGATGCTACATACCTGTGCTATGAATGCTAGATACCTGTGCTATGAATGCTACACACCTGTGCTATGAATGCTACACACCTGTGCTATGAATGCTACATACCTGTGCTATGAATGCTACATACCTGTGCTATGAATGCTACATACCTGTGCTATGAATGCTACATACCTGTGCTATGAATGCTACATACCTGTACTATGAATGCTACATACCTGTGCTATGAATGCTACATACCTGTGCTATGAATGCTACATACCTGTGCTATGAATGCTACATACCTATGCTATGAATGCTACATACCTGTGCTATGAATGCTACATACCTATGCTATGAATGCTACATACCTGTGCTATGAATGCTACATACCTGTGCTATGAATGCTACATAGGTACCTGTGCTATGAATGCTACATACCTGTGCTATAATGCTACATAGATACAGCTGATTAATTAGTGTTCAAGTTTTTTCGTGGATCTTGTGTCGGAAGTTCGGTAAAATCACCGAACACATCGAACATCGAAAGTCTTAGTGCCTTTTCACTCACCCCGGTTACCGGGTAGCCGGTGCCGGGTACCCGGCGGCGAAGTATATAGCCATGTACGTTAGCTTTCACACGTACCGGCGTAATTTACTTTTAATTTTTACCGGACAGTCGGTACCGGCTACCCGGCAACCGGCACGTGTGTAAAGGCACTTATGTGCTTTGTCCAGTAGTAAATTATCTCCACGTTGGAGACAATGAATTTGGCTCAAGCTGAGAGGTCAGTGTCCGAATAATGGAGAATAGATCGCACACCTTTCGCAGGGTACTCGAATCTGTCGGCGGCAAGTGTGATCTACGACCTCAAGCGTTTAACCCCACCCTGAGATAAAATCGGCACTTTCCAAATGTGTCTGAGAGGCGGAGGAGCCGAAGTAGTCATTTTCTCTTGATTTGCATTACCATTTTGTTTCAGCCTCAAGATTTGAAATATTTGGATAGGTTCTAATCTTAAGAATCATAATTATCTATGATTTAGGACCATTGGATTTGTAGCAGGAGAGTTTGAAAGAATCATCACGGCCCTGGTACAGACAACTGAAGGAATAGGGGTGGGTTTTAGTCAGTAAGAGTCTGATACGCCCTTCGGCTCCGGACCATTAACATTCAAAATTCAAAGCATTTATTTCAAATAAACCATTTACAGGCACTTTTGATTTGTCAATAAGTCGGTCAGTCAGAGAGATGAAGCTTCCAAGGCGTAGATCTCTATGGAGAAGAACGTGCAAGAAACTCCATGGACACTCTTTTAAACCATGTTATGTATTACAAAATCCTGGTTACATAAATGTCTTGTTGCTTCTATTATATGAGAACAATGCATAAACAATTCATAAAAAAAAAACAAAAAATTTCGAAACATTCCATCGAATATAACTTTTCGATGGAATGTTTCGAATTTTTTTCTGTAAACCATTGATAACAATATAAAAAAAAACCAAGACTTAAAAAAAAAGCGATCATTTAAAAAAACTGGCCAAGTGCGTGTCGAATTTCACACATTAAAGGTTCCGTACCAAATATTGGTACTTGTTAGTAAAGAATACGTAATAATAAACATTACCAAGTTCATAGGTCAATGGGAAGTTAAAAAAATTTTCGTAACAAAATTTTGTGACAGACGACGGACGGACGAACAGACAGACGGACACGTGAGTGACAACAATAGGGCTCCATTTGGACCCTTCGGGTACGGAACCCTAAAAACACAAAAGAGCTGATGACCTTGAAACGGCTGAACCGATTTCGATAAAAGATATCTAAGAACCATCGCTAGAAAACCTGCTTTCAAGAAAAAAACAACCGCATTCAAATCGGTTCACCCGTTTAAGAGCTACATTGCCACAGACAGACACACACATAGCGGTCAAAAAAGTATAGTTGATACAGATCAATTCGCTCCTTCTTCATCTTCTTTTCGTGTTGTGGTACATTTATATATCTATTTCTGTTTAGGCCCAGTAAGTTTGCTGAATCAAGAGAGAGAAGTACACTAAAAAATCTCTTTTAGTGGTATCGCTTCTCATATTTTCGATTATCAGCTAAGTATAAGATGGTAGAGCCCATTTCTACCCGACTACGGCAAAGCTGAGAGTTACACTATTTTCGTGATTTCTATATTTAATAAATCGATACGTAGACTAAGTTTTACTATTAATAGTTCTTAGAAGAAGTTTTCTAGTAGTTAATTTTCCTCTTGAATAGCGTAACTGAATGAAGGGAATACCCACCTACTCACTACAGAGTCATACGTCATTGAAAATCATAAATTAGAAACAGATAAAATTGTTTTTGTATAAGGAAACCTCTGGCAGTACCGAACCAATTTCGAGCGTTCTTTCACTGATATAGAGCTACTTTGTCTCCAACTGTCCTCTTCTACTTTTTTCAAGCGAATTTCACGATTCCTGTACAGGTCACGGGAGCAAACCCACGGGTAAAAACTAGTAATATAATAATGAACAAATACGATCAGTATAAACCACCAGTTTCCCGCCAGTGTGGTTCGTGGACGTCAAATGGGTATGACTTATGAATGAATCGGGAATCTGCTGCTAGGTACTGTTGTATTGTTTTGGTTTTATTTAATAGGATCACTCATCATTCTTTGTTTTGTCTACATAACCAGTACTCTGAATTTTCTGCGGTAAAGGCTTGTATTGGATCAATTGGCACCCTGAACCCATGATAAATGAGTTTTTATTTTGTAACTAGGTTATAAATAACACTTTTACACGTCAATATTTTTTGAAGTGAAAATTTCTTTAGGCGGAAAATCAGGTTTTTTCTTATTTTTATTTTTGATAGGTATATTTGACCACTATCTCACGTTCAAAGATTCCCATACATAGATAACTACCAAGCCAATAAAAGCGTTAAAAGTAAAAATTTTTCAGTGTGAACAGTTCATAGTGGCTCGAAATCCCCATAAACCGTCTACAGGGTGTAACGGAAATGTGTGGTCATATTTTTAGATAATTACTAATTCGACCTATGAAAAAACTTGTTACAAAAAATAGAACCGACTTCCAAAAAAAAAACAAATAAAGTGCAAAATAAGTTTAATTTCGGAAGTCGGTGTCAAAAAACGAAGACACAAAACAAGACAGACATCGACTTCCGAAATTAAAGTTATTTTGCACTTTTTTTGTTTTTCTTTGCAAGTTTTTTATTTTTCACTTTTTATTGTTTTATTTAACAATTAATGTACACACATACAAAAAAACAGACAAGAAGAAGGAAACAGAGAAATATGTACAAAGGTTATGCTTGTGCCCATTAAATAATGTTAATACATAGACATACGATCGCAACAATCGCGAGGAAATGATCTTTGTTAGATGAGAGGAACTGGCATATGCAAATTGATTATTTAGTCAGGAGATTAAGGGTGCTTATCTATATTTTTAGAAACTTGAGGCAATCTGCCGATGTAACCACTCTTAAGCTGGTATACTACGCTCTGTGCCAGTCTTTACTTTCTTACTGTATAGTCTGTTGGGGGGGTGCTGATAAAACTTCACTTTTAAAGCTTGAAAGAGCACAAAGAGCGGTTTTGAAAGTTATGTTTCATAAACCGTATAGGTACCCAACAACTCAACTGTATTTTGATAGTGAAGTATTGACTGTCCGGAAACTATTTGTGCTTCATACTATACTAAGGAAACATCGTAGTCCTCTTGTTACCACCGCGAAACGACGGGCTGACTTAGTATTTCGCTCAGAACCTCACAGCACTGATTTTGCGCGTAAACAATATCCTTTTGTCAGTACCAGACTATACAATAAAATAAATAAAATTCTTAACATCCATAAATTAAACAGACAGCAATGTAAAAGCAAGTTGAAGGCTTGGTTATTCACTTTGAACTATACTGATACAGAGTTACTTCTAATATAATATTCCACATCTGTACCTACACATGAACCCACACACACACAAACACATTACTCTCACGCACTGACACCCACACACATATACACACCATCACTCTCACGCACTGAGACACACACCCATATACCTTGCAAGTTGATGAATGGCCACCTATCTATTAGTGTAGTATTAAACTCATTTTTTATTTTAGTAGATATGTCTGTAACTTTGTTTTTTTTTTTTACTTTTTATTATTACATTTTTGCTTATTTTTTCTTCAAGTTCACGCCGTCTTACACGGGCTATGAACCAAAAAATGTACGTAATTTCCAATATTACTGCCTCCCAAGATACAGGTTTTTGCCTAGTTTGGGAGACAGTAGGCTAATGCACTTCTGTTAAATTAACTGTTCCTTGCTCTAGCTATTAAGCCTCTGTAATTTATGGTTGTGTTCTAAAAATAAAATTATTATTATTATTATAAATTATTATTATTATTATATAGAAGAGTTCCACTGTCTATCGCCAAAGATTTTCATCAGATCCTAATGTATTATATACTAAAACCATCCTCATTGAACAATATACTTAACGTAAACTCCATCCAAATCGGATCAGTAGTTTTCAAGAAAATCGCGGACAAACAAGCATACATACATACCAAGGAAGCCACATCAAATTCCCAAAAAAAAAATTGGACTTAAATAAAAATTATTAGAAAAATATAAAATTTTAAAAAAAAATATAAGGGAGGAACAATTTTTTTTTTGGGATTGACTTTTACTTGAATAAAGTTCATTTCTATGGCAGAAGCAATATTTACAATATGCCCCCGCATTTTCGGTACACCTCAAGATAATAAATTACCATGTAGGTATTATAAGGACATTAAAAATTATTAAATGCTAGTACTCGTAGCCTATCCTTCATTAATTTGTCATGTTCTGCTCTCCCCCGGGAGCTGACACCGTCATCAACCATGTATGTGCGACAGAACCACTCCGAGCAACTCTTCGGGGACCAGAGGTATGACGGCCATGTTGTTCTATAATTAGTTTAGATATTAGACTCAGTTTTACCGAGGCTTTTCTTGCTACTTTACAGTATTGAGAGATCTAAGCTCATCCAGTCAACCTTTAGGTTTAAAAGAACTGGATTGGGTTTAACGTATTGTACGGTTGGTTTACGCACAGGCAATAAACTGCTAACGCCGCGCGACTAATTTTATTTACATTCACAATTAGAAAGAAAGAAGAAAGAAAGAAAGAAAAATAATTTATTTGCCACAAATTAACGACAAAATAATAAACACACACACACATACACACACACACACACACACACAAAACACACACACAACACAAATACACACACACATATATACACACACACACACACAAACACACACATTTATTTGACACATAGCTGCCGTTGCCGTAGCGAATATGTGTGAATGCGGATTAGCACCCAACATCTTTCGTGTAACTATACGAATAAACTTAATATCGTGAATTGGGTTGAAGACTAAAAAAGTCTAATTAGTCCGTCAGTCAGATTAATTTTATTAACGAAAACTATCCTACTAATAATATTATAAATGTGAAAGTTTGTGAGTGTGTACGTTTGTTACTTCTTCACGCACAAACGGCTGGACCGATTTGGATGAAATTTGGTACGTGGATAGCTTATAGCCTGGATTAACATATAGGCTACCTTTTATTCCGGTCTAGGCGGGTAAAACCGCGGGGCGCAGCTAGTTTGATAATAAATTGTACCACTTTTTACTCAAAAGTAACGTAACAAGCCCCCACTCCTGAACTTTGGTGCGTTTTATCTTTGTCATTTTTCATTGATTTGATAAAGCCAAAAAACGAGTCCACTATTTTTTGATAATCTAACAGGACTAAATAGAATTATTATTTTTATACCCTTGAATCATCCCTATTCCATGGTTGTCGTCAACTCATAACCAACAACTCCACACCAAACTAACTTGATAGAGAAAATGGGTCTCGGGAGAGAAATCACTGGCTGACTGAAGGTCATCATTGGGAGCTGATTTTCATATACCAAGTTCAAATAAAAATATTTCACCAATCACCAATCGCATGGTAAGTCGCACTCAGGCAAAGAGGACCTCCGAGGATATCGCACGGTCTCCTGTGAGGCGGCGAGCCTCCTTGCCGGATTGTCGCCATGGGATCTGGAGGCCAAGGTCTTTGCGCTGCTCTGGGAGTGGCGCGAGGAGGCCAAACGCCTGGGCGAAACTCTGCTGCCGCGACACCAAGCGGCTCGGCGGACGGAGCTCTGGCAGGATCTCATGGCGTCATGCAGGCAGTGACTGTCGCAATCCAGCGCTGGGCACGCCACCATTGCGGCGGTAGTGCTCCTCTTTGAGGAGTGGCTGGAAAGGCGTCACGGCGTCCTCACCTTCCACCTGTCGCAGGTCCTCACCGGACACGGTTCTTTCGGGAGGTTCCTGTATCAGATCAGGTGGGAGGAAACGCCCGGGTGTTACCACTGCGCGGATCGCCCAGAGGACACGGTGGAGGTCTGTTCAGCTTGGGCGGAGCACCGCCGTGTCCTCGTGGATGCAATAGGTGGCGGCGACCTCTCGCTCCCGGCCCTGGTTCAGGCCATGGTATGAAGCGAGAGGGAATGGGAACCAGTCTCCGCCTTCTGCGAAGCAATAATGCTCGCGAAGGCGACCACCAAAAACATACTTAATGCCATTTCGCTATAATTTTAGGTATGATACATTCACTTTAACACTTCACACAATTATGTCCGAACATTCGGCCGATACTTCGTAAAAACACTTCGGAGTAGGCCCCAAGGTCCAGGCCATTGTACGGAGCGAGAGGGAATGGGAAGTTGTCAACTCCTTCTGCGAAGTAGTAATGCTCGCGAAGGTGGAGGCAGCACGGGTGATGGAGACGCAACGAAGACGCTCTCACGCCCCTAGCAGCCACCGCAGGAGACGCCCTGGGCGTAGGAGGAGCCGGCCACCGGCGCCGGCTTGCGGACGGCGAGTAATGGGTAGCTCGCCGTCCGATAAAGACCAGGCCCGAGAGTCGACGGCGCGTAGTGTTCCACGTGCGTCTCAAAGAGATGTCAGCAGTACCTGACGAGGCCCGCTAAAGCCGATGCCTTCCTGAGGTCGCGGATAAATTCGAAAGAGAATTACCGCGGAGCCCTTGGCACAAGCAACGGAAGGAACAAGGGTGGGTAAAGTCACTAAAAGTCTGACACGCCCTCCCACTCCTCCCAGAGTAGAAGTCATTGGATGATTACCCAATCTCCTAAAAAAAATTCTAAGTGACTTAAAACAATTTAGCATAAAAGACATTAGATCACCACCAGGCATATAAAAACCTGCTAAATATACCCCTATCTGCACGGCGATTCTAAAACCCAGTCCAGCCGTGAAACGTTTTATTATTAGCTGAGATTAATTTTACCTCGGCTTAGCGAGTAGATGATAAAAAGCCACTTTCAGACGAGTCCCCGGTGAGGACAGGTGCCTTGCATACTGATGTTGTTGACGACGTCTGAGAGGGCTTTGTGAATGCTAAACAATGGGTGTCAGCCACCAGCAGCCGAGGAATGAGCACACTTGTACGGAGGAGGCTGGCCAGATTAAATATTAAACTACGGTAGTTTTGCTGTATTTTGTCTGAGTAGCTGGCTACTGTTGCATCATGATATAAGCTTTTGTTACTGGTTTTATTATGTTTTATGACGTCGTGACTGTAACTTAAAACTAGCTATAAGTAAAAAGAAAAGATACTGCTATATTTTGTTGACAGCATAGAACCACTATTTCGAAAAAGAAATAAAAGCCGGATTGCTAGTAGATCACAGTCTGCTTTCGCGGACTATTGAACACCTGCACCCCGAGACATATTACTTCTATTTTCGTTTACTCTAACGCTTCGCTAAATGCTTGGTACAAAATGTATGGCAATGACATTACCTGCGTAGAGAAGTGTAACGTGACTTATTGCAGGTAATGTCATTGCTATACATTTTGTATTAAGCGTTAGCGAAGCGTTAGCGTAAACCATAAAAACGTAAAGTAATATGGCTAGAGGGCAGGTGAGATAGTGGTCGCCTGAAGCAGGTCCTCATCGGACACGGTTGCTTCGGGATGTAAATAAAATAAATAAATAAAATAAAAAATCGAATAAGGTGGGAAAAAAACGCCCGGGTGTCACCACTGCGCGGGTCGCCCAGAGGACACGGTGGAGCATACGGTGGAGATCTGCCCCTCTTGGGTGGAGCACCGCCGTGTCCTCGTGGATGCGATAGGCGGCAGCGAGCTCTCGCGCCCGGCCCTGGTCATGCCATGGTACGGAGCGAGAGAGAATGGGAAGCAGTCTCCTCCTTCTGCGAAGCAGTAATGTTTGCGAAGGAGGTGGCGGAACGGGTGAGGGAGGCTCAACGTAGTGGCCCTCACGCCCCCAGTTACAGCCGTCGCAGGAGACGATCTCCGGCCACCGTAGACCCGGGGCTGCGGACGGCGAGCACTGGGTAGCTCGCCGTTCGATCAGCACCACGCCCGTGAGTCCGAAGGCGCGTAGTGTTCCACGCGCGCCTCAAAGAGATGATTGTCAGCCACCACTGACGGGACTCACCATGGCCGATGCCTGCATGCCCAGGGGTAGTGAATAAATTCGTAACAGAGTTACCGTGCCCCTGTGCACTCAGGCAAGGAAGGAACAGAGGTGGGTTTTAGTCAGTAAGACTCTGACACGCTCTCCCGCTCTACCCAGAGCGGGAGATGTCATTGGATGATTAACCTTCCCCAAAACAAAAAAGTGAGATAGTGGTCAAAACGCGAACCTATATATATAGTAAAAAATCTTCTAACTAACGCTCCACATGGGTACTCTCATAACCAAGCTCCTAATCATATAAAATTCATCATCATTTCAGCCGATAGATGTCCACGGCTGTACATAGGCCTCTCCCAAGTGTCGCCACAACGAACGGTCCTATGCGTCTCGCATCCATCGCTACCCACGATGACCAGGTCATCGGTCCACCTTGTGGGAGCATCATGAAAATTACTATTTGATAAATCTTTATAGCAGTAATAAGTACCGCACAAATGTGTTTATTCCTTTAGATCCAGAAAATGAGGCAAAATATTTTGTGGAATAATTCTGTCATTAGCCAGCATTCTAATGATCTAGTTTTGAATAATGAGGGATTATTACATTGTTTCCCATTAGCAGGTCCCTAACGTGAAGTGTTATTCAGAAGTAGCAGATTATATTCATGATCATTAGCAAAAGGTTTTTTTTTTGGGTGGGAAATCATCAAATAACTTCTCCCGGTCTGGGTGGAGCAGGTGGGCGTGTCAGACTCTTACAGGCTAAAACCCACTCGTTTCCTTCAGTTGCCTGTGGCAGGGTCGGGGTGACTCTCTTAAACACACCCGCGACCCTAGAGCATTAAAGGCCGGACTTGTATCCAGTTCTTGCAATTTTTTTTTCGTATGCTACAATTGTATTAATTAATTTTTGTTTGTCGATCATGCTTCTACTTGTCATACAGGACAAGAACCAGGCCATAACTTATGATTCTAGAGACGCCCTCACGCCTGCCGCAGAAGATGCCCTGGGCGTCGGGGGTCGCAAGCCGATCTCCGGCCACCGCAGGCGCGGGCTTGCGGTCGGCGAGTATTGGGTAGCTCGCCGTCCGATAACCGGACCAGGCCCGAGAGTCACAGCGCGTAGTTGTCCACGTGCGCCTCAAAGAGATGTCAGCAGTACTTGACGGGGCCCGTTAGGGCCGATGCCTGCCTGGGGTCGCGGATATAGAGTAGAAATAGAGCTACCACGGCCCTTGGCACAGGTAACTGAAGGAACAAGGGTGTGTTTTAGTCAGAAAAAGTCTGACACGCCCTCCTGCTCCACCCAGAGCGGGAGAAGTCATTGGATGATTTATAACACTCAAAATTGTTTATGTAAAGTGTGTTAAATAAATATATTTATACTTTTCGGTTACAATTAAGTCAGCAGTCAGCATCTGCCTAGCTGTACAGCCTTTACTAAACTGTGTTTTGGTCGGCTTCTAAACTATCCGAAGTATTCAACAGTGCCCTTGAAAAAGGCAAACCTGCCTGATTCAAACATACCCCCTTGTTAATCTGGGTGTAGGTATAAATGAGTCAACAACTCAGATTTTGAATTGCAACAAGATCCAATAGACGACAACCCTTATTGATGACCTCGCTCCAGCGATTCCTAAATCAACAAAACTGTTTTACGCACCAGCTGCTTCTCTCAGGCCGCCGGCTAATTATATAATTGGATGAATGCTTTAATAATTCACACTTGAACGCAATGACGCGCAAAATGTTAATGGATAAGTCAACAAATACTTAACCTCGAAACAATGACATTGTCCTCACTCACCTCTCACAGAATCCCTGCAAATATTATCTTAAACGCGGAAGATATAAAGTTGATAGGCTCCGACGGATTGAGAGGAAATCTCTTCTAATTGCAGATTGCAGGCCAAGATTCGTCTTCCTAGTAAAACGTCACTAAAGACCTTTGATAATAAAAAATGTACGTCATAGAAAAGTCATTTTTATCATAGATTGGTATGCAACCTTCTTCTTAAAGTAGGAAATTAAAAATAGAAATTTGTTTTTGGTGTCATGACGTAGGTACTCGTATTTGTGTTTTTTTGCAGTTCCATTTACATCTGATGATGTAAAAAGTTACATGGTCGGATATTGATAGGAAATGATTTTTTTAGGGTTCCGAACATCCGAATGTGAAAATGAAACCCCTAGGATCACTCGTACGTCTGTCTGTCTGTCCGTCCGTCTGTCACAGCCAATTTACTCCGATTCTACTCGACCGATTGAATGAAATTTGGTACACACCTGAATATCTGTGACCCAAACACGAACTTGAAACGTAAATAAATGAATTTGGAATATGGGGGTCACTTTGGGGGTGCAAATCAGAAACTAAAAAAAAAGTTTTTAAACTGTAATGTGCTACATATCATAATTAAATGGCCTATTGTAAGCATTTCATTTTTTTTTTCATAATTTCAAAACGTATAGTGTTCAATATCCCTTATCTCCGAAACCACTAGGCCCAAAATGTTGAAAAAAAAAAACAATCTTCACTTATAGATCACAGGAAAACCTATAAGAAGTACCTACATCATCATCATCATCATCATCATCAGCCTTTTAACTTCCTCACCGCTGGGGCACAGGCCTCCTCTCTGTGAGATGATGTGGACCGTAATCCACCACGCGGGCCCAATGCGGGTTGGTGGATGTCACATTTCTTCGAATTTTTGGTTCTAGGACATGCCGGTTTCCTCACGATGTTTTTCTTCACCGTTTTGAGAGCAGCGGTGATGAAATAATTTACACAAAGTAAAGCGCCTGTGCCTGGGTTTGAACTCACGACCTACAACTTGTAAGTCGCGGCCAATACCACTGCTCTACCTACATGTAGTTTAAACCTGAAAAATATGATTTGTTCGGAACCCTTGGCGCGCGAGTCCGACTCGCTCTTGGCCAGTTTTTTTTTTGAACGCTTATTGATTTGGACTGATGATCACTACACAGGGTGTAACGCAAATGCGTGGTCATATTATAAATAATGCTTCTGCCTTATAAAAGAATAACTTTCTTGAAGAACATAACAATATTCGACCAAAAGAAATTGGGCCTCCCAATTATAAATTATCTCCCTAATTTTGATCAGCTGATGATAACATTATACGGAAAGTCCAATTTAATCGGCACTATAATAAGGTGACTAAAGTAACAACAGCCGCAACGGTCGATCCATCAGGTTAAGGCTCTACTACCCGCTAAGTGGCACCCTCATTGAATAAAAAATCGTAGCATAGCATAGAAAATAAAGATTAAAGAATCCTACGTTACATTTGTTACAAAGAGGATAAAGTATTTTTACGTTGTTAAAACAGGACTCAAAATGTTTCGTATCCAAAGTAGTAAGCAAAAGTATCGGCCGTTTTTGACACTTTTGCTTACTACTTTGGATACAAAAAATGTTTGATGCTTCGCCCGTTAAGCCGTTGGTCCCGGCTGTCAATCGTGGATCTTTGACAGTCGGTACGGGTTGTCAGAAGCCCGAAAGTCTGACAAACAATCTTACCAAGGAGTATCGTATTACCCAGTAAATGGGTTGTGAAGGTCAGATAGACAGTCGTTCCATGTAAAATACTGGTATTCAGCTGCATTCGGTTAGACTGGAAGCCGACCCCAAGATAGTTGTGAAAAGGCGCGGGCAGATTGATTGAAGTATGACATCCTTAAAGAAAGTTGTCATAGTCGTTACAGCCTGTATAAAGCCAGAGGGCCCAAAAGTTAAGACTTGGAAATGGATTTCAAGAATATGACTAAGGGCCGATTTCACCAATTCTAAACGCTCAGTTTTCGGCGTTTAAGCGCGCTTAGGGCCGATTTCACCATTCGCTCTATAAACTAAGTTTTACTGAAATAAGCTTAGCGTAAAAAATAATAACCATAAAAAATATTATAGTGAGTTAACTTTAAAAGATAGACATATGCTGTCGCGGACTCTTTTTTAAACTTTAAAAGAAGAACAATTCCGTCATACATATTTTTTGCGTAACTTTAACCGTTTACGCAGCGCACGCAACTGAAGCTCACAAAAGGATTTTTTTCCCGTTTTTGCCACATTTTTCATTGATGCTTCGCTCCTGTTGGTCACAGCGTGATGATATATTATTATAGCCTATAGCCTTCCTCGATAAATGGACTATTCAAGACAAAAATATTTTTTCAATTCGATCGTGTAGTTCCTTAGATTAGCGCGTTCAACCAAACAAACAAACGAAGTCATCAGCTTTATGACAGCGGCTAAACGCGTTTAAGAGCTGATTTCACACACATATTAAAGACCTATCCAATGATACCTAATACCATAGGATAGGCGGGAAAAAAGAAAATCATCCCCACTTTACATGTACCTACGGAAGCTACCATAAAACAAAATCTTTTTCAAAATGTTATTATTTCGTATCTTGGCGTGATTAATATATTATGTGTTAGGTTTTGTTATTTAATCTGAATATTAATTGTTTATATTCGACTATTTATTGCAATCGACTAATTGTGCTGGCAGCACCGAAACGTTGAATTTGTGATTGTCTGTGGAAAGTTGTCGGTGTAGCGTTATGGCGGGCGACGGTTTGAAGAACGGCCTTGTTCCGTTGGCGCTCGTCGAGATCGGTCACACAATTGGTCTATTGCCATATTGGTGTACAGTTAGCATAATTTTATATTAAAGCTAATAGAAGTAATAGCACTATAATATTGTATTATTGATAAAGCTGTAAATATAATATTCTATACTGGAGTGAGCGGTTTTATTACAGTTCAGAAGTGGTAAGTACACGCCTATTTATAAGTGCTTGAATTTCGCTTTACAATCATGGTTACGATTCTATTAGATTACACTAACAAAATGTTGTGTTATAACTACATTTCATATGAATTTAGGTTTTATGGTTCTTTCTACGGGGTTTATGGGTGAAGATTTTGATTATTTTAGAGCTGATGGTTTCAAAGATATTGTCAAAATACCCTGCAAAACTTTTCGCAACGATTATTGCTTGTTTTTTTTTACAAAGAAATCGTGAGGGTAGAACGAAATGATCTTTTATAAATTTAGGTTTTTAACCGACAAAAAAAAAATGGATGGATCCTTCTACAGGGTTTATTAAAGGGGGTGAAAATTTTGGTTATATTTGAGCTCGGACGCACCGTTTCAGAGATATTGTCAAAATACCCTGCAAAACTTTTCGTGACTTTTATCGTGTGTGTGTTTTGTTTTAAACCCTTTTTATTATTTCTGTTTCATGAACTTCACACCATGCCACGCGATGAAGGGACTAGCTCGTGGCGCTTATCGACGCCGACGAGGGGTCAATCGCACCATACAACTGAAGCCAGATCGATAGCAATTTACGACGGCAGTGCGAGGCCAAGCAGTAACAGGCGCCCTCGGATTCGAAGTCGGCATACAGCTCAAGCCAGATCAAGAGCTCGTAGCGGAGGCAATGTGAGTTAAAGCGGTCTCAGGCGTCTCCGAAGTCGAAGTTGCAGTCTTATGTCTAACGCGGATAAAAAAAAATGAGAATCACGCAAAAAAAAAAACATTAAGCGTATGTTTATGAAACTTTCACCATATTGAACATAATTTAATTATTTATCTTTTAGTATTTTAGTTTCAATGTAGGCGAAAGCATAGCTGATTCTCGGTTTAAATCCAGGAATGATTCAGATAAAACAAATGTGGCAACAACCAAAATCAATGATTCCTTAGTTTTTAACTGCTTCAATTGGGTATTTTTTGTTAGTGATAGTTTCCCCTTGCACTAGATTTGAAAGGGTTCTAACTTACTTATTTTTAATGCATTTCAAAAGTTCTTTCTGTTTGCGATTTCAGTTTGTTTCTTTTTGATACAAATACCTAATAAAATAAATTAGAGTTAACTACCTAAATGTAAGGAAAAGGAACATACTTTCTCTAGATACCCAAAGCCCCTCATAACGTGTACAAAGTGTATTAAAGTTGGTCATAGTGCTGAAGAATGTTATTCTACTTCAAAAAAAAAGTTTAGGACTAATTCCATAACTGATATTCAGTATAGTGAAGCACAATATTCAATGGTTATGCTGTTAAGTAGGTAGTGCTAATTGGTGGCTTACACTCAAGTATACATAGGTGATTCGAAGTTGAATAGATACATGGTCTTAATCTACTTTCTATCACAATCACGGACGTAGAAATGTTAAGTCTTTGGTGATAAACAGCTATTATTAATTATAGTTCAAATTAGGGATGTCAGTAAGAAATATAATCATACTAGCTGCGTCCCGCGGTTTCACCCGCGTAGACCGTGATAAAAAGGGTGTGGGTGCCTATGTGTTAATCCGGGGTATAAGCTATTTACTTTTGCGCGTGAAGAAGTAACAAACACACACACTCACAAACTTTCGCCTATATAATATTAGTGTGATAGGTATTATGTAAATAATAATTGAATAAATTAAGATGTCAAAGAGCCATTTAAGTAGTAATTTAAATTATAGCAACATTACTTTTTTTCATTTCTTTTTCAATCTAATCGTATATTTTTTAAATTTTATTATAAACTAGCGACCCGCCCCGGCTTCGCACGGTTGCAATTTTGTTTATTTGATTTCCCAAAATTTTCTTTCATACAAACCTTGTCCTGACAAACACGAACAAAGAAAAAGAATGATCAAATTTGGTGCAGTCATTCGGAAGATATGCGCGCACATTTCGGCGATTTATTTTTATTTATATATATATATTTGCGGGGCTCGGCATAAAAATTATGCTTTTTCACATGAGAGCTGTACTGGCTTTGCATCAGCGTAGCTTGTTGTTTCTCCTGTTACGTTAAACAGTATCAGATGATAAGGCAACTTTGGATTTAATCTTACAAATAAGTTTCAAATACATATATACAAAGCTGTTAGTGTCAGAATTTTGTGTTTTCTGAAATATGGTACTGAAAAGGGCATCAAGCATGCGTTGAATGCTGTCGCTAGCCCACAATCGAAAGAGCAAGTAGAACGGTACGACCGGACTATTCTAAGTTCTTAGATAGCTCAGAATTTCGGGGACGACAAAGGGTTGGGGATACCAAAGTTGGCAAAATTCATTGAGGTTTAAACTATACCGTCCAGAAGATGACGCAAAGGACCCCAGTGGAGGTAACGTTCGGTACTCACATGAATAGTAAAAATGATCCACGTTTGAATGACGTATGAAAAGCTACTATAGAGACGCGACTAATCTTGTTTTAAAATGATCGTTATGATAGTAATAGACATCCAGCTCGTAAGTAGGCTAAAATTAGTAAAGATTACGAAAACTACATTTAAAAAAGAAAAAACTATGGGCCTATATAGGGTCATACCGAGTAGTTGCGTCGCTCAGAAATGATAGATAGAAGTTAGCCGCGATTCGCGGAGCTCGAAAAACAAGAGAATGTTACCATGGGTTCATGTAGCTGCTTTAGATCTTAATGAGAGTAGTAGTAAATTGTGAATGTACTGATGATGAAATTGATGATTGTAAAGAAAATTAAAACAATTAAGTAGATAAAATATTCAAGTTATTGGTTGTATAATGTCAATTTGCTGTTTATTGAATTAAATGTTTGAAGTTTATTAAGGTTGCCTGATTTCTGAGTTTGTTATAAAAAGGAAATGGAGAAGAGATTGTAAACTGTTAAGTTGTTGTTTTGAGTGATGAGTTGACTGGTGGGAATGACTTGTGGGAATGACTTGTGGGCATGACTTGTGGGCATGACTTGTGGGAATGACTTGTGGGCTGGAGTCTTACGGGGTGACTGGCGCTTAGGGAACTCCATGCAAATGTTGGAGGACTCCAAAAGTTGGAGACTTATGGGGTGACTGGCGCTTAGGGAACTCCATGCAAATGTTGGAGGACTCCAAAAGTTGGAGACTTATGGGGTGACTGGTGCTTAGGGAACTCCATGCAAATGTTGGAGGACTCCAAAAGTTGGAGACATATGGGGTGACTGGTGCTTAGGGAACTCCATGCAAATGTTGGAGGACTCCAAAAGTTGGAGACTTATGGGGTGACTGGTGCTTAGGGAACTCCATGCAAATGTTGGAGGACTCCAAAAGTTGGAGACATATGGGGTGACTGGTGCTTAGGGAACTCCATGCAAATGTTGGAGGACTCCAAAAGTTGGAGACTTATGGGGTGACTGGTGCTTAGGGAACTCCATGCAAATGTTGGAGGACTCCAAAAGTTGGAGACATATGGGGTGACTGGCGCTTAGGGAACTCCATGCAAATGTTGGAGGACTCCAAAAGTTGTAGACATGTGGGGTGACTGGCGCTTAGGGAACTCCATGCAAATGTTGGAGAACTCCAAAAGTTGGAGACTTATGGGTGACTGAAGCTTAAAGAACTCCATGCAAATGTTGGAGGACTCCAAAAGTTGGAGACTTATGGGTGACTGAAGCTTAGGGAACTCCATGCAAATGTTGGAGGACTCCAAAACTTGGAGACGTATGGGAACATCAGATTTGTTTGGGTAGCTCCAAAAATTGTACAAATTCAGTAACTTCAGGAGATAATGGGTAACTCCAAAAGTAGGGGACTTTAAATTATAAAAAAAGAGATGTATTAAGCATTTATAATTGATTGATTTGTAATTGACTTCATTATTTGTATTTACACTAGTGTATACATTTTGAAATATGTGTGTTAAGCAGAGTGTTAGGTTTTAGTCTTTACTTGATACCGTATATGAGGACATACACGTTGTCAGGATGGACGAGTGTTAGGTTTTGTTATTTAATCTGAATATTAATTGTTTATATTCGACTATTTATTGCAATCGACTAATTGTGCTGGCAGCACCGAAACGTTGAATTTGTGATTGTCTGTGGAAAGTTGTCGGTGTAGCGTTATGGCGGGCGACGGTTTGAAGAACGGCCTTGTTCCGTTGGCGCTCGTCGAGATCGGTCACACAATTGGTCTATTGCCATATTGGTGTACAGTTAGCATAATTTTATATTAAAGCTAATAGAAGTAATAGCACTATAATATTGTATTATTGATAAAGCTGTAAATATAATATTCTATACTGGAGTGAGCGGTTTTATTACATATGTATGTAGGTGCCCATGCGAATTTGCAGCTTTCCAGTAGGTACTAACAGTCTCAAGCTATGCCTCGGACGGACAGAGGGACAAACTAGAACTAAAAGAGTTACTTGTCCTTGTTAGGACCAAGGAACCCTAAAAAAACAGACGTCAATGCTATCTCAAGCAATCATATTAAAGTTAGAAAGTAGGACGAGCAGCAGAATAGGTTACCTTTAATTAAAAATGCCGAGATAAAATTAGGAGTGTTGGCACAGTATGGAGGCGTATTGTGATTATGAATGCAAATAAATACTAAATTTACGTAATGCGCTCATTGTTGACGTCATACACTTAATTAACGAGATGTGTGTTAGTATTAGTACGTAGGTGTCTAGACCCGGTCACTCACATTTATGGATAAATGCGTAAATCCTTCGGTGTGGGGCACTAGGTATAATTTGCTATGGGTTTACATACACAAACTTACTTAGGGGTTATGGTTTCTGGGGGAGTTTTGGCACACGGTTGCGCATTTTTTTCAGGATTTCTGGAAACAAATTATCGACGCGTAACAATTTTACGCAGCAATACGATTAAGGCCGTGACATGACCTAAAGCGCAGTCACTCTCTTACTGCATAGTAAAGAAAGAGATGCGCGACGACACAATGCTTGCAATTATGCTTGCCTATGTGTTATTCTAATGAAGAAGCAATATTACTGTAAAGTTTCATTAAAATCCGTTCAGTAGTTTTTGCGTGAAAGAGTAACAAACATACATCCTCACAAACTTTCACATTTATAATACAGACTAGTAGGAAGTAGGATATGAAGCATTTTATCGATTTACTCACAACGGAGTCGAGCTATTAAAAATTTAAAACAACAAAGTTTTGCATCAAGCTACGATTAATTATTCGTTTTAGCGCAGCCGTGAGGCACACACTTTGTTTGTTTTAAGTAGGTATGTCTTTTTTCTTCATTGTTATTTCTATGTACCGTGCGTGTTTCGTGTACTGTTGCTGAATTAATTGTATTTTTTCTTTCTTATAAATTTTACCGACGTGCTACGGCTATTTATTTTAAAAGGTCATATTTTGAGGTAAGTTTGACCATCATTTCTATCGAGGATTTTATTTTAAGGATGTTTCGGAAACAACACAGTCTTAGAAACAATAAAAAATTTGCAGCTTCAAACAAATAGAGATAATTTAAAAAAAAATGAAAACCAGCTGTTATTGGGTTTTTGCGAATGTCCAACGCTCGCGCGCGCGCTAATGCTCTTTTGACAATTTGACACATTAATTTTGCAATCATTATAGTTATGATTCCAGAAACTGTACCTTAGAGGCAAAAAGGAAGTGGTTCGCTGATGCGTTACCGAACTTAAAAAACCGGCCAAGTGCTTGACGGACACATTTAGGGTTCCGTACCAATTGTATTGAATTGAATATTGTATAGAAGAAGAAAGAAAAAGTATTTATTTGCCACAAATTAACGACATACACAACAATATGATTTTAACAACTGTAACAAAAAAAAAAGAAAGAAAAAAAAAATGTAAGTAGGTAAAGGTATAAATAAATAAAAAGCAGATGCATGTCGTGGTTGTGGCATTATGCTGAGTGGAAGCCTCCACTCAGCATAATGCTATGCCGTGGGGAACCCACAGCACGGCGCTGATTTTCAGTGGTCGCCGAAGACGTGACGTACGGAAACCAAAACCTTTAGATACTTAAGTCAGGATAAATTTAAAAAAAAAGAGAAAAAAACACACATCACACACACACATTATACTCACACACACACACACACCACACACACACATCACACATTATACTGTAAAAATTTGAAGACTGTAGCTTTGGAGCTGGTTTTATAGCCAAACGGTTGGCCGTTTGGCTATAAAACCTGTGTGACAGACAACGGACAGACAGACAGACAGACGGACACGTGACTGACAAAAATAGGGCTCCGTTTACGTTGTAAGGAACCCTAAAAATAAAGTAATGTTTCATGTCCCAATAACAAAATGATATCCTGGCCTAACTTTCAGACGTGTGACAGAAATCATGCTCGGGTGTGTTGGCGGCAGGACATAGTTCGTCCCCACGGATTTTTTTACCGACTACAAAAAGATTCGGATGATTTTTTTTTATGTTCATGTTCATGGAATTTTTTTTTTTTTTGTTCTAAAGGAGTTTGTTCCGAAATGGTCCCATTTCATATAGATCTGATGATGGGTTTCGGAGACAGACAACGGAACATTTCAAAAAATGACAGCAAATGAACCGCGATTGCTGCGATCTATGTCTATGAATTGTTATCACAGTTTAATGGGATCCAGAATAAAAAAGTGAAAAATAACTTTAATTTCGGAATGCGGTGTCAAAAAACGAAGACACAAAACCAGAAACACCGACTTTCGAAATTAAAGTTATTTTGCACTTTTTTTGGAAGTCGGTTCTATTTTTTATAAAAAAGTTTTTTGAAGTGAAAACTTCTTTAGGAACGTTGGGCATTTTTGAGATGGGAAAAATCTATTGAACTCGCGCGACACCAACCCGCTAAGAGTTCGTAGCACATCGCGTAGCGGATTAAAGTGAAAACTTCTTTAGGCCCGTTGGCCATTTTTGTTCAAGTTTTCACTTCTATCGGCACTCCCGGAGTGCCACTCTTTTTTTTTTGACAAGGTGTTCCACTTCACACTATCTATCAGCCGCTACGTCGTTGGTGTTGCTGTCACAAGTGTAGCTGCAGAGCGTGAAGTCTTGAGTTCGATTCTCGGGTCGGGCAAAAACTTCTATTGGGGTTTTCCATTAGAATTTTGTCCGTAGTAGCCCGGAGTTTGGAAGTTGGTGGTGTGACACCCGCGTGCCCCGGAGAGCACGTAAAGTTGGTGGTGTGACACCCGCGTGCCCCGGAAAGCACGTAAAGTTGGTGGTGAAACACCCGCGTGCCCCGGAGAGCACATAAAGTTGGTGGTGTGACACCCGCGTGCCCCGGAGAGCACGTAAAGTTGGTGGTGTGACACCCGCGTGCCCCGGAGAGCACGTAAAGTTGGTGGTGTGACACCCGCGTGCCCCGGAGAGCACGTAAAGTTGGTGGTGTGACACCCGCGTGCCCCGGAGAGCACGTAAAGTTGGTGGTGTGACACCCGCGTGCCCCGGAGAGCACGTAAAGTTGGTGGTGTGACACCCGCGTGCCCCGGAGAGCACGTAAAGTTGGTGGTGTGACACCCGCGTGACCCGGAGAGCACGTAAAGTTGGTGGTGTGACACCCGCGTGCCCCGGAGAGCACGTAAAGTTGGTGGTGTGACACCCGCGTGCCCCGGAGAGCACGTAAAGTTGGTGGTGTGACACCCGCGTGCCCCGGAGAGCACGTAAAGTTGGTGGTGTGACACCCGCGTGCCCCGGAGAGCACGTAAAGTTGGTGGTGTGACACCCGCGTGCCCCGGAGAGCACGTAAAGTTGGTGGTGTGACACCCGCGTGCCCCGGAGAGCACGTAAAGTTGGTGGTGTGACACCCGCGTGCCCCGGAGAGCACGTAAAGTTGGTGGTGTGACACCCGCGTGCCCCGGAGAGCACGTAAAGTTGGTGGTGTGACACCCGCGTGCCCCGGAGAGCACGTAAAGTTGGTGGTGTGACACCCGCGTGCCCCGGAGAGCACGTAAAGTTGGTGGTGTGACACCCGCGTGCCCCGGAGAGCACGTAAAGTTGGTGGTGTGACACCCGCGTGCCCCGGAGAGCACGTAAAGTTGGTGGTGTGACACCCGCGTGCCCCGGAGAGCACGTAAAGTTGGTGGTGTGACACCCGCGTGCCCCGGAGAGCACGTAAAGTTGGTGGTGTGACACCCGCGTGCCCCGGAGAGCACGTAAAGTTGGTGGTGTGACACCCGCGTGCCCCGGAGAGCACGTAAAGTTGGTGGTGTGACACCCGCGTGCCCCGGAGAGCACGTAAAGACGTTTGTCCTGCGCCTGATCTCTCCCCGCGAGTGACGGAATGCCGTCCCAGCGGACTATGAGAGTAAAGGAACTCAGAGTGCTCCTGTGACGCACACACATGTGCACTATAATATTATCTGCTGCGTACTTGGCTTGGATTATTATCTATCAGCCGTAACTACAAAAAATCCTTAAATATTTTAACATAAAAGCTTTCACCTGAAAACCACAACGTCACATGCAACGTATTGAAATTCAGCAGTAAATCGGTCAAGGCGAGGCAGCACAGGTCATGTCGGCAGCACCTGTTATTACGAAGTGTACATTGATACTATCATGTTATAGATACGATAGTGAACTGTTGCGCATTGCTTTGTTTCACGTTGACTGCCAGACAATAAAAATCTGCCTAGCTTTTTTCCAACTATCTTGGGATCGGCTTCCAGTCTAACGGGATGCAACTGAATACCAGTATTTTACATGGACCGACTGCCTACCTGACCTCCACAACCCAGTAACTGGGTAATACGATACCCCTTGGTAAGACTTGGTCAGACTTTCAGGCTTCTGACAACTTGTAACGACTGTTAAAAATCCACGATTGACAGCCGGGACCAACGGCTTAACGTGCTTTCCGAGGCACGGAGGAGTCTTGGTATGTAAAGATAGTCACTCATCCATGGACCCCGGCAAGCGTAGCTTAACCTGATGGATCGACCCGTGCGGCTGTTATTACTTTAGCCACAAGCTCCTCCACAATAGACACAATAGAAAATCTATTGTTCGCGGTCACCATTGACCGCCGTGGCAGTCAGTCAATGACTTAAAGTACGGTAAGGGGCCGCCATGATGAAAAAAAAACAATAGAGATACGTTGTGTCGATGCGTATTAAGTCTAAGATCCCAGAGCCGCCAGACATTACTTACTTTTCTGATAACCAAAATGTGCGTGCGGTTATTTTATTTTTCCATATTTAAAAAACCAAACAAGGCGTTTAACACTTTCCAAAGTCTTCCTTGACTTTCATTTTCATTATTAACACTCCTATTTAGTAAGTCCTATTCTCAAGGCCGAAATTTCAGCCTTGTGAATAGGACCTCAGTCGAGGTGGCGACCAGCCCTTAGTGCCGCCATAGACGGGCTGCTTAGAGCAGTCAGTGCCGACAGCTTAAAGCGGTCGCTGTTGGGCGAACTGCAGTTTCAATAAAAAATTGACGAGCGCCATAAACGGACCCCTCAACTTGAGCAGTCCGTGTCTGGCGATCGTCAATTTTTACTTGAGCCACTCATGCAGTTCATTTGTTTTCGTAGCTTAAAATTTACTGACTGCTCCAAGCTGGCCGTCTATGGAAGCCCCGACCGCAACACGACTGCTCTCGTGCAGTTGGTCTCGGCTGCTCTAAGCAGTCTATTTATGAACGGCCTTAGACTAGTATAGTAACTAATTAGGCGTTTAAATATTATGTAATTATTAACCGACTTCGAAAAAGGAGGAGGTTATCAATTCGGATGTTTGTATATTTTTTTTTTTATTTTTTTTTTTTATGTATGTTCGGGCATAACTCCGTCATATATTGACGGATTTGCAAAATTCTTTTTTTGTTCGAAAGGGGTTTATTTCGAAATGGTCCCATTTAAATTTCAAAAAGTTCTGATGATGGGTTTCGGAGACAGACAACGGAACTCTTCAAAAATTGACAGCAAATCAACCGCGATTGCTGCTATCGTATGTCTATGAATTGTTAACACACTTTAATGGGGAACCACAACTAAAAAGTGAAAAATAAAAAACTTTTTTACAAAAAAATAGAACCGACTTCCAAAAAAAGTGCAAAATAACTTTAATTTCGGAAGTCGGTGTCAAAAAACGAAGACACAAAACAGGAACACCGACTTACGAAATTAAAGTTATTTTGCACTTTTTTTGGAAGTCGGTTCTATTTTTTTGTAAAAAAGTTTTATTTTTACAATACTCTGCAAAACAGTCATGATAATCCGTTTGTTGCCCGTACCCACCAGTGCCAGTGTTACTACCAGTGTAGTACTACGTGTAAAAAAAATCCCGTAGAACTACCAAGCGATCCAGTAGCACCACGGGAAGTTTTTTTTTACCCATTTTACACTCATAAACACATCAAATTAAGAAAGGAATTGGTAACGTTATTAGAACAAGAACTCATTATCATCATCAGCCTTTTCATTGTCCCCACTGCTGGGGCACAGGCCTCCTCTCTGTGAGAGGGTGTGGGCCGTAATCCACCACGCGGTTGACATTTCATAGTTTGAGATCTGTCACTTTGACACCTGTCCCTTTTACACTTATCACTTGTGACTTTTGCTATTTAGAAATTTCCTTACATTGACACTGGTGTGAAGGTGGGTCAACCGCGAACATTTTTAATAATAAAGACCAAACTTTAAAATAGAGAATAATATATTACGTACGTAACTTTAGCGCCTCATACCGGTAAATTAGCACCTGACATTTTTTTAAATCCCGGAATTCGTTACAAAACATATTTTTAACCGACTTCGAAAAAGGAGGAGGTTATCAATTCGGATGTTTGTATTTTTTTTTTTTCTGTTTTTTTTTTATGTATGTTCGGGCATAACTCTGTCATATATTGACGGATTTGCAAAATTCTTTTTTTGTTCGAAAGGGGTTTATTCCGAAATGGTCCCATATAAATTTCAAAAAGATCCGATGATGGGTTTCGGAGACAGACAACGGAACTCTTAAAAAATTGACAGCAAATCAACCGCAATTGCTGCTATCGTATGTCTATGAATTGTTAACACAGTTTAATGGGGAGCCACAACTAAAAAGTGAAAAATAAAAAACTTTTTTACAAAAAAATAAAACCGACTTCCAAAAAAAGTGCAAAATAACTTTAATTTCGGAAGTCGGTGTCAAAAAACGAAGACACAAAACAGGAACACCGACTTCCGAAATTAAAGTTATTTTGCACTTTTTTTGGAAGTCGGTTTTATTTTTTTGTAAAAAAGTTTTTTTTTCTTTAAAACTTTTCTAATAGAAAACTTGGATTTTCTCGAAATCTATGGGTTTCCGCTTAGGTTTTCTCGTGTGCTTATTTTTTACAAATACGTCGAGTTACCCTATAAAAACAACCCCATTCTTACTAAAAAAAAAAAATTTTTTTTGCGATTCCGGGCTTGGTCCCATAGTAAAAGTTGTTCGTAATGATGAGTACAAAGACCCCCAGAGAGGTTTAGTATAAAGTAAATAGTGTTGTTTATCTTACCTATAACCTGACACTATCATGATATTTGTACACCAGATTTTATGGTAGAATGTAAGAAACTTTTAACAAACCTAACACCAAACCATATAAAACTACATTCTTGCAAATAAATGAATTCCAATTATACACTCTCTGGATGGATAAGCGTTGAAGAAGAGAAAGTAAGTATTCTGAAAATGCATTGCATTAAACAAGACAATAGACTAGACAAAAAACCGGGCTATGTGCGTGTCAACCCACGCGCAGTGTAGGGTTCCGTAGTCGCCCATAATAACATGCGGACTTAGAAGGGGGCAGATATTAATTGAATTCACGGTTTTACGGATATTACCTTTTTTTATTTTTCTAGAATTTTACATGTTTAAAATGGATAGTAATCCCGTTTTAAATATTAAATATGTAACAATTTCACCTAAGTATTTTTTTCCAAGGATTTTGTGATTTGTTCGATATTTTCCAAGTGGTACATTTTATAAGTTGGACGACAATTACTCTTAAACTAACAGATAGAGAATAGGGTTCCTTGTCCTTGTTACGACTACGGAACCCTCAAAACTGTGCAACATGATAAGATAACATAGTAACACCGAAAAAGTTGAAACAGCTCCATATTGTCATAAGGTCCGAAACACTCTTCAATTCAAAGCTTTTCTATTCTTACAAGAATCTCTTGTAAACCACCAATCTATTAGAACAAAGATCGCATCAATAGTTAATGAAGCCTCCACACGCCGATACGTCACGTCCAAGGTAATTACCGCATGTATGCGATAGTCTATCTAGGTCAGCTGACCTGGGACAGAATAATGCTGCATGCAACGTTTTTTTTTAACTATTATTAGGCTCGTGTTAAACCACCATCTCACCTGATGGTAAGCGATGATGTGGTCGAAGATGGAGCACGCTTGCCTAGAAGTAACCTATTCAAACCTGACTTAAAGACTTCCAGGTTGCAGCAATCATCAAACACAAACCCCAGCAGCTTCCTACAACGTTTTGTGCATATGGGTGGGATGTCCACCATGTACCGGTGGCGCATCGCCGTACGTCTAGTGGTCCGATTATGGAACGAGCTTGGCTGAGTTAAACTATGCAAATTTATCATAATAAAACTTAATAAATATAATATCTCGCCTGTATTCCTCGTAGGGTTCAGAGGTGTTCCTAGTACTCGGTGTACTACAGGTACACTTGTGCCTAGCCTTTCGAGACGCATTTTTCCAGTTATGTTTTTCTTGTGCACTTACCCGCGCGTTGGTCTGTGAGATTTTTTTCCTTTATAATAATGTTTGTAAAAACGATGGCATTTTGTATTTACCGCGTTTTAAAATCGTAAAAAATCAGAAAATAAGTAATGGCTGGGAGCTCTGGGATCTTGGACTTTTATTGGACCACACTATTCCCAAACCACTGTAACTTCTGTAAGTTAGAATCAACAGTGGCGATCACCAGAAAAAACGCCGCGGCAATGAAGCTCGTCATGTCCCAGAGAAACGATTAAACTGTCTTGGGTCCCGCAACGAAATTAATCAGAAAAGACAGCGGAGGAGTAAGAAAAACATAATTTCCACTTCCCTCCTAATCAAGCACGAGACAGAACAAAGCTAGGCCATTAGGCACAAAGGGGGTATTTACAACTGGGGTAAGCCCAGTTGCCAAGCATCACTGTTTAAAAACATTAATATTAATGGGTGCTAAAATTGTGAGCTGTTACACTTGATTCCAATAATATGTATGACAAAAAGGCTTCAACGCACAGAAATTCGTTCTAGTTTCCACAAGGTCCGTGTAATAGACAACTCCGGACGTAGGCTGAATACTATCCAACATAATATTGCGTTCAGTTTGCCAAAGAGTACACTCCCACAGGATATGATGTGTGGATTGTTCGTATTCGCAATCAGGTGTAGAACATTGACATAAAGGCGAGGCAACAAGCTTGAAAGAAAATAATTTACCCTTAAAGTTGCCATGACCTGTGAGAAATTGGGCGACACAGTGATCCACCTCCAGCCATGTCCTATACAGCCGCTCGCGAACCGATGGGAAGAACTGGTGGAGGAGTAGGGGAAGGCCAAAGAAACGATGGTTGGACTGTGTGAAAGAGGATAAGGGTAAAAAGGGGGTGACTACAGAGATGACGACTAATAGAGGAGTATGGAAGAATAAGACATGTTGCGCCGACCCCAAATAAATTGGGATAAGGGCAGGAGAATGATGATTACCTGAAATGATGATGTTGATGATGATGCACCGATCAATCAACTCAGTCTATCGCAGTCAACTGCTGGACATATGCCTCTTCCAAAGTTTGCACAACACCCTGTGTTCATTGCTCCATGTCAAATACTGGCCATCAGCTGCGTCCAGGTAGACTGGCAGCCGACCACGACAAAGTGGGGGATTAGAACACTTTAAAAGATACTTTAAACTCTGAGTTTATTTCGGTGTTTCTTCTCAGGTTAGTCAGTTAGGAAACACCGGCCTCATCTACCTTAAACTGACAAAAAACATTGACGTGTAAAAGTATTCCTTGTACTCTCTTTTCTAAATTAAACATCTTTTATCATTTAACCTTCGTTCTCCTGCGGATATCTTCATTCCTGATTCGATCACGCAAGGAAACTCCGTATATAGCCCTCTCCATTGCCCTTTGGGTGACTTTAAGTCTTCTGAGGAGGTCAATCGGTCGGTGCCCGCACAAAAGAAAGTCAATGAGGGTCACTTCTGTAAACATTTTTTATTCTACACCTATCGGTTATCTATTGATAGGATGTTCGTTGAATTTGGGTCAGATAGAGGTTGGACTCGAAATTATTTGGGTGACTGCTTATGAGCCAGATAAAATTAAAACCACGTCTCTAATTTTGTACTGAGGCTTTATTAGGTGCCGAACAAAGCACTAATTAAAAAACTTTTTAATTATAGCGAGATTGTTTGAGTGTGTTACATACTTGTAATGGGTGTTTGTTCTTTGTTTCAATTAAAGTATTTGCAATTTTATTAAGGTTTGTAGTCATTTCGCATTTATTGGCCGATACGGTATTATGCAAGAACATCACACTAATATTACAAAGGTGAAAGTTTGTGTGTGTAAATGTTTGTTACTTCTTCACGCTCAAACTGCTACACCTATTTGGATGAAATTTGGTATGTAGATAACTTATACCCTTTTTTTTGTGTGAAATCATCAATCAATCATTTGGTGGGAAATCATCCAATGACTTCTCCCGCTCTGGGTGGAGCGGGAGGACGTGTCAGACTTTTTCTGATTAAAACCCACGCCGGTTCCTATAGTTGCCTGAGTGCCAAGGGCCGCGCTAACTATTATTTTCGAATTTATCTACGACCCAAGGCAGGCATCGGCGTGACGGGCCACGTCAGGTTTTTTTGATTGCTGACATCTCTTTGAGGCGCGCGTGGAACACTACGTGTCGTCGACTCTCGAAATACCCTATAAATTTTGATTCCCTTGAGAGTATCGAAATATACGTTTTTTGCGTATTTTTTCACAGCTTCAAGGAACTGTTGACTTGAGTATATGGTAATTTCAACTCGATACCTCCAAGTGTTCCCCAGATAAAGGGTCTTGACAGACGGACAGACGGACGGACCACAAAGTGATCCTATAGGGCTTCCTTTTTTTCCTTTTGAGGTACGGAACCTTAAAAATGAAGTAGCGAAAAAGGAAACGCGCATTTTATTAGGCTAATCATATTTCAATAGTTTTATTGGTATTGACTGAACATCCAACTCTCCCGACCTACTCCAAAAACTGATCAGTATAAACACCATTTAGCCGAATTTTTCTTCCGAATTTGGAAATCGATCTGTTATAAAAAGTTTTCAACTGTCATAATTTTCTTTGGCGAAAACTAATAAACCAATGACACTAATTTTATGAAGATAAAAGATTGTATGTTGATATGTATGTTTTTTTTTGTGTATATTTGTTACTCCTTCACGTCACTTCAAATGACTTAACGAATTTGGATTTAATGTGTTAGCTCCTATCCTGAATTAAGGCGCTATTAACTGCCAATGACCTTGAGTGGTTACCTTGCGTGTTCTGTGCTGAGCTCACGCAATAAGTCGTACGTCCACCCAGTAATAGGACTCGCCCATCAAGGAGCGCTGTCCGAAATGAGAGGCATTATTAATTTATTACACATAAAACAACAGGTATTAAAATAAAACACTGAGACTAAATTATAAATAATTAAATGATCTTTAAAATGGTGAAGGTTTCATAAACATACGCTTTATAGTTTTTGCGTGATTCTAATTTTTTTGTCCGCGTTAGACGAAACTTTACAAATTAATTACACTATGTTATAAAAACATAATGTCAAATATTCTCAGATCAAATTACGAAGAAAGTTGGTTAAAGTAACATTTATTTTTTTCAAAGATATGAAACTAGTCGTTTAGACGTGATGTTCAATTAAAAACAATTAAAAGTCGTATAACTGCGCCTTAAACCTGAATTCCCAATTTCACGCAGATGCAGCCGCGGGTGACAGCTATGTCACGGTACGAAGGAGTGTCACGTTGCAGGACCGGAGTATTGGTGACTCGTAGAGGAGGACTTAGGAGTGACACGCAGAGGAAGACGTAGGAGTGACACGCAGAGGAGGACGTAGGAGTGACACGCAGAGGAGGACGTAGGAGTAGGAGGACCGTAGGTAGATGAGGAATTGGATGAAGGAATCACACACGACAAATTAACACGTATATTTTATTACTTACAAAAGTAGGCATAAATATAAGAAGCACTCATTAAAGCACAAACATATACACAGTGACTTGATACGTAATTATATTGTATAATTGCACAACTCTTGGAAACTGGTAACTGACAGTCGAAGAGTCGAAAAATGATAATCAAGAGCTTCTACTAGCTCGGCTGCAGAATTAGAACTGATTTTTAATATCAAAACAGAGACTTGACAGAGAAAACTAAGTAATTTTTGAATTTTAAATTTAAAAAGGTAGCAAAGAACGTAATTTTGGAATAGAGGTCAAAAAATAAACAAGGCTTTAACACTGCCTTGTTACCGCTAATTACGCAGACTGCAGGCGGAGGTACGAAAAAAAACTGAAATAATTTGAAAACTAATTTATTTTAAAATAAATCACAATTAAACTATATCTAAAGGTGAAACCTATTCGATGCTAGAATATGGAATGCCTGTTCTTACAAAAATAATTATTCAAAATTTTTTACAAAAAAAATGGAACCAACTTCCAAAAACTTTAATTTCGGCAGTCAGTGTTTTTGCGTTTGCCTTCATTTTTTGACACTGACTTCCTAAATTAAAGTAATTTTGCACTTTTTTTGGCAGTCGGTTCTACTTTTATTGTAAAAAAGTTTTTATTTTTCACTTTTTAGATGTGGTTCTCCATTAAATTGTGTTAACACTACAGAGACATACGATCGCAGCAATCGCAGTAGATTTGCTGTCATTTTTTGAAGAGTTTCGTTGTCTGTCTCCAAAACTCATCATCAGATCTATATGAAACTTAAATGGAACCATTTCGAAATAAAGTCCTTTCGAACGAAAAAGAATTTTGTAAATCCGTCTATATATGACGGAGTTATGACCGAACATACATAAAAAAATAAAACAAAAAAAAATAAACTACAAACATCCGAATTGATAACCTCCTTCTTTTTGAAGTCGGTAAAAAATTAGATTGCACCGACGATTGACGTCAATGCTACACCGGCGATGAGGTATTTCCGCATTTCCACTATTGGGGTATTGGGGTCACTGCAACTTCGACGGTCTTCCTATAGTAGGGTTACGTAATTAGCTAATAAACAAAGTTTACATAACAGAAATACATCCAACTCGTTGAAAAGCCGCGTAGCAACGCGTCACCGTGCTACGCACGTAGCAGCGTAGCAGTGCTACGAGCTACGTCACTACTACTAAACGATTCATTAATCGTAATCAGTGTGACGTCATGTTGATAAACAATAATTTATTGATTCTCCATGAGATAGGCAGTTATGAATGAGTGGCAATTTTATTGTTTGACTGTGATTTATCGTAAGGCCTCTTCACATACAGAGAAAATTTAATAAGCATTTTTCAATAAATTTACCTTAACCAAATCAGTGAGATTAAAATTATAAGGGTAAGATTAAGTTAGATTAGTAGATATAAGAAGTCAATCAATCTGCCTCAAGGGGTTTTTAAAAAACCCCTTGAGGCAGATTAAATTAAAACAAAAAATGAGGTTTTTAGAAAAACATTTTTTCAAAAAATACAACCGACTTCTAAAAGTTACAAAATAACTGTAATTTCGGAAGTTGGTGTCAAAAAACGAAGAAAGAACAAAATACGAACACTTCCGAAATTAAAGTTATTTTGCAATTTTTAGAAGTCGGTTGCATTTTTTGAAAAAAAGTTTTTTTTTCACTTTCTAGTTGTTGCCCCAGAACCAGAACAGAATGACCAAGTAACATTGGATAAAGGCAGGAAGATGATGAGCATCTTCCTGTCCTTATCCCATGTTACTTGGGGTCGGCGTAACACGTTTTTTTCTTCCATTCTGTCCTGTCAGCCGTCACGCTATCACTAACTCCTTTTTCTTTCATACCACTCCTCACACAATCCATCCATCTTTTCTTTGGTCTCCCTCTCCCGCTCCATTCATCTACATTTATATTCATTACTCTTTTAGTTACATGTGTTTCATCCCTCCTCTTCACATGACCATACCAAGATAAGCGGCTCCCTTTCAACTTTTCTGTCACTGGCGCCACTTTTAAACTACCTCTAATGTACTCATTTCTCACTTTATCCATTCTCGTTACTCCACACATCCATCTCAACATTCTCATCTCCGCCACATGCAATCTTTTTCATCCGTCTTTTTCACGGCCCAACATTCTGATCCATACAGTACGACAGGTCTAATCACGAACTAATAGATTTTCCCCTTTAGCTTGAGGGGCATTCGTCGGTCACAAGTTGTTCCAGTGACCTGTCGCCATTTTATCCATCCTGAGTTGATCCTGTTCGTTACGTCTTGGTCTATATCGCCATCCCCCTGGATAAGCGACCCGAGATACCGAAAGTCGGAGCAGATCGGTATAGGCGTTCCGATGTGAGCTATAGGTATTGGACTGGAGAGACCGCCGAAATCGCAGAACAGGTATTCTGTTTTGGTTCTGCTCAATTTCAGGCCAACACTCTCCAGTCTTTGCCACCACATTTCCAATCTGCTCTGGACCTCTAAACCGCTTTCGGCAACCAGCACAATATCAACAGCATACAGCATATTCCAGGGAGCCTCTTCTTGGATTTCGGACGTCAGAGCGTCCATTATCATCACGAAGAGGGGCAGGTTAAGGGCGAGGGCCGACCTCTGGTACAAACCAACTGCCACACCGAAGCTGTCAGTGGTGCCCACTGCAGACCGGACTTGGGTGCTGCATCGACTGTACATCGCTTGGATCAACTGCACATACTTCCCAGGCACACCTTTCTCCTTAAGGGCCCACCACAAAACCTCACGCGGTACCCGATCATATGCCTTTTCGAGGTCAACGAACACCATGTGCAAGTTTTTATGCACAGCTCTGTATTTCTCGCACAGCTGTCGGATAGCAAAAATGGCATCCGTTGTACCTCGACCCAGCATAAAACCGAACTGGTTCTGTGAGATTTCACTCTCTTCTCTCAGCCGTCTTTCAATAACTTTTTTCCATCTTTTCTTACTATGTGACATTAGCTTTATTCCTCTATAGTTGTTGCACTCCAGCACATCACCTTTGTTCTTGAAGATGGGCACCAGCGAACTGTTGCACCATTCATCAGGTATGGCTTCTTCCAACAACAACTTATTGAAGAGCAAAGCTAACCACGTCCATCCATCTACCCGTAATGACTTCCACACTTCAATTGGTATTCCATCTGGACCAATTGCCTTACCATTCTTCAATCCATTCACTGCTGTTCTCACTTCATCCACACTTACCATTCTCACTAATCCCTCGTTCACTGGTTTATTCTCTAAAACACCACTGCAGATATTTTCCTCATTCATCAGTCTTTCAAAATAGCCCTTCCATCTATCCTTAATCATTTCATCCTCCAATAGAAGCGTTCCAGGTTCATCCCTTACACATCTTATCCCACTTACATACTTCGCCTTCCTTTCTCTGGCTCTAGCAAGCCGATACAGATCTTTTTGGCCAGCTGGATTGTCCAGTGGGTCATATTGTTTATCCTGAGCTTTTGCTCTCGCTATTGCCACGGTTTTCTTAGCTTTTTTCTTTAACTCGTCATACTCACTCTTTTTTTCAGCTTTCAAACTCACGTTTTCCAGTTTTACACTCTGCCATTCCTTGAATTTCATCTTTTTTTCCTTCAACACCTCCTGTATCTCTGTCGACCACTACCATGTATCCCTCTCTATTGTGCCCCTTCCTTTTGTGGCTCCTAAAATATTCTTCGCACGTCCCTAATACATCCAGCTATCTCATTCCAACTTCGATTCACACTTCGATCGTTCATGTGTCCCATTTCTATCATTTTGTCTACTACTCGCTCTCTAAATTCTTTCGCACAAGCATTCTTCTCTAGCATTCGATATTTTATTTTAGGAGGAGGACGCTCTTTGCTTTTTGTACACTGTGTTTTTATCGCAAATACCTGTGCTGTGAGACCAAATTCTCCTGGCAGCACTTTGCAGTCTTTGACTTGCACTCGTGCTTAATATGGTTGCGCCTAACTAGAAAATAGTCAATTTGGGTCTTGTGGTTACCACTTTTGTATGTGATTAGGTGTTCATCTCTCTTCTGGAACCAAGTGTTGGCTACTGTGAAGTCAAATGCGGTAGCGGATTACAAAAGCGTCTCTTCCTCGTTATTGGGACATCCAAAACCCCATCCTCCATGTATTCTTTCATAACAATTTCTTCTTCTTCCCACATGCCCATTAAAATCACCTCCAACTATCAATTCCCCATGCACGGGGATGGTCATTACAGTTGTATCAAAATCCTCCCAAAACTTCTCTTTCACTTTTTCATCACATCCTACCTGCGGGGCATACACACTAACTATATTCAGCATCACACTTTCTATCATAACTTTCACAACTCGTACTCAACTCATCAATCATTAATCCTTTTAACCTCCATCACACTTTCTTTCAATTTATTATCTAACACTAGTCCCACGCCATTTCTTTTACCGTCACTTCTACAATAGAAAAACTTGTATCCTTCACCAATTTCCCTCGCCTTTGTTCCCTTCCATTAAGTTTCCTGTAAACACGCTATATTTATTCGTCTTCTTTTTACTCGTAATACATCTGCTAACTCTCTAACTCTTCCAGTCATAGTCCCAACATTCCAACTTGCATACCTCAATCTCACTTCCCGAGCTAGCTTCTTACGTTGCCCCCGCCCGGGGTGGTGCAACAACCCTAGTCCATTTCCCACAGCGGCCGGGTGCTGCCCCTGCGCGTCGCCTGTGGTGTACGCCCTAATCCTATCGCACATTCCGTTTAGACCCATCATGTTACTAGAGATTCGGCAAATATTTTAAAGTCGGCCGCCAGCCTGACACCAACCCTCCTTGGGAATGCTGTTGTTGATGGTTTACCCGCCACCACGCGGGTGACCTAAGGCGCTGTAACAGTATGCACGGTCTCAAAATTTCCCTTAGTCGCCTCCTACGACACCCATGGGATGAAATGAGGTGGCAACATTCTTCAGCCGGAGCCACACGTACCCCAGAACTAAAATTAAATAATAAAGTTATGCCCGAATGGATAACCCCAATAACATGGAATTTGAACATAATTGGAGACAACCAAAATGACATCTGTGTATACATATTTTTTGTTTATGTTGATTTTTTCAAAAGGTGCTGAATTAATTTCGATAAAATATTTGTATGGGACTACCTCTAAAGAATTGCCTACCCAACAAAAAAAGAATCATCAAAATCTATTCACAAGTGGCGGAGAAATCGCGTAACAAACATACAAAAAAAAACATACAGACGAATTGAGAACCTTCTCCTTTTGGAAGTCGGTTAAAACCAGAGTTTTTCAATGGTTCGAAATTATCTTTGGTCCTTATGCCTAGCTGATAAAAACACATAACTTTTTTATTTTATTATTTCTTTATTAGGCTCGCGTTTGACCTATATTTCACCTGATAGTAAACGATGACGTTGTCGAAGATGGAGCACGCAAATTATTGTAAAATAAATAAATCAAATTAAAAAAAGGTTTTTTGTTTTATCTTTTTCTTTTATCTTTTATTTACCATCATTATATATAATTTTACCGAAATGCCTTGCACTAAAAATTACAAATTTTAATTACAACAATGAACTGTCCCTTTTCACTGATTATAAGAGGAAACTGGCAGATACATAGATAAACACTAGCTGCGCCCTGCGGTTTCACCCACGTAGTCCGGTAAAAAGTAACCTATGTGTTAATCCAGGGTATAAGCTATCTACATAGGTACCAAATTTCATCCAAATTGGTCCAGCCGTTTGAGCGTGAAAATGTAACAAACATAAAAACACACACACTCACAAACTTTTGCCTTTATAATATTAGTGTGATGATATGGCAGATAGACTTTAAAATTGCATTAAAAGTAATTAATTTATATTTCATTAATTTGTCATAACATTAAATTATAATAACATTAAATTAAATAGCAATCGAAAGGTCACAAGTTTAAATTAAAATGCAGTAGAAGACTTGAACTCACACCTAACATTCACCTTTAACAAGGTTACTCTACAACAACTGAGTATAAGTGTACAGTTGGATTACTGGTTCTGAGCGTAGTTGGAGCATATACTTAGGTAAAAATGAGTGGACTGTATAAATATGACGCGTATATTACAATATTAAACTTGATACAATAAATATTAAAAAATGGCAAACAAAAAAATGGGTTTAGGATGCGCGAGCGCGTTGGTGCGATGTCGATTGGTTTCGGGTACTTGTTGGGCGCGATGACGCAGCTGTTGCCGCGCCGCTCTCTCCCCGCTCCCCTTCCTGGTCCACTCGCTCGCTGCGTTGAGGTGATGAATCAAAATACTCCCCCCGTTGAAGTGTCTTCAACAGTAGTAACTACTGGTAAGGGACAGATGGTATTGAATGCTCGCCGAATGATGCCCTTGCGCGTACGGATGTCAGCTACTCGAGCGATACCATCTCTGCCAGGAAGAACCTTGACGATGCGTCCTAAAAGCCATAACAGAGGAGGTGAGGTCTTGTCCTTAATGACTACTAGAGTTCCTTCTTTTAGCTCGCCTGATGATCGGCACCACTTTGTCCTTTCCTGAAGCCACAGAATGTATTCGTGGGAAAAGCAAGCCCAGAAGTGTTGTTTCAAGAATTCTATGCGTCGAAATCGTTGTATGTTGGAGACGTTAGCATTCTGCACCTGGGGATGAGGCAGCATGATGAGCGAACGTCCAATAAGGAAGTGTGCAGGAGTAAGTGGAGTGAGGTCTGAAGGATCGTCGGAAAGTGGAGTTAAGGGCCTTGAATTTAAGATGGCCTCCACTTGAATTAAACAAGTTGCCATCTCTTCAAAAGTTAAATTTGTTAAGCCTAAGATACGTCTGAGATGGTGTTTTGTCGACTTTACAGCAGACTCCCATAATCCACCAAAGTGTGGAGTGTATGCAGGAATAAAAGAAAAGCTGATGCCAGGATCAATCGTACTGAGATCTAAGTCCCGTGAAAGAAGGTTGGCCAATTCGTTGAAAGCGCCAACGAAAGTTGTGCCGTTGTCGGAAAAGATGTTACGTGGTTTTCCCCTACGAGCAATAAAGCGGTTCATGGCAGCCAAGAATGCTTCTTTTGTAAGGTCTGACACCAGCTCTAGATGTACGGCTCTCGTAGCTAAGCACACAAACACACATATGAAACATTTTATTAGTCTACATCCTCTACCTTTACGGTCAGCTATCATAATTGGGCCAGCGTAGTCGACTCCTGAGTCTAAAAAGGGAAACTCTAAGTGCAGACGCTGCTCTGGAAGGTTACCCATAATAGGTTGTACTGTGTTAGCCTTTATCCTACAACATTTCACGCATGTATGAGTGACCTTCTTTGCCAAGGCCCTACCCCCGATGGGATAGTAGTGATGACGAATCGTAGCAAGTAAGAGCTGAGGTCCTGGATGCAAAAGTCGCAGATGACACATATGAAACAAGAGTTCGCAAATTCTATGAGAGCTAGATAAAAGAATAGGATGTTTAATGTTAAAATCATAGAATGAATTATTTAATCTGCCTCCCACACGGATCAAACATGAGGTTTTGTCAAAGAATGGAGAAAGTGATAAAAATTTATTTTTTGCAGGTAAGTCTTTGCCCTTTGAAAGAAGGTTGTACTCTTCAGGAAAAGACTCCTGTTGACTAAATCTAAGTAAAAAGTACAATGCACTATTTAATTCTGTAGAAGTGAGCGGACCAATATTAGTTTGTTTTTTACATTTAAAATTTATAAATCGTATAACATAGGCCGTCATGCGCTGTATTTTATAAAGATCTGAGTATTTCAAAATTAATTGTGTTATAAGATCTTCTGTATGATCAGAAGCATCGCCATGATAAGACGCCACTACCTCTGGTAAATTTATGAGTTCTTGTCGATGGGATTCAGGAAATTGAGGCCACGAAGAAGAGTCTCTGTGAAGAAACCGTGGTCCTGACCACCATAACGAAGTAGTCAATAATTTGTCAGCTCCGAGTCCACGCGAAGCGAGGTCTGCGGGGTTTTCAAGCGAGGGAACATAGCGCCAAGTCCTGCCCCCGGAAGTTT
This sequence comes from Polia nebulosa, assembly GCA_951329385.1. NCBI lineage: Eukaryota > Metazoa > Arthropoda > Insecta > Lepidoptera > Noctuidae > Polia > Polia nebulosa. The sequence goes on along the minus strand of OX589588.1, from coordinate 1,685,255 downwards.
CTTGGATTTCAGACACTCGATGGCGAACGAAGGTCTTTAACTGAGTCGGAGATGCAGACAACCAGCCCAAAACTATGGTGGAGTCACACCAAAAGTAGACGTCGTCAATATGTAAGATGAGCGACTGACGCACCTTCTGGTATAATCTCGATCCTAATAAGGCAGCACAAAGTTCGAGACGTGGTATGGTAGTTGCCTTTACCGGAGCAACCTTACTTTTAGCGGTAAGTAAATGGACGTGAAGCTTTTCATCCTGAGATGCGCTGCGGATGTAAACACAGGCACCATATGCTCTCGTCGATGCGTCAGTGAAAACATGCACTTGTACAGAAGAAGGTAAATCACAGGTTATCCACCGCGGCATCGTAAATTCGTTTAAATAAGGTAAGCTATTTTGAAAATGATTCCATGCTTGTTGAATATTTTCAGGGACAGGTTCATCCCATGAACACTTTGCAATCCACAGTTGTTGCATGATAAATTTGGCTTCCACAATGCATGGAACAACTAAACCAATTGGATCAAATATTTGCGCAATGACTGATAAGATTTTACGTTTTGTGGCTATGTCACTGGTGGTGGAAGTCAAGTTTATGGAGAATGAAAATGTATCACTTGAACACCGCCAGTTCAGCCCTATTATTCCTACAAGGGAGCTTTGTGTTATAGGAAAATGTTAAATGCCTAATGTATGGAAGTTATTTTAGTTCACGTGTTTCCGGTGACAGTAGTTATTTCTTCGTGGTTTTGAGTGTCTTTATATTCTATACGCAGCCATCTGGTTAAATAAGCAAATTGGTCGCCTAGGCCGTTCATTAAAACCGGTATTTAATTAAATGGACAACCAGCCAAGTCATTGAACGCAACGTTTAACCTGAGCTGACTTATGATGGCTGGATGTCGTCTAGTCGTTTAGTTATTGAATCACTAACAAATAATAATTTTTCATTTAATTTGAAGTAAATTTGAATCACATATTCAACTGACTGACTAATTCAACCATGGCTCTGATATAAATATATACAGGGTGGAAAATATCAATGGGCCCTGAAGGGAAACCACTCTAAATCCTTAAGATAAATTATTTTACTTAAAGGAAGCATTCCTTTATTTTTAAAAGGAAACAAAACTGCTTTCACAGATTTCTCGAGAAGCTTTACCTAAATCGGGAATCGAAGCAGCTAAAAATTAACACTCGCTATTTTATTGTACGAATCGATAAGATTATTGTTCAGGATAAATTCTCTCTAATAAATATTTGATCTTAAAACATGAAATCTAGTATTAATTTCATTCTAATATGAAGGACACGACATGTAGGAGGCAGACTCTTTTAAAAGATTTCAAAGACAAGTTTTAAACTTTTTGTCTAGTGTCGCTTTCCCAACTCTACATAGAACTACAGTCAAAGCAAGCAAACCCTAACCGCAATAAAGGTCAATGACTGTCTAAGAAGTCAACAACTCAACAGACATTGTAACCGAATCGTACAGGACGTCCAGCGCACGTGACCACTCTTAGAAGAAACGTAAGACCGGACCTAAACACGACCAGCACGCTGACTGACCCGTGGGTACAACACGGATTAAGATCCTGTGGAAAAGACTAAGAAATAAGAATTAGAGAAGTTATACGGTTTTTCAAAGAAGAATTGTTTTGAAAATCACAAACAGACTTCCTCTACTGGACGTAGACCTCAAAGATACTTGGCCCTTTTACTAACAAATAAACAATAACAAAAATCAGGGCCACCCAAGGCAACAAATACAAAATATTTACTATTCACTATCAACACACATTATCTCAAGTAAGCCCATTCCCTTATCAGTCCTTATCAGGCCTCATCTAGTGCTCTATTTCGGCGCAATTTTTCCATAAGGTTGCGGACACAGACGTCAGCCGCGGGGACACGGTAACCAGGTCACTCAGATACAGAACTGCAGCGGAGATAAGGAGGGTAAGATGCAAACAGATGGCTTTACATAACACAAGAAAAACACTGTAAATATAATGAATCCTTACTAATATACGTAAAACATATATGTAAAATATACATATATGTAAAATCTTAGACTATGAAACTTTCATAGTCTTAGAGTCATCATCTTCCTGCCTTTATCACATGTTACTTGGGGTCGGCGCAACAAGTTTTTTTCTTCCATTCTGTCCTATCAGCTGTCACGCTATCATTAACTCCCTTTTCTTTCATATCACTCCTCACACAATCCATCCATACTTTCTTTGGCCTCCCTCTCCCTCTACATCCATTCACATTTATATTCATAACTCCTTTAGTTACATGTGTTTCATCCCTCCTCTTTACATGACCTTACCAAGATAAGCGGTTCCCTTTCAACTTTTCTGTGACTGGCGCCACTTTTAAACTACCTCTAATGTACTCATTTCTCACTTTCACATCCATTCTCGTTACTCCACAGATCCATCTCAACATTCTCATCTCCGCCACTTGCAGAGTTTTTTCATCCGTCTTTTTCACAGCCCAACATTCTGACCTATACAGTACAACAGGTCTAATCACGGACTTATAGATTTTCCCCTTTAACTAAAGGGGCAGCCGTCGGTCGCAAGTTGTTCCAGTGACCTGTCGCCATTTCATCCATCCTGAGTTAATCCTGTGCGTTAACGTCTCGGTCTATATCGCCATATCCCTGAACAAGCGACCCGAGGTACCGAAAGTCGGAGCAGATCGGTATAGGTGTTTCGTTGAGAGCTACAGGCATAGAACTGGAGAGACCGCCGAAATCGCAGAACAGATATTCCGTTTTGGTTCTGCTCAATTTCAGACCCATACTCTCCAGTCTTTGCCACCATGTCTCCAATCTACTCTGGACCACTAAGCCGCTTTCGGCAACCAGCACAATGTCATCAGCAAACAGCATACACCCCCGCCTCTTCCAGAATGTCCGACATCAGAGCGTCCATTATCATCAGGAAGAGGTAAGGATTGAGAGCCGACCCCTGGTGCAAACCGACCGCTACACTGAAACTGTCAGTAGTGCCCACTCCAGACCGGACTTGGGTACTGCATCGACTGTACATCGCTCTGATCAGCTGCACATACTTCCCAGGCACACTTTTCTCCATAAGGGCCCACCACAAAACCTCTCGAGGCACCCGGTCATATGCCTTTTCGAGGTCAACGAACACCATGTGCAAGTTTTTATGCACAGCTCTGTATTTATCGCACAGCTGGCGGATAGCGAAAATGGCATCCGTTGTACCCCGACCAGGCATAAAACCGAACTGGTTTTGTGAGATTTCACTCTCTTCTCTCAGCCGCTTTTCAATAACTTTTTTCCTCTATAGTTGTTGCACTTCAACACATCACCTTTGTTCTTGAATATGGGCACCAACGAACTGTTGCACCATTCATCAGGTATGGCTTCTTCCAGCAACAACTTATTGAAGTACAAAGTTAACCACGTCCATCCATCTACCCGTAATGACTTCAAGACTTCAATTGGTATTCCGTATGGACCAATTACCTTACCATTCTTCATTCCATTCACTGCTATTCTCACTTCATCCACACTGACCATTCTCACTAACTCCTCATTCATTGGTTTATTCTCTACAACACCACTCCAGATATTTTCCTCATTCATCAATCTTTCAAAATAGCCCTTCCATCTATCCTTAATTATTTCATCCTCTGATAGAAGCATTCCAGCTTCATCCCTTACACACCTAACTAACATCCTTCGCCTTCCTCTCTCTGGCTCTAGCAAGCCGGTACAGATCTTTTTGGCCAGCTGGACTGTCCAGTGTATCGTACAGCTTGTCCTGAGCTTTTGCTCTCGCTATTGCCACGGCTTTCTTAGCTTTTTTCTTTAACGCATCATACTCGCTCTTTTTTTTAGCTTTCAAACTAATGCGTTCTACACTATGCCATTCCTTGAATTTCATCTTTTTTCCCTTTTCTTTTCATAGTCTAAGAGTAACATGTTATATTTTAAGTTTCGTTGTGTACTTAAGATGTTCTTATGCTAATGTATTTTTAACCGACTTCGAAAAGGGAGGAGGTTCTATGTTCGACTGTATGTATGTTTTTTTTATGTATGTCCACCGATATCTCTATCAGTTGTGGACCGATTTTCAAAATTCTTTTTTTATCCGCAAGCATATACTCCCGAGGTGGTCCCATATAAATTGTATCGAAATTGCTTAAGCGCTTTTTGTAAAACTGAACATAAACGAAAAATACGTACACATACGTACGTGACATAGATGACGTTTTGGTTTTCTCCTATTATGAGTATCTTTAAATTCCACGTTCCATTTTATTGGGTATAACAACTAAAAAGTGAAAATTAAAAAACTTTTTAAAAAAAAGCAACCGACTTCCAAAAAAGAAAATAGACCAAAAATTAAAAAATAACTTTAATTTCGGTCCGTGTCAAAATATGAAGAAATACAATACAAACACCGACTTGCGAAATTAAAGTTTTTTTTTTTAGTGTCTTTTCTTTTTTGAAAGTGGGTTGTTTTTTTTTTGTAAAAAAGTTTTTTATTCACCCTGAGGTTTGCTGTAAGAACCCAAATACTGGGTTTAGCACGCCTTTGTAATTAACTGTCCCATAATTTTTTTTGTGTATGTTTTATGTGTACAATAAAGAACAATAATAATATATTACGGTTGACATCAGTCGGGCATGATTCTCCCGGACGGTGGTCCGGGAGAATCAATTCGCCACGTTGTCTCTGGTTGTTCTCGTCTAGCTAACGGAGAGTTGCATAGGCTTGTGTAGCCAGTATTATCCATCAGCAACTTGCTCTGAAATAGAAAGAAAGAAAGAAAGGAAAAATATTAATTTGCCACAGTTAAAGGCACACACAACAATTAATAAAAAAAGAAAAACAAAAGTAGGAAACAAAAAAGAAGTGTGCGCCCCACGGCTGCGCCAAATAGGTCCAGTTCAGCATATATAAACCAGACAGTTAGTGCCTGACGCTGGTTTTCAACTGGACCTGAAAATTGTGACATGTCACGGACGTAAATCAGTTATATATGTGTGTTTCTGTGTGTGTATGTATGGATAAATAGCCTTAGTAATACTCTCTTGTAGAATCGGAAGTGCCGTACTACAGGTATGTGTACGACCCAGTTCGCGATAATGGTCATAATCACATTGTACTGGGATCGGTCCATCATCACTGACAGGACTATTATGTTTATAGCTAATAAACCTGATAGAGTGGTGGTGGACCGAACCGAGAGGCGTGCAATGATTGTTGACATTACCATCCCGCATGACGAGAACCTCGTGAAAGCCGAGAAAGATAAGCAAATCAAGTAAATTGACTTGGGTTGCAAGGTTGTCGACATGTGGGATGTGGACTCAGCGATCACTGATCAGTCGTGTCAGCCAACGGCTTAATAGCCACGAGCCTCGACCAACATCTCACGAGGCTCTCGTTAGGCGGCTGGATAAGGGCTTGATTCAGAAAGGTGTACTTCTGCACACGGCACGCATTGTTAGGCGGTTCCTCTCTCTGGACCCCTGACCGCCGATAGCTTGGACCCTGTTCCCGATACCGGTGGGCTACTATTTTTTATATTTTAATGTTTTTATTTATGTTTTTAAGTAATAATTAAAAATGTATTTAATAAGTAATAAAGATTAATAATCCAATATTAATAATATTGTATTATCGTGAAAGGAGTACTTTTCATTATGAACAACTTTTACTTTGAGTATTGTCAGTATTTTAATTTATTGTTGTCTCCACGTTGTATTATCAATATTAATCAAGTAGCTCCTGCCAGCCGGCTTCGACCTCGTGAAAGTCGAAAATTAATTATCCCAAGATAGTAGACACTGCCAGCAGTGGTGGCCCAGTGGTATTGGGCGCGACTTACAAGTTGTAGATCGTGAGTTCAAACCCAGACAGGCGCTTTACTTTGTGTAAATTATTCCATCACCGCTGCTCTCAAAACGGTGAAGGAGAACTTCGTGAGGAAACCACGAACCAAAAATTCGAAGACATGTGACATCTACCAGCCCGCATGGGGCCCGCGTGGTGGACTATCAGCCAAACCCTCTCTCTCACAGAGAGGAGGCCTGTGCTGCAGCAGTGGGGACATTAAAAGGCTGATGATGATGATGATGAGTAGACTCGAGGTTAAAAGAATCCTATGTCCTATTCCAGGACGTGGTCTACCCGTGTTTGTCCAAATCCGTTCAAGCGTTAAGACGTGAAGAGGTAACAAACAGACACACAGAGTTACTTTCGCAAGTACAATATTATTTATTTAATTAATTAATTCTTTATGCACACACAAGCACAGAGGCGGACCATCCAGTGCCGAGCTAAAGACGGTAGCTTTATAATAAAACTAGCACTTCGCTCGCGACGATTTCAAAATTTATAGCACTTACAAATAATGTAGCTTTCTACTGGTGAAACAATTTTCAAAATCGGTTCTGTAGTTCCAGAGATCTCCTCTTTTTATAATATTAGTATAGATAAACGCCTGTAGTCCGAGGTCAGAGGTCAGTTCGTTAGCAAGCGCAGCATTTATCAGAATAATGTTGCAGCGTTACATAACATACACTAATGGTCATTAAAATAATGTGTTTCCAAGTAATGAAATATTTGTAATGTTAGAACAAATTCCTTCTAATTGTTATTAAAATTTACGGTTGTAAGCTTAGATTTTTGCTGCACAACAACTATTGCATATAGGATGGATATTTCGATGGTCGTAAAATTCGTGTAGTTTTGTTTCCAAGTATCTACGCAACTGGTCAATATGTGGAATCATTGAAACAGAATTGATGAGAATTTTATCGTGGTATTGACTACATCAGCGAAGCTTGTCGAGAAGACCGACTCGACGCATTTGCTGCCAAATACTGCAAAATTAACGGAATATTTACAATAAATATTTTAATTATTGTAAAATATATTATTTTAAATCCTCATTCTAATGGAAAATAAAGTGACCGTAATCTGTATCTAAAAACCATAAATAAATAATTTCTAATCTAGACACTGGCTAAATACACAAACCGTGCTAAGCCAAAAGTAAAAAAAAAAAAAAATGTTTTCAAAAAACCCGGCTGTAAAAAACAACTAAAAAGTTCCAAACAAGTCACTTTTCAAGCAGTCTGATGCACTTCGTACCTGTTATTTTAGTTCAATTATTGATTTCGTGCCACCAACTGCATCAGACTGCTTGAAAAGTGACTTGTTTGGAACTTTTAGTTGTTTTTTACAGTCGGGTTTTTTGAAAATATTCAATTATTTTTTTACTTTTGGCTTCTGGCTTACTGAGTTATATTTTTGGAATCGCCTCCTCGAACCCTTTATTTTGATACTTAATATAGTTCGTCGACTTTAATTTTTTCTTTTTCATAATATGGCGTCTGGTTGTCGCCATATTGTATCTTAATTATTGTCATGTCTTTAGTAGCACTCGCAAGGTTAAGACGAATCAATTGACGTAAGAATTATCAAAATCGGCCCACACATTTGGTCTCTATAGTGCCACAAAGGAACAAACATACATACTTTCGATAAACACATTACCCTCTCTGCGTCGCACAGGGGGGAAAAAAACTGGCACTTCGGGAGTACCTTCAGAAGTGAAAACAAAAAACTTGAACAAAAATGCCCAACGCGCATAAAGAAGTCTTCACTTAAAAAAAAAACAACATTTAAAATAAGCTAAGTATTCGATCATACTGTTTTCACTTGCATCACAAAACATATAAAGACAAGCAGCCGCCTCTCTTACCAGTCGCCTCGAATAAACTCAATAAATGTAACTTAGGCTGACCATAGGACGACCTACTTACTCGTATAATAGTTAGTTTTTCATCTAAACACTAACTAGTTATTTTGATCAAAATAAATCAATGAATTAGAATAAGTGTGTAACTACAAAAGGTAGTTTCACGAGTCACCCATCTGCCCTCGTGCAGAAGCCCACTCTGTACGTAGTTTGAATCGTTGAGTTGTCTCCGCAACGTGCAATAAGTTGTGGGCAGCTTAAGTATTTCTAAATAAACGTCATTCCTTCCATTCATGGAGGAAAACACGTGGTGAGACACTGGTCTTGTAAAAATAACCGACACAGCTAGTCGTTTTTTTTCTCGTATTTTTCAATGTTACTGAGAAGAGACAGCATTTGAAGACCACTAAAATAAATGTCAATAATTTGTAAGATATAGGTACCTTGTCAAAATAGTGTCTTATTAAAACGCTCAAGACTTTCTGTGTCCTAAATTGGAACGTTTTCATATTGATGATTCCCGATATACCAAACGTAGAGCTTAACTGGTCGTGTGGAAACATTCTGAAGGCTTTACGTGTCAAACCTTCGCAGATTAGACCCACTTGGACTTAGAAGGAAAGCAAAAAAAAAAAATATATTATGTCACCGGATAATTGTAAACACCGTTAGATTGTAATAAATCTTGCGAGATTGTAAACTCTCGGTATAGTATGAATAAATCATTTCAAATACAATAAATCTCATCCAATTTTGATAATTTACAATATCGCCGAGTATTTCTGAATACAATGCTTTTATATTTTTTTTTTTTTTTCGTAAACGTACAGTATTTAGGAAAAAACGGTGACATTTATATACTCGGCTATGGTCAGACTGGAATCGGGAGTTTCAATATGGAAGTATACCAAAGTTTCACCAAATAAAGGCTGAATAATATTAATAAAATAATAACGAAGGATATAAATAGAACTCTTCCAACAATCAGTAGGCATCTGTGTTAAGTGCTTGTGATGTACTCTAATAGTAAGGCGCAGTTGGAAGCCAACGGCCTTGAGTGGTTAGCTTGCGTGTTCTGTGCTGAGCTCGTACAACGCGTCGTACGTCCACCCGTAATATGACTCGCCCATCAAGGAGCGCTATCCCAAATTAGACACATTATTAATTTATTATACATAAAACAACAAGTATTAAATGTAATAATATATATTTAATACCTGTATATAATAATATATAAAAATATACTAAAACACGTTTACTAAAAGATAAATATTAAAACTATCTTTAAAATGGTGAAGGTGTCATAAAAATACGCTTTATAGTTTTTTCGTGATTCTCAATTTTTATCCGCGTTAGATGCAACTTTACAAATTAATTACACTATGTTATAAAAATATATTTTCAAATAAGTATTCACTTAATTATTTTCGAAAAAAATTGTCTAGAGTAACATAATTATATTTTTTTCAAAGAAATAAGACTAGTCGTTTAGACGTGATGTTCAATTTAAAATCGTATATCTGCGCCTTAAGTGCCTGTGACCTTACATTATCTTCGAAGAAAACTTTTCCTTTCATTTCTCGATGGCCCAAAAACGTTGGCTATCGAACAAAACAAGTCGTCAATCATATCGACCTGAACTTTCCAGATCTACCTACTATATAGGTCTAGATCGGAAATAGTCAAACACAAAGAGATATTGGAAATGAACAGGAAAAGTGAATAGGTTACTTCTAAGCAAGCGTGGTACATGGTCGACCACATCATTGCTTACCATCAGGTGAGATAGTGGTCAAACGCGTGAAAAAAAAAACAAGTAGGTACCATGGAACTTGTGAATTCTATTGAGGAGTATTCGATAATACTCAATCTGCCTAGCCTTTTCCCAACTATCTTGGGGTCTCCGCTTGACCATTATTTCACTTGGCGGTACAAGTGAAATAACGGTCAAGCGCGAGACTTATATGATACTTTTATATGATAAAAAAAAAACAAATTTCAAGTGCACAGAAATATGACACCAGTCTTGACAAGAGCGGTTTCCGGTGAGACGGCGAGCCACGTTGCCGGATTGCCACCATGGGATTTGGAGGCAAAAGCAAAAGTCCTTGCACTCATATAGGAGTAGCACGAGGAGACGATACGCCGCCGGGGCGTAACTCCGCTGCCGCGTCCTGCACTGGTCCAGGCCTTGATATGGAGCGGGAGGGCATGGGAAGCTGCGACCTGCTTCTGCGAAGCAGTAATGCTCGTGAAGGAGGAGGCGGGACGCGTGAGTAAGAGGTAACCCTCACGCCCTAACGCCCCTAGCCGCCGCAGGAGACGCCCTGGGCGTCGGGAGCCGCAAGCCTATTCCTGGCCAGCGTAGGCGCGGACTTGCGGACAGCGAGTAACGGGTAGCTCGACGTCCGATCAAGACCAGGCCCGAGTCGATGCCACGTAGTGTTCCACGCGCGCCTCAAAGAGATGTCAGCAGTAATTGACGGGGTCCGCTAGGGCCTGCCAGGAGCGTGGGTGTGTTTGAAAGAGTCACCGCGCCCCTGGCACAGGCAACTGAAGGAACAAGGGTGGGTTTTAGTCTGTAAGAGTCTGATACGAGCTCTCACTCCACCCAGAGCGGGAGAAATTATTTGATGATTACCCACACATAAAACAAAAAAAAGTCTTGACCATATGTATCTTGCTGTCCTGTCACTGGGTTGTGGAGTCAGCAGACGTGGCAGTATCCGGGTAGACTAGAATCCATCCCCTAAATACTTAGAAAAGGAGAGGTGGAATCTAGAACAAATATTATGAAACGCTTTTATTCCAAATACAGTTACCAACTCAAACGCCTGAATAAGAGGTCACTTAGATTTCGTTAATGTTATCTTTGAAAAAAGTCAGAGCAAAGTCACTTTTAAACTAGTTCTTCGAGAAAAAATATTCCACAGGAATATTGAATTTTTAGGAGCCTCTTCTTTCTAATACCAATTTAGATAGATTTTTTTCTTATAGAAAAAAATACATTAAAAACGGCTTTATCAAATCGGGCCACCATGGAGAACTTCTCATTATAATAGTAAGGATTTTAAATAAATATCAAGCTAGATACCATACTAGATAGGCGACCTCATACCAGAGTTGCCAATTTTTTTTAAAAGAAATAGAGTCCCTATATCTGATATCAGAGAGGGTAAATACTCGTAAAGAATACCAACTTATAAAACGGAGTACTTAAAATTTAATTTTTGAACAGTATTTTTTTGTGCTTTTAGCACAGTAAATACAGAAAATACCAACATATTAACAGTAAACAGTATTTGGGTCATTTTTGGGTCAAGACTATGATGTACGACTGGTATTAGTATAGTAAACATTGTCTAAAAAGAATATTTTAGCGTTTTCTATTAGTATTACCTACAGATTATAAAGTACAACTACATGAAATAGAGTAAAAAACTCTATTTTAGAGTACGGTTGGCAACCCGACCTCATACATGTTATCCACACAGGACCCAATCCGTGAAACCCATCGTAACAAGATTGTGTGCAACTATTGTCATACCAATTACTAAAATTGGCTGCAGCGTTAGCGAGCACAGCCATATTGGATTACCTGCTATCCTCATCCTTCCTCCTCTTTCCTCCCTTTCACAGGGAATCAAATTGGATTTCCTAGATTTCCAGTACCTACTCTAAATTGACTCTGGCGGTTCACAGAAATTGTAATTTTCAGGAAAACTTTGATGTAAAGCCAATTTAATTTACCTGGCTCAATTGGAAATAATAATAATGTAGGTACTTAATTAATTTACAGGGTTCCGTAACCGAAAGGTAACCAACGGGACCCTATCACTAAGCCTCCGCTGTCCGTCCGTCTGTCTGTCTGCGGGCTGTATCTCATGATCCGTAATAGGTAGACAGTTGAAATCTTTACATAATGTGTATTTCTGTTGCCGCTATAACAAAAAAAAGATTAAAGAGGGCTCCCCTACTAGAAACGTGTTTTTTTGGCGTTATTACTCGATCTTAATAATGGCAACAAGTAAACGCGTATAATCTTGTACGATGGTACGGAACGCTTCATACGCGAGTCTGACTCGCACTTGACCGATTTTTTTATATTGCTCTTTGAGACCCTGATTTCGACGTAAAAGTAATACCTACATAAATACACAATAAGGCTTCTTCTCATATCAACATTTCTTTTAGAAATAATAAAGAAGGTACATAGAGACTTATTTTCTTTTATGTAGCAGATGAAATTAAAATAAAAAGCTCTTGAATGGTCGTGATGGAATGCTTTTAAAATTGATAAGAGGGATGAAACCACCCACTGACATGTGACTGGGTAATTATTGGTAAAATAATCTTTTTCGATATTTACCGAGCCATGTCACAAATAAGGTAATCGATTTTGTAAGAAGGTATTGGTAATATTAATCACAGTATTATGAGCTCGTGGCTAAAGTAATAACAGCCGCACGGGTCGATCGCCGAAGTCGAAGCCATCAGGTTAAGCTGCGCTTTACCATCAGCAATAGGGCTCTGTTTGGACCCTTCGGGTACAGAACCCTAAAATATGTATTTGGGACTGGCACAGGAAAGGCCCTTAATGTTTTTTTTTTGTCGGGCTTTTTTCGAGTGAAGTTCAATGGCTATTTTAATTATTTGCAAATTTATTCCTAGTGGATATTGTGATGTAAAATTGGTGTAGTTTTGTGTCTCAAGTGTCTACGCAACTGGATAATATTTGTGGAATCATTGAAACAGGCTCGATCTCGGTAAAATAAAGCTGAGAATTTTATTGTGTTATCGACTACCTCAGCGAAGCTTGCCGAGAAGGCTGACTCGACTCACTTGCTGCCAAATACTACAAAAACATTAGAATGTGTGACATCTGCATTCTAATGGGAAAAAAGTGACAGTATTCTGCCTAAAACTAAATACTTTCTTAACTTGACTGCACTGGCGAAATGCACAAACCGTGCGAAGCCTTTTCTGAAGATTTTTCTGACTGACCGACTTATTGACAATTCAAAAGTGCCTGTAAATGGTTTATTTGAAACAAATGCTTTGAAATTTGATATTATTGAGCCAAAATTAAAAAAGGGCCTTAATATAAACTTTGAATGACGCGTGTTTGCTTACTATTCTGAGTCAATTAGGTATCTGGTGCAGCTAATGTATTAAGAGTCAAGATATCATCGAAGGTATGATAGATGAGCTGACCACCTCGTTACCTGCGGCCATGGCTTGATTAGTTACTATAACCCACTCAGCATGACTAGCAACTAACAATATAGATAAGTAATACAAGCGAATGCCCACGACTTTGATCGCAAACACCCCATTTGGAAAAAAACGAGGTAGGTATAACCATACCCAAGCTGCTATAGAAAATGCCGTTTTCTATGGTAGCTCTATTTTCAAATTCTATTGCAAATTCGGTTCTGACGTCGATATTAAAAAAATATCTGCCATAGTTGTTTACTATAGTTAATAAGTATTATATTTAGTAAATAAAAAAATGGCATGCATATTTCCTATTGTTTATTAGTAATGTTTTCCACCCTTATATTTATATAAGTACACCAGCTTCTGCCATCCATCCATCCATTGGGGATGGATATTATTAGGAAGTAGGATTGTGGATTGCAATATAGATTTTGAGATCTATACAATGGTGCGGATTCTGTTGAGCACAACCTAAACTTAATTTAGGCTATTCCTATATTTTTCTCTCTAATAATACAAGAAAGAGACGGACGTAAATTAGACATGTCAAATTTAGTTGAACTAATATTTCCATACAAATTAAGGGTACACGTAAAAACATATCGATTAAAAACACGGTGAAGCTCAAGGCGTGAACTAGTTTACATCTCTAACTTAGTTCATAGCTATAGCCGTCCCCGCACTGCCTTTTAGTAAAAAATAGCGATTCTCTAAATTTAGTTTAGTTATTGAACAAGAGAATCGTCACCACTGAAGGTTTTATTTTCTCTAAATTTAATGATAACAATAATACCTATTTATATTTTTTATAGTTCCAACCATTATAGGAATGCCTAGGGGTAGCGGATAAATTCTGAAAATGAGTTACCGCAGCCCTCAGGCACTCAGGCAGGAAAGGAACAAGGGTTGGTTTTAGTCAGTAAGAGTCTGCCACGCCCTTCCTAATGATGATTTCCCACCACACAAAAAAAACAAAAAAAAACCATTATAGGAAATCGGTACCTTTGTGTTTGTTTGTGTTGTCTGACAGTTTGAGTACTTTTGCGGCTTACCCAAATCTCTTTTCTTTGGTATTGTTCGTCAAGTCATTGAGCTCCTTAGTGGTTTTTAAGTCGAGCTATTCGACTATTGACAAATGCTTGCACTGACTGGACAGGTCCACTCAAATATGTTTGGATCTTTCTTCAAAAGACCACTACAGACACTAAGCTGCATGGTCTTCATATAGAATAATGTGAATGCGAGAACTATGTATGTCATTATATTCATGTAGATTTTATGATTGTCTGGCAGTTTGAGTATTTTTGCGGCCTACTCAAATGTCCTTACTTTGGTATTGTTCGTCGGTTCGTTGAGCTCCTCAAAGTCCTGACTTGAGCTTCGCGATTATTGTGCATGTTGTCGGTACTTGTAAATATATTTATAAGGTTCTACCTACCTGTGGTTATTAAAGCAGTCTTGTTGAAATCTGCGTATCATTCACATCATGGTGACAGCGGTGCTAAATAATTATTAGGATTACACGTGAGATCATAGTAAAACGGTTATTCAAAGTTTTGATAAGGCAAAAGAACAGAATAAAAACACGAGTAAACATGGAACATGCGCGTCCGCCGTCGGAATTAGTTTTGGAAGGAGGACCGGCCAGCCGGGCGGACACGTGGCGTAAATGGTTACAGCAGTTCATGGTGTTTTTAAAGGCATCGGGTGTTCACAAAGAAACATCGGACGTGCAAGCAAGTTTGCTGATAAATCTGATTGGCTCGGAAGGTTATGATGTCTATACGACATTCAAATTCACAAATGGCGAGAACAAAGAAGATTTTGATACGCTCGTGAGCAAGTTCAATGAGCATTTCAAAGCCAAGCATAATACAACTATGGCACGATTCAAGTTTTTCACGAGAAATCAGGAGCGAGGTGAATCAATAGATGAATATGTCACAGGCCTCAAACTGCTCACTCAACACTGTGAGTTTGAGCATCTCGAAGAGGGGCTGATTAGAGACCAGATTGTTAGTGGTGTCATTGATGGCACGCTGCGAGACCGTCTTCTCAGATCCGAAGATCTCACTTTGGCAAGGGCAGTCAAAATGTGTCAGGCGAATGAGATGACGCATGAAGAAAAACGGCAGATTGAAGATACCAAGGCTGGGTGTAGCGAAGGGACAACGACCATCGACGTGGTGCAGGGGTCGCGCAGCGGTCGCGGCGGCAGGGGTCGCCGAGCACAGCGCTGGCGCGGCGGCGGCGGCGGCGGCACGCGCCAGCATTGCGCGGGCGCAGCGAGGTCGTCATGTACTTCGTGTGCTAGTGATTCTTGTGATGGTTACCGGTGTCCGGCTACAAATGTGTTGTGTTATTTATGTAATAAGCGCGGTCATTATAAAAAAGTGTGTCCAAATTTGAAAAAACGTGTTTACCAATTAGAGGAGGATGATGTAAGTGAAGAGGAAATGTATCATATCTCTGTTATCAAAGGGCTCAACAACTCTAAGGACGCTAAGTGGTATGAAACTTTAATATTATCTGTGAATGGTAGGAAAGAGAAATTTAAGTTAGACACAGGGTCTGACTTAAATGTGCTGTCTTTGAATACTTATAACAGACTAGGAATTCGAGTGGAAACATTACATTGTGATAATATAAGGGCTCAATCGTTTTGTGGCAATTACATACCAATAGTTGGATCATGTGTTATTGAATGGGTATATAAAGGAGAAATGTATAGCCTTCATTTTGTAATTTCAAAGCAAGAATGTTGCAGTTTACTAGGCAAGTATGCGTGTGAACAATTAGGTATAATTAAGCGGATATTTTCAATAAATATGCAGAGATATGATGATCTTTTCCGAGGATTAGGTAAATTGCCAGGTAAATACAGGATCGTTACTAGTTGTGATGCGCAGCCGTCGATCTGTCCAGTTCGTAAGATACCCTTAGGGGTGCGTGACAAACTATTGGTAGAATTAAATAGGATGGAACGGATAGGAGTGGTTAGGAAAGTAACACACCCAACACCGTGGGTTAATGCGATCGTAGTAGCAGCTAAGAAAGACGGTACTATTCGAGTGTGTCTCGATCCCCGTCCGCTAAACCGCGTCGTACAGCGTGCGCATTATCCGTTGCCGACGCTCACGGAAATAGCTACCAAACTACAAGGAGCACGTTACTTTAGCAAATTAGACGCTAGGTCGGGATTTTGGATGGTACAAATAGATGGCGAGAGTGCGGATTTGTGCACGTTCGGAACGCCATTTGGCAGATACCAATTCTTGCGTTTGCCATATGGCATTAATTGCGCGTCAGAGGTATTTCATTCAAAAATACGGCAGATTCTGGAGGACCTAGAGGGTGTAGACTCTTTCGTCGACGATGTCATTGTATGGGCATCGAGCAAGTCGGAGCATGACGCGAGACTTAAGCTGTTGCTCGATCGAGCACGACAGGTAGGCATGAGATTCAATAAGGAGAAATGTGAATTTTGTGTTGAAGAGGTAACCTACTTAGGACACACGTTTAGCGCAGCAGGCATGCGTATAGACAAGAATAAATTAAAGGCAATACAAATGATGCCAAGTCCTCATGATAGGCAGTCATTAGAACGTTTTTTAGGCATGATTAACTATCTGTCAAAGTTCATACCTAACTATTCAGATATAGCTTCACCGCTACGTACATTGTTAAAAAAAGATTCAGAGTGGTTGTGGGATGAGGTGCATGAGTCAGCTGTAAAGCGGTTGAAAGACTCGGTGTGCGGTGCGCCTGTATTAGCACTGTATTCGGCGCGCAAACCGGTACTCTTATCAGTAGATGCAAGTTCACGTACATTGGGTGCGGTGTTATTGCAGGGTGGCCGGCCAGTTGAGTTTGCCTCGGCGACATTAACTGACACGCAGTGTCGCTATGCGCAGATTGAAAAAGAGTTATTGGCAATTGTGTATGCTCTGGAAAGATTCCATCAATACGTATTTGGGCGAAGTAATGTCACTGTGGAAACAGACCATAAGCCGCTCGAAGCTTTGTTCAAAAAATCATTAGATTCTATTCCAGCGCGTTTGCAGCGTATGATGCTGCGCACACAGGGATATGATTTCACAGTGGTGTATAAGCCGGGTAAATACATGTTTGTGGCAGACACATTGTCGCGGGCAGCTTTAACTGATAACATAAAGGAAAGTATTTCGGAAGAAATCACCGAGCAGTCATGTTTCTTATTACAGAATGTTAGATTTAGTGATAGTAAAATGCGCCTGATTAGAGATGAAACAGCCAAAGATAACGAATGCCAGACAATAATAAAATATATTAGGAGCGGATGGCCAGCAAACAAATACGAAGTAGTTGAGTGCGTGCGAACACATTGGTCGTATAACCAGAGTTTTGAGTATGTGGATGGTGTAATATTTAAAGATAACCTAGTGTACATACCGCGAACGTTAAGAACAGAAATGTTAAAGCGATTACATGACGGGCACATGGGGGTCGACAGGTGTAAGCGTAATGGTCGTGAAGTGATGTTTTGGCCGGGAATGTCACGAGATATAGAAAACACTGTAAGACGATGTACTGCATGTTCTGAACGGAAGCCACGACCCTCACGCGAACCAATGCAACCACATCACATACCAAATATGCCTTGGGCAAAAGTAGGTTCGGATATATTCCAGTGCGGAAAGAAATATTTTCTTATTACAGTAGATTATTTTTCAAATTTTATTGAGGTTAATCCGTTGAAGAGTATCGGAAGTAAGGCAGTAATCGCGGCTATGAAGGATCAATTTGCACGACACGGTATTCCAAGCGAGCTTGTGACCGACAACGGGCCAGCATACGCTTCAAAGGAATTTGTAGATTTTAAAAACAAGTGGGGTTTTAATCACATTACTTCCTCGTCAAACTATCCACAATCGAATGGTCGCAGCGAGCGAAGTGTGCAAACGATTAAAAATATTTTAATTAAATCAATAGAAGCAAAATCAGATTTTTATTTAGGGCTACTTAATTTTAGGAATTCACCGCGTGACGGTATC
Organism: Polia nebulosa; assembly: GCA_951329385.1. Classification (NCBI taxonomy): domain Eukaryota; kingdom Metazoa; phylum Arthropoda; class Insecta; order Lepidoptera; family Noctuidae; genus Polia; species Polia nebulosa. The sequence goes on along the minus strand of OX589588.1, from coordinate 1,667,243 downwards.
AGTTCGCCTGCGCAGTTACTGATGGGGCGTAGACTAAATAGTACACTGCCATCTCATATTACAAAATTAAAACCAAGTCGCGACAACACTGAAGACTATAAGAGCATTATTCGTAAACAGGAGGAGAGCAAACAGTACTATGACAGACATGCACGAGCATTATCCACATTGAAACCAGGTGACGCGGTAATAATGATTGATGGTGATAAACGAAAAAATGCAAACGTGCAAACACGAGCAGCACAACCAAGATCTTATTTTATTACCGACCGCACAGGAAAGCGATACAGACGCAACAGGCGTCACTTAATAAAAGTGGAAGACTCCACACAGGACACAGACATCAGCGGGGGAGAAAAAAGCAAATGCGAGCCTATACCAGATGATGACGACGACAATGATATAAACATAAGTAGGGATAAAACAGCGGCAAGTACAGAACGCGCGCACAGAACGGCGGCTGTCATAGCACGTAAAAAACTAGGGCAAATATTTAAACACTAATACCAATTAAAAAAAAAAAAAAAAAAAAAAAAAAAAGATAAAAAAAAAAGGAGAAAAATAGTACATAATTATGTATAAGTGTACCAATAGAGTAAGGTTTAAAAAACAATGAAAATGTACATAACTTTATTTACGAGTATGTCCTAGATGTATACATGCGATTATATAGTTACATATTTATTTACGGATTAGAAGGATAGAAATAAAAAGGAATAAAATATTGTTAAAGTAATTTAGAAAATTGTTTATCTATTGTAAAATGCTTAAAAATATTTGGGGAAAGATATTGTGCATGTTGTCGGTACTTGTAAATATATTTATAAGGTTCTACCTACCTGTGGTTATTAAAGCAGTCTTGTTGAAATCTGCGTATCATTCACATCAGCGATGACTGACAAATGCTTGCACTGTCTGGACAGGTCCACTCGAATTTGTGTGTTACTTTCTTCAAAAAGCTCATCCCAGACATAAACGTACATGGTTCTCATATGATTTAACCAGTACACATTGTATGGATTTCAACACTTTAAAAGAGACTTTGACCTCTGAGTTTGTTTCGGTGTTTCTTCTCAGGGTAGTCAGCTAGGAAACACCGGCCTCATCTAGCTTAAACTGACAAAAAACATTGACGTGTAAAAGTGTTCCTTGTAACCTACTTACTGAATAAACATCATTTATCATTTTTATCATTTACAAGATCACTTTCCGTCGGTCCAGCGTCTGTCACAGAGGTTCTCGAGATAAGTGCAACGCAACCAATAAGTTATATCTACTTGTTGAATTTTACCATAATATTAGGTCCCCACCTATGAAATCAGCGTTTTGTATGGAGAATTTTAAAGTTGCATTTTTCATACTAACATTTTCTTAATTTATTTAACAACTATGAACACTAATGTTTTAAAACTTTTATGCAATAATGTTTATAAACTAAGATAACGTATGCCACTTAAATTAAGCAACAAAAATAAGTTTTGGCTAAGTTAAATAAATAGTGGTCATTTCTGCTAACAAAAAGAGGAGTCATTTTTAAGGTATTTTTTTTGTTTATAAAACTGTAAGTAATAAGGTTTTTTTACTCTTGGCAGTTGTCTCTGACGGTCATTATTCGATAGAATATCAAGCAATTGATAAATATTTTAATTCATAGATGTGACGAGGTTCTCTATTTGTGAGAAAAAAAACGCCAATTTCATAGGTTCCCTTATATTAGGCCCTGCTGACGTATACATAGATCGCTATAGAATGTAAAAAAAAAACATTACTGTATGCATGTCATGTATGTATGTCTGTTCCTTTTTTTTTTTTTTTTTTTGGGGGGTGGGAAATCATCCTATGACTTCTTCCGCTCTAGGGTGGAGCGGAAGGGTGTGTCAGACTCTTACTGACTAAAACCCACCCCTGTTCCTCCCTGCCTCGAGTGCCCGGGGGCGAGGTAACTCTTTCGAATTTATCCTCCACCCCCGGGCAGATGTCTGTTCCTTTGAGGCGTTTTAGTGACCAAACGCGTGAGCCAGTTGATAATTCTTACGTCAATTGATTCGTCTTAATCTTGCGAGTGCTAATAAAGACATGACTGTTAGGAAAATACAATATGGCGACAACCAGACGCCGCGCCGTATTGTTAAAAGAAAAAACAGTGGCACTCCGGGAGTGCCGACAGAAGTAAAAACTTGAACAAAAATGCCCACCGCGCTTAAAGAAGTTTTCACTTTAATCTTCTACTTGCTTTTAAAATTGGATGGAAATATATGAAATAGGGCTTGTTTTTTAACCGACCTCAAAAAGGAGGAGGTTATTAATTCGGTTTTTTTTATGTGTGTTATTTTTTGTTCGAAAGGGGTTTATTCCGAAATGATCCCATTTAAATTTCAAATAGATCTGATGATGAATTTCGGAGACAGACAACGGAACTCTTCAAAAAATAATAGCAAATCAATCGCGATTCTTGTAATCGCATGTCTGTTTATTGTTTACACTACTTCATAACATAACATCACGCTGATACGCTCTGAAAGGGTACACAGATTTATATAGTATACCCTGATACACTCCATTTTCACCAATTATGTTCAAATTCCATGGTTTTGGGGTTATCAATTCGGACATAACTTTACTGTACAACAACTAAAAAGCGGATAAAAAAAAACTTTTTTACAAAAAAATATCTAAAACCGACTTCCAAAAAAAAAAACACAAAAAAATACAAAATAACTTTAATTTCCGAAGTCGGTGTCAAATAACGAAGAAACAAAACTAGAAACACCAACTTCCAAAATTAAAGTTTTTTTGAAGTCTGTGGTATTTATTGTAAAAAAGATTTTTACTAGGGTTCCGTACCCGAAGGGAAACCAACGGGACCCTATGTCCCTGTTCGTCCGTCCGTCCGTCTACCTCTAGGGCTGTATCTCATGATCCGTAATAGATAGTCAGTTGGAATTTTCACAGAATGTGTATTTTAGTTGCCGCTACAACAACAAATAATAAAAATTAATTAAAAATTAAAGGAGGCTCCGGGGCTACTAGGAATGTGCGAGTACGACTCACACTTGGCCGGTTTTTTTTATCTGTACCAACTTGACGACGAAATAATTTTACGATTACCTAGATACTGTGACATCACAAGAGGTCGCTTGAAATACGAACCAGGTCAACAGACAGGCTGCTCGGTCAAATGTACTTTTAAAGTGCGGACGACGAGTAGTGGGTAACTCGCCGCCCGATCATCACCAGGCCCGAGAGTCGACGGCGCGTAGTGTTCCACGCAAGACGAACAAGAGTTGTCAGCAATAGGGACGGGGCCTGCCACGGCCGATGCCTGCCCGGGGGTGGAGGATAAATTCGAAAGAGTTACCTCGCCCCTGGGCACTCAAGGCAGGGAGGAACAGGGGTGGGTTTTAGTCAGTAAGAGTCTGACACGCCCTTCCGCTCCACCCTAGAGCGGAAGAAGTCATAGGATGATTTCCCACCCCCCAAAAAAAAAAAAAAAAAGGGTGATGCTAGAATTTAAATAAAGTGAAAAATATGTATTTGTTTTTATGGGAAAAACAAACAAATTAATTAAACAAAAGTGGCCAGCACGCGACCCAAATTGACTTTTTCTTGGTGAAACGAAACAGTCTCAAAACAGTCAAAAACTGTAAAGTGTTGCCAGGCGAAGGCTTAGTCTCTCAACACAGGCTCATAATGATGGACGTAACAGTCAGTGTCTCGTCCAGTAGGAACAAAGAACGGCCCCCACCCAAAATCAGATGGCGTATGATAGAAAATGAGGAGTGTGCAAGTATGTTTAAGAGTCAAGTGGTAGATAAAATGATAGACATGAAGGATATGGAAGGAAAACCTGTGGATGAATGTTGGAAAGAGATGGCGGATTGTATAAGGCGAGTAGCAAAAGATGTGGTTGGAGAATCGCAAGGTAAAGGCATGATAGAAAAGGATACATGGTGGTGGAATGAAGATGTGCAAAAGATGCTAAAAGAAAAGAAAATTTCGTTTAAAGTATGGCAGAATGTAGAAACCGGAAATGATAATTTGAAAGAAGAGAAAAAGAAAATTTATAAAGAATGGAAGAGGAAGGCAAAAAAGGCGGTTGCAGTTTCCAGGGCTAAGGCGCAGGAAAAGTTATATGATTTACTGGACAGCCCTAGAGGCCAGAAGGAGCTCTACCGGATTACAAAATTAAGAGAAAGGAGAACGAGGGATATAATGCACATAAAATGTATGAAAGATGAACTCGGTAAAGTCTTGTCGAAAGATGACGAAATAAAAGAGCGATGGAAGGTTTATTTTGAAAAGTTGATGAACGAAGAGAATGAATGGAATGGTGTGCTCAAAGAGGTACAAGTAAATATGGGTTTGGTGAGAGAAATTAGCATGGATGAAGTAAGAAAGGCAGTTCAATGTATGAAAAATGGAAAGGCCATGGGCCCTGATGACATACCAGTAGAAGTATGGAAGTGTTTAAAAGAGGATGGATGTATGTGGCTGACTTTATTCTTCAATAAGTTGTTGTATGAAGAAGTGATCCCACAAGAATGGTGCAATAGTTCGCTAGTGCCCATCTTCAAGAATAAAGGGGATGTACAGGACTGCAACAACTATCGAGGGATAAAGCTCATGTCACATACTATGAAAGTGTGGGAGAAAGTGATAGAGAAAAGATTGCGAGAGGAGAGTGAGATTACCCCGAACCAGTTTGGGTTTATGCCAGGTCGAGGGACAATGGACGCCACCTTCGCTCTCCGTCAATTGTGCGAGAAGTACAGACGTGTGCACAAGAACTTGCACATGGTGTTCATTGATCTTGAGAAAGCGTATGATAGGGTACCTCGGGATGTGTTGTGGTGGGCCTTGAAAGAGGAAGGTTTGCCTGGGAAGTATGTTGAGTTGATTCGTGCTATGTACAGACAATCTAGTACCTACGTCCGGTCGGCTGCTGGCAACACCGATGAGTTCAGTGTGGCTGTAGGCTTGCATCAAGGGTCGGCTTTAAGTCCTTACCTCTTCCTGTTGATTATGGACGCTCTTACGTCGGAAATACAGGAAGAGGCACCCTGGTGCATGCTGTTTGCCGACGACATTGTTCTGGTCGGTGAAGATGGACCTGAGATCCAGAGCAGATTGGAGAAGTGGCAACAGAAGCTGGAGAAAGTTGGCTTGAAAATCAGCAGAACCAAAACTGAATACATGTTCTGCGATTTCGGCGGTCTCTCCAGTTCTGAAGCTGTAGTGCTAGATGGCGCGCTTCTCCCAGTCTGCTCCGATTTTCGGTATCTCGGTTCACTCGTGCAAAGCGATGGCGAAATAGATCGGACTGTCAAGCACAGAATTAACACTGGATGGATGAAATGGCGGCAGGTCACCGGGACTATCTGTGACTCCCGCATTCCCCTAAAACTTAAGGGGAAGATTTATAAAACAATGGTCAGACCTGCTGTCTTGTATGGTTCAGAATGTTGGGCCACAAAAGGGATGAATGAAAAGCAATTGCATGTAGCTGAGATGAGAATGCTAAGAGCGATGTGTGGTGTTACGCGCATGGATAAAATTAGGAATGAGTATATAAGAGGTAGTCTGAAAGTGGCACCGCTGACTGAAAAATTGTGTGGAAATCGGTTGTCGTGGTATGGGCATGTGATGCGGAGGAATGAAGAAAATGTCGTGAGGAAAGTCTTGTGTATGGATGTGGATGGCTATAAGAGTAGGGGAAGGCCAAAGAAAAGATGGTTGGACTGTGTGAAAGAGGATATGGGTAAAAAGGGGGTGACTACAGAGATGACGACTAATAGAGGAGTATGGAAGAAAAAGACATGTTGCGCCGACCCCAAATAAATTGGGATAAGTGCAGGAGAATGATGATTTTATGGGAAAAACAAAGTCTGTTACGAGCCATCGAGAGAAAAGGACTTCCCGGTTTCCGATTAAACTGAAATTTTGCATACATGTTTAGTTTGGATGACAATGCATGCTCAGCTAAGTGACGTCATTCTACATCCAATATGGCGGACTCCCAAAGGTATGTATTCCCATGATATGGGTATCAAATGAAAGAACTGAGAAGAACACGAATAATAAAAAAATAAGTGTTTTTTTGTTGTTTAATTAAGACAACTGAAAATTATTATAATAGAAGTATATCGACGAGCTCGTGGCTAAAGTAATAACAGCCGCACGGGTCGATCCATCAGGTTAAGCTGCGCTTGCCGGGGTTGGTCCATGGATGGGTGACCATCTATACATACCGCGACTCCTCCGTGCCTCGGAAAGCACGTTAAGCCGTTGGTCCCGGCTGTCAATCGTAAATCTCTGACAGTCGTTAGGGGTCGTCAGAAGCCCGAAAGTCTGACATCCAGTCTTACCAAGGGGTATCATATTACCCAGTAACTGGGTTGTGGAGGTCAGATAGACAGTCGCTCCATGTAAAATACTGGTATTCAGCTGCATCCAGTTAGACTGGAAGCCGACCCCAAGATAGTTGAGAAAAGGCGCGGGCAGAGGCAGGACTTATTTGTTGTTTCACACGAAAACACACCAGACCTAACACCGCACTAGGAGTACCCACCACTGAGCTACACGCAACTACACTCTACAGTACTGCATTTGAAGAAGTTCTACATCCAATTATTCAGGCAAATTATAATCATTACATATTACAAAACAAAGTCAGCCGCCGCGTCTGTCTGTTCGTGAAAAACTGAAAAACTCCTGAACGGATTCTCATGCCGTTTTCACCAATAGACAGAGTGATTAATGAGAAAGACTTAGGTGTATAATTTGTACCCGTGTAAAGCTGGGGCGGGTCGTTAGTCGAATATAATAAGTACAGCTACCTTGACATGAGCGATACAAACAAGCAAAACCTCTCATTATTTCTGTTTTCGACAACAACGGTCATTTACCCATAGGTATACAGATAGGTAAGTAACGAAACACGCCATTATTTCCTTAGGAAGCTTACAGGAAGCTTTTACTTGCTTTCCGGAGACAAAAGGTGACACCAAAACGCTCTGAACCAAAGATTCACGACGCTCGCTGTTCTGACCAAGCCATGCGGTACCTACAATGCTAGTTTAGATTTCAAAGAGATTAGGTTGGAAGGTTTTAGTTTTGGTGGGAATTCCGCGCGTTGTTCTTTGCATCTACGAGGATATTAAGTACTGTTTTTGACAACAAAAAAAAAGTGCAAAATAACTTTAATTTCGGAAGTCGGTGTTTCTGGTTTTGTGTCATCGTTTTTTGACACCGATTTCCGAAATTATAGTTATTTTGCACTTTTTGTTTTTTTTTTGGAATTAGGTTATATTTTTTTGTAAAAAAAAAAATATATATTTTTAACCGACTTCATAAAAGCAGGTTCTGTATTCGATTCGTATGTATGTATGTATATATAAAACCGCGGACAAACAAGCATACATACGCTTGTTTGTCCGCGGTTTTCTCGAAAACTACTGATCCGATTTGGATAGGGTTTCGGTTATTCAAATCCATATTTTTCTAAGAAGGTTTTAGTATATAATACATTAGAATCTGATAAAGAACTTCGGAGATAGATAGACAATAGAACTCTTCAGTAACAGCAAGTCAACTGCGATTGCTGCGACCGTTTGTCTATATATTGTTAACACAATTTAATGGGGCACCACAAGTAAAAAGTGAAAAATAATGAACTTTTTTACAAAAAATAGAACCGACTTAGATAATGATGAGTTTCGCTGTCTATCTCCGAAGACCTTCATCAGATCCTAATGTATTATATAGGTAGGTACTAAAACCTCTAAAAAATATGCATTTGAATAACGAAAACCCTATCCAAATCGGATCAGTAGTTTTCGTAGAAAATCGCAGACAAACAAGAAACATACATACGGGTCGAATACAGAATCTCCTTTTTTGAAGTCAAGTTAAAAGGTGAGGGCTGCGGGAGCCTGCTAGATGCGACGGTTTGTGAAGCCTATGTCCAGCAGTGAACATCTTTTCGCTGAAATAATGATCATGCAAAAAAGGCTCAATATTAAATGTTAAGCTCTATTTAGTCGTGATAACTTCTGTCCTTCAACAGTTAGAACTACCTACTTAGACATTTTGCTAAGAGCTTTTCTGTTTATAATTGACTTGGCGGTCTATTAAAGAACGCGAAAACTTTGCTTTTCGCAGTTTTCCAGCCACAAAAACTTTTCAATATTCTCTCGATTATCACCGCTTATCCTTCCATTTTAAACACAATTTCGAATTTTCCACTAATTACTTTACAAATGCGTAGTTAACGGCTATGGTTTCACATGAAACATGTCACTATCACCAATAAATGACGCTCGATCGACATTTTTCGCGTAGGCGTAGATCGTATAGACATAGAGGTGAGCCGCAATAGAGACACAACTGTCTGTCACGTGGCTACACGTGCTTTAATAGAGAGGGTTACGATAGGATTTATGTTGAATGGTTTTTTGTGACGCAGGTAGTTTTTTGGTGCTGTAATTTATTTTTTCTTCCTTTTACAAGATTTTGGTATTGCTGTGGGCAGGTTGGTGGTGGTATAAAAGCAGCACTTTAGTTTAAGCTCTGAAATGCATACACCGTGTCTGTATTTTTTGCATTTGTCAAAAAAATGCAAAAAAAAAAAAAACAACTGAATTGGACAAGAAGTGGTTCTTATTCAGCTTGCAAAAACCAAACATTGTAAGTTAAATAATAGCTTTTAATAAAATAGCCGGTCGCCGGCAGTTAGCGGTAGCGATAATTTTTGAAGTGAAAACTTCTTTAGGCTCGTTGGGCATTTTTGAGATGGGAAAAAACTATTTAACTCGCGCGACACGGACACCGCTACGAGTGCTACAACGCATATCAATCGTAGCGGATCGCCTATAGGATTGAAGTAAAAACTTCTTTCGGCGCGTTGGGCATTTTTGAGATGGGAAAAAACAATTGAACTCGCCACCGACACCGAAACCGACACCGCTACACGATCGAAGTGAAATCTTCTTTAAGCGCGTTGGGCATTTTGTTCAAGTTTTCAATTCTGTCGGCACTCCCGAAGTTCTACTCTTTTTTTTTAATAGCCCGTCACTCCATTCTCAACCCTGAAATTCCTGCGAGCCAGAATCCAAACCAAATCAATAAAGGCGTCCACCAGAAAACTGCCGAGGTAACACACGAGGCACCACGAGTTCAGGAGCAATATTCAACTGTCTTGGGTTCGGCTACGAAATTAATCAGAGAAGGACTGCTCGCAGCGGAGAAGTCAGCACTTGACTGTCTAGTAGGTGCCTATGTCATGCCGGAAGAACTGTAGATTCATGGAAGCTTCTCATTACGGGGCGGAATCGCTTTTGAACTGAAATGCAGCTGAATACCAGTATTTTACATGAAGCGACTGCCTATCTGACCTCCACAACCCAGTTTATTTATTTATTTATTTATTTAACACTTTACGCACATACAAGTACAGAGGCGGACTTAATGCCTCAGGCATTTTCTACCAGTCAACCTTAGGGTGATGCAGAAACAAATAGTGGTAGGTGCGGAAAAAAAACAAAAAAAAAACAGGCATCTTTATTACAGTTACTGCGTTCTTTAGTACAGTTACTAATGGGTAATTCGATACCCCTTGGTAAGACTGGTTGCCAGACTTGCGGGCTTCTGACGACCCGTAACGACTGTTAAAATTCCACGATTGGCAGCCGGGACCAACGAATTAACGTGTTTTCCGAGGCATGGAGGAGTCTCGGTATGTAAAGATGGTCACCCATCCATGGACCAAACCCGGCAAGCGTAGTTTAACCTGATGGATCGATCCGTGCGGCTGTTATTACTTTAGCCACGAGCTCCTCTGTGTTATTCCGATGTGTAAGCTGTAGTATTGTAAAGTATTATCCAAATTCGTTCAGTAGTTTTTGCGTGAAAGAGTAACAAACATACATCCTCACAAGCTTTCACATGTATAATATTAGTAGGATATAATAATATATCTATCTAGATAAAACAAAGTCGGGTTAGATACACCATTACACATAGTTTTATAATTCAAGAACGGTTGGACCGATTTTAATTAATGTAATTTTGTACGTTTTCTGTGGAAAGGCTTTTTGTATATTGATTCTGAAAAAAAAAGTACAAAGTTCGCCGGGTCAGGTAATGATATACAGAATTCATAAAACTTGGAGTTTACACATCCATCAATAGCACCCGAGGTGTATTTACCTACTTTTACTTCCCACTATCAACATAGACCTTCTGTTTGTAAACAATACACAAAATATTGGCTTGGTTGTATGTTACGACCAACGTGCAACCACTACACCCAGTCACCATGAAATACGCATTAAATTCAACAGATGAATCGCAATACCGACGGAGTTAGCAAATACTGCAGACCTCTGATAACAGGACCATCCCCTAACTTTGTTAAACCCCTGGGTTTGTTTGTATGTACCGTTTGCAAGATTGCGGGAGCTTCTCTAACAGTCTTAACGACATAACCGTGACACTCTGGAGATATTAATTCTTTTCTTTAAAAAAAAACGTTACCTCACAATAGGAATTACTCCTGTATCGTGGATGCGTTCACAAACATGTAAAATCACATACACAAGACACCCAGACCCGGAACAACTATCTGTAAGACATACAAATATTTGTTCCGTGCGGGAAACGAACCCACGACACGCAGCGCAGCAGCCGAACGCTCAACTCATTGCGCCTACCGTGTTGTTTTTTCCATCATTCATCATTGTCTCGTGTAACTTAATCAGAATTGATAAAGCTCGCTACATGTCTAGTGAATATTGACCTAGTAGCACTTCGTCAATAATTGGTAACACGAGACTGATCAGATCCACACAGATTATTAGCATAATTAATGGAATAACTCCGCCGAAGCCGATACAGTTAACATCAATCTACTTTATTAATTTCTACTTTTTGGGTCAAGTTTTATTCAAGGACTATCGTGTTGTATTGTCTGGCCTCGCCCTGGTTTTTTTGTTCCATTTCATAAAGTGAGAATAGAAATTTGTACGGAATCCATTTGTACTGAAATACTTACCGAGGTATGTGTTTATTGTTATACTACAGTGGAAAATGATCAGAAATTATCGATTATTTTGGATCGGTTTTTTTCCTAATGGTATTGCGTATCTTTTGGAAAATATGTGTGTTGTGATGGAATTAGTGATACAATAGAGCATAAGAGCTATTCCAGATTATAATCTATCTCTGTGTAAAATTTCATTCAGATCATATTGCATTTATAACTCTAGCTTCTGTCAGTGACTTCGCCCGCGTGGAATTGTACTTCTCCCATTATAAATTATAGTCTAAGTGCTATTCCATACATCTATCTCTGTGCCTTTTATCCAGATCCGTACAGCCGTTCTGGAGTGATTGAGTTACAAACATCTTTTTATCCAAACTTTAGCATTTATAATATCAGTAGGATTGCTTCATAGTGCTTTCACGATTTAATAACATATACAAACACAACTAGCTACAAGAAAAAAATAGAATCAACTTCCAAAAAAAGTGCAAAATAACTTTAATTACGGCAGTCGGTGTTTTTGGTTTTGTGTCTTCGTTTTTTGACACCGACTTCCGAAATTAAAATTATTTTGCTCTTTTTATAGAAGTCGGTTCTATTTTTTGTAAAAAAGTTTATATTTTTCAGTTGTTAGTTGTGGTTCCCGATTAAATTGTGTTAACACTAAATAGACATACGATCGCAGCAATCGCAGTTGATTTGCTGTTATTTTTTGAAGAGTTTCGTTGTCTGTCTCCGAAACTTATTATCAGATCTATATGAATATGGAACCATTTCGGAATAAAGCCCTTTCGAACAAAAAGAATTTTCCAAATCCGTCTACAGCAAGTAACAAAAACCCTGTTCGATCCAATAAAGGCATATTCCTGGTTTAACATACGCAGTAGAAAAAAATAGTAAAAAAAATGTACTGTAAGTCGCAAGAGCCAAAAGTTATAGATTTTTTATTTTTTATGAAATATGCAAAATTTAACACTAAATATGGCATATTTTAATAAGTTGACAACACTCCACCGGCTGGCGAAATCTTTCCGTTTTTACCTATTTTTATTTCAAACGATACTGCCCTGCACTAGCCGCGCCGCTGTAGGCACTTAGACATAAAACTATAGGTGAACTTTGTCGAGCGCTCTGTGCTGCCTCTGATAAATTAATTATTTTCATTGGGGAAAAATAATAATCTCGTGTCCATTAAATGATTACGTATATGTGTACGCAGTACGATACCAAATAATACCCTTCAGGATCGGACAGGGTTTTTGTTACATGCTGTATATATGACGGAGTTCTGCCCGAAAATACATTTTAAAAAATACGCACATCCGAATTTATAACCTCCTCCTTTTTGAAGTCGGTTAAAAAGTTTTCAAGAAAACAGTTTTATTTTACTTATAAGTACAGTCATCCAAAATTGCAATCCCCTAATTAAACCACAGAACAATTCCCTCCTTTGTACAACAATAACACACGCCAAAAGTCCATTTGACAATATTTACATTGGCTTGGGGAAAAATGACAATTTTCCCCGCTTTGACTTCTGTGACGTGGGAACGAGCGCGCGCGCCGATCCCACGGGGGGTGGCGCGTGCGACGCTGGGCATAATCACTATACTACGGGAATTAATCCACCCCTATGTTATTATCACCATTGATTGGTAATATTCAACCCTATCACCACAACGTAAAGTCTGATTTTGAATAGAGGCTTACTTGTTATCTTGTTAAAGGAAAATCAATCTTCTAAACGTTACTATAAGGTAGTTTTTTTAATGTGGCTATAGGGGGATATTAAAAATCAAAAATCTTATCGATGACTGATTAAATGATTGCAAATGTGACAATAGCTGATATGTATTTATGGTGGTTGAAGTTTATGTGTTCGCCATAAAATTATGTAGATTAATTTATTACAGTCTATTGGTGATCCAAATTGGTACTTGATGACAACATGAGCAGAGCTTTTTTAATGACAATTAGCCTGTATAAAGCAGTTGTCCCACCGCCAGCGACGAAGCGCTAACTATCAGCTATTTTGACGCTCAAGAAACGTACAAATAGATACTCGTACATTCCGTATATCTCAAAAAAAAAAAAAGATACATTCCATATAAACAAAAGAGATGCTAATATTAATATATTTGTTGTGTTTGTATTCTTCTTCTTATTCTTCTTATTCTTATTATCACGCCCTCCCGCTCCACCCAGAGCGGATAAGTTATTTCATGATTTCCAAACCCTAAAAAAAAGTGGTGAATTTTAATGCGATAGCAATCAGGGGATGGAAGATGTCATGAAATTGAAAAACTTTTAACTCGAGACACACACTGAGACATGAAAAAAAACTCTGCTGCTGCACACAAAACATAAATGTAGGAACTAAAGGTACTAAATAGTTTATTTTTTCATTTTAACATCTTTCATAGTACCTACAGTAGTTTATATTCACGCGTATTTTCACTGTATGTAGAGCAGTGGTGGCCCAGTGGTAACGGCTGCGACTTACAAGTTGTAGGTCGTGAGTTCAAACCCAGCCAGGCGCTTTACTTTGTGTAAATTATTTCATCACCACTGCTCTCAAAACGGTGAAGGAAAACATCGTGAGACCGGCATGTGACATCCACCAACCCGCACTGGGCCCACGTGGTGGATTACGGCCCACACCCTCTCACAGAGAGGAGGCCTGTGCCCCAGAGTGGGGACATTGATGATATATTTTCACTGCCTGAAATACACGGTAAACGGTCGCTTAGCTCTCCCAAACCCAGAATTCCCCTGAAATATTGCTAATGAAGTAATTCACAAGCCCCCACAATTGGTGTCCATTTAAAGAGCTTCTACTAGTGATACCTACTTCACTTTGTGCAATATAGAAAATACATCAGTTGGCACTGAAAGCAATATTGTGTAAAATTTTACTACATTTAATTAACACTTTCTGAACATTTCAATGTCACATTAGTTATCACATTCACGCTACATTTAAGAACTCCACCTTCTAAAGAGGTTGCATGCCACGACCCGACCTCCGAGGTACTTGTCCGTGAAAACGTCTTATTAAATTAACAACAAACAATTTAACAGAACCGCTCAAAGAATAGATGTTCAAACTAGAAATATGCTCGGGTGCCTACTGCTGGGGCACAGGCCTCCTCTCTGAGAGAGGGTGTGGGCCGAAATCCACCACGCGGGCCCAGTGCGAGTTGCTGGAAATCACATTTCTTCGAACTTTTGGTTCTAGGACATGCCGGTTTCCTCACGATGTTCTCCTTCACCGTTTTGAGAGCAGTGGTGATGAAATAATTTACACAAAGTAAAGCGCCTGCCTGGGTTTGAACTCACGACCTACAACTTGTAAGTCGCGGCCGTTACCACTGGGCCACCACTGCCCTATTAGATTAATCAGTGTTTTGTATAAAATATCGAGTTTATTTCAAGTTTTGTGTCTTGCCTATTTTCCATAGGACCGGGTTTCTGAATTGAGTAATTGGAACGTTTCAAACCCTACTTTAAGCGCAGTTACTTTTAATGATCACTTGGCACTTTTAATGAAGATCACGTCTAAACGACTAGTCTTATTTTTTTGAACAAAATATATGTTACTCTAGGTAGACAATTTTCTTCGGAATTTGATATGTGAATATTTGAAACTATATTTTTATAACATAGTGTAATTAATTTGTACAGTTATGTCTAACGCGAATAAAAAAATGAGAATCACGCAAAAACTATATATTTTATGAAACCTTCGCCACTTTGAAGATCATTTAATTATTTATATTTTAGTATACGTTTTTTAGGGTTGATTTTTCAATAGTCAGATAACTTTTAACTGAGGAATAAAAATGGCATTTTGACAGTTTTTGTATAGAAATTATGTCAAACCGCAATTTTTATTCCTCAGTTAAAAGTTATCTGACTATTGAATAATCAGCCCTTAGTATAATACCTGTTGTTTTATGTATAATAAATTAACAATGCGTCTAATTTCGTACAGCGCTCCTTGATGGCCGAGTCCTATTACTGGGTGGACGTACGACGCGTTACGTGAGCTCAGCATAGAACACGCAAGCTAACCACTCATGGTCGTTGGCAGTATAGCGCCAAAATCTGGCAGATGTTTCAAGCTAAAACTTTGACAAACACTCAACTTCGAATTCTTAATTCAGAAATCGAGGGTAAATCTGCTTGTTAGTATGTAAGCCCTAGGAAATTGTAAAGAGTTCCACAATCAAAGTTAAATAAAACCAAACTGAACAGACTTAATTTTTTTCTTCCAGCAAAACTATAATTAGGTGGAGCAGCGGGCGAGGAACACCAATTCCTGTTATTGACATCAGAGTAGTTTTTTTTTAAACTTATCGTGGGTGCGTTCACAAAGATGTAAACACCCACACCCGGAACAACTATCTGTAGGCCATACAAATATTTGTTCCGTGCAGAATCGAACCCGTGACACCCAGCGCAGCAGCCTATCGCGAAACCACTGCACTAACCGTCCGTCAAAGATTGATGTAGAGATTTTTTTTTACTGAAAGTCTCTTGCTGATAATAATAAGTCGTTTTTCAGTAAACAAGTTAAGTTTCAGATTAAGACGTTTGTAAAAATGGAGCTGAAATCAATTTAAAGTTTGATGTTTTGTATTAGATCGAATATACAAAATGCGTGATAAACAATCGTTTGAAGAATCCAATTACTGAAAAAAAAACATAGTTTTACGATGTTACAAATAAAGTAATACGTTCCTAAAGGGGTAGGCGGCATGCTAGCTTCAGTAATTTTCTAGCTATGTAATTTGTTTCAGAAGGTAAACAAACTCCTTTAATATAAACTAGCAAGGATAACATAGCTAACTTGAAATAGATATTGTTGTTTATATTTACCCTTACTGTATAGATTTACTCCTACGTTATTGTGAAACAGAAATCTGAACCTGAAACTGTTTTATAGGTATAAGAAACAACTGACTTCCAAAAAAGATAATACACTAAAAAAAATAAAAATAACTTTAGTTTCGGAAGTCGGTGTTTGTATTTTATAATAAAGTTTTTAGTGTTTTTTCTTTTTTGGAAGTCGTTTGTTTTTTTGTAAAAAGTTTTTTATTTTTAACTTTTTCCTCGTTATACCCCAGAGCTCAAAATCCCAATCACATGGAACGTGGAATTTAAACATACTTACTCGTAATTGGAGGAAACCAAAACGTCACAATTCGTTTTTGTTCAGTTTTTTGAAAAAGTGCTTAAGCAATTTCTATAAAATTTATATGGCACGACCTCGGGTGTATATTCTTTCAGATAAAAAAAGAATTTTGAAAATCGGTCTACAACTGACAGAGAAATCGGTGGACACAAATAAAAAATAAAAACTATATTTACAGTCGAACATAGAACCACCCCCTTTTTCAAAGTGGGTTAGAAAAGCGTTCCCAGCCTTACACCTTTTTTTTATTGTCGGGGTGAATCCTTCAAAGGGCGCCTGGACTTTTGGGAAACAAATACCAAGGAGTGTGGGATTCGTACCACTAAAAATCACTAACTTTATTCTCCCAGCTATACACCTAGAATAAAAGTACTTAGTAATAAATTTATACCTACGTATAATAAACAGTGGTCCGCCGGTGTTGCGAAC
Organism: Polia nebulosa; assembly: GCA_951329385.1. Taxonomy (NCBI): domain Eukaryota; kingdom Metazoa; phylum Arthropoda; class Insecta; order Lepidoptera; family Noctuidae; genus Polia; species Polia nebulosa. The sequence goes on along the minus strand of OX589588.1, from coordinate 1,650,576 downwards.
AGGTTCCAAGCTACCGGTGGTTAGGGCTCCAGAGAGGGAACCTCCTCACAATGCGAGCCGTACCGAAAAGCCCTTTCACATCCCACATGTCGACTACCTCATGTGGTAAGTCGAGATATTGGATTTCCTTCTCTTTCTCAGCTTTCACGAGGTTCTCGTCATGCTTATCTTTCTCGGGAATGTAATAAAATGAATGAGTAATATCAAGTACTTAAAATTTGTTCAAAATTATAACATGAGATTTCTCCAGTAGAGTCCGAAGATAGCCGGTGCTTGGTTTTCTTTTCAATATTGATTTTAGCGATAAAACCGCTTATTGTGTAATAAAGAAGATAGATGAAGGAAACATTACATCTTCATCTATGTTTTCTATTACTTAAAAAAAAAAAACCTAGGCACATAAAAAAGAGCCTATGCTATGAAGGTACGTAGCACAAAAAAAAACCTAGGCACATAAAAAAGAGCCTATGCTGTGAAGGTACGTAGCACAAAAAAAAACCTAGGTACATAAAAAAGAGCCTATGCTATGAAGGTACGTAGCACAAAAAAAAACCTAGGTACATAAAAAAGAGCCTATGCTATGAAGGTACGTAGCACAAAAAAAAACCTAGTCAAATAAAAAAGAGCCTATGCTATGAAGGTACGTAGCACAAAAAAAAACCTAGGCACATAAAAAAGAGCCTATGCTGTGAAGGTACGTAGCACAAAAAAAAAACCTAGGCACATAAAAAAGAGCCTATGCTATGAAGGTACGTAGCACAAAAAAAAACCTAGGCACATAAAAAAGAGCCTATGCTGTGAAGGTACGTAGCACAAAAAAAGAACCTAGGCACATAAAAAAGAGCCTATGCTGTGAAGGTACGTAGCACAAAAAAAAACCTAGGTACATAAAAAAGAGCCTATGCTATGAAGGTACGTAGCACAAAAAAAAACCTAGGTACATAAAAAAGAGCCTATGCTATGAAGGTACGTAGTACAAAAAAAAAAACCTAGTCACATAAAAAAGAGCCTATGCTATGAAGGTACGTAGCACAAAAAAAAACCTAGGCACATAAAAAAGAGCCTATGCTGTGAAGGTACGTAGCACAAAAAAAAACCTAGGTACATAAAAAAGAGCCTATGCTATGAAGGTACGTAGCACAAAAAAAAAACCTAGTCACATAAAAAAGAGCCTATGCTATGAAGGTACGTAGCACAAAAAAAACCTAGGCACATAAAAAAGAGCCTATGCTGTGAAGGTACGTAGCACAAAAAAAAACCTAGGTACATAAAAAAGAGCCTATGCTATGAAGGTACGTAGCACAAAAAAAAAACCTAGTCACATAAAAAAGAGCCTATGCTATGAAGGTACGTAGCACAAAAAAAAACCTAGGTACATAAAAAAGAGCCTATGCTATGAAGGTACGTAGCACAAAAAAAAACCTAGGCACATAAAAAAGAGCCTATGCTGTGAAGGTACGTAGCACAAAAAAAAAACCTAGTCACATAAAAAAGAGCCTATGCTATGAAGGTACGTAGCACAAAAAAAAACCTAGGCACATAAAAAAGAGCCTATGCTGTGAAGGTACGTAGCACAAAAAAAAACCTAGGTACATAAAAAAGAGCCTATGCTATGAAGGTACGTAGCACAAAAAAAAAAACCTAGTCACATAAAAAAGAGCCTATGCTATGAAGGTACGTAGCACAAAAAAAACCTAGGCACATAAAAAAGAGCCTATGCTGTGAAGGTACGTAGCACAAAAAAAAACCTAGGTACATAAAAAGAGCCTATGCTATGAAGGTACGTAGCACAAAAAAAAAAAACCTAGTCACATAAAAAAGAGCCTATGCTATGAAGGTGCGTAGCACAAAAAAAAACCTAGGTACATAAAAAAGAGCCTATGCTATGAAGGTACAAAGCACAAAAAAAAACCTAGGCACATAAAAAAGAGCCTATGCTGTGAAGGTACGTAGCACAAAAAAAAAACCTAGGTACATAAAAAAGAGCCTATGCTATGAAGGTACGTAGCACAAAAAAAACCTAGGTACATAAAAAAGAGCCTATGCTGTGAAGGTACGTAGCACAAAAAAAAAAACCTAGGTACCTAAAAAAGAGCCTATGCTATGAAGGTACGTAGCACAAAAAAAAACCTAGGCACATAAAAAAGAGCCTATGCTGTGAAGGTACGTAGCACAAAAAAAAAACCTAGGCACATAAAAAAGAGCCTATGCTATGAAGGTACGTAGCACAAAAAAAAACCTAGGTACATAAAAAAGAGCCTATGCTATGAAGGTACGTAGCACAAAAAAAAACCTAGGCACATAAAAAAGAGCCTATGCTGTGAAGGTACGTAGCACAAAAAAAAACCTAGGTACATAAAAAAGAGCCTATGCTATGAAGGTACGTAGCACAAAAAAAAACCTAGGTACATAAAAAAGAGCCTATGCTGTGAAGGTACGTAGCACAAAAAAAAAAACCTAGGCACATAAAAAAGAGCCTATGCTATGAAGGTACGTAGCACAAAAAAAACCTAGGTACATAAAAAAGAGCCTATGCTATGAAGGTACGTAGCACAAAAAAAAACCTAGGTACATAAAAAAGAGCCTATGCTATGAAGGTACGTAGCACAAAAAAAAACCTAGGTACATAAAAAAGAGCCTATGCTGTGAAGGTACGTAGCACAAAAAAAAAACCTAGGCACATAAAAAAGAGCCTATGCTATGAAGGTACGTAGCACAAAAAAAAACCTAGGTACATAAAAAAGAGCCTATGCTGTGAAGGTACGTAGCACAAAAAAAAAAACCTAGGCACATAAAAAAGAGCCTATGCTATGAAGGTACGTAGCACAAAAAAAAACCTAGGTACATAAAAAAGAGCCTATGGTATGGTTTTTTTTTTTGTGCCAGTTGGACTCGCGCACTATAAAAACGGCAAAAAAATCGTGTCTGTTGTATGGAAGCCCCCTTAAATATACATTTTATTCTGTTTTTTAGTATAGCGGCAACGGAAATACATCATCTGTGAAAATTTCAACTGTCTAACTATCACGGTTCATGTGATACAGCCCAGTGGCTGACGGACAGACAGAGACGGACAGCGGAGTCTTAGTAATAGGGTCCCGTTTTAGCCTTTGGGTACGGAACCCTAAAAATTATCATAGATAGGTTTGCGCTTGACCACTATATTTCCTGAGGGTAAGTGATGATGTGGTCGACGATGGAACACGCTTACCTAGAAGTAACCTATTCACTCTTGACTTAAATACCCCCAGGTTTGTAGCTATCTAGCAACACAGACTTTGGCAGGGAATTCCACTCCTTAGTTATACGCACAATGAATGAAACATCATAAAATCAAAAGGTCAAATCTTTGCTTCACAAAAGCCCATACCTAACAAGCGACGGAAACATTCAAACAAATTGAAGTTGTCAACCGACAAACAACATGGAAACGAAATGGTATCGCTACAGCATGTCATTGTCAACAGTTAACTGTTTCTCTTCCTACGCAGTTTGGAAAAGTCAAGGTCTAAGGTGCTTCACACACAAAGAGCGTTACGGTTGCGGTGTGGTTAGTATTCAGCAGTACTAAAAAATGAAGATACAAGCAAGAGTTACTCTTTCCACAGTTATTTTACTACTGTACTGCCCAGGGGTCGTGGATAAATCGAAACAGAGTTACCGCGCCCCTGGGCACTAAGGGCAGGGAAGGAACAGGGGTGGGTTTTAGTCAGTAAGAGTCTGACACCCCCTTCCGCTCCACCCAGAGCGGGAGAATTCATAGGATAACCAAAAAATAAATAAAAATAAAATGGTGCCGGTGTAAAATTACAGACACTGGTGCGGATTCTGTTTTGTACGAACTAAACTTAATTTAAGCTATTCCTATCTTTTTCTCTCTAATAAAACAAGAAAGAGACGGACGTAAATTAGAGCTGTCAAATATAGTTGAACTAATATTTCCATACAAATTAAGTGTACACGTAAAAACATGTCGATTAAAAACACGGTGATGCGCAAGGCGTAAACTAGTTTGACATCTCTAACTTAGTTCATAGCTATAGCCGTCTTTTTCTCGCACTGCCTTTTAGTAAAAGACAGCGATTCTCTAATTTTAGTTTAGTTATTATAAAGAGAATCGGCACCACTGAGGCTTTTTAACATGCTTTTAGTATCTTGGTATGTATCTATGTAGCGGAATTTTGAACGAGATTTTCATCCACTTCAAAACGTCAGATTGAATTGAAACTTCGCACACTTATCAAGGACCGATGAGAATGCATGGTTAGCTAAGTGACGTCATTCTAAATCAAAGATGGCGGAATAATTATTTTTTATGCATTTCCATGATATGGGTATCAAATGAAAGGGTTTGCTGAGAAAAATTCGAAACTAAAAATTAAAGCGTGTTTTTAGTTTTTTTTTTTTTTAAACTATACAAAATTATTACAATATATTTAGATATCTCAGAGATGGCAACGCACTTGCAAAGCTTCTTGTATTGCAGATGACAAGAAGCTCGTTGGTGACCACTTTTCTTCAGGTCAACTGCCTGCTTATAACTGAAAACGAAAAATCGCATCGCGCTCTATGTGTAGAGGTCGTGAAGTGAAGGTTGCGGTGGCCTACCATTAGTGTGCGTTATAGAAATCTGTGTATACTTAGTCAGGAAAGGTATTGATAACTACAGCTACCAGGTGCAAAAGGGCTTGGCAGACAGATTTGCACTGTTATTGTAAACCACATGAGGAGAGTAGAGGTAATAGAGATGAAAGCGAATGCATATGATCTAACTAATGGTGAACACCGCGGGGTGGTTTTAGTGAGGTAAGAGTCTTTTCCCCAAAAGTCCAGGCGCCCTTTGAAGGTTCCCCAAGAAAACAAAAAAAAAGAAGGTATTTAGGTATAATAGACTTGAATATTGCACAGCTGTGGACACAATTTATGCTTACAAAAGATAATCTTTGTGGTAATGATAAACTCGAAATATAAAGGGAATACATAAAGGGGTCAACAGAAAAGCGTGATCATATTTTAGATACAGCTCTGTCTTCAAGGAAGCCATAGTTAACTCCCAAATAAAAATAAAAATAAAACAAAAAAGGTAAAGGTAATAACTTTAATTTCGGAAGTCCGTTTTTCTGGTTTTGTTTCTTAGTTTTTTTTGACACCGGCTTCCGAAATTAAAGTTATTTTGCACTTTTTTTGGAAGTCGGTTCTGTTTTTTGTAAAAAAAGATTTTTATTTTTCACTTTTTAGTTGTGGTTCTTAACAATACATAGAAATACGATCGCAGCAATCGTAGTTGATTTGCCGTAATTTTTTGAAAAGTTCGGTTGTCTGTCTCCAAAACTCATCATCAGATCTATATGAAATTTAAATGGGACCATTTCGGAATAAAGCCCTTCGAACAAAACAATAATTTTGCAAATCCTATCCTATCCTATATGACGAAGTTCTGCCCGAACATACATTATAATATACTATATAATTATGTCGTATCCGCTAGTCAAATTGGCAACAAAACAAAGCATGCCACCTGGCGGCAACTATAAACACTACAACGTTGGCGGGCTTTGACGGAGTCGGCGCGTTTCCGTTAGACTTCGAGGTTGGGGAAGACTCGCCTAGTCGGGCAATCTTAGCCTGGGAGTCACGGAGTGAAGACGCATCGGAACTCTCCTACGTTTTGTTGCTACTAGTATTTTAAAGTACCAAGTTTATAAGTTTCAAATTAATTAAAGTGAATAATTGCTTTACCGTTGTTATTTATTGCACGATATACCTACACAGACCCACCTGATGCCTGATTGTAGCTAGCGATACATCCTGCTGATCCGACATAATATATATATATACAGGGTGTAACGGAAAGGTGTGGTCATATTTTAGGAACTGCATCTGCCCATCGATATGAACAACTTTCTTCAAGAAAAGCCGAGGAAATTCTAAAAAAAAAAAATTTTCCTCCCATACAAATATTGATCAGCTGATGATAACTTTGTATGAAAAGTCCAAATTTTTTTTTGGGCATTTTCTATTTTTTCTTGGATTAAGTTGTTCATTTCCATATATAGAACCGGCTCTTAAAATATGACCACACCTTTCCGTTACACCCTGTATATATTATATATATCTAAATATCCGAATTGATAACCTCCTTTTTGAAGGCTTTTCGCAATGGCTAATAATTACTTGAAAAAAATTGTTAATTTCCATGGGCAAACGCAGTACTTAAAATATGACAACGCTTTTTCGATACACCCTGAATATATTAGGTAGGTATTGACTATTGTCACCCTATACCCTATAAGCTTTTTATAATAAGTCATTGGAACTGATAGATAAATCGTGATCAGTGACGACAGCTTGGCATGATGCCAATGCAATGAGTATTAGACCGGCGCTCAGTTCATATCGTTTGGGAAATCGATCTAGAACCTATAGTGGCTTAGTTATGAATATCAAATTATTTCTTTATTAGCCTATCTACAATTGGGTTGATGACTAAGAAAAACTACTTGGTCCTTCAGTTAGATAACCAAAAAATATTAGACACGTGTCACGTGTGTGTTAAAATTTCGCATAACGTCACACTTGAGTTAAAATTGAAACTTTTTACTCAAAAGTCCTAATGATTTCCAAAGATGCGTGTATCCATGGATAACCTATTGGTATTTGGTACCTACATATGTACATAAGTACCTACCTACTAGAATGCGAAAAAGGTAAGTATTAGCTACGTCAGTGCCAACCAGCTACCAACACCAAAAAGTTCACGGTCAAAACCAACCACTGTGCGAATCTAACGACCAATAAGACACTGCTTTCATTTCACCGAAACATTATTCTTTTTGTATCCCCCTAGGAATGAGTACATATTTGTAACTGTTTCATTTTTCCCAAATTGAAACATGAGAGGATTTGAGTAAGATATGTGCACTGACAACGTCAATCAACACACATTTGAGTTAACAAGCACTCCTGGAGATTAGAGTACTAGGGCACAATGGCTTCAAAGAGCAATTAAATATTTTTACTCATTAAAAACAAAAAAAAGCGAGCGCGCGCATGTCGCGTGCCGGGCACGAAGCACGTGCTCGACGCGCGACCGGCGTGCGTGCGAAGATGAATCATAGTCATGCTTTTATGGATTATGGTTTTTATTTTTAAATGGAATTTGTATGCACTGACATGGAACTCTTTACGATTATTGCAGGGTTGAAACTGAATAATGTGTTAAACATGCAATTTTTCCTGAAGAAGCATGTTCGCTAAGAAAAATCAAGAAAAAATTTGAACATCGGTATTTTGCGAAAGCTTAAAACTACAAAAAGAAGCTTTAGGAAAGCTTAAAAATTGTCAAAAATACAGGTTCCACCGAGATTTGAACTCGGATCGCTGGATTCAGAGTCCAGAGTGCTAACCATTACACCATGGAACCGTTGAGTTAAAGCACTAAAATTGTGGATCTATTTCTAGGTGTGATTGTTAAAATGTTGAAGTCTTCGATTGGAATTAATAGAAAGTTGGACTTTATACGAAATAAGACACGAAATCTTTAGCAAAAAAATAAAATTAAACCTTATGATATGGGTATTCATTCTTATAGACTAAGATTTTTCTATTGCTTAAGTCTACATTTTAATTAGGTTTGCTTATTGAAATCTTGGAACCAATAAATAATTCTGAAATTATCGTCCTATAAAATAAATTCAGTTTGAATATACCACAACCACAACACAAAATAAAAACTTGAAATTAGTGCATGACCGATGAGTCGTTATTGAATTATGCCAATCAAATCGATTATGACAATCGGTTACCATCGATCACCCGAGTGACAGACAATCGAATAGGAAGAGTTGAACATTTGTGCGATTGCTAAGATATCATTATAAACCGCGACTACCCCAGACGGAGGGTAATATTTATAAAATATAGGGATTTAACTATAAAATAAATTGTGTTCTTTGATGATAATAAAAATAAATAAGTAATACACATTGACTACAGACGCATTGAATTATACATAATAAATGTAATTAATTCAATTCATGTCTAAGTCTCTTTGCTGATCGCTCAATGGTAGGTGTGTATTACAACTACAAGGTGGAGACAAAGAAATGAAAACACTATATTATCCCTAAAAACAAAAAAAAAACAGCTGCCTTATATGTTGTTTGCATAACTCGACAAAATGTAGGTACCTACCTATTGAACAGCTGATTTGGTTTTTCGCGAATTCAGTGTTGGTCCCATACCAAAAGTTTTTCATGATGATGAGTATTGTCTGTGTTTTTATTTATTTGTTGTACTGTCTTTTCCATCTAGTATTCTGAACGTCTACCTATTTCTTTGGTATTTTTTTCATGTAAGTTTAAAAATAAAATAATAGGTGGTATTCTGTACAAATACCTATACCTTCCTCATAATGTAGATGGGGTACACCTCACTAGGACTCAATTCACTGTGTTTTTTTTTATGTCCGAGGTTCTTTTTTATATCATTATTTTGGCGTTCAGTAACTTGGTCTTGTAACACATTTTTCAATTTTTACACACCCATACATTTCTTTTTCTTTTTTTATATTACAATTGACTGTGCCTCATAATTTATGAGGTACTTCATAATTATTTATTTATGTTGAATATAAACACAGTTACTTTTAACTTAGTGGGTACATTACCCTGTTAGCAATCAACTTACGACTATGAAGTAGGTATTGCCTACTTAGTAATCAATAACATCAAAAAAACTAATATTACAACATTTTAATAACTAATAGGAACTGAAGCTAAAATTGTTTAGGTATTATATTTAAAACAAGTATGGCGCCGTGATTGAGCGATTGGCTGCTGCACTGCGTGTCGCGGGTTCGATTCCCGCACGGAACATTAATATTTGTATGACCTACAGACAGTTGTTTCCGGGTTTGGGTGTCTTGTCCATGTGTGATAACATACATGTTTGTGAACGCATCCACGATACAGAAGTCATTCTTAGTGTGTGACAACGTTTTCTATTAAAAAAAAAACGGCCAAGTGCGTGTCGGGCCACGCGCAGTGTTGGGTTCCGTAGTCGCCCGTTATAACATGCGGACTTAGAAGAGGGCTTTATGTTTATTATTACTATGCACATATTAATTGGGTTAACGTTCAAATTGAAAACGAAAAAAAGGGTTTTATTTGCCCAAAATTTTACATGTTTACTACCCTAACGTTCTAAATAATAAATAAGTAACAACTACAACAATTTTTTTTTTCCAAGGATTTTGTGTTTTGTACGAAATTTTCAAAGTAGGTACATTTTATCTATTGGGCGGCTATTACTCTTAAACTAACAAAGCTAACTTAACCGAGATAGTTTTCCTTCAAATCAGTTCGTTAAATATCCTACTATCATCACGATTTTTTTAGATTTTTCAAGCCAACAGTTTGACTTCTACAGGGGGGGACGCTCAACTCTAACAAAAAATATCACTTTAAAGTTTAATATTTTGCGAACGAATCACTGAATCGAGAAATAGTCTTCACAACCCGTAAATGAATTTGAAAGACTATCCAACGATACCCCACACTATATAGGCTAGAAAAAAATAAATCATGCCAGCTTTACATGTACGGGAGTTACCATAAAAAAAATCTTTCCCAAGATTTTATTGTTTCGTTTTTTTTTGCGTGATTAATTACACATATGTATACAGGGTATAATAGACAGGTGTGGTCACTAGGTAACTGCATCTACCCTTCGATATAAACGACTTTCTTCAAGAAAACCTGAAGAAATTCTCAAAAAAAAAATGTTACCTCCCGTACAACCATAAATCACAAAAAAAAGTTTTTTTTTTTTTTTGTTTTTTTTTATGTTTTCTTAGCAAAAGTTGTTCATTTCCATTAGGCAGAATCGGTTCTTAAAATATGAACACACCTTTCCGTTACACCCTGTATACCCATACAAAATTATCATCTCTATGATATGAGACTGTAAGTACCTACTAGAAAGCTAGGCTAGCTTTCGGTCTTTCGGTCGACCGAAACTATAAGATCCTTGTCCTTGTTAGGACAACGGAACCCTAAAAATATGAAAAACATTATGCAAAAATGTTGTAGGTATACCTAATTGCTGACCACACTATTGACATTTGTGAAGCTGTCCGCACGCCACATTGACCGTATGAGTTATGTGCGCAAACACACGAACACTACACAAACGGTCAGGCTTTAATATTATAATATTATTCATCCATTATTGACATATCTCACTGTGTGTACGACCGGCGGGCTTCGAATAATAAAGAGCGACTGAATCAGCTTGATATTATAATAGTTCTGTCAGTTGCATTCGTTGCGAGATTATAACTTTTGGTCGTATGTAATAGAATTGACACGTTTCAATTATTTTGAAAAAAGATTGGAGAATATCTTTTTTTTTTTTTAAAAAAAGCTTTTGGTTAACTTTGACAGCTTCGCGTTTGACCACTATCTCACCTGATGGTAAGCCGCGATGTGGTCGGATGATGGAGCACGCTTGCCTAGAAGTAACCTATTGACTCTTGACTTAAACCCCCAGGTTTTAGCTTTTCCGGTAGAATGTTTATAAGCATACCTTACATAGTATATTTCAAACCTACTAGATTAATCTCATTAATCACACAACCCACCGAAACACAAATAAAATCAAACCCAAAAACCAAAACTACTCAAACCTGTTACAATGTAGCAATCATGATTATTTAATAAAGTAGATTGCATCAAACGTTCCCCTGTCATGTGATACACTCCCCAGTACCTACTATGGACTGACCATGCCGTTTTATTGCTCGACAATTAGCTCACGGGATGGGGCGCAATCTCTATTGTCACATCCGAAACTACGTGACCTTTATTCCAAAGGAATAAAGACCAATTTAAATCAATTGATGGACTACATTTGGGTGACAGCCGACAAAAGAATTGACCACACACTGACCTCTCACTTAGACAAGTGGTCAGTGAAAACAATGACAATACAGTTGATAGGTAACCAGCAAAAGTGCTTTTTATTGTTTGAACTATACACTTGAACAAATTTAATTAAACAGAGGCAATTTCAGTGGTCAGCCTTAAACAAATATTAATCAAAAAGAGGATTCGGGACATATTATTTTAACATGAAGCAATATTAATTGGGCTTACAATATAATTACAAGATACGAAACGAACTTCGAAAGGGAAACATTTAAAAGGGGCCTACTACGTTCATATTTGAATTGAAAAGCTTTGAAGGCAATTAATGAAAAATGCATTATCATAACTGTAATCGTAAATATACCAGTTGGTAACCAAATAATAAATCAGAAACGCAATAAAAATATGCAATAGTAGAATCAACGAAATTTATAACAGCCAACAAGTCGTAACTTTATAATCAGATTAAAAATTGGAATAGAATCGGTTTAATCGAATCGGCGGCTATTCGATGAATGGGAGCTAATGATCGAGCGCACGTTGTGCATTATGCGAAACGCCCCATCTCTAAAAGCGAGATTCTAATTTCAAACTTTAATTTGTTTTCTTCACAGTTGTCATTTTAAAGTTGTATTTTGTTTCCAAAACTTTAACGCGCTTTAAGAGGTGTACGTTCTGAATTTTATTAAAAATAAAGACAAAAATCCGATTTCGTACGACCACAGATAATGTACGACGTAGATTCAATCTGATTAGCATTCTCGTGTAGTAGTAGATAGGTAGGTTCTTAACTGAGAAAAGAGTTAGGGGAATACCGAGGTCTATGATCTCTTATTTACCAACCTATCATCCATATTTTGTAAATTGATCTATCGATCGATTGTTAAACAATTCCTTATAAGATGCTATTTATGTACCTACCTACAATTAATCTGTTTAGCGTTTTCCCAATCACCTGCCTATCCGACCTCTACAACCCACTAACTGGGTAACACGATACCCCTTGGTAAGACTGGTCCAAGATTTCAGGTTTCCGACTATCCGAAACGACTATCAAAGATCCCTTTAAAAATGTCAACTGATACCAACTGCATAGCGTGCTTTCCGAGGCACGGAGGAATCTCGATATATGGAATTACTAGTAACTCAAAATATTCCTGGCAGGACTTGAGAATGTGACCTATTTGCAACAAGTAAGCACCTGAGGAAGCCCAAGCGGAAAACCATGGGTTTCGAGAAAATTTAAGTTTTTAACCAGCAGTTCAAAAGAAAAATGGAATTATACACTTCTGGACACATCTATTGGCCCACCTTAGAGTTTAGGTTTCGATGGCCCCTACCGAAATATGATTGCTAGATTGAACAAAAACTGTTGATGCAGTTTTAAACCTGACACATTTTACCATCTTTTTCGATCGTATTGTTTTAAATTTGAATTCAGAATACCATACGACATGGAGCTACGCCTAACAAGTCGGATATGCGCCTTGTTAAAGGTGATTTTTGAATAAAAAACATGTTTTATCAAATAAAGGTTTAATTTAATAACGCGTATTGCCTCCATGGGCATCTACCACAGCTCTCATACGATTAGGCATAGAGTTTATCAACCGCTCTATGAAATTTTGAGGGATCATCTCCCATTCCTCTTCTATGGCAGTTTTCAACTCCTGCATCGTCTGGGCAACTGGCTGACGAGCCCTAACACGTCTTTTTAGCTCATCCCACATGTGCTCAATGGGGTTCATGTCTGGGCTTCTGGCTGGCCAGTCCATAACTGTGATGTTCACATCCCGAAGATATTCCCTGACGATGCCGGCCGCATGGGCTCTTGCATTATCATGCATAAAAAGGAAATTTGGGCCCACATAGTCCGCGTATGGTATCACGTGAGGTTCTAAGCACTCACGAATGTACCTTTCAGCATTTAATGTTGGCAGCCGTGGTCCTGTAACAACCTCAACTTTTTGCCGCTCGCGGATATACCGCCCCAGACAGTCCATGAGCCACCGCCATAAGCAACCCTCTCTTCAAAGCAGCATTGTGCGAAACGCTCTCCCTTACGTCGGTAGACCTTCTTCCTTCCATCATTGCCATGTAACACAATTTTAGACTCATCAGAAAAGAGTACACGGCTCCAATCTTGCTGTGTCCAATTTAAATGACTGCGTGCGAAATGAAGGCGCGCTGTTCGGTGGGCTCGCGTTAGTTTGGGCCCATTAGCTGGCTTGTGTGGTACCATATCGCGTTCTTTTAACCTTCTCCGAACAGTTCGAGCGCTCACAGATACTCCATGGAAGTCGCGAAGTTGGTTTTGTATCTCAATGGAGGTAAGGCGACGATTTCTCAAACTGGTCGTCACGATGAATCGATCCTGCCTTTCAGTTGTGACCCGAGATCGTGGCCTTCCTTGGCGACGAACAAAGCCGCCCGTCTCTAGGTACCTCCGATAAACATTTCGGACCGCAGATCGGTCTAAATTAAGTTGAGCACTCACGTTTCTTTGGCTGTGTCCGGCCTGAATAAGTGCCACAGCTTGGGCGGCGACTTCAGGTGAAGTATCCATAGATTATTGATAGAACCTCACCTTAATGTTAAGAATAAGTAATGTTTGTTGCAAAACCAAAGATATCAATCACTTTTTCAAGAATTAAATCCAAGTAAACCAATAAAACCAAGTTTTCTTAGTATTCGATTGTTTGATATCAACAAACAGGCTCCAAATTGTCTTTTGTTTCTTTAAATTCTGTGTTCGAAATTCAAAAAAAGACGATTGAATGAAATTGTGAATGTGCCAGGTTCAAAACTGCATAAAAACTTTTTGCTCGACCTAATATAAAATTTTAGCTAGGACCAAACGAAACTGAAAATACAAGGTGGGCCAATAGATGTGTCCAGAAGTGTAATATAATTTTTAATAAAAACATAAAATTTTAGGAACTTTCATTTTTTTTTAAACGTTGAGGCAACGTTTTAAAAATAAAGCGCCCGAGATTTTGAACACTAGGAATTACTCCTTTACCGTGGGTGCGTTCACAAACATATAAACTCACATACACAAGAGACCCAGCAGAAAACGTCTAGTTATCAATAACCCTGTATAGGTAATGAATGTTAACCCATCCACAGACCGACATCCAAATTTCGACAAGCATTGCTTAACTTCGAGGATCAACCCGTGCAGCTGTTATTACTGAGCTACCTGCATACCCACTTTAGAAAAAGAGATACCACAGCATTTATTAGGTAGGTAGGTAATTATGTAGATATGTTACTACATTACGATTCATTCGCTACTGTTATTTTTATTTATTGAAAACTAAATTTACATATTTAGAACATGTTAAATCTATAATACAACCAAAAAAAAATCTTACCTAACTACGTACATTATAGGTATACAAAAACAAAATACGCTCAGGCGTCGAAGTACCTACTCCTCCACATCGCTGTCATCTGGAAACGTCCCCAGAAGACTGGCAGCATTGCCACGTTGAATGGCAATGCTAATTCTTTGAGCAAAGAACAAGCCAGGCCTCTAGTCACATAAAATGTCGATCAGTCGGCGAGAAATTCATTCTACTCTATCTAATCTATTTACTATTTTATTTTGATCACAGTGTAATGACTTTTGAACTGTAGTTCCCGCCAAAACAAACCACTCACATGATCAAATATTGAACATTTGTGAATTTAATGACCATTAGCATTTACATTATAAATAATGCAATACAAATCTTTTTTGACGAAAACATCTTGCTGAAGTAATTCATTAATATTCATTTGAAGCCTAAACAATTAAATATAAAGTTACCCCACTCAAATGGGTCCGTCATACGAATTTACGAATGGTGACAACCGTGGAAAACCTTACAAATGATTTTAATTGCTTTGATTGTGACGAGTGCTGACATCTACGGACAATTGAAATTAATACATAGGATGTAAAAAACATTCTAATGTCCATTTGTTTAGTCTAATGTCCATTTGTTGTGGCCATTCAGCGTATAATATTTTTAATTTTATAAATATTTTTACAGTAGTCTTCACTCACCTGGAGGTGATGGAGAAAGTTTTCCCTTCTTGAACAGCTACAGCTACTAGGTACTTGCCAGCTCATCAATATTATTCATGGCACATCATGATGATGCACAATTGCACAATCAGATCTAACTTGAGCTAACCATCAACGAACATTGCAATTTGTAGCAGGCATGGTGAGCAGAGACAGTGCGAAAAGCACGCATTCATCCTCGAAGCAGTATACAGAGGTGTAAGTACCTATATACCTAAGTACACACACATTTTTCATTACTTATTTTGATTCATGATAGCCTATGCAAAAGCTATCATAAATCAAAAAGTCTTCCAAGTCTGTTTACCACAAAGTTTACCCTCCGTGCAAAAAGTTCCGTTGCTTTAACTAGCACCATCTATCATAACCTTTTAAAACAAAAAGTTCAGCCAGGAACACAGACGAGCATAGGTGGCGGTGTAGAACTTGTCAGAAGTTTTACTTTTAGAGCTTTGTCTTTCTTATTATAATAGTGACTCAATACTTGACCTTTGAATGAAATTATTTCTGATTTACAAAGAATATAAAATAAAATCTTAGATTATTTAATTGGCAATCTTTTCTTGTCAAAATGACGTTCGGCTTGACTTTGTTTTGACAGCAGTTAACTGTCATTATTTCATTGATAAATTGATCGGACGGGGCAGCGGGCAAGGATAAGCGACGAGCGCGTAAATACGGACAACTTAAATAAAATTATTGATTTTCGCAAAAATAACGCATTTGTTACGTTAATCAATGCAGTAAGTGTCATTTGGAACAAGTGTAGTTTTGTGTCTCGATGTCAACACAGTCTAAAACGATGCCGTTGTTAGACCTTAAAATGTATGTGAGAGTTGTCGCTGCTGTGTTTTCTGTAAGTAAATATTATTTTATATTTCTAAAAGTACACCTAAATACTCCAGTTAACTCCAGTAAGATGGCAGTGTCTAAAAACCATGCCAATAAGGCATACCGCTGGCATAGAATTCGTGCTCGCAGCTTAGTAAAATCGGAATAATTCGTACCCTCATGTTTAATTATAATAAAAATCTTTCATTTAAGGCGTTACATCCAAGATGATTACTGAAAGTATTATTAATTGTTTCGAATCTTAAACACAACAAACATAACACAGGATTAATAAGTGTTTACAGTAATTTATTATTCCATGTCTTTTGTTTGTTCATAATCTTTGTACTTATTAGTAATGAATGAGACTGTAGCTTCTTTATTTACTTATCGTCTCCCAGTGTTCACTGTGTATCATTAGTTTATTAGATGTTATTGTTACAATGTTTGCTAAAGCATTTGTTGATTAGATAATAAGTGATCCGACATCCTCTCTTCAAAGTTTGACATAATTAAATTACTAATTACAGCTAGGACTGTTTTATATTTTATAACAGTTTTTAATATCATAGAGACTTTAAAAAGAAGGAGAAAATACTAAACTCCATCAGATAGATAAAGGAGAAAGTAAAGAATTCAAGATAGTTATAAATAAAGGGGTCAAAGAACTCTCGATATATTTAGAGAGTTGGATAATTCTGCAATGTTCAGCTGAGAAAAGACTATGGCTATTTTTTTATATATTTCCAACAGATTAACAATGTGCCTGCTATATTATCTCTTCACCACCCTTGGTTGACTGGTAGAGGATGCCTTGAAGATTAAGTCCTCCTTTGTACTTTTGGGCATGAAGTCAACATTGCTTTTAAAGATCCAAGTCCTGTTATTACAGAGATATGTAGAAAATCATAAATATTAATAAAAATGAATTCCCATTTTCCCTTGGTCATGGCATCGCATGTGAACGGTTGTACCAATGTCCCAAAATTCTTTTTGTTGTGTTTGTTATTGTCAGAAGATTCTTATGAAAGAAAAAAATAAGAAAGTCACGGAGAAATTTGGAAAATTTTGGATAACTTGATGACTATTTAATCTTCGTGAGTTTGACAGTTTGCATACCAGGACTACGTCTGTCGGGTCAGCTAGTAATAAATATTATTAAAGGTTGCTGACAAATATAACATCACACTTGTATTCCGCGCCGTAAGGGTCAGCAGAGTGCACCCACTTTTTATTGCAAGCTTGTTTTTAACCTGTGATGTTTTGTTTGTTGGGGTCTACAGAGTTGAATTTTTACAAGTTGATTCAGATCCAAAGACAATGCATTTTTATGGTAAGCATGACCTGAATTAACATTCAAGATTAGCTCCAGATAGAGAAACTCTTCAACAATCAACATCTCAGACACAAAATTTGTGTATGAATTTAAAACCTTGTTTAAAAATGTTTTTTTTTTACAATTAACTTTTGTTAGTTATTTTTAGGTCTCATGCAATAAGGGGCGAGCCTATTATCATCAACCAGGCACAACTCCAATGTCCAGGTTATTTACTGAAAAAATTCAGGCAAAACAACCATCAATGCATCAGGTTACTGATCTATTTTAACTTTTCAGATATCATCGGCAACAGCATTTGTGTTGGCACTGATCCGCCTGCTGAACCCAGACCTGTTTTACCTAGATCCTTTAGAAGGAAATGAAATAGGTAATGCGTTAGGTATACTATACTTCTGTACTTAGATTGCTCTTGCATGACATTCTTCATCTCATTTCAATCTTGCTCTTGCTTCATCTTTGACTCTTAAATCTTTACTAAGCAGAGAATTTACTACTTCTTTCTGATAACTGGTCTGTCAAAGTTTGGATAAGACCTATATTGTACTGTAAATAATTGATATTTAAATCTGAACTCTCTGTAATATTTGATTAATGCTTTTGAAATATTTCATCATGTCTGTTTTCCACAGAGTTGTACAGAGGTGAACTTAGTGCAGTACACACTGCGCCAGTTATAATAAAACAGTCCCATGTATTAGGATGCGAGCCTATCACACAAATCCAGACTCCAGGCTACTATCCTGATTGAAAATCCTAATATTGGACACAATTTATAATGCTAAAGTAAATTAAAAATGCTTGAAAGCTTCACACCAAAACTCACGCCTAAAACTTAGTTTTATAACGTTTACTGCAAAACTTTATCCGTCCGCAGGTATCCACTATTTCATAACAGGTCTTATGATAGTGACGAGCGGCATAGGCTTCCTGAACAGCTGCGTGGTGATGAACCGCAGCGCCAGCCACAACACGGGCCGGAATATAACCACGTGGCTGTTGTTAGACTCCCTGTTTGAAACTACGCGGGTCGTGTACGTGTTTGTATGTGAAATACTGCTGAAAGGCAGGGGGCCGATGCAGTTGTATGAGCTGTTGATCAGCGCTGCGCAGTACCGTGAGTATTTGTTTTATAGCACTAACCATTCGTAATTCAGGGAGTGAATGACAGGATCAGGACCAGGGTCGCGGCAGTGTTAGAAAGAGACACCTTGCCCTGGCACAGGCAAGTGAAGAAACACGGGTGGGATTTAGTCAGTAAGAGTCTGACACGCCCTCCCGCGTGTCCCATCCAAAGCGAGAGAAGTTATTTGATGATTTCTCTAAAAAAAAAAGGGAGTGAATAAAAGTGTGACGGCTGACAGGGGAGAATGGAAGGAGAACACGTGTGGCGTTGACCCCAAATAACATGTGACAAGGGTAGGAAGATGATGAAACCGCCCCTTCGCCGCTCCGCTTCGCCCTTCTGCCTAAGAGCGTTCTAGAAAATGGCGATACGACTTATAGGCGTTTGCGAGAGGTTTTTCGGAGAAGGCTAGACACAAAGAAGAATAGAAAGCTATAAGCTTTGTCCAGTAGTGGGAAGAGACAGGTTGTTAAAAAAATATCCCCAGCCCTAGGAGGCGCAAAACCACCTCTATCAGCCATCAAAATAATGGCTTCATTCCTTGTCATATTTCGCACAATCCAAACATTGCCCTCTGAAGAAAACAATGAACATGATGTAGGTACTCGTATATTATGTACGTATTTAGGTCTGTTTCCTGTATCGTGCGCACAGACATCGTTCCAGTCCGCCGTTCCGTGCGGTAATCGAAGCCGCGCATAACTCGTGAACCAATTGCTTTAACTGCGCGAATAAAGCCCTCCATGTTTGGCCAATCAAGGCGCAAACTCGGGAGGGGCCTGTGCCCAGTGACTGCAGTAAGCTGAGGAGATTGATTGTTGACCTAAAATTATATTATATTGAAAAGAATTTCTATTTATAGCGACGCGAAAACATTTTCTTTTTGCCAGAAATATTTGATGTCGTTGGTATCAAAAGTAACTGTTGCTCAAATAAATTGTGTACCCCTTGAATACGACGTCCCTGAGTATCATGATCTTCATTTCCGTCAAACGACATTTCCCTGGCTTTCAAGCATTGGTCTAGTTTGCTAAAAAATCTAAGATATCAAAAAATATCGAAAACGTATTTTTTGTATTGTCATGTAAAAAAAAAAATCGGCCAAGTGCGCGTCGGATTTCGCACATTAAGGGTTCCGTACCAAATATTGGTACCCATTTGTTAGTAAAGTATACGTAATAATAAACATTATCACCAAATTTCAAGTTCATAGGTCAATGGGAAGTTAAAAAAATCTTCGTAAATAAATTTTGTGACAGACGACGGACGTCTGTCTGAGACGGACACGTGAGTGAGAACAATAGGGCTCCGTTTGTACCCTTCGGGCACGGAACCCTGAAAATGAGGACAATACAGTGGGTTGCAATTTCGCGTGACTTCACGCCGTGATTAACTTTTTACAGCGAAGTGACGTAACAAGCCCCCACTCCTGAACTTTGTTGCGTTTTATCTTTATTATATTTTATTGGTTTGGTTAAGCAAAAAATACATGTCCAACATTTTTTGATAATCTAACTTACGGACGAAAGTTTTGACGCCAGATTTTAAGTTTTATTTAGTTAGGTTATAAGTTTGTTTGTCCAGATGACTAAATAGAATTATTATTATTTTAATACAGGAAACATCCGTTCGCCGATTTGCGCTGACCCTAAGTTACACGTGTTTCGTGGCATCTACGCAAAATGACTATTTATAGTTTGTTAACTTTTCTGTTACCCGGCGAACTGAAGAGTTCATGCTCTTTATGGCACAAAAGATGACTAGCCGCGAAAGGTCACACCATTAGCAAGTAGGTCAAGGTTTATGTGCTACACAGCACACACCTATGTTTCCTGAAAACTTTAGGATATTACATTCAAACACGACTTATTTTGCCCAAAAGGTTTTTATAACCATTTTCATATTGTTTTGGCTGCTATACTGCGCAATTTAAAATAGAAAATATTTGTATGAGCCTAGAAAACGATTTACCTGCCTATACTTTCATATAGCGTGCGTCTATGCCTAGTTTACATAACAAGGTCAATGTTACACTCACTTTTACGTCAATTAAGTATACAGGATGGAAACTTTCAGCGGGGCAGTAAGGGGAACTACCTTAACCGTTACAGCTACACGAATGGTCTTAGGAGACTATCCATAATTTTCATGAAATTTTGATCCCCATTCACAGATTTTCAAAAAAAATTAGGTACTTTTTGCAAGAAAATGGCCATTTTACACAAAACATTTTTTTTTTTAATTTCAATCGATCCTGTTTCTAATACTGATCAAAAACTTGTAAGGGACCAACCCAGGTCGGAGTACTAAACACGTCAGAGATTGCAAAAAACTATTCCCATACATTTTGTATACAAATACACTTTTTTTATATTAATTGGTCTTGTTTCTGATACTGATCAAAAACTTCTATTGGACAAACCATCGTTAGCATACTAAAAAGTAAGAAAATGCAAAAATCTTTTCATTAAGTATATCTTTTTTATGAAGCCTGACTTCTAGATTTCTGACTGGATTTTCATGCAGTTTAGAATTAAAAGAGCGATAAACGAGGAAGATTTGTATGATAATTTGTACCCGTACGATTCCGGGTCAGCGGGCATATTCGGTAATTCAGTTGACATCAATTTGATAGACACTATACAGTACAATGCTGCTTTGAAGTATAGGAAAACAAAAATTTACTACGTAGTACCTATTATAATCGATGTCCACCGAGCAATGTACTGCAAAGTGCCTATCAAATTGATGTCAACTGAGTTAGCGTATACACCTGCAGGTAAACTAACAAATTCTGAAATTACCGGTGGCATGTGCGGCTTTCTAGTGACCCTATAAATTCCCTCTGTGCAAAATAATAATGTATCAAGGACTACTTATATCGACTGTGAACTGGCAACCAGTACTGTCTCAATTTTGACAACTTTACAGGATGAAGAAAAAACTTGTTTGCGTCATTTACATAACATCTGGTGCATCTGTTATATTAAATAAACTTCCCAAAAAGTTCTATAAGTATACGGGTAATGCGGTCTTCTAAAATAAAAACGAGATAATATGGCAATATAAATCAACACAAGAATTTTCAATCATCATCATTCTCCTGCCCTTATCCCAATTTATTTGGCGTCGGCGCAACATGTCTTTTTCTTCCATACTCCTCTCTTAGTCGTGATCTCTGTAGTCACCCCCTTTTTACCCATATCCTCTTTCACAGAGTCCAACCATCGTTTATTTGGCCTTCCCCTACTCTTATAGCCATACACAAGACTTTCCTCACGAAATTTTCTTCATTCCTCCGCATCACATCCCCATACCACAACCGATTTCCACACAACTTTTCAGTCAGCGGTGCCACTTTCAGACTTTCTCTTATATACTCATTCCAAATTATATCCATGCGCGTAACACCACACATTGCTCTTAGCATTCTCATCTCAGTCGCATGCAATTGCTTTTCATTCATCCCTTTTGTGGCCCAACATTCTGAACCATACAAGACAGCAGGTCTGACCATTGTTTTATAAATCTTCTCCTTTAGTTTAAGGGGAATGCGGGAGTCACAGATACAAGAATTTTCAATCATAGGATATAAAGTCGATTCTGGCGCCAAATTTAAATGTATCTGAGATGGGATTTCTTGCAATGCTGCAGTACGAAATAGTATAAAATGGTATTAAAAAGTAAAGTCTTCAAAAAATTGAGATAGGACCGTTTGCCAGTTCACAGTCGATATGTCAAATGTGTCTTTTACTAATATTGTATTGTTTATTTTTCAGTGCTGGACAGCTTTCTCTACTGTCAGATGATACTCCGACACTAGTATTGGCTGAACATCTATTATTTAGGCGTTACTTTAGCGGTCATCCATAGGATGGCCTCGTCCGCCCTAGAGGCAGGTCATCGTCTGTTTTATAAGAACTTATAGCAATCTTGTAAAAAGGTTCAATGCATTTAACTGGAGAAGTTGTCTTCTCCTTGTGTTTGAAAAACGATAGTTTTTGTTGTGTATTTTATTGAGATAGTCGTCATTGCTTGGGTTTTAGCCTGAATGAAGTCAAAAATATAGAACGTACCACCACTTGACTAAAGTTTCAACAATTTTTTTTAGTAAATAGTCTAGTTTCTAAACTACCTATTTGCACTTTAACCGCTTCCAAGCAATGCTGATATAGAGGACTTTGTCCAACCACGTATTATAACATAAAATGATCATTCCACTATAACTGTGATCGTCGAATATAACGAAGTGAATCGATATGAATCTGTTCAGATTATATCTGATGTTTGGTCTATACAGGAACTATGAAAAGGAGGGAGGAATTAATATCTTTTAGGCCAAGTTTCTAATGTATTCTTAAGAAAAAATATATTTACTCGATACTGTTATTGGTTCGATATCTCGACACAACGTTTCATCAAAATATATTGAGAGTTTTTTTAAGAAACTTCGGAACCGGCCCATAAGCAGCTAAGAATCAATGCTTTAGAAACTAAATTTTCCAAATATGAAAGCCATTATTTTGATCTCACTTTCACTGTTAAATTATCCTCGCCATGTTAACTCGAGGTTTTTCTATCGGAGACAATAAACTGTAATTCACACTGATAGCTTTACCTGAAGATTCTGTAAGTCATAAGTCTTGCCTTGCCGTGTTGTGTACATTCCTTTAACTTTCCCTAAGACTAGGTGTAAGGTAGCGCAGACTAGTATTATCTAGTTTTAAGTGTTAGATAAATTATGTAGAAAGTCAAGCGCGGATCCAAGGGTAATATAAAAAAAAAACTTATACATTTTATCAGAATTTTCCGACTAATTTCGAAGTCCACCCACAAAGTTCCTCGCAGAAAATCTGTATTAGCAATATCTGTTTCTTCCAACACATCCTCGTAGTCATAAGAAATTGCCTTCCCAAGATCCGCGCCTGACTGCAATATTATCTCCCCACCGAATATCAAGTATTCGTACTCCTGCACTGAACTCCTCACAAGTATTATTTTTAAACTATTTTACGTATTTCGCCTATTTATATAAGTTTGTGAATCTTTTTTATCTGTGATTTTTTCGGTTGTTTTACACCTATTATGTTTTGATTTTATACCAAAAGAGCTTCTAAAAGTTTTATAAAATAAATTATGGATTGATTTATAAGAATCTAAAATACTAGTCAGATTAAAGAGATTATTAAAAGGAAAGTTAACTGTTAATTTGTTTTGAGATTTAAAAACTGTAAGTTGATGAATATTCATTGGCTAAGTAGTGATGTTTGTAAAGATGTGTATTATTGTATAGATGCAGAGTCTTGACCGATTTGTAACTTCGTTGAACGAGAAATAAAATAAAGTTTTTTATAATGAATTAATCTTTTTATTCCAGTGAGTTGTCTGTCCAAAAATATAATGCGTACGCAGCTATTCAACACTCGTTAACAGGCTACAGAATTACAAAGTGCACTTCCATCGTATCTAACAAACTATAATACAAGGCGTTAGGCCGCCGCACACCGAGCGATACACACAACATCATACTAATATTATAAATGTGAATGTAAGTTTTTTGTTACGCTTTCACGCGAAAACTATTTAACCGATCATCATGAAACTTTGTACACATATTCTTGGAGGTATTAGAAGTAACATAGGATAATTTTTACGAAAAAAAAAATACGAAAGATACACGGGCACAGCTAGTAGTGAATAAATATAACGTTAATTAATTGAGCTAATTGACAATAAGCTATTTTAACAATAAATTTGTAGCAGTGACCATAATTCGGTTAGTTGACATAATATTACAACTATAAATAACCAATTGTCATTGTCAAACAAAAATTAACACAGAAAACACATACGATGGCAAACCTAAACATTACACATTCAATAATTTCTACTTTTCTTGGTTCAAATCTAGCTTTTTAGTCGGCACCGTAGACGTATGTATTTCCTTAGCCATTACTTGCAGCCGTCACTTAAAAACAATATCATCTAAGGGCTCTGGAAACTTGGTTATAGCCACAGAGTAACTAGAGACGACATTGTGCCCGCTCAAGTTTAGACAGTCATAGATATAGTTGTCACAGGCCGTCGAATGTCTATGAGAAAAGATGACACCAACTGTTTTTTTTTTAGGGATATCATCTAATAACTTTTCCTGCTCTGGGTGGAGCTGGGCTGTGCCAGGGCAAGGTGATTCATTCAAACACACCAACCCGCGACCCTGACAGCCACACTCACTGTTAAACTTAGGTTTTTACAGAAAGTATTGACTTTGCCGTGTCCAGCGGCCGAGGCGTGTCGGTGCTCTGTGGCTAGTAAATAAACATTATTTTTCTTTATTTGTTTATAAGTAATGCAGTATCGCTCGGTGTGCCGCCGGCACATCACACAACACACGCGGCATAATCAAAGCGGCGCCGTACTCCAACAACAAACTTACTAGAACGCGTAACGAAACACTCGTCAACAACACTATACTGTTTTGTTCGATTATCAACCTTACTGCAAATGTTTTAACGTCTGTTATTGCTTCGTTATTTTAGCAAAAGGGTACAAAAATACTTTACTAATCATGTTACATATTTTTAACTACATTTGTCAACAAAAATGACAGATAAGTCTGCAAAAAGTGTTCTACGTTGTAAAACATTTACACCAAGGTATCACTTACATCCGAATGTCAATAATAGCACATTGTATCAACAACACTAGTTATCGCTATTTTGTCATCCATATTCAGCCTATTTTATCCTAGATTTGTAGTTACAGTACTTAAAATTAAATATATATAACTTCTTCAAAAATTAGATTGATTACATTATTAATTTCCCAAAATTTTAGTAAAAATCGAATGAATGAGTTCATAAATGTCGAACTGAATGTACGAAGCGTGAGACCGCGCAGTCCAAGCGAGTTTCGTAATAATCATAAAGTATTAATTATAATTTTACCCTGT
Organism: Polia nebulosa; assembly: GCA_951329385.1. Lineage (NCBI taxonomy): Eukaryota > Metazoa > Arthropoda > Insecta > Lepidoptera > Noctuidae > Polia > Polia nebulosa. Next base: position 1,625,328 of record OX589588.1, on the reverse strand, counting down.
ACATTTTACACAGACGAATGATTTTTCCAATTATTTGATTATAGGCCGGTTGAATTGAGCCAGCAGGTTTTAGACGTTCATTATACAGGGTGTAACGAAAAGGCGTGGTCATATTTTAAGAACTGCACCAGTATGAACAACTTTCTTCAAGAAAACTGCGGCGGAAATTCTCTAATTTTTTTTTTCCTCCCATACAAATATTGATCAGCTGATGATAACTGTATGGAAAGTCCATTTTTTTGGGAATTTTCTCTTTGAAAAAGTTGTTCATTTTCAGGGGCAGAACCGATTCCTAAAATATGACCACATTTTTCTGTTACACCCTGTACACGCTCATGCAAGCGTCAGTCGATTCCAAAAGTCATAACTGATGGTTACATGATGCAAAAATCAAAGTATCAAGATTTCTTCATTCAACCACTTGTCACTGTATTAGACGATAGGCTATCCGTCAGTCACAGCCTTGATGAGGTTGAGCTGACAGCAAAACTTACCGTGTAATGGACGCCTTAGAAAACACTTCTAATTCATAAATAAAAAAAAATCAGCTCTAAACAAGAAACCACTTTTAAGTCTTGAAGTCACAACAAAATAAATAAGAATTTTTATTTTTTTTTTATTTTGGCGTTATCTGCTGGCTCTTATCGTTAAACTATGAATAACTTACACATCGTTTTTTAGTAAACCATCCCATTTCAAAAAATAAAAAATAATTTACTAGCACAAAATTTGCTCGAGCAATCGATTACAATTTTACAAAAGTAATACTGGTAATATAATAATTTTGTTCGAATATTTAAAGTCCATAAAATGTCACAAAAAGCTAGCCTGCTCCCAGATTTGTGGCAAACTTATATTCTACAACAATATTGCATTAAAAATAGAATAAAATAGCCCTTTACCTGAAAGTAGAACATTAGCACACAAGTTCATTAACCACGTTACCCAACACTATGCAGGATTCTCTCAATTTTAATGGCACAAAAATATATCGCCGATCTTTTATAATTCATTGACAAAAGATATAGATTTCTAATATACAACTATTGCTTGTAGTACGAAAATACTATGTTTTTATTTATATTTAATGGCACTTCTAAAACTTTTGTATTATTAAAATTCAAATCGATGAAGATGAACACTAATATTTGCAAATACTCTATTTATGGCAGAAGAGAATCGAGACATTTTTACATGGAAACAGCTATCTATGTCCAGCTCAAATAATCACTCGTTAACGCTGGTACTTCATAATATTTGCTAATTATTTTACATTATTACAATGTAGAAATGCATAAAATCTTGTGAGAATAGAGTAAATATCCTTAAAGGATTATTGCTACGATCTGTACTATAACAATCAGACGGCACGCGGGAATATATGGGAGTAGGACCCGGCACCATCAGGAATAGTATACCAGGTATGAACGACTATGGGGAGGTATTAAATGCTGAAGCGACACTGCACCACACTTGTATGAACGTTAAACGCGCCCGTATTCACCACGTCCCCATACTCGGTTACCTCCACTTGAATTCACAATGTAACTTGTATTATAATTATTTTTCAATAAATTCATCTCACAACCCACTACAAAGTCGTAAACAATGTACAAATTGAGTGAATAATATAATCTAATTACAATATATACGTATATATAATAAAGTTTGCGAGATACATCTGAGATCTAAACCATAAGGAACTTAATAATAACCGTTCGAACGCAATACACCAAACAAAACGAAACAGTTCACGTTCAAATTATTTGTTACAATAGTTATATCTACAAACAATATTGTCATGAATTTAATACAGTATTCTACAAGGCGGATGTGTATTTTCCTTCCCTTGAAATATGAGTGTCGTCAACATTTTTGTTATTAGATCACATCACTATATTGTCATTGTAAAATTGAGACACAAATACACTTATAATCTCAATATTTTTATCAGTCCATCGCCTTGATATAATAATCAAGAATTTCCTAAAATCGTCACAGAGCATCATCTTCCACTCTTTTCTAGAAGGCAAAGAAAATACACCCGGCGGCCACATCCCAGCAGATGTATTGAACAGTCAACAGTGGCGCCACCCCGCGGGGATATGTGTCAGCAACCTTACGTGTCCTTACGTTAGTTAACGTTAATTACGCTACTTTACACTACGATAACGATCTATATTAACAAGCTACGCTATACCTATGGGGCGCGCACACATGCGGACGCCCCAACTTCATTGATTTTGTGACACGCATGGAGGAGGCGCGAGATTGAAGTTGATAACTTCATGATTAGCTCATGATGTAGTGAAAATTAAATAATTATGAGCTTCACTATAGGTTCATACAGACCGGCCAAGAGCGAGTCGGACTCGCGCGCAAAGGGTTCCGAACAAATCATATATTTTTCAGGTGTTTTTAAAACTAACTCCTCCTTATAGGTTTGCCTGTAATCCTGTACTGTAGAACTACTTTCTGTTTTTTTTTTTCAAAATTTGCTCAGTATGGTAATTTTTCATCTATTTTCTTAAATAACTTTTAAACTATATATTTTTAAATTATGAAAAAAAATACATTCGAAGTCCTCACAATGTGCCCTTTCATTTAATTCCATGCACGGCACAGTTTGAAAACCTTTGTTTTTTTAATTTTCTGATTTTCTCTCCAAAAGTGACCCCCATACTCCAAATTAATTTACTTAGGGTACACGTTCGTGTTTGGGTCACAGATATTCATGTGTGTATCAAATTTCAACTCTATCAGTCCAGCATATTCGAAGCAAATTAGCTGTGAATAAACGGACAGACAGACAGACAAACGAGTGATCCTTTAGGGGTTCCATTTTTTCATTTGGACTTTCGAAACCCCAAAAAGTTCAAAAGTCTGCTTGCGCTGTTATCTATCAAACAATTAGCCTTATATTAATAATCCTACTAATACAATAAAAATGTGAGTCTGTAAGTTTCGATGTTTGTTGCCTTAAACGTTAATCTTTTTGCAGACGTGGGCAGACGTCGGTTGTTTAAATAAATTAGTAGGGAAAGTTTCTGTAGTGTTTGTTCAAAATTATGTTATCATGACAAGCTTTGGTAGTAACTAATAAAATCTTTAATCTTAAAATCAAATTACTCTTATAAATATTTGATAGTAGACTGAAACATTTGAGTTAGCGTCGCCTAGGGTTACAGGTCCCCATAGTGCGCCAAGTCCCAAACCTTCCACACAACGCCGCACTGGCTTTTAAACCCTAATAACTACGTATTGAGTTGGTCAACTTCAATCTCGCGTCCAATGGTACAAGTAGTGAGCACACAGTGAACATGCCACACGAATGGCACGGTATTTGGCCAATAGCAAGAAACGAGAAAACTTTCAAAAACATTAGGCCGAATCGTTTCCTAGTACATGCCTCAAGAGATAATTTAGGAACATACTGACAGTCGTATCTTGATTTGGCACCTTCTAATGAGAAGCACCTAAATGAATGTTGAGACAATGAGCGCATTTGAAAGATGACTGATTAAGAAATACTAAGCTAAGAATTTTGACTTTTGACGTATATTTACTTAGTGGAAAATTCCCCTACGACCATTATTCGACCTTTTTGCTTATGGTATAAGGGCGATAAATGTTCGAGGGAGAAATTTCGCGGTTGTACATTTGAGAGACTGGAATTAACTTCCTTACCTAAGTCCGTACTCCAGAGTCGTAAAATTCCAGTCAAACACCTCGTCCGTTCCGTAGCGATGTCGTGGCGACGTCGGATGCTACGGCGTAGCACTGGGCTACGGCGTAGCGCGGCGCTACGGGGCAGCGGCTGTGGCTAGAAGTTCTGCTGACGCTTGCGCTTGAGGTGGATGGCGTCGAGGATGGGCTGGCGCTTGCGGTTGTAGCGCGCACGCAGCTGCTCGATCTCCGCCTCCATCTCCGCGTCCAGCGACGCCATGCGCGACTCCAGCTCGCCCACCGACAGGTAGCCCAGCTGGTGGGAAGATAAGGACAAACATTATGCGAACAAGGTGAGAGGGAGACATAGCGACGCCATGCGCGACTCCAGCTCGCCCACCGACAGGTAGCCCAGCTGGTGGGAAGATAAGGACAAACATTATGCGAACAAGGTGAGAGGGAGACATATAGCGACGCCATGCGCGACTCCAGCTCGCCCACCGACAGGTAGCCCAGCTGGTGGGAAGATAAGGACAAACATTATGCGAACAAGGTGAGAGGGAGACATATAGCGACGCCATGCGCGACTCCAGCTCGCCCACCGACAGGTAGCCCAGCTGGTGGGAAGATAAGGACAAACATTATGCGAACAAGGTGAGAGGGAGACATATAGCGACGCCATGCGCGACTCCAGCTCGCCCACCGACAGGTAGCCCAGCTGGTGGGAAGATAAGGACAAACATTATGCGAACAAGGTGAGAGGGAGACATATAGCGACGCCATGCGCGACTCCAGCTCGCCCACCGACAGGTAGCCCAGCTGGTGGGAAGATAAGGACAAACATTATGCGAACAAGGTGAGAGGGAGACATATAGCGACGCCATGCGCGACTCCAGCTCGCCCACCGACGGGTAGCCCAGCTGGTGGGAAGATAAGGACAAACATTATGCGAACAAGGTGAGAGGGAGACATATAGCGACGCCATGCGCGACTCCAGCTCGCCCACCGACAGGTAGCCCAGCTGGTGGGAAGATAAGGACAAACATTATGCGAACAAGGTGAGAGGGAGACATATAGCGACGCCATGCGCGACTCCAGCTCGCCCACCGACAGGTAGCCCAGCTGGTGGGAAGATAAGGACAAACATTATGCGAACAAGGTGAGAGGGAGACATATAGCGACGCCATGCGCGACTCCAGCTCGCCCACCGACAGGTAGCCCAGCTGGTGGGAAGATAAGGACAAACATTATGCGAACAAGGTGAGAGGGAGACATATAGCGACGCCATGCGCGACTCCAGCTCGCCCACCGACAGGTAGCCCAGCTGGTGGGAAGATAAGGACAAACATTATGCGAACAAGGTGAGAGGGAGACATAGCGACGCCATGCGCGACTCCAGCTCGCCCACCGACAGGTAGCCCAGCTGGTGGGAAGATAAGGACAAACATTATGCGAACAAGGTGAGAGGGAGACATATAGCGACGCCATGCGCGACTCCAGCTCGCCCACCGACAGGTAGCCCAGCTGGTGGGAAGATAAGGACAAACATTATGCGAACAAGGTGAGAGGGAGACATACAGCGACGCCATGCGCGACTCCATCTCGCCCACCGACAGGTAGCCCAGCTGGTGGGAAGATAAAGAAACATTATGCGAACAAGGTGGGAGAGAGACATACAGCGACGCCATGCGCAACTCCAGCTCGCCCACCGACAGGTAGCCCAGCTGGTGGGAAGATAAAGACAAACATTATGCGAACAAGGTGGGAGAGAGACATACAGCGACGCCATGCGCAACTCCAGCTCGCCCACCGACAGGTAGCTCAGCTAGTGGGAAGATAAGGACAAACAAGTTGCGAACAAGGTGAGAGGGAGACATACAGCGACGCCATGCGCGACTCCAGCTCGCCCACCGACAGGTAGCCCAGCTGGTGGGAAGATAAGGACAAACATTATTTGAATAAGGTGAGAGGGAGACATGCAGCATATGGTAAACATGGATTATTGCAAATTGGTATTAGTAAACGCTAAATACGCGGCCTTTTTTATTATTTTATGCCGTTTGCTTGGGCCTTAAGCGATTTTATTACTGTCATATATGACAAAATAAATAAAATGACCAAAAGTAAATTAGATGACCAAAAATAAAGCAATTATTTTGCAGATTTTATAGAAGATTTTTTCAAATTATTTTGCCGCAACACGCCCACACAAGGCATTTAGGTTTTTCTTGATAAAACATAAATTGAAGCACAAATAACTATTAATCACTAGTTTGATGCGACAAAATATTCTAAAGTAAGGCCAACGAGACGAGAGAAAGATTGTAAACAAACTGTCAGGGGTTCATAACATTTATATTAGAATATATTATATAGAAAGGGGAATGCCAAAAAATGCCTGAAATGGACAGAAACTATTAATAGTCCTTAATTCTATTTAGAATAAAATATGTATAATGAAACAATTCTGAAGTTTGTTTAACTTTACCCTACTTATAATAGCATTAGACAGAAGCTAGAAAAAGTTATGTTTAATGCACACTGCAACAAAAAAAGCAGCTGTCACACTTAATTGTAACTATTTATCTTATGAAAAGATGTGGCTTTCATTTAGTTATATTATTTCATTCCAATTTAAAATTACAGTGTCAATGCTAATACCTAAAAGAAGCAGGGGTAACATAGTGGGAAGGTTTTTCGTTTCACTATAATTCTACCAAATTTAAAATGTTACCTAATCCCGTCTTAAGTTGTGACAGCCGGGTTTATCCAATTTTACCGGTTTATGTTGTCTGTTAAATTGACGTAAATAAAATTCTGTGATTGTCATCCACAAGTGAATACTTGTGAATGCGAAGCCTTGTTAATTGTTTTTGCCGAATTTTCGTGATGAAGTTGTTATTTGTAACAGAAAGAGAAAAAAAAATTATAAAAGGATAAAAAAAAGAAAAAAGAAAAGAATGAATAAAATTGTGTTATCTTAACTTTGAAACAAAATCTTTTGCATCCGTGCGTGTGCGTTATAAGGCAGATATCAAGTTGAATATTTAATTGATCGTTACATTTTAACCCTAGTTAAAAAAACTTAAGAATTATTTCAATATACTTATTTTATTTTAAATAGAATTTAGGACTATTAGTAGTTTCTGTCCATCTCAGGCATTTTTTTTAATGGCCTGGGTATTTTCTTTAAATTTCCTATTCTATTCGTTGTCATCATTACATGAATATGAATTAACATCTTTCAAAGGTTGTCTTCTTGAGCTGCGAATGATTATAGCATAATTTTTGTGAATAATTATAGCATAGTTAAAATCAACAACCACTCACAATAACAATGAAAATCAACAAGGAATTCTAGCAATAACGGATTGATAAGAACAAATAACTAAAAAATTACGGAAAATATAAAACACGCATCATTTCGAACGTAATCCAAACAGGAATGAACTTATTCACAAAAAGCGGACCAAATGTTGATAGCTGCAGTACCCACGCTTTCCTGTACCACGAATAACACAACGACAGCCATTTAACGATGGCGACGAAACGACGTCTTTATTGCATGCAAGAGATAAGGACAGAGCAAATAATCGCTTGCTATCGTAATGTAACTCAGTACAGGTTAGGTTATTTACATTCTTTATCTCTTCTCTTTGGCCTTACTTTACGCTATCATAAATTAAACTAATTATATCTAATGCCAGTACACAAGAAGTAAAGCGGTTAGTGACGCACACGTCTCGTTATTGTTTTTATTAGTAAATCGACACCTCCAAACTAAAGCACGCCTAAACTATTAAAATTAATTAATTGATAGTATACACAATCTTGTTACTTAGGCAACAAAAATCCAAAATATTATAAATGCGAATGGATGGATGTTTGTTACGTGTTTGAGTAACAAACATCCATCCATTCGCATTTCACGTCGCAGAGCAGCTGAAAGATCTGGATGAAATTTGGCAGAAAGATTATAGTCTGGAATAGCACATAGGATAGTTTTGTCCCGGGAGTATGCTCCCTTGAGATAAATTGACTTTCACGCGGGCAAAGCCGTCTGCAGAAGTTAGTAGTTCATAAAATCATACATTAATAGAATGCATTTTTTAATAATACAAAAGGAAGACTATTCATAAATTGTTCATTCCAACCCCTTTTATTGTTACTACCTTACCACCACAAAATGCTTATCGATAAACTCACAAGGCGGCAGCCAAGTGATGCAATCTCTTTGGATTCGTGATTGACAGCAAAAAAAAACCTAATTGCCCGAATGCAGCGAAGCCCAAACAAGGGTTATATTTTTTTAAAGCCAAGTTTTATCACAATAATGCGGCTATTGTTGTGTAGTCACCATCTCTACCTTTCTTCTTCTTGCATGCTCATATTAACAAAGTATCTAGAGCTTCCAGAAACCGTCAGATTTTTAGTCAATAGCTATTAGTAACCAAGTTCCTCGAACAGTTTACTTGCAAAAACCGTCTGATTTATAGTCAAAAGTTTCTAGTAATCAACTTCTCGAGTTGTTTACTTCCAAAAACCGTCAGATTTTTAGTCGAAAGTTTATAGTAACCAAGTTTCTCGAGCTGTTTACTTCAGATAACCATCACACTTTTTAGTCAAGTTTATTAACCAAGTTTCTCGAGTTGTTTACTGCCGAAAACCGTCAGATTTCTAGTCAAAAGTTATTAGTAACCAAGTTTCTTGTGCTGCTTACTTTGCCGGAAGTTTTTTAGTCAAAAGTTACTAGTAACCAAGTTTCTTGTGCTGCTTACTTTGCCGTTAGATTTTTAGTCAAAAGCTATTAGTAACCAAGTTTCTAGAGCTGTTTACTTCCGAAAACAGTCAGATCTTTAGTCAAAAGTTATTAGTAACTTAGTTTCTCGAGCTGTTTACTAGCGAAAACCGTAAAATTTTTAGTCAAAGTTATTAGTAAGAGTAACGTGTATCTGTATATATGTGGAGGTGTCGTGTGCGCCGCTTACGTCTCGGCAGCGGCAGCAGGGAGACCACGTGCAGCTGACTTACGAATTCGAAGTTGCCTTCCTCTACGAACGCTCGTTGAAACGCGAGCGCAGGGTTCGTTTCGGTTTCAGTTTCAGCGCCGACGCTGAAATAAAAAAAAAATGTGAAAAATGTTGCAGCTTGACTCGGTTCTGGCTTTTAAAAAAAAATGCAAAACGTTTTAAAACTTTCCAGAATCAGTTTCAGCAGGACAATAATTAAAGTAAATTTCGTATTGTAGGTACACACTATTACAATTACAGTACGAAAGTTACACTAGCTCATTTTAACAACATAAGATACAGAATCCTCAGGCAACAGTATCAATCAGTAACGAGTGACAGGGATATATCTGACAGGGTTCCATAGCCATTCGCATAAACATTTTAAGACTTAACATAACATACTATTGTTTATCATAATAATATTTACGCATAACAGCTTATGCATATTTTTTGAAGAATAGTTTCTGCAATCTTAATAATGTTTACGCACAACATTCTAAAGCAAAAATTTATTTACGCAAAGTGATATCAAAACATAACTTTTACAGGCATAACAAATACGCTTATTAATTAACTCCTAAAATGTTAGACAATACCACTTAGAGAAAAGCGGCGGGGGTGGTCCTCGGGCCACCCCCGCCGCACCTTAACCTATTTAGCACGATGGCACAGACAACGCCGTGCACGTTCCCGAAACTGGACATCGTTCAGTGACAGATATGCCGCACGTACCTGACAGCATCGTCGCTGGCGAGGCGCGCGTGCGGGGTGAGCGTGCCGGTGGTGGGTGTTCAGTGACAGATATGCCGCACGTACCTGACAGCATCGTCGCTGGCGAGGCGCGCGTGCGGGGTGAGCGTGCCGGTGGTGGGTGTTCAGTGACAGATATGCCGCACGTACCTGACAGCATCGTCGCTGGCGAGGCGCGCGTGCGGGGTGAGCGTGCCGGTGGTGGGTGTTCAGTGACAGATATGCCGCACGTACCTGACAGCATCGTCGCTGGCGAGGCGCGCGTGCGGGGTGAGCGTGCCGGTGGTGGGTGTTCAGTGACAGATATGCCGCACGTACCTGACAGCATCGTCGCTGGCGAGGCGCGCGTGCGGGGTGAGCGTGCCGGTGGTGGGTGTTCAGTGACAGATATGCCGCACGTACCTGACAGCATCGTCGCTGGCGAGGCGCGCGTGCGGGGTGAGCGTGCCGGTGGTGGGTGTTCAGTGACAGATATGCCGCACGTACCTGACAGCATCGTCGCTGGCGAGGCGCGCGTGCGGGGTGAGCGTGCCGGTGGTGGGTGTTCAGTGACAGATATGCCGCACGTACCTGACAGCATCGTCGCTGGCGAGGCGCGCGTGCGGGGTGAGCGTGCCGGTGGTGGGTGTTCAGTGACAGATATGCCGCACGTACCTGACAGCATCGTCGCTGGCGAGGCGCGCGTGCGGGGTGAGCGTGCCGGTGGTGGGTGTTCAGTGACAGATATGCCGCACGTACCTGACAGCATCGTCGCTGGCGAGGCGCGCGTGCGGGGTGAGCGTGCCGGTGGTGGGTGTTCAGTGACAGATATGCCGCACGTACCTGACAGCATCGTCGCTGGCGAGGCGCGCGTGCGGGGTGAGCGTGCCGGTGGTGGGTGTTCAGTGACAGATATGCCGCACGTACCTGACAGCATCGTCGCTGGCGAGGCGCGCGTGCGGGGTGAGCGTGCCGGTGGTGGGTGTTCAGTGACAGATATGCCGCACGTACCTGACAGCATCGTCGCTGGCGAGGCGCGCGTGCGGGGTGAGCGTGCCGGTGGTGGGTGTTCAGTGACAGATATGCCGCACGTACCTGACAGCATCGTCGCTGGCGAGGCGCGCGTGCGGGGTGAGCGTGCCGGTGGTGGGTGTTCAGTGACAGATATGCCGCACGTACCTGACAGCATCGTCGCTGGCGAGGCGCGCGTGCGGGGTGAGCGTGCCGGTGGTGGGTGTTCAGTGACAGATATGCCGCACGTACCTGACAGCATCGTCGCTGGCGAGGCGCGCGTGCGGGGTGAGCGTGCCGGTGGTGGGTGTTCAGTGACAGATATGCCGCACGTACCTGACAGCATCGTCGCTGGCGAGGCGCGCGTGCGGGGTGAGCGTGCCGGTGGTGGGTGTTCAGTGACAGATATGCCGCACGTACCTGACAGCATCGTCGCTGGCGAGGCGCGCGTGCGGGGTGAGCGTGCCGGTGGTGGGTGTTCAGTGACAGATATGCCGCACGTACCTGACAGCATCGTCGCTGGCGAGGCGCGCGTGCGGGGTGAGCGTGCCGGTGGTGGGTGTTCAGTGACAGATATGCCGCACGTACCTGACAGCATCGTCGCTGGCGAGGCGCGCGTGCGGGGTGAGCGTGCCGGTGGTGGGTGTTCAGTGACAGATATGCCGCACGTACCTGACAGCATCGTCGCTGGCGAGGCGCGCGTGCGGGGTGAGCGTGCCGGTGGTGGGTGTTCAGTGACAGATATGCCGCACGTACCTGACAGCATCGTCGCTGGCGAGGCGCGCGTGCGGGGTGAGCGTGCCGGTGGTGGGTGTTCAGTGACAGATATGCCGCACGTACCTGACAGCATCGTCGCTGGCGAGGCGCGCGTGCGGGGTGAGCGTGCCGGTGGTGGGTGTTCAGTGACAGATATGCCGCACGTACCTGACAGCATCGTCGCTGGCGAGGCGCGCGTGCGGGGTGAGCGTGCCGGTGGTGGGTGTTCAGTGACAGATATGCCGCACGTACCTGACAGCATCGTCGCTGGCGAGGCGCGCGTGCGGGGTGAGCGTGCCGGTGGTGGGTGTTCAGTGACAGATATGCCGCACGTACCTGACAGCATCGTCGCTGGCGAGGCGCGCGTGCGGGGTGAGCGTGCCGGTGGTGGGTGTTCAGTGACAGATATGCCGCACGTACCTGACAGCATCGTCGCTGGCGAGGCGCGCGTGCGGGGTGAGCGTGCCGGTGGTGGGTGTTCAGTGACAGATATGCCGCACGTACCTGACAGCATCGTCGCTGGCGAGGCGCGCGTGCGGGGTGAGCGTGCCGGTGGTGGGTGTTCAGTGACAGATATGCCGCACGTACCTGACAGCATCGTCGCTGGCGAGGCGCGCGTGCGGGGTGAGCGTGCCGGTGGTGGGTGTTCAGTGACAGATATGCCGCACGTACCTGACAGCATCGTCGCTGGCGAGGCGCGCGTGCGGGGTGAGCGTGCCGGTGGTGGGTGTTCAGTGACAGATATGCCGCACGTACCTGACAGCATCGTCGCTGGCGAGGCGCGCGTGCGGGGTGAGCGTGCCGGTGGTGGGTGTTCAGTGACAGATATGCCGCACGTACCTGACAGCATCGTCGCTGGCGAGGCGCGCGTGCGGGGTGAGCGTGCCGGTGGTGGGTGTTCAGTGACAGATATGCCGCACGTACCTGACAGCATCGTCGCTGGCGAGGCGCGCGTGCGGGGTGAGCGTGCCGGTGGTGGGTGTTCAGTGACAGATATGCCGCACGTACCTGACAGCATCGTCGCTGGCGAGGCGCGCGTGCGGGGTGAGCGTGCCGGTGGTGGGTGTTCAGTGACAGATATGCCGCACGTACCTGACAGCATCGTCGCTGGCGAGGCGCGCGTGCGGGGTGAGCGTGCCGGTGGTGGGTGTTCAGTGACAGATATGCCGCACGTACCTGACAGCATCGTCGCTGGCGAGGCGCGCGTGCGGGGTGAGCGTGCCGGTGGTGGGTGTTCAGTGACAGATATGCCGCACGTACCTGACAGCATCGTCGCTGGCGAGGCGCGCGTGCGGGGTGAGCGTGCCGGTGGTGGGTGTTCAGTGACAGATATGCCGCACGTACCTGACAGCATCGTCGCTGGCGAGGCGCGCGTGCGGGGTGAGCGTGCCGGTGGTGGGTGTTCAGTGACAGATATGCCGCACGTACCTGACAGCATCGTCGCTGGCGAGGCGCGCGTGAGGGATGAGCGTGCCGTTGGTGGGTGCGCCGATGTTTAGATGGTTCACTTCTTTCTTGTCGAAGTGTTCCAAGAATAGAGGACGGTATTTTGGCCGATTTGTGTCCATCGGATCTGTGTCGTGACCTGAAATTATAGGGACAGTTATTAGTTTTTTTTTTTTTGCCAAAATTTAGCGCTTGCTAAGTGACTGCTGCGCTGCATGTCGCGGGTTGGATTCCCACACGGAACAAATATTTGTATGTCCCACAGGTAGTTGTTCTTGGTCTGGGTGCTTTTATACGTAACGTACCCACGATACAGGAGAAATTACAAGTATGGGCAATGTTTAAAACAAACAGTTTAGAGAATGATTCACGTTACACCGTGTCGCGACCGGGCCGGATACGTCCCCGCGCCGGCCGGGTCCGCCACTCGCGCCACACCGGGCTGTTTGCGTGTATTCTGGTGAGGCACGGCCGGGCCCGGCGCACACGTTCATGTTATAACACGTCGGGGCCAGGCCGAGCCGGAGCCGGGAAACAATACCGACATTATAAATCATATGAATCACTTCATACAAAAAGTACAATAAAGATGTTTGCCGGTCGCGACATGGTGTAACGTGAATCATCCTTTAGGCTTTAATATGGTAAGCAGATACCAATAGGGAGCGTACAGGAACTATAGATGGTGGCACTTAAATGTCAATGTCAAATATTTTTACAGTAAAAGTTGCGGCTTTCACTCACTAGATGCCAGTCTACGTTATGCGTGCTGCATGTGTGCATGATGCGTGTTTGTATAAATATATGGCACGGAAATGTCATTGGCAAGTTTTTAAAGGATAAAAGTTTCGAATTTACTCCACTAGATGGCACAGACTACGCTGTGCACGTTCCCTATAGTAATTTTGATGTCTACAATTGCCAACGTCCATACTACGTTGAATACACCGGTTGTCGTCCGATCACGAAGTTAGGCAACATCGGGCGCGGTCAGTACTTGGATGGGTGACCGCCTGGGAACACCGCGTGACGTTGGGTTTTTGTTGTTTATTTTAAATTCCATTTTTCTTTGTGAGAACTTTACGTTATAAATAAGGTTTTAAAGAGTTATTGAACCATTCATTCCGATTTACAATTTTTGATGCACTTGAACACCGCAGAACGCACACGAAAGAAAATAAATGCGAAGACTCGCCAAGTTTCATAGTCTCGGCGCATTTTTCAGTTAGTCTTCTTTACATATATCAGAATAAAAACCGGCCAAGTGCTTGTCGGTATACGACTTCTAATGATTTTTAATTGGTTATTACATCTAAACGACTAGTTTTATTTCTTTGAAAATATACAGCGTGTACGGAAAGGTGTGGAAACACTCTTTCTGTCTCGCTTACAAGGTCTATCTTTCCTTTTCGTGAACGCCCAATTCCAAACTTCTGTTTCCCTGTTACATTATTTGAATGGTTCCGTACTAAAAATAAAACACTTTAATAGCATAGAATCAGGCTTTTTTAATGATATGAGGGTGTGACCCGTAATCTACCAAGCGGACCCAATGCAGATTGTCGGAAAACACTTTAAATCAAAATAATTTCAAAGGAAATCAACAAAAAATACTAGGATGTCAGGTACTGGAAGAGGAATTTAAAAAGGTCATAAAAATCGTAAAGGAAGGAACCTTAAACTGTGTCACAATAGTACACATCGGCATTCGATTCATATGTGCGTGCAGTTTGAATAGGATGGTTCTGTATAACTACAAACTAATTTAAATAATCTTCAATATTTTACTGACTATTACTAAACTTAAACTTCGTAAAATAAAAGAAACAAACAGTGATTTTGAACTCCATTCATTCTCTCAATATCAATTTATTGTATCTCAAATGTTGAATAATTTAACTTTAAATACTAAGGCAACAGAGTCAGTAAGAAGAATTGATAACAATTTTGACTTATATCACAACGGTACCCTAAAACCGCAAAAAAAAGAAGAGAGAGAGATAGCCACGAGTAAACTTAAGACGTGTACACATGTACAAAAACATTGTTGTAGGTTCGAAAATGGGTCAAATCATCTGAGTATTTTCACTAAACGATATTTTTCATATGGTCATAAGACGAATGTTTTCATCACGTGTTTAAGAAACAAACATTTTCAGTTTCATTTTAAAAAATGGTTTATGTTTTAAAGTACCGTTTATTTTTTAAATGTTAAATGCTTATTTGTGAGTTTAATGCCCAGTTTACATAAAATCTGCTGTAACTTAATGATTAATGAATAAAGTACGAAAACTCAAAACGGTGAAGGAAAACATGGTGAGGAAACCGGCATATTATCCTAGAACTAAAAATTTAATGACATGTGACATCCACCAACCCGTACTGGGCCTGCGTTCTGGATTACGGCCCATACCCTCTCACAGAGAGGATGCCTGTGCCCCAGCAGTGGGGACATTAAAAGGCTGATGATAATTAATCAAGTATGTGTTTTAATGTTATCAAAATTAATTGAACATCCACGAGTACATATCCAGTACTTATTTCTATCCTTCGTTTAGTGTATACGAACCTTTAGAACGTTTGCCTTACCAGGGGCCACAGGATAGTAGGTACTACTAGGCGGTGTCTCTTTGACGTAGTTTGTGTGTGTGTTACAACGCTCTCGCCGCAGCGCGCGCGCTACTCACACAACCGTAGTGTCGGCGAACGTCAAAGAAAAATTACCGAATTGTACAAAAATTCAAAATAAATTAGGTAATGACAATTTAGTTTTCATCTAGCTCTTGCCAAATTCGGTCGATTGATTTGTGCAACAACTTTCTTTCGCGTTCGTGTGTGAGAATGACCTTCAGCAATAGGGAGTTGTTGATAGCAGACCCGTGGAACTACGTCGGGTACTTCCTATCTTGGAATGTTTTCGTAAAATGAATTTCTGTACCAAATTTATTTATGATTATTTTGGGTCAACAAGATGTTTATACTATGATTTGAGGAAACATGAGTTAACATATTATAAGGAATGTAGGTTGTTCATAAATAAAAAAGATTCGTCATGTTCGGCTGTAAACCCTTTGACAGACAGACAGACGGACAGACACGTGAGGCTCCGTTTCGACCCTTCGGGTACGGTACACTAAAAAAACAAATTACTAACGTTTCATAGTAGCGAGGTCAGCGTCGGGCTCGTTGATGACCATGGTGCCCAGGTCCGCCGCCAGCTCCGCCGTGGCGTCGCGCGCCGGCACCAGCGTGCCGTCCCCGCGCTGCTTCATGGTCGCGTCCGAGTAGCCCGACTCCTGCATAATGTGGAACATGTACTAACATGGATATTTTAAATAAAACTTTCTATTGTAGTCTGACGTCATCGGTTCTTAAGGGGAAGCTCCAGGGTAGCCCGCGAAATTTAAATTTTCTTACGTTTTCTGCAATTTGCAAGTCTGTATCAAGTCGTATGTTGATCAAAATATGAATCGCGGCCGTAGCAAATACGTATTTACAGAACTGTAATCATTAAATACATCAATACAACCCTTCTAAGAAAGAAAAAGAATTTATTTGCCACAAATTAACGACATACACAACATTATGATTTTGCTAACTTAACCCTTATCGATAGTGTTAGTAGATCTTATATTTCTATGTTAGTAACAAATTTATCAAAAAAAAAGGAAAAAAAAAAAGATAAATAGGTAGGTAGAAATAAATAAAAAACAGATGCATGTCGTGGCTGTGGCAAGAAGGCTTCCACTCAGCATAATGCTATACCGTGGGGGACCCACAGCACGGCGCTGATTTTCAGTGGTCGCCTAAGACGTGACGTACGGAAACCAAAACCTTTAAATACTTAAGTCAGGATAATTAAAATAAAAAAAGAGAAAAAAACTGAGGTAAAACAAATACAGTGAGAAAATAATAATATGTGTCTCAATAAAACGGAGCCTACATATAAAGTCTCGTTCGTGCGCTCGCACTGGGTGGCGCCAACACGGCGGCGGCGGCGAGTCCCGTGCGGCGACGAGTCCCGTGCTGGCATGTGCCGTGGGATTCGCTTGTGTAGTACGATCTTCTAAGTTTATATTGATGTATGGAATGACTATTTCATGAAATCATGACATTTGACATTAATTATAACTGAGAGAGTTGTATTGATGATTATAATTCTATAAATACATAATTGCTACGCCCGCGAATCATATTTTACCAACATACAACTTGACACTGACCTGCAAATTGCAAATAACGTAAAAAAAAAAAAAATTCGCGGCCTACAGCTTACGTTCTTTTCTAACACAAAACCTGGTCTGGACCAGGTTTTGTTTTTGGACTGTTTTTTTTTTAAAGAAGGAAATGCAAATTCAATCAGTGAGTTAAATTAATTAATATGCCACGCTCCATCGCTCCTTGGCAAACCTTAAGTAGACTTCTAAACCTCGGTCAAAGACAAGATTGAACACCATATGCTTATGGTGTTCAAAATTGGTCTAGCATGCCTAGGGGTAGCGAAGCAGAGCGGGAGATGTCATCGGACGATTTCCCAGCCCGCAAAAAAAAAAATGCACATATCGACTTTATAATGTTACGAGATAATGAAGATCGTCCTTCATCAGCGCATTTATGGGCCGGTAACTCCTCCAGACGTTTAAGACTCAACGGTCGATCTCTTTGTACTGTCTGTAGATAGATATATTCGTAGACATAATGTATTTGCTGCCCATCGACCTCTAACAAAACGAAACTACTCGTATGTCTTTTTGAAATATTTCTGAAACCAATTTCTAGGTGCACATTTGACATGAGAGGGAAGAGGAACATTACCAAAATAAAATCAATTATTTGCTAAAAATGTAAGCTATACAGATAAGGAGTTGCGGACTTACCGCAGCATGCGCCTTAGCGTTGTTGGTATGATGCTGCGCGTTGCGGAACACCTGGCTCTCGCGGATCTCGCGCGCCTCCGCGATCATGCTGCTGAGGATGCTGGGGTGCTTCGTGTTGTGCACGTCGGACGCTGGAGACGATCCAATTTAAGTAACTAATCATTTATTACGCAAAAAGACTAGCAGGGTGACTAAAGATTAACAGAGTGGAAACTTTCAGCGGGGAACTACCTTAACCGTTGCAGTTACACGAAAAGGGTTTTAGGACACTATTCATAATTTTACATGAAATTTTTATTTCCACCGAGGCCGATTTCCAAAATTTAAGTTATTTTGCACTTTTTTATGTTGTTTTTTTTTTGTAGTCGATTATATTTCTTTTAAAAAGTTTTTTGTTTTTCACTTTTGTTGTGGGTCCCCATTAAATTGTGTTAACAATATATAGACATACGATCGCAGCAATCGCGAGTCATTTGCTATTCGTTATTAAAGAATTCCACTGTCTCTCTCCGAAGATCTTCATCAGATCTTAATGTACCTATTATATACTAAAACCTTCCTCGAAAAATATGCATTTCAATAACGAAAACCCCATGCAAATCGGATCAGTAGTTTTCGATAAAATCGCGGACAAACAAGATACATACATACATACATACGGGTCGAACACAAAACCTCTTTTTTGAAAGTCGGTTATATCTAGGTAAGTTACCTATAAACTCGTGCGTTAACAGGAACTCGGCGGTTGCTCGTTCTTCCGGGTTCTTCACGAGACACTGACTCACGAAGTCTATGAACTCTGGCGACCATTGATCTGGTTCTCTGAAAGAAAACAACACAAACATCAGAAGCTTATTTGAGAAATATTAACCGCTCGACAGATAAGTGCTGACCCATACTAGCTTCTACCAGCGGCTTCGCCCGCGTGGAATTAGTACTTTATCCACTATAAATTATAGCCTATGTGCTATTCCAGACTATAATCTATCTCTGTGACAAATTTCATCCAGATCCTTTGAGCCGTTCTGGCGTGATCATTCATTCATCCAAGCTTTCGCATTTATAATTTAAGTAGAATTTTTCCTTTGGACTATGAACAAAACCCCACCTTTTGGCACCATAATTGAACAAGTTTCGCAGCAAGGATCATCGACCTCTTTAGAAGACTAGGTACTCAGAAAAGTAGGGTGGATTATAGATCACTTAGCTGGAAAGACTCAAGATGGGACCACCCATGGATGGGTGACCATCTTTACATACCGAGAAACCTCCGTGTTTTGGAAAGCACGTTAAGCCGTTGGTCTCGGCTGTCAATCGAGGATCTTTGACAGTCGTTACGGATCGTCAGAAGTCCGAAAGTCTGACAACCAGTCTTAGCAAGGGTTATTGTATTACTCAGTAACTGGGTTGTGGAGGTCAGATAGGCAGTCGCTCCATGTAATACTGGTATTCAGCTGCATCCAGTTAGACTGGAAGCCGACCTCAAGATAGTTAGGAAAGGCTAGGCAGATGCAGATGACAAGTGCAAAAGCAACTAGACCAGAATAAATATATTTTTTAAATGATTTCTTACCTAAAGGACGGCGGCGGCTTGGTGGGTATCATGAAGATGGCTCTCATAGGATGGATGTCACCGTACGGCGGCTTGCCCTCCGCCATCTCCAGCGCCGTGATGCCCAGCGACCAGATGTCAGCCACGCAGTCGTAGCCGATCTCCTGGATCACCTCCGGAGCCATCCAGAATGGAGTGCCTATCACTGTGTTGCGCTTCGCCATTGTGTCCTGAAATCAAGGCAATTTTTGAGTATGACCAGACAATTTATCTATTGATTACCAACTTATACATATAAACAGCTTGCACCTTAAGGCGTCGATCATCACATCTAAACCACTAGTCTTATTTCATTGAAAAAAAATTTATGTTATTTTAGACAATTTCCTTCGTGATTTGATATGTGAAATCATATTTTTATAACATAGTGTAAGTAAATAATTTGTAAAGTTATGTTTAACGCGGACAAAAAATTGAGAATTACGCAAAAACTATTATGCGTATTTTTATGAAAGTCTCACCATTTTAAAGATAATTTAATTATTTGTATTTTAGTATACGTGTAATAGTATAATACCTGTTGTTTTATGCATAATAAATTACTAATGCGTCTAATTTCGGACAGAGCACGCAAGCTAACCAACCACTCAAGGTCGTTGGCATTTAATAGCGCCTTAAATAAAAGTGTGGAGAGGAGGGAGCGGTTCGAGCCAAATCTCACGACATCACACATGGTCAAAAATTCGCTTAAATCACCTCACGTAATTAATGGAAGCCACCTAAACAGAATTACTAGCTGGGGTACATAAGACGCGATAGCGCATCCATTGAAATATTTTGTGTTTCTGCATGAGGAGACATCCTCAAAACAATCAAACGGACGAACTCAATCCTTCGCCACATTAAATTAAACCCAAACTAATTACAAGGTTGGATTTGGAAGTCAGCGAATTATATTTTAGCCTTTTTACCTTTTTGGTTAGATAAAGTAATACCATAATGTAAGATAGTCTTAGAACTATTAGGCAGGCAAAAGAGGCACTTCCCTCCATTGATGGCCGTTTCAGCCCGAAGACTAACTTTAGTAGCGTAAAGTCACGGTCTTTACAACTGGTCACAGGTCCTTTAATAAGCACCTCTCTGTCATAGGAGTTACAGTCAGCCCGCTCTGTAGAGCTTGCATGGAGGAGGACGACAGCAGATCTTCTGCTTACAGACAGCAGATCTTCTGCTTGCTTCTAAGCTGCTCAATGGTAGCTGAATACTTGGCAAAGTATCCCTACCTGGGTATCCGAAGTAGACCTCCGTGAGATAGTCAGTAACACCAGGGCACTGCTGGCCTTCCTTGAGGAGCTAGGGTGGATCGAATAACAAAACTGTCCCACAAAATCAACATAAAATACAAAGAAATCCTACACAAAAAGAAATACAAACATTCATCTCACCGTCAACTGTCCAGCCACTCCGAAGTCCGCCAGCTTGGCGTGGCCCTCCGTGTTTAGCAGTATGTTCCCCGCCTTGATGTCTCTGT
This sequence comes from Polia nebulosa, assembly GCA_951329385.1. Taxonomy (NCBI): domain Eukaryota; kingdom Metazoa; phylum Arthropoda; class Insecta; order Lepidoptera; family Noctuidae; genus Polia; species Polia nebulosa. The sequence continues at coordinate 1,604,748 of OX589588.1, read as the reverse complement.
GGATCTTCCGCCGCCTGTGCAGGTACTCCAGACCTTTGAGGGTGTCGCAGAGGATCGTGGCTATCTCGTCTTCTGACAACGTTTTCTTGCGAAGCCGCATGATGTCTGATACCGACCCGGCACCGCAGTATTCCATTACGATCTGGAATGATATGGTATTGGGTGAGACTTGTTCAGTTTTGGAAGTGTCTTGTCAGGTTTACTTTATGATGAGATGGGAAGCAATGTCGACAAGCTCAAATAAAAATATAATAACGCAAAAATAACAATTTACCCAAAAGATGAAATAAAAAAAACTTTTTACAAAAAGATTTTCATAGACGATTTTTTTTTATTATTTTATAGGCACGCGTTTGACCGCTATCTCACCTGATGGTAAGCGATGATGAGGTCGAAGATGGAGCATGCTTGCCTAGAAGTAACCTATTAACTCTTGACTTAAAGACTTCCAGGTTGTAGCTATCAGGAAACACAGACTCTGGCAGGGAATTCCATTTCTTAGCTGTACGCACAATGAATGTGTTCGCAAAACGTTTTGTGCGTGTGGGTGGGATGTTCACAACGTACCGGTGGCGCATCGCCGTACGTCTAGTGGTCCGATGATGGAACGGGCTTGGCGGAATTAAACTATGCAATTCCGTCGCACACTCTCCAAAATGCAACCGATAGAAAACCGACAGGTTAGCACCTCGGCGTCGATGCTCAAGACTCTGAAGCCTCGACTCGACGAGCCTATCATATTGTCATAAAGAACATGAATAACAATGATCATTTATGCCGCCCTGATCAGAACTGGAAGATTAGCTGCCGATACGAAAAACGGTAGAAATATTACCGAGGAAAAAAATCCTACCACTACGCTATTCGACTTCAACTCGACTCATAGGACAACAATAAAACCGATTGTAACATCTACGCAATCCAACTACAAACCCGAACTGTGCAATTTAAAAATGTAGGTCATTCATGAACCCACTTGAAAACGTCCCTAGGTACATTTGCGACAATACCTATGTCTGGACAAGTTATCGATCTTGCCTTAACCTTGAAGTTTTCCCAATTAAAAATGTCTGTCGCCAGTCTGCCGCCCAATTAGCAGAGACACTTGATATATAGTTTACGACAAATTTATTTACGTATCTGCAGCACATGTTATGTTTCATTTACTGCTAGATAGCTATTAGAACCCCCTGGAGTTCATAAAATAAGTTATCGTCCGTTGATTAAGTTCTTGGAGATATGACTAAAGTTTTTTAACAGTTATGATAGCATTTAGTCATCTTACCGCGTAAAAGAATGTCAGTACAATGATTGCACAGCTGTCTTTGAACTGGTAATTATAATCCAACATTGTACGTTTCTCATTAAGACGGTTTTATACAGGTGCAAACCCCATCAGGATGAGTACTGACCCAAATCCCAAAAAAAACCGGTTAAGTGCGAGACGGACTCGCGTGCAAAGGGTTCCGAACAAATCACTTTTTTTTTCAGGTTTTTTTAAACTGCCACCTTATACACATCCACCTTATAGGTTTTCCTGTAATCTATAAGTAAAGAACTACTTTCTGTTTTTTTTTATTTTTCAAAATTTTAGGCCCAGTGGTTTCGGAAATAAGGGAGGAATGGTAATTTTTCATCTATTTACTTAAATAACTTCAAAATTACATATTTTAAAATTATAAAAAAATATATATTCGAAACCCTCACAATATGCCTTTCATTTGATATGTCACACGACACAGTTTGAAAAACTTTGATTTTTAATTTTCCGATTTTACCCTAAAATTGACCCCCACATTCCAAATTATTTTATTTAGGGTACACGTCCGTGTTTGGGTCACAGATATTCATGTGTGTACCAAATTTCAACTCTATCGGTCCAACAGATTCGGAGCAAATTGGCTGTGACAGACAGACAGACACACGAGTGATCCTATAAGGGTTCCCTTTTTCATTCGGAGTTTCGGAACCCTAATTATGCAGTTTGAAAGACTGCAGAAGACTAAAGATTCCATTTTAGTCTCGTTGTCACTTATCACAAAGATGATCGGTTACATCGTTCTCGGATCATCTGTAGAGATAGATCAAATTAAATACATTACAACGGTGTTAGCTCCGCCAACCTCGCGTGAGTGTTTGTAAGAGTAACAGCGTCCCTGGCGAAGGAACACGCGTGGGTTTTAGTCAGTAAGAGTCTATCCCGCTCCACCCAGAGCGGGTGAAGTTATTTGACTGTTTGATTTCCCACGAACAAAAAAAGATAGGATGATTACTGAACCAAATCCCAATACTATTCAGTTGAACAGTTTGAAAGAATGCAGCCGACTAAAGATGTCAAAAACTGGCGTAACAAATCCGCGTGCAAATCTCGTAAACGATTTTGAAGGCGAAACGATTCCATTTTAATCGGTTCGATCGACCGTTTTCAGATCGCTCTGTAGAGATAGACCAAATTAAATACTTTACAACTGTACAAGCTAATCTACAACAAATACAAGTTTAACTACACAAAATCCTGCTAACTACAACAGCCTCACAGAACAAACATCGAAACATAGTCTCACAAGCAAGATGACTTCCGTGTATCCACTTACTAAACATATCGTGACCTCTGAATGCCTCACCCATAGGTCTGTGTTCTTGAAGTAACTGCCGTAGTACTTCACGACGTACGGGCTGTCACACTGCTGCATAATGGAGATCTCCTTGATGATCTCTTGCAGGTCGGTGTCCACGGGGACCTGCTTGATCGCGAGGACTTGGCCGCTTTCTTTGTGTAATGCCTGGAAAAAATTAAATTCGTAAGTTGGTTTGCACTAATGACGTATTAAATCAATTTCGTTTCCTTTAAATGTTCTTGTGGCCTGATGTATTTTTGATGTCGTCGGGTGGACATTCGGGTGCCCTAAGTAGGTTCTACCTACGCACTTGAAGTTTTGAAATGTTTTATTTATTTAATACTTTGCGCACACTACAAAGGAGAACTAGTGTTAGGCATTTTCTATCAGTCAATCTTTGGGTGATGCTGAGACAAATAGTGGTAGGTGCAATATTAAGAAAAAAAAACCAACTAAAAAGTTCCAAACAAGTCACTTTTCAAGCAGTCTGATGCAGGTGGCAGTTATTTTAGTTCAATTATTGATTTTAAGCACCAACTGCATCAGACTGCTTGAAAAGTGACTTGTTTGGAACTTTTTAGTTGTTTTTTACAGTCGGGTTTTTTGAAAATATGTTATTTTTTATTTTCTACATTTTAGAGAGTTATATTTTTGGAATCTCCTCCTCGAACTTTCTTTTTTTTTCTTTTTTTTTTTTCTTTCTTTTTTTTTTTCTTTTCAGTTCGTCGACTTTCATTTTCGTCTATTTCACATTATGGCGTCTGGTTGTCGCCATATTGTATTTCGATTATTGTCATGTCTATATTAGCACTCGCAAGATTAAGACGAATCAATTGACTTAAGAATTATCAAAATCGGCCCACGCTTTTGGTCTCTTAATCGCCACAAAGGAACAAACATACATACATAGCTAAGCCGATTAACACATTACCCTCCCTTGCGTCGCGCAGTCGGGTAAAAAGGTTGCATGTGGCGGAGATTGTGTGCAGTAACGAGAATGGATAAAGTGAGAAATGAGTACATTAGAGGTAGTTTAAAAGTGGCGCCAGTGACAGAAAAGTTGAAAGGAAGCCGCTTATCTTGGTATGGTCATGTGAAGAGGAGGTATGAAATACATGTAACTAAAAGAGTAATGAATATAAATGTGGATGGAAAGAGTGGGAGAGGGAGGCCAAAGAAAAGTTAGTCGGATAAAAAAGGCGATTGCAGGAGACATACTCCTGCAAGAGTATCGTGGTTTTCTGACTTCCCCAATGGGAAAACGGCATATGTTTCTGTATAACTGTATGCGGTATGATCTCGAGCATAGAATAAATCAGAGTCGCTTTCCGAGTCTGTCTGTTTGTCCGCTAACTCCTCCTAAACTACGCAACGGTTTTTAATGCGGTTTTCACTGATAGAAACAGGGATAAACAAGGAAGGTTTGTGTGTATAATTTGTACCCGAGCGGAGCCGGAAGAATCGCTAGTTTTAGAATCTAAGGTTATACATATCAAAGTAATTTGTAATCTAGCCGCATATTGAACTAGACTCCGCTAGCGCAGGAAATAATACTTACTACAGAAACTTTAGTGCTCATTTACAATTGAATAGAATTTTGGAATCCTTGTAACGAAGTGGATTGCGGTGTAGCCCTACACGCTAACTGGTTACTAATGAGAGACCCACTAATTGTATTAGATAAGAGAACCTTGGGAGCCTGGGAAGACGCTAAGATGAAATAGATTGGGATTTATTGACATTGCGCCCTAGCCTGGAAGAAAATTAATGTTCCCGTATTTACTTACCTACTCATATTATAAAGAAATATTTTTTGTAAATAAAGCATTATCAAGCATTATTATATGTATCAAGCACAAGTTCGATCGTGTATGGAGTAGTAACTGTTCTCATCTTTGGGACGGATCTGCCAGATACCAGCTTGATGCCCTTGAGTCATTTGTGAAAAGAGCCAAGAGGATCATCGGCAATGATAGGCTCGTTGAGTCGAAACTCCAAAGTCTAGAACATAGATGCCGAGTTGCTAGCCTGTCTGTTTTCTATCGGTTACATTTTGGGGAGTGTGCGACGGAATTGCATAATTTGATTCCGCCAAGCCCGTTTCATCAACGGACCACAAGACGTACGGCGAAGTGCCACCGGTTCATGGTGGACATCCCATCCATACGCACAAAGCGTTTTGAGAAAACATTCATTGTGCGTACAGCTAGGGAGTGGAATTCCCTACCGGAGTCTGTGTTTCCTGATAGCTACAACCTGGGAGTCTTTAAGTCAAGAGTGAATGGGTCACTTCAAGGCAAGCGTGTTCCATCTTCGACCACATCATCGCTTACCATCAGGTGAGTTGGTGGTCAAACGCGTACCGATCAATAATAAAAAATAAAAAAAAGTATAAAGAATTATCTGTGAATCTATGGGTTCCGTACCCAAAGGGTAAAACGGGATCCGCTGTCCTTCCGTCTGTCCATCTATCACCAGGCTGGCCTGTTGGTCTAGTGGTTAGTGACCCTGACTGCTATGCCGGAGGTCGTGGGTTCGATTCCCACCCAGGACAAATGTTTGTGTAATGATCACGATCATTTGTTCTGTGTCTGGGTGTAATTTATCTATAATATGTATGTATTTAGAAATATATAAGTATGTTTATCAGTTGTCTAGTACCCATAACACAAGCCCTGCTTAGCTTGGGACTAGATGGCGTTGTGTGATTGTTGTGGAATATTATTATGATGTTTTTAAACTTCGTTTTTCTCAGGTTAAAACCTGGTATTTGCTAGAATCTCACGGGTGTGAACCAAGGTGAGATCCTAGTTATTTCTTTCAGATGGTAAATTGCTTTGTACTGCAGTGACATTGTTATCTAAATCTAGTTGTAATTTTTTCTAACTATTCAGCAAGTGTTTAATATGGCAGCTTTTTGTAGTGTTAGGTATGTGTATTTGGATAGATTGAGTGCATTAAAACTATTAAATATTTGTTTCGGAATAACACCAGTTGTTGATACTACTATTGGAACTATTGTGACTCTATTCATTTTCCAAACTCTCGTGATTTCCTCTTGTAACTCTTATTATTATTATTATCTCATGAACCGTGATAGTTAGGTAGTTAAAATTTTCACAGGTGATGTATTTCTGTTGCCGCTATAACAACAAATACTAACAAACAGAAAAAAAAATATTTAAGAGGGCTCCCATACAACAAACATGATTTTTTTGCCGTTTTTATAGATAATGGTACGGAACCCTTCGTGCGTGAGTCCGACTCGCACTTGGCTGGTTTTTTTAATATTGGTTTTGTCACACCAAATGACAGTCCCATTCCATGTCCGAGCATTAAGCTCAATTTATATTGCCGAGGAATGGAATGGTAGCGAATTTTTGCAACGAAATTGGACATAGCATAATTAACTTTATGTCAATTGCGTAACGTACAAGCTATATACGAGCCAAAAAAAACTTTTTGAAAAAATACAAGCGACTCCCAAAGACGAAAATACACTTAAAATTGCAACTTTAACTTCGGAAGTCAATATTTGTATTTTTAACCGACTTTCGAAAAAGGAGGAGGTTCTATGTTCGACTGGCCGGTTTCTCCGTCAGTTGTGGACCGATTTTCAAAATTCTTTTTTTTTCCAAAAGAATATACTCCCGAGGCGGTCCCATATAAATTTTATCGAAATTGCTTCAGCGCTTTTTGAAAAACTGAACAAAAACCAATAAATACGTATACCTCGATGACGTGTCGGTGTTCTCCAAATGTTTAAATTCCACGTTCCATGTTATTGGGGTTTTTAGTTCTGGGGTATTACAACTAAAAAGTGAAAAATAAAAAACTTTTTTACAATATAATCTGAATACGTAAGGTTTCTCGGTTTCTTTCACATGCTCTCAATAAATAACTTCTTAGTACTTAATAGGATTACTTGCATGATCTGAGGGCTCTTAGTCTAGAGCCTTACTTATAAAAATTCAATGCTATATTTACGTCTAAATATTTTTGAATAGGGGGCTACAAAGTGGGTAGGTATTAATTTAGAGCTCAATTGCCCTCTCATTTATAATTAAATTGAAATAAAGTTCAATCAGTTCAATAAAGAAGAAAAGTGATGTCTAATTAGTAAAGTTCAAGTAATGTACAACTTTACTCTGAGAAACTTTTATTAGTTTAGATCGCGGACATCGTTCTATCCACCACTCCCCTTTTTTTTGGGGTTGGAATTCATCCTATGACTTCTCCCGCTCTGGGTAGAGCGGTAGTAGACTCTTACTGACTAAAACCCACCCCTGTTCCTTCCCTGCGCTGAGTGCCCAGGGGCGCGGTAACTCTGTATCGAATTTATCCACGACCCCTGGGCAGGCATCGGCCATGACGTGCCCCGTTATGCATTGCTGACAACTCTTTGAGGCGCGCGTGGAACCAAAGCCAAATAACTTTTATAATAACGCTAACGCTTCGTGCAAAATGTATGGCAAGGACATTACCTGCGGAGAGAACTGTCACGTGACTCACGCCCAGTAATGTCGTTGACATACATTTTGCACGAAGCGTTACGTTAACGTTAACAGAAAAGTATTTTGTCTAAAGGCTCAGATCCTGATCGGACTGCGAGCTGCTCACTACTCGCTGTCCGCGTTACGCAAAACCTAAGGATCATTTTGAATACTGAGGAAACCTACTAAAATGAACCAGTATTTTAAAGATTTTACTAGCGACCCGCTTCCCGACCCAGCTTCGCACAAGAACAAATTAAATAATAAATGATTTTATTTTTGTAAATAGGTTATTAACAACACTTTTACACGATACGAGTAAGTCTTTTTTAATGTCCATACATACAATCTCTACAGGTCAAATCATATGAGAACCGTGTACGTTAATGTCTGAGGTGAGCTTTTGAGAAAGGCACCACGCAGATTTGAGTGGACCTGTCCACAGTGCAAGCATTTATCAGTTATCGTGAAGCTCAACTCAGAACTTTGAGGAGCTCAACGAACCGACGAACAATACCAAAGTAAGGACATTTGGGTAAGCCGCAAAAGTACTCATACTGCCAGACAATCATATAATCTACGTAAAATGCTATAATTATGAGGACCATGTAGCTTACGGTCTATAATAAATAATCTTTTGAAGAAAGAACCACACATATTTGAGTGGACCTGTCCAGTCAGTGCAAGCATTTGTCAGTAGTCGAATAGCTCAGTTTAGAACTACTAATGAGCTTAATGACTCGACGAATAATAACAAAGAAAGGACATTTGGGTAGGCCCCAAAAGTACAACTACTATCAGACCACAATCACTCTGCCTATTGGTGGAAACCGCATGAAGATTCGTTCAGCAGTTTTTGAGTTTATCGTGAACAGACAGACAGACGCGGTTACGAATTTGTTTTATAATACGTATGTAGTGATAAAAAATATTCTAATAAATATAACCTATTGCAGACAGAGTTCTGTCTGGGTTTTTGGGCCGACACTGAGTGTGCAGTAAGTCATGTGCTCAGACAGCGTCAGAGTTTGAACGTGGAAGAAGAGTTAACTATCTGAATCCTCACCTTATAAACGCTGCCATAGCTCCCCTCGCCGAGCTTGCAGATGATGTCGAACACCTCCTCCGGCTGCCGCGTCAGACTCTCCTCCGAGAGCTTCTTTAGCTCGCTGAAACAAACAAACATCCTCACGTCAGTCAGGTCAATTTTTATTTTATTTAAAGGAAACGTTGCCCCACTCTAGGAATTACTCCTGTATCGTGGGTGCGTTCACAAACATTCAAACTCACATACACAAGCCACCCAGACACGGAACAACTATCTGTAGGCCATAAAAATCTTTGTTCCGTAAGGGAGTCGAACCCACGAAACGCAGCGCAGCAGCCGATCGCTCTACCACTGCGCCAATCATGCCGTCAGAATATTGTTATTGTATTGAAACGTCAGCATATTGTTCATATTGCCATTTCATTAACCAGTAAGTAACGGAGATACAAGAAACCCATTAAAAAAAAGTGCAAAATAACTTTAATTTCGGTTCGGTTTTGTGTCTTGGTTTTTTGACACCGACTTCCGAAAATAAAGTTACTTTGCACTTTTTTTTGTTTTGGAATTGGGTTCTATTTTTTGTAAAAAAAGTTTTTTTTTCACTTCTTAGTTGTGTTTCGCCATTCAATTGTGTTAACAATAAATGCACAGATCGCAGCAATCACGAGTCATTTGCTGTTAGTTATTGAAGAGTTACACTGTCTATCTCCGAAGATCTTCATCAGATCCTAATATATTAATATACATACTAAAAACTTCCTTGAAAGACATGCATTTGAATAACGAAAACCTCATCCAAATCGAATCAGTAGTTTCGAGAAAATCGCGGACAAACAAGATACAACTACATGAATACAGAACCTCCTTTTTTGAATTCTGTTAAAATTACTTTGATACAACGGTTACAGCTTCAAATCTAATAATAACGTCTACACACATTAAAACATCTCCGGCAATCTAAGGCCAAAGTTCAGCATATCAGGGACAGCCATCGACAAATTATAACCAGCCCGCTTACTCATATCTGTATCGAGTCGGCCGCATGTCAATAAACATGGCTAACTAAATAAAAACTATTGTGTATCAACAATCGACACGGAGTTAACGAACTTTTATCAAATATGGGTGTGACCCTCCCACGCAGTTGATCAGTTGCCCCTAAAACTATTATGAATCATTACTGACGAGTTATCTTTCATGCTGCCTTAGATCTATTGCCATGTTTCGCTATGTTTTAGGTACGCCACTTTTGGTTGACTTAACGCAGTTTAAACTTCTAAATTAAACTAATCGCGTTAATCTAGTCTTAGTTAAACTTGTAACAAGGCAGTGTTAGCCTTGTTTATTTTATGACCTCTATTCCAAAATTACGTTCTTTCCTACCTTTTTTAATTCAATATTGAAATATTACTTCGTTTCTCTGTCAATAGTCTCTGCTTCACTACATAGTATAAAACAAAGTCGCTTTCTCTGTCCCTATATCCCTATGTATGCTTAAATCTTTAAAACTACGCAACGGATTTTGATGCGGTTTTTTTTAATAGATAGAGTAATTAAAGAGGAAGGTTTATGTGTATAATTTCTACCCGAGCGAAGCTGGGGCGGGTCGCTAGTTTATATTAAAAATGAGTTCTAATTCTGCTGCCGAGCTAGACTAAGCTATATATCTATCATTTTCCTTCTATTCAATAACTGACAGTTACCAGTTTTGAAGAGTTTTCAGGCATGGTCCTGACAATTATACAATTTGTACCTTTACCTTGTCTCAGAGTACGTACGATTAATAACTGCTTCATAATTATAATCAAGCCTACTGTTAATAATAAAATATACGTCTGAACTCGTTATGTGTTATTCTTCATCCAACTTCTCATCTACGGTCCTTCGTCCTCTACGACCTCCTCTACGTGTCACTCCTACGTCCCTCTGCGTGTCACCACTACTCCGGCACCGCAACGTGACAAACTAAACTCAGTTTATGCGTTTAATCGAGATTAGAGCTTCATTTTGCGTTTCACCACTACAAACTACCTATACTAGTTTTAAGCTTAACTTAGTTTAAATTCTAAACGCCCAGTTTTCGGTGAAACGCAAAATGAAGCTCTAATCTCGATTAAACGCATGAATTGAGTGTAGTTTAAACTAATCGCGATTAGTTTCATTGGTGAAATCGGCCCATAGTGACCATAATTATGTATATTTTTTATTTAACACACTAACAGTAGTTTCACCTGTTACCTAACTAACTGACTTCCGATTGAGCTGAAATTTTGCATATATGTTTAGTTTTAATGACAATGCATGGTTAGCTAAGTGACGTCATTCTAAATCCAATATGGCGGACTCCCAAAGATGGCGGACTAGTTATTTTTTATGCATTCCCATGATCATCATTCTCCTGCCCTTATCCCAATTTATTTGGGGTCGGCGCAACATGTCTTTTTCTTCCGTACTCCTCTATTAGTCGTCATCTCTGTAGTCACCCCTTTTTTACCCATATCCTCTTTCACACAGTCCAACCATCGTTTCTTTGGCCTTCCCCTACTCTTATAGCCATCCACATCCATACACAAGACTTTCCTCACGACATTTTCTTTATTCCTCCGCATCACATGCCCATACCACGACAACCGATTTCCACACAACTTTTCAGTCAGCGGTGCCACTTTCAGACTTCCTCTTATATACTCATTCCTAATTCTATCCATGCGCGTAACACCACACATCGCTCTTAGCATTCTCATCTCAGCTACATGCAATTGCTTTTCATTCATCCCTTTTGTGGCCCAACATTCTGAACCATACAATACAGCAGGTCTGACCATTGTTTTATAAATCTTCCCCTTAAGTTTTAGGGGAATGCGGGAGTCACAGATAGTCCCGGTGACCTGCCGCCATTTCATCCATCCAGTGTTAATTCTGTGCTTAACAGTCCGATCTATTTCGCCATCGCTTTGCACGAGTGAACCGAGATACCGAAAATCGGAGCAGACTGGGAGAAGCGCGCCATCTAGCACTACAGCTTCAGAACTGGAGAGACCGCCGAAATCGCAGAACATGTATTCAGTTTTGGTTCTGCTGATTTGCTCTCTTTATGCATTCCCATGATATGGGTATCAAATTAATGAAAGGGTTTGCTAAGAATACGAAAAATAAAATGACCACTTAAAAGTGTGTTTTAAGTTTTTTTAACTGTAATATTATTTTGTTCGCGTTTCTCTAGATTTTGTATTTCACTATGGTTTGCCCTGACGCTGCCTAGCCGTTCTACCCTTCACTCTGGCGTAGGTACACTGTGCTGATCGCACAAATTCGAAGGAAAACAATTCGCAGTGTGATTTAATAACTGTAAATTAATTGTCTCTATCTTCAATTAATATTCGTTTACATATTGTAAAACCAATGACAAGGATAAGGAAGGAGGTAAACCCAAACCCGTTCCATTACCAGACACGACATGACACACCGAAATGGAATGAAGAGAAACCAGAATAAATACAGGAAGGAAAAAAAGAATACCAAATATTATTATAAGTTATAAGTTTTATAAGTTTACTAACATAGGTATAAGTTATCTTTCTTTTTGTTTACTAACCCCTATGGATGTTGCTTGTCCGAAATAAAGATTATTTTATTTATTTATTTATTATGCTGCAATGGATAGACAACATATTTAGTAAAAATAAACCGGCCAAGTGCGAGTCGGACTCGCACACGAAGGGTTCCGTACTTACCATATACTGAAAAACAAACCAACAAAACGTTTCTAGAAACGTGTTTTTTTTTGGGCTGTATCTCATGATCTGAAATGAAAATAAATTAAAAATTAAGGGGGGCTCCCTTAGGAGCCTCCTTTAATTTTTTATTAATAGAGTCTCGTTGGTTACTCTTTGGGAACGGACCCCAGAAAAGCCAAAAAAAAACACGTTTCTAGTAGGGTAGGTACGCATAATTTTTAATTGATTGTTATTTATATTATTTGTTGTTGTAGCGGCAATAGAAATACACATTCTGTAAAGATTTCAACTGTCTACCTATTACAGATCATGAGATACAGCCCGCTCACAGACAGACGGATGGACGGACGGACGGACGGACAGCGGAGGCTTAGTAATAATATTTTTTTAAACAATCTTTTAAATTCACACACAAAATTTCGTGTCTGTGCTGCTGACCATTGAAGAGTTCCTCTATCTGGAGCTTTTCCTGGATGTCGATTCAGGTCATGCTTACCATAAAAATGCATTGTCATCAGAACTGAACCAACATGTAAAAATTCAACTCCTTAGGATAAGAGAAAGTGGTCTTAATTTAGCTTGCAAAATTTGACCCGAACAAACTTTTCTACACGCAAAGAAATCAAAGCAGACGGAAATACCTTGTTTATTTATTATTTAAAGGTCAATAGACCGTCTCAGTAATTTGCCCTGTAATGCTCGTCCCAGAATAGGTTTCCTGAGAATTACGTTTCGCGTCCAAGCGGGCTCTAGGCAATTCTAGATATCTAACACAAATGTCACGACATTATAGTGTGTGTATGGATCAGTCAATTTATTCCAATACGAGTAGGAGGATTCCATATATTATTATGACCATGATGCCTTGCGAGTTGGGTACGCCTTTGGTGTGGGTGGAACATGTTGCGCTAACCCATCTTCTTAGCACGTCGCGGCGGGCTGTGCTGGGGTGGCTGCTGTAGGTGCACAAAACCTCAAACAGCGCAAATAAAACAACCTAATTGGGAGCTTTATCTAGACCAATACTATAAAGAGTAAAGTTTGTGAGTTTGTGAGGTTGTATGGGATAATCTCTGGATCTACTGAACCGATTTTAAAAATTATTTCACCAATAGAAAGCCACGTTATTTGTGAGTGTCATAGGCAATACATTTTTGAAATCCACGCGGACGAAATCGCGAACGAAGTGCTAGTGAGAGTGACCAATAAAGCTATGCAACCTAATTTGAGCCGTTTGGGATTGAAACTAGGGTTGCCAACTTTTTTAAAAGAAATAGAAGATATCTGATTTCAGACAGGATCAATGGGCTTTTCCTTGGGCAACGAATAAGCATTGTTATTCAACGTGGCAATGCTGACAGTGTTCTGGGCACTTTTCCCATTGACAACGATGTGGATGATTTTTTTGATGCCCAATGAGTTGTTTTCATACGCGTTTCTATTAAGTTATTAATATATTATTGGACATTATTTGTAACTATAAAGTTTCCGGAAAGCCATTGTTCCTTTTTAGGTACCTACGTGATACATTTAACTATTTCACCTTAAATCAAAGTTGCCTCGTGTATACCATAGGAAACTTTACTGAATAAGCGGACACGTTACCTACTGTAAATATTTTTACATTTTCATGACATCATGTTTATTAATGACCCTTCAGTAGACACAGCGAGAGAAACCCGCTGATTCTGTGAAGTCAAGGCAGAGCGAAATCTGGTTATTTCTTTACGGAATCCAAAGTCCGGAGAGCCCACAGAAAAGGCTGTGTAAAGAGACCACAGGTAACACGATCGGAGAAAAAGAACACCGGATACAGTCAGCAATTAAGGAGTCTTCTGCAATCAGCACATCATCGTATCATACCATGAGCGTACTAGGAACGTATCAAGCGTGGAATGGAAATAAACATGACACGGGCACTAGAACGTATTGTTACGTCGGCCGTATTACACTGGAACGTTCGAGAATGTGGTCGAGGTTTCCAGAAGTTTCCACCAGGTTCGAGAACATTCCATTGTGGTACTGTGTAGAAGTTCATAGATGTTTCTAGAATATTCCACTATAAGATAATTCGACAATGTTCTGGAAACTTCCATGACCGTATAAATAGGCCGGACGGCGGGCGAGTGAGTCAGTCTGTTTTCGACTACGGATGCGAATACAAGCGATTACGAAGAGAATAGTGATTATTAGTGAATTAGTGTTTGTTTAAATAAGTTGTTGAGTTAATAAAGGATATTTGGTTAATTAATTGGTGTAAAATAATTTATCCCATACCCAGCTCGTAACAAATTGGTGTCAGAAGTGAGGGATAAATTATGCCAATTTTACAAAAGGACGACACGGACGGTATTCGTACAAGGAGTCAACGGCAGCAAGACATGGATCAGAGGCGGTTTGGAGATTCCCCGATACAGACGCCGGGTGGTGCTCAGCCTGTGACAGAGCCAGTCGCTGGCCCATGTGGAGTTTCTTCAGGACCAGCGGTGCCAGACTTGTCTGCGCTAATGGTGCTGTTGCAGGAACAGGCTCGTCGTCAAGAGGAACAGGCTCATCGTCAAGAGGAGCAGGCCCGCCGCCAAGAAGAACAGGCCCGTCGGATGGAAGAGAAGCTTCAACAAGATAAAGAAGAGCAGGCTCGCCGCCAAGAAGAGCAGATGCTCCTCATAAAAGACCTTCACTCAACATTGGGCAAGGAGCTCCAGGTGATGAAGGAGCAGGTTCACCAGCATGAGAATCGTATCTCAGAAGCTGAAGTTCAGATTGCTGGGGTGAAGAAGGCTTTAGGTGAACTTAGAGCTGGAGATGGGGTTGTGCCTTCAGTGGTTGCTGCACCTTCGGCACGTGGATTTAAGGTGCCGCCATTCGACGGAACATCTTCATGGTCGGCCTACAAAATTCAATTTGAAGCCGTTATGAAGGCGAATGGGTGGACTAAAGAGCAAGCCATGACCGCGCTCACCTTAGGCCTCCGAGACCAGGCCCTAACCATACTTGAGGCTCTTGGCAAGGATGTGACCTATGAGCAGCTGCTGGAAGCCTTAGAATCCAGATATGGTGACGCGCACTTGGAGCACGTATTTCGCGCTAAGTTAAGAGATCGTGTGCAACGTAGTGCCGAGAACCTACAGCAGTGGGCCTTGGAAGTTGAAAAGTTGGTTCGGAAGGCATACCAGTCTGCCCCTGCACTCATCAATGGCAATCTGGTACAGGCGTTCATCGACGGAATACGTGACTTGGAAGTTAGAGCCGCTGTAAGACTTGGGCATCATGAGACACTGAAGGACGCCTTGGCCCATGCCTTGGAAGTAGAGGCAGTGAGGCAAGACCATCGAACACACCGTATCAGGGAGGTTGTGGCATCACCTGTACGCGATCGTCCGCAAGGTTATAGCCCTAGGTGTTATTCTTGTGGAGAAAGGGGTCATCTTCGGTCAAGCTGTCCAAAGCGAAGCACGCTGAGAGAAGATCAATCCCAGCAAGAAAGGGCGACTGATACGACTGCCCAGCAACAGCAGGGAAACGAGTAAACGCCAGGACTGGGGGGCGGGTGCTGGCTGGTATTGAAAGAGCCCCGAGGATCTCGATCTCACAGGCCCATGACGGAAATAGTCTGATCATCAAAGGCGAAGTCAACGGAAAACCGTGCAAATTGACGTTAGATACTGGAGCTTCTCACACGGTCGTCAATTCTCACTTAGCAAGTCGGTTCCTTGGGGACTTCTTCAATAACCACGACCGTATACAATTACTGACAGCTACCGGTCAGCACATAATCGTCCGAGGCAGGAAGGAGGTGGAGTTAAAATTAGGTAACAAAATTTATCGGCATAATGTCATCGTGGCTGACATAGTGGACGATTGCATCCTGGGTTTAGACTTCATGCGGAAACATCGTTGTGAGATCGACGTTGATCAAGGAGTATTGAAGTGTGGTACAGAGGAAATCTTCATGGAAGGTGTACCATCAGGAAAAGTGTTCCGTTTGAAATTTGACGTGTCAACACTTTTGGAAAACTGCGATTTAACGGAAGTAGAAATGGATAAGGCTAAGAAGATGTTACTTCAGTACGCCGACTCTTTCTCTACAAATGATGCTGACATAGGAAGAACAGGAGTGGTTCAGCACAAAATTAATACTGGCAACGAGTTACCAATCCGTCAACGACCAAGAAGACTGCCGGTTGCACGTGAAAAGGAAGTGGAAATGATGATTGAGGGTATGGTCAAGGATGGTGTTATAGAGCCTTCATCGAGTCCATGGTGTTCTCCTGTGGTCCTGGTGAAGAAAAAGGACGGCAACACGCGCTTTTGTGTGGACTATCGACGATTGAACGACGTCACGAAAAAGGACAGTTACCCACTGCCTAGGATCGACGACACATTGGATACACTGACTGGAATGAGATGGTTTACCACGCTAGACCTGAAAAGTGGCTATTGCAGTTCAAGAATCCAGAGGGACAAGTGGCAAGATGGATCGAACTACTACAAGAGTTTGACTTCGTAACGGAACATCGTAGTGGGAGAACTCACGGTAACGCAGATGCACTGTCTAGAAGACCTTGCCCTGAAGACTGTAAGCATTGTACCAAGCAAGAGACTAAGGAAGTAGTTCCCGTGAGGATGCTAAGAATGGATCTCAGCAATGAATGGAAGGAAACCCTACAGCTTGCTCAGCAAAATGACACGGACCTCAAACCGATCTTTGAGTGGATTAAAGCTGGTGCTCCGAAGCCCAAGTGGAGTGATGTTGCGGCGTTAAGTTCCATCACAAAGAGCTATTGGGCACAATGGAACAGCTTGGTTATCCAGGATGAAGTCTTGTGCCGTAAATGGGAAAATGCCCGAGGAGACAACTGTCATCTACAAATTGTTGTCCCCAAAGCCAAAGTACCGGATGTTTTACGGCTCTACCATGATGGATGTTCAGGAGGACATATGGGGGTAAAAAGAACTCTACTGAAGATAAGAGAGCGGTTTTACTGGATTCACTGTCGAGAGGATGTTGAGGACTGGTGTCGCAAATGTACCAGTTGTGCGGCTGTGAAAGGACCTCAAACACGCAGCAGAGGTGCTTTAAAAGTATACAACGTGGGAGCCCCCTGGGAACGGATAGCACTAGACGTTGCAGGACCATTTCCGGAAAGTGAAAACGGAAACAAGTACTTCATGGTTGTCATGGATTACTTCACAAAGTGGCCAGAAGTCTTCGCCATTCCCAACCAAGAAGCAACAACAGTCGCAGATAAATTGGTTCAGGAAGTCTTCTGTCGTTTTGGAGTACCCTTGGAAATTCACAGCGACCAAGGGAGGAATTTCGAATCACAAGTTTTCCAGGAGACTTGTCGACTGATGGGTACTCACAAGACCAGAACCACTTCTTACCATCCGCAATCTGATGGAATGGTAGAACGTTTCAACCAAACGTTGGAGAGATATCTGGCAAAAGTTGTGGAAAGCAGGCAAAGGGATTGGGACAAGCACATACAGCCATTTCTTCTGTCCTACCGTAGTGCAGTTCACGAAAGTACGACTGTGACACCAGCCTTCGCGAACTTTGGAAGGGAATTACGGTTGCCTGCAGATTTAATCACCGGAACCCCCCCTGATGCCCCACGCAGTGTAACCGATTATGCGAATGACTTGCGTAACAAGTTGAATGATGTATATGAGCATATCAGACAATCCGGCCAACAAATGTCTGATAAGATGAAGACCCGATACGACCGGAAGGCAAACCACAGAGGTTTTGACGAGGGTTCACTGGTGTGGTTGCATAACCCAGTGCGCAGCAAAGGGAAGTCTCCCAAATTGCAAGCAAAATGGGATGGACCATACCGAATCGTGACCAGGATCAACGATGTTACCTACCGAATACAGAAGGGTCCACGAGGTGCGCCTAAGATAGTCCATGTAGACCGATTGGCGCGATACTACGGGACTAATGATGCTCGGGACGAGCATGTCTAAGGAGGGGGCAGTGTTACGTCGGCCGTATTACACTGGAACGTTCGAATGTGGTCGAAGTTTCCAGAAGTTTCCACCAGGTTCGAGAACATTCCACTGTGGTACTGTGTAGAAGTTCATAGATGTTTCTAGAATATTCCACTATAAGATAGTTCGACAATGTTCTGGAAACTTCCATGACCGTATAAATAGGCCGGACGGCGGGCGAGTGAGTCAGTCTGTTTTCGACTACGGATGCGAACGGATGCGAATACAAGCGATTACGAAGAGAATAGTGATTATTAGTGAATTAGTGTTTGTTTAAATAAGTTGTTGAGTTAATAAAGGATATTTGGTTAATTAATTGGTGTAAAATAATTTATCCCATACCCAGCTCGTAACAGTATCAACAGTGTATCATACTCGTGCATAAAGGTCACCATACGCGATTATACTATTAACCCGTATCTTCACCGTTTCGCCACCTGAGCACACCGGTTTGGCAAGCATATTTTGCCGGTACCGATGCGCTACGTGCATGGCGGCACGCGAGACGCGACAATGTTGGTCGGTGACGAAACTGTGACCGAACAGTCTAGTAGGCTTTGTCTCATAGTTTTCAATACAAATAATATTTTCACAGTACGGCACGGTCATAGTATGGTCATGGTGTGATACGGTGTAGTGGGCAGACTCCGTAATTCTGTTGGTGTTACAGTTTTTCATTGCTTGCAAAATAACTTTAATTTTGGAAGTCGGTATTTGTATTTTTTTGTCTTCGTTATTTGAGACCGACTTCCGAAATTAAGTTATTTTGCAATTTTTAGAAGTCGCTTGTATTTTTTTTTTTAAGTTTTTTTTTTCACTTTTTAGTTGTTGTACCCCAGAACTAAAACTAAATAATAAAGTTATGCCGGAATGGATAACCCCAATAACATGGAATAATTGGAGACAATCAAAACGTCATCTGTGTATATATATTTTTCGTTTATGTTGATTTTTTCAATAAGTGCTGAATCAATTTCGATAAATTTATATGGGACCACCTACCGAACAAAAAAAGAATCATCAAAATCTATTCACAAATGGCAGAGAAATCGCGTAAAATACATACAAAAAAAAACGTACTGATGAATTGAAAACCTCCTCCTTTGGCAGTCGGTTAAAAAATATAACAACTCAATCACCTGATTTCCATACAATGACAAAACCTATAAAACTCAGGAAACAAGAGTATTTAAATCTAAATCTGGGCGTGGTATGGCGACACACGCTAATTACAATGCATTGTGATGATTTATAGGCAATATTTATGACTGGCTTTATAGCGCTAAAGAATTTTGCCAACACCTGGATTGCCGGTGTTCATTAATCTAAATGTTGAGAAGCAGACGGTAACATCACATGACTTTGTTAAGCACAAAGAACACCTGCCACTCGATCGTGAGTGGCCTATTTGGTAAGCACAGAATCGATTACGTACCCAAGTAGGCCGTTGCAAATATAATTTGGCGAAATGGGGAATTATTGATCCCTCAAACACCCAGTGCGATTGCGGTGCTCTTGTTCAGACTATTACCCATTTGCTGGAGTACCCCAGGTGTAAGTTTGCGCGCACTCTAGAGGACCTGAGCAATGCCTCCGACGAAGCAATAAATGTGGCCAACTACTGGGCCCAAACAGCCTAGTATGATTAATATAAAGTACCATAACGAAAAGAACATCTGAATGTGTGCCTGAACATTCACGACTGGCGAGGTTATGAACTTTGGCCTTTAGCATCTTCTTGCGTATCTGAAATACATCTCAATTGCTTCAATGTATTTAGAACTAGCCTAATCATCGCTGCAAGAATGTTGTTTCGAGTAGGTCTGGATTCTGGTCGAAAGGTGAAAGGTGGTGTGGGTTTATTTCTGTTCGGCGTCGCAAATAGTTTGGATGACTTTTCGGCTGAGTCGTGGACAGGACACGTCAACACGTAACACTTGATTATGCAACTGAGTGTGTAGCATCAAGTAAGTATCTGTAAAGTAGTAGGGATGGTTCGTAAGAGTCACCTTGCCCTGGCACAGGTAACTGAAGGAACACGGGTAGGGTTCTAGTCAGTAAGAAACTGATACGCCCTCTCGCTCCACCCAGAGCGGGACAAGATATTTGATGACTACTTAACCCAAAAAAAAAGACTAGTAGACCAGGGAAGAACAACTCTCAGTAAAGAGAGACTAACACGTCTATAAAAAGGACCGTATTTAACCATAATTGATATCGAAATTCAAAGTAATACGACTAGTTATGAATCTAGGACTTAGAAAGAAAACAAACACGGGAAACGAGTCTACGTAACACGAATAAATATGCCAAGCATTTACTACGATGAGTAACACGTGATTAACTATATCCGCCTAACCCATATATGAAGACAATCGAGACTATTCCTTACTACGGGAAGACTATTTGCATAGGGGTTACAATCAGACACACGGTGTAGCTGTGTCAATAAAATATAGGTATTCTACAAGAGTAAATTCATGAGTCAAGTCTTTTTTACTATATTGAGGCACAGTTAATTGATTTATGTGGTCCTAGAGATGCATTAAAATTTCAATCAGATACTTGACCTAACTGTGTCAATAAAACAGGCCTAAACAAGAGTATATATGTCAATTTGTCGAGAGCCTAAGCGGTATTTTGAGGTCTATTGACACTGTTTTTTAGAGTTCCGTACTTTAAAAGGAAAAATGGAACATTTACAGACGTCAGGTTATCCATCTGTCAAGACTTTTTTTTGCAGGAGAGTCTGAGGTCCGTAATCCCATGGACCTGTGAAAAAACCAAATTACTAACTCAACACAATCAAAATATACGGCTGTTTAGCACGCATATTTGATCACTGGCAGCGCAATCTAAACCCGCGACCCGCGAGTACTTCCCGTTGACAAGTAGGAAAAAAGTCCAAAAATCGTTAAGAGCAGAAGACCTATTAGACCTAATTTGGGCACAGTTAATTGAAGTAACGTATATCCTGGAGAAAGCAATGCTAAACCTCAAGAGTAAACAGACTGAATCCAGGTCACAGGCCAGGACTCACGACAGCTGTGTTACCCCAAAAGGCTAGCAGACCTCATTCTTCTTCCTAATACAACTATATGGGTTTTTAATGAATGCTCTAGCTCTCAGTAAACATTCCAGCTGTGTAATCGTAAAATCATAAAGTTTTAGCAGAGCTAATGTCCAACTTGTAACAGCATAAGAACATCAAAAGGCTATAGCTAACAATTCTCGTATTGAACCACTTGCTAACCCCGATGACATGTTGGCAAAAATTACCTACTTTAAAAGAAATGGCTAGGTAACAATTTTAGTAAGTGCGTGCACGATTGCTTATATTAGAGTGCAGGAAAGTATTGGAGCATAGTTATTATTGACAAAAATACCTTAGTTGATCTTGTGGGGGTACATAGTTTTATAAAATTAGTAGGTACTTCCCCTATCATAAAATTATAGCCAATGTGCTATTCCAGACTGTAATCTATATCTGTACCAAATTTCCTCCAGATCCGTTCAGCCGTCCTGGCGTGATTGAGTAACAGTCATTCATCCATTCAAACTATCGCATTTATAATAGGTATTAGTAGGATCTTTAGGATAGTAGGATGCTCTCATTTTGATTTGTCCAAACTCCAACGTTTATATCAAGAGTTATCAAGTCCTTCATCGATAGACCCTTCGGGACTTTAAGTTTATACCTAAAGACCTTCCAGAGTACCATTTGTGATTGATTTAGGTTACCGCATTCACAAGTAGTATGCGAGGATCCTACGTCTAAAATTATTTGACCTTGTCGTTGCTCAAGTAAGAATCAACATAAAAGATCAATTGTCGAAATCAATATATGTACGAATAGTACAAGCAACCCTGTATGAAATTGATTATACAATCGAAATAAACACCACTCAAGACACCCCTATATATACAAGAGAAATATCAATACAGATGCACAAATAATGGATGTAGAAAATTGATAACTATTTATGAGAGCTGCTGCAAGACAATAATGAATATAGGCATTGGATAGACAAAGGATCAAAAACCAGGAGAAAGGCAAGGTTAAGAGCTTAACTTAAGTTTGTTCATTTCAAGTCTACACATTAGAATAAAAACCGCCTTCATCAAAACTCCGAACCGCAAGCAATCGATAATGATCAAACATTCATACAAGCTTCCTTAATAGCACGCAGTTTTCTTTAATGGGGTGATTGGACATAGAAATGCGAAAATACACCATGCTGAGTGGGCATATTTTTGCATTATGAATGCAAAAGGAAGTGGCACTAAACTGGGAAACCACTTCGAATGAAAAGTTATTTTCTGCACTTTCTACGGAAGGGAGGGCAAGGTCACTTTCTGCTATAAAACGACTACTACTGTAAATGAAGTAAACCTTACAATTCCTTCTCTTTCAGATAATACGTGGACATATATTAATACAATAGACTGAAACCTATGGTAATGGCGATCTATGTAGTTTGTATAATGGTTGTTCTCTAATAAGGTCATCCCAAAACCCATCTACCAATTCGCTGATTTAACGAATTAAAGGTCAAATCTTACCTCACCTGACAATGTCAAAACAAAGGGAGATAAATCGACGATAAGTCTTTGTTCCATTGTTCTCAATTAACAATATTAAACCAATAATAAGTCAATACGTTCGTATCGTACGTGCGATATTAAAAATTGGCCGCTGTCCGCATAAGGAAAACAGGTTCTGAAGTCCGGACCTATTGCAAGAGAGCGGTGATTCATGCAAATATTATTTTCCCTTATATGCAACAAGGCGAAAATAAGCACACAATGCTGAGAATTTGTTCAAAATAACGATCTATTTACGTACAAACACTGTGCAGACTTGGTATTTCGAGTAACGCACTTTAATTGCCGGAGTAATCTTGCGGATTTGGGTTTTAAGCACGGAGAAATTGTACGGGATTAAAGTCTGGTACAGAAGCTCTTTGTAAAGAGCTCTTTGTTAAGAAGCGAAACTTTCAAAATTAATTAAAATGTTTGCTTAAATTTTCTCGGTAGATAACTTTGAATGTTGAATCTCCTTTGACCCTTGCATTTGAAAGAGCTCTACTCGCAGGTTACGTAAAAAGTGAATACCTGGTGTATGTTACTCATCATTGCACGTGTGAAAGCTTCATTATAGCAATGTGGAATGTAGTGAACAATGGAAGAGCTCCATATACATAAATCTATGGAATGCGATAGGAGCAGTTAATACAGTTTCAAGCAACAAAACTTAGAAGCTATCTACCCACATTTAGTTAACTAAATCTGTACGAACTCGGGAGCCAAGTGAAGGAATGTTATTGTATGGGGACGTAGAATGCTCGCAATGTTTATTTTTGATTCCAATAATAAGCTTGACAGGAACGAATCGTGCAGACTGTGTGGTGCTAGCGGATTTGTTTTGTACACTATCAATGATTCGTTCATATGCTGTGTGTTCCTTCAGGGCGCTTAGGTCCTTGTATTCAAGAGACTCACTTGAATCATGGTTCCTAACATAATCAAACGCCAGTCTTGATCAGCCAAAATCAGTGTTTGTCCTCCAAATCTCGAAGTAACAAATATTAACTATTTCCATAACCTTAACGTAAAATATAAAATAGTTGGCATTGCTTTGAGTTTTCCTCATTTCGTATAGCTATAATTAGTCTTCATGTAATTAGTATGTGTCTGGACAGTAAGAAGTATTTTTCCGGACCATCTAGTGCGTGACTGTAATGTGTAGATTTGTAACACCCTTCATGCAAGATCGCATTCAACTCAATGCAATGTGAAAAGTTCCACACTGCATTTTGTAGTTCTTCGTGTCCTAAGTTGGAGTAACCCCAATACTCACCCCAGGGGCCGTTGCGTTTCGTTGGCGCTCATCCTGTCGGCGCGTCGTTTCTTACAGGTGTTGCAGTTTAGAGTGGGGGCTCCCCCCTCCCATACACCACTCTTCCAAAACACCAGTCTACCCTCACTATCCATGAGGGGCGTGCATCTTTACCATAATCGAAGCATCTCAGGCAAATGTTTATAGATGTCTCTTTCAATTCACCTTTTGTCTGCTATTTGACTTGCTAAACAACGTACCTAAAATCCATAAATTTTTATGTTCGTAATGTCACCGCGTTCACAGAAACCTGAGGTACACGCCACTCAGTAAAAAACTTCGGTACACAAACATGACCGAAACTTTGTTTATCGTGTTAACAGTCACCACGACTCTATCTATAAAATGGGGTTACGGCACATGTGGTGTACACTCGATAGAGTTATCTTTTGAAATTGATCGCTGTTTAGACTCCAAACACGGGAGTATCTAAAACTTTAGTCCATTAAACTTGAGCTTTCGTTAGTGAATCCGGAGCCAAGTACACACGCACTTCTCACAATTTACGTAACCAGCCAAGTCCACGGCAGTCATCCAAAAGTGATCAACAAGACTTTAGTCCCGAAATAAACACATACGTATCCTTTCAGGGCTAAAACCGGCAAGGAGGCGGGCGACAACGCGTCTGTCCACTGCGACAGCTTTTACGTGACTGCTTGCTTTTGATGTTCGACAACAAGCCAGCGTTCCAAGTTCAAATGATCTTGCTCCGAGCGGTCCGACAGGACTTTGTATAGTAATCTAGATTTTGCAGGAATTCCAGCGGCAAGCCGGCAACACTACAGTTAGCTGTCGAACAAAAGACATTTCACAAAGGTGAAAAAATCAGGTTATTGAACACCGACTGTTTGTTCACTGCATACCTAATATCAAACGTTTCATTAACAGTTTGCTACAATCGAGTTAACGAACCAGCCAAAAGACTTGCTAATTTGGAGCGGGCCATCCTGTGAGAGTGATTCATACAAATAACAAGAAAATGCCAAATAGGAGCTTAGAATGTTCTTGAAATAATGTGGTCTTCGATAAAATAACGAAAACACATAAATCACATCGCAACATAAAGTTTTTTAAGACAGTGGTGTATGTCGCGTTAGGTCGGCGGGCCCGAGTCGGCCGGGTGGGCGGCTCTAGATAAATAAAACCGCGTGTTGGTCTGTCTATAAATAATACGCAGATCCTGCTCGTTACATCGACACTGTGACCTTTTTATTGGTATACAGTTAACGTTCATTAGTCAGAATTACTGTAACATGTACTGTTGTTATTATTACTGTAATTCTCTCATCTGTCTTCCTCCTTCGCTCTATATGTATATGATAATAGCAACGATTATAAGATCCCACGTCCGTTTGTTGCTTTATAAATAATGGACTGTATATATACTGAGATTTTGTCTTTTTTTGATATTTCATATGTTACTTCCTGCCTTGACATCGGAGTGTTCGGCAAGTTGAAAAAACTATATAAGTATATATTACTATAAACTATCCCGCAGTGAATGTCACTCTTGAGTGAACAAGGAAGACAAACTTCTAAAAGGTGGAACCCAACATTTCGTATGCTCTAATTGGAATCTTCAGAGTTCGTATGAAAAGTTTATATTTATTCCAAGATGTCACCGCATACCGTTTATGTTTGACACATTTTAGCTTCCGTTTGTGATATTTTTGCGTCCGCAATTCATCGTGCAATGAACTTGGTGAAGACAGACTGTCTGCCGGGGTGCCGATACAGAGCCTATTACAGCCATTACAGGCAATCGTGCTGCGACCATGAGTTTTATTAATTTAATTGCCATCACGTCTATGCGATATGGAACTGCGATATTTTATTGCAACCATCACTATCAAATGGCTCAAATTGTATTTTAATTGTGGGTCAGATGCGACACCATGTTTTCAATTGAAAACATAACCGCAAAGACATGAAATGCCATGTGAAAAGAGCACTCACTTTCTCATTGAAACGAGACAGGTCAGCCAAGATCGACGACCCAGAAACTGAACAAATAAAGCCGTTCATAATCCCGCTTTTCGATATACCCCCACGCGATCCGCCAACTATTCGCACGTGAACCAGTTTTGCAAGCGAACCAGTAAAATAAACGTTTTAATGCATTTGATGAATGGTTCAGTGTTCGGTAGTTCGGTACGGCTGAAAATATACATATCCGTATATTATTGCTGGAATATTTCTTCGCTTTATAGATTCTTAACTTTAGGGTTTAAGTAGTTATTCCAATAAATTGCGATGGCAGGTTCTATAGTATTCAGTCTTGCAATAAAGGAATTTACCTGAAACATTTATTTCAGCTGCTAATGTGCCAGTTTTAATAGACACCGTATGTGGGTATTATTAACCTTATTTTTCAGGTCGTGTGATTTGTAAATAACTGTTGTATAACACAATTTTTTACATCAGAACAAGGTGCGTTTCGTTCCACTTTTATTTTGATATTAAGGCAGATATTTCAGTATCATTCTGAAAATAAACTTTCGAGGGATTCTTGCGTTCTATTTTAAATCAAAATCCGATTCAAACCAAAATTAACGATGGACGATCCATTACAGGTATCCAACCGCACCAACTACTAGATTTATTATGAATCTCCATCTTTTCTTGATGTTTGACCCGAAATGCTGTTTTTATGACAAATTGAATCAGCCCACGTAACAATGGGCAGTAATCTAGGCTATGGAGACACCGATGGTTGCTGACTCACTGTATTCGACGGCCTGCCCAATAAAACTACGCACCGCCATTAATAATGCAGAACCTGTGCGTAATCACTTGGACATGGAACCAGGGACGTTTTAAATGATTCTCAATCGATATTTAGTATGAAATTATAGTCGTAAAGGTGAAAATTGCATGTTCGGCGACTACGATAAGGGACTCTTTATCGCCCTATACAAATAATTGTGATTATGAACTTATCAGCTGATTGCCTGTGTTTACATTAGCAGATTGCCACCTTGGCATTGGAAATAAATGGTTTAGTATTCCGGGAGAAGTTGTGAAGAGAAAATATTCTGTTTCGGTAAAGCGGAGCGAAAAAAAATCATTTAGCAGTTTGTTTGTAGTCCGTCATTGTCGAATGAACTCCTCGCTATGTCGCGGAAATGACTAAATTAAAGCAATTATTTAAATTAGAAGCAAATTTTAAATAAATCTGATCTAAATTATGGGTAGTTCGTGAACACAAAAACTGAGAACAATGGCGATATGATACGCAGGCTTCCCGCGCTCTAAAATTCTCAAGCGTAATTCTGCAACTTAAAAAATTCTGTATTCAAATATAGGTTCATTCAGCCAGTCCGAAAAGTGGAAATTCCAAACTGTTCATCTCTTAGTTAGTTAAACTGATCTACAAGGCTCACGGCAGCGTGTAACGTGATTATTTCAATTACCACTCGTTTGCCTGATTTCCGACCGTTTCAATTTGCTAATTCATTAAAAACTTTTCGCGATTCTGATCTCGCAATACAGAACTTTATCTCTTGATTCATGCACATATCTGCTGAAATTTTCTGTTCTGAATTGACTTGATCATTGTTTCGCATTTACTCTTTGATAAAACTACAAAAGAACTGTTGTAGGCTCCCCATGCCTGTCTGCACCGATTCATTAACTAAAGTACAAGTACACATAACCTTTCATAGTCTAAGTACACAGCAGTACACTTACAAATGTGTACAATGGGGTCCGCATACTCTAAATGAGTATTAAATACGCAAGAATAGTCCTGCAAGCAGGCGGTGGGTTGAGCGACCCCGAGCAAAATCGAAGTGAAGCCTTTCCGACTCATTCATTGGGCCAAATAAAACTAAAACAAACGACTCGCGTATAAAGCTGCATATTTATTGTCATTGGAAAAAGTAACTAATGAAAAGGTACTTATGTACTTGTGCATAGTTCCAGACGTTCCAGTTACATTAATGAGAGCTTCGCTTGACTTTTTAATAAATTTAACTTAGCTAAATTCTCGTTTCTCTATAGAAATACTTGAATGCAAGGATATTTTAGCTAGCAAAAGTACCAAAAACGGCCGTTTCTGACACTTTTTCCTACTACTTTGGATACGAAACATTTTGAGACCTGTTTTAACAACGTAAAATTGCTTTATCCTCTTTGTAACAAACGTGACGTTGGATTTTTTAATATTTATTTTCTGTGCTATGCTACGATTTTTTATTCAATGAGGGCGCCACTGGACCGTTAGTAGACCCTTAAGGCGGATACAGACTTTACGAGGCATGTGCCGCGAACGGCGCACATCGAAAGCCTCGCAGGGTAGGACCATATTCGTGGCGAGGCATGTGCTACACTACAACATGCCTCGCCACGAATATGAAGGTACACACCTTGCGAGGCATTCATTGTGCGCCTCGCGCCTCGCAAAGTCTGTATCCGCCTTTAGAATGACGGTGACTGAGTCTAATCGCCGTGATTGTGTCCTCTTCTCTTATAGCTGCTCGCGCGCATTCCGCCACTTACGACTCATTCGGGGACGTTACATACCGGCCAAGAGCGGGTGGGGACACGGTGAGGAGTGCCTGCTGTTTTTAGGGTTCCGAACGTCCGAATAAAAAATGAAACCCATAAAGGATCACTCGTGTGTCTGTCTGTCTGTCCGTTTGTCACAGTCAATTTGCTCCGAATCTACTGGACCGAACCGAGTTAAAATTTGGTAAACATATGAATATCTGTGACCCAAACACGTCAGTGTGGAGGCGTAACGTAAATAAATAGATTTTGAATACAGGGGTATCTTTTAGGGGTGCAAGTCGGCAAATAGATGAAAAAAAACCGGCCAAGTGCGAGTCGGACTCGCGCACGAAGGGTTCCGTACCATTATCTATAAAAACGGCAAAAACATCATTTCTGTGGTATAGGAGCTCCCTATATTTATTTTATTCTGTTTTTTAGTATTTGTTGTTATACATCATCTGTGAAAATTTCAACTGTCTAACTATCACGGTTCATGAGATACAGCCTGGTTACAGATGGACGGACAGCGGAGTCTTAGTAATAACTTTGTGTACGGAACCCTAAAAATGACCATTTCCCCCTTATTTCCGAAACAACCGGGCCTGAAAATATAATTTGTTTGGAACCCTTTGCGTGCACGTCCGACTCGCTCTTGTCCGGGTTTTTTAAAGTGGATTTGCTCAATTATACTTTACTGTGGCTTTTTATGACAAATTATCGCAAACATTAGAGAAGCATCAGAGAAGTGAAACGAAATGACAGTCCTTACCTAACTATAAAGTACGACGATATTATACCTCTGCTGTTCCTATAGAATAGAGGGCGCCGGTCAAACGAAAGACTTTGCCATTCGGCCGTATCGACGGAAGTGCGCGTGTCGGTATGCGTAGATAAAACTCGTGGCCCTTGTCATTTTTCCCTTCAGTACATTATTCAGAATGCTTGAATAACATTTTGTTTAGGTACCCTCAGATTTCAATTGAGGATAAATATAAGGATAAACGTTTGGTGGTTTGGCTGTCAATTTCAATATATTACATGGGTGTTAGTTGTGTCTTCATGCTCAAAATATTTTTAAATAACATTCCTATTGATTATGGTGAACCAACATAATATTCAAACTTTTATTCATGGACTCTGTCAGTATAAAACATATTCATCATTAACAGCCTTTTAATGTCCCCACTGCTAGGGCACAGGCCTCTCCTCTCTGTGAAAGGGTTTGGGTAATCTACCACGCAGGCCCAATGTGGATGTGCTTGATGGATTTCACATGTCTTCGAATTTTTAGTTCTAAGACATGCCGATTTCCTGACAATGTTTTCCTTCACCGTTTTGACAGTAGTGGTGATGAAATAATTTACACAAAGTAAAGGGTCTGGCTGGATTTGAACTCGCAACCGACAATTTGTAAGACACCCCCGTTACTGCTGGGCCACCACTGCTCTCTCTGGGCCTCTACTGCTCTCATTACACATAAATATTGACTGACTCAGTAACACTTGTTGTGCAGAATTAGTGGTCTTGGACATATAAATACTACCTACACAGATTTTTAAATATGTAATGCGATCCACCAATAAATATGGCTATTCAAAATCATTGCATTGAATGCCCTTCAATGAGGCCCACTATGGTCACACCATGGGCCACTACACCATTGTTTAACAATCCCTCTGAATATGAATGAATTACAAAGTAATTATGATGCAGTCATTGCTATTGATATTGCTCAACTGATCAAGTGATACTGGGTAATGTAACTCCTAGAGTTACTTCACGCTGTATTAAATTACATTGGCTAATAATGGATGAAGTAGCATTCATTTCCAATATTGCAATTAAGTTTGCATTATTTGAATGCAACCTTTTTGGTAAATTTTTTTTTAATACTTTTTGGTACAAACTAACATTTTAGTTTATGTGTTTACGTTTGCTAGTTTGATATATATATATTAATTCTGAACAGTTTGTAATTTTAGCATCTAGTGAAATATCGGTAAACAGTAGCAATTCCTGCTGTATTTAATTAAATAATTAAACAATCATTTAAATAATATACTGTGAAACTAAGGTTTCATTACTAAGTGTAGGATTAATATTGTTAACCTGGATGAGCCCAACTGCTCAATGATTAGCAATAATTGCCCACCTACTATCAAGTATTATGATTCAGTCATTTCTTTTAGTTTAAAGTTTAGAATTAAGTAGCATTAATTTAGTTGTACCCACAACTTTGAAAAGGTATGGTACTTAGCTGTTTTGTGTGAAACTAAGGTTTCATTACTAAGAGTAGGATTAATATTATTAACCTGGATGAGCCCAACTGCTCAATGATTAGCAATAATTGCCCACCTACTATCAAGTATTATGATTCAGTCATTTCTTTTAGTTTAAAGTTTAGAAACTTAAGTAGCATTAATTTAGTTGTACCCACAACTTTGAAAAGGTATGGTACTTAGCTGTTTTGTGTGTGATTTATAATATTAGACTTTGTTTCGAGACATTTAAAGAAATATGATAAATAAAATACTTTAATACCATTCTCTTCCTCCTCAGTGATAGATGATGTTGTCTTTGGTAGATTGGTCTAAAAATAACAAAGCACGAAAATAGTTCTCATTTTAAAATATTGACAGAAGTCAGTAAACAAGTTTCCATACTTTTGGCACGAATTTTATGATAACGAAATTGATTAACCATGAC
Source organism: Polia nebulosa (assembly GCA_951329385.1). Classification (NCBI taxonomy): domain Eukaryota; kingdom Metazoa; phylum Arthropoda; class Insecta; order Lepidoptera; family Noctuidae; genus Polia; species Polia nebulosa. Next base: position 1,573,756 of record OX589588.1, on the reverse strand, counting down.
AATTTAATTAATATATCACTATCTAACGAGAGATTTGCTATTATAGAAACTATCTATAATAATTATGTATTTAATAAGTAATTATGATCAGAAGTGCTCAAGATATTAAAATATGTGTAGAATCAACCAACGCGGCACCGCGGTAATTGTTATATAATTTGTTAGAACTATGTGAGATAAATACTGAAAACAGTTTATTATTTAGATGAAGGAGGCATTGGGAATAATCTTACCTTTTCGACGACATTTCCGTCATTTTTGTTAAAACACTTATTGAAATCAACGACTAGATACACAAAGAAAAACGTTCATTATACTTGTATCAACACTCAGCAATATTATCTCGGTACATTTTCTGTAAAATGGTGAAATATATGTCCGTAAACTCTATATTTTCGTACAGAAATAAATACGCAAGCGCTGCACATGCACCGCTTGAGTTTTTTTACTGCGACAAGCACAGATAAAATATTCGTAGCTGTCAATTCCAAAAATACACTCCATTTTATCCACAAATAAGTCAATGTTGTGATTTTATTTTTTTACTAAATGTTTTCGATCAACAAACCTTAAAAATAATTTTGATTTCCTTTGTGCCCCAAAAAAGAATGTAAATTGTTTTGTCTAACAAAATATGATAAACAATGGTTTTTTGACGCTACAGCGTTGGATCTTGCTGCGTTCATCAGAACGATTTTTTCCGTATCGTTGCTATGGTAATCGTGTTGATAACAAACGCATGACCAATCAATGGCCATTTTCAAAATTTCTGTGTTTACTGTCAAAGTGTCAAATTGCAATGCAACCGCGAATGTGGAATAATTATTGATCAAACCGTCGTAGTTATTCGTCTGATAAATGTAAGAGTACTCTGTGTGTTGCGGGCAAGCTCGAGCGAAATGTTCAAGAACACATTTCAGTCCGGTTTCCTTTCCATTCTTTACAGTATAGGCAGCAAACCTTTGCAAATTTGGGACAAAAAGGTGCGAAATGGGCACATAAAAAGGATTACAGATAGCGACATACAAAGCCTAGTGCTTGAAATAGTCGGTACCAATGTCAGCACGACGTATATTACGTGTCCCGCTGATCCCAAAAAGACGCTAGGTATCAAACTGCCCTTTCTGGTTATGATAATCAAGAATCTGAAGAAGTACTTCACATTCGAAGTTCAGGTAAGCCTAAAATTATTTTTCCAGCCAGCATAATATACTTGTCATTCATAAGATGAATCATAACAAAATATTGTAGGTACTACTTAGAGGTTATAAAACTTATTATAACCTCAAACTCTTTTGATTTCAGGTGTTGGATGATAAGAATGTGCGAAGAAGGTTCAGAGCTAGCAATTATCAGTCTACGACTCGAGTCAAGCCCTTTATTTGTACAATGCCCATGCGTCTTGATGAAGGTTGGAATCAAATCCAGTTCAACCTGGCAGACTTTACTCGAAGAGCTTATGGAACAAATTATGTAGAAACTCTCAGGGTACAAATACATGCAAACTGCAGAATCAGAAGGGTCTACTTTTCTGATAGACTATATTCAGAAGATGAACTTCCAGCAGAATTTAAATTATTCTTACCGATTCAAAATAAGACCAAAACTGCAGTGGCAACATAAAATTTATGTGTAAAGCTCAGACCAATAAAAAAGTAATTGGTCTGAGGTGTAAAGATACAATCTTGTAATTTCTATAACTTAGTAAATGTATTTTTAAGTCTATTTCTTATTTGTTTTATAATATTTATATTAAAATGTACAACTCTATACCACTCTACACCCCCCACTGTTTTTATATGTGAATAAAAACATGAAATAAATGTTCACCAAGCCGCATAAAACTTTTATATTCAACACAAACCCACATTGTGAAGCTGTAGTACTAGCTGTTGCTGGTCTGCCCAGGGGTAGCGGACAAATACGAAACTTATCGCGCCCGTTGTATTATCAAATATAACGGATCTTTAAAATTAAGCATTGCAGAGACCTGGAATTTTGGTAAATAACAGATTGAATTTGTAAAAATATAGAAAAAAAAAATCTTAGGTTTATATTTTAGGAGCTGTAAGACTAAAACCCCATGGCCGCGCCATTGAAACGGTGCAGAACACGTCGCCGTTATCTCCCTGAACAAGCATCACAGAGGTCTGAAGTTTTTTGTAAAACCTAGATTTTGAATTTGTAAAAATACACAAAAAAATCCTAGGTTTATACTTGAGAGCTGTAAGACTAAAACCTCGTAGCCGCGCCATTGACACGGTGAAAATCATGTTATTGCCAAAAAAATGTTCTATAGAACTCTTTCAGTATTTCAGTTAGAATTGATGCCAAATGTCCTGATTTCTTAAAAATACTTGAATTTGACATCAATTCTACCTGGCTACCCTGGAGCTTTCACCTTAAGGTGATCAATTTTTCTTACGTTTTTCTCAACTTGCAGGTCAGTGTCAGGTTGTATCTTGGTCAAAATTTGATTCGCGGCCATAGCAAGTATGTATTTATAGAATTATAATCATTAACATCATCAATACAACTTTTTCAGTTAGAATTGATGCCAAATGTAAGAATTTCATTAAATCATGACATTTGGCATCAATTCTATTATAACTGAGAGAGATCATGAGATGTACTTAGTGATGATTTTAATGGTTTTAATTCTATAAATACATACTTGCTACAGCTGCGAATCAAATTTTGACCAAGATACAACCTCACACTGACCTGAAAATTGCAAAAAACTTTACAAAATTTGAATTTCGCGGGCTCCCTAGAGCTTTTACCTTTAAACCTTTAATTTTTTTTGCTGTGGCTGATGCTGCGGTGCTCTTACTAAATTGTTTAAGATACAGTGATACTCGACTAACTTCGGCGTCTTTTTGTTCTTGGGAACGCACTATGACATAGAGATTTTTTTAATAAGTTGTTGAAATGGAGGTTTTTGGCGGGATTTTGTCGAGTGAAGTTCAGTTCATGCTGTTTTAATTATTCGTTTATTGATTCCTAGTGGATATTGTAATGTAAAATTGGTGTAGTTTTGTGTCTCAAGTGTCAACGCAAGTGGACAATATATGGAATCATTGAAAAAGGCGCGATGTCGGTAAGATGGAGCTGAGAATTTTATTGTAGTATTGACTACCTCAGCGAAGTTTGCCGAGAAGGCGGACTCGACACATTTGTTGCCAAATACTGCAAAAAACATTAGAATTTGTTACATCTGCATTCTAGTGGAAAAAAAAGTATTAATACACTACGCAAGACTAGGCAATATGGTCAAAAGACTTTCGCCTTCCCTTCGGGGATACTAAAATAAAAATTGTTGAAATGTCATTTGTCAACAGTCAGTTTATGTCACATTCATAGATGTATAATTCTATTTACACAAAGTAAAGTGCCTACCTGGGTTTGAACTCACGACCTACAACTTGTAAGTCGCGGCCAATACCGCTGGGCCACCACTGCTCCCAACATCTATGGTCACATTTGTTATTAAAATTGGAATTTTCTTTTCAAAGCCAATGTAATTATGATAAATATCCAATACTCGGCAAGAATTCAAGGATTACGAATAAATAAACTTCTCAGAGGTTCAGTGTGTGTTGAAAATGCTAAAATTGAAAAACGGAACATGGAAATGGAGGGATGTGTAATTATTTATTGTAAGTTTTTTTTTGTTATGATTTACTACATAATCACTTAAAACATTGCTCGTAATGTGGAAAGTAGTTAATAATTAGTATTTACAAACACATAAAACAGTCAAATACAACGATAAAATAGGTCAATATTCTATCTTGCCGTAACTTGACTCGATTTTGGCAGGAAAAAAATGAGAGAATGGGTTGTTTTGTTTGGGTTTAATTGTTAGGTACTTATAACATTGATAAATATGTTTCAAAGATACAAACAGCAAAATAAAAAATAAATAAAAATATAGGTTAACAAATATTAACGTTTACCGCTAACGTTATACTTCATTTGATGTACTTAGAACACGTTATCGTACTTTAGTTTTCACATATGTCGATTCTCTATAGTATCAGCAATACACACGTATTTTTTATTTAAATATAGCTCCAGTAGTTTACGAGATATTAAGCTTTAATTTGGCAACGGGACGGGTGCTTGCGTGGCGCCAGCGGGCGACGGGCGTCAGAGCGTACTTTGCGGCTTCCAGCCGGGCGTTCCAGTGGGTTGTTCGAAGTGAAGAGTGAAGTTACACAAATACAAATACACCATGAGTATTTTTTGATATTTTGGGATCGGACATTTTTGGAGAACTTCTTTGGCCCTGCTAGTGCTTGGGATGATGTCATCGTAGAAGGTACGAATACTTTTTAAGTGTATAGATCATAATTACACGATGCTAAACAAAAAAAGTGTTGATTAAGAGTCGATTTCGAATGAATGTGTGAATGTGAAGGAATTTATCCTGTGGCTTTAGTGTAGACTGGCGCGATTCTTGGTGGTAATTATTATTTATTTAAGCATGTATTGTTTGCTCAAAAAATATTTCTTAATGAAAATAATTGATTGTGTTTCTATCTTTATGGTTGATCAACTCTTTTCCCTTATTGTTCACACATTTACTGCCATACATGTATTTTTTACGCTCTTTCATTTGATATATAACAAAAAGTGCTACAAGAGTGGGAACACTTTTTCCCAATGTTCTTTATACCTAGGTGAGAGTACCTATTTACCGAACATTCCATTGTATGGTGCGTAATTTTTATCTTTAGAACAATATTAAACAGGCTTCGTAAATGCATTTTTTTAGCAAATGTGTTTACTGTATTATTAAATTATTGCACCACACAAAACTCAATCGCTTCCAACAGTTCAAGCAACAAATAGTTACTTAATCTCTTAAAAAATAGTGTGTATGTCCAAAAAAGTACATACTGATCAGTCCAAAAAAGTTACAAAAACATATCAACCCTACAAAATTTTCTCCTATAAAAAATGTAAAATCGATTTTCTCTTTTAATGTATGGCATATAATAGAACGGACGATATGTTACATATAAGTAAAAAAAACTTATTCTAATGTGCGTTAATCTATGAGGTTGAGCTAAGTCAAATATAGCCGAAAATATTGGGCTCTCAGTTCAGACGTTTTAGTAAAATTTTACTTTTATTTACTTTGAAACAATTAACTTTTATGTCATTATTTCTTTATATTAAAGTCTTAAATAAGTATTTCTTCAGATAAATTCATGTTTCGCAGATTCCTCAATAAAGACATTAATGAATTGAGGGCCCTTGATATACCGCCATAAATCTGTAATGTCATATTCTACAGATTTGGGAATTTCTTAAAATATTTAAAGCCCGCTCTACAATCGCGCGCGAAATCGCGCCGCGAATTCTCGCCACGAATTCACGGCGCAAATAGCTTGTGAACTGTGTCCATCCACACTCGCAACCTTTCGCATTTACGTTCGCGCATTTCGCGACGGTGTCTTCTACGCAACTGTGAAAACTGCGAGTGTAGATGCGTTCGCATTCGTGCGCCGCGAACTAAGTGCGAACCCTATGTCGCGGTACAAAAAACCGATAATGATCGGGGAACGGCGCGAAGCGCGAACGCGAAGGCGCGACAACATCCACACTTACGTTTCGCGGCCTTTGCGGGCTTTCGCGGCGCGAGTGTAGAGAAATAAGAAATTCTTAAATAAAAATGATAAACCCAGAGCTAGTACTTTCAGAGATTTAGCCTATGCCACTTTATGCAACCGTCTGGATTGATGGCCCAAGTTATTTACCAATAACACTTTTAATTCACGTTTAAGAAATTCACGGCCCGTTGCTTTAAGTTTTACCTATTTATAACTAATTTCCATAAAAGTATTATTTCGTTTCGCAAGTATTTAAAAAATGGGCCCTCAACCCAGATGCACATATTATAATTCTATAAACACATACTTGTTACGGCCGCGAATATTTTGACTAAAATATAACTTGACACTGACCTGCAAATTGCAAAAAACGTAAGAAAATTTTAATTTCGCGGGCTACCCTGGCGCTTCCACCAGTGTAGTATTCGAAATGAAAGAAGAATAGAATAGAATACAATTTTATTGTACACCAAAACAGACAGGTCAGGTCAGTTTTTATTTTAGTATTTATTCACTTTTCTTATAGTTGTACGATAATAAACAATAACACAACGAAACAAACCACATCACAATCACCCATGTTTACTTTCTTTTTCTTGCTAGGTAGCTACGAAACCGCGAACAGCGCGAACTCGAGAAGTAGGAAACGTGCGCGCACACGCTCAAGCAAAATCAAGTTTTAATCACCCAAAATACGTTTCATTTTGTCATGGCGCGGTTCATTCAGAGCCATCGAACCAGATACGGAGTGAAATACTTTTAGGCCCGTAAATAAACGTTACTAATCCCAAGCGCTCGCACTTGATACCAAGGTTGAGGTCCCGATCGGATTAATAAACAAGATTATTAAGTTTCGGATTAGGTTCACGTCATCAGCCGAGTGTTGGACTTATTAATAAACGAAACTCGACACTTAACCTTTATAGTCCCGATGACAACCCGGGCTGTCACCGGGCTTCTTCGACAACCCAAGGTTAACGTTTGCTTGGAAAAAAATTTAACCTCCTAAGATCCGGAACTCAACTGAGTATGAAAACAAAAAAAAACCAGCCTCCTACCTCTTAATTAAGATCCGCGGACAAACCCTGGTTGTCGAAGAAGCCCGATGACAACCCGGGTTGTGTCATCGGGACTATAAGGGTTAAGCTTACAAGTGTGTGTACTTGAGATGCTAGATCATGAGTGTAGACAGTCCGGGACTTGAGGTCGTGATTAGCGTGAAAGAAAAGTTTATATACTCTATGGCGCGAAACATGGAGTTTGAAAATATTTTGAGGGAAATTAAATAGTACGATGAAATAGAGTACTATGATGATATTTTTTGGCATTTGCGGTATCGTTTACCAAAAATTCATATAAAGGATGACTCAAATCCTTTTGAGTTACCAAGTGAGCGCCCGTAGCTTAAAAAATAGCTTACGCAACAGAAATAATAATGTGCACGTAAAAGCAACCAAGATCAACCTACTTTCGTGAAACTAAATGGATTTTTTGGTGGGTTGCAATTGCAAATCATCTAATCCACCCAGACTAGGAGAAGTCCGCTCTGGGTGGAGTGGGAGAAGTCCGCTACTGACTAAAACCCACCCCTGTTCCTTCAGTTGCTTGTGCCAGGGAAGCGGTAACTTTCTTTCGAATTTATTCGCGATCCCAAATAGCGGGTGCCTTGACATCTTGAGATTTGAATTAGCAAACATTAGAAAATGAAAATAGTGAACTGGCATAGTAATATGAAAAACTCAAATTAGTCGAGTTATCTAGAACATCACTAAACTCGACTATTGCCTTATCATAATTAGTAACTGTGTGTCAAGAATAAAGGGGCAGGACTGTAACAACTATCGAGGGAACATACTATGAAAGTACGCGAGAAAGTGATAGAGAAAAGATTGCGAGAGGAGAGTGAGATTACCCCGAACCAGTTTGGGTTTATGCCAGGTCGAGGGACAATGGACGCCACCTTCGCTCTCCGTCAATTGTGCGAGAAGTACAAACGTGTGCACAAGAACTTGCACATCATGGTGTTCATTGATCTTGAGAAAGCGTATGATAGGGTACCTCGGGATGTGTTGTGGTGGGCCTTGAAAGAGAAAGGTTTGCCTGGGAAGTATGTTGAGTTGATTCGTGCTATGTACATACAATCTAGTATCTACGTCCGGTCGGCTGCTGGCAACACCGATGAATTCAGTATGGCTGTAGGCTTACATCAAGGGTCGGCTTTAAGTCCTTACCTCTTCCTGTTGATTATGGACGCTCTTACGTCGGAAATACAGGAGGAGGCACCCTGGTGCATGCTGTTTGCCGACGACATTGTTCTGGTCGGTGAAGATGGACCTGAGATCCAGAGCAGATTGGAGAAATGGCAACAGAAGCTGGAGAAAGTTGGCTTGAAAATCAGCAGAACCAAAACTGAATACATGTTCTGCGATTTTGGCGGTCTCTCCAGTTCTGAAGCTATAGTGCTAGATGGCGCGCTTCTCCCAGTCTGCTCCGATTTTCGGTATCTGTTAAGCACAGAATTAACACTGGATGGATGAAATGGCGGCAGGTCACCGGGACTGTGACTCCCACATCCCCCTTAAACTTAAGGGGAAGATTTATAAAACAATGGTCAGACCTGCTGTCTTGTATGGTTCAGAATGTTGGCCACAAAAGGCATGAATGAAAAGCAATTGCATGCGGCTGAGATGCAGATGAGAATGCTAAGAGCGATATGTGGTGTTACGCGCATGGATAGAATTAGGAATGAGTATATAAGAGGAAGTCTGAAAGTGGCACCGATGGCTGAAAAGTTGTGTGGAAATCGGTTGTCGTGCTAAGGGCATGTGATGCGGAGGAATGAAGAAAATGTCGTGAGGAAAGTCTTGTGTATGGATGTGGATGGCTATAAGAGTAGGGGAAGGCCAAAGAAACGATGGTTGGACTGCGTAAAAGAGGATATGGGTAAAAAGGGGGGTGACTACAGAGATGACGACTAATAGAGGAGTATGGCAGAAAAAGACATGTTGCGCCGACCCCAAATAAATTGGGATAAGGGCAGGAGAATGATGATGAATTAGTAACTGTGTTATCGACGAAACGAAACAAGTTGGCCCATCACTATTTGAAAATGGCGATGATTGCTTACATCGGTAGAATATTTTTACCAGTAATTTTAATAGTATTAAGTACAAAATGTAGTGCAAATGATATTCTAGGGTGTGGTGGTTTCGTCAAAAGTCATGTTCCTTTGGATTTCTCTAAAATCGAAATCGGCCTGTAAGTTAACCTAAAACTTAAACTAATTGAATTTTTCCTAATGTTCCTTAACAAATGAATGACTTTATTAATGGCTATATGTGGTTTGAAGAAATACTTTAAATGACAGTTGCTTTGCTTATGTATACGTTCACAATGAAATCTTTAATTCATAAATATATTTTTCAGGTATACCAAAGAAGGCAGTTTGAAAGAGAAGACTGAAAATGCTCCCACAAATGGCTATTATTTCCTGCCTCTGTATGAGAAAGGAGAGTACGTCTTAAAAGTTCATCCTCCGGCGGGGTGGAGCTTTGAGCCATCTGAAGTAAACTTGTCAGTAGACGGTACCACGGACCGATGTTCTACTGGCCAGGACATTAACTTCGCTTTCAATGGATTTGGCATAACGGGACAGGTGATCACTGCTGGTCAGAAGCAGGGTCCCAGTGGTATAGCCATCCAGCTGGTGAATGATAAGGGAGAGGTGCGGAATACTGTGACCACTGTTGGTGGTGACTTCCACTTCACACCTGTAATTCCAGGGAAGTATACTGTGAAGGCTTCTCATGCAAAGTAAGGATATAATTATACTATATCATAATTATTTTACAAATCACATTTCAAATATTGTGTCGCAAGTTCTAATAAGAATCCTATTAAGTACTTACTGTGACTTGACCCAGTTTTTTACATCTAGGTAGGTAGGTACTATTGTTTGGTATTGCGGCCTTGCTTATTTTTATCATAGACACAGATAATATGTTACTAGCGTACAGATGCCTCATCCCATACAAAAAAACGGTACCGCCGTAACTACGGGTTTTCGACTGGCACAAGCAACTTTTGTTCTTCGTTCGGGCCCGTCCTCTACACCTCGCTAGATGGTGTTAGCAGCAACGGCTTGCAAGTTGAATGAATTTACATAAAGTTTTACCAATATTTTCTCACACATTGAGGAATTACTTTATAGTATTTTTGACACTTCATAACAGTCCTACTGTTTCAAAATGTTTCACTATACAAATTTTCAAGAGGCGAACGGATAAACTATAAAACTTCAAACAGCGCCATCTATTGGTACAAGAAATTTAAATGCTTAAGAATTCATTTCAATAAACATCTAAATTTGAATTAGGAGCCAATTATTCCACAATTTTATGCTTGGGGTAGTTTATTAAATAAGAAAATACAGTTTTTACCATATTTTTTTCAAAATATTAATGTTACTTAAACTTCAATAAGAAATCGATGCGTATTACACCATCTATTGACATTTATTTGAACTACACTTTCTTTGTTCGAGATGAGACCCCGTGTCATAGAGAAGATTAAAGAAAAATGATTTTTCAGATGGAAGCTAGACCCTGCTCAAGCAGTGGTTCAGGTGAAGGAGGGCAACACAGCATTACCTTTTGGTGTTCTCGCAGTAAAAGGTTACGACGTGACAGGATCAGTTACATCATTTGGCAGTCCTATTAGTGGCCTATATGTGCTGTTGTATTCTAAGGAGGTAAATATTCCAGTTGTTTGACTTCTGGGCTCTGACTTCTGGCGAGGAAAAGAGAATTGCCAACCAAACTATGTAATTCAATTAATAAAATAATTTTGAACTAAAAATGTTAATTAACATTTTAGGAAAGCCCCAAATTTCGTGTGGAAGGTTGCAAGACAGCCCTACTTCAAGGAGTTCCTGATGCTCCCATCTGCCACTCTATTACCGATGCCAATGGAGAGTTCAACTTCGGCCTGGTACCAGCGGGCGAGTACAAACTCCTGGCAATGTCCACACCGCCTGGTCAGGTCGCTGTCAGCTACAATGTGAGACCAGAAGCTGTACCCTTCACTGTCAGGCATGACAGTCTGTTCATCAAGCATGCTTTTGAGGTAAGTTTGATAAATAACATGGATAATTCTATTGCAGGTTGAGTTTATCTTTCCAGGTTATCTCAAAGTAAATATTATTAATGGTAAGGCAGACTTTATAATCTCCTATCAAGGTGCCTAATGTATGCTTATGAGAAGAAAAGAAACTACAATTATATCTACTGTATCATGGGTACGAAAATTGTGAGTAACCATATTATGATATAAACTCACACACAAAAAGCCGGGCCGGGATTAACTACTTGTAGACCATACAAATATTTGTTGCGTGCGGGAATCGAACCCGCTACACGCAGCGCAGCAATCAATAGCAGTCAGTTTACTGCAAAATAACAGCTATAAAAAAAAAACTGTCAACAGTTTTAGTAAACTGAACAAATCAAAACTGTTCTCTGTCTTTTTTGTGTGTGGTCCTAAAGTCGTCCCAAGTAAAATGGAAGCAGCTCTATGGTGGGTACCTCTAGTCCTCATCTGGCAACCACTTGGTTACTCAGTCAACCATACATTGTTTTGGCATCATGACCTGGCTATGCTGCCATGGCATCCCAGTAAGGCATGGCCCTTAATGTATGAAAGCTCTCAAGATCATTCACTTTCATTTTCTCAGGTCACAGGATTCACAGTGGTAGGAAATGTAGTAAAGTCAATAGGCGGGCCGGGCTTGTCCGGCGCTCGCGTGCTAATGGACGGCAAGCCCATTGGTAACACGGACGCGGCCGGCAAGTTTGCTCTGCCCAATCTGCAGCCTTCTACTTACACACTTGGGTTTAAACATGGTGAGGAAAAGTAGATTTATTGCTTTATTTATATCACTGAGTTAAATGGTTCTTAAAATTATTGTTTGTCACACTTTTATTCAAATGTCTTTGCAACTGTTTCAATCTATTTAATGTCTTTATAATCTTAGAAGAAGTTATCTTGAACTAATAAGGAGCAGTAAATTTTGTATTTTCAAGCAATGCAAACATTTTGCTTATAGCCCAAGAATGTACCCTGTTTCCATTTGAGAATAAAACCAAGGTGTCTTGATGATTAATCATGTTCTTACTAACTTGTTGTGATTCAATTACTGTTAGCTAACACCAACAACATAATTTTGCCAATTGTTGTTTAATTATCATTGAATCATTGATCGAGTACTTTTCTAGATATATTCACTGTCATCATTCCCCCAGAACAATGCCAGTTCGACGACATCCAACTCGTGGTGTCCCCCACGGGTCCTCGCTCCGCTCCTCACGCGCGCGCGTCTCGCTGGCGAGTCTGTGGAGCGGTGACCCCGCCCGGCTCCCGCAACGTGCTGCTGACGGCGGAGCAGCGAGGCGCCGGGCAGGTGCGTGTGGCCGCTGACGGCGCCGCGGGGGACTGGTGCACCTACCTCGCGCCCGGGGTCTACAACGCCAAGGTGGAGGTGTCGGAGCAGGAGCAGAGGGATGGATTGCAGTGAGTATGTGTTTATAATGCAAAACTAAGTTTGCCAAGCTGTCAGAATTTTGTCAAAGATCAGTCTTGAGACAAAAACAAACCAGTAAAGTATTTTTTGTGAAGATTTATTTGAAATTCTGGCTAGTCAAAATAATACAGTTTTCTCTGTTCTAGAGAGAGAGAACTCATAACTATAATTCAATATTCGCCCTACTTCTTAAGAACAGACCATTCAAAATAAATTTTCTTCTCCAATAGATACTACCCTCTAACCCAGAAAGTGTCAGTCGGCAACGCGCAGGTAGAGGGCGTGACGTTCTCTCAGCTAAAGGGCAAGCTGTCGGGGCGAGTGCACTGCAAACTGGCGGGCGCGTGCGACGGGCTGCGCGTCACGCTGCGGCCGCTGTCCCCCGACGGTGGCTACGTGGGCACGCCCAGCACCACCACAGCTAAGGGTACGTACAGGCCTGCTCCAGCTGTCAAGGGTGGGGGCGGGGCTGCGCGTCACGCTGTGGCTTCTGTCCCCCGACGACGGCTACGTGGGCACGCCCAGCACCACCACAGCCAAGGGTACATACAGGCCTCCAGCTGCCTAGGGCTGGGCGGGGCTGCGCGTCACGCTGCGGCTTCTGTCCCCCGACGACGGCTACGTGGACATGCCCAGCACCACCACAACTAAGGGCACGTACAGGCCTGCTCCAGCTGTCAAGGGTGGGGGCGGGGCTGCGCGTCACGCTGTGGCTTCTGTCCCCCGACGACGGCTACGTGGGCACGCCCAGCACCACCACAGCCAAGGGTACATAGAGGCCTCCAGCTGCCCAGGGCTGGGCGGGGCTGCGCGTCACGCTGCGGCTGCTGTCCCCCCACGACGGCTACGTGGGCACGCCCAGCACCACCACAGCCAAGGGTACATAGAGGCCTCCAACTGCCTAGGGCTGGGCGGGGCTGCGCGTCACGCTGCGGCTGCTGTCCCCCGACGACGGTTACGTGGGCGCGCCCAGCACCACCACAGCCAAGGGTACATACAGGCCTCCAGCTGCCTAGGGTTTGGCGGGGCTGCGCGTCACGCTGCGGCTGCTGTCCCCCGACGACGGTTACGTGGGCGCGCCCAGCACCACCACAGCCAAGGGTACATAGAGGCCTCCAGCTGCCTAGGGCTGGGCGGGGCTGCGCGTCACGCTGCGGCTGCTGTCCCCCGACGACGGTTACGTGGGCGCGCCCAGCACCACCACAGCCAAGGGTACATAGAGGCCTCCAGCTGCCTAGGGCTGGGCGGCGCTGCGCGTCACGCTGCGGCTGCTGTCCCCCGACGACGACTACGTGGGCACGCCCAGCACCACCACAGCTAAGGGTACATACAGGCCTCCAGCTGTTTAGGGTTGGGCGGCGCTGCGCGTCACGCTGCGGCTGCAGTCCCTCAACGACGACTACGTGGGCACGCCCAGCACCACCACAGCTAAGGATACGTACAGAACCCTCCATGTGCGAATCTTGACTCGTACTTGCGCGGCTTTTTTTTATAAACCTGCCAACATGGTAAGAAATATTCTTATGTGGTAATCAAACTTTTATTTATTTCCAGGTGGCAAGTACACGTTTGAGGAAGTGCTCCCTGGCAGCGTAGAGATCTCAGTAGAAAGTGACCCACTGTGCTGGGCTGAGGCGAGACACAATGTTGCTGTTACTCAGGACCACACCAATGTGCCTACTTTTGAACACACCGGTTATGTACTGAGGGTACATTCGACACATGAGGTTGAGGTAAGGACATGCTTTCTGGGGTTCCATACCCGAAGGGTAACCAACGGAACCCTATTACTAAGTCTCTATTGTCAGTCTGTCTGTTAGCGGGCTGTTCTCATGAACCGTAATAGGTAGACATTTGAAATTTTAACTGTGTGTCTGTTTCAATTGCTGCTAAAACTACAAATAATAAAATTAAAGGGACTCATACAAGAATAGTGAATTTTTCGATTTATGGTACGGGACCCTTCGTGTGCGAGTCCGACTCGCACTTGGCCAGTTATTTTGTTACATACACTCGCGAGCCATAAACTGGAATCACGTCATCACACGTTGCTCCAAACAATTTTTTACAATTTCTATGCAATGAACTATAGATTGTGGTCTATTATTTGAAAGGTAATTTTGTTAGCTTCCAAATGATATCGAAAAGATTTAAAACTAATTTAATTTTGTACCTAAATTTAGGGAATTATTACAATAGGTCGAAGTTGTGGACATCTAAATGAACAGGAAGTGATATGTGATAAAAAAAAATATAATTTATTCTATTTACCCCTCAATGACGGCCCCGGCCCTAATGACTTAACGGTTTTTCATTGACTGAATGAGTTTCCTGATGGAATCCTGTGGGATTTCCTGCCACACATCGACTAAAGTAGTTTTCAGGTCTTCTATCGACGCCGGGGCTGGACATCTTGCTCGTACCCGCCTTTTCAGCTCGTCCCACATTATGTTCAATCGGATTCAAGTCAGGACTGAGGGCTGGCCAGTCTAGTGTGAGAATCCCGACTTCTTCCACGTACTGTCTAGTCACTACAGCAGTGTGGCAGCGGGCATTGTCGTGCATTAGCAGGAAATCTTCGCCAATAAACCCGGCGTAGGGGAGCATATGGCCTAGCAGAATGGAACCAGGTACGAATATCAGCTCCTGTTTAGCTTCAATAGAAATCCTCGCCCACATCATACAGAACCCACCCCTGCATGTGTTTCCGCAAAACAGCATTGTGCGAATCGCACCCTCGGTCTAGACTCTCTGTCGACGGTCGCCACCATTTTTGATTCAAAACAGTGCTCCATTGCTCCATAGCCCAATCTAAGTGATCACGAGCAAACTGAAGCCGGGCTTATCGGTGACAATTTGGATCCCGTGACTGCCCTTTTTGGGAACAAGTTCGCTTCTATGAGTCTTAGCCTCACTGTTCACTCGCTGACTGAACTTCCCTGAACCTCTTGTATACCTTCGAGACACAAGGCTGGCTCAGATGAAGCTGTCGAGCGATAGTATGCTGAGACAACCCTTGCTGGATTGGGATGATGACTTAAGCGGCTTCTATGAGTGTGGTTTCCATTTTCTTTTAGCTTCAGAGTTCCCAGTGACGTGAAACATTGGACTGATGACCGATTTTCATAAACGCCCAGTTTTTATAGGGTTTCAGGACTAACCTAACATTATGGTGTTTTGTCTTAAAAATTAATGTCTTTTGTTTTTACGTTTCATGACATAAGATGAATAATCTTTGTTTATGATATTGGAATAGGTTAAAATGCAAAAAAAAACCTTTCAAATGATATACCACAATACATAGTTCATCGCATAGACATTGTAAAAAATTCTTTTGAGCAACGCGTGTTGAAGTTGTAACCCGGATGTTAATGAAGGGTATGAAACCTCCTACTTGTGCTATAGTTAATTTGTAGGGTATATAAAAAACAGGGAAATATTAAATCAAACAAGTACCATGCTATACAATACTAAATTTAATTAATAGTAACAAATTAGACAGGTACTTACATCAAATATACAAGTAACAATATTCCCTATAACCCTGCATTAATCAATTTCCGTTCACCCCGTCTCCGTACCAAGGCGAACGGAAAAGAACAATGAGAAATATAGTATACAATCTCAGGGACGTTTGTAATGGGAACGTGAGGTGGCAAGGCATACTGGCGGTTGCCATTATGCCTTGCTCAATCGTAAATATCATAGTTGTGCTCGATGCAGAAAATACCATCGCTTAAACCTCGAGACACAACATACACTGAAATTTATATACCACTCAATTACCTGGTCTTTCCATACATAAGTGACCACTATGAGGTTCACTCTCTCTCTCTCTCTCAATGCCTATAAATTCAACCTAGACTAAATAAAGGAAACAATGACTAGTTAGCCTAGTCAACGCAGAGAAAAATAGCTTTATTCCCTAGCTATCTTATTCTCTAGTTACCCTTCTGCCTAGTTAGGTACCCTATTCTCTAGTTACCTTCTTCCTAGTTAGCAGAACAAAGACCCTTGGCGTTGCTATTTCCTGACTGAGCATGAAATACCACGCGAGTAACGCGCCCTACGGGAAAGATATCGGACAGGAACAGATAAGAATGAACGACGTATATACCTTGATGGGCTTCCTCGAACGAGATTGGAATGTGTGTGGTCTACCTCTACAATGGGTCGGCCACACTGTCCCCACTCTCGCCGGATCAAAGTTAAGCACGCACCAAACGCGTCATCTATCTGCATCACTTCTAGGCTATCCAATAAAAGCCTCTCAATAAAATGTAACAATATCCTCCTAATCAGACACAAGAACTCCAAACAACTCGAGAGAAAAAATAACAAAAGCCACGTGCGTGGTTCTTACCAGTAAATCCAGGAACAACACCTAGAATTCCATAGGCGGCCTCCTTCGTTCTGCGCCGGCTGCGAGAAAAGGATTCTCGGCTCACAACTCGCACAAAGGCACGCCTTGCGGTTTAATAATTCTCACGGAACGAGACCAATTTCCATCTGTCTCAATTTCGGCTTCTCGCATAAATGTCACCGAGACCTATCACGGAAATGCCATACCATAAATATTTAAACTCTCTGACTAAACGATTCATCGACTAATAATGACCATAGACCAATAGTCTTACTATTTATCCGAATCTAAAGGGGAATGCCCATCTGCCATACAAAAAAATGCCTGGAATGGACAGAAACTACTAATAGTCCTTAATTCTATTTGGAATTAAATACGTATAGTGAAATTATTCTTGAGTTAGTTTAACTATGGTAAAAATATAACGATCACTAAATATATATGTATAACTTGATATCCGCTTATATTTTTACGGAGCTCGTGTTTATTTGACATGAGTAAGTGACATTCCGCCCAAGAGGAATCAAAAATAATTCATATGAAACTATTTTATACATTTGGTGCACATTTATCATTAATTTAGTTTTATACGACCTATAAGTACCGTAAGTCTAATTAAAATAATATATGCTTGTCAATATAATTCAATTCAATCGTTTTTGATATAGAAAACGTATCTAGGCTGTATGAATCACATGTCCTTTGTTTTAGTGACAGTTTGACATTACAGCATTTGTTGTTTTTTTATTGTTTATGGTTTTGCGTTTGCGACTTGAGTTACACACATATATTATTTTAATTAGATTTATGGTACCTACAGTTAGAATTATACTTTTAATTAATGATAACTGTGCACTACTTGTCTAAAATAGTTCGATAATGATTATTTGACGATTCCTTTTAGGCTGAATGTCACTTACTCATGTCAAATAAAACGACCTCCATATAAATATAAGCGGATATCAATTTAAATATATTTAGTGATTGTTATATTTTCACCTTAGTTGAACAAACTTAAGAATTATTTAATTATGCCTATTTTATTCTAAATACGAGGGCGGGTCAATAAGTCCGTGACTTTTTGAATTTCTGACCTCTTTACTGAAAAAGCAACACTACTCCTGTCAACAGGCATCTGTCAGTTGACTCCTGTCAAAATTTGAACTTTGCTGCGTCAGTTAGTTTGTGTTTGACAGGTATCTTTATCAGACTACCCAGTAATTTGAGGAAAAAATGGAAAATGAATTTCGTGTGCTTATTAAGCATTATTTTTTGCGAAAAAAAACCATTACCGAGACCAAGGCTAAGCTTGATAAATACTATGGGGACTCTGCACCATCGATTTCAATGGTAAAAAAGTGGTTTACTGAATTTCGTTGTGGCCGTACAAGCACTGAAGATGCCGAACGTCCTGGACGCCCAGTTGAGGTCTCTTCACCCGAAACAATCGAAAAAATTCACGATATGGTGTTGGCCGACCGAAGATTGAAAGTGCAAGAGATTGTGGAAGCCGTAGGGATCTCGCATGGCTCAGTGGTTTCAATTTTGAATGATCACTTGGGCATGAGAAAGCTTTCCGCAAGATGGGTGCCGCGTTTGCTCACAGTGGACCACAAACGCAATCGTGTAACAACTTCACAGGAAGGTTTGGCGTTGTTTAATCGCAATATGGAGGAGTTTTTGCGCCGTTTTGTAACCGTGGACGAAACATGGATCCATCACAACACACCAGAGACCAAACAACAGTCAAAACAGTGGGTTTCTAAGGGTGAATCGGCGGCGGCGCCAAAGAAGGCCAAGGTGGGTTTGTCAGCCAATAAAGTTATGGCGACTGTTTTTTGGGATGCACGCGGGATAATCCACATTGACTACCTTCAAAAGGGAAGAACAATCAATGGGATTCCCCATTATGCTAACTTATTGGACCGATTCAATGACGATTTGAAAAAAAACCGACCTCATTTGGCCAAGAAAAAAGTTCTGTTCCACCAAGACAATGCAAGGGTGCACACATGTGCAGTTGCCATGGCAAAAATCCATGAATTGGGCTATGAATTGCTCCCTCATCCGCCCTATTCTCCAGATTTGGCTCCGAGTGACAACTTCTTGTTCCCAAACCTGAAGAAATGGCTTGGTGGAAAAAGATTTGACTCCAATGATGAAGTCATCTCGCAAACAAAGGCCTATTTTGAGGACCTCGACAAATCATATTTTTTGGAAGGGATAAAAAAATTGGAGAAGCGTTGGACAAAGTGTATAGAGCTCAAGGGAGACTACGTTGAAAAATAAAATGATTTATTTATCAAAAAATCTGTGTTTTATTCCAAAAGTCACGGACTTATTGACCCGCCCTCGTAGAATAAAAGACTTAGTAGTTTCTGTCCATTTCAGGAATTTTTGCATTCCCCTTTGAATTTTTTATGATGTTGGGAAATAAATTAATTTAATTAAGAATGACGTTTTTGCAACGTCACAAAGTGATTCCAGTTTACTACTCGCGAGTGTAGTTGCTTGCATATTGATTTTGTATGAACGAATTCTCTCACTAACTGACTGCTTGAGGGTTTTGACTAAACTTTCAAATGATTAGGTTGGTACACGGAATAGAAAAAAACAAATGGAAGGGCCCACACAGCTATTCGGCATTTTTTCGCATAATTGTGACACGCTGGATAGCTGCGTGGGCACTTCCACTTGTTTTTTGTATTCCGTGGGTAAGTACATTTAATTTTCTATACATGTATGTTCATTTTAACAATATTTGTAATTTATCTATAATATGTATGTATTTAGAAATATATAAGTATGTTTATCAGTTGTCTAGTACCCATAACACAAGCTCTGCTTAGCTTGGGACTAGATGGCGTTGTGTGATAGTTGTGGAATATTATTATTATTATATTTATACTTTCGTTCCCTTTCGTATACTTTCTTTTTCTTATACTGTAATATATATTACTGTAATGACCATCCCCGTGCATGAGTGAGGAATTGATTGTTGGAGGTGATTTTAATGGGCATGTAGGAAGAACGAGAAATTGTAATGAAAGAGTACACGGAGGATGGGGTTGTGGAAGTACCAATAACGAGGGAGAGACGCTGTTGCAATCCACTACCTCATTTTTTTTTTTTATAACGTTGCCCCACACTAGGAATTACTCCTGTATCGTGGGTGCGTTTACAGACATGTATACTCACATACACAAGACACCCCAGACCCGGAACAACTATCTGCAGGTCATACAAATATTTGTTCCGTGCGGGAATCGAACCCGCGACACGCAGTGCAGCAGCCTAACGCTCAACCACTGCGCCAACCGTGTCGACATTTGATCTGGTAGTAGCCAACGCTTGGTTCCAGAAGAGAGATGAACCTAGTCACATACAAAAGTGTTAACCACAAGACCCAAATTGACTATTTTCTAGTTAGGTGTAACCATATTAGGCACGTCAAAGACTGCAAAGTGCTGCCAGGAGAACACTTGGTCTCACAGCACAGGCTCCTGGTTATGGATTAGCGATAAAAACACAGTGTACAAAAAGCAAAGAGCGTCCTCCTCCTAAAATGAAATGGCATATGCTAGAGAAGAATGATTGTGCGAAGGAATTTAGAGAGCGAGTAGTAGACAAAATGATAGAAATGGGACACATGAATGATCGAAGTGTAAATCAAACCTGGAATGAGATAGCTGGATGTATTAGGGATACAGCGAAGGATATTTTGGGAAAGACAAAAGGAAGGGGCACAATAGAGAGGGATACATGGTGGTGGTCTACAGAATTACAGGAAGTGTTGAAGGAAAAAAAGAAGAAATTTAAGGAATGGCAGAGTGTAGAACTGGAAAGCGTTAGTTTGACTGAAAAAAAGAGCGAGTATGATGCGTTAAAGAAAAAAGCTAAGAAAGCCGTGGCAATAGCGAGAGCAAAAGCTCAGGACAATCTGTACGATACACTGGAGAGTCCAGCTGGCCAATAAGATCTGTACCGGCTTGCTAGAGCCAGAAAGAGGAAGGCGAAGGATGTTAGTCAGATAAGATGTGTAAGGGATGAAACTGGAATGCTTCTATCAGAGGATGAAATGATAAAGGATAGATGGAAGGGCTATTTTGAAAGACTGATGAATGAGGAAAATAATTTCTGGAGTAGTGTTGTAGAGAATAAACCAATGAATGAGAGGTTAGTGAGAATGGTCAGTGTGGATGAAGTGAGAATAGCAGTGAATGGAATGAAGAATGGTAAGGCAGTTGGTCCAGACGGAATACCAATTGAGGTGTAGAAGTCATTACGGGTAGATAGATGGACGTGGTTAGCTTTGTTCTTCAATAAGTTGTTGCTGGAAGAAGCCATACCTGATGAATGGTGCAACAGTTCGTTGGTGCCCATCTTCAAGAACAAAGGTAATGTGCTGGAGTGCAACAACTATAGAGGAATAAAGCTAATGTCACACTATGAAAGCATGGGAAAAAGTTATTGAAAAGCGGCTGAGAGAAGAGTGAAATCTCACAAAACCAGTTCGGCGGATGACATTTTTTCGTTATCCGCCAGCTGTGCGAAAAATACAGAGCTGTACATAAAACTTGCACATGGTTTTCGTTGACCTCGAAAAGGCATATGACCGGGTGCCTCGAGAGGGTTTGTGGTGGGCCCTTAAGGAGAAAAGTGTGCCTGGGAAATATGTGCAGGTGATCCGAGCGATGTACAGTTGATGCAGTACCCAGTCACACACAGTCCGGTCTGCAGTGGGCACCACTGACAGCTTCAGTGTAGCAGTCGTTTTGCACCAGGGGTCGGCCCTCAGCCCTTACTTCTTCCTGATGATAATGGACGCTCTGACGTCGGACATTCAGGAAGAAGCTCCCTGGTGTATGCTGTTTCCTGATGACATTGTGCTGGTTGCCGAAAGCGGCTTAGAGGTCCAGAGCATATTGAAGACGTGGTGGCAAAAACTGGAGAGTGTTGGCCTGAAATTGAGCAGAACCAAATCAGAATATCTGTTCTGCGATTTCGGCGGTTTCTCCAGTCCTATGCCTGTAGCTCTCAACGGAACGCCTATACCGATCTGCTCTGACTTTCGGTACCTCGGGTGGCTTGTTCAGGGGGATGGCGATATAGACCGAGACGTAACGCACAGGATCAACTCGTGATGGATGAAATGGCGACAGCTCACTAGAACAACTTGCGACCGACGGATGTCCCTTATGTTAAAAGGGAAAATCTATAAGTCCGTGATTAGACCTGTCGTACTATATGGATCAGAATGTTGGGCTGTGAAAAAGTCGGATGAAAAAAGATTGCATGTGGAGGAGATGAGAATGTTGAGATGGATGTGTGGAGTAACGAGAATGGATAAAGTGAGAAATGAGTAGGTACATTAGAGGTAATTTAAAAGTGGCACCAGTCACAGAAAAGTTGAAAGTGAACCGCTTATCTTGGTATGGTCATGTGAAGAGGAGGGATGAAACATATGTAACCAAAAGAGTTATGAATATAAATGTAGATGGATGGAGAGGGAGAGGGAAACCAAAGAAAAGATAGATGGATTGTGTGAGGAGTGATATGAAAGCAAAAGGGAGTTAGTGATAGCGTGACGGCTGACAAGACTGAATGAAAGAAAAAAACGTTGCGCCGACCCCAAGTAACATGGGATAAGGTCAGGAAGATGATGATTATATAGGACTCTCCACAAAAAACACAGATAATAGATTACTTGTCTATTCAAAGCATAGAGCAACACGAGCCACCGGCGATCTGGAGGGTAGTAGCCATAGCGTTTTTTCCCGATAAATTTGTCTGTCATTTTTTGCGTGGGGAAATCTGCGCCACGCACACTTTCTCAGACACCCACAAAAAGACAATCGTATGTCACTATGAAACTCACTCATATCAATTCAAACAAAATACTAAGAATTTCGTACATATACAGATACATTCTGTGCCATGACAGTGAAATGAAGTGAAATGGCTGTAAGAAGTGTCGATACGCATTATCGATAAATTCCCTATGACTTGAATCTTTAGGAAACCTGCAATAAATAAATAAAAAATATTTTATTCGAAGTTCAAAATTAGTGACTTTAATCTATTATTTGTTATGTAAATTCGTTTTTACAGCTGTACGGGAATCGCTTTTTAATAAGGCTTAAGTTGGTAATAAGTTAGGGAAGTTTTGGGAACAATTTTTTAATCTCACAAAACCTTACCTTTCTTTTATAGAAAAAAAATAATCAAAGAATCATGCCCACTTTCCATACAGTGATTGACCTGTCACTTGATTTTTTTTCACAAGTCGTCTCTACCTACAACTAGTGTTTTAAAAAAACAATTATTGTATAGATTAACACAATAACTTATCACCTTTTCATTTAGAGGCCAGGAAAAAATGCTATTAGGTAAATAAGTTTTTGAGGTTATAAGTTGTCAGATAAGGTTTGACAGCTTATATAACTCCAAAAACTAAACGATAATTGTTAAAGTAAATTGTTTCTTAGTCGCTGATAGCGTTAAATTCATTCAGAAATAAATCCCTCTTCAATGTATTAACATTTTCAAATCGGCACGCGGTCGCAAACAGCAGTTAGGGATATTCTCGTACTATCCAGCCGATACTGAGTTTTAAAGACTTCACGTGTGATTGCCATCCTTGTTTCCTACACTACATTTTGTGCAAGTTAGAGCAATTATAGGTTATTGAAGTATCGGTCAAAATCTGTCATCGAAGTGGACCAAACTCCAGGAGTCTGCTTGACAGACGGTGATTTTAGCCATCGAACTCTAAGAGTCTGATGGACAGACCTATTACTGTCGCACTGCTGGGCAAAGACTTCTCATACAAAGAAGGCACAAGCATTAATCAGCACGGTTGGTCAAGACGGGTTGGCGATTTCTGACTTTTATTGATTATTAAATAAGTCTAGGTTTCCTCACGATGTTTTCTTTCACTGATGTTAAAGATAAAGTTAGAAAGTAAGTACCTACGCATTGAAAAAGACACGTTGGTACTTGCTCGGATTTGAACTCAGCCTCGTGCATGATAGGCGAGGTGTTAACCTATGGGCCATAACGACATAAATAGACAACAAAAAGACTGCCTACCTACATGTTTTTCGCTAGGACAGAAAAATGAAAAACAGGATTTGATTTATTATTATTTATTCAATGTCTTCTTGTACAACCACTTCATCTAAAAATGCCTCTGGAGCCACAATGTTGGTTTCATGGCTGGCCCAACCTAAGTACCTACCACACAGTCATAACATGCGCACAACAACCTACAGTGCAATGTCCTACAATGCAGTTGCAGCAATACTCAAGAATGCCTTCTCGTCCATTAACACCATTTGCTATTAAAATGTACACATAGTACTGACGTCTTGAGATACGAGTATGTCTTGATTTTATTTTCCCTTTTATAAGCGAATTTTTCCCACTAACTCAGGTATATGATTAGTGTCTAGACAAACTTCTATTCCGTATCCCTGTCAACAAAAAACAACATATTTGTAATAAATGCAGTGACATACCTAGTAACGTCATGATTGATTAGAATGTGATATCTTAAAGAAAAAAATTGAATGCAGATAAAATGATTTTGATTAAAATACAAACCTCACGAGGTGCTACAGTAGTTCGAATTAAGTTGATCATCCTTAGTGTGAGGCTTGACGGGGTTTCTTTGAGAATGTGGTCACTTTGACGATTGAGCAATGATCAACCACAAACGGGGAATACTTGAGTATGATCACGGCGCGATGAACAAGCAGATGGAGCACACTGTTTCCATGAATCTGAGCATTAATAGACTGCATAGATACATCAAAGCATGCTTCACAAATGTAATATTCTTCGGTTATCTGAAAAACAGATCAAATAAGAGATTTTAAAACCTACAATGGAAATAAGTACTTATTTTTAGTTTGTATTTTTACATGTTTTGTTTTAAACAGCTGTCTAAAAAAACATTTTAGCTAAACATGGGAAAAAATCTACATCTAACTAACACATTCGGTCAGTGGGTCGTTTCAGGGGCGTCACCATTTTTTAGTAGTACTAGTTCCATTTTTCATGTAACTTTTTATTATAGCTGGAGATATCCAAGTGCTAATTAGCGAGATGACTCTCCTATCAAGCTGAAGGGCTGGATAACGCCGAAACGTATTAAGATGTTAGCGCTCTTGTTGGAAAGCGATATGGAGCCTTCTAAGAGATTGCTTTGTATAAACTGCAATATATGTCTTAAATCCCAATCAAAATGCATTAAATCGGTGTCCGTATAACACAGGCCAAAGTAATCGTAAGTGGTAGGTATCGAAGTCAGTGGAAAGTGGAAAATGCAAAAGTTGTAAGGGTATCAGAAAACCCTAAATCGCACACTGCAATTGGATTGGACTGCAAAGTGCAAAACGTCAAACAATAAACAAATGACAGCTTCTCATTTTTTCTTTTGTTCCTTGCGGAACAGGCTCAGGTCAAAGACCATGCTGCCTAGTCATCAGTTAGTTCGTATTTTTTTTCCCCAATTAGAATGCAGATGTATGTAGTACTTACATCATTCACTTAACGTTGCGGTTAAAGAAGTGCGTTTTACGCGTAATCTGTCAACTGTACACTTATTTTTCTTTAAAGGCCTAAAGTCCCATAAGTCTATTGAGTATGAAAAACATAGTAACATATATTTTTCCCAGCCTTTATTTGAAAATTCAGCTAAGAGATACGAAACAAGCAAAAAAAAATGCAATTTTTTAAGATATTTTACATCACTAGACGCGTTAGAAAGTTTTCAGGCCAAGAATGGACATGATTCTTTAACCTTAAAGATGTTCATTTTCATAATCAAATTGATGTTTTGGATTTTAGGGTATTTTAATCTTTATGAGAAAAAAACTAAAAATATATTATTGAGATAGCTTAGGCAAAAAACAGTCGGAAAATGTTAGTTTTAGTTCATAAAATAACAAAATAAAATTTAAAATTCAATTCAAAGTTTTCAGTTTTTTAATCTGTTTTTTAATACCATGGAATAGTAGCCGCCATGTTATACGTCATACGGCTATGTAAACTATTAAGTGTCAACTGTCAACTGACCAGCGTTTTTAGGCTTAGTACTTTTATTTACATAGCCAACTGACGTCATGACCTTAGAGCAATATGGCGTCCACTGCGTCCAGCGTTTTCGTCAAATTACGCGCGAAATTTGAAAATGTAAAATTTAAATGCATTTTTAGGGCACTTACTGATTGTTTTTTTTAACCGACGACAAAAAAAGGAGGAGGTTCTCAATTCGACCGTATATATGTTTTTTTTTTGTGTATGTTAAGCCCTCACTCCGTCATTTATGAACCGATCTTGATGATTATTTTTTTTAGATAGGGTATACCTCAAGGGTGGTCCCATGTTAAGGAAATCAGGATCTGATAATGGAATCCTGATAAAATTGAGAGAAAACCTCGAAAATTGGGCACGAATATTGTTTCTTTTTACTTTTCATTACTTAATCAGGTATTTGCATTTAGGAATCATCACATCATGAAACTGAGCTGATGATGGAAACCATACCTTTCCTAAGTAATAGAAGTTAGATATAAAAAAAAACTGATTGTAGTGACAGATACCACTTAATATGCTTTGAAGAAAAGACGTCTTTAGAATATTGGAGGTAACCTCAACTGCTCAATATCCTGGGAACCTCATGGAAGGATGGTTACATCATCAGCTCAGTGCCAAGAGGAATGAAAAAATTCAACTGACGAAAAAGAACTAAAAAGTAAAAATAAACCTTTTAAGTCTTGAGTATTGAGCTTATTTACCTACATAAAATATAAAATTTTATATAAACTAATTTTGAGTCGGCGCCAAATAATAAAATGATTAATTACCATTAGTAATTTACATATAAAATTTAGATATTTAATAATCAGATTGTTGTTTGGCGACGACTCAAAATTAGTTAATATAAAATTTTATATTTTATGTAAATAAGCTCAATACTCAAGACTTAAAAGGTTTATTTATTTTTTGCTTTTTAGTTCTTTTTCGTCGGTTGAATTTTTTGTTAATAAGTTTTTAATTTTTCAAACATGTAAACTCACATACACAAGACACCTAGACCCGGAACAACTATCTCTAAGCCATACAAATATTTGTTCCGTGCGGGGATCGAACCCGCGACACGCAGCTTGAATAAAAATCTTGTTTATTTTTTTATTGGTTTATTAATACTATAGAATCTAATTGAGACACTTTTCAAAAATTGGTGTAATACCCTATTATATTAAGTCCGTCTTTGTACTTTTGCATAAAGTGTTCATAAATAAATAAATATTGCACATGTACACAATAATATCCAGTTATACTTATTTTAAGTCAAGGTACAAGCTACGTTAAGTTCTGAAGCCACTTTTAAATATATTTGATGTATTTATCCTATCATATCTAAGACTTTTGACACCGTCTCTGTACCTATCCTGCTGTCCAAGCTTGAGAGGATGGGTATGAGGAGTTGTGCACTAGCTATTTTTAATAGTTACCTCTCGGAACGGACCGAATGTGCCAAATTGGCACATAAGTGAGTGAAGAGCATATTCTGTTCTTTGGAGTTCCTCAAGGGTCTATTTTGGGGCCTACGCTGTTCCTAATTAATGTAAATAGCCTGTGGAATCTATCTATCCCAAATTGCCATATTTACACATACGCAGACGATACCGCCCTATTAGTGCTTAGTCAGGATTGGATTGAGGTCCGTAATCGAGCTTAATCAGCCATTGTCATGTCATGGCTATCTGCTTACATACTTATTCTAAATGTGCAGAAATTAAAGTACATAACTTTCTCAATGAAATTTTCAACACAGCCTGATGAGACATTTTCTATCATAGCCCATACATGCGATGGTAAATCAGACTGTTGTATTTACCTCTCAATGACCAGAACAACTAGTGTGCGGTATCTTGGCATTTGCATAGATAATCTTATCTCATGGAAAGCGTAGGTAAATCGTTTGACAGGAAGAGTCAGAAAACTCATGGCACTCACTTGTGTGCCAATTTTCAGAAAACTACGCAAGATGCTCAACAGTGCGCATGGTCAACTTCTCGCTGTGTCAGTTAATATTCTCTTTTGGTATTACGGTCTGGGGAGGGGCTCCAAAGATGGTCCTCTTGCATCTGGAAAGAGCACAGAGAGCAGTGCTCAAGATAATGACTCAGGAGCACTTTCGGTACAGCACCACACAATTGTATAAAGAGTGTCAAGTCATGACCGTGAAGAATCTCTTTGTTCTTTGATCCATTCTTTAAAGTATAAAACTGAGTTACAATCTCCTTCATCTCTCGAAACGCAGGTCGACCCAAGTATGTACTGTCGAACGTCATAGATCCAAATTGGCTAAACGACATTTTGTAGTCTTGGGTAGTCGTCTGTACAATGCGATAATCAAAAAGTGCAATATCTACATATTAAATTCTCATAAGTTCAAGGAGAGGCTGACGCAGTAGATAATGTCACTAACTACGAGGAGGTAGAAGACCTGGTTGGGATTTAATTCAATAATAATACTTGCGCGCATGCACACAACAGACACTCAACACAATACGGCACAAAGAAAGATTGGCATTTTTTTTTTGGATGGATGGGAAATCATCCAATGACTTCTCCCGCTCTGGGTGGAGCGAGAGGGCGTGTCAGACTCTTACTGACTAAAACCCACCCCTGTTCCTTCCCTGCCTGAGTGCCCAGGGGGGCGTTAACTCATTTTCAGAATTTATCCGCTACCCCTAGGCATACAGGCACCGGCGCGCGGCGGCAGTGGTGGCTGACACTAATCTCTTTGAGGCGCGCGTGGAACACTACGCGCCGTCGACTCACGGGCCTGCCGCTCGATTCTGTTAACAGCTCACCGTGAAAACTTAGGTGGAGTGAGCGTGAAGTGAACTGTCATTCCACCTTGATTGTATGGATTGACAGCCTACTTCACGTTCACTTCACCTAAGTTTTTACGGTGAGATTTTACAGAATAGCACTGCTGGTGCTGATCGGACGGCGAGCTACCCCCTGCTCGCGTCCGCAGGCCCGGGTCTTCGGTGGCCGGAGATCGTCTCGCGACATCCTACGCCCAGTACGCCCAGTACCTCCCCTGCGGTGGTAGCGGCCGGGGCCGTGAGGGTCACTTCGCTGAGCTTCCCTCACGCGTCCCGCCTCCGCCTTCGCGAGCATTACTGCTTCGCAGAAGGCGGAGACTCCTTGCCATTCTCTCTCGCTCCATATCATGGCCTGAACCAGGGCCGGGCGCGAGGTGCTCCGCCCAAGCGGGGCAGACCTTCACCGTATGCTCAAAAAAAAAAAAAAAAACCGTTGTCCTCTGGGCGATCCGCACAAGAAAGTTTAGCATGATCTATCTAAATTGTATGTTTTCTCTCTTTTGTATTTATTTCATTGCTAAATTTAATTTGATTTGAATGGTCACAATTATTGGAATTTTTTTTATTTGATTTAAATTATTGTTTAATTTTTAATGATTTCAATTTTTTTTGTAAAATTATGCTTTAAATCCTTTGTACAATCAATTTAAATTTTTAGTCAGAAGTTTTAATTTAATTTTTAATCTATTGGATTTTATTGATTTGATATTTAATTCCAATTTAATTTAATTATTTCAGTTTGAATGTTTTCCATTTTGTAGAAACTTATGATTGGCTAACTTCTGCAAACCGTACTTACGTGTGAGCCCTGGCACCTATAATACAAGTTTAATGTTAGCTTGGGTGTCAGTGGACTGAATCTAGTGCCCATGTGCAATCTGTAAGCCTCATTAATTGTAATTGTAGACTGACTGAAATAAAATGATTAATATTATTTTGTAAATGTCTTGCTTCCGCTTTGTTAGCCATTTAAGTCCTACAATATCCCGATCTATTCTTTTAACTTCACCTTTTGTTTGTCCCCCAGGTGGAGTACAGCAGCAAGAGCTCTGACGGCGTGATGTCGGTGCCGGCCGGCGCGTCGCAGCAGTGCGTGCCGGGCGCCGAGCTGTACACGCTCACCCCGCGCGGGTGCCACCGCTTCCAGCCCGAGCAGGCGCATGCTGACACCTCCACGCTGGTGCCTACTGTGAGTGTAATATTGATGTCGGTGCCGTTACTCACTGGGTAATACGATACCCCTTGGTAAGACAGGTTTCGGGCATCTGACGACCCAATCAAACTTTCGGGCTTCTGACGACACATAACGACTGTCAAAGATCCACGATTGACAGCCGGGACCAACGGCTTAACGTGCTTTCCGAAGCACGGAGGAGTCTCGGTATGTAAAGATGGTCATCCATCCATGGACCAACTCCAGCAAGCGTAGCTTAACCTGATGGATCGACCCGGCTGTTATTATTTTAGCCATGAGCTCCTCCATTAAATGTATAAAAAGGTGATCCTTGACCTCTTAACTAATTTCATCAATAAATGTCTCGAATTAGGAAGTTGCCCTGATAGTTTAAAAGTTTTAACGCGCATCAACAAATCTGGAAACAAATCTGACCCCGGCAATTACCGACCAATATCCGTTTTGCCTGTACTTACCTATCTATAATTTTTGAAAAATTATTTATAACTGCCTCATAGGCCATCTCAATTGTATTCATTTCTTCTATACTCAACAATACGGGTTCCGTTCAAAATCGAACACCCTTTCAGCGACAATAGATTTAATCACTAAAATCAAAACATCTATTGACAAGAAACTTATAGGTTTGGGTATATTTATTGATTTGAAGAAGGCGTTCGATATCATTCCCTCTTGCTCAAAAAACTCAGCGAAATCGGAATAACTGAATCTGCATACAAAGTCTTGGAATTATATCTTACTGACAGAATTCAAATAGTAAAAATAAACAATTATGAGAGTAGACCAGCTAGTTTAAACAGTGGAATACCACAGGGATCAATATTAGGACCTCTGCTTTTCCTTGTTTCAGTGTCACTAGCTCGATGATTACTGACTCATTTTTTGCACAAATTCACGTCTGCAAGTTGTAAAGATTGTTGCATTCCATTGACGTGCTTCGAGATTTTCTTACTTAAGCTGCGTTTTGCAGATTCAATGTGTGGTATAAAACTTGCAAGCGGACATCGTACAGCTTGGCAAAAAAGAGTCTGGAATAAATGAGGTCGCCAGTACCGCACCTGTGGCAACCCGGAATACTACGACTCAACAGTTTTTGATTTTTGTTATTTTTGGGGATATGATCCCAATCCCAAGTGGGTGGTTCAGTCCCTCGGACGCTACGCAAACACCATGGACGGCGTCAATGTCCAGTTTCATTTTTAGTTTCAGCTGTCACCGCGTCAGACTCTTTTTTGCCAAGCTGTATATTGATTTTGATTAAGCTTGCAATATTTTTTGTTTAATCATAACATTGGATGTGTGAGAAATTCACACTGTATGTAAATGTATTTATTCCTAACTAGCTGACCCAGCAAACTTCGTACTGCCTCAGAATCAATAAAAAGCCATTCCATACAAAATATTGGTGAAAATTAATTTTCTTCATATTTTTTTTTCTTCTTGAATTTTTCCTATGTTTTATTAATTATTCTGCTATTCGGGGCGGAGACAAATCTAACAAATCAAAGATCATTAAAATGGGTCCAACCGTTCTTGAGTTATAAGTGGTGTAACTAGCCCGATTTTGTTTTTTATATAACGATAACCGACCCACCCCGCACGGGTACAAATAACACAAAAACCTTCCGTGAAAACCGTTGCGTGGGTTAGGAGGTGTTAGGGGGGTAACCAAAAAACGCGGAAAGTTTATATTACGTAGAAGATAATGTCATACCAATATTTTATAACAAACCTCATTTCAATATCATGCTCTCATTTCCAGACGGTATATTTCGTAGCGACCGCTCACTCAGTGGTCATCAAGGTGACATCGCCGCTGCCCGTGGAAGACCTGGTGCTGCATATTAGCACTGATGGCCACGCTACCAAGGACGTGGGGCCGCTGGTGCCGCTGAAGCAGCCTGGTGGAGGGTACGGGTTCGAGCATACGCTGTACATGGCTGATGTAAGTAGAGTTGACAAATTAAATGTCGGTATTTTTTTAAGAAAACTTTGGTCTACTTCGTGTACTGGGACGGACTTAGTTTTTTAACACAGTTATAATACTTCACTTGTAACTACACACATCAACACTGTCTAGGGATATTTTGGATTTACTCAATTTACTCAAAATGTATTAAAAATAGCATACAACATGTATATATTTTTATAAAGCCCATTTATCAGACTACACTCCAGAATAAAAGAAAACAATGTTTTTTTGCGTAAAAAAATTTTTATTCAAATAAAGAAAAAACATGAAATAATGGTAAAACTAACAACGAATGTGTTTCTCAAGAAAAATTTACAAATAAGGAAATAATAATTTGTTTTTAACAGTTCTGTGAAAAATCAGTAGTCAGTAAAACCACCCATGACGTTAATAACGGTCCTGCAACGGTTTTTCATGCTTTGGATTAAGTTATCCAAGTCTTGCTGCGGTATATTGTCCCAGGTCCGACTAAGATGCAAAAAAAGTTGCTCTTCCGTCGCAACGTTTGCAGGGAAATTCCTCAAAGCCCTTCTTTGGAGCATGTCCCACGCGTGTTCTATGGGGTTTAGGTCAGGCGATTGAGCGGGCCAGCCTAAGACCGATACGTCGTGCTCCTGCAACCAGCTCGTCACCACTCTCGCTGTGTGCGGACGGGCGTTATCGTGCATGAGCGTGAATTCTTGGCCCATTTGTAGTCGATGGGGGTAGATTATTGGTACTAGCACCTCGTTACGGTATTTTTCAGCCGTCATGGTGTTTCTGATCCAAACGAGGTCTGTTCTTCCACTAACACGAATTCCCGCCCAAACCATAATTGTCCCGCCGTGGCATGAATGGACTTCCTGAGGATGTTGCAGACGGCTCTCACGACCAGGAACTCGCCAAACACGCACTCTACGTGTATCGGGGTGGAAACCGAACCGGGACTCATCGGTAAACAGCACTACAGACCACTGGTTTTCTTCCCAGAGCAAATGTTCACGAGCCCACTCTAGTCGTCGTCCACGATTTCCTCGGCGTAGTGCTGGAGTACGAAGCGGTCTGCGAGCATGAAGGTTAGCTTCATGCAGCCTTCTCCTCACAGTTTGGTCACTCACAAGCAACTGGTGCTCTGACTGGAGCCTCTGAACCAACTGCATGGCCGTAACATTTGGTTGTCTTCTCGCGGCAACTTGCAAAAATCGGTCTTGTCGTTGAGTGGTTATGCGCTTCCCGCCTGGGTGTCTTTCAGCCACTTCACCAGTAGCACGATAACGTGACCATAACCTTGATATCATGTTTTGTCTTGTTCCAAACTCCTCAGCAATACTCCGTTGAGTAGCCCCAGCTTGGAGCATGCCTACTGCCCTTAACATTTCTTCTCTAGTTAAATGGCGCCGCTGCATGATGCACACAATAACATTAATTTGGAATTAACCGATAACTTGTTATAAAACTTAAATTGGACACAAATAGTCACAAACTACTGTAGGTAAATGAAACCTTCGGACTTCGCTACCATTATGCCGCGTAAATCTTTTGTTTTTAATGTATTTTTTCAAATTCAAATTTAGAATCGTTCAAAAATACTTACAAAATAAACTTTCTTCAAAAGAATTTAAAAGTGGCCAGTATTTTTTGAGTTTAAGAACTTTATACAAAATATCCCTAGACGGTGTTGATGTGTGTATGTTAAAAAATCTTAAAGTTAAGTTTTACCCAGTTCCCGGTTTCTGATTAAGCTGAAATTTTTCGTACATGTTTAGTTTGGATGACAATGTATGGTTAGCCAAGTGACGTCATTCTAAATCCAATATGGCGGACTAGTTAATTTGTATGCATTCCCATGATATGGATATCAAATGAATGGGTTTGCTGAGAAGAATGCAAAAAAAATAAAATGATGTCAATCAATAGCGTGTTTTTCGGTATTTTTTAACCGACTTCCAAAAAGAGGAGGTTCTCAATTGTTCTGTATGTTTTTATTTTTTTTTGTATGTATGTTACGCGATTTCTCTGCTACTTGTGAATAGATTTTGATGATTCTTTTTTTGTTTGGTAGGTCATACATCAGAGGTGGTCCCATAGAAATTTAATCGAAATAGATTAAGCGCTTTTTGAGAAATTGAACAAAAACGAAAAATACGTATAATAATAATTTTGTTTCAAATAAACTTAGGTTTCTTTTTCGGGTAGCTGGGAGTATTTAGTGTGTGGTGTGTTTTGTGTGTTCGGTGGCAGCGCAAAAGTCACTTATGCTGCTTGTCTTAGGGCTTAGAGGGCAGGGTGGGAGGTGGAGCAGTTTGCAACTCGACTCTACGCCTTGCTGCCGCATAATATAGGCACCAATGGTAGGCAGACAATACAAAACGTCTACTACGATTGTTTCATGAAACTTGTGTATAATACTTCCAATTCAATACTATTGTTACGTCGACCGTATTACACTGGAACGTTCTAGAATGTAGTCGAAGTTTCCAGAAGTTTCCACTAAGTTCGAGAATGTTCCATTGTGGTACTGTGTAGAAGTTTATAGATGTTTCTAGAATATTCCACTATGGGATAGTTCGACAATGTGCTGGAAACTTCTATGACTGTATAAATAGGCCGCGCGGCCGGCGAGTGAGTCAGTCTGATTTCGATTACGGATGCGAATACAAGCAATTACGAAGAGAATAGTGATTATTAACGAATTAGTGTTTGTGTAAATAAGTTGTTGAGTTAATAAAGGATATTTGGTTAATAATAGGTGTAAAATAATTTATCCCATACCCAGCTCGTAACAAATTGGTGTCAGAAGTGAGGGATAAATTATGCCAATTTTACAAAAGGACGACACGGAAGGTATTCGTAGAAAGAGTCAACGGCAGCAAGACATGGATCAGAGGCGGTTTTGAAATTCCCCGATGCAGACCGGTGGTGCTCAGTCTGCGACAGAGCCAGTCGCTGGCCCATGTAGAGTGTCTTCAGCACTAGCGGTGCCAGACTTGTCTGCGCTAATGGTGCTGTTGCAGGAACAGGCTCGCCGCCAAGAAGAGCAGATGCTCCTCTTGAAGCTCCAGAAGCTGTCCAAAGCGAAGCACATTGAGAGAAGATATCCCAGCAAGAAAGGGCGACTGATACGACTGCCCAGCAACAGCAGGGAAACGAGTAAACACCTGGACTGGGGGGCGGGTGCTGGCTGGTATTGAAAGAGCCCCGAGGATCTCTATCTCACAGGCCCATGACGGAAACCTGATCATCAAAGGCGAAGTCAACGGAAAACCATGCAAACTGACGTTGGATACTGGAGCTTCTCACACGGTCGTCAATTCTCATCTAGCAAGTCGGTTCCTTGGGGACATCTTCAATAACCATGACCGTATACAATTACTGACAGGTACCGGTCAGCACATAATCGTCCGAGGCAGGAAGGAGGTGAAGTTAAAATTAGGTAACAAATTCTATCGGCATAATTTCATCGTGGCCGACCTATTGGACGATTGCATCCTGGGATTAGACTTCATGCGGAAACATCGTTGTGAGATCGACGTTGATCAAGCAGTATTGAAGTGTGGTACAGAGGAAATCTTCATGGAAGGTGTACCATCAGGCAAAGTGTTCCGCTTGAAATTTGACGTGTCAACACTTTTGGAAAACTGCGATTTAACGGAAGTAGAAATGGATAAGGCTAAGATGTTACTTCAGTACGCCGACTCTTTCTCTACAAATGATGCTGACATAGGAAGAACAACACAAAATTAATACTGGCAACGAGTTACCAATCCGTCAACGACCAAGAAGACTGCCGGTTGCACGTGAAAAGGAAGTGGAAATGATGATTGAGGGCATGATAAAGGATGGTTTCATAGAGCCTTCATCGAGTTCATGGTGTTCTCCTGTAGTCCTGGTGAAGAAAAAGGCACCACACGCTTTTGTGTGGACTATCGACGATTGAACGACGTCACGAAAAAGGACAGTTACCTACTGCCTAGGACCGACGACACATTGGATACACTGACTGGAATGAGGTCGTTCACCACGCGAGACCTGAAAAGTGGCTACTGGCAAGTGGAAATAGACCCTAAGGATAAGGAGAAAACTGCATTCTCAACAGGAAAGAGGTTAT
Organism: Polia nebulosa; assembly: GCA_951329385.1. Classification (NCBI taxonomy): domain Eukaryota; kingdom Metazoa; phylum Arthropoda; class Insecta; order Lepidoptera; family Noctuidae; genus Polia; species Polia nebulosa. The sequence goes on along the minus strand of OX589588.1, from coordinate 1,538,029 downwards.
GGCAGTTTAAAGTTATGCCATTCGGATTGTGCAATGCTCCTGCGACGTTTAAAAGACTCATGGAGCAAGTAATAAGCGAGCTTGCATTTGAAGATCATCTTCAAAATCTCAATCGAGTGCTGTCAAGACTTCGGACGGCAAATCTTAAGTTAAGTCCGAAAAAGTGCTCATTTTTCAGACGACAAGTGAACTTTTCAGGACACATAGTTTCGGAGGAAGGTGTTCAGACAGATCCGGAGAAAATCGTCGCCGTCAAGGATTGGCCAGTTCCGAAAGACAAGACGCAGGTCATAGCATTTCTGAGTTTGTGCTCCTACTATCGACGGATTGTCAAAAATTTTGCCGACATTGCAAAACCTCTACACAAATTCACTGAGGAGAAGCAGCAATTCTGTTGGGACGAGAACTGTAACATCGCATTTTGGGAATTAAAGAAACGTTGGTGCAATACACCTATTCTGGGATATCCTGACACTGAAAATGACTTCATACTCGAAAATTAACAAAATCGAATGTGAAGGTTACAATTCAATAAAATTACCATAGGCTTTCATATACTTCTTACGGGCTTTTACAGGTAATAGATTATCCATCACATTTCTTGCGTCAGTTCTAATACTTTCAGGAGTTAATTATATACTTTCACTGTCACTTGAAGAACTCATTTTTCAAAACAAAACATTACGAAAACGCGGGCTGTAGTTCGCGCGTTTCTAATTTGATTTTTTTTTTTTATTCAGCCGGCGGTGCGACTATGGGTCGTCGTACCAGCCAGTCTTTATTCAAACAATATTTGCGTTCGATTTCTTTGGCGCTAAGATGTTCCAAACTCAAAAAGTGCGCGGCAAAGATATAATATTTGCGGCGCACTTTTAAAGAGGATCAAAAACTCATTACTTGCCGCTAAAGTTTCTTATAGAAAACACCACCTTTGGGTGCACTTAAAGGCGAACCAAGTCGTCCTTTTCGAATAGATGGGATGAAAAATGATTGTTCCCCTGTGTAATCTGTAAAATCTAGTTTCTTTTCTCGTTACATTCCGCTTCCTAACTAGCCCATATCCGGATGTTTCCAGGGGGAAGTAGCAGTAGTATCAGCGTCGTCGTCGACCCTGCTGATGTCCCCGGCGACGCCGCAGCAAGTGGTGGGGCGCGCGCGCTGCCAGGCGCACGCGCTCACCCTGCGCGCGCGACAGGCGCTCACGCTGCAGGGCAGGATCGTGCCGCCCGTCCTGCACGTCACAGTCACGCTCACCTCAGGTACAGTAGTGTCACGTCGTCGTCCCTGCTGATGTCCCCGGCGACGCCGCAGCAGGTGGTGGGGCGCGCGCGACAGGCGCTCACGCTGCAGGGCAGGATCGTGCCGCCCGTCCTGCACGTCACAGTCACGCTCACCTCAGGTACAGTAGTGTCACGTCGTCGTCCCTGCTGATGTCCCCGGCGACGCCGCAGCAGGTGGTGGGGCGCGCGCGACAGGCGCTCACGCTGCAGGGCAGGATCGTGCCGCCCGTCCTGCACGTCACAGTCACGCTCACCTCAGGTACAGTAGTGTCACGTCGTCGTCCCTGCTGATGTCCCCGGCGACGCCGCAGCAGGTGGTGGGGCGCGCGCGACAGGCGCTCACGCTGCAGGGCAGGATCGTGCCGCCCGTCCTGCACGTCACAGTCACGCTCACCTCAGGTACAGTAGTGTCACGTCGTCGTCCCTGCTGATGTCCCCGGCGACGCCGCAGCAGGTGGTGGGGCGCGCGCGACAGGCGCTCACGCTGCAGGGCAGGATCGTGCCGCCCGTCCTGCACGTCACAGTCACGCTCACCTCAGGTACAGTAGTGTCACGTCGTCGTCCCTGCTGATGTCCCCGGCGACGCCGCAGCAGGTGGTGGGGCGCGCGCGACAGGCGCTCACGCTGCAGGGCAGGATCGTGCCGCCCGTCCTGCACGTCACAGTCACGCTCACCTCAGGTACAGTAGTGTCACGTCGTCGTCCCTGCTGATGTCCCCGGCGACGCCGCAGCAGGTGGTGGGGCGCGCGCGACAGGCGCTCACGCTGCAGGGCAGGATCGTGCCGCCCGTCCTGCACGTCACAGTCACGCTCACCTCAGGTACAGTAGTGTCACGTCGTCGTCCCTGCTGATGTCCCCGGCGACGCCGCAGCAGGTGGTGGGGCGCGCGCGACAGGCGCTCACGCTGCAGGGCAGGATCGTGCCGCCCGTCCTGCACGTCACAGTCACGCTCACCTCAGGTACAGTAGTGTCACGTCGTCGTCCCTGCTGATGTCCCCGGCGACGCCGCAGCAGGTGGTGGGGCGCGCGCGACAGGCGCTCACGCTGCAGGGCAGGATCGTGCCGCCCGTCCTGCACGTCACAGTCACGCTCACCTCAGGTACAGTAGTGTCACGTCGTCGTCCCTGCTGATGTCCCCGGCGACGCCGCAGCAGGTGGTGGGGCGCGCGCGACAGGCGCTCACGCTGCAGGGCAGGATCGTGCCGCCCGTCCTGCACGTCACAGTCACGCTCACCTCAGGTACAGTAGTGTCACGTCGTCGTCCCTGCTGATGTCCCCGGCGACGCCGCAGCAGGTGGTGGGGCGCGCGCGACAGGCGCTCACGCTGCAGGGCAGGATCGTGCCGCCCGTCCTGCACGTCACAGTCACGCTCACCTCAGGTACAGTAGTGTCACGTCGTCGTCCCTGCTGATGTCCCCGGCGACGCCGCAGCAGGTGGTGGGGCGCGCGCGACAGGCGCTCACGCTGCAGGGCAGGATCGTGCCGCCCGTCCTGCACGTCACAGTCACGCTCACCTCAGGTACAGTAGTGTCACGTCGTCGTCCCTGCTGATGTCCCCGGCGACGCCGCAGCAGGTGGTGGGGCGCGCGCGACAGGCGCTCACGCTGCAGGGCAGGATCGTGCCGCCCGTCCTGCACGTCACAGTCACGCTCACCTCAGGTACAGTAGTGTCACGTCGTCGTCCCTGCTGATGTCCCCGGCGACGCCGCAGCAGGTGGTGGGGCGCGCGCGACAGGCGCTCACGCTGCAGGGCAGGATCGTGCCGCCCGTCCTGCACGTCACAGTCACGCTCACCTCAGGTACAGTAGTGTCACGTCGTCGTCCCTGCTGATGTCCCCGGCGACGCCGCAGCAGGTGGTGGGGCGCGCGCGACAGGCGCTCACGCTGCAGGGCAGGATCGTGCCGCCCGTCCTGCACGTCACAGTCACGCTCACCTCAGGTACAGTAGTGTCACGTCGTCGTCCCTGCTGATGTCCCCGGCGACGCCGCAGCAGGTGGTGGGGCGCGCGCGACAGGCGCTCACGCTGCAGGGCAGGATCGTGCCGCCCGTCCTGCACGTCACAGTCACGCTCACCTCAGGTACAGTAGTGTCACGTCGTCGTCCCTGCTGATGTCCCCGGCGACGCCGCAGCAGGTGGTGGGGCGCGCGCGACAGGCGCTCACGCTGCAGGGCAGGATCGTGCCGCCCGTCCTGCACGTCACAGTCACGCTCACCTCAGGTACAGTAGTGTCACGTCGTCGTCCCTGCTGATGTCCCCGGCGACGCCGCAGCAGGTGGTGGGGCGCGCGCGACAGGCGCTCACGCTGCAGGGCAGGATCGTGCCGCCCGTCCTGCACGTCACAGTCACGCTCACCTCAGGTACAGTAGTGTCACGTCGTCGTCCCTGCTGATGTCCCCGGCGACGCCGCAGCAGGTGGTGGGGCGCGCGCGACAGGCGCTCACGCTGCAGGGCAGGATCGTGCCGCCCGTCCTGCACGTCACAGTCACGCTCACCTCAGGTACAGTAGTGTCACGTCGTCGTCCCTGCTGATGTCCCCGGCGACGCCGCAGCAGGTGGTGGGGCGCGCGCGACAGGCGCTCACGCTGCAGGGCAGGATCGTGCCGCCCGTCCTGCACGTCACAGTCACGCTCACCTTAGGTACAGTAGTGTCACGTCGTCGTCCCTGCTGATGTCCCCGGCGACGCCGCAGCAGGTGGTGGGGCGCGCGCGACAGGCGCTCACGCTGCAGGGCAGGATCGTGCCGCCCGTCCTGCACGTCACAGTCACGCTCACCTCAGGTACAGTAGTGTCACGTCGTCGTCCCTGCTGATGTCCCCGGCGACGCCGCAGCAGGTGGTGGGGCGCGCGCGACAGGCGCTCACGCTGCAGGGCAGGATCGTGCCGCCCGTCCTGCACGTCACAGTCACGCTCACCTCAGGTACAGTAGTGTCACGTCGTCGTCCCTGCTGATGTCCCCGGCGACGCCGCAGCAGGTGGTGGGGCGCGCGCGACAGGCGCTCACGCTGCAGGGCAGGATCGTGCCGCCCGTCCTGCACGTCACAGTCACGCTCACCTCAGGTACAGTAGTGTCACGTCGTCGTCCCTGCTGATGTCCCCGGCGACGCCGCAGCAGGTGGTGGGGCGCGCGCGACAGGCGCTCACGCTGCAGGGCAGGATCGTGCCGCCCGTCCTGCACGTCACAGTCACGCTCACCTCAGGTACAGTAGTGTCACGTCGTCGTCCCTGCTGATGTCCCCGGCGACGCCGCAGCAGGTGGTGGGGCGCGCGCGACAGGCGCTCACGCTGCAGGGCAGGATCGTGCCGCCCGTCCTGCACGTCACAGTCACGCTCACCTCAGGTACAGTAGTGTCACGTCGTCGTCCCTGCTGATGTCCCCGGCGACGCCGCAGCAGGTGGTGGGGCGCGCGCGACAGGCGCTCACGCTGCAGGGCAGGATCGTGCCGCCCGTCCTGCACGTCACAGTCACGCTCACCTCAGGTACAGTAGTGTCACGTCGTCGTCCCTGCTGATGTCCCCGGCGACGCCGCAGCAGGTGGTGGGGCGCGCGCGACAGGCGCTCACGCTGCAGGGCAGGATCGTGCCGCCCGTCCTGCACGTCACAGTCACGCTCACCTCAGGTACAGTAGTGTCACGTCGTCGTCCCTGCTGATGTCCCCGGCGACGCCGCAGCAGGTGGTGGGGCGCGCGCGACAGGCGCTCACGCTGCAGGGCAGGATCGTGCCGCCCGTCCTGCACGTCACAGTCACGCTCACCTCAGGTACAGTAGTGTCACGTCGTCGTCCCTGCTGATGTCCCCGGCGACGCCGCAGCAGGTGGTGGGGCGCGCGCGACAGGCGCTCACGCTGCAGGGCAGGATCGTGCCGCCCGTCCTGCACGTCACAGTCACGCTCACCTCAGGTACAGTAGTGTCACGTCGTCGTCCCTGCTGATGTCCCCGGCGACGCCGCAGCAGGTGGTGGGGCGCGCGCGACAGGCGCTCACGCTGCAGGGCAGGATCGTGCCGCCCGTCCTGCACGTCACAGTCACGCTCACCTCAGGTACAGTAGTGTCACGTCGTCGTCCCTGCTGATGTCCCCGGCGACGCCGCAGCAGGTGGTGGGGCGCGCGCGACAGGCGCTCACGCTGCAGGGCAGGATCGTGCCGCCCGTCCTGCACGTCACAGTCACGCTCACCTCAGGTACAGTAGTGTCACGTCGTCGTCCCTGCTGATGTCCCCGGCGACGCCGCAGCAGGTGGTGGGGCGCGCGCGACAGGCGCTCACGCTGCAGGGCAGGATCGTGCCGCCCGTCCTGCACGTCACAGTCACGCTCACCTCAGGTACAGTAGTGTCACGTCGTCGTCCCTGCTGATGTCCCCGGCGACGCCGCAGCAGGTGGTGGGGCGCGCGCGACAGGCGCTCACGCTGCAGGGCAGGATCGTGCCGCCCGTCCTGCACGTCACAGTCACGCTCACCTCAGGTACAGTAGTGTCACGTCGTCGTCCCTGCTGATGTCCCCGGCGACGCCGCAGCAGGTGGTGGGGCGCGCGCGACAGGCGCTCACGCTGCAGGGCAGGATCGTGCCGCCCGTCCTGCACGTCACAGTCACGCTCACCTCAGGTACAGTAGTGTCACGTCGTCGTCCCTGCTGATGTCCCCGGCGACGCCGCAGCAGGTGGTGGGGCGCGCGCGACAGGCGCTCACGCTGCAGGGCAGGATCGTGCCGCCCGTCCTGCACGTCACAGTCACGCTCACCTCAGGTACAGTAGTGTCACGTCGTCGTCCCTGCTGATGTCCCCGGCGACGCCGCAGCAGGTGGTGGGGCGCGCGCGACAGGCGCTCACGCTGCAGGGCAGGATCGTGCCGCCCGTCCTGCACGTCACAGTCACGCTCACCTCAGGTACAGTAGTGTCACGTCGTCGTCCCTGCTGATGTCCCCGGCGACGCCGCAGCAGGTGGTGGGGCGCGCGCGACAGGCGCTCACGCTGCAGGGCAGGATCGTGCCGCCCGTCCTGCACGTCACAGTCACGCTCACCTCAGGTACAGTAGTGTCACGTCGTCGTCCCTGCTGATGTCCCCGGCGACGCCGCAGCAGGTGGTGGGGCGCGCGCGACAGGCGCTCACGCTGCAGGGCAGGATCGTGCCGCCCGTCCTGCACGTCACAGTCACGCTCACCTCAGGTACAGTAGTGTCACGTCGTCGTCCCTGCTGATGTCCCCGGCGACGCCGCAGCAGGTGGTGGGGCGCGCGCGACAGGCGCTCACGCTGCAGGGCAGGATCGTGCCGCCCGTCCTGCACGTCACAGTCACGCTCACCTCAGGTACAGTAGTGTCACGTCGTCGTCCCTGCTGATGTCCCCGGCGACGCCGCAGCAGGTGGTGGGGCGCGCGCGACAGGCGCTCACGCTGCAGGGCAGGATCGTGCCGCCCGTCCTGCACGTCACAGTCACGCTCACCTCAGGTACAGTAGTGTCACGTCGTCGTCCCTGCTGATGTCCCCGGCGACGCCGCAGCAGGTGGTGGGGCGCGCGCGACAGGCGCTCACGCTGCAGGGCAGGATCGTGCCGCCCGTCCTGCACGTCACAGTCACGCTCACCTCAGGTACAGTAGTGTCACGTCGTCGTCCCTGCTGATGTCCCCGGCGACGCCGCAGCAGGTGGTGGGGCGCGCGCGACAGGCGCTCACGCTGCAGGGCAGGATCGTGCCGCCCGTCCTGCACGTCACAGTCACGCTCACCTCAGGTACAGTAGTGTCACGTCGTCGTCCCTGCTGATGTCCCCGGCGACGCCGCAGCAGGTGGTGGGGCGCGCGCGACAGGCGCTCACGCTGCAGGGCAGGATCGTGCCGCCCGTCCTGCACGTCACAGTCACGCTCACCTCAGGTACAGTAGTGTCACGTCGTCGTCCCTGCTGATGTCCCCGGCGACGCCGCAGCAGGTGGTGGGGCGCGCGCGACAGGCGCTCACGCTGCAGGGCAGGATCGTGCCGCCCGTCCTGCACGTCACAGTCACGCTCACCTCAGGTACAGTAGTGTCACGTCGTCGTCCCTGCTGATGTCCCCGGCGACGCCGCAGCAGGTGGTGGGGCGCGCGCGACAGGCGCTCACGCTGCAGGGCAGGATCGTGCCGCCCGTCCTGCACGTCACAGTCACGCTCACCTCAGGTACAGTAGTGTCACGTCGTCGTCCCTGCTGATGTCCCCGGCGACGCCGCAGCAGGTGGTGGGGCGCGCGCGACAGGCGCTCACGCTGCAGGGCAGGATCGTGCCGCCCGTCCTGCACGTCACAGTCACGCTCACCTCAGGTACAGTAGTGTCACGTCGTCGTCCCTGCTGATGTCCCCGGCGACGCCGCAGCAGGTGGTGGGGCGCGCGCGACAGGCGCTCACGCTGCAGGGCAGGATCGTGCCGCCCGTCCTGCACGTCACAGTCACGCTCACCTCAGGTACAGTAGTGTCACGTCGTCGTCCCTGCTGATGTCCCCGGCGACGCCGCAGCAGGTGGTGGGGCGCGCGCGACAGGCGCTCACGCTGCAGGGCAGGATCGTGCCGCCCGTCCTGCACGTCACAGTCACGCTCACCTCAGGTACAGTAGTGTCACGTCGTCGTCCCTGCTGATGTCCCCGGCGACGCCGCAGCAGGTGGTGGGGCGCGCGCGACAGGCGCTCACGCTGCAGGGCAGGATCGTGCCGCCCGTCCTGCACGTCACAGTCACGCTCACCTCAGGTACAGTAGTGTCACGTCGTCGTCCCTGCTGATGTCCCCGGCGACGCCGCAGCAGGTGGTGGGGCGCGCGCGACAGGCGCTCACGCTGCAGGGCAGGATCGTGCCGCCCGTCCTGCACGTCACAGTCACGCTCACCTCAGGTACAGTAGTGTCACGTCGTCGTCCCTGCTGATGTCCCCGGCGACGCCGCAGCAGGTGGTGGGGCGCGCGCGACAGGCGCTCACGCTGCAGGGCAGGATCGTGCCGCCCGTCCTGCACGTCACAGTCACGCTCACCTCAGGTACAGTAGTGTCACGTCGTCGTCCCTGCTGATGTCCCCGGCGACGCCGCAGCAGGTGGTGGGGCGCGCGCGACAGGCGCTCACGCTGCAGGGCAGGATCGTGCCGCCCGTCCTGCACGTCACAGTCACGCTCACCTCAGGTACAGTAGTGTCACGTCGTCGTCCCTGCTGATGTCCCCGGCGACGCCGCAGCAGGTGGTGGGGCGCGCGCGACAGGCGCTCACGCTGCAGGGCAGGATCGTGCCGCCCGTCCTGCACGTCACAGTCACGCTCACCTCAGGTACAGTAGTGTCACGTCGTCGTCCCTGCTGATGTCCCCGGCGACGCCGCAGCAGGTGGTGGGGCGCTCAAGCTTGTGACAACTTTCTTTATGGAAATGTTTAAACTGATGCAAATAGTAGCGTGACTTCCTGAGCATTCAAACCGACTCTCTCAATTTAGTCTCGCGCGGGATTCGCCTGCTGTACTCTAAAGTTCGACCCGATTTTGACAAAAAAACAGATAGTGAGTCAATGTAAGAATGAACGAAATTAAATGAACATCAATACTGTACATATAAGCAAACTTTTTGTTTTAAATTTAATAACTTGTCTTAAACACGTAACATTATTTTTCTGAGAACTGTCAGGTTACTGAATACAATTGAAAGTCGAAAGTTCATGCCAATTTCTAGACATGGATTGCCAGATGATCCAGAAATTACGAGTGCAAAATAACGTCACAAATTTTTCTTTTACGGACGAAAATTAATCTTGTACACTGTTAGTAACACGAATGGTATATATGTAATTTAGCAATTATTATATAATTTTTTTGAAACCCTAACATTTCACATTCTAGATGACCTCAAATTAACCCAAGTAACATCTCAAGACGGCACTTACCGCTTCGGGCCACTCGACGCGTCTAAACACTACAAGATCACCGCCGAGAAGGAGTCCTACGTGTTTAGTGCCCCGGACGATAACGGAGACATTGTTGCTCACAAGCTGGCCGAGATCACTGTGGAGTTGCAAGATGATGCTGATGGCACGCCGTTGCAGGTTAGATTCTGAACTTATTAAATACAGTTGCTGAATGAAAGGTTGAGGACTTTAGGGTTGCCTTGCACAAACCAAGAAACTTTCTGACTTCTTCTTTTCGTTTCGGTGATGCATTGTTTATGATTATACAATCATACTGTTTGTGCTCAGTAGGTGGCCACGTTTATTGCTTCGCTGGAAGCTTTACTCTGGCCTTCCAGGGTACAGGTGAATGGACATTTTGGGCACTCCAGTAAATGTGTATGAGTATGGCTCCACGATAGTACACCTAAAGAGTCTTTTTTTTAATTTCTTGTCCAGTTTACCCGACTGCGCGATGCCAAGGAGGGATAATATGACATCAGCTTTGTTCCTTTGTGGCGCTCGAGACCAAATGTGTTTTTTTTGGGGGGGGGGAGGGGCGGGGTGGCAAATCATCCAATAACTTCTCCCGCTCTGGGTGGAGCGGAAGGGCGTGTCAGACTCTTACTGACTAAAACCCACCCCTGTTCCTTCCCTGCCTGAGTGCCCAGGGGTGCGGTAACTCATTTTCAGAATTTATCCGCTACCCCTAGGCATGCAGGCACCGGCCACTATGGGCCCCGTCAGTGGTGGCTGACAACATCTCTTGTTCGTCTTGCGTTCTCTGGCATGCTTCTCGGGCCTGGTGCTGATTGGACGGCGAGCTACCCACTGCGAGCCGTCCGCAGGCCCGGGTCACCGTCTCTGGGCCCTGGTGAGACCAAATGCGTGGACCGATCTTGATGATTCTTACGTCAACCGATTTGTCTTAATCGTGTGAGTGACTCTAAGGTCATGACAGTAATCAAAGTTCAATATGGCGACAACTAAACGCCATATTGTGAAAAAGAAAAAAAATAAAAAAATATGTTATTTAAAAATAAAGTTTTTAATTGCATTAACCTGAAACGTGTCCGTCTTATACTTACCCGTCGGAGGGGTGGAGCCGTGGAGGGATATATGTGTGTGTTCGTTTTACAAAGTGATTTTTAACTTATTTAATAATATATATTTCAAATCCTGTGATTCCGGGAATGTCCATATTAAGACAACGTATCGCAAATACAAAACAGAACTCTACCTACTCTGAGCTTTGATCATTAACGTATTCGTTTGTTCGTCCAGGGAGCTCTCGTGTCGGTGAGCGGCGGCACGTACCGACGCAACGTGGGCAGCGGAGCGGACGGACGCCTGCGCTTCGCGTCGCTGTCGCCGGCGCAGTACTACGTCAAGCCCAACATGAAGGAGTACCGCTTCCAGCCGCCGCACCACATCGTCACGCTGGAGGAGGGCCACACGCACCATATCACGCTCAAGTAAGTACAGCAATATTTATTTTATGAACATTCCTTTCAAACTCGCTACGAACGTCGGCTTGGCCAGGACCTGTAGGCTATAGAAAGAGAGGTAGACCACTCGCACGGTGGACCGCATATCACGCACACAGCTGGACGGGACTGGATTAACACACGATAGGGACAAATGGCAAGCTCTGAAAGAGGCCTATACCTGATAGGTGTTTTTGCATCTTTTTATCAAAGTAATTTATTTATTTAGTACATGGAAGACTTACAGCTAATAAAAGCAAATAAAAAAGGAAATCATAGTCACCAGAAGGCCAATTACAAATCCTCACTTATAGAACTATAATAATTTTGTGGTGTGAGCACAAAAACACACCGCTTTAAAGAAAGAAGCAAAATTGGTTTGCAATTATATGACGAAAATAATAGAGTAAAAATAAAAACAAAAGCAAATAATATAACCTACCGCTACTTAAAAAAATTGAGGCTTAAGCACCTTCTGGCCGAATTCACACTAATTGTGAATGGATCTAAAGCATATTCCTTGCACATATCATTGAAACTACTACTTGCGCGCACAATATAAAATAAATAAAAAAGCCTGTTTATTCCTTAATAATAATACATTGTTCGATTTGGTTATACAGTTCATTATAAGTCTAATTACTAACAATTAAGGACCCCTCTTTTGGGTAAAGGCCTCCTCCAGTTTCTGCCATTTTTCTCGGTCTTTTGTCAGTGTTAGCCAATGCTGGCCGGCCACTTTGCACATTTCGTCAGCCCATCTCTCTTGTGGTCTCCCCTGTTTTCTTTTGCCTTTTGGGCCTGTCCACTTAGTCACTTGTTTGGCCCACTTATCGCTGTGAGATCTGGCTACATATCCTGCCCATTTCCACTTCAGCTTCTGTGAGTGTTTCAGTGCATCTATTATTTTGGTTTTTTTTCTTATTTCAGTGTTCCGTTGTTTGTCCTTTATTCTTATATTTAAAATGCTTCTTTCCATGGCGCGTTGGTATACTTGTAATTTACTTCTTGCCTCTTTGTTGTAAGTCCATGTTTGGCAGCCATATGTAAGGCGCGCATAATATACTGTTCTGCTTATAATTCGAAGATGTAGGTATGAGGAACACGTAAGGGTGGATTAAAGCGAAATGTTTTACTTGGTGTGATGTTTGTGTATAAGGCGGTAGGTGCACATATTTAATTGTAAGACGTTCATACCACCCTACCCTCATGTCTTCCCGCAATAAATACTTTGACTGTACGGACGTGTTTAATTGTGCTCCGGCTAGATATTTCCCAAGTATCCTAGATCACCTGGATTAGGCTTGGACTCTTGGCGACGAGGTGGTGCATCGATTCCCGTAGTCCAGTTATATTTCGCGTGTAAATAGTGTAAAAAAAAATGTCAGTGGGCAAGATTGGGCCGTTTGACGTCACCAAGGACAGTTGGAAGTCATACGTAGAACGGTTCGAACAATATTTTATAGCGAACGATATCAAAGAGGCAATAAAAGTGGCTACGTTGATTACAGTTATAGGAAGTGAAGCTTACGAGTTAATGGTTAATTTGTGCACGCCAGCCCGGCCGACGAGCAAGACTTTTAAGGAGCTGGTGACGGTTATGCAAAATCATTTGGAACCGCAAGCAAGTGTTTTAGCCGAGCGGTATAAATTTAGGCAGCGTAAACTGTGCAAGGATGAAACTATAGCGGATTACGTGGCAGAATTAAAAAAAACTATCGAGAACGTGTAATTTTGGGGATTTAATAAGCAATCTAAGGGATCAACTGGTGTGTGGCTTGTACGACGACGACACTAGGCAACGATTATTTGCAGAGGAAGAATCGACGCTTTCTTTTGAAAAAGCGTGCAGGATAGCGGTCACGATGGAGGCAGCTAGAACAGATGCAGCTTTGGTAGAAGGAAAAGGATTAGAAGCGGGTCAGCCAACATCGGATTATCAAAACACGGTAGGAGCCAAACGAGCATGGGAACGCAAACAAAGGAACAGCAGACGGGCGGCGGAGGCGGCGCCGGCGGAGACAGGCGGAGACAGGCGGAGACAGGCGGAGACAGGCGGGACGCGAGCGCGGGCTCGCAGCGGCGCGCAGACCACGTGACGCCACGCACGCGCCCCTTGCGCAGGGGCAGTGGCGTAAACGTCAACAATGCGAATTCCAGTTCGAAGTTTTTTTCCAGTGGGGAGAAATGTGAGCGGTGTGGCGGCAATCACCTTTCCAATGTCTGTAAATTCATCCATTATGTTTGTCGAATTTGCAATGTAGAAGAGCACCTGAAAAAGATGTGCCCAAGAGTGAGGAAAGAGGATTCTGCGAATTATGCTCGCCAAAACTATGTGGAAAATGGGGTAGATAGTTACCCGTGTTCGGACGAAAGTGAAGAGGTAGTTATTCATTCTATTTCTCAGAGTAGGGAAAATTTCAAACAATATAGCCCATATTATGTCACTGTTTGTATTAATGGTAAAAACATTCAAATGGAATTAGACACAGGAAGTACCATATCGTGTATTAGTTACGATAATTATTTAAAGTTATTTGCAAATTGCCCAATTGTAAAATGTAATTTGTTGTTAAGATATTATACCGGGGAGCTAGTGAGGCCAATGGGAAAAATAATGGTATGTGTGCAATTTAAGAAAAACTGTAAAAATTTAGATTTGTTTGTCATAGATAAGGGTAAAACTACATTATTTGGACGACAATGGTTGTACGAATTAGGTATTACGTCACCGATTACTGATTGTTTAGTTTTAGAAAGTAAAAATGTTGGTTTTAACTTAGAGGATTTCAGTGCCAGATTTTATGAAGTGTTTGTGGATGGCTTGGGACGGTTTACTGGTGGTCCGGTGAGCCTGCGCGTGCGCGCTGACGTGAGACCGGTATTCATGCGCGCGCGACCCATAGCCTACGTGCGCGAGACCGGTATTCATGCGCGCGCGACCCATAGCCTACGTGCGCGAGACCGGTATTCATGCGCGCGCGACCCATAGCCTACGTGCGCGAGACCGGTATTCATGCGCGCGCGACCCATAGCCTACGTGCGCGAGACCGGTATTCATGCGCGCGCGACCCATAGCCTACGTGCGCGAGACCGGTATTCATGCGCGCGCGACCCATAGCCTACGTGCGCGAGACCGGTATTCATGCGCGCGCGACCCATAGCCTACGTGCGCGAGACCGGTATTCATGCGCGCGCGACCCATAGCCTACGTGCGCGAGACCGGTATTCATGCGCGCGCGACCCATAGCCTACGTGCGCGAGACCGGTATTCATGCGCGCGCGACCCATAGCCTACGTGCGCGAGACCGGTATTCATGCGCGCGCGACCCATAGCCTACGTGCGCGAGACCGGTATTCATGCGCGCGCGACCCATAGCCTACGTGCGCGAGACCGGTATTCATGCGCGCGCGACCCATAGCCTACGTGCGCGAGACCGGTATTCATGCGCGCGCGACCCATAGCCTACGTGCGCGAGACCGGTATTCATGCGCGCGCGACCCATAGCCTACGTGCGCGAGACCGGTATTCATGCGCGCGCGACCCATAGCCTACGTGCGCGAGACCGGTATTCATGCGCGCGCGACCCATAGCCTACGTGCGCGAGACCGGTATTCATGCGCGCGCGACCCATAGCCTACGTGCGCGAGACCGGTATTCATGCGCGCGCGACCCATAGCCTACGTGCGCGAGACCGGTATTCATGCGCGCGCGACCCATAGCCTACGTGCGCGAGACCGGTATTCATGCGCGCGCGACCCATAGCCTACGTGCGCGAGACCGGTATTCATGCGCGCGCGACCCATAGCCTACGTGCGCGAGACCGGTATTCATGCGCGCGCGACCCATAGCCTACGTGCGCGAGACCGGTATTCATGCGCGCGCGACCCATAGCCTACGTGCGCGAGACCGGTATTCATGCGCGCGCGACCCATAGCCTACGTGCGCGAGACCGGTATTCATGCGCGCGCGACCCATAGCCTACGTGCGCGAGACCGGTATTCATGCGCGCGCGACCCATAGCCTACGTGCGCGAGACCGGTATTCATGCGCGCGCGACCCATAGCCTACGTGCGCGAGACCGGTATTCATGCGCGCGCGACCCATAGCCTACGTGCGCGAGACCGGTATTCATGCGCGCGCGACCCATAGCCTACGTGCGCGAGACCGGTATTCATGCGCGCGCGACCCATAGCCTACGTGCGCGAGACCGGTATTCATGCGCGCGCGACCCATAGCCTACGTGCGCGAGACCGGTATTCATGCGCGCGCGACCCATAGCCTACGTGCGCGAGACCGGTATTCATGCGCGCGCGACCCATAGCCTACGTGCGCGAGACCGGTATTCATGCGCGCGCGACCCATAGCCTACGTGCGCGAGACCGGTATTCATGCGCGCGCGACCCATAGCCTACGTGCGCGAGACCGGTATTCATGCGCGCGCGACCCATAGCCTACGTGCGCGAGACCGGTATTCATGCGCGCGCGACCCATAGCCTACGTGCGCGAGACCGGTATTCATGCGCGCGCGACCCATAGCCTACGTGCGCGAGACCGGTATTCATGCGCGCGCGACCCATAGCCTACGTGCGCGAGACCGGTATTCATGCGCGCGCGACCCATAGCCTACGTGCGCGAGACCGGTATTCATGCGCGCGCGACCCATAGCCTACGTGCGCGAGACCGGTATTCATGCGCGCGCGACCCATAGCCTACGTGCGCGAGACCGGTATTCATGCGCGCGCGACCCATAGCCTACGTGCGCGAGACCGGTATTCATGCGCGCGCGACCCATAGCCTACGTGCGCGAGACCGGTATTCATGCGCGCGCGACCCATAGCCTACGTGCGCGAGACCGGTATTCATGCGCGCGCGACCCATAGCCTACGTGCGCGAGACCGGTATTCATGCGCGCGCGACCCATAGCCTACGTGCGCGAGACCGGTATTCATGCGCGCGCGACCCATAGCCTACGCGCTGCGCGAGCCCGTCGAGCGCGCGCTGGACCAGCTCGTGCAAGAGGGAGTTATAACGCCTGTTGAGACTTCGGATTGGGCTACACCTATAGTGCCGGTAGTAAAGAAAGATGGCACAATTCGGGTATGTGGCGATTTTAAACTCACGTTGAATAAATGTTTAGAAGTGGACCGTTTTCCTCTACCAAAGGTAGAAGATCTTCTTGCCAAGCTGCATGGGGGTAAGCGTTTTACAAAAATAGATCTGTCGCAAGCTTATGCACAATTTGAGTTGGACGAGACGCGTAAGTTTACAGTAGTTAAATTAAGGGAATTAATTCTTAAGGAGCTACATCTGGGCCATTTAGGTATCGTTAAAATGAAAGCCGTGGCGCGTAGTTACGAGTATGTGTGGTGGCCAGGTATTGATACTGATATCGAGCGGGTTTGCAAAGAATGTACCACATGCATAGAAGAAAGTACAGCCCCACCCAAAGCACCTATCATGCCTTGGCGGTACCTAACGGAACCCTGGAGTAGATTACATGTCGATTTTCTTGGACCTTTTCATAACAAAACATTTTTGGTTATCATTGACTCCTCCACAAAATGGATAGAAGCATTTCCCATGGCTCGAACAACAGCATCGGCGGTAATTAAAGTTTTAAAAGAGACGTTCGCACGTTTTGGGTTGCCCCGGGAAGTGGTTTCTGTCCCCCATTTTCTAGTAAAGAGTATGCACAATTTATGCAAAACAACGGTATTAAATTAACCTTCTCGGCGATTTACCATCCTTCTTATAATGGAGCGGCAGAAGGGGCGGTTAAGCTTTGCAAGCGGGCGGTAAAAAAAAATCCCTTCGTGATGGACAGGATATGGAAGCGGCGCTGCAAACGTATTTGTTAGCTTATAGAAATGTTGAGCAAAGTACCACAAGGGTATCACCAGCGACCTTGTTACAAAAAAGAAAGCTTAGGTCCAGGTTGGATATGATCAAGGGTGATAGGATAGTGGAAGATCGGGTACATAGCAGGCAAAAACGACAAGTGGAAAACGCAGGAGGAACCACACGAGAGTTTAGGAAGGGAGATAAGGTATGGATGCGTAATTATACCGGGGGAAGGAATTGGTGCAGTGGAAAAATAAAGGAGAAGCTGGGATCTCGTAATTACATGGTAGTCGGGGAGGACGGTTCACACTTTAAAAGACATTTAAATCAGTTAAAAAGTAGATCGATAGCAATGTTTGAGTGGCCAGGCCCTGATCCGGAGTCCGACAGGCGTATAGTCCAAGCGGACACGGCGGATGGGTCGGGCGTGCAAGACCCGGCACTCCCGGTCCCGGCAGACCGTTCCAGGCGAGTCCGTAGACCAGTTAAGCGCTACGGTATAGATATAGATTAAATGGGTGTTAGCCTTGATATAAGTGCCGGCCTATTTGCTTATATACTGAATTTGTTAGATCTAAGTACATTTTAAGTGAGAGGGTATGATGTTTGTGTATAAGGCGGTAGGTGCACATATTTAATTGTAAGACGTTCATACCACCCTACCCTCATGTCTTCCCGCAATAAATACTTTGACTGTACGGACGTGTTTAATTGTGCTCCGGCTAGATATTTCCCAAGAATCCTAGATCACCTGGATTAGGCTTGGACTCTTCACTTGGCACATTAAAATAAAATTTTGACAGTAACTCAGGGCTATCAATACTGTTATTGAGGATTTTCAACAAGAATAAACGGTCAGCAATTTTACGTTGATCTAGCAGTGGTAGCAGATGATACTTCTTACAGAGTCCAATATAACCGGTTGACTGATATGGAATCTTTTGATGAAAGCAAAGATATTTTACGAAACGTCTTTGAATGTTTTCAATGTGGTCAATGTATTTATGATAACATGGATTCCATATCTGAGACGCACACTCTAGCTGACCTCTTACAAAAGTGCAATACAAAATTTTTAGTGTTTTAGCATCTGTAAAACTGTAATTTTTTTTTTTTTACTTTTTATTAAAAATGAATTTCAAGTACTTATTAATTTGTTGTGTTGGGTGTGTGCACCTGCAAAAACACTGTTAGCAATTAATTATTCTGAGAAGAAAAAACGTAAATATTTTATGTAGGTACAGGCGTTTTAATTACTAAACTTTTTTCCAAACAAACATAACCTGAATTATCAACTTTTTTTTGGAGATTTCGAAATTACCCATTTGCAGTTATAAAAACGCAATGAATATCAAACGTATCCGACAAATACCAACGTGGTTTAGAGTGAAGGGGCGGGGTTTAACTCCACTTGCCTGGGTTCTCGTTACATTGCGCGCAACAAAAAATAGTTTTTTTTTTCATACCTAAACATAAAAGTCGTTTCCCAGCAATAATTTCTGCTCAAAGCTACTTTGTTAGACGTACAGTATGCGTAGTTAACGGCTATGTGATGTGTCTTTTTACACCCTGTATAGTAATTTCTCAATGTGTGAGAAAATGTTTGTAAGATTTTGTAAATTTATTCAACTTGCAAGCTGTCGCTGCTAACATCATCTAGCGAGGTGTAGAGCACGGGCCCAAACGAAGAACAAAACTTACTTGTGCAAGTCGAAAACCTATAGTTACGGCGGTACCGTTTCTTTGTATGGGATGAGGCGTTTGTACGCTAGTATTATATTATCTTTGCTGATGCGCTAAAAGACTAGTTGCTGGTGTTGATAGTCATATCCCCCACAGAGGCGTGCGCGTGGCGTGGTCGATGGTGGGCGCGCTGCTGTCGCTGGGCGGCGCGGGCTGGGCGCGGGCCACGCTGCTGGCCGCCCCGCTGCAGGGGGCGCCGCCACACTGCGCCGCCGAGGAGGCCACCACCGAGGCCAATGGTGCATTCAGGTAACTTTTTTAACTACGTTTATTTTTGCGCAGTACCAACATGCAACTGCGTATTGTCCTTCATTGTCCGGGGAAAGTTCACTTACACTAGTTAATTTAAACTCACTGTTCTTTTTATTATTCACAATTGCGCTGTCCGTGTCCATTTCACTAGTTTCACTATGTCTGGGAGGGCCTAAAGGGCCTCCCATAGTCTTTACACTCCTATGAATACAACTGATGTGGGTAGTTTTATAAAAAGTATCGCGTCACTCGAGACAATAGGCACGGAGCGCTGCAAAGCTCCGCGCGCACGTCCGCTCGCCACGGCTCGCGCGACCAACGCGTGAGGGAAGCTCAACAGAGTGCCCCTCACGGCCCCGGCCGCTACCACCGCAGGAGAGGTACTGGGCGTACTGGGCGTAGGACGTCGCGAGACGATCTCCGCCCACCGTAGACCCGGGCCTGCGGACAGCGAGCAGTGGGTAGCTCGCCGTCCGATCAGCACCAGGCCCGTGAGTCGACGGCGCGTAGTGTTCCACACTCTGTTCTCATGTCTCAAAGAGATGATTATCAGCCACCACTGACGGGGCCCATCATGGTCGGTGCCTACGGGTGGAGTAGCGGGTAAATTTGTAACAGAGTTACCGCTCCCCTGGGCACTCAGCAGGGAAGGAACAGGGATGGGTTTTAGTCAGTAAGACACGCCCTCCCGCTCCACCCAGAGCGGGAGAAGTCATTTGATGATTTCCCACACCCCTAAAAAAAAAAAAGGATGTTCAGACATCCTAAGTTCTACAACTGACAAGATAATAAGTCATCTTGTGTTACTTTTCTAACCAAAACTATTGTCTCTTGGTTTTAATTCAAATTTGACTTATTAGTCCTGGAAAATGATGACGTTGACCACATCATCGCTTACCATCAGATGCAATAGTGGTCAAGAGCGAACCAATTAATGTTAAAAATAAAAAGATTGTAACAAGTTGAATTATTTTATACACAGAATCCGAGGCCTGCTCCCGAACTGCGTGTACAACATTCAGCTGAAGGACTCCTCCGCTCCTGAGCTCCTGGGACTTAAACTTGCTAAAGCTCCGCCTGTCTTGGAGGTAAGAAGAATTGGACTTTCCATACAAAGTTATCATCAGCTGATCAATATTTGTATGGGAGGTTAAATTTATTTTTGAGAATTTCCTCAGGTTTTCTTGAATAAAGTTGCTCATACCGATGGGCAGATGCAGTTCTTAAAATATGACCCTTTCCGTTACACCCTGTGTACAGATTTTGGATAAAGTGACATTTTGATACAAATTGAGAATAACTACTTCCTTTGTCACTGTAAAACATGTTCTAATGCATTAGACTCACTATCACTACTTATTCCAGGTGAAAGACAACAAAGACATCGAGAACGTCCGCCTCATCGCGATCCAACCGACACAGATCACGGACACGAACGTCCTAGTGTACACCCCCAACATCGACCACTACAAGTCCCTCCGCCTCACGCTGGCACTCGAGAGCACTCCTCACTCCCCCATCTACTCCATCAAGCTGGACCCCGCGGGATACCACCCCCACAACAACCCGGGACTTATGTATGTCCTGCCTCGTCTGCCAGCCGATAATAAGACTTATGTACTGCAACTAGACTCCACTTTGTCTAAAGCGACGCACTCGTATGGCGAGGAGGTGCATTATTTCAACTCGGATGGACAGTTCAAGCATTTTACTATTGAGTTTGTGCCTAAGGTAAGCTTAGTTTTATATTTTATTCTGTGGATAATAAGATGCAAACTTTATGGCGACTGTGTGTGGAGTAAATTTGGTTAGGTAATAGCAGTAGCACCGGTCGATTTCCATGGTTAAGTAACGCTTGCCGAGGTTGGTTTGTGGATTGGTGACCTTGACATAGTGATTTCTGCGTGCCTCTGAAAACACTTGGTCCTGGTTGTCATTTTTAGATATCTGACAGTCGTTGAGGATAATCAGAAGCCAGGAAATTTGATACCAGTTGTACGGTGCAACCGCACACTAGGCAAGGTTCAGTTCGCGTTGGGCTATCAAGTCAGCCAGGCGTTCTCGTTACAGCCAACAAGGGCCGCGTCACTCACTTCATTTGCCACACCATCAGTCCATTAAGCTCATTTACTTTAAAGTACTTTTGGGACAATACGTTAGTGTTCTAGTACTTACCTTCTTTTATTCCATCCATATCCCATCTAAAAGTATTGTATGGTCTAGCAAGGGATCATACACCAGTCTTGTCAAGCTGTATCGTTTTACGTTTTTGTTGTGGAGATAATATAAAAACATAAAATACTGGTATGTATCCAGCTGTACTCGGTTAGACTGGAAGACGACCCTGATATACTCGTAGTTATAATCAGGCAGGCAGATTGATTAAATGGGAGGAAGGGCTGGTGTACTGCGTAGCGAGAACATAGATGGAAGAGTTACACACACGCACATGCATGTTTTCATTTTTGTATGTGTACACATGTTTGAGCGAATAAATATATCGTATCTTATCTTCTTATTTGCGTATTGTAGCATTAATTTTGGCTGAAATGGTTTATAGGAAATATTTCAAAATCAGTTTTTTGAATATTGATAAAATGGTTAATAATATCAGGTAAATGGTTATTGCGTGTTCATTGTAAGCTTGTTTTATCTGTAATCGCACTGTCGATATTTCAGAGATAACTACTGTTTCGAATAAGAACTTTTTATAATGTAGATGGAATTAATAGAAAAAAATCTAGTGTTACTACTAAAATAAAAGAGAACCAAAATTATCTTGTTTGTAAGGAGCCATCTATAAATAACGTCACACGAATTTTATGAATTTTAGACCACCTTCGTCCTTGTCACAGCTGAATACATTTGTGAGACTCCCCCTAGTTAGTCCCCTCGCTGTCACACTTCGTTTACCCCCTCCTCTTAAGGGTCTACTACCGGCGAAGTGGCGCCCTCATTGAATAAAAAATCGTAGCATAGCATAGAAAATAAATATTAAAGAATCAAACGTCACGTTTGTTATAAAGAGGGTAAAGTATTTTTACGTTGTTAAAACAGATCTTAGAATGTTTCGTATCTAAAGTAGTACGCAAAAGTGTCAGAAACGGCTGTTTTTACACTTAATAATACTTTTTCTTCTTTGTAACAAACGTGACGTTGGATTATTTAATATTTATTTTTTATGCTATGCTACGATTTTTTATTCAATGAGGGCGCCACTTGGCCGGTAGTACGGCCTTAATGTTTGACGTAATTGTGCCTCTAACGGAACCTAACAAAACATACTATAATACTCCACAGGTAAAATCCAGCGAGCAAGAAGTCCGTCAAACATCCCTGCTAGTGATCCCCTTACTAGCAGGTCTAGTGTTCGCGTACAGCCAGCGGGCGCGCCTGCTGGCGTCGCTCACGCAGGCCCTCGCCGCCAGGACCGCTCGCGCCCCGCGGGCCGTGCGGGCCGAGCGGGCCGAGCGCGCCGAGCGGGCCGAGCGGGCCGAGGCGCTGGACCGCGCCAGCATCGACCAGATCGTGTCCGCGCTCAGCCCGCCCGGGAAGAAGCCCAAGAAGAAGCAGCTCTAAGCTGCCAGCTCTTACAGCACCACTTGTTCACAGGACATATTGGGAACACATTCACTTTCCTACAGCTGAGGACTGGAATTTCCTGCCAGAGTCTGTGTTTCCTGGACCATCAGGTGAGGTAGTGGTCAAACGCGTGCCTATAACTAGTAAAAAAAAAAATATATAAAGTGCATGTGTGGAGGACTATATTAAATACTGTAATGAGGTAATTTAATTGTAGCAATACCAAAATGATAGGTCCATCAAATTTTATAGTCAGCTTTACATAAACAATTTCGGGCTTTATTTGTAAAAAAAGAAAACATATTTCGAAATTATCTATAGACAATTTCAGCCTTATTAAGGTGAATGCTACAGGGAGGCCCGAAATTCAAATTTTCTGACGTTTTTTACAATTTGCAGGTCAGTGTTCCATTAAATTTGGCATCAATTCTAACTGAGAAAGATGTATTGACAATTTTAATGATTATAATTCTATAAATTAATTACATACTTGCTACGGCCGCGAATAAAATTTTGACCAAGATACAACCTGACACTGATCTGCAAATGGCAAAATACGTAAAAAAAAATTGAATGTCGCGAGCTGCCCTGGAACTATCACCTTAATGACACTCATTAACAATATGCTTACTTTAAACACTAACTTACAATTTTTAAATTCAAAATTACATGCGTCCTCAACCATCAAATTTAGCTACCTTTAAAACAAAACCTCATTTAAAATTAGTCAGTACTTAACCACCCACATGTATCCGTCTAAGGGTAGGAAACTTGTATAAAGAACCTACTAATCACTATTATGGTTCATCATCATCATCATTTCAGCCGAAAGACGTCCACTGCTGGACATAGGCCTCCCCCAAGTGTCGTCACAACAACCGGTACTGGGTGTCTCGCATCCAACGGCTACCCGCGACTTGCGTCTGCGTCTTCCGGTACACAGTCGCCACTCCAGAACTTTTCGTCTCCATCGACCATCTGTTCTACGAACAATGTGCCCTACCCACTGCCACTTCAGTTTGGCGATTCGTCGGGCTATGTCAGTAACTTTGGTTCTCTTGCGGATGTCATAATTCCTGATTCGATCACGCAAAGAAACTCCGAGCATTGCCCTCTCCATTGCCCTTTGGGTGACTTTAAGCCTTCTATTGAGGGTTATTGTGAGCGACCACGTTTCAGTTCCATATATTATCACTAGCAACACGCACTAATCATAGACTTTCGTCTTGAGACACTGTGGTATGTGAGACGAGAAGATACCACGCAATTTCCCGAACACCGCCCAGCCGAGTCGGATCCGACGGTTGACCTCTTTCTCGTTAAATATAATTATGATGATACGACGTTAAAATATTATGGTTAACAAGTTTTATAATCAAAGGTGTTTTTTTCTATTAAAAAAAGTTACTTTTGTTGTTTAAATTATGATTAGTAGATTATATATTCATATTGTCCATAGAAAATTTAATTATGAATGTGATACTCATTAGTTACCTTAATCAATGATTAGAAAGTTTGTATAAATAAAGCCCTAAATGTAAAATTATGAAATCGACAGCGCCTGTAACAGTAAGGCCGTCTATAGACGGACTGCTTGTAGCAGTCAGTACATTTTTAGCTACGAAAACAAATAAACTGCTTGAGCAGTCCTTGTATGTGGAATATCAATTTTTTATTGAAACTGCAGATCGCTCAACAGCGAGCAGTTGAAAACAGTCCGTCTATGGTGGCACTAAGAGCAATACTTGGCCAAATGTTACCGGTGATGTGTGGTTGACTATACATTATTCTAAGATCGTGATAGATCAATAAAACATCGTTGGAATCGTTTTAAATATACACCAAAAGATCACTCATGTTTGTTAATCCATCTTAAATATTTCTACAAACATATGTTTACCGGTTTGCTATCGTTAAATAAACGTAACCACAATGTTTACTTCATCAAACATCTTTATTCGAACAAATTCGTTAGATATACAGAATTTTAAAGGGATTTGTTTCCTACAATAAACATTGTCATTTTTATCATGAAATGTTTTAAGAATTCCGAATTAATTTAAAAATCATAGTCATAATCATGTAATGCAAATAATTTTTAGTGATACCTGTTTTTAAAAATGTTGAAAAACCGGTCAAGTGCGTGTCGAACTTGGCACATTTAGGATTCCGTACCAAATGTAGTTTTTTAACAATTTGTTTGGCTTTGGGTCAACAAGATGCTTATACTGTGAAAATTATAAGACTGTAGCTCCAACCGTTTGGCTATAAAATCTGCGTGACAGACGGACACGTGAGTGACAGCAATAGGGCTCCATTTGGGCCCTTCGAGTATGGAACCCTAAAATGGTGTTTTAGCCATTCGGCTCCGAAACCATAAAAATACTGCATTTCATCAATAATAACCCGTATTTATAAACCACGCGGTGACTGAGAGCAGTCTATACTCGTATTTTTAAATCAGCATCTCAAAGGATAAAGCCAGGATCACATTATTGTGTCGTGTCGTCTTCTGACGCAGTTGATTGGCTACAAAGGTCATTGTAATATGACGTGGGTAAACACTAGTAGTATTCATTCCCTAGTTGTACTTTAATACTAGTGTATTAAAGTTGAATTTCCCACGACTCGTCATCATTGTCGGCAACACTCCATTATTTTCTGCAAAACGCCAGGAGATTCACCACGTAGGCTTGAACAGAGCCGTTTGATTGGTGTATCCTTCGCCACGACACGATGCTCTCAATCGTCCGAGTGATTTATTCAGATGGGCCTTTTACGTTTTCTTATAAAATCATAATTTTTTAATTGTTTTCGTCCACAGATTGAGCCAATTTCCTGGCGATAGTTGTATTCCATTTATAAATATGAATAAAATATAATTTTATCTTAGTTATGTTCGGTTAAGGTACAGTGAGTGAATTAATTTATATTTTGTTGTGCTTTGTTTTAAAGTTTTAATGCATTTATGAGATGAATGTTCCAATGTGGGGAAAATAAAATGGATTGTTTTTTTAAGAAATTGTTTTATTTTTGATAAACCTTAAAGTAAATGGGTTTCTAACAAGCCAATTATTAACTCATTTTATGTGGTAATAGTGCCATGTTTCTAAATACCAGCTACAGATAAAATCACAATGTAAAGATTAAACGAAAAAAATGTAATGGCGTATTTTGCAAAACGTCATCCAAAATGTGAAAAATACTCGTTACAACTTTTTTGGTTAATTTTTATGTATAATTTTTCAAGCAATAATTCTGGCGTTATATCGTAAATGCCTCCTTGATTACAATTCATTTGATAGCAAAATATGCCTTACTTGATATCAGTAAAAAATAAAAGATGTGTAAGCATTAGGGTGCGTTTCCACTGAAGCTGAACTGGGCGGAGCGGAGACGTGCAAGAATCGACCAGTCACAATGGTTGTAATCCTCATCTCGTCACTCGTCTCGTCTGCGATTGGACGATTCCTGCATATCTCCGCTCCGCTCCGCGCAGCTCCGCTTCAGTGGAAACGCAACCTATACATTTTATTTAAATTCCAGTAGACGTTAAAGCTTCAACCAGTAGCAGAAATCTTGCAATAAAAGTAACAATGATAAATTATTCGTAACAATCTCCGTAACGCTCCTGACAGTCAGCGAGAGACCTCGCGTGGTGGTCCCATAGTCGAGCGTTTTCTTTGCTGGAAATAAACACAATATTATTAAACTGGTTAGAGTTCAATTTTGGACGATGTATTTTTATTTTTCTGTATGTTCATACTTTTTTTTTATCTAGTCTACGCTGTCCTACTGCGGGGCAAAGGCTTCCCCTAAGTCCTTCTAGGAACTCTTCTCCCGTGCTTCCTCAAACCAGCCCTTAAGGTATGCGTCGATGTCGTTTCTTTGTTCATTTGAAGTCCATTGCCAAGTGTGTGAAAAAAAAGTGTAATTGCGCCGTAACTTACAAGAGCAATTTAATAACTTACTTGACAAAGTACAGTTGGAACGCAGCTAAGAAGTTACTTTGTGATCTCGCGTGTAGTTTGCACAGGGATAGTTTTTCACACTCGTCGGCTCTGTAACAAAGACATGATTTTAGTACCAGCCATGAGCTAGCTTTAGCCTAGCTTAGCCTTCTCTGTAGCTTCCGAAGAAGCTAGAAAGAGGTCGCATCTTTCCTACTCTCTTTTTAGACTACATTTACAGTGATGCAGTAACTCATCCTCATCTGGTGGCAACTCGGCCTCGGAAAGATGCGACCTCTGGCGAGAGAAACTCTGTCCGCCTGACCATTTCATCAAGCCATAGGAGAGCCTTCCACCTGGGTACGAGTAGCCGTGGCTGACCTGGTTAACTCTAAATAGACTCCGTACTCAGCTTGGCCGCAGTAAAGATAAGCTCCACAGGTGAGTGTTCACGGATGGCTTCAATCTTCAGTGTTTATGCGGCGCTTCTCCGCAGACCATGACGCACCTCTCATCTTGCGCCGCATGCCCTGACACCTGTACTTGCGAGGATCTTATTGCTGCGTCAGCGAATGCTGCCGTCGCTGAATACTGGGCAAACATTCTGAACTGAATTTACCATCGACACGCTAAGAAGAAGAAGATCCGGTTTAGTTTTTTTTTTTCGATATTTGTGTCAGATTCCAATCCTACCGATTACAGCTGAATGCTTACGTGCCTGTCTGACCTACAAAATCCTGCTACTGGGTGTCACGATACTCCTTGGCAAGACGGGTTGTCAGGCTTCCGGGCTATAGCTGAGGCAGTAATTCACTGTTGGTCTATTCTTCTGGTTGACGAGTACTTACTGTCTCTTAGTTCTCATCTTGGTGACGCCGCTGTCTGCCGCCCCTCCCAGGGCGAACATGGGGTTTATGAACCTCTTACTCAGATGATGTTCCACCTCCCTTGTTTCATCGTCTGGAACAAGCAATACATTGATAAAAAAAATGGTATTTCCTTGTATTCAATTGAGGGAGTAATCAAATATCCTGGAGCTAGAAAGATTCGAAGAATAAAAAAAAGTGAGACTATTCATTTGACACAAAATTTTTATAAATATTCACTGATAACTTGTTCAATGTAGATAGGTAAAGGTTACCTACTTACCAGTTCTTTCTGAATTCAAAGGATGGCACAAAACTGAACAAAATAAAGCTACAAATATGAATGTCGTAATTTTCTGCATTTTCACTACACTTAATAAAATTCTTATGTTCAAGATCTTCTATTTTCCTCTGGCAAAGACTAACTGATGCATTTTGGGAACTCCTGCCGTTATATAGAAGTTCTGACTGAAGGTACTGACGCGTATAACAGCTTTAATGAGAATTATAAATAATACGGCCATAATGTGGTGCTAACTAGGACAAACGATTTGGTTCAACAAATGGTTGAGGGTTCTGTTCTCTAGTCTATACAATGCGGAAAGGGCGAGAATTGGAAATGGGTCATGTCATTGCCTAGTTGTATGTGTTAATATTGTGGTTAGTGAAAACCCCAAGAATTTATCAATATTCCATGGCATAAAACATAAGCCCTGCTATTATTAAAAAACACTGAAGAAAGTTCGATCGTAAAACCCACTCGCACATTTTTATGCCAGTCTATTTCAGGCTGTGTTCTGGTTTGATGACTTTTCTTTGCTCCAGGTAGGGAACCCAACACCTCTTAACGGTACGCACTCTCCAGGAGAAACTCATGTGGAGCTCTGGGTATATAGGGTGTAAAAAGGCAGTTTCCGAATCCGAAAGCCACATATTCTACCCATTATTTGGATCATTTTTTTCCACTACTATACCTGGGAATCTACTGGTTCTGGAGATATTGAAGGTCGAAGTCTCAATTTTGGAAGTAAAACTTTTTTACGCACGTTTGCTTGGAGAGTAAGTTGGTGAAAGCGTGACGGGAGCGTTACGAAAAGTGTGATCAGGCGAGGGGAACGGAAGTTGAGAGGGTGCACGCTTGACTTGGGGAGTAAGCTGGTGAATGCGTGACGAGTGTTACGAAAAGTGTGTTCGGGCGAGGCGAACGAAAGAGATGGAGCTAAAGAAGTTTTACTTCAGTCGTGTGGTCTAAAGCACTCCCGTTTTTTTTTTACTTCTACTTTTACACTTTTTCCAAACAAACATTGTCTGAATCAGTCTGAATTTTCGATTTTTCTTTACAAATTACGCATTTGAAATTACAAAACCGCAATGAATTCCATAGATATCCGACTTAGGCTTGGGTTCGCGTTACATTGCGCGCAATAAAAGATTACTTTTTATTCATAATAAAAGTCGTTTCCCAGCAATAATTTTTGCGCAAAGCTACTTTGTTAGATGTACAGTATGCGTAGTCGACGGCTTTGCGGTGTGTTTTTTGACTCTCTGATTATGCACTCTATGTATGACTGATGACTGGAGTGGATGACTGATGGTGGGAAACTAATAATACCTACCACCTTCCGCGCCCAGGTTGCCTAGCTCTCTTCAGGACATCGCAACTGTCTGACGCAAGCAATGGAAATTTTCTGCACAGGAACAAAGACTGTATTGTTTTGTCACTGTGATAATATGATGAACTGGAGAAAAGAATTCATAGATATGTAGCGTTGGTGATGAAATACAAGTACGTGACAAAGGTTGGTATTCGGATTGATGAATTGGAGAAAAGAATTCACAGATTTGTGGTGATGGCAATGAAATACATGGTAAGTTTCCGCAAATATGTACGTTGTAGGTAGTGATAGCTCAGTTAGAGCTCCCGTTTCTCAAACAAGACGGGTTTGTTCAACAAACCCGTCTTGTTTGAGAAACGGGAGCTCTAGAGAAACCTTTTGTGCTTTAAAGAAACACTAGTTTCGGTGAGCTTCCGCATTTTTTTTTTGATTTTTTGATTTGCTTCTCTGCGCAGAATCGAAAAAAGCTTCTTGGGGGCTACGCCGCGATGGGACCTCACTGTTCCGTAGATTTGTACGCGTTAGGAAGCCACGGCCTCGCTATTCACCTCGCATCATCGCTTACCATCAGGTGAGATGGAAGTCGTACGCGAGCCTATCAATTAAAAAAAAAACGGGGGCGGCTAATTCCTCGGCGGTAAAGCAATCAGCTATTTAAGCAATTAATGTAGACTGCTCTATAAGTATACGGAACCTGAATCTTACAGCTGTCTTATTGATTTTAATTCAAAATGAGTAAGATTGAAGGTAAGTAGGTAACTAGAGAGTCACGAGGTGGCGTGTAACATGATCCGTGGACTTGCATGCGTTGTGTCCACGAGACAATAGACTAATTCAATAGAAGAATTCTCCTCGTGTATGTACTGACTGAGCTACAATATTATCTGAGTTCGATCACACATCACAAGAGGTAATGCAGGATTTGAGTTTTCTAGGTCTGTTCACAATAGTTGACGATACGCTTTTGTTATTATTTGTTTCTTTACCAATATAATACAGCTTATTTTAATACGCTTTTATTAGCAACAACATTAACTATGTAAAAAAAACTTAAGTAGATTTTTTTGACTCACTTTTTGGTTTCCGATTGAGCTGAAATTTTGCCTATGTACTTGTTTAGTTTGGATGATTTAATGCATGGTTAGCTAAGTGACGTCATTATAATTCCAATATGATGGACTCCCAAAGATGGAGGACGATTATTTTTTAGGGTTCCGTACCCGAACGGTTCAAACGGAGCCCTATTGCTGTCACTCACGTGTCCGTCTGTCTGTCTCCTAAAAATAAAATGACGTCAATCTAAATTGATTATGGAGGACTCTTAAAAATCGCGGACTAGAAGCGTGTCATAGTAGTTTTTTTGTATAATTATGTAATCGTTAAGAAAATAAAATGTTTTCTGTCCCTCCTGAAAAATCAGCTTAATCCTACGTGAAAGTTTGTGAGTGTGTATATTTGTTACTTCTTCACGCTCAAACGGCTGGACTGATTTGAATGAAATTTAGTATGTAGATAGCTTGTAGCCTAGATTAACATATAGGCTACCTTTTATTCCGGTATAGGCGGGTAAAACTGCGGGACGCAGCTAGGCTGACATAAAACGTATTGCAATATCAACGACGATATGTATAATATTTTACTCATCCCAAGATTCTTCACTAATTTTTTGCGGCACAAACCATAATACCAAATCTATTCTTGGTCCGGACCCCACACAGTGACGACCTTTTTTTTTTTGACGAATTATTATTAAGGTGAAAGCTGCAGGGTAGCCCGCGAAATTCAAATTGGTGTCTCCTCTTACGTGTTTTGCAATTTGCAGGTCAGTATCAGGTTGTATGTTTGTCAAAATAATATGATTCGCGGTCGTAGCAAGCGTTTAGGGGTCGTGGTCTAACTATAATGTCCAACCAGTTGGACTACGGGTAGGGGTAGCTGTCCAATCATTATTTTTAGTTGGACAATGACACCTAATCTAGACTCGTGGTCCAACTGATTTATTTTTATTAATTACTAGCTGTGCCCGCGACTTCGTTCGCGTGGTTGTCGAGAACAAAACAACGTCGTTTAGATAAGAGTATATCACCTTTTTGATGATTTAGATAAGAGTCCTGACTTTGGTATAGTTGATTACGTTAATGCTTCTCTATATACTATGTTAGCGGTGGAATTACCCGGAGCATATACAAAAAGGTTGTTTGGGTTGCTAACACGTGATAGAGAAACATAGAGTTGGCCGTGTGAAAAACAATCAAAAGTAAGGTCTACACCCGCAACGGATAACGTCTGGCCTTGGGCTTTATTAATAGTCATAGCGTAACAGAGGCTTACAGGAAATTGCACACGTTTGAAAGTAAACGGAAAATTATTGGGGATAATGGGTATCCTGGGAATGAAAACAACATCACCGGAGCCGCAACCTGTTAAGATTTCGGCTTCGATGACATTTCGTTGGAGATTTGTTACTCTCAACCGAGTTCCATTGCATAGTTTTGGTGGGCTTAAATTTCTGAGTAGAATGATTGGTACTCCGACTTTTAAATAAATTTTGTGTGCTGGAAGACCTGGTGTATTTAGAGAGTCTAAAAACTCTACTGGATAGTGGGTGGCATCTCCTTCTTCTAAAACCGTGTTAATAGATAAATATTCCCTACTTTCTCCAGAAACATGTACCAATATTTGAGAATTTATTGCTGCTGCTTGGTCGTTGCGAGGTGCCAAAATAGCTCGTTGGCATAGCCAAGCAGCGTCATGGTTCGAGATCTCTGATGGATCTCCGTATACAGAGGAAATGAGTTCCTGCTGTGAGGCAACAGAAGAACACAGGCTTTCGACTAAAGTTACTTTACCTCCTTCTTGAGTCGGGTATGTGCCGTTACCAATTTGAAGTAGTAAATTTGAGAAAACCTGCGCGTTTGCGTCACCTCCCAAATATGCTCGCATATTAAAGCTCAAATTAGTTAATATGACACTACGCCATAAAATAGAGCTCTTTAAACAGGCACCTATTTCATCGGCCCTCGTTCCTCTGGGTATTATAGGGAGTGTCTGCCTGAAGTCTCCACAGAATAGCACCGTTAAGCCTCCCATCGGTCGGTCATTTTGTCTTATATCTCGCAACGTTCTATCTACAGCTTCCACAGCTTTACGATTTGCCATCGTACACTCGTCCCAAACGATAAGGGCGCAATCGCGTAAAACCCTTGCTTTATCACTATTGCGAGACACGTTGCAAACAGGGTTTTCTGTGCGGTCCAAGTCGATTGGTATTTTAAATTTTGTATGTGCAGTTTTTCCTCCTGGTAATAAAGTGGCAGCTATTCCTGAGGAAGCGACGGCAAGGGCAATTTTGTTTTGGCTCCTTATTTGAGCCAAGATAACTTTAGTGAGGAAAGTTTTACCTGTCCCACCAGGTGCATCTAAAAACAGCATTTCTCCTAATGAATGTTCTACACTACAGTATACTCTATCAAAGATTTGACGTTGTTCTGACGTCAAATTTGAACAGCCATTTCGCAATATTTCTGCTAACTCTTCGGGGTTGTAATTTATTTCAGATGTATACTCCCTATTAATTCGTTCCCCACCAACTGTCGGTGTCGGCAAGCCGTATTGACTGAGGGGGTTCCCTCCTATACTTGTAACTATATCTTGTATAGCCAGCAAAGCCCTATTATGGCAGCTTTCACGTACTTGGTCAGAAGTTTCACTATTTATATTTTGCTGTCTCAAAAAATCTTCGGCAAACGCGTCTTTATATTTTTGCCACAACTGCCCAGCGTCCGATAGGCCACAAAATGTCAACAAAATGGCAAATAAATGGCGCAAACGATGTGGACTATCACTGACGCATGCTTCGGCTAAAGCATCATCCCAATGCTGATCGCCATCTAATAAATGCCGTGCGCGGCAAGCAGCTTGAAATGTGGGATATTCTATATCGTCCACTTTGCGGAGCTCAGCAAAAGAAGTAGGTCCTCGCACTGTGTGAAGAAGAAGGCGTAAATAATAACACTCTGCATTATTTGGGTGCACCGTGTATACTCTTCCAATCACGTGTTCTTTAAAAATGCCGGACTCGCCTTCTACAGCAGTTCCACGTCTCCTGCGATTAAAAACACCTTGCTGCTTGTTATAAGTATAATAATGTGGCACTTCATTGTACAACAGAGACTTAGCGAAATTGTCTCTTTCGCAAAGGCGAAAGAATGCGAGCAAGGTGGTTTGTCTTGGGTTGTTCATTCTTTCTGCCACATTTTCTGGCTGAAAGTAAACTCGCTGCCCGCCTTCCAGGTGCACGTCAAGATGGATGACTGGCGGATACCTTTCATGAATAGGGAAACTCAAAATGCGCCAAACTGCCTCCGAAGAGCTTATGTATCGGCCAGATTGATACCTTGTCACTTCATCAAATTGGTTGTTATTTCTTAGTGCTATCATGGCTTGATCACTACCTTTATTAACATATTTACATATATATTTTATAGATTCGACGCTATTACAAATTTCAACATTAATGTGTGCTTGAAAAGCGTTTGACAAAACTGGAGAATACGGTACCACCCAACTATTATTTAGAATTATTTCTTGTCCACGGAATCTGACAGTAGCTGTGAAACCACCTTGTGACGGTGATCTTCGCCGGTATTGCGGATACCCATTTTCCCCAGCCATAGTTAGTTCTTTCAGTGCTCTGGGGTATTTTTTTGAGCATTGACCATCTTTCATGCACGGTGATTCCCTGTTTAAGAGGCCACATGGCCCGTGAACCATATGTGTTTTTACTATGTCATGCAAAATCGGATCTGCATTATAGTCCGGAAATTCTGCACTTATGACACTGTCTATAGCATCGGGACGAATTTTTTCTTCCAGCCACAGAAGAATGTGCGCGTGGGGTAAACCACGCTTTTGCCACTCGACGCTATACATAAAACAAAGAGTTGAACCGAAAACTTTCTCCTTTGTAAGTAGATTAATCAAGACTTTGAGTTTTAAATGAAAAATCCTAGCAATAATGTCATGTCTGTCGTATGACGCCTGTCCTGTGAGAAGTGCCTGGCAAATCTCCGTCCACTTTGGATTTGTTGTAAATGTTATAAAAAGGTCCGGCCGGCCGTATTTACGGACGTAACAAAAAGCATCTTGCGTTCGTTCGTGCATATACCGCGGACCGCCTGTGAAACTGGATGGCAAAATAACCAATCGACCCAAGTTTTCGACGTTATTATCTGATTGCATGGCGTCCCGCAAGTGCACGTATTCTTCAGCGCGTAACCGTCGCTGGTTAGTGCGAATATACACTAAACGTTCAGTTTCTATTTTTGCGTACATGTCCACAATAAATTGGCTGAACAAACCACGAAATCGTTGCAAATATACGAAACTGTTTTGCCTTATTTGTAAAAGGTAGGAATAGTATTGTTGAGCAGATATTTTTTTTTGATAATTAGTGACTCTCGTAGTAGGGTTCACTTGGTACAGCCCAAAATTGTACCCATCTTCACCATGACAATAAATTAGTGGATATTGCAGGGCGTCGTAAGCTCGGTGGGTTTCCAAAATGCGTTGAAGGCGATCGTCGCGTGTACGCAACACGATATCACGTCTCTCACACTCCTGGTCGACTAAAACAACTGCAACTTCATCTGCGACGGGTGCATTGTGTCTTCCACGGTGTTCACCCACAGGACGTCTATCGGCACTTATAACAATTTTGAAATCATTGCTGCCTTGTGGAATTGACTCCAATGCAGCTTTGAATTCACGAACGTACTGGTTAACGTGATGCAGCAATTCTTGAAGTTGACCCAAAAGCTCAGCATTGAGCTGGGGAAAATTGTGATTTCTAACATTGAGCTGTTGCGTGTAATCGGATACAAAATAAATTTGGAGAAATTTGGGTTCATTTTCTGGCAGCAAAGATCCAATAAGGTGATAAACTTGACCTTGTACTTTGAAGGTTGGCATGAACGGTCCTTCCGTTATTTGTTTTGCCCCAAAGGAAGTCATTTGGAAAGCACTGTTATATAAACGAATATTATCCAAAAAACGGTTCGACTGGGGATGATCGCCATTCAGGAGACTTTTAAGTAAGTGTGGTGGATCTTGGAAATTTGGAAGAACAATTTTTCCATTTGAGCAGCACATTCCATCTGTCTCTTTCCTCCATTTCAAAGCATGACAAAAATTACAAATTTCTCTCATGTCACCCACGAAAGTAAAGCCAGCATAATTAATTCTAGACGAATATGTGAACCCTGATTTTTCCCTATTGTCCCAAGGTAATAAAATATTTGCATCGTCATTTTCCATGGACTCATCAGCTCCGCTATTTGTTTCTCTATTCATATGGTATCGAGCTCGTTCTATTTCTAGGCGAGATTGACGTTGTTCTGCTGTTTCTGCTCGTCTTAGTTCATCTATTCTTTCCCTTTCAGATGCAAGATAACTTTCATTGTTTCTTTGTACACCTACATAGTTATGTCTAGCTATTTGTAATCGTTCTTCTCTTTGGGAGAGAGATTCAGACTCGCGCGAGAGAGCGTGTCGCTCTCGGTCAGATGACAGACGTGCTTGGCGTTCCTCGATACTCTCTTGAGAACGCAAAGTCGCGGTCCGAGTTCTTTGCGAACTTAAGCGCGACTCCCTTTCTGTGAAAGTCTCTGACTCGCGTGAGAGAGACTGGCGCTCCCGATCAGCAGACAGCCGAACTTCGCGTTCCTGGATATTCTCTTGAGAACGCAAAGTCGCGGTCCGAGTTCTTTGCGAACTTAAGCGCGACTCCCTTTCTGTGAAAGTCTCTGACTCGCGTGAGAGAGACTGGCGCTCCCGATCAGCAGACAGCCGAACTTCGCGTTCCTGGATATTCTCTTGAGAACGCAAAGTCGCGGTCCGAGTTCTTTGCGAACTTAAGCGCGACTCCCTTTCTGTGAATGTCTCTGACTCACGTGAGAGAGAGTGGCGCTCCCGATCAGCAGACAGCCGGTCTTCGCGTTCCTGGATACTCTCTTGAGACCGCAAAGTCGCGGTCCGTGTTCTTTGTGAACTTAAACGTGACTCCCTTTCGGTGAACGTTTCCGATTCACGTGAAAGAGCGATGTGCTCTCGGTTAGCAGATAACCGTGCTTCACGATCTTCTTCCGATTCCTGAGACCTACAAAGTCTCATCCTTTTCGCATTTCGGCTACGCAGCGAAAGGTTAGTTTTTTTTCTTTGAGGCATTTTCAAGGAAAATTAAAGCAATAAACAAAACTAACAACACTTATGACTGAATAGCCTACAAACTTAAAAGATCGGTGCGTCGAACAGTCTAGTGTGACAACGTATCGTCTGTTCGTGGTCGTGACTCAACGAATTGGCAACACTAACTTACTGTATAACGATTGGCACTATTGGATTCAAACTACGAAGTAAATCAAATACAATCTTTACTTCGTACTTCAAACCAATGACCAAAGTTGACCAAACGAAACCAATAAGATAAGCACATACTTTTTTTTCGACCAATTTAGAAAATCGATAAACCAAGCAACCAAAGAACTTTTACGACACACGCAAGAACTTTTAAGACACCTAACGAAACCCAATTTGCCTAGTAAACACGGTGGACGTCATCCTCGCGCGGAAAATCTTAACACCGCGATTCAGAAAATGACGTCATTTGCACAACGCCATCTATCGGATTTAGATTTCAACTATCAACATTAGTTCTATTTTTAGTCTTAAGATGTCGTTGCAAGTACTATACTTAATTGCGTAACGTAATATTTTACTTCTTGAACTCACTAAATTAATCATATCTTTTGATAGAGTGAACCGATTTCGATGAAACAAAAACTAAGTTAATCCTCAAGTTGCGTATAATTTTTGTATATAAACATTGTCAGCATTGAATTCGTAGATTTTACGTGATGTGCGCACAAACAAACAGACAAACAGACAAACAGACAAAAATTTCAAAAATGATGGAAATGGGTTCTGTTACTTATCTTTTCACACGCTGGCTATTTTTTGTTTCAATTTCTTCAATGTACAAAAATGACTTTTCTACAGATTTATTATATGTATAGATAGATATTGAATTATAATTAAGTGTATCTCCCTGGTGTAATCATTATTTGTATATTTTCCTCTTTTAAAGAGGTTTGATGTTATGTGTAAGTTGGTTTGTAGCATAAGCTGTTGTCACACTAATATTATAAAGCCGAAAGTTTGTGAGTGTGTGTGTTTGTTACTTCTTCACGCTCAAACGGCTGGACCGATTTGGATGAAATTTGGTACGTAGATAGCTTATAAGCTATCTACATACCAAATTTAAAATTGTATGTATATAAAATTAAATAAATGGAATATAACTAGTAACTACATAATAAAAGATTACCTTCTGTATAGACAAACACATAACGGTCATCGTTTTGTTATACCCAGATTAGCAAAATGGGGTTTACTACAAAAATTTCATGATAAAATTGGACATGTTGGCTTTGAAATGTCCAAGTGTGAATCCAAGGTATACCTTGGATTAACATATAGGATATTTTTATACTGGTTTACGCGGGTGAAACCGCGGGGCGCAGCTAGTCTTTTATAAATACCGAACTGCCCGGTACCGTACCTAACGTACGAACTACCGAAGATCCGTAGTCCAACTAGTTGGACACTATAGTTGGACCACGACCCCTAAACGGTAGTAAGTACGTATTTACAGAACTGTAATCATTAAAATCATCAATACAACTCTTTCAGTTAGAATGGATGTCAAATGTAAGTATTTAATGAAATCATGTCATTTGGCATCAATTTCACGGACTATCCTGGCGCTTCCACCTTAAGTTGAGAAATATGTGCACCTAATAAAGGTGCATATATTTCTCAAATCATATTTCAAACATATCGTTGACGCTTCTAAAAATTTCTAGATCTTTAAAAATGTTGAGTTGTGTTTAGATAAAATGTCCAGCATTTCTTTTCAATCCGGTTTC
Source organism: Polia nebulosa (assembly GCA_951329385.1). Taxonomy (NCBI): domain Eukaryota; kingdom Metazoa; phylum Arthropoda; class Insecta; order Lepidoptera; family Noctuidae; genus Polia; species Polia nebulosa. Next base: position 1,500,561 of record OX589588.1, on the reverse strand, counting down.
CAAGGGGTACTAATATTTGATACAGCTTGACGTCGATTCTTCCAATTTATAGTTTGTTTAAAAATAGGCATAAGGCAATTCATGCGTCAATTGTTACCAGTTCTATTCGGTGGTGTTTATAAAAGATATCAGCATCTTGTATCCACTGTTTGTTCAAGATAAACTGGGCAAATTACTTGTGATAACAGAGCAGTTTCCTATGCATCTGTGCTGGGGAAACGATCAATTTTAAGTAAAGTCATGGTTTATTTTTCCTAAAAGACTATATTGGATCTTTTACCTTTGTTTTTTTTTAAACAATATCCCACACTAGGAATTACTCTTGTATCGTGGGTGCGTTCACAGACACCCAGATCAAGACCACACAAATAAGCCACACAAATAAGTGTTCCGTGAGAGATACGAACCCGCGACACGCAGCGCAGCAGCCAATCGCTCAACCACTGCGCCAACCGTGCCGTCAACGTCGTTCTAATTTGTAAATTAAATTGTAATTCGTAAAAAATCCGCCAGTATCTTCTGATTTTTTTCATTAGGTATTCGAAAGTATAATATTCTCTCTCGGTTTCGCTCGCATCCTATTCCTAATTAAGGCGCTATTAACAGCCAATGGCCTTGAGTGGTTAGCTTGCGTGGTCTGTGCTGAGCTCACGTAACGCGTCGTACGCTGTCCGAAATTAGACGCATTATTTATTTATTACACATAAAACAACAGGTATTAAACTAAAACACCGAGACTAAATTATTAATAATTAAATGACGTTTAAAATGGTGAAGGTTTCATAAAAATACGCTGTATAGTTTTTGCGTGATTCTCAATTTTTTATCCTAATTAATTACACTATGTTATAAAAATATAATTTCAATTATTCTCAGATCAAATTACGACGAAAATTGTCTCGAGTAACTTATTTTTTTTTTTTTTTTAATGGGTCTTTTCGTTTAGACGTGATGTTCAATTAAAAACCATTCGTGTGCGTCTTAACCGTACATTTTGCTCCGATATAAAAGGTATTTTATGACTCTCATCGTCAGCGATAGTGTCGCTTCGAACTAGCTGTTAAAGAATTTTCGTCATCGTATCAGTACTTTCAGAGGAGCTCGTGGCTAATGTAATAACAGCCGCACGGGTCGATCTATCAGGTTAAGCTACGCTTGCCGGGGTTGTTTTATGGATATGGACCATCTTTACATACCGAAACTCCTCAGTGCCTCGGAAAGCACGTTAAGCCTTTGGTCTCGGCTGTCAATCGTGGATCTTTGACAGTCGTTACGGGTCGTCAGAAGCCCGAAAGTCTGACAACCAGTCTTACCAAGACATATCGTATTACCCTGTTACTGGGTTGTGGAGGTCAGATTGGCAGTTGCTCCGTGTAAAATACTGGTATTCAGCTGCATCCGGTTAGACTGGAAGCCGACCCCAAGATAGTTGGGAAAAGGCTACGCAGGCAGGCAGTACCTTTACATATAAAATTTTTATAGCTATTCGATAGGGAATGCAATCTCGATCGAGATCTCGCGAGATCTCATATTTTACGAGGTTGACTCTCGTACAATTTTTGTATAAGATTGCGAGATTGTGCGGGGCAGTATAATACGAGTATGTGTGTATCGTGCATGTGTACGTAACGTAAGTACCTACCTATCGTCTGTGGTTCCTACGAATGTAGATTCAGAGCGAGTATTATCGGCCGCAGAGTATGGTTGGCCTGTAAAGGAATCGTCTGTCAGCTGAAACCCTTGCTTTGCTATGATGCTGTATTTAACCGACTTTCGAAAAAGGAGGAGGTTCTATGTTCGACTGTATGTATTTTTTTTTTATGTATGTCCGCCGATTTCTCCGTCAGTTGTGGACCGATTTTCAAAATTCTTTTTTATCCGAAAGAATGTACTCCCGAGGTGGTCCCATATGAATTTTATCGAAATTGCTTCACCGCTTTTAGAAAAACTGAACAAAAACGAAAAATACGTGTACCTAGATGACGTTTTGGATTTCTCCAATTACGAGTACTTATGTTTAAATTCCACGTTCCATGTTATTGGGGTTTTTAGTGCTGGTGTATAACAAATAAAAAGTGAAAAATAAAAAACTTTTTACAAAAAAAACAACCGACTTCAAAACAAGAAAAGACACTAAAAATTAAAAAATAACTTTAATTTCGGAAGTCGGTGTCAAATAACGAAGAAATAAAATACAAACACTAAATTGCGAAATTAAAGTTATTCTTAATTTTTATAATGTATTTCCTTTTTTTGAAGTCGGTTGTTTTTTTGTAAAAAGTTTTTATAAAGACTTTTAAATGTTTTACATATTTCTTTGAGAACTTGAGATTTCATATTGTAAGTTCCTGTTACTTTATAATTAAACTAATAAATTAAATACCTACTAACTCTCTTTAGACTAACTTTAGCAGCGGAAAGCTAATTTAAAAAGATATAAAGAAAGTGATTTTATCATCGTACTAATATTATAAATGCGAAAGTTTGTATGTTTGTTTGTTTGTTGTTTGTATGTTGGTATGTTTGTATGTTTGTATGTTTGTATGTGTGTATGTTTGTATATTTGGCTGTTCATAATGCAAAAACGGCTGAAGGGATTTGAATGAAATTTTACACACAGGTAAATCATAGCCTGGATTAATACATAGACTTTTTATCCCGGTAAATGACAAGACTTATAACGAAGGCTGAGGTGGAAGTAGAAATCCAAAGTCAGGCTGCACGAGTGGTATACGCTCACAAAGTAGCAGGAGACCAGAAACATGAGAAGTATTTCCATGGCTGGAATCATGAGCGGTAAAGACTCGCAAAGTACCAGGGGACTAGAATAATGAAGAGGTATTTTCGGGGCTACAATCCTAAGCGGTATAGCTTCACAAACCACCAGGAGACCAGAATCAAGAAGAAGTGTTTCCGGGGCTTGAATCCTGAGCGGTACAGATTCACAAGCTACCAGGAGATCAGAATCACAAAATATATTCCGAGGCAGGTATTATGAGAGGTACAGATTCACAAATTACCAGGAGAACAGAATCATGAAGAAGAGAAATTTCAGACCTGCACGCGGATGAAGCCGCAGGTAAACTACCAGGGTACTAAAATCATGAAAAAGTTAATTTAACATAAACAACAAAACTTCGACGTCAAACGTAAATACAAACGCAAAAAAAAAAGAAAAAAAGGTAGCCCATAGAAAAGAGATGTTCGGCGTAGCGCAAAAAATCGCCGTCCTGCTTTGGTAAGCCCTGCTAATGTAGGAAATTCTAATTTATCATGCTCCTAGCCCGTACTATCTTTCACAAATGTTTGATTTTTTCTGGACTCAATCCGGATGTCTACGCAGATGGAGTCACGGACTCACGGGCAAGAAACTAAGAATTGGTGAAGGGTCTGTCTTTATGTAGAATGACGTTCAAAAAGTTCTGGCTCGCAACCTAATTTGAATAACTGACTTTGAATTTTGATTTCTACAGTGTGTTTTTAACGTGCTACGCTCTGGAAATGCCACTCAAATTTATAATCATACTTTTCACGCGGGCGAAGCCGCGGGCGGAAGCTGAAATTATAACCTGATGGTATAATATAGGTACCTAGTTATAGTATTTAATCCTACTTCCTACTCTAAGAAAGTTTGTGAGAATGTTTATATGTTTGTAACTCTTTCACGCAAAAACTACTGAACGGATTTTCATGAAACTTTACAGTAAGTAATATAGCTCATAGGTACCTCATCAAAATAACATAGAGGCTATAAATAACGGGGGGAGATTAATGCCACGCGGGCGAAGCCGCTGGTAGAAGCTAGTTTTGAAATAAAACGGATATACTTAAATGTTTTACTTTTATCTTACATCATCATTCTCCTGCCCTTATCCCAATTTATTTGGGGTCGGCGCAACATGTCTTTTTCTTCCATACTCCTCTATTAGTCGTCATCTCTGTAGTCACCCCTTTTTTACCCATATCCTCTTTCACACAGTCCAACCATCGTTTCTTTGGCCTTCCCCTACTCTTATAGCCATCCACATCCATACACAAGACTTTCCTCACGACATTTTCTTTATTCCTCCGCATCACATGCCCATACCACGACAACCGATTTCCACACAACTTTTCAGTCAGCGGTGCCACTTTCAGACTTCCTCTTATATACTCATTCCTAATTCTATCCATGCGCGTAACACCACACATCGCTCTTAGCATTCTCATCTCAGCTACATGCAATTGCTTTTCATTCATCCCTTTTGTGGCCCAACATTCTGAACCATACAAGACAGCAGGTCTGACCATTGTTTTATAAATCTTCCCCTTAAGTTTTAGGGGAATGCGGGAGTCACAGATAGTCCCGGTGACCTGCCGCCATTTCATCCATCCAGTGTTAATTCTGTGCTTAACAGTCCGATCTATTTCGCCATCGCTTTGCACGAGTGAACCGAGATACCGAAAATCGGAGCAGACTGGGAGAAGCGCGCCATCTAGCACTACAGCTTCAGAACTGGAGAGACCGCCGAAATCGCAGAACATGTATTCAGTTTTGGTTCTGCTGATTTTCAAGCCAACTTTCTCCAGCTTCTGTTGCCATTTCTCCAATCTGCTCTGGATCTCAGGTCCATCTTCACCGACCAGAACAATGTCGTCGGCAAACAGCATGCATATGCTTACTTTTATCTTACATAAAATCAGTAAAAGGAATTAAAAGCATTTGCATACGTTTTTAAAAAAAAAATTCCCAATCTTACGAGGTCTCGGTTTGGTCTAAAATCTCGGGAGATTGCATTCAAACAATTTTTAATTTCTATAATAATAGTAAGGTCATGAATCCAGAAATTACATGTGGCTGGAGAGTTGTTTAGACTCTCCCTGGTAGACCCAGGTTTGATATCTGTGCTGTGAATGTGATTAGACCTAATAAACATTGTTTTTTTTTTGCAAGTAGGTAATGAATGACTAAAAAGTAGGCAACCCACATAATGGCACCCAAGTGATCACATATAATGTGATTTCGACCGGTTATGAGCATTTCAGGGGCATCGCATCGCAAATGTTGCTGGCTGATGAAATGAGTACCTACCTAGTTTAGGTGCCTAAAACACTAACTAGATACAATAAGATTGCATCATTTCAGATTACACCGTAATATTTTTGTCTTAAACTTAAACCGAAATTGTAAGCAACCATGAACCATGTTCGAAATATATTCTTGAACTTTCTATTAACATTATATGGTTTGCTACTTGCCAACAGATGACGCTATTTTCAATTTGGGCATAGTGGTAATATTAGTTTTATGCTTTACTTTTTTGGCAGAATATCGATTTATTTTTAGTTCCGATTTTATTATAATCTAGCTTGAAAACAAAAAAGAAATTTAAATCCAGGTTTTGAGCAGAATTTGACAATACATTAGTCAACAGACTTAAGGCGTATATAGCCGCCAAGTGGCGCCCTCATTGAACAAAAAATCGTAGCAAAGCGTAGAAAATAAAGATTAAAGAATCCTATGTGGCGTTTGTTACAAAGAGAATAAAGTATTTTTAAGTTGTGGAAGCATAACTCAAAGTGTTTTGTATCCAAAGTAGTAAGTAAAAGTACCAAAAACTACCGTTTTTGACACTTTTGCTTACTACTTTGAATATGAAACACTTTGAGTCTTGTTTTAACAACATAAAATACCTTATTCTATGTGTAACTAACGCAACATAGGATTCTTTAATATTTATTTTCTATGCTAAGATACGAATTTGTATTCAATGAGGGCGCCACTTATGGAGAGGTAGGCCCTTAACTAGCAAGGTCCTTAGAAGTTCTGCTACCCAACGCTAGATGTCACTAAATTAAGTTTGTTAGTAACTTGCTCGAATTTTCCTGACTGTTGCAGATTGTTCTTGTCTATTCGTGCTGCCTCTCGTAGATAGATAGCGTTGTTAACAGGGCTATATAAAGGGTGCCGCGCGGAAATGCCGCAGTATTCAAAGTTTGAAAGCGATCGAAATAAGACTTTCGTCAGCGAAGCGAAGTAAACAAACCGATAAAAATGTCACTCGCTCCGTTCTGGTTTCGTCATCTGAGGAATCTGGCGACCCGGGACCCCATCGCCAGGGCTTTCGAGGACCCCTTCGCGGTGTTTTCAAGAGACCCCTTCTTCAGGGACCCAGTGAAATTCATTAAGGCAGTCACAGCACCGGTCGACTATGTCGAAGGCGTGTATTCTGATCACGAAGTCAAAGTCGACGGGAAGAAAGTGGAAGTGCATCTAGACGTCCAGAATTTTACTCCAGACCAGATTAATGTGAAGACTGTTGGTAACGAAATCATGGTGGAAGGTAAGAAAGAGATCAAGAAAGAAGATGGTTGGACGAGGAGTCACTTCGAGAGGCGGTTTCTGCTGCCCGAAGGTTTCCCTCCGGAGCGCGTGGAGTGTCACCTTGACAAGGGGAAGCTGGTGCTGGTGGCGTTTAGATCTGAACCTCTACAGGAGCGAGCGGTCCCTATCCAGGAAAAGCCTTGTGACACTGGCAGCGAAGAAAAGAAATAGAGGAACTGTGTTATTATACATATAAAACACCTACTTTTATACTTTGATGGACTGATTAGTGATTAGTTTAGTTGTACCGAGCCTTTTTTATGTTTTTGTTTTGTGATCATTTATTGGTTAAAATTTTGATTTCAATAAATTTAATACAAAATAATCCTGTTGTTTTATTCAACATCCCTACAGAGTAGGTATAAATTAAAGTCACTTTTCGTATCTTCGAATTCTCCGTTAACTCCTAAACCGCACAATACCCAGTATACTAAGTAGTCTTTGCGCACAATGGATTTTTCATCCCATCTATTCGAAAAGGACGACTTGGTTCGCCTTTAAGTGCACCCAAAGTTTGTGTTTTCTATAAGAAACTTTTAGCGCAGTACCTAATGAGTTTTTAATCCTCTTTATCTTTTTTTTTTTAAATTATCTTTGCCGCGCACTTTTTGAGTTTGGAACATCTTAGTGTTCAGCGCCAAAGAAATTGAACGCATATATTGTTTGAATAAAGACTGGCTGGTACGACGCACCGCCCCCCGGCTGAATAAAAAAAAAAGAAATCAAATTAAAAACGCGCGAACTACAGCCCGCGTTTTCGTAAATTTTCACGGATTGTTAGAAATTCATGGCTTTGTTTTGAAAAATGAGTTCTTCAAGTGACAGTGAAAGTATAGAATTAACTCCAGAAAGTATTAGAACTGACGCAAGAAATGCGATGGATAATCTATTACCTGCAAAATCCCGGGCGAAATATATGAAAGCCTATGGTAATTTTATTGAATGGAGAAATGCAAGAGGCGCCAGGAATTTTTCAGAATCTGTGTTTTTGGCCTACTTCCAGTACTTAGCCAAAACTAAACAACCTTCCACTCTTTGGAGTACCTACTCAATGCTAAAATCAACAGTCAGTTCTAATAACGACGCGGACGTAAAACTGGACATATATTCGAAATTAATAGCGTATCTGAAGACGATGTCTGATGGATTTAAACCTGAAAAATCCAAAGTGTTCTCAGTCAAAAACGTGGAGACTTTCCTTAATGAGGCACCCGACAAAGTCTTTCTTGCCGTAAAAGTAAGTAACTATGCATATGGTAAAGTATAACCATGGTGTTTTAAAAAGCGCATTTTATTGTAACCTGTACTTCGATAGATACTTGTCTTATTCACAGTCAGTTTTGTTATAGGTGGCTTTAATTTTCGGAGTACATGGAGCTTGTCGTGGCAATGAACTTTTAAAAATAACTGTTGATGATGTCGAAAATCACTCGGATGATTTACTGTTAGTAAAGCTGACAGACACAAAAACAAAAATTGACCGATCCTTCGTAATACGTGCAGAATACAAAACTATTGTACAGAAATACCTGGACCTGCGTCCTGCTGATATGAAGACCAATCGGTTTTTCATCCGTTATCAAAATGGCAAGTGCTTCAAACAAGTTATGGGAAAAAATAAAATTACTAACATGCCACAAGAAATCGCTACTTATTTGCAGTTACTAGATATCAAGCTGTATACAGGACATTGTTTTCGACTTACTTCTGCTACCCTTTTGGCAGATTCTGGAGCAGACTTAACTGTTCTCAAGCGACATGGAGAATGGAAGTCGACTGCTGTAGCAGAGGGCTACATAGAAGATTCCATTGAGAACAAGGCGAAAACATGTAAACGCATCGTGCAAAACATTAAATTGCAACCTTCAGTTAACCCATCCATGCCACTGTCGCCGCGCCCATCTACATCCAAACAAAGAGATTCACCGTCACATTTTACTCAAAATGAGCCGGCTTCGGACATTATTTCATACACGCAGAATATAAAATCTACAACAATCTCTAATCCTAATAAAACTGTAACATATTTTTAATAATTGCGAAAATGTCTCAAATGTAAGTTTTTAGTTGTTTTATTATAAGATACTATTTAATTTCAATATAGTTGTTACTATATGTCGCTGCCCTAGTTCAATAGTAAGATCTAAGATCGTAAGATCTTTAAAAAGTAGTTTTGAATTATTCATAATTTTATGATTTTACTGTCACTAATTCACTTGTTGTTAATTGAAATGTGGTTGATTTATTAAAACGAAAGCTTTGTTTAATGTATTTGGGAGTTGTATAAATTTCAATATTAATATATTTTTTATAATAGTTTTAAGGCTTTTAATAGTAAGATAACTTCATATTGAACTCAGATTAAATAAAAAATGTTATGTGATTTTAATGTTGTCTTTTAAATGGTTTATTAAAAATTATGTCTATATTTTAACTCATTAAGTAATTATTTTTGGTTTTTTTAAAGAAATACTAAAGATTTATCCAACCAAGCTACCAAATTTATGGAAAATAAACAGACATCGACATAATTTTGAGATATCCTATTATTACAGCACATCGATATTTGAGAATGTAAGTTATCCGACTAAGTCCGCGGAAATATTTGGAAAAATAATTTTAAACTGAAAAATTAGTTTGCTTGTAATGTGTTATTTATTACCTTGTATCATAATTGCACAAAGCAGTCTCATATTATCAGTTAAAATTAAGTTCTTATTACTTATTATTGCACAACTCAGTCTAACTATTGTAATCAGTCAGTGCTATGATGTTATTTAAGTATGTATCTTATTGGCTTAAATCAGTCATTTAAAGCAGCCAAAATTTAGTTTTTTTTTTTAATAAAATTAAATTGATATGTACCTACCTATTATTAATTAATTAATAAAAATAATGAATTAATTGATTAAATTCATTAATCTGAACCTACTCGTTACAGGAATAATTATCACTATTTCCACATTAATTTTCCTGGTTATTTGTAGTTTTAAGACTTTTGTAGAAACTGTGATGATAATGAGGTTTTAAATTGGCTTTATCTATACATCAGATCTCTCTTTTTAATTTGATGTTGCTGGTGACTGATCATAAGCATGTTCCAGAGTTATATTTTTTGAGATGTGGCCCCTTTGTTTCCTTCTGGTATTCACAATTTCAAATCATGATCTAAAAATGAAGATTTGTAGCCAAATGTGTATGGATCTTTTTTTTTTACTTGGATTCATTTGTTTTCGTCTTATGTTGAAAATTTTCACTATTTGAAACAGTTTCTTCCAGTCATAAATCTGTTAGTAGCCTACTTCATTGAATGTATAAGGTTTCCCGGTTTTATTGGCAGATTTTAGTACTATTGCCATTTGATCAGGTGTAAATATTGGGCCATTTCTCAGCAATCTTCTCTTTTCTCTTTCTATAATGGAATGAATGTTATCAGCATCATTCTGAGTGTGCCCTGCTATTAAAAAGTTGTGGGTGATTATATTTATGGGTAAAGTATGCACTGCAAACATATACATTGACAGAATAAATTTACTTTTAATCCGCCCACCACAAGTCCAAAATTGTTGCTGTAAAAGATAATGTCTGATTTTTGACCCACATCTATACATATAATAAATCTGTAGAAAAGTCATTTTTGTACATTGAAGAAATTGAAACAAAAAATAGCCAGCGTGTGAAAAGATAAGTAACAGAACCCATTTCCATCATTTTTGAAATTTTTGTCTGTTTGTCTGTTTGTCTGTTTGTCTGTTTGTTTGTGCGCACATCACGTAAAATCTACGAATTCAATGCTGACAATGTTTATATACAAAAATTATACGCAACTTGAGGATTAACTTAGTTTTTGTTTCATCGAAATCGGTTCACTCTATCAAAAGATATGATTAATTTAGTGAGTTCAAGAAGTAAAATATTACGTTACGCAATTAAGTATAGTACTTGCAACGACATCTTAAGACTAAAAATAGAACTAATGTTGATAGTTGAAATCTAAATCCGATAGATGGCGTTGTGCAAATGACGTCATTTTCTGAATCGCGGTGTTAAGATTTTCCGCGCGAGGATGACGTCCACCGTGTTTACTAGGCAAATTGGGTTTCGTTAGGTGTCTTAAAAGTTCTTGCGTGTGTCGTAAAAGTTCTTTGGTTGCTTGGTTTATCGATTTTCTAAATTGGTCGAAAAAAAAGTATTTGCTTATCTTATTGGTTTCGTTTGGTCAACTTTGGTCATTGGTTTGAAGTACGAAGTAAAGATTGTATTTGATTTACTTCGTAGTTTGAATCCAATAGTGCCAATCGTTATACAGTAAGTTAGTGTTGCCAATTCGTTGAGTCACGACCACGAACAGACGATACGTTGTCACACTAGACTGTTCGACGCACCGATCTTTTAAGTTTGTAGGCTATTCAGTCATAAGTGTTGTTAGTTTTGTTTATTGCTTTAATTTTCCTTGAAAATGCCTCAAAGAAAAAAAACTAATCTTTCGCTGCGTAGCCGAAATGCGAAAAGGATGAGACTTTGTAGGTCTCAGGAATCGGAAGAAGATCGTGAAGCACGGTTATCTGCTAACCGAGAGCACATCGCTCTTTCACGTGAATCGGAAACGTTCACCGAAAGGGAGTCACGTTTAAGTTCACAAAGAACACGGACCGCGACTTTGCGGTCTCAAGAGAGTATCCAGGAACGCGAAGACCGGCTGTCTGCTGATCGGGAGCGCCACTCTCTCTCACGTGAGTCAGAGACATTCACAGAAAGGGAGTCGCGCTTAAGTTCGCAAAGAACTCGGACCGCGACTTTGCGTTCTCAAGAGAATATCCAGGAACGCGAAGTTCGGCTGTCTGCTGATCGGGAGCGCCAGTCTCTCTCACGCGAGTCAGAGACTTTCACAGAAAGGGAGTCGCGCTTAAGTTCGCAAAGAACTCGGACCGCGACTTTGCGTTCTCAAGAGAGTATCGAGGAACGCCAAGCACGTCTGTCATCTGACCGAGAGCGACACGCTCTCTCGCGCGAGTCTGAATCTCTCTCCCAAAGAGAAGAACGATTACAAATAGCTAGACATAACTATGTAGGTGTACAAAGAAACAATGAAAGTTATCTTGCATCTGAAAGGGAAAGAATAGATGAACTAAGACGAGCAGAAACAGCAGAACAACGTCAATCTCGCCTAGAAATAGAACGAGCTCGATACCATATGAATAGAGAAACAAATAGCGGAGCTGATGAGTCCATGGAAAATGACGATGCAAATATTTTATTACCTTGGGACAATAGGGAAAAATCAGGGTTCACATATTCGTCTAGAATTAATTATGCTGGCTTTACTTTCGTGGGTGACATGAGAGAAATTTGTAATTTTTGTCATGCTTTGAAATGGAGGAAAGAGACAGATGGAATGTGCTGCTCAAATGGAAAAATTGTTCTTCCAAATTTCCAAGATCCACCACACTTACTTAAAAGTCTCCTGAATGGCGATCATCCCCAGTCGAACCGTTTTTTGGATAATATTCGTTTATATAACAGTGCTTTCCAAATGACTTCCTTTGGGGCAAAACAAATAACGGAAGGACCGTTCATGCCAACCTTCAAAGTACAAGGTCAAGTTTATCACCTTATTGGATCTTTGCTGCCAGAAAATGAACCCAAATTTCTCCAAATTTATTTTGTATCCGATTACACGCAACAGCTCAATGTTAGAAATCACAATTTTCCCCAGCTCAATGCTGAGCTTTTGGGTCAACTTCAAGAATTGCTGCATCACGTTAACCAGTACGTTCGTGAATTCAAAGCTGCATTGGAGTCAATTCCACAAGGCAGCAATGATTTCAAAATTGTTATAAGTGCCGATAGACGTCCTGTGGGTGAACACCGTGGAAGACACAATGCACCCGTCGCAGATGAAGTTGCAGTTGTTTTAGTCGACCAGGAGTGTGAGAGACGTGATATCGTGTTGCGTACACGCGACGATCGCCTTCAACGCATTTTGGAAACCCACCGAGCTTACGACGCCCTGCAATATCCACTAATTTATTGTCATGGTGAAGATGGGTACAATTTTGGGCTGTACCAAGTGAACCCTACTACGAGAGTCACTAATTATCAAAAAAAAATATCTGCTCAACAATACTATTCCTACCTTTTACAAATAAGGCAAAACAGTTTCGTATATTTGCAACGATTTCGTGGTTTGTTCAGCCAATTTATTGTGGACATGTACGCAAAAATAGAAACTGAACGTTTAGTGTATATTCGCACTAACCAGCGACGGTTACGCGCTGAAGAATACGTGCACTTGCGGGACGCCATGCAATCAGATAATAACGTCGAAAACTTGGGTCGATTGGTTATTTTGCCATCCAGTTTCACAGGCGGTCCGCGGTATATGCACGAACGAACGCAAGATGCTTTTTGTTACGTCCGTAAATACGGCCGGCCGGACCTTTTTATAACATTTACAACAAATCCAAAGTGGACGGAGATTTGCCAGGCACTTCTCACAGGACAGGCGTCATACGACAGACATGACATTATTGCTAGGATTTTTCATTTAAAACTCAAAGTCTTGATTAATCTACTTACAAAGGAGAAAGTTTTCGGTTCAACTCTTTGTTTTATGTATAGCGTCGAGTGGCAAAAGCGTGGTTTACCCCACGCGCACATTCTTCTGTGGCTGGAAGAAAAAATTCGTCCCGATACTATAGACAGTGTCATAAGTGCAGAATTTCCGGACTATAATGCAGATCCGATTTTGCATGACATAGTAAAAACACATATGGTTCACGGGCCATGTGGCCTCTTAAACAGGGAATCACCGTGCATGAAAGATGGTCAATGCTCAAAAAAATACCCCAGAGCACTGAAAGAACTAACTATGGCTGGGGAAAATGGGTATCCGCAATACCGGCGAAGATCACCGTCACAAGGTGGTTTCACAGCTACTGTCAGATTCCGTGGACAAGAAATAATTCTAAATAATAGTTGGGTGGTACCGTATTCTCCAGTTTTGTCAAACGCTTTTCAAGCACACATTAATGTTGAAATTTGTAATAGCGTCGAATCTATAAAATATATATGTAAATATGTTAATAAAGGTAGTGATCAAGCCATGATAGCACTAAGAAATAACAACCAATTTGATGAAGTGACAAGGTATCAATCTGGCCGATACATAAGCTCTTCGGAGGCAGTTTGGCGCATTTTGAGTTTCCCTATTCATGAAAGGTATCCGCCAGTCATCCATCTTGACGTGCACCTGGAAGGCGGGCAGCGAGTTTACTTTCAGCCAGAAAATGTGGCAGAAAGAATGAACAACCCAAGACAAACCACCTTGCTCGCATTCTTTCGCCTTTGCGAAAGAGACAATTTCGCTAAGTCTCTGTTGTACAATGAAGTGCCACATTATTATACTTATAACAAGCAGCAAGGTGTTTTTAATCGCAGGAGACGTGGAACTGCTGTAGAAGGCGAGTCCGGCATTTTTAAAGAACACGTGATTGGAAGAGTATACACGGTGCACCCAAATAATGCAGAGTGTTATTATTTACGCCTTCTTCTTCACACAGTGCGAGGACCTACTTCTTTTGCTGAGCTCCGCAAAGTGGACGATATAGAATATCCCACATTTCAAGCTGCTTGCCGCGCACGGCATTTATTAGATGGCGATCAGCATTGGGATGATGCTTTAGCCGAAGCATGCGTCAGTGATAGTCCACATCGTTTGCGCCATTTATTTGCCATTTTGTTGACATTTTGTGGCCTATCGGACGCTGGGCAGTTGTGGCAAAAATATAAAGACGCGTTTGCCGAAGATTTTTTGAGACAGCAAAATATAAATAGTGAAACTTCTGACCAAGTACGTGAAAGCTGCCATAATAGGGCTTTGCTGGCTATACAAGATATAGTTACAAGTATAGGAGGGAACCCCCTCAGTCAATACGGCTTGCCGACACCGACAGTTGGTGGGGAACGAATTAATAGGGAGTATACATCTGAAATAAATTACAACCCCGAAGAGTTAGCAGAAATATTGCGAAATGGCTGTTCAAATTTGACGACAGAACAACGTCAAATCTTTGATAGAGTATGCTGTAGTGTAGAACATTCATTAGGAGAAATGCTGTTTTTAGATGCACCTGGTGGAACAGGTAAAACTTTCCTCACTAAAGTTATCTTGGCTCAAATAAGGAGCCAAAACAAAATTGCCCTTGCCGTCGCTTCCTCAGGAATAGCTGCCACTTTATTACCAGGAGGAAAAACTGCACATACAACATTTAAAATACCAATCGACTTGGACCGCACAGAAAACCCTGTTTGCAACGTGTCTCGCAATAGTGATAAAGCAAGGGTTTTACGCGATTGCGCCCTTATCGTTTGGGACGAGTGTACGATGGCAAATCGTAAAGCTGTGGAAGCTGTAGATAGAACGTTGCGAGATATAAGACAAAATGACCGACCGATGGGAGGCTTAACGGTGCTATTCTGTGGAGACTTCAGGCAGACACTCCCTATAATACCCAGAGGAACGAGGGCCGATGAAATAGGTGCCTGTTTAAAGAGCTCTATTTTATGGCGTAGTGTCATATTAACTAATTTGAGCTTTAATATGCGAGCATATTTGGGAGGTGACGCAAACGCGCAGGTTTTCTCAAATTTACTACTTCAAATTGGTAACGGCACATACCCGACTCAAGAAGGAGGTAAAGTAACTTTAGTCGAAAGCCTGTGTTCTTCTGTTGCCTCACAGCAGGAACTCATTTCCTCTGTATACGGAGATCCATCAGAGATCTCGAACCATGACGCTGCTTGGCTATGCCAACGAGCTATTTTGGCACCTCGCAACGACCAAGCAGCAGCAATAAATTCTCAAATATTGGTACATGTTTCTGGAGAAAGTAGGGAATATTTATCTATTAACACGGTTTTAGAAGAAGGAGATGCCACCCACTATCCAGTAGAGTTTTTAGACTCTCTAAATACACCAGGTCTTCCAGCACACAAAATTTATTTAAAAGTCGGAGTACCAATCATTCTACTCAGAAATTTAAGCCCACCAAAACTATGCAATGGAACTCGGTTGAGAGTAACAAATCTCCAACGAAATGTCATCGAAGCCGAAATCTTAACAGGTTGCGGCTCCGGTGATGTTGTTTTCATTCCCAGGATACCCATTATCCCCAATAATTTTCCGTTTACTTTCAAACGTGTGCAATTTCCTGTAAGCCTCTGTTACGCTATGACTATTAATAAAGCCCAAGGCCAGACGTTATCCGTTGCGGGTGTAGACCTTACTTTTGATTGTTTTTCACACGGCCAACTCTATGTTTCTCTATCACGTGTTAGCAACCCAAACAACCTTTTTGTATATGCTCCGGGTAATTCCACCGCTAACATAGTATATAGAGAAGCATTAACGTAATCAACTATACCAAAGTCAGGACTCTTATCTAAATCATCAAAAAGGTGATATACTCTTATCTAAACGACGTTGTTTTGTTCTCGACAACCACGCGAACGAAGTCGCGGGCACAGCTAGTGTTCTAATATAATAACGAAAAAACACACGACCCTATTTCATTTGGCAATACCTTCGTGCCTAGCATAACAAATACCATATTTATTAATTATATCAATACAGTGAAACTAATAATGTTTAACTTACATTTTTAATAGAATGCAAAAACTTCTCCTTGTGGCAATGGAACGACGCCTTGCAAATCATAATCTAAATTTCATATATTATTATTGTCGACATCTCTTTTTACATAACTCTGGATAGTTTTTTCGTGCTGTGTGAACATGCATGTCATAACCATCTAAAAATCAAGTTTTGCCTCGGGTGAAGCATTTTTGTACGCTTCACATTAAGAACACTGATCTTTTTTAGAGTTGAAAAAAGCAATGTTAATTTCTGTATTAAAGAAGTCGGTGTTTATATTTTGTTTCTTCGTTATTTGACACCGACTTCCGAAAATAAAGTTATTTTGTAATTTTTAGAAGTCGGTTGTATTTTTTGGTAAAAAAGTTTTTTATTTTTCACTTTTTAGTTGTTGTACCCCAGAAGAAAAACTAAATATTAAAGTTATGCCCGAATGGATAACCCCAAATAACATGGAATTTGAACATTTGGAGACAACCAAAACGTCATCTGTGTACACATTTTTTTGTTTATGTTCATTTTTTCAAAAAGTGCTGAATTGGTTTCGATAAAATTTCTAAGGGACCACCTCTGATGTATAACCTACCAAAAAAAAAAGAATCATCAAAATCTATTCATAAGTGGTGGAGAAATCGCGTAACATACATACATACAAAAAAAAAATCCTTTTGGAAGTCGGTTAAAAACAAAAGTAATTAGCGATAGCAAGACCGTGGTAACCCGACCATGTTTAAGTGGTTACAAAAAAGCTACCGCGTAGTACATTATGCTATCTTCTAAAATGTTTAGTATAATATACCTTACAAGTTCGGTACAGACGCGTACAGTGTGCAAAATATATAACAATATTATAATATCTATTACAAAATAAAACATATTTGTAAACATTATTATTATTATTATTACCTTTCGGCTACTTATTAGATAGGTATCTATTATGTGCACAATGGCACATACTTACCAAAAATCGTCGATAACGTCGATGCGCACGTTTCGTCTTGTAGACTGCGCATGCTCTTCCGCTTTCTATTTTTGAAAATATTAACTGAGTGCTTAAGAGTTAATCAGTGGTGCCGATTCTCTTGTTCAATAACTAAACTAAAATGAGAGAATCGCTATCTTTTATTAAAAGGCAGTGGGAGAAAAGGACGGCTATAACTATGAACTAAGTTAGAGATGTCAAACTAGTTCCTTGCGCTTGACCGTGTTTTTAGTCGACATGTTTTAACGAGTACCCTAAATTTGTATGGAAATATTAATTTAACTAAATTTGACAGCTCTAATTTACGTCCGTCTCTTTCTTGTTTTATTAGAGAGCAAAAGTTAGCAATAGCCTAAATTAAGTTTAGTTTGTGCACAGCAGAATCGGCACCAGTACGCGCTTATACGCGGAGATTTAGTATGAAAAAGTAATGAAAGCCCGACCAAATTAAGTAGTCAATGGTAGAGGAAAGGATGGTAATTTGAAATACCATTTTGTTTCAGACCTGCAACTTTTTTCCGTGAGGTATTAAAAAATAAAACCTTGATTAAATTGAAGCAATATTATCTTACTATCAATGTGTAAGATATCAAAAACAATTAAATATCCCAACAGGTTTAAATTTTAGGTTGAATGCAAAATGGCACAATTTAGTTCTGGAGATGGGGTGCAGGTATTTTGGTATAGGAGTATTCCAAATTATATTCACCATGCTTAACTTAGTTATTTTCGCTATGACTAAGTCAATGTTTAAGAAGAAAGTGTAAGGTCTGTGATAACAAAATTGATCCCAGAGAGCAACTCTCTAAAATCGGTTCCTAAACCGACTGAAGGTAATTTGGCATACCATTTTGGTATTCTAAATTACCTTCAGTCAAGATTAGAGACCGTGATAGTAGGTAAGTGATTTAAAGGTGAAAGGATAATTATTCTATGAATTAAAAAAATATGATTTCTATAAAAAACTTTAATCAGCCATTAAGTACCTTTATTTCATCCAGCTTCATAGCCGGCACATTCATCGTGCGCCCAAAGCTCACACATAAAACACTGCACTCATTCTTCCCCCAACTTGTCTTCACAATGCTTCCCATTACAGAAAATACACTCTGCATCAGCTACAGGTCTTTCACCAAAAGAAATTTCTGTTCCTAGTTCTCCTGACACATGGTGTCGTAAGAGTCCGACTTACCACACTTTGATTTACGACTGGTGTAAGAGCTGGAAGTTCCAAACTTTCAGTCGCTTTCTCGGTCCTTTTGTCGAACCTTTTTCCTGCCTTCTTGTATTTTGTCTTATCATCATAATTTTTTTTATAATGTTTGTCTTTTTGCCATTTCCTTTGTTTTTAATATTTTCTTTTGTCTGTATTTTTAACATTTTCTGATCTAACCTTTTCTACTTTTCTTTTTTATTAGCTTCAGACTCCTCAAGAACCTTCTTATATCTCTCTTTATTTCTCTTTCTTATACTCTTTAGAACTGAATGTATTTTGGAATATTCCAAATTAACATAACGTTGGGTATTCCAAAGAGTAATATAATATAGAGGGAAGGGTAAGTATTCCAAATTAGCAACAAGACGTAGTTGGACATAACCTCAATTTATGTATTTATAAATATAGTACAAATTGTTGAAATCAATGCTATTATGCAAAATTAATTATCTACTTTACACTACACATAAAGCTAAACAGCACAATCTTAAGGAAATTTAGCGATGGGAATAATGAAATAAATAATGAAATAATGAAATGTTTATTTTTCTCACCACAATATTTCAAAGATTACAATCATAACTTCCATAATAGAGTAAGCTATTAAATAAACACTACAATATTGTGAAAGACTGGTGCCTAAGCTAGGTTAGAAGCCTGTGTTTCAGGTCACCAGGTCTCCACCCCGAGTAACAGTGTCTAGACGTAAACAACAAAATTCTCCGCAACTTTTTGTAGGGAAAGAGAAAAAAAACATCATGGAAATATGTGTGTAAGTATGTGTGTGTGTGTGTATATGAGTAAATGTGTGTGTGTGAGGCAGGTAGGTACATGTAAGTATAAATGTTTTCAAAACACAGTAGACATCAGTATACATATTTATGAGTTGATTGCAAGGACATGTTCAGTGCTAACATATGACATCTCCTGCAGCCAACAAGTAAGCTTGCGTAACAATTTATTCTTGTTTAAAGTATAAATATCGAGAAGTAGATGAATTTTATTGTAAATTCGAGTACTAATAACATTAAACTGGCGGCTCGCGAATGAAGTACGACACCGAGTAGATTTGCAAACTGGGTGTCCTTTGCGTTTCTTTAAAACTTTATCGTTAAGAGTAAGCAAAGAGTGACGGCGTAAAACAGCACGTAGAATGAAAAGTTGACGCACTGTGAGGACTTTTGACTCTGAGTAGAGCAGGGCAGTTGAGTAATAGAGATTACTCAACTGCCCTGCTCTACTCAGAGCGTTTGAACTGCATAACTTTTAGGATTGCCCTTTGAGCTCGTTCAACCTGAATTAGGTGGGTTTTGCAGGTACCTCCCCAGGCAGATATACAGTAGGTAAGGACAGAGACACATAGGCTCTGGTAAACAAGGAACAAGGTTTCACGATCAGCTGAGTGTCTAAGTTCTTTGAAGATATATATTAATTTCCTTATGCGTGCGCAAACTGCTTCAGTATGGGGGCGCCAGCTAAGATGCTCATCAATAAGCACTCCGAGGTATTTGGTACTTGGAACTAGTGACAAGGTGAGACAAGTGCAGGTCTTTGTGCTGTGATCCAGAAAGTTCAGGCAAGTATGGGCTTTCACTATACTAGATCCAATAGGGGGCGTAATCGAGTGAGGGAGAGAGAATCGAACAATATTGGTTTTTTCATTATTAAGAGTCAATAAATTCGTCGAGAGCCACGTCATCACTCGCTGAAGCGATTGCTCGGCTCTAAGCTTAGCGTTATCCCAGTTATCATCATATATGATCAGTGCCGTATCATCTGCATAAGTAAAAATATCGCAGTTAGGTAGTGATAAACGGCACAGATCATTAATGTAGAGCAAAAAGAGAGTAGGTCCCAAAATACTTCCCTGTGGTACACCATAATTGATATTTCTATCATCGCTATACAATGAATGGAATAAACACGTACCTCAAAAACTTCCTCACGCGCTGTTCCGCGTTTTAATCTCTGGTCGCCATCTTAGTAAAATAACAGACTGTTATGGTTCCCTTAAGAAACCGGTATAATGGTTTTAGTTAGTTATAATGTTTCCACATCCCTACCCTCGTAATTCATCTTTTACCAACACTAGCGCGCGCGCTGCAATAGCGCCATCTAGCGCATTGGACACTCTCGTTCGATACACAAGTTGAAACGGGCGGTACAAATTAACCGCTCCGTAAAATAACTCAGAAAAACCTATAACAAGTGACCGTGTTGTGTTTAAACCACCAAAAAGTCAAAGGGATGTCCCAGAACAATCATTTCGCCATAAATCTAAACGTTACACCAGTTTTCCACAGTAAGTGAAATAGAGACAGAAATCCCGGCACGCGCTTCCAGAAGCAGCACAAAGTCGTGAGTACCCCATCTAATCTCCTGTATTTCCCCATTCTGGCTACAAGCCATTTTGCCTAAGGATCTTACAGTCCTATCGAAGGGATACTTTAACACAGACTATCAGTGTAAACATATCGATAGATGACGCTATCGATATGTTTAAACGGATAGTCTGTTATTTTACTAAGATGTGAACATTTTATGATCCGTAATACGAGATGGCGCTTTTCATTTTTGTGAAACACTGCTATCCCAAATTAACAACAGTGTTCCAAAATACCATCCTTTCCTTGAACTGTAAAAGAGATGTACACTCGTGCACATAAATTTATGAATGTCGAAATAGTAACAAACACTTCAATATCTATATTACCCTTCCGACATCCATTGCACAAGTGTACAATCGTCTACTAAACAGTTCAAAACCATTGACAACTTGATTTGGTCGGGTTATACGCGGCGATTTTGTATGAAAACACTGCGTACCGTGTCAGGATGCTGTCTCTGTTCCAGGACCTAGATCTAACCGTCGACGTCTCGGCGCAGACGGCGCAACGATTTTCGGATCAAGTGTGCGTCATCCAACGTAACCGCAGGTTAGACGATGCTGCACTTGATAGGCTGCGCTCATAGGCACTGAACAACCACATCATCTCGATCCTGACACAGACTGCGAGTGAGTGATACAATCCCACCGCGGCTCATTAACGTAAGTGACGAGGGAGATGATAGGGTCATCACGGAAAGTAGCCAGTGCAACAATCGACTGATGTGCGTACTGGAGGATGCGCTTCGCGAGTATAGATCTACTCCGACCGAAATTAGACCCCGTTTAGCGCAGTTGCCCTTGCACAAAAAGAAATATGGCGTTGTTGTGTGCAAGCAGCGAGAACGTCGTTGATACGCACTCAATCTTGTATTGCGGGGCTGTTGTGGCATGTCGTTTGGCCAACGTGAAGTTTCCGAATAGTGACAAAGCTATTCGGCCAAAGCCTGCTATACCAGCCTGGCAATGCAGGATCGAAAGGCGTATTGGTGGGGCCAGGGTACTCATCGGCAAACTACTCTGCTTCAGGGAGGGCAGTACACGGTCAAATGTTTTTTTTTTTTGGGGGTTGGGAAATCATCCAATGACTTCTCCCGCTCTGGGTGGAGCGGGAGGGCGTGTCAGACTTACTAACTAACTAAAACCCACCCCTGTTCCTTCCCTGCCCGAGTGCCTAAGGGTGCGGTAACTCATTTTCAGAATTTATCCGCTACCCCTATGCATGCAGGCACCGGCCACGATTGGCCCCGTCAGTGGTGGCTGACACTAATCTCTTTGAGGCACGCGTGGAACACTACGCGCCATCGACTCACGGGCCTGGTGCTGATCGGACGGTGAGGTACCCACTGCTCACCGTCCGCAGGCCCGGGTCTACGGTGGCCGGAGATTGTAACCTAACGGAGAGGCCGTACGTTGCAAGTTAATTTAAAAAGAAGGGTTTGAGAGGATAAAATACATTTAATTAAAAAATGAAAACTCAGTGATGCAATAAAAAAAGACTTCGACCTTGAAGATCCGTCAAGGTTAAGGCTCGTGACGCGGCTCGAGGCTGAAGTTTCAGTTCGGCCACGAGGTAGTGGGAGGTTGCAGCTTCTGTTCGGCCACTCGTGGTTGTGGGTTCAGCCATCAGGGTGCAACTCTCGTTCGGGGACGAGGTTGTAGCTTCGTAGCAGAGGGGAAGAGTTAGTCAAAGACCAGGCTTAAAGGGTCGCAGTACCAGAGTCCAGGTTTGTAGGGTCGCCGCGTGCAGTACCAGGGTCCAGGTCTGCGAGGTTCGCAACGTGCAGCACCAGGGTCCAGATCTGCGGGTTAGCTGCTGGTTGGCCACGAGATTGTTGGCTACTGTTCGAAGGTCAGGAGAACTACTTCTTGATGCTCCCGTTCTGCTAGCCAGGATTAGACTGACTCGTTCCTCCATCTGCAGTCTATTTATAAGGTTTTAGTAGCTGTACCATCAACAATGTCTGTGCATGAACAGTTTCCAAAAATTTTTGCATGCAAGTTGTGAAGCATACTTCGCCCCGCCCGTTGTCGTCCAATAGCTTTACAAAAAAGGGCATTGGCGCCGATTCTCTTGTTCAATAACTAAACTAAAATTAGAGAATCGCTATCTTTTACTAAAAAGCAGCGCGAAAAAAGGACGGCTATAACTATGAACTAAGTTAGAGATGTCAAACTAGTTTACGCCTTGCGCTTCACCGTGTTTTTAGTCGACATGTTTTTACGTGTCGTCTTAATTTGTATGGAAATGTTAGTTCAACTAAATTTGACAGCTCTAATTTACGTCCGTCTCTTTCTTGTTTTATTAGAGAGAAAAAGAGAGCAATAGCCTAAATTAAGTTTAGTTTGTACTCAACAGAATCGGCCCCATTGTCTCACGAACACCATTTGTTGAGAGAAAGCCCTTTTTTGTAAAAAACCCTGTTTGTAACATTTATGACTTTTAAAATCTTAGTCAGTTGTCTGAATTTTGGGCATCACTCCTCAGTTGCATCCTGGTGGTCATGCACAGACATTGGTGATAGTACTAGAACATCAACAATATTTTAAAAATTCAAAATAAAGGGTGACTTTTTTAGAGGTATAGAACTTTAAATTGGAATAAAACACAGGAAAATGTTTTATTATCAATGAAATTCAATTTATTTGAGAGACAATTTAAATGCCATAAAACGGCATTTAAATTGTGTTTAAATAAGATTTTGGGCAAATGGACACCGCGACAAGCGCGTACAAGGCATAATCTGGAGGTCCAATTTTCACACACTCTTTGCAGTGAATCAGGCTGAATTTCGGCAGTAACGCATCGAATGTTGGCGTCCAAGTGATCAATGGTTTCTGGTGTACTGTCGTTGATATGCGACTATAAATACCCCCAAAGAAGATAACACAGAAGATAATACAGTACACAGCACAACCGGTGAAACCCCGGCCATGCTATTACAGAGACGAACTTTACGATTCAGAATAGATTTGTTACGCACTCATCGTGTCATGGAAGACAGAGTGCGCGAGGCCCAAAGTCGTCAGGTGGAATACGCGGGTCGGACACAGCGTAACCTTAGAGAGGGGTCCTCAGTCTGGGCACGGGAGTATGGTTCAGGAGATAAATGGGTGAAAGGCACTGTTCAGGGGGTAGACAGTTTACGTAGGTATTCAGTAGTGACGGATAGCGGTCAATTATATAAAAGGCACATAGACCAAATGCGTCGCAGATCTAGATTTTCTGATGTACTTACCATTACCTGAGTATTCCTGGTACGGTGATGGAATGCATATATGGACTTCTTTTATCTCGCTCCTTGGTTCGGAGAGTCCAGGGTGAGGAATTTGAGAAAAGGCAGACTTGGAGGGGACTCCCGCAGGGCTTTGTCCTTAGCCCTCTCCTTTATAACATAGAAACAGCCGATATTGGCTCCTGCCTAAACAACAACTGTCATATCCTGCAGTATGCTGATGACTTAGCCCTGTATGTGTCAGATTCCTCCATCGCTGACGCTACGCCGTCTCTGTGCCTCTCTCTGGACTCTTTTAAACTGGACTGGGCTGTCATTATTCGCACCCAAAAGTTCGGCAGTTATCTTCTCTCGGAAAAGACTGATCCCTCACGTCTCAGTGACCATGTCTGGCAAAAATATTTCTCTGGCTAATAGAGTTAAATTTTTAGACGTTTTTATTGATTCTAAATAAAGATTAAGCATCATATAAATCATCTAATCAAAAATGCGAACGAGTTATTGCCATATTAAAAGTTGTCGCAGGTATATTATGAAATTAGTTTACAATGCTCTAGTCCGTAGTGTTTTAGATTATGGTGCGTTTCGTTTAATACTATGAGTATGAGTACTAGTTACAGGGGTGCCTTGGCTGGACTAGATAGGGTTCAGTCGGATCATCTCAGGGTGCACAGAGTCCTCTCCAATTGTTGCAGCTCAAATGCTCTGAACCTTCCCTAGCTCTAAGGTGGCAGTATCTGGCTTGCCGTTTCTTGTCGAGGTTAGTATGTACTCGTAGATCCTCCCACCCTCTTATTGCAAAACTGAACGAATTAAATGCCTTATGAAGAAGCTCAAATGATTGGAAATCCCCATAATCCTAAAACATTTTCGTATGATCCAAAGTCTAGAAAGTCCGATCGTAAAATATTCCAAAATTACTCTTTTAACCGACTTTCGAAAAAGGAGGAGGTTCTTTGAATGTATGTTTTTTTTTTATGTATGTCCACCGATTTCTCTGTCAGTTGTGGACCTATTTTCAAAATTATTTTTTTATCCGAAAGAATATACTGCCGAGGTAGTCCAATATAAATTTTATCGAAATTGCTTCAGCGCTTTCTGAAAAACTGAACAAAAACGAAAAATACGTTTACCTAGATGACGTTTTGATGTTCTCCAATTACGATTATGTTTAAATTCCACGTTCCATGTTGTTGGGGTTTTTAGTTCTGGGGTATCATCATTCTCATCATTCTCCTGCCCTTATCCCAATTGAATTGGGGTCGGCGCAACATGTCTTTTTCTTCCATACTCCTCTATTAGTCATCATCTCTGTAGTCACCCCCTTTTTACCCATATATTTTATCTGGGGTATAACAACTAAAATGTGAAAAAAAAAACTTTTTTACAAAAAAAAAACAACCGACTTCCAAAAAAGAAAATATACTAAAAATTAAAAAATAGCTTTAATTTCGGCAGACAGTGTCAAATAACGAAGAAATAAAATCCAAACACCGACTTCACAACAAGGCAGTGTTAAAAGCCTTGTTTATTTTATGACCTCTATTCCAAATTATGTTCTGTCCTACCTTTTTTTAATTTAAAATTCAAATATTACTTGTTTTCTTTGTCAATAGTCTCTGTTTTTATATAAAAAATCAGTTCTAATTCTGCTGCCGAGCTAGACTAAGCTCCTTCTATCATTTTCATTTTCCTTCTATTCAATTACTGACAGTTACGTTTTCAAGAGTTTTCAGGCATGGTCCTGACAATAATACAATTTAAATATGTACCTAATCACAGTGTATGGTGTACGTACGATTAATAAGTGCTCCATATTATATTATAGCCTACTGTTAATAATGAAATATACGTCTTAACTCGTCGTGTGTTCTTCATCTAACTCTCATCTACGGTCCTTCTACTCTATGTCCTCCTCTACGTGTCGCACCATCTACTCCGGCTTCGCATCGTGACATAGTTTTAAAAATTAATAAAAAAGCATTGTTATCATGTGCTAATAGTCAAAGGGAAGTTCAGCTTGTTTGGATACTTGGTCATTGTGGCATCAAGGGAAATGAGTGCGCTGATGCCTTGGCAAAGGATGCATGCTCATCAGCTTCTGTTGATCTCTCTCACAACTCTCATCAGGGTTATGACTTGCTGAACCTGCCAAAAGAAAGCCTTCAATGTGCATGACAGGAACAGTGGAATAACACTGGTAGGAAGAAGGGTAGCTTCTACTATGCAGTTCAGCCAACCATAAAATCTAAACCGTGGTTCTTCAATTACAAAAAGGTTTCTGAAACAATCATATCCGTCTTTTGTGGAGTCCGCTTAGGTTTTTGTTGCACTCTTAGATTATAAATTAATCTAAGGTTGCACTCCTGTTTTTCTAGAAAAAAATCGTGACCGTGACTCCTCCCTGTGCGAGTGCGATTTGGAAGAGGGTACGCTGGAGCACATATTCTTTGAATGCTCAAACAACATCCCTCCTTTACATTTATGTAGTCGTCTCCTTAAATTTCAGATTCCTCTTCCAATTAATTTCCCCTCTCTTTTGACATACTCTTCGCCTGATCTACTTGTGGCGCTGATGAAATTCATCCGTCACAACAACATCAAACTACATATGAGTGGCAGTTTCAAATCTCCATATCTGTCTTTGTAGTTGTGGTATAATTATGTATATTAATGTTTTAACCATTATTATATTTATGTATTTTTATTTTTTGTTTGGTTCAGTCCAGTACTAACCCAAAAAGTTCAACTGTATCATATCAATCGAAATATTTTTGTTAGGTACGTCTACAGTTGGTGTCCAGTTTAAAATTTTTATTATTTTATTTTTAACCGACGAAAAAAAGGAGGAGGTTCTCAATCTCAATTTGACCGTACCTATATATATTTTTTAAAATTAATTATTCACAGACTTGCTTTTCCAAGTTACTTTTGACATTGGCAGAATAGTCGATATCAGCTCTACTTGCCGGAACAAAAAAAAAGAAAAGAATAATAACACCGCAAGAGGCTCTCGTTAGGCGGCTGGATCAAGAGCTTGATTGAGAAAGCTTTACTTCTGGACACGTCTCGGATTGTCAGGCGCTTTCTCTTTCTGGAGCCCTGCTGACCGCCGGTAGCTTGGACCCTGTTCCCGATACCGGTGGGATATTATTTTCTATATATTTTTAAATGTTTTTTTTATTGAAATATTTAAAAATATAATTTACATGTACATAATTATTGTGGAATAAACGAAAAAATAATAAATTTAGTGACACAAAGTTGTCCATAATATTGTCAATCTCTGGTCCCTAAACTAGTGTTAACTGTATCATAGGGACCAGAATATTAGTAAGGTCATGAATCCAGAAATTATATGTGGCTGCAGAGTTGTATAGTAATCTGGGTCTACCAGTGAGAACTGGTAGACCCAGATTATCTGTGCTGTGATTAGACCCTAGAGAGTAGAGACATTCTTTTTTTTGCAGCACGAGCAGCCCACATATTGGCACCCATTATCATCATCATCATCATCATCAGCCTTTTAATGTCTCCACTGCTGGGGCACAGGCCTCCTCTCTGTGAGAGGGTGTGGGCCGTAATCCACCACGCAGGCCCAATGCGGATGGGCAATCGCATCGCAAATGTTGCTGGCTGATGAAATACCTACCTAGTTTACGTGCGTAAAACGCTAACTAGATACAGGCAAGATTGAATCATCTCAGATTACACCATAATATTTTCATCTTACACCGCAATTGTAAAAAAACATGGCAAGAATTTAATTTGTTCAATTTTATTGATATACCTAAATAGATATTGCATAGCGTACTATTGATTTTCGAAAGTCTTGTCTATTTTGGATGAGCTTTTGAACTTTCTAGAACCCTTTATGGTTTTGCTACTTGCCAACAGACGGCGCTGTTTTCAATTTATCCACCGTGACAAGCTACTTTTAGCGCCATCTTGTGGTGAACAGTGGTAATATTAGTTTTTGCTTTACTTTTTTGGCAGAACTTCAATTTATTTTTAGTTCATTTTATTATAACCTAGCTTGTAAAAAAAAGTAAATCCAGGTTTACATATCACCAGACTCTTGATTCGCAAGGTTCTCAGAAGTTCTGCTACCCAAATCTAGATGTCATTATATGAAGTTGGTTGGCAACTTGCTCGAATTTGCCTGACCTCGTCTATTCGTCCTGCCTCTCGTAGGGCTATATAAAGGGCGCCGCGCGGAAACGCAGCGGTATTCAAAGTTTGAAAGCGATTGAGAAGAGACGAATGCGGAGTAGACAAAACGATTAAAAATGCCACTTGAGCCGTACTTTTCACGTCTGATGCGGCACCACTACGTCTGGGCTTACCTGGGCAAAGGAATGTGGTTTGATCAATGGGTCTTCAGGAACCCGGCGAAATTAATGAAGGCAGTCGCAGGCGTGTATTCTGACCATGAAGTGGAAGTCGACGTGCAGAAAGTGGAAGTGCATCTAGACGTCCAGAATTTCACTTCAGACCAGATTAAAGTGAAGGTTATTGGTAACAAAGTCATGGTGGAAGCCAACAAAAAGATCAAGAAAGAAGATGGTTGGACGACGAGTCACTTCCACGAGCAGTTCGGGCTGCCCGAAGGTTTCCCTCCAGAGCGCGTGGAGTGTCACCTTGACAAGGGGAAGCTAGTGCTGGTGGCGTTTAAATCTGAACCTCTGCAGGAGCGAGCGGTCCCTATCCAGGAAAAGCCTAGTGACACTGGCAGCGAAGAAAAGAAATAATAGAGGAACTGTGTTATCTAAAATACGACCTACTTTTATATGGACTTCGATAGATCGATTAGTTTAGTTGTACCGACCTATCTATTTTTAAAGTGATTATTATTGGTTAAATTTGATTTATACAAGTGTAATTTAATATAATCGTGTTGTTTTAATCAACATCTCTACAGAGTATATTAATCAAAGTCGCTTTTCGTATCTGTCTGATTCTCCGCTATCTCCTCTTATACCACACAATGGATTTTAATGCGATTTTCACAAATAGAAAGAGCGATAAATTACAAAGGTTGTGTATAATTTGTACACGTGCGCGGGTCGCTAGTGCATAAGTAAATTTACCTTGTGATCTTTGTTGTGATTGATTTTATCAAAATACTAGCTGTCCCGACAGACGTTGTCCTGTCTTAGCTATGAACTGTCAAACGCGCGAAGTTTAAATATACGTTAAGTTTTTTGAAATTTTCATAATTTCTGCGCAAATTTCTTAATTTTTTCTTTCTTAAGAACCTTCTCCAAACAATACCAAACACAACAAAAAATAATTAGCTGGATCGGTCCAACCGTTCACGCGTGATGCCGTGACCAAGGGAAATAGGGATTCACATTTAGACTTAAAAAAAAAACATATAGACGAATTGAGAACCTCCTCCTTTTTGAAGTCGGTTAAAAAAGGAGGAGGTTCTCAATTCGACTGTATTTTTTTAAATCTAAGTTACCTCAGAACTTTAGAACTGGTGAACCGATTTTGATGATTCTTCTTGAAAGCTGGTGCATTTCATATGTGACTTAGTCTGGCTGGACAAATCGTCAAAATAGCTCGCATTTAACTAGGTAAATAGGGCACTTTACGTGATGGCTTAACACTCTTATTTCAGAATTTGTGACGCTACAGAATCTTAGAGCTGGCTGGACACGTTTTCGATCGAAAACCAGCTTGAAATAAAAAAACCGCGTGACGTCCGCTAGTATTTAATAATTCCATTGTTGTCATCATTACAAATCCTTATCGCTCAGGGAATGCGGTGTCCTTTTTTGTTCACGCGAGCCGGTTGCTCGACACACGCACTCAGGTAACTGGTAAGTGATCCGGCGACATATCGACCATATTTTATTGTAGTTTAGGTTCACTTTTGTGTACATGTGAAACTTGTTCGAAAATCACAAATGCGTCTGTCTTACTGGTATTTATTAGCGACTACGGACTGACTAAACTCAATCATTCTTACGCAGATACTTAAATTGATCAAATTATGATCCGCGGCCAATACAACCTCCTAAGATCATATTGATGTATGGAATAACTATTTCATGAAATCATGACATGTAGGACGTGGTTATTATATTGAAATATAAAAAACTGTTTAACAAAAAATTCAACCGACGAAAAAGAACTAAAAAGAAAAAAATAAATAAACCTTTTAAGTCTTGAGTATTGAGCTTATTTACCTACATAAAATATCAAATTTTATATTAAATAATTTTGAGTCGGCGCCAAATAATAAAACGATTAATTACCTGCATAAAGCTTTCTTCATTTCTACGTACTTAACAATCAATCAGACTGTTGTTTGGCGCCGGCTCAAAATTAGTTTATATAAAATTTGATATTTTATGTAGGTAAATAAGCTCAATACTCAGGACTTAAAAGATTTATTTATTTTTTGCTTTTTAGTTCTTTTTCGTCAGTTTAATTTTTTGTTAAAAAGTTTTTCGATTGAGGTTTCAGTAGCTGCAATGTAATTCGAGCAACACACCTGTTCAAGAATTTTTACCCTTTCTTCACGCAGAAGTTTGAAAGTCGCTTCATCAGAGAGTCTACCATACAACTTAAGGGTCTACTAACGGTCCAGTGGCGCCCTCTTTGAATAAAAAATTGTAGCATAACACAGAAAATAAATATGAAAAAATCCAACGTCACGTCAGACAACGTCTCAAAATGTTTCGTATCCATAGTAGGCAAAAGTGTCAGAAACGGCCGTTTTTGGTACTTTTGCCTACTACTTTGGATACGAAACATTCTGAGACCTGTTTTAACAACGTAAAAATGCTTTATCCTCTTTGTAACAAACGTTACGTTAGATTTTTTAATATTTATTTCTGTGCTATGCTACGATTTTTTATTCAATGAGGGCGCCACTGGACCGCGAGAAGGGCCTTAAGTACCAATACTACTAGCTGTAATACTGGAGACAATAAACGTTATTCTATTCTTCTATTTAATCGAAGAGTCGAGTGTATTTAATCGAGAGGTGAAAGGCTATTTGTTTGAAGCGACATTTTTGACGATATTGAATTATATACATATTCGGATTCAGCGTTTTTTTCTGCTTCGGATGAGCCGAGCTTCGTACAATTCTAAGCGGCGCTTAAAAGACACACGCAATTTTAGTACCAAACATGATCCGACATCACATATTTTGCCACATTTTTTTAGAAATTCATTTAAGCTGTAGGTACACAAAAATAGAGAATCGGAGCTTAAGCCGTTATTCTCATCCTTTTCAGTTGAATGACAGTTGAAGCGTTTTTCGATATAGTAATCTTTAGATGAAAAGTCCCTTCATATTTTGCCAATGCATAATTGCAATATGTCGCTTCAACAAATTTGCCGTCAGCCAAATTCAATAAGACACGTCGGTTCAACCCTTGTGCTGCACATGTTTTGCATTCTGTTTGGGGCTTCAAACAATTTTTCTATTCAGAATTTATTTATTTATTTCTGACATAAAAATTATTCACCCATTTCAATAAGTACTACAATCTCTTAACTTACTTTACATCTGCCATTATTATCTTGAATGAACAACTTTAAACAATATTTCTGTTCAGAATTTATGTATTTATTCCTGACATAGTAATTATCCATTTCAATACCACAACCTCTTACCTATACATCTGTCATTATTATCTTGTATCAACAACCATGTTCAATAAAATCCTTTAGAAATATTTCATAATCAAACGACTTATTAAGAACTTTCACCGTTAGAGGTAGCGGTTAAATTCGTAACAGAGTTACCGCTCCCCTGGGCACTCAGGCAGGGAAGGAACAGGGGTGGGTTTTAGTCAGTAAGAATCTGACACACCCTCCCGCTCCACCCAGAGCGGGAGACTCCAATGAATGATTTCCCAACCCGCCAAAAAAAAAAAACGTTCCATAAGACAACTTGCCTGTATCGTTAACAAAACCCAATTTGTAGTTAAACAGAATAGCTTATTCCTATTATCACTGAGTAACGTCGGTTCAATAATTTTGCTTTCTACTGCATAAGCACTGTAAGGTCACATTTATTTTTTATTTTTGTAGGTTGGGAAATCATCCAATGACATCACCCGCTCTGGGTGGAGTGGGAGGGCGTGTCAGACTCTTACTGACTAAAACCCACCCCTGTTCCTTCCCTGCCCTGAGTGCCCAGGGGCGAGGTAACTCTTTTTCGAATTTATCCTCAACCCCTGGGCCTGCAGTCTCGACATTGATAGCGATCACTATGTCCTAACGATCGGTCGCTAAAAAATAATGTTGCAAGGAGGCAAACTTTCATGTCCTTTTATATTTTGACAAGTTAATTTAATTGTTACAAGCGGTAGATATATTCATTAAAATTTAAATACGAGTAAATTATAAGTTTTCATGTAAAATAGTGCTTGCAAGTTAGAATTTACGCCGTCTCTGTACATATTTCGAGAAAATCAATAATTTTTTTCAGGCTAAGATCTAAAATTTTTCCTCACAAATGAGGGAGTTTTTTAACGGCTAGTAATTTAGCGATCGCTACGTCCTAACTATCGGTGGCTACGTCCTTTTTAATTGTTACAAGCGGTAAAAATAATAATTAAAATTAAAAAAATCATGAAAAATAGTGCTTGCAAGTTAAAATTTACGCCGTCTCTGTACATATTTCAAACAAATCAATTATTTTGCCGACGTAGCAGCCGATCGTTAGGACGTAGTGATCGGTCGCTAAAAATTTAATGATACAAGGAGGCAAACTTTTATGTCCTTTTATATTTTGACAAGTTAATTTAATTGTTACAAGCGGTAAATATGTTCAATAAAATTTTAATAAATTATAAGTTTTCATGTAAAATAGTGCTTGCAAGTTAGAATTTACGCTGTTTCTGTACATATTTCAAGAAAATCGATTATATTTTTCAGGCTAAGATCTAAAATGTTTCTTCACAAATGAGGGAGTCTCTGTACATATTTCAAGAAAATCAATTATTTTTCCGACGTAGCGACCAATCGTTAGGACGTAGCGATCGCTATCACTGTCGAGACTGCAGGCCCTGGGCAGACTGTAAGGTCAATGAAGGCGCAATTATACGACTTTTAATGGTTTTAAATTGAACATCACGTCTAAACCACTTGTATTATTTCTTTGAAAAAATATATGTTACTTTAACCAATTTTTTTCGTAATGTAATATGTGAATTGAAATTATTAATTTATAACATAGTGTAAATAATTTGTAAAGTTATGTCTAACGCGGATAGAAAATTAAGAACCACGAAAAATCTATTGTGCGCTTTTGTATGAAACTTTCACCATTTTAAAGATAATTTAATTATTTATATTTTAGTATACGTGTTTTAGTATAATACTTGTTGTTTTATATATAACTAGCTTTTGCCCGCGACTTCGTCCGCGTAAAAGCCGAAAATGTTTCTATTAGAAGTTTTTTAATTGGTTTTTTACGTTATTAATTTTGTTATAACATATACTTTATTATGTTCAAATGTTTGAATACTTATACAATATAACAATCTTGACTATAGTGTAGTATCTTTATTATGTAAAGGTTAAATAAACATGAAAATAAAATAAAATTTTGCTTGAACACGAAGATTTAGTGAAAGGTACACGGGGGTATTGTCTTTTTACAACGAAATCGAAACACTACACACTTACCGCAGTATTTCTTTGTAAACAATATTTTCTGTTTTTCCTTCGGGAGCTAGAATCACCAGACTACTCTGTACACTTTTTCTGGAGCATGCCACATACAACTGGCCAAGACAAGCAGCTTTCCCTCAAGTAGTGTGATTGTTCCTAATCTAACTCAACCTTTTCGTTTCGATTTTCGCAAACATGTCGGCTAAAAACTGGCTAAACAGCGAACGAAAATATAGCAGATGGTTATCTTCTCTTTTCCTAATCATAATACGGTAAGAATTAAAACTTGCAGAAGATTAAAAAAAATGAAGCGGCTGTTTGGTCTTAGGATCGTACTTTTTTTTTTTTGGGGATATAGAAATGGAGTGTCCATCCTCGCCGTAGCAAAACAAAAGTGGATACTTTAATGCATCGTATGAGCGATGGATTTCATTTATTAGATGCATTGTGTTATCATGGCTCTCAACTACAATATCCCGCTTATAAAATTGCTGTCCATGCAATAATAACTACAGCAACTTCATTTGTCGTAGGTTGATTATACCGCCCACTGTGGCCATTTGTAGGCTTTCTTTCAGCATTTATAAGAAATTTGAAATGTATTTGGCATAGCAGATACTTTGCCCAGGGTCCAGGTCCTAGCTTTAACTCTCTTACGTATACATTATGAGTATATAGTATTTCTTGTAATTGCCTTACCAAGCCAGGTTTTACATAAAGAAAGTTATTGCATCTCATTTGAAGTTCTCTATCGTCCTCACCAACAAAATATATGTGTAAGAACTGTGGTTCATTCTGGGGTGGCGAAAACATACTTCCAACCAAATGATACACCTGGCCCTGCACTTTGAATGTAGGCATAAAACCATCCATTTTGTAGCTCCAAATGAGGTAATTTGAAAACAACTGTTATAACGCCGTATGCCAGCCATAAAGTGACCATGCTCTGGGTTTTTTATCAAACAGTAAAGAAGATCTGGAAGCTTTTGCAAAGGTTCGAGCTGGACTTTTCGTGAATCGATTCACATTCCCACGGAGTCATCTTTATACTTGAGTTTTACACCACTTGCATTCGATGTTCATCGGTCCCAAAACAACAGTATTATCACTATCGTACGCTTTGTTACTATAATAAAAGGCTCAGCTTTAGAATTCAAAGGTCCTAGACGTCTTTCAACTCGCTGTTCTTCATGATTTCGTTTATATCGTAACTGTAATACTCTGTACATTTCAAGGTGTTTGCGACAATATTTACTTGCAGTCTGCTTATGTACTTAAGGTTGGTCGACTCAAAATTAGTTTATATAAAATTTGATAGTTTATGTAGGTAAATAAGCTCAATACTCAAGACTTAAAGGTTAATTTATTTTTTGCATTTTAGTTCTTTTTCGTCGGTTAATTTTTTTGTTTAAAAGTTTTTTATTAAAAATAGACACAGACAAATTTATAAATATAAACTTGTGAGTTTTTTATTAATAAAAATATCCCAAGATAGTTGGGAAAAGGCTAGGCAGATGATGATGATTGCGAACAACAATACACATGAAATTCAACCTTTTTTGAATAAAATCGGATTGAGTTTTAAAACATGTGTCAAAATAAAATGTAATTTAAATCAAAAGCACTAAGGAGTATTGATATCAACTTTGAAACAAATCACCGCCAAAAGTACTTTCTACCCCTTTTTAACCCCGTCAGGGGATGAATTTCAATAAAATACGAAACACGTCTTCCATCAATTCTGTTAAAAAAGGTTTATGCTAAATTTGAAGTCGATTGGACCAAGGAATCACGTTGTCCCATACAAACTTTGCCCCCCTTTTTCACCCCCTTAAGGATAGAATTTCGGAAAATCCTTTGTTATCGGATGCCTACGTCATACAAAGAACACACTCTCCAAGTTTCAGGTCTCTACGATCAGCGGTTTAGGCTGTGCGTTGATCCGTCAGTCAGTCATTCAGGACAAAGCATTTTATATGTATAGATTAATGAATAATGCTTCTAATTTGGAATAGCGCGGCGAGTCCTATTACTGGGTGGACAGTACGATGCGTTGCTTGAGCTCAGCACAGAACACGCAAGCTAACTACTCAGGGTCGTCGGCATATAACGCCTGCTACTGATTAGTGACAATGTTGGAAGTTGAATCATTTTTCTTTACTCTAAAAATAAGGCGATACCGATCATTTTATATTAAGCGACATTTATCTTGTAACTCAAAACTTTTATTTTTTAAATTATACCAAAACATTAAGGGATTTTTTTGCAATCAAGATCCCCGATTGTAGTTTTTTTATAACGTTTTGTTTTTTTATAAATGACTCTCTTGTTAAGTTCGTAAAATGTCGCTTCAAAGAAACAGCCTTCGTAATAATTCCTTTGTAGTCAACGTTACAAATCCTTACCGCTCCAGGAATGCGGTGTCCTTTTTTTCACGCGTGCCGGTCGCTCGACACGCGCACTCAGGTAACTAGTAATTGATCCGGCGAGATATCGACCATAATGTAATTGTTGTTTAGGTTTACTTTTGTGTGAAACTTGTTCGAAAATCACAAAATGCATCTGTCTTTACTGGTGTTTATTAGCCACTACGGCATTGATGTATTAAAGAGGTTAGAATTGATGCCAAATGTAAGAATTTCATGAAATCATGACATTTAGCTTCAATTTTAACTGAAATAGTTGTATTGTATTCACTGCGGGGTGCCAACTGAAAACCAGCGCTGGGTGTCCAACGCCCAGCAAATGCTGAGATGGTAGCCCTTTCGGTATGGGCACGCTCAGCACAATTGCCGACCAGCACGACCCAAATGGCGTAGTGCCTGCTGCCGGCGCCAGCTGCCAGCCATCTGCCCACTGTCGCGGGTTTGTCCTTCTCATTATTTTGAAGACTGCAAAAACGTTTCTGTAAAGGAACCAAGTTTTTTTTTCGCATTTAAAATATCAGTTGGAATTAAAATTGTAAATAGGTACGAAACTTTAGATGGATGGATGTTTGTTACTCAATTATGCCAGAACGGCTGAACCGATCTGGATGAAATTTGGCACAGAGATAGATTGTAGTCTGGAATACCACATAGTATGTGCCCGACTCAGTTCTCGAAAATGACCATTTCACTTTGTACTGAGATTGGTCTATCATCACTGACAGGACTATTGTTGCCAATAAGCCGGTTAAAGTGGTGAAAGACCGATCAGCACGCCGCACAATGATAATCGATGTCATCATCCCGCATGACGAGAACCTCGTGACAGCTGAGAAAGAGAAGCAAATCAAATATCTCGACTTGGCTCACGAGGTTGTCGATATATAGATTCGGCTGTCATTGTGCCGATAGTCGTTGCGTCCATGAAAGCTTATGCAGCCGTGGCTTATATAGGAATCAAATCTCAAGACGGCCATATTAGAACAAAACTAATAGCAGCGAGGACAAGATTCGCGCAACTAATACTGCATCGTTACCACGTTTGGAGCTTTCTGGATCACTACTTTGTAACAAGGCCGTGTTACAGCTTTGTTTTTTTTTTTTAACTCCATTCCAAATGACATTTTTACTAATTTCACATTCAAATATTCCTTGGCCCTGTCTGTCTAGCCTCTTGTTTTTCATTTTTAAAATCAGTTCTCAGCTGCCGAGCTGGTGGCACCCCTATATCATTGTCATTGACAGTTACCAGCTTGTAAGAGTTTCTGAAAACAGTGAAGTGCAGTTTTTATAACCAGGCAGATTCAAACATGTGTCCTGGCAATATAGTATTAGCTTATCGTACTTAAGGGTCTACTACCGGCCAAGTGGCGCCCTCATTGAATAAAAAATCGTAGTACCAAAAACGGCCGTTTCTGACACTTTTGTCTACTACTTTGGATACGAAACATTCTGAGACCTGTTTTAACAACGTAAAAATACTTTATCCTCTTTGTAACAAAAGTGACGTTGGATCCTTATTTATTTCCTTATTTATTTTCTATGCTATGCTACGATTTTTTATTCAATGAGGGCACCACTAGGCCGTTAGTAGGGCCTTCATGGCTCTGTCTACCCTGTCTTTCCAGTAATTGTAACCTTTGTTATTGATTTTCTATTTTTTCTTTATGATTTATCTGGTTTTTTCCCATGACCAAAATGTATCATCCAATATTTTTAATGTTTTCTGTTACTTTTCGCCATTCTTAGTTAGTCTATTTTTGTTCGTCCAGGTCTTTTTGGATTTTATGGAGTACAAGTAAAACTTCTTCCATTTTTATAAATTTCAGTTAATAAAATCTTTGCTTGAACAAGTTGTTACTGCTAGTGTCCTCTAACGTGTAATAGCTGAATCACTACACCCTGTATACTTTTGCCTGTATCGATAAAAGACAAGGAGCTTCAACCATAAGACGATAGATGGCGCCAGTAGACCCAAAAATCTGTATGAAATCTACTTCGATATTTCTGGGTTTTTAACCGACTTTCGAAAAAGGAGGAGGTTCTATGTTCGACTGTATGCATGTTTTTTTTTTTTTTATGTATGTCCGCGCATTTCTCCGTCAGTTCTGGATCGATTTTCAAAATTATTTTTTTTGTCTGAAAGAATATACTCCCGAGGTGGTCCCATATAAATTTTATCGAAATTGCTTTAGCGCTTTTTGAGAAACTGAACAAAAACGAAAAATAGGCATATCTTGATGACGTTTTTGTGTTCTCCAAATGTTTAAATGCCACATTCCATGTTATTGGGGATTTTAGTTCTGGGGTATAACAACTAAAAAGCGAAAAATGAAAAACTTTTTTACAAAAAAAAACAACCGACTTCCAAAAAAAAATACACTAAAAATTTAAAAATAATTTTAATTTCGGAAGTCAGTGTCAAATATCGAAGAAATAAAATACAAACACCGACTTCCGAAATTAAAGTTATTTTTAAATTTTTAGTGTATTTTTTTATTAAATGATGTCTTTCTAAACCTTGGATTTTAATATTTATCTTTATGATAACAGCATGCTCAGCGGCGAGCTACTCGGTCGCTCATTAGGAAACAAGTTCAAATAAACGTATACAGGTTGCTCACTTTTTTTGTTAAATTATTTAATACAAATGATTTGTTTATTGACTATTGTGACTATGTCTATTGTATTTTTTTTAATGAATTTTAATGTTTTGCAAAATTGATATTGAATTTTAATGAATTTATATCCAATTTTAATCTTTTTTATTTTACTTTATTTCAGGGTTGGTAAAACACATGATTTAAAAAATAATCATATGAAATCACTTATTATAATCACATGATTTAAATCATCTCAACCCAGCTTTATTTGGTTTTGATGTACTTACAAATTTTTCAAATTGTCCAATGTAATTATGTAATTTGAAAATTCATTGGTAATTGTTAGTATTAAAATAATTAAATTACACAATGCAGTTACACATTCCGATTTCAAGGGACCCACTTTAGGAAACAGGAAGGTGTAATAGCAGTTAGTGTCCGATTTGGTGAGATTGGGAGGTACCGATTTGACTTCCTAAATTGTGTACGATTTAGGATAGTGTAATCGTATCACTACGATTTAGAGCTATGTGAAGCCAATTTTGCGTCTTGTTCGCTACAAATGGGCTGTTAGTATTTTTCTGGGTGTTTAAAATTAAATTAAAACCAAAGGTGACCTTTGGTTTTAATTTAATTAATAAAGATTTTTTTTTCTAAATTTTTCTGAAAAAAAAATCTGTGTCCGCTCTTTTTCTTTTTTGGTCCGCTCCTGGTAAAATCAGTTTAAGAGACTTTCTAGCGACTTTTGATATTCTGTTTAGGGGCTTGAATTTGTAAGAGTAGGCAGCACTGCCAATTTAGGATTCCGATTTAGGAGTCCAATTTAGGATAGTGTAATCGCTAGCTTCCTACTTCCTAGTTAGATTGTTCCTAAATTGGGTCCCTAGAAATCGGAAGGTGTAATTGAGCCTTTAGTAGCACCTAGTAGAGAGATACACGGCATTTATGAAATTGGAATGAATAGGTTCATTCCAATTTTATTAATTCAGTGCATCTTCGCATGCCTCACTGCGTTGCGTATCTTCCGACCCAGACGTTCACCACCCCTGGCTATAGTCAACACAACCACACGAGTTCATGAGTACTATAGGCTATGTATAGGTATAGACGCCAGTCAGACACACACAGTCAACGCCTGGCCTTGCACAGGACAGTCGCGCACACACCGCGTGACCGCGCTAAGAATCGGAATAATTCTTTCACGACATATGACTGACGCGTAGTTTCGTAGCTGGGTTTAATTGACTCCTACTTTGTCCGTGCCATTTTCGTTTCAGATAAACAATGTGTTGTCATAAACCTTATATGTTTTTATATTGCTGACATTGTAAATTGCATCGCGAGTTTTTTTTGCAGTAAACTGTGTTTGTGACTTTGTAGTTTAATACGTTTATCATTTTTTGATAGGACTTGTGTTGAATTTGCAGCTGTTTGATTTAAAAAAATGGCCACTGCTAAAGACACATGTAAGTATGACTTAATGTTTATGTCAAAATCAGAGACCTGTTATCACAAGGTACATAATTTTATTTATTTTTACCGACTTCAAAAAATGAGAGTGAAGTGCTAATTCTTCTATTATATTCTTCCATTTGGAATAAATAAATAAATAAAATGTCCTCATTTTTACGAGGAGGCAGTGCGTGAGGGTCGCGGGAACCCTATGGATGCGAGACGCTCCGGTCGTTGTGGCGTAACTTGGGGGAGGCCTATGTCCAGCAGTGGACGACTTTAGGCTGCGATGATGATGATGATTAAATTTATTACTGGATATGCTCATTATTGGAATATATTACGGTCTAATAAATATCATAAGTTTCGTTAAAATACTCAGGTATTCCACTTACTTTTTTTCTAGACTAGAAAGCAAAATAAACTTATGCTAAAGCTGTTATCTACAATTTCCTCTGACTATTAAACCATAAGGAAATTATGTCATAATTAATCGTCTGTCAGTTTGTCTCGTAGGTCAGCCCAAAATAGCGAAAATTAATGATTTTGTCTTATACTCAAACGAGGTGATGAATATGCTCATCCCTTCTCTGTGTGAGAAGAGACCTTTGCCCACAGTCCAGCTGTGGGACAATTATGAAAATAGTAATATAATTAGCCGTAACCACCGCGCACCGGTAGTCCGGTAGCTTGGTCATGCTTTCGACATCGGTGGATTCCTACTTTGATATTTTAATTTTTTTTACAGAAACACCGGTGTTTCTAGTTTGGTTTCTTCGTTATTTGACACCGACTTCCGAAATTAAAGTTATTTTGCATTTTTTAGTATTCTTTATGGAAGTCGGTTGTATTTTTTTTTTTATTTTTCTCTTTTTAGTTGTTGTACCCCATTCTAGAACTAAATTAATAGTAAAGTTATGCCCGAATTGATAGCCCCAAAAATAGGGAATTTGAACATAGTTGGTGAAATTAGGGTGTATCAGGGTCAACTGTACACATCTGCATACCCCTTCAGAGCGTATCAGCGTGATGTAATGTTGTGAAGTAGAATTATGGAAGGTTTGCTATCATGTACTGAAGAGTTCTATTGTGTATCTCCGAAGTTCTTCATCAGATCTTCACCAAATTAAAATGGAACCACATGTGAAGCAACAGCTTTCAAATAAAAATCTTCAAAATCGGTTCACGTAGTAAAAAGTTATGAGGTAACAAACATAAAAAAAAAAAAAAAAAACGAATTGAGTACCTCCTCCTTTTTTTGAAGTCTGTTAAAAATGCCTCGATTGCCTCAGCAAGAGAGTTATATTTTTCGAGAGTTTGTATAGTAAGTATGTACCTATGCATGTTTGTATGTCTATTTCTTCGGCACACCCTGCAGCCTAAACGGCTGGATGAATTTCAACAAAACAGGTAGGTACCATTAATAGATAGGGTTCGACTGCCGAAATGACTTAGGCTATAAAGAGTTTTGAAATAACACAAAAAAATTAATGTAAGAAAGAAAAGAGTGGCACTCCGGGAGTGCCGACAGAAGTGAAAACTTGAACTAAAAACCGGCCAAGAGTGAGTCGGACTCGCGCGCAAAGGGTTCCGAACAAATCAATTTTTTTTTCATGTTTTTTTTAAACAGTCTCCACCTTATAGGTTTTCCTGTAATCTATAAGTAATGAACTACTTTCTGTATTTTTTTCAAAATTTTAGGCTCAGTGGCTTCGGAAATAAGAGTAATTTTTCATCAATTTTCTTAAATAACTTCAAAATTATGTATGTTAAAATTATGAAAAAAATACATTCGAGACCCTCACAATGTGCCCTTTCAAATTTTAATATGTCGCAAGACACAGTTTGAAAAACTTTGATTTTTAATTTTCCGATTTTCACCCCAAAAGTGACCCCCATATTCCAAATTAATTTATTTAGGGTACACGTCCGTGTTTGGGTCACAGATATACATGTGTGTACCAAATTTCAACTCTATCGGTCCAACAGATTCGGAGCCAATTGGCAGTGACAGACGGACAGACAGACAGACAGACAGAGAAACAGACACACGAGTGATCCTATAAGGGTTCCGTTTTTTTATTCGGACTTTCGCGATCCAAAAAATGCCCAACGCAGCTAAACAAGTTTTCACTTCAATCCGCTACGCGATCCGCTAACGCATCGTAGCACTCGAAGGAAATCGCATAGTGGTGTCGGTGTTGGTGACGCACGAGTTCAATTGTTTTTTAACCGACGAAAAAAAAGGAGGAGGTTCTCAATTCGACCGTATATTTTTTGTGTATGTTCAGCCCTCAATCCGTTATTTATGAACCGATCTCAATGATTATTTTTTTTGTTAGATAGGGTATACCTCAAAGGCGCCGACTCAAAATTAGTTTATATAAAATTTGATATTTTATGTAGGTAAATAAGCTCAATACTCAAGACTTAAAAGGTTTATTTATTTTTTGCTTTTTAGTTCTTTTTCTTCGGTTGAATTTTTTGTTAAAAAGTTTTTTCCCCATCTCAAAAATGCCCAACGCACCTATAGAAGTTTTCACTTCCATCCGCTACGCGATGCGCTACGAGTGCAAGAAGTTTTCACTTCAAAAAAACGAAATGGCGGTCACCATTAAGGCCCTTCTCGTGGTCCAGTGGCGCCCTCATTGAATAAAAAATCGTAGCATAGCACAGAAAATAAATATTAAAAAATCCAACTTGACGTTTGTTACAAAGAGGATAAAGAATTTTTATGTTGTTAAAACAGGTCTCAAAATGTTTCGTATCCAAAGTAGTAGGCAAAAGTGTCAGAAACGGCCGTTTTTGGCCATGATTGAAATAAAATAACTGCTAGAAACTATGATTGAACTAAAATAACTGCTACAAACTATGATTGAACTAAAATAACTGCTACAAACTATAATTGAACTAAAATAACTGCTACAAACTATGATTGAACTAAAATAAATGCTACAAACTATGATTGAACTAAAATAACTGCTACAAACTATGATTGAACTAAAATAACTGCTACAAACTATGATTGAACTAAAATAAATGCTACAAACTATGATTGAACTAAAATAAATGCTACAAACTATAATTGAACTAAAATAACTGCTACAAACTATAATTGAACTAAAATAACTGCTACAAACTATGATTGAACTAAAATAAATGCTACAAACTATGATTGAACTAAAATAACTGCTACAAACTATGATTGAACTAAAATAAATGCTACAAACTATGATTGAACTAAAATAAATGCTACAAACTATGATTGAACTAAAATAACTGCTACAAACTATGATTGAACTAAAATAACTGCTACAAACTATGATTGAACTAAAATAACTGCTACAAACTATAATTGAACTAAAATAACTGCTACAAACTATGATTGAACTAAAATAAATGCTACAAACTATGATTGAACTAAAATAACTGCTACAAACTATGATTGAACTAAAATAAATGCTACAAACTATGATTGAACTAAAATAACTGCTACAAAGTACATCAGAGTGCTTACGAAGTGACTTCTTTAGAACTTTTTACCTGACTGCCCAAGAAAGAGGGTAATGTTTTTCGAGAGTATGTATGTATGTATGCATGTGTGTATGTCTATTTTCTTGGCATGCGCTGTAGCCTAAACGGCTTGATGGCTTTTAACAAATGAGGTAATTATGTTGGTCTTGACCGCCAAAGTGACAGGTTAGATAATATTGAAAAAAAAAACAAAATGGCGACTGTCATTAGCTATGTGTAGTTGTTTTTTTTTGACGTGGTCATGTAGGGTATTAAAATAAAGAGTTCAAGGAGACGATTCTAAAAATATAACTCACTAGCACTCCGACCGCGACTTCGTCCGCGTGAATTTCAAAAATATTTATAGCCTATAACACTCACAAATAACGTGGTTTTCTATTGGTAAAAGAATTTTCAAAATCGGTTCAGTAGATCCAGAGTTTGCCCCCTACAACCTCACAAACGTTATCTCTTTATAATATTAGTACTTATAGACTAAAAAGTAGGAAATAAAAACACTGAAAATATCAAAAAACCCGACTGATAAAAAACAACTAAAAAGTTCCAAACAAGTCACTTTTTATGCAGTCTGATGCAGTTGGTGGCATGAAGTGCATGAACGATGTTTTTCTTGACCGTTTTGAGAGCAGTGGTGATGAAATATAAATATAAGTGATAGGTACATATCTACATACAAATTATTTATTGTAAACTCTCAGCTGCTGCTCCAGTCGCAGGTTATTAGCAGC
Organism: Polia nebulosa; assembly: GCA_951329385.1. Classification (NCBI taxonomy): domain Eukaryota; kingdom Metazoa; phylum Arthropoda; class Insecta; order Lepidoptera; family Noctuidae; genus Polia; species Polia nebulosa. The sequence continues at coordinate 1,456,334 of OX589588.1, read as the reverse complement.
CATAAATATATTTTGATGGGATGCCTAGAAAAACAAGATATTTTAAATCTAAAAACCACTCGAGTCTCATTTAGACAAATATTATCACAGCCATTTCGCATATCTACGTCGCATCACGTGACATGACTGAAAAAATAGTTTCTATTCATAGACTGACCTCGAGTCTTGCCGATCCCTGACAGGCTGTTGGTAACACAGCAAGTGCCTTAAGGCGCTATTAGCTGCCAACGACCTTAAGTGGTTAGCTTACGTGTTCTGCACCTGAGTCCATCCAGTAATAGGACTCGCTCATCAAGGAGCGCTGTCCGAAATTAGACGCATCCCTTCAACCCCCGCGGCCAAATCCGGGTTGTCAATCATAGTTTGTAATTTTATTTTACATTGATAAATTGGTGATAAATGTTACACATAAAACAACAAGTATTAAACTAAAACACTGAGACTAAATTATAAATAATTAAATGATCTTTAAAATTTTATGAAACCTTCACCAAGGTTTCATAAAATTACGCTTTATAGTTTTTGCGTGATTCTCAATTTTTTATCTGCGTTAGACATAAATTTACAAATTAACTATACTATGTTATAAAATATTATTTCAAATATTCTCAGATCAAATTACGAAGGAAATAATCTAAAGTAACATATATTATTTTCAAAGAAATAAGACTAGTCGTTTAGACGTGATGTTCAATTAAAAACCCTTAAAAGTCGAATAACTACGCCTTAAAACCTAGCGATCAAAAAGGTCATCCTAATCATCCCCACCAAGTAGGTGGGAAGATTAGGATGGTGGTTCTAAGTCAATATGAATAGGTTACATCTAGGCAAGCGTGTTCCATCGTCAGCCAGAATTATCACCGCTCACCATCAGGTCAGATAGCTAGTGGTCAAACGCGAACCTATTAATAATTAAAAAAAAAATAACCAGCTAGAACAGTCAACTTAATCTTAAAGCTTTATTTCAATTTCATAGTTCAGAATCATTTACAGGCACTTTTGAATTGTGAGGGAGTCAGAAAGATGAAGCTAGGTGCACGTTTGAAAGCTGATGACACGGTTGGCGCAGTGGTTGAGCGATCGGCTGCTGTGCTGCTTGTCGCGGCTTCGATTCCCGTACCGAACAAATATTTTTATGACCTACAGATAGTTGTTCGGGCGAATAGTTGTCTGGGTGTCTTGTGTATGTGAGTTTACATGTTTGTGAACTCACCCACGATACAGGAGTAACTCCTAGTGTGGGGCAACGTTTGTAGACCAAAAACTCCCACCACCCCATTTTTCCCAAATGATGGTACAATAAACAGTCCGCCATCATTTCAGGTTCAGGAACCTCAGGTCTGGAGCGCCTGATGCGGCTGGACCGCATCAACATCAACCAGAAGGGGCGCGGCTTCCAGGGCAACAAGTACACTGTGCACAGCCAGGGCGAGGTGCTGTTCAACCTAAAGGAGGACGGCCACGCTCTGACCTTCCTCTCAAATGGACGCAGCAGAGGCTTCCACATAGATGGCGTGGATAATGAGGGAAGGAAGGTGAGGAACTTTACAGATAATGAGGGAAGGAAGGTGAGGAACTTTACAGATAATGAGGGAAGGAAGGTGAGAAACTTAACAGATAATGAGGGAAGGAAGGTGAGGAACTTTACAGATAATGAGGGAAGAAAGGTGAGGAACTTTACAGCAGCTGAATCTGGATGATCCATCATGTGTAGTGATGAAATGAGTTCATAGGCTGTAGACAACCTGCTAGGGGCGCGGAAGAGATGTTACCGCGGCCCTTGGCACTTAGGCAACTGAAGGAACAGGGGTGGGTTTTAATCAGTAACAGTCTGACACGCCCTCCCACTCCATCCAGAGCGGGAAAAAAACTACCACGGTGTAAGGCTTTGGCGTTTACAGGAACAACAATATTAAGGTGGAAGCGCCAGGGTAGCTCGCGAAATTCAAATTTTCTTACGTTTTTTGCAATTTGCAGTGTCAGTGTCAGGTTGTATCTTGGTCAAAATATGATTCGCGGCCGTAGCAAGTATAGATTTATGGAATTATAATCATTTTTTTTTTTTTTTTTTTTTTATGTTTGATAGGCTCGCGTTTGACCACTATCTCACCTGATGGTAAGCGATGATGTGGTCGAAGATGGAGCACGCTTGCCTAGAAGTAACCTATTCACTCTTGACTTAAAGACTCCCAGGTTATATCTTACAGGAAAGGAAACACAGACTCCGGTAGAGAATTCCACTCTCTAGCTGTACGTGCAATGAATGTTTTCTCAAAACGCTTTGTGCGTATGGATGGGATGTCCACCATGAACCGGTGGCACTTCGCCGTACGTCTTGTGGTCCTTAGATGAAACGGGCTTGGCGGAATCAAATCATGCAATTCCGTCGCACACTCCCCAAAATGTAATCGATAGAAAACCGACAGGCTAGCAACTCGGCGTCTATGTTCAAGACTCATTAAATCATCAATACAACTCTTTCAGGTAGAATTGATGTCAAATGTAGTATTTCATGAAATCATAATATTTGGCATCAATTCAAACTGAGAGAGTTGTATTGATGATTTTCATCATTACAATTCTGTAAATATGTACTTGCTACGGCCGCAAATAATATTTTGACCAACATACGATACTGACCTGCAAATTGCAAAAAACGTAAAAATATTACACTCCGCGGGCTACCTCGGCGCTTTCACCTTAAACAGTTTTCCTCTGACGACTGACAAGAAACGATGATCAATGTCTGAGGTAAATTGGTGACTTTTTCAGTTGCATCCTATCTTGTATCAGTCTCCTAGCAATGCCTATATCATTGGCAGTATAGATTAGGTTGTCCAGGTTCAGACTTAGGTATTTTACCGGTATAAAGGGTGAGTTTAAACCACACAGCTCAAAACAAACATCAGAATTGGGACACACCTTCCCATAAAACGGGTTATTTTCGTAACCCATGTCAGGGGTCGATAAACTAATGACATCGATGTCCTCTAAGTGTGCACTGGGTGCTGTGGCCATGGTATTACGTCATGTCCGTTAATTGACAGTTTAAATTGCAATATCTGTGGGCTCATGGTGTGCTCCCATAAAACAGGCTTGCTCAGTAATCGTATACGTTGATGGTGCCTAAAATGTAATGGCGTTTTGTGTGGTTAGTGGATCGTGGGTAGTAACAGGGAAACTGAGTGGGCTGAATAAACAACTCTTTAGCTCATGTGGAAAAAACAATGTGCTCTTTGTGAGCAGAATTCACTAGCTAGTAGGTACTCGTACATATGAATAATATATAATAGAGCTCCTTGTTCGCAACGACAATGCGCTTATGTTAATTACTCCGGTTAGCGAGAAATGAGTGTCGGTCGATTAAAATACTGACACTTGAGATGAATGAATAAAGGAATTTGATCTTTCTATGGTTCCGTACCCGAAGGGTCCAAACGGAGTCACTCGCGTGTCCGTCTATCCGTCTGCTGTCTGTCACACAGGTCTTATAATCAAACGGTTGGAGCTACAGTCTTTAAATTTTACTAACCCAAAGCCGTACATATAGTCAAAAATACATTTGGTACGGAACCCTAAAAGCGCGAAGTTCGACACGCACTTGGCCGGTTTTTGAAAACCTTTTTAGCGGCGTTGAGCACTTTTCTTGGGACGGGTATAAAATGTTAAACTCGCGTCAGGACACGTGACCTGATTGAAAATTCGTAAGACGATTCCAAAATATTCAAAACTGCACAGCGTTAATGTTCAAGTTTTCACTTCTGCGGGCATGACCCCGGCCGGCCGGCCGGCCGGTTGGCCGGAGTGCAACCCGTTGTTTTTTTTTAATCTGTCAATGATGAATGAGGTCTACGACAGTACGATAGAGCCAGCGAGCCCAGAAGAGGCCTATTCACTTTTGCTGTAAAGGCTGATGAGTAGTGCTGAGTCATAGATGGTAGGGTAGTCATCCCAATTTGTTTGGGATCAGTGCTGCGTTTCTTCGTCTTCCACAAATCTCCATTCGCCGACATCTCAATAGTCACCACCTCTCTATGTTAGCCATATCGTTTGTCACACTGCTCATCCATCGTTGGTTCTATTAGTTAAGTAGGTGACGGTAACTATTCAAGTGGTCTGTCGTTCTATTTGTTGACTGATCCTTTAGACAATATTATATAAATAACAAGAGCGAGTCGGACTCACGCACCGAGGGTTCCGTACCATTACAAATATTTTGCACTGCGTTGTAGAATATTGCAGTTTTAGATCAGCTCTATCTCTTGACCAATAGTGTAACTAATGTAATTTTTGTTGATGGTTTCTGAAAAAGTATGCTAGTTAGAGACATCGTTTTATTTTTCCTGTAATCTTTACATACACTTCTATCACATAGAACAATTTAAGATTTTTTCCATGCAAACTTCGGAGATTACGCGGGGGCACGGTATTTTTTTTTTACATTTTTCATCAAAAGTAGAAAACTATGCGGCTTAAAAAAAATGTTTCAGAATGTAAAAACCCCACACGCCTAACCCCAACGCCCTAGTAGCCCAACTTCGAGTTTTTAAGACCCCTTTTCAGTACATAATGCAAAAAAAAAAAAAAAAAATTTCTTAATTGCAAAGTAGGTACTTGGGCGAACGTCATCTAAAACTGTCCCAAATTTCAAGTTGATAGCATTAATAGTTCTTGAGATATCCAGCTGTGACAGACAGACAGATCGGTCTGTCCGTCTGTCAGTCTGCTGAGTAGCACAATAAGGGTTCCTTTTTACCATTTTGGAACGAAACCCTTAGGCGTCCTCTAATAAATACGATGAATGTGCAGTCAATACTGCATTACTGAATTACTTTGCTAACTTTATCATTCTCAGTATTCTCGCTACTGAAGTTTAAAGAGTCGATGATAAGATACGTTGCCATTGCATGAAGATATTTACAAATATTTTGATTTATGGTTTCTTTCTGTACCCAGTTGGTTTATTGAGTAAAGCGATAGCCATGGTAATTTTGGCATTAAGGCCAAACTTTAAGGCCCTATCATTGAGTGGTTAGCTTGCGTGTCACGTGCTGAGCTCACGTAACGCGTCGTACGTCCACCCATTAATAGGACTCTCTCATCAAGGAGCGCTGTCCGAAATTAGAACCATTAATAATTTATTACACATAAAACAACAGGTATTAAACTAAAACACTTAGACTAAATTATAAATAATTAAATGAAAGTTTTTGCGTGATTCTCAATTTTCTATCCGCGTTAGACATAACTTTACAAATTAACTACACTATGTTATAAAAAATAAAAGTTCAAATATTTTCAGATCAAATTACGACGGAAAAGTCTAGACTAACATATTTTTTTCAAAGAAATAAGACTAGTCGTTTAGACGTGACGTTCAATTAAAAACCATTAAAAGTCGTATAACTGCGCCTTAAAAGTCGCATTTCGCCTTAAAACATTTTGGTGGCCATGCTCTGGGTTCCAAAAATGCTTTCGTGTTCAGCTTGCGTCATTTTAGGTGTAAATTACAAAATACTACAATAATAATATTGGTAACTAGAACCCAAAATAAATATCGACGGAAGCGGAAAGTATTTACTAAAATAATGGCGTGACTCACGCACTTAACCCTATACGGCCGAAAATCGAACTCACGAACAGCGCGTTTGGGATCTGATCTAGATTGAAATGACCTCACTCAGGGCTCCATACTCTTCTATCGTAAATTAATGTATTACTAATATCTGTTTTTGTTTTCCCAAAATTATCTAGATATTACAGATCCCTTTCTCCGATGTGTATCTTTTTGGGTCCCTAGCCTAGGAAAATAGTAAACACCCGAATGTATGGAAAAAAAGTTACACAAGTGTTTTTACAGTGTGTATCGCCAACGATATCATGCGACTTTGTACTATGTGCGATGCAACTGTTACCCCCTTTGGCCTGCATCTCACTGTCGAACCCAGTGCGGGTTGAGTATCACAACCCATGTCATTATTCCCAGGCGTTCAAGCTCCGCCGCCCGGGCGTGTTCGTGTCCGACAAGGTAGAGCTGTACATGAACAACGCCGTGGTCTGCATCGTGCGCAAGGAGGCCACCTTCATGACGCCCATGTTCAGCATCAACGACGCGCACGACACTCCCACGCTCAGGGTCAAGGGAGAGGTCACCGATTATCACTTTCAGGTAATTTTGATTGTAAAGTTTTGCTGTTTTAGCCCTGCCTTTTGATCGCCTAGAACCTTACAGACTATAGCAGGATATCTGCTCCCACTCTCACTGAAACTAGCTTGTAGTCGTGACTTCCATCCGTAGCTGGGCCTGTCCCTAAGGAACAGTTACCTGATGGAGCCGGAATAAGAAGGCTATGGCCCAGATACATAAACAAACGTTTTTACCATTTTATAATTTGTGTTATTTTAGAAGGCACTCTACTCCAAACGTTTTTACCGTTTTATAATTTGTGTTATTTTAGAAGGCACTCTACTCCAAACCATTGGATTCCGTTTTCTTAACTTCTTATTAGCAATACCGAGATTTTTCTTAACTATGTTGCGGTCGGCTTCTGGTCTCAAACGGATGGAGCTGAATACTATGCCAGTCTATCTGACCTCCATATACCCAGTAATAGGGATGTTTTCTGGGTACAAAAATAATAATTCTATTTCATTAGTAAGAAATCGTAAAAAAATATTGTACACGTACTTTTTGGTTAACCAAATCAACAATGACAAAGACATTAGAGACAAAGAAAAAAAACATGAAAGACATTAGAATTCAGGGGTAGGGGTTGATTACGTCATTAAGAGTTGGTACATTTATGACGCAGATGTGACGTCACGCGTAATTTCAACGCACTGTATCGTCCTCATTTTTTGTTTACGTGACAAAAGAAAGAATACTTGTTCAATATTTTTATGGTAGTCTAACTGACGGACCAATAGTTATTTTATGCTAGTCTAACTGACGGACCAATAGTTATTTTATGCTAGTCTAACTGACGGACCAATAGTTATTTTATGGTAGTCTAACTGACGGACCAATAGTTATTTTATGCTAGTCTAACTGACGGACCAATAGTTATTTTATGCTAGTCTAACTGACGGACCAATAGTTATTTTATGGTAGTCTAACTGACGGACCAATAGTTATTTTATGGTAGTCTAACTGACGGACCAATAGTTATTTTATGGTAGTCTAACTGACGGACCAATAGTTATTTTATGCTAGTCTAACTGACGGACCAATAGTTATTTTATGCTAGTCTAACTGACGGACCAATAGTTATTTTATGGTAGTCTAACTGACGGACCAATAGTTATTTTATGGTAGTCTAACTGACGGACCAATAGTTATTTTATGGTAGTCTAACTGACGGACCAATAGTTATTTTATGCTAGTCTAACTGACGGACCAATAGTTATTTTATGGTAGTCTAACTGACGGACCAATAGTTATTTTATGGTAGTCTAACTGACGGACCAATAGTTATTTTATGCTAGTCTAACTGACGGACCAATAGTTATTTTATGGTAGTCTAACTGACGGACCAATAGTTATTTTATGGTAGTCTAACTGACGGACCAATAGTTATTTTATGCTAGTCTAACTGACGGACCAATAGTTATTTTATGGTAGTCTAACTGACGGACCAATAGTTATTTTATGCTAGTCTAACTGACGGACCAATAGTTATTTTATGCTAGTCTAACTGACGGACCAATAGTTATTTTATGGTAGTCTAACTGACGGACCAATAGTTATTTTATGGTAGTCTAACTGACGGACCAATAGTTATTTTATGCTAGTCTAACTGACGGACCAATAGTTATTTTATGCTAGTCTAACTGACGGACCAATAGTTATTTTATGGTAGTCTAACTGACGGACCAATAGTTATTTTATGCTAGTCTAACTGACGGACCAATAGTTATTTTATGCTAGTCTAACTGACGGACCAATAGTTATTTTATGGTAGTCTAACTGACGGACCAATAGTTATTTTATGGTAGTCTAACTGACGGACCAATAGTTATTTTATGGTAGTCTAACTGACGGACCAATAGTTATTTTATGGTAGTCTAACTGACGGACCAATAGTTATTTTATGGTAGTCTAACTGACGGACCAATAGTTATTTTATGGTAGTCTAACTGACGGACCAATAGTTATTTTATGGTAGTCTAACTGACGGACCAATAGTTATTTTATGGTAGTCTAACTGACGGACCAATAGTTATTTTATGGTAGTCTAACTGACGGACCAATAGTTATTTTATGGTAGTCTAACTGACGGACCAATAGTTATTTTATGGTAGTCTAACTGACGGACCAATAGTTATTTTATGGTAGTCTAACTGACGGACCAATAGTTATTTTATGGTAGTCTAACTGACGGACCAATAGTTATTTTATGGTAGTCTAACTGACGGACCAATAGTTATTTTATGGTAGTCTAACTGACGGACCAATAGTTATTTTATGGTAGTCTAACTGACGGACCAATAGTTATTTTATGGTAGTCTAACTGACGGACCAATAGTTATTTTATGGTAGTCTAACTGACGGACCAATAGTTATTTTATGGTAGTCTAACTGACGGACCAATAGTTATTTTATGGTAGTCTAACTGACGGACCAATAGTTATTTTATGGTAGTCTAACTGACGGACCAATAGTTATTTTATGGTAGTCTAACTGACGGACCAATAGTTATTTTATGGTAGTCTAACTGACGGACCAATAGTTATTTTATGGTAGTCTAACTGACGGACCAATAGTTATTTTATGGTAGTCTAACTGACGGACCAATAGTTATTTTATGGTAGTCTAACTGACGGACCAATAGTTATTTTATGGTAGTCTAACTGACGGACCAATAGTTATTTTAGTAAACTATCCTGTTGGATATCTTGGCTTCTGGCTTTCCGTAGCGACTCTTAAAGATCTACAATAATGGCAGGTGAGAGCAACAGCTGAACGGAGGTACGAAGGAATTACGGTATGTTAAAGTCCACGTCCACACACTACACCTCACAATCGCCACCCACAGACCAGCTTCGGCAAGCGTTGCTTAACTTTGGAGATCGCCCCGTGCGGCTGTTGTTATTTAAAAACGCAGTTATATGCCAATGACATTGAGTGATTAGCTTGCGTGTTCTGTGCTGAGCTCACGCAACGGGTCGTACGTCCACCCAGTAATAGGACTCGCCCATCAAGGAGCGCTGTCCCAAATTAGACGAATTATTAATTTATTATCCATAAAGCAACAGCTATTATACTAAAACACGTATACTAAAAGATAATTAATTAAATTATTTTTAAAATCGTGAAGGTTTCTAAATACGTTTAATAGTTTTTGCGTGATTCTCTTTCTTCTTTCTTTCTAAAGTAACATTTATTTTCTTCAAAGAAATAAAACTAGTCGTTTAGACGTGATGTTCAATTTAAAATACATTGTAATAACTTTCTTTATTGCCGTAAACAGGTTACAGAAAAGTACGAGACCCTGGCTCCAGAGCTAGGCTAAAGTACCTTTTTTTTGTGGGACAAGCTCGCCACACTATTCCCAAACCACTGTAACTTCTGTTAGCCAGAATCAACAGTAGCGACCATCAGAAAAAAAGGCTAAAGTACCTGCATCTCAGGAGCCAAAAATCATTAGAAGTTGTATATCTGCGCGTTTAAGTCTGGCACACCAATCCCTGTAAATAAACTAACAACCTGGTCTCCCATTCCAGCTGCAGACGAAGAACAAGAAGACCATCGGCGGCATCAACAAGGAATTCCGCGGGGTGCTGAAGGAGATGTTCTCGTACAACGACGACTACGTCATCACCTTCCCCGTTGACCTCGACGTGCGTTTCAAGCTTGGTGTCATCGCGGCCTGTGTCCTCATTGTAAGTTCAGTTGTCAATTTAGGAAAATGTTGATCCCTTTTATGGCGATAATGGCGTAACCGTATGTTCGGCTTCCCAAAACCGAAACTCACGTGGAAACAGAAAAATTGGCAAAAATGATCTTGTTGTAATGTTATTATAACATTGAAATAGAGGAGGGTATTTGAAGATGCCACGGTAACATCGGCTCCGTATAAAATTATCTGTTAAAAATACTATTAACAAAGACGCGCCGATAGTAAATAGTGAATTATGTAAAAAAAGACTAAATAAACAAGTGCAAGTGTTATTTAAACGCTTTACTCAAGAAAAGTGCCAAAAAAAAGAAAAAAAAAAGTGCATAAACAGTCATAATTCGAACTGACAAATAAATCAATTTTAGACTTTAATTTTTCTCTAAAAACTATTGCAGTGCGGTGAACTACTGTGTTGAAACTTAATAAGTGCGTAAACTGTATAATATATAAATTAACAGAAACGGTTGTGGTTTAAAACATTTAAATTTGAACACCCGAGGTTTCGAAACGATTATAAAAATACTAGTAGCAACGGTACACTTAATTCAACTGATTGTGCTAACAGCTGAGTGGCCGAGAGGTAGCAGCTGAGACTGCTGTGCCAAGAGTCGTGAGTTCCGTCCTGAGCAAAACATTTGCCTTTTTGTACTCTAAAAGATTTCTAAATTGATATTACTTAGAAACAACTCGACACTATCTAACAGACAGAAAAACACAAAAGATTATTGAGTGGTGTGTATGTAACAGAACAATTATTATAATGGATAATAATGAGCAGCAGAATGTAACGTTCCGACGCATGAGGCGATCTATATCATTCCACGAAATATCTAACACAACGATATTTGACTCAACAATGTTAAGTTTGCCGGACACCTCTATTAATACGCATAAATCCTGCTGTGAGGACCTGCGATATAAAGTCGAGACATTAACAAAAAATCTTGAAACTGCGACCAATGAAATAGACAACCTACACGACGAAATTAGCAACCTAAAAAACGAATTAGCTAAGTGTTTGAAAGTAATAGAAGTATATAAAAGAATAGATTGCTCTGATATATCGAAAACCCTATCAAATAGAAAGAAGAATAGGCTTTCCATGCATGACAAGAACAGAGCAACCCTAATAACTTCGTCCCCTACACAAAACGTTGCAGTATCCCCAGTTACTGACAAGTGTGATTTGGATACTCCTCTCAATGAGTCTCCAACTACTAATATTATGCTGACAGAAGGAACCTCAGCATCAGCAGCTATCTTGACCCCAGAACCTGTAAATAATATGAACTCAAGCGCTAATATTTTTTCACAAAAATGTGTATCTAATATAAAGACGACGTTTACCCACAAAACCATACCTGTGCAACAGAAGAAGGTCATTGTTTTAGGTGATGACCAAGGGCGTAATGTCCGATACACCTTGCAAGCCCTGCTGGGCAATGAATTTCAAGTATTATGCTTCTGGAAAACTGGTGCAAAAACAAAAGATGTCTTAACTAATTCTTATAACTTTGATTCTTTAACGAAAAATGACTATGTTATTATACTGTCAGGTACTAATGATACCAATCCTCTGGATTTTCAAATTGACCTTGGTGTTTGGCTTAGAAGTATTACACATGCTAACATTATTGTATCAGAAATCCCTTACAACAGACATTTAAATGAAAGGAGCTTAAATAGTTCGTTACGTCACATATGTAATAAATATAATGGTCTATTTGTGAACATGGGATATAGTCAATCTATACCACGCAGACAGCGCCACTTTACTATTAATATTTGTAGATACTTACTGAAAGAAATATTACATATTGATTTCAAAACTAAATTTGTGGCATATATTGAGCAGAATCGAATTCTCACTAAGCTAAAAACTGACCAATCAACTCAAACTTGTAACATACCTAGTGACATTGTTATTACTGCCTGTGACAAATCTACTCAAATTTGTGACATTCCTGATGACGATATTAATAACTGTGACTTATCTATGTGTAATGACAAAGCGCCTAAAGCTGGCTGTAGCAATTTTTTTCGTGTATAAATACGTAAATATCTTTCATCAAAATATTAATGGCTTGATTGGTAAGTCGGACCTACTTACTCTCCAGTTAGAAGAATTACGGGACAAGGGACAAAATATTGACTTATTATGTATCACTGAACACAATATGCTGAATGGAGATCAGTTCCATCTATCTATTCCTAACTACGAATTGGCTACATTTTCTATGCGGAATACTAGGCGTGGCGGTTCTTGCATCCTTATAAATCGTATGCATAAGTATAAAAACATTGATTTAAGTAAATTCTGTGTAGCTGACGTCATTGAATGCTGTGCAATAGAATTATTAATACATAATTTAATAGTAATTTGCATCTACAGACCACCCAAATATACGAATTACTGTTATGAAAATTTTTTTGCAAGCTTGGATGGTATTTTACGAATGTGTAGCCTCGGTGATTTAAAAAGAGTCGTTATTTGTGGTGATTTTAATATAAACACTTTGACACAATCGAAACCATTTAATAATTTTCAAACTCTCCTTTTACACTATGACTTGAAAATTGGAATTCATCAGCCTACACGATTAGCTAGTGGTAAATGCATAGATAATATCGTTCATAACATCAGAGGTAGTAAGTGTGCAGTACTTGATCTTGCGCTATCTGATCATACTGCCCAAGTGATCAAATGCCCTGTGAAAAAAACTTGTTCCATTAGGCATTGGTATGCTCGAAGGCGCGATTATTGCCAAGAAAACATAACTAAATTCATTAATTCTCTTCATAATCTTAGTTTTAGTGAAGTCTATATGCACGACAATCCTGAGGAAGCATTTAACAGTTTTTATGACCTATTTAAGCTTTTTTATGACCTCTGTTTCCCTTTAAGGAAAGTAAGAATCAATCTGCGTAAGAAATCAAACTGGATTTCCAAGGGAATTAGGCTCAGTAGTAAGCGTAAGAGACAAATGTTATGGCAATACAGGCGAGCCCCTACTTCTAAAAATAAACTTTTATTAAAGCAATATACTGCTCGTTTAAAGAAAATAATAGCATTGACCCAAAAATCTCAGAATGACTTTCACATAAATTCGGCCAGGAATAAATCTAAAGCGACTTGGAACATTATCAATAAAAATAAGATTAACTATCCTAGAGAAAATATACCTGAATATGTAACAATAAATGGCAATAAATTACATAAACCTGAACTAATTGCACAAGCTTTTAACGACCATTTTATTGACGAAATCAAACCGAATAATTCTACTCCTTCCTATACAAATATTGAGACTAATTGTGACTCCATATTTATTTCTCCTACAGTACCAGCAGACATAGTGGCTATAATTCGCTCTCTAAATAATACCAATAGCCATGGATATGATGGCATTATTACAAAAGTAGTCAAACATGTAGCGCCATTAATAGGTCCTCCTGTAAGTTATATCATCAATCTTTGCATTGAATATGGCCATTTCCCAGACAAATTAAAAATTACTGTTATTAAACCTATTCATAAAAAAGATGATAAAAGTATTATGGGTAATTATAGACCGATTGCGCTTATTCCTATTTTTTCCAAAATAATAGAAAAGGTGATATACAATAGTCTTTTGTCATTTTTTGGAAAGCATGACCTCATAGTCAAAGAACAATTTGGATTCAGGAAAGGAAAATCCATTAATATGGCGGTCTATGAGGCGGTCAAGAAAATTGTTTCTAGTGTTGATGCTAGAACTCCAGTAGCGGCATTGTTCATGGATATGTCTAAAGCTTTCGACCATGTAGATCATGATATACTGCTAAACAAGTTAGAGCGTTATGGGATTCGAGGAACTCCACTAAACCTATTAAAATCTTATCTCTCTGATCGCACTCAAATCACAACGCTTGATAGGCTATGTGCGAGCTCGAAAGTTGAAAGAACATACCGGTCACGTCCTAGAAAAACTACTTATGGTGTTCCCCAAGGTAGCATTCTTGGCCCTCCATTATTTAACATTTACATAAATGATATGCCTAAGGTCAGTAAACACCAGATGGTATTATTTGCTGATGACAGCACTATTTTATTCTCTAATAATGACATTAATATCCTTGAAAATGACATAAACGACTACCTTAAAAATATAATAAATTGGTTAGTTAGTAATAATTTAAAAATAAATCTTGACAAAACTACAGTAATGACATTTTATCAAAGAAAAAATAATCCGAAACTTAATATAAAATATGGTAACGTAACAATCTCTGAAAGCGACAGCACAAAATTTCTGGGTCTTTACATAGATAGTCATCTGACCTGGAAACATCATATTGATGCTTTGTCAAAGAAGCTTAGCCAATATGCGTATGCTCTGTACAAACTATCTAAAACAGTTAACCGCATTACAGTGCAAATAGCTTATAATGCTTATGTGGCCTCTAGCATTAGGTACGGAATCATTTTCTGGGGCAACTCCACTGACAGAGACATTGCTTTTAAAGCTCAGAAAAAATGCTTGCGATCTTTTACCAAATTAAAATCGATTGACAGTTGTAAACCATTTTTTAAGGAACTTAGTTTGCTCACTCTACCATCTATGTACATATATGAAATGGGAGTGTTTGTTCACTGTAACATGCATTTGTTCGTGAAACTGCGCTCTCGCCGTTATCAGAATACCATTCATGTTTCCTCTCATGACACCGCATTTTTCGGCAAAAGTGTGCTAGGTATGGCCCCAAAAATATATAACAGCATACCTGCAGCTATCAGAAATAAAGAATGTCTGGGATCCTTTAAGAGGTGTTTGTTTAAATTCCTGTTAGATAGATGTTACTACTCCATCACTGAGTTTACTACTGATAAACGGAGGTATGACGATTCCGACTTGCTGATTGACTGATTTATTGACTTGTTTATTTTTCGTATTTATTGGTTTAGTATGAATGTGTTTATAGGTATATCTAAAATTGTATTGACCTGTTTACCTAATTGACATATTTACTTTAAATTGATTATTCTATTAATGTGATTCTATTGACATGCCACTTTCATTGAAATTGTTTACCTTATTGACATATTTTAATTGAATCGTTTTTCTATTTTTTATATTGTAATCTTTTATTTTTAATTGATATGCCATCTTAATTGAAATTGTTTATTTATATTGATTTTGTACGCCATATATTGGCAAAACATAGTGCACATATTTTTGACCATATACTATCTGTAACCATACCTATGTTTTACAAAATAAATGATTGATTGATTGATTGATTGAAATAGCAATTTCTGCTTGACTAAAACGCATACATATATAGGTAGTAAAAGTATTCTTTTATGGACAAAAAAATAAGATGTAAGCAAGGCGTATCGAGGTAAGTGACGTCACAGTTTAGCTTTGACAGTCACGAAGGTTTGAAATGTAGAAGAAAATTGTAGGAGTTAAATAATTTTTTTGAGCGACATGCAGAACTTGAATTTATTTTTAAATAATTTTCTAGAGTATATAGTACAGTATTTTATTGTTTTAAGTGAAAAAAAATACATGTATATTCCCTATTAATATGCTCATAGTACTTAATAAATATAAAAGTCTTCTAAGCCGCGTCTTATAACGGGTGACTACGGAACCCTACCAAGCGTGTGGCCCGACACGCACTTAGCCGGTTTTTCAAATATGAGCACACCTTTCCGTTACATTCTGTATATCTACACCCAAAATTTTATTACACCACTCGATATCTAAAGGTCCAAAGAATTCGGCTCAGTCAGATCATGATTTTTATTGATAAGAAATTTTGTCATTTTAGACAAAAAACGGTTAGACCGATTAGTCCATTTACCGAGCTAATTAAAATCATACCTTTAACAGTTTGATTAGCACTTAAAAGACTTAATCATACTAGCACATAGTGTGATTCGAACGCTAGGAATTAATTAGATACCTGCAATTGCAATACAAGGTCAGACTATTTCAAATATAGTTATTTGAAAATAAGAGATTTGAGTTATTATTTTGTCTTTGTTAGATATTGGTACCAGCACGTCTGCGGAGTTTCGGTATTTGATTTAATTTATCTCGACTTATAATTAAAGACTAGAGATATCCAAAGATATTAATTACACCCTCTCAGAGAGGAGGTCTTATGCTATATTTTTAAAGTCAATCAGAACGATCTTGATAAGTTATTGTTTTTCTTTTCAGGACTACAGATACCACGAGAGTTAGTGAAGGAGCTCAGCCGCATTAATTTTTTAAAGAATTTTTAATTTTGCATTTGTATTCTCACATATTTTATAATATAAAAGCGTTTTTATTGTATAAGATAGTAAACAACTTATCATTTAGTTATGAATGTATAGCCGTAAAGTATTCTATAATTTTTGCGTTTATGTATGGCAATAGAGATCTCTATTTATATCAAAAATAGAAATAAATACTGAAATAAAGCCGTCCTGAATCGGTATATACCTAAAGGTACTTTATTTTTTACAAATGTAAAATGTTCCATATGACCTCTATTACCATGCTAAAATGATACAATTACGGACGCAGATAAGCAATAATATGTCAACCCACACAGCTGCTATATTGAGAAAAACAAAAAACATATATTATTCTCTAATGTGCACATAAAATACATACATAAAAACAAAATGGGACAGTTAATTACAATGGCGAGCTTAACCCAGGCATTTGGGTTTTTTTTACAGTAAACCTCAATGTGAAAAAGACATAATTGCTTCGTATTTTTAACCGACTTTCGAAAAAGGAGGAGGTTCTATGTTCGGCTGTATGCATGTTTTTTTTTATGTATGTCCGCCGATTTCTCCATCAGTTGTGGACCGATTTTCAAAAATCTTTTTTTTCCGAAAGCATATACTCCCGAGGTGGTCCCATATAAATTTATCGAAATTGCTTCAGCGCTGTTTGAGAAACTGAACCAAAACGAACCAATACGGATACCTAGATGACGTTTTTGTTTTCTCCAATTACGAGTATGTTTAAATTCCACGTTCCATGTTATTGGAGTTTTTAGTTCTGGGGTATAACTACTAAAAATTTAAAAATAAAAATTACAAAAGAAATAACCGACTTCCAAAAAGAAAATATACTAAAAATTAAAAAATAAATTTAATTTCGGACGTCGGTGTCAAATAACGAAGAAATAAACTACAAACACCGACTGCCGAAATTAAAGTATTTTTTTAATTTTTAGTGTATTTCCTTTTTTGGAAGTCGGTTGTTTTTTTTTGTAAAAAAGTTTTTTTGTTACTAAAGCTTTAGCATGCAGTTTTTGGAGGGATTTTTTCGAGTGAAGTTCAGTGGCTGTTTTAATTATTCCCAAATTGATTTCTAGTGGATAATGTGAAGTAAAATTGGTGTAGTTATGTTTCTCAAGTGTCTACGCTACTGAACAATAAGTGGAAAGATTAAAACAGGCGCGATCTCAGTAAAATTAAACTGAGGATTTTATTGTAGTATTGACTACCTCAGCGAAGCTTGCCAAGAAGGCTGACTCGACACATCTGCTGCCAAATACTGCAAAAACATTAGAATGTGTTACATCTGCTTTCTAATGGTAATATAAAATATAAGATCCATAGTGTTAGTTGCAATTAAAGTTATTTTTTCTATTTTTAGTGTAAATATTTTTCACTTTTGATTTATTATACCCCAGAACTAAAACTAAATATTAAAGTTACGTCTGAATTGATAACCCCAATAACATGGAACATGGAATTTGAACATAATTGGAGGAAACCAAAACGTCATCTGCGTACTTATACATATTTTTTGTTCTTGTTGATTTTTTCAAAAAGCGCTGAAGTAATTTCAATGAAATGTATATGGAGCCACCTCAGAGGAGTTACTTCGAATACTTCTCTATTTCGAATACAAAAAGAATTTTTGAAAATCGGTCCAAAATTGACAGAGAAATCGGTAAACATACTTAAAACATACATACAGTGGAACATAAAACCTCTTGCTGTTTTCGAAATCGATTAAAAATTACGATTTGACTGTTATTACCATTGCATTGTTGTCAAATGTTAAAACATTTTTCAATATACTGTTAAAACAATCTCTTTCATTCTTCATAGAACAAGAGTTATTTAAAAAAAAACTATTTTACAAAAAAAGCAACCGACTTCCAAAAAAGAAACTACACTAAAAATTAAAACACAACTTTAATTTCGGCAGTCGGTGTCAAATAACGAAGAAATAAAATACAAACTCCGACTTCCGAAATTAAAGTTATTTTTTAATTTTTAGTGTATTTTCTTATTTGGAAGTCGGCTGTATTTTTGTAAAAAATAATTTTAATTATTGTTTTATTAGCTTCACCTCTGGCTAACTACATAATATTGAAAAAAAATCTTATAAGTTCTTGACCAACTTTCCGGTTTTCGATTGAGCTGAAATTTTGCAGACATATTTAGTCGAATGACAATGCATGTGCGAAGCGATGTAATTCTAAAACTGACAAA
The DNA here is from genome assembly GCA_951329385.1 of Polia nebulosa. NCBI lineage: Eukaryota > Metazoa > Arthropoda > Insecta > Lepidoptera > Noctuidae > Polia > Polia nebulosa. The sequence goes on along the minus strand of OX589588.1, from coordinate 1,437,935 downwards.
GTTGGTAGACTAGTTAATAAAATGTCTTCACTCAATAGCGTGTTAAAATATAAGTAATATTATTGTGAGTTGACATGATATTGCTTATCTGCGCCTAAAATTCCAGATGTCCTTTGTCGACGATATGTTTAGCATATAAGCTTGTGATATAATTTATATACTGCATCATGTGTTGTTGTCTATGTGTGATCTATATTGTGAGGTGAACCAATTTCGATTATTCTGGAATGCTTATTCCAGAATAATCGAAAATGGTTCACCTCTATGCTTTTTTACTCAGTGGGAATTGTTGGAAAAATAAGAAAACTGTTTTGTTAGTAGGTACCATTTATGTTAATTACTAAATAAAAAGAAATTATCATGACATCAGAATCGGGTGAGTAGTTTGGCCACTTAATAGTATGTAATGATAACATATCACACAGATGAAAAGACTTGTTTTCGCATTTAGCATAATAGTGCTACATAGTAATAATAGTACCTATATTACACGTGCTATGTTAGGTACCTATATACCCTTTAGTAATATTGTGAAACGATTTACAAGTACCTAACTTATGGTACGAGACCGAACTCTTTGATTTGGTCTCGAACCATTATGTTAGGTACTTGTAATATTTATATCTAATCTGCTAAGTTAAATGGCACTACTTATGATATTGTTATCAATACTCCTGTTATCGCAAAAAAAAATTCATATTACGTAACAAATTAGGTCGTAAATACAGGGTGGTCATATTTTAAGAACCGGTTCTGTCCATTAAAATGAACAACTTTATCTAAGAAAAATTAGAAAATTTTCAAAAAAAAATTGGACTTTCCATACAAAGATATATTATCATCAGCTGATCAATACTTGTATGAGAGGTAAAATTTTTCTTTTAAATTTCCTCGGCTTTTCTTGAAGAAAGTTGTTCATATCGATGGGCAGATGCAAATCTTAAAATTATGACCACACCTTTCCGTTACAACCTGTATAAATGTATATACATAGTAACATACTGGACCAGCATAAAACTTGTATAACATCCTATACCCCTACCCATGTTGGCAAAGAAATAAAAATTTGAATTTGAAAACAATTAGTCAGACTTCCATTTATTAGCAAAATGCTTCCACACGGTTTCTGGAACAAAATATAATATTGTGTTCTGTTATTTATATCTAATAATTTATGTGACAATTTGTCGAGCGCTTTTACCGCTATGATTACCGGTTGAAAGCTAAACTCATGATTTGAAATACTTACATATAATTTGAGACGTATCTATAATTTTGTATCAGAAATCTTCTGTTCAAATTCAAGTCTTTGATATTGATTGTCGCTGACAGTATATTGCTATTTTTTTTTAAAGTCTTTTGAGCCGGTTTCGACGATTCTGCTGGTGTAATTTTTTCAATGGAGTTGGAAATCATCCAATAACTTCTCCCGCTCTGGGTGGAGCGGGAGGGCGTGTCAGACTCTTACTGACTAAAAAAACCCACCCCTGTTGCGTCCCTGCCCTGAGTGCCAAGGGGCGCGGTAAGTTTCCAATTTATTCACAACCTCAGGGCAGGCCTCGGCCACGACGGGCCCCGTCATGAATGCTGACAACTCTTGTTCGTCGCGCGTGGAACACTACGCGCCGTCGACTCTCGGGCCTGGTGCTGATGCAGGCCCGGGTGTAACGTTGGGATGTTATTTTATTAGTGACAATCGACAATCAATGTCTCTGCATTTTGTCAAGTTTTCAATATTGATTGTAAACTAGAGGTTGTGGAAAACTAGCGGCATTTTTGACAGATTACGAATGCGTTGCGTGCGAATGCTTCTTGAAGGTACGGGATTGCCTTCAGGTGTTATTGATCGTTATTGTCATCGGGGTACTTTCCTAATTCGTATTAGTTTAATAAATCCTCTAGAACCATGTCATTCTGCTTAGGTTTTTTGCACTAATATAGTAGGGTAGTTTCTATCAAATCCGCGAAATTATATACCTCTTTTGTAATTGTAAATACTTATATATCATTTTCATTATACACATACACACGCACGCACACATCACATACACACACTATAGCACTGTTTACACGTTCGCAATCTTTACTATTAAGATGTCATGGGGGCCTGGAGCTCTGAAATACAGGCCTAGGCTTAGTTCAGACTCCAGACCTCCCACAAATTACAATTCTTTTTTTTTGCCAAACTATCTGTCAACTTATAGCTAGTAAAAATAAACAAAATCATTATTCATTATCATCATTATTAATCCGTAAGTTAGATTATCAAAAAATATGGGACACGTAAAAAATACGTTTACGCTTTACCAAACTACGCTAGTAATTTATTATCTGTGACCAAACCAATAAAAAATGACAAAGATAAAACGCATCAATGTTCAGGAGTGGGGCTCATTACGTCATTTTGTCACCATGACGTCATGCCAAATTTCAACGCACTGTATCGTGCTCATTAAATTTTTTGTTTACGTGAACAAAAAAAAAATTGTAATATTTTTAAGGTAAACTAACTGACGGATTATTTAGATTTCTTTAGGAAACTACCCTATTTCAGGTGATTAGCTAAGCTTGTAACTGACAACGTATCTACGTTAGACAGGGTGTGACGGAATAGTATGGTCATATTTTAGAACTGCTTCAGCGTAAGGAAATGAACAACTTCCTTGGGAATCTACTGTGACTTCCTTAAAGAAATTTGTTAATTTCTATGGAAAGAACACTGTACACTGTGTGTGATTTCATTATTTGAGGGTACTTTCATTTTTTTAATAAAGGCTTTTTGTTTTATATACTCACTCTATTAGAATTAACATAAATATGCCTTGATCTTATGCTCTAACTTTACATAAAGACAGTATAATAGATTGTCTTAAACAATGTAGTTTATTCCTGACTTTGTCTGCATTTGCCTAGATGTAGGAATGTACTTAGGTACACCAAGAAAAAAATTGGTGGAATATTAATTTTGTTCTGGTTACTCATTTAAATTTTGTACTTAGGTTTTTACTTAATTAGGTAGTATATTATTCAAAAGTGAAGGGTTATTATACTTGTCTTACATTTTATGAACTGTGGAGTTTATAGATAACGAATGTTATTATTCGGGGTCATCTACCTTTAGACTTTTAGCTTGACTAGTGTCTTAAACATAGTGCCTTTGTTAGTTCTGGTTATCATCACTAGATGTCGCACTAATCGACAATGCGCAAAAAGGTTTCTATAATCGAAAAAAAAAATCTTATGGAAAAAGAAAATGAATGAAATAACATGAGAACTATATAAGATAAAATTTTATAATATTCTCAAAGTAGGTAGGTACTCATTTAATTTGTTTTCTAAAACCTTAAATTGTATCTAAAATAACTCAGCGAATTAATTATTGAAAATATCTAAGTACCTGTTTCTAATATTGCATCTTGGATCTTAATCTAGATAATATATCGATTTTTTATTGTACGTCAAGATTCATATACCTATGTAGAAGTTTTGAGAAAAAACTACTTATTAAAACTGTGTTATCTAAATATTTCTTAGTTTTATTTTGCTGTTGTGAATCATTCGATTGAGACCTTTACAAGAAAACCGTACCGAATTGACAAATAAATAAAACAACACGAGTACGTATTTTCTTTCAAAGTAAAAACATGCCCAAAGTATTTATTCCGCCTGCGTCATTCCCAAAACTACGCTATCTAATCAAACCGACTACAAAAAGGGACTATAGCGCGAGCTAGGCGCCAATCAGTCCGCGCAGTTTGCGGCAGTGGGCGCCAGTCGGTCGCGGCGGCAGTGCCTGACCTTGGGTAGCGCGGAAAACACTGGCGCACAATATTCCGGGGCAGGGAATATGACTAGATACCCGATATTTGTGCCACGTTTGCATAGCTGACCCCTTTGTTACGTGCATAACAGCTACATCGTCTGAAATAGTTCCAATTTGTGTTTTCAAACTTAATTTCGACATTATATATTTGATTTACAATAATTGGGACTCTGACAGCGGCATGTATTTTTGCCTCAAATTTTGATAAATAAAGCGTGTCTGTGTTTATCATATCTGTTAAAATTACTGAATATTTAACAGTTTTATGTGTTTTTTTGATTTATTTTGAATGTAAACAATGGCTGCTGCTCAAGACCCCGGTAAGTAAAATTGTAATGTATGACTGATGCAGCATGTTATCAGAGGTTATTAACCTTTGCAAGTAAACGAATAACTATATTGATATAGTCTGGGTCAGTGGGTAGCCTTAGGGGCGGATTTTTTTTTTTTTTTCGAATTGGTACCATACGCTTATAGGCACCATGAGCCGTGCAGAAAACGAAAATAAAAAATTTTAGGTAAAAAAAAATTTTTTGGGACTTAGAAAATTTCTCCTTTATTATAATGTTTTAGGTTTGCATGTCGATGGAGCCACGTGTCGACGGAGCCCCGCTTCGCGGGGCTCCTACTTTTGAGTGGTTTATAATTTTTTTTATAAACCACTCAGAAGTAGGAGCCCCACTCAGAAGTAGGAACCACGAAGGAGTAGGAACCTTCTAACCTAACCTGTCCGAGTCGGGGTGCCCTAAGTCCCGTTAAAATTCCCGAAAAAAAAAAATTTTTTTCGAAAAAATTTCTAAGTCCCGCGCCATAGCGCCCCTTAGGCTACACTCCAACCATAGTCTGTGACTGTATTTGGTCGGCTATACTTTGTCTGCCAAGCTTCTGAAGATTCAATGAAAATATGTCCAGTCAAAATATTTTGTTATTTGTGGCTGATATTGTTTGCCAAATTAATATCTGGATAGTTAGTTATCTTTATGGGTCTCAGATTTGAACACGATAAGATATTATGTAATTCAAAATCAAAATCAATAGTCATTTATTCAAACTAAGTTGAGAGCCAACACATTTTGAACGTCAAAGTTTTACATAAAGACAGTCCCCCAAAAACGCTCGCCCGTCACCACTTCCTAGTGTTTTAGCTGTGAAGAAGAAGTGGCCAATAAACTCCCCAGCAACACATCTGTATATTAAGTTTGAAGAACTTGAATCTGTATATTATATTACATGCAACAATCTTAACATATTTGTTTGTAACATTTATGTAAAACAGAAAAATAAAGATATACGAGTATCACCCAAAATATAATCATAAAAATTAAACTATCCGCCACTTTGTTAGCTAGCACACTCCATTATGCCATCAAAAACGAAAAAAACTCAAGCATAAACACTAAACCATATTAAATAAACCTCCATACATAATTGGTGTGCCTGCTTACAAGTGCAGCGGTAGAATCTATCAAAGGGGAGTGTGATTCGAAGCCACAAGTGATAAACTAGGGCCATCACAGCAAAATTAGTAAACAATTTATATGAACTCATATAATCTGTCATAACTTCATCAGCTAATTATGGAGAAAGAACATCGAGTGTAACTGTCTTACGTTCAACACAGCGACAAAATATCTTATCATCTAAATAGTCGTTGATGGAATAGTATGCCTTCGAACAGAGACTAGACTTAACTTTAGTATTAAATGCATTCAAAGGCAGGTCAAGAAAAGAAAGGGGTAGCATATTGTAAAAGCGGATACCGAGACCCACTAACGAGTGTCGAGCCATGAACCTTACGAAGATTGTGGGAAGGAGCATGCAGCAGTTTATGCTTGTTTCTGGTGTTAAATTGTGTTTAGCACTGGTAAAATTTCTCTTAATTAAACTCTTGACCCTAGCCTATATATTGCTCGCACAGCACGTTTTTGTATGTCCAGAGCTTTACCCTACAAAAGAATACCGTAGGATATAACGCTATGGAAATAACTAAAATAGACTAACCGTGCTGTGTCAACGTCAGCATAATTATTGTCTAACTTTTCTGACGGCGTAGGCGGCAGAGCTGAGCCTTCCCGATAGGCTTGATATATGTGGGCCCCATTCAAGATTGGAATTAACAGTTAAACTGCCGAGTCCACAATTTCAAGCACGTCTTTACTTAACATGACGTTGGGTCCTAGATTTCTAACATTAGGTAAGGCTTTAATTGAGCTATGTAACTGATATTTGTTTGGCCTTGGATGTTCGGTAGCCTGTGTGGTAATCCCTAATCAAAACAAACCCTAATCTGAGTGAACCCACTGATGTGAAGCTAAAGGGTTTCATGCATCGTCGACCATGAGTGACGGGACCGAATGATACGCTCATTGATCGCTGTTCTATTTCAGTTTCAGGTCTCGAGTGCCTCATACAGCTGGAAAGCGTCGTGATGAACCAGCTGGTGTCAAGCTACAAAGGCAATAATTACACTGTCTATAGTGGACAAGACGTCCTGTTCAACCTAGTTGAGGACACTGAAGGGCTGAGCCTACTGTCCGGTGGAAGCCACAGAGGGTTCCACATGAACGGAGTGGATAACTTCGGTAGGAAGGTGAGCAGGGATCTGTTAAGTCAAATGTAATGCATGAATGGAGTGGATAACTTCGGTAGGAAGATGAGCAGGGATCTGTTTTAGTATGTTTACAAGTCAAATGTTATGCATGAACGGAGTGGATAACTTCTGTAGGAAGGTGAGCAGGGATCTATTTTAGCATGTTTAGAAGTCAAATGTAATGCATGAATGGAGTGGATAACTTCGGTAGGAAGGTGAGCAGGGATCTATTTTAGCATGTTTACAAGTCATATATGTACTGACAAGACGGTTTTAAAGGCTTTCCAGTAGTACGAAATTTGACCAGAATCACTGTGTTATTAATTTTTGAACCTGCTACATTTGCAGGTGTTCTCGCTCCGTCGCCCGGGCATGTCCTTATCAGACAAGGTGGAGGTGTTTATGCACGACCAGCTGGTAAGCGTGGTCCGCATGGAGTCCACCTTTCTGACGCCGGTCTTCAGCATCAATGACGCCCACGACTGTCCCACCCTCCGGCTGAAGGGAAAGATCACTGACACTTCCAACTACAAGGTAATTTACCGCCCACCCGTTATCACTTCCTAGTATTTTAGCTGGGAAGAAGTGGCGAAACAAACTCCTCAGCAACATATCTGTGTGTTAGGTTGGATGAACTTAACTTAATAATAATTTGTGAATTATTATCTATAACTTCAGCTGCAGACACAAAGCAAGACCACCATTGGCAGCATCCACAAGAAGACGCACGAAACGCTCAAGGAGGCACTCTCCCGCAAAGATGACTACGCCATCACCTTCCCCGCAGACCTCGCTCTGAACTTCAAGCTAGCTGTCATCGTTGCCTGCGTCCTTATCGTTAGTTTCTTTTTTATTTTCATATTGCAGTACCTTAACTTAACTTAAAACCGTTTGCATATGGAAGGGGGCCCCGTGACCTCTTAAAAGACCGCTCCGGAATCTCCTCTGATAGGGCACATCCCTGAGGAGACTATAAAGGGCCTGAGCGTCGCTGGGCACGGCAGCACGTGATCACAGTGCCACCGTCTTTCCTGAGGTCACTCGGTAGGCGAACAGCGAACCGCGACCCCGGAGTCCCACACTATTAACATTGTCTTTCAGTTGAATTTTTCAAACTAGTCTGAAACAGTGGATTATGAGTCCTTGTTGGCAACCCCAACATTTAATATGTTTTGAGTCTTGCAACACTGCATTTATTGTCTGTCATTATCTATCATATTAACTGTCAGTTCATAAGAAATATACAGGATGTAATGGAAAGGTGTTATAGATGGTATATGTTAGGAGCCAGTTCTGCCCATGGAAATAAAAAACTTTCTCTAAGAAAAAATGGAAAATTCCCAGAAATAAAATTGGACTTTCCATACAAAGTTATCATCAGCTAATCAATATTTATATGGGAGGTAAAAAGAATAATTTTAGAATTTCCTCGGCTTTTCTTAAAGAAAGTAGTTCATATCGATGGGCAGATGCAGTTCTTAAAATATGACCACACCTTTCCGTTACAGCCTGTATAGCATCTAGTTTGTCAGCATGAACAAGTCACGTTTTTAGGGTTTCGTACCCAAAGGGTAAAACGGGACCCTACTAGTAAGACTCCGCTGTCCGTCCGTCTGTCTGTCTATCCGTCCGTCACCAGGCTGTATCTCATGAACCGTGATAGTTAGACAGTTGAAATTTTCACAGATGATGTATTTCTGTTGCCGCTATAACAGCAAATACTAAAAAATTGTTTAAAATAAATATTTAAGGGGGCCTCCATACAACAAACGTGATTTTTTTTTCCGTTTTTATGGATAATGGTACGGAACCCTTCGTGCGCGAGTCCAACTCGCACTTAGGCGGTTTTTATTTCACGACCCCTTTCACAAATCTACCAGTTAAATACAAACTTCAATATGGTCCTTCGACCCAGCAAAATGGAAGGCATTGTGATTGAAACTTACTAACACTATAAATATAGGGTGACTGGTAATTAGTGACCGATAGTTAAACACGTGATTGTACTCATTATAACAAACAACTTTCCCATAGAAACATATAGTGAGTCAGGACGGCGCACGCGGTTAACAGCTGATAGGTCACAGGCGCGCGCGCGAATTTCATGTGGCTGTTGTGTTATTGTGATAAAAGTGAATGAGTATAAATAAAATACTTCGTTCCAAAAGTTGTTTGTTATCATGAGTACAATCACGCGTTTAAGTATCGGTCACTAATTACCAGTCACTCTATATATTTACGACATTCGTTCTAACAAATCCGTTGTTTTTTCTTTCCAGGACTTCAGATTCCACGAGTATAGGTAACGGAGCGCTGCGCAGAAGATTTCTGGATATGATTTTTCTTTTCATGTATAATGTGTTTTCTTTTATCTGTGATAGTAAGCTAAGAATGGGAGAGGCTCTCTTGAATCTGATGTTTAAGCTTATAGTATTTTAGCCACAGGACTGTCGGGTCGTGGAATTAAACTTATCAAGCGAATTTAAAATATAGATTCTCAATGAAGAGATTGAGCTAGCCGTGTTCGGGATAGCGCCATTTTGGCGCCACCGTCTCGAATATCGAATAGTCAGTTTTATTATAGTTATTATACATGAATTCTGGTAATAAAGGTATGTAATTAATTATAATAAATAAATTTCATTTTCAATAAAAATAAATATTTGAAAGCGCGGGATCAACGCTTTTTTGACTAGGATAAAAAAAACAATAATTGAGAAAACACAGTAAAAAGTTTTTTTAAAACGGTGCCATTTAGCTTGACGTTCCTAAATTTGACTCGTGCCAAAGACTTTGATACCTGTTGCCTATGTCGTCTTGACTAATTCTTGTAATCGTCATTAGGTTTTACTAATAGATACCTTTTTTTCTAATCAGTATGTACCTGTACGTTCTAATCTATAAGTCATAGAGAAAAACGCTAAAAGGAACCATAACCTCAATAGGCAAATGAAAAAAATAAAAAATGACAATAAAATAAAAAAAAGGAAAAGGGTTTATATTGAAAGGTGTATGTTCGAAGATATTTAGAATATACACCATGTCTTTCTGGGTCTACTGCGTAGTTGGTTTCTGCGTGTTCGGGACTCAAACCCTAAGTAACCAAAGACTTTTGCCCAGTTCTGTCTCGACATACGGCAGACGTGGCTTGCCAAGTACTATTTTAATTTAGCGGCTGTTTTGCCAATGTCTGCAATTTACGTTTACTTATACCTACCTTTTAACTTGGGGTCGATTTCACCTATTCTAAAAGCCCAGTTTTCAATGTTTAAGCTCCCTTATAAACGCGTTTAGCCGCTGTCATAAAGCTGAAGAGTTGGTTTGTTTGTTTGGTTGAACGCGCTGATCTCAGGAACTAATGGATCGATTTGAAAAATTATTTTTGTGCTGAATAGTTCACTTATCGAGGAAGGCTATAGGATATATAACATCACTCTGCGACCAACGGGAGCGAAGCATCAATGAAAAATGTGGCAAAAACGGGAAAATAAATTTTTTTGAGAGCTTCAGTTGCGTGTGTTTCGTAAACGGTTAAAGTTAAGCAAAAATTACGTAATACGGAATTGTTCCCCTTTTAAAGTTCTAAAAAAAAGTCTGCGACAGCATATGTCTATCTTTTAAGGTTAACTCACTATAATTTTTTTTATGGTTTTTATTTTTTACGCTAAGCTTAGTTCAGTAAAACTTAGTTTATAGAGCGATGGTGAAATTGGCCCTTAATTTATAGAACTAGAAATACTTACTGAATTTAAGTTTAAAATATAAATGTTTATTTAAAAACTATTTGGTTGTTTTATTTTGGTCTTAGTTTTCACACTTGATTACTAACCAAGACGTAACATAGTTTAGATAGTTTACTTACTTTACTTTTTAGTTTACCGGCTTTCATATACTCGGTTCATGGCACTGAGAAATTAATCAGGAATATCTTAACTTCCTCACTGATTGATTTTGATGTGCCGTGCTTCACCGAGGCTATGGATGCCTGGAGACTCGCTTGCCCGAATATAAATCCTCCCGACTACCCATTTTCCCAGAGGCGGTGGGATGAGTCGCTCTGCAGAGAAGTACAGGAAAACCTAATTGCTACATCTGCTACTACTGCGGAGCGTGCGCGTTTGCTGGCTGTGGGAGAGTGGGAGTCGGGCCTCTGGCTTCACACACTACCGTCATCGAACATAGGCACCTTGTTCACCGATTCTACTTTTCGTCTCGCTGTTGCCCTACGTCTAGGCGCTCCCTGTTGTTCTCCTCATCGCTGCCACTGTGGCGAAGTTGTCAACAGCCTCGGACATCACAGCCTGTCGTGCAGCCGAAGCGCGGGTCGCATAGCGAGGCACGCGAATAAAGTAAATAAATAAATAAATCACACGACATCATCCGACGAGCTCTTGTTACCGCCAGCGTTCCGGCAGTATTAGAACCACATGGTCTGGCTCGCGACTATGGTAAAAGACCGGCAGAATGTCGTTATTTCAGTGGAAGTTGGGTAGGCCTTTAGTGTGTGCCTACATGTGTCGATACTCTTGCGCTATCTCATCTTCCTAGTTCGTCGTGCTGTGCCGGTGCCGCCGCTGCGGCTGCGGAAAACCTCAAGCGGCGGAAATATAGCAACCTCGTCGGTAGCTACATTTTCGAGCCATTTGGGGTTGAAACCCTTGGGCCGTGGGGTGCAAGTGCTCTATATTATTTAAAGATCTGTCTAAACGCCTTATTGACACTTCGCGTGACCCAAGGGCTGGCTTTTACCTCGGCCAGAAAGTTAAGCATTGCCATAAAACGTGGCAATGCCGCCAGTCTTTTGGGTACACTACCAGTCGGCAGCGATGCGGAGGAATTTTTTGACGCCATATTTTAAGTTTTATTTAGTTAGGAGTTTTTGTTTTAATTACAGTTAGTTATGAATTTTATAAGTTTTAAATAATATAATACAAAGATGTATAAACTACGAAAAAACTAAATTAGAATTAATTTTTAGACGTAACTAATACAAAGTTGTAACTTGCAAGATAAATTTAGATTTTTGAGGCTTTACAGCGTCGCAAGCGCATGCCCGCGTCCATCAAGGACATTAGTCTCAGCAAACGATTGGTGTCTATGGCTTACCTAATTTTTGTAATAATACAATAACAATATGACGTAATTCACTATATATGTATACTTTTCGAGGTATTAGACTGTCAGGATTTTCTAGATAAATACCGATCCAGCTGTAATAGATACCCTTCTATAACTAGTTTATGTACCTACCCAAACTAAAGCTAGAAAATATAGCTAGCTATTAGAAACTTTAGAAGAAAATCACTTTAAAACTTCCTAAAAGTGATATTGTTGTAAAAATAAATGTTCGCAGTTATTACTACATATTTAGATCTAGATAGGAAGCACCAGTCAGACGACTATCTGACCCTGGACAGAACAGTCGCTACCAATTCCGCGCAGAAATACCTACGCGAATTTCGTTTATTCGTTTAACATATTATAATTGGTATTAATTGACCCCTATTTGTTTCGTCTATAAAAGTTATAACGTGTATCTACCCAGTCTCAAATTGTGTACCAAAGAGATTTTTTTAAGTATTTAATTAACTAAATAAGATAATTTTAAAGCGAAGGCCGAGGTTCGAGTTCTATCAGGAGAATGTGTTCGTGAATTGTGATGTGACTAAAATATAATAAAAAGTCTCTATTTCGTGATTTTTGGTTAGTTTGTTTGTTTGTGTTTGTTGTTAAACAATGGCTGCTGCCCAAGACACAGGTGAGTAAGATTAATACTAATTCAAGTAGGTACCTAGCTACTTAGTTAATATTGCAAGGACTTTAAAAACGCATGTATTTCTAGGGTTCCGTACCCGAAGGGTCCAAACAGAGCCCTATTGCGGTCACTCTCGTGTTCATCTGTCTGTCTGTCCGTCGTCTGTCACAAAATGTTGTTCCAAAGAATTTCGTAACTTCCCATTGACCTATGAACTTGAAATTTGGTGATAATGTTTATAATTTCGTATAGTTTACTAATGAATACCAATAAATACCGATAAATCCGATTTTTTCTTTGATAATTCCTTCATTTGGTACGGAACTCTAAATGTGCGAAGTCCGACACGCACTTGGCCGGTTTTTTTTTCATTATGGGATCCAACAATAGGGTTGTTTTGATTATGTGATCCAACTATAGGGTTGTTTTGATTATGTGATACAACTATAGGGTTGTTTTGATTATGTGATACAACTATAGGGTTGTTTTGATTATGGGATCCAACAATAGGGTTGTTTTGATTATGTGATCTAACTATAGGGTTGTTTAGATTATGTGATCCAACTTTAGGGTTGTTTTGATTATGTGATCCAACTATAGGGTTGTTTTGATTATGTGATACAACTATAGGGTTGTTTTGATTATGTGATCCAACTATAGGGTTGTTTTGATTATGTGATACAACTATAGGGTTGTTTTGATTATGTGATCCAACTATAGGGTCGTTTTGATTATGTGATCCAACAATAGGGTTCTTTTGATTATGTGATCCAACTATAGGGTTGTTTTGATTATGTGATCCAACTATAGGGTTGTTTTGATTATGTGATCCAACAATAGGGTTGTTTTGATTATGTGATCCAACAATACGCTAGTTTCCTAAAAATATCTATTTGGTCCGTCAAAAAATCGGGTTTTACCAAGTTGTTAGATTGATGGTCAGACACATATTTTTCTGTTGTCACATCTACAAAAATAAAACTGATACAGTGCGTTAATATTTTGCGTGACGTCACGCCGTGGTACACTTTTCATCACGAAGTGACGCAACCAGCCCCCACTCCTCAACTTTGATAATTACGTTTTATCTTGATAATTTTTTATTGGTTTGGTAAAGTAAAAAAAATACATGTCCAATAGGTTTTGATAATCTTACTTACTTACAGACTAAATAGAATTATTATTTTTGTATTCAGGAAACATCCATACTCCCACAGTGTGCATTGTTTTTTTTTCATCCTCCGGTTACGTAGGTCTAAGACTACGTAAACGGAGGATATACGAAATAAGAAACTCATAACATACCTTAAAAGTATATGACCCGTATGGTATGGTGTGAGTTTCTTATTCCGTAATTTCTTTACACAATGGTGTAAGCGGTTCGTAGAATAACACCATCAAAATAGTGGATGGAATTTTTATTTTTTTTGCGATTTGTGGCTTTTCTAGTAGTATTTGATCCTTTTTAGAAACAGGATCGATTGCCAACATGAAAACCTTTTATTGTAAATGGTTAATAATCTTTCTGACTTTTTTTCAAAATCTTTATAAATGCAGTGAGCAAATACTCAAATAGAACAGTCTCGTAAGAAAGTTTTCGTGTAGTAACCTGTTCTTATTGCCCCGTCTTAAAAAGTCTCCTTTTGTAAAATTTCCGGTTTTCTCCTTTTGAGGAATGAATCCTAAAAAAGCCGGCCAAGTGTATGTCGGACTTCACACCTTTAGGGTTCCGTTCCAATGAAGAAATTATAAAAGAAAAAACCTGATTTATCAATATATTGGTATTTGTTGGTAATAATTGACATTATCACCAAAAGTCAAGTTCATAAGTCAATGGGAAGGTAAAAAATTCTTCGCAACAAAATTTTGTGACTGACGACGGTCAGACAGACAAACGGACAGATGAACAGACGGACAGACGAACACGTGAGTGACAGCAATAGGGCTCCGTTTGGACCCTTCGGGTACGGCACTCTAAATAAATAAGTGAATTTGTCGAACTTAGAAGCTGTAAAACCATAATTTCAATTCCAGGTCTCGACCGCCTGACTCCCCTAGGAATCGTCAACATGAACCAGCTGAGCTCAACCTATAAAGGCAATAACTTCACCGTATTCAGCGGAGAAGATGTCCTGTTTAACCTGGTGGAGGAGAGCCACGACTTTAGTATATTCTCATTTGGACGTCGCAGGGGGTTTCACATGGACGGTGTGGATCACTCAGGGAAGAAGGTGAGCATGTGTGTGGAACGAAGACGCCCTCACGCCTTTAGCAGCCGCCGCAGGAGACACCCCGGGCGTCGGGAGACCAGTCGGCAAGCCCTCTCCTGGCCACAGCAGGCGCGGGCTTGCGGACGTCGAGTAATGTGTAAATCGTCGCTCGATAAGGACCCGGACCGAGTCACAGTATAAATATGGACAGTATGGAAACTAAGCCAATTTGTTGAGATAATTACCTACGCTCCATTAGAGAGCTAGGGTTGTCACTGTTAATGTTTGAAAAAAAAATCTATGGAAGATGCTTCAAAGTTGCCGCGCAATTTGAAAAACATTAAGATATCCCACAAAGGCCCGTACCCTTTTTTTTTTTATTTCACGTCACGCAAAAATTTTCATGGTTTTCGAGGGTGTTAAAGTGAAGTCAAAATGCGCTGCGCTCGGCCGATAGCTAGCAACGGACGCGGTAAGGTGCGTGTGAACCTGAAAATGCGTGTGATGTAAATGAAAAACCATTAACATTTTAAAAAACGTCTTTATTTTTCATAATTAAATCATTATTAGGTACCTTTCAAGATCAGCAGGGAGTTTAAAAAACGAAAGCCCCGGATTTGAACACTGCGCTATACGCTCGTGGCATTTTAAAACGGTCCGTGGCTCAGGAGATAACACGACCACTCGTCTCGAGACGGCAACCGCAACTGCGCGCACCGCGACTATCGCTTAGGGCTGGCATAGATGCGCGCGTCTGTATGAGTGTGCCGTTTCGAACGTTAGTACGTAGTTTCCGTACTGTCCATATTTATACCAATACCGATATCGATACCGACAGCCCGAGTCGACGGCGCATACTGTTGTCAGAAGTAATTGACGGGGCCCGCTAAAGCCGATGCCTGCCTGGGTCGCAGATAAATTTGAAAAAAGAGTTATTGTGGCCCTTGGCGAAAGAGTGTTATCTGACACGACTTCTCGCTCCACCCAGGGTGGGACAAGTCATTGGATGAAATCCGACCCTCCAAAAAAAAAAGGCATGTGTGTGGTGAGGAGTCCTCTACCTAGGCTCCACCGATGCACCGATCTTATAATATGCACTATTTTGTTACCCGCTGTTTCGATAGAAAGCGGTCCGTCCCATTCTATTGGGACATGAACATTCTGTTAATATTATTATACTAGTTTTCCATTTTAGGTGGTTGAATATTTGGTTCGTATGATTATTGTTACGCTCCGAAGGGACACTTCCTTCAGCTTTCCATGGCCCTACCAACATAAATGTTATACGGGCTGAATCGTGGGGCGGCTGCGGACTATAGCACCCTTGGCCATCTTATTTTACCGTCAGCAGGCGCTTCTTGATACCTTGCAAATTAGCCACGTGTAACACCTCTCCCATAATCGGGCGTGTGACAGCACAAGAGATGAAACTCCGTCGCTAGGCAGACTCTTTTCTGCGCTTCTAAGCATTGTGCTCCTCGCGCTCCAATGCACACCGGACGGCATGCCATTCGTGCGTGAATTCCCGCAGCCTTGCGAAGTTCGCCGGCGAGCCCACAAGATCGGCGTAGTAGACCGGGCCGGCCTTCACGCGGCTGATCCCATCCATCTTGCTCCGAAAGGACAGAATGACTAGAGGGAAGGGTCGGGAAGACATTTAAATTATTTTTTGTAAAACAAATTCCCTGTTTTTCTTTTCACTCACATTTCGCCAGCTAAATGTCCCAAGCAATAGAGCGATCACATTTAAAGCCTACCGGGCACTTATCTTAACTACTCTAACTGCGGAATTCAGGATGTTTTATTTGACTCTGCATTTTCAGCTATTCTCGCTGCGTCGTCCAGGCACCTCCATGTCGGACAAAATAGAGCTGAGCATGAATGACGATCTGGTGGCTGTGGTGCGCCTCAAGACCATGTACCTGACTCCCGTCATACGCATTCACGACGCGCATGACAATCTCGTGCTCAGGATCAAGGGGAAGATCACTGACTATGTTAATTTTGAGGTAATTTATCAACTTGGCTTCAATTGACTGCTTCAGACTCTATACTGCTACCAGTTCTAAACCAAAAATAGGACAGGGCCAGGTCTCAATCACTGCAGGACAACGATATCTTTTCTTTCATTAATCCAAGGAAAACATGAACTTGGAAATGCTACTTGTATTATACAGGATGTAACGGAAAGGTGTGGTCATATTTTAAGAACTACATCTGCCCATCGGTATGAACAACTTTCTTCAAGAAAACCTGCGGCAATTCTCAATTTCTTTTTTAACCTCCTTACAAAATATTGATCAGCCGATCATAACTTTGTATGGAAATTCCAAAGTTTTTTACGGAATTTTAGTTTTTTTTTTTAGAGAAAGTTGTTTATTTCCATGGGCAGAACCGGTTCTTTAAATATGCTGTGGTCATATTTTAAGAACCGGTTCTGCTCATAGAAATGAACAACTTTCTCCAAGCAAAAATGAAAATTCCCAAAAAAAATAAATTGGACTTTCCATACAAACTTAATTATTATCGGCTGATTAATATTTGTATGGGGGTTAATTTTTTTTTTGAGAATTGGCTCAGGTTTTCTTGAATAAAGTTGTTCACATCGATGGTCGGATGCAGTTCTTAAAATATGACCACACCTTTCCGTTGCACAATGTATACGATCATCATCATTATTTCAGACGAAATACGTCCACTGCTTGACATAGGATAAAGTCTTTGCTTCTCCCACTCATCAACCAGCTTAAAATAAATTTATCTTTAAATTCCAGCTGCAAACAAAAACCAAGAGCATCATTGGCAACATTCACAAGAAGCCTCACGAATCAGTAAAAGAGATTCGCTCCCGGCTTGACGACTACGTCATCATCTTCCCTGCTGAGCTGGACGTGCAGCTAAAGGTCGCCGTCATAGTAGCCTGCGTGCTCATTGTAAGTTTTTTATCCAGGATTTTTAATATATAATAATATTCTATAGTCAAGTGCACGTTCTGTGCAAATTGTCCCAGTATTCAATCTATAATATTAGCTGTCCCGGCCAGGCACGGGCTAGAGTGGTTTACATTATGCCAGGAAAATACAGTAGATATACGAGAGTGAATCAAAAAGTTCTTAGAAGCGCATATTTATAAAAATATTTAGAGTGTCAATCACACAATATTTATGCCAAGTGTCACTTGATTTCATCTGTTCGTTTGCACGCAATAAATTGTTTTGTACGAGTTTCTAAAAACAAAAAATTACGGAGAAAAGAAATAACTTAAAAGATATGTATAATAATACCTAACATGTACAAATGCGTATGAAAACAACTCATTGGGCATCAAAAAATTCATCCACATCGCTGTCAATGGAAAAAGTGCCCAGAACGCAACTAGCAGTTGCGCCCAAGTGCCCAGAACGCCCAGAATTCAACGTGGCAATGCTGCTAATTGCCACGTTGAATAGCAATGCTGATTCGTTGGCCAAAGAAAAGCCCAACCCTCTGGTCACGTGAAGAGTCGGCGTTTGGTGTGGGATGCAACATGTCGACAGTCTTGCGCCATTCCACCTTCTTAGCACGGCGGGCTGTGCTGGGGCGGCTGCTGCAGGTGCAGAAAACCTCAAACACATTGGGAGTTACATGTTTGAGCCGTTTGGGGTCTAATTACTAGGGCCATGGGGTCCGAGTGCTCATCGAGTTTTTCGGCATATCAGCAAGCTGTTAGTCGATTCTTCACGTGACTGGAGAAAAGTGAGTTACGTGCGGTGATAAAATATCTCTGTCTGAAAAAAATGTCCACGAAGGAAATTTTTTTGGACATTTAGAAGACACTAGGTAATGATTCTATATCCTATTTTACGGTTGCGTACTGGGTGGCTGAATTTAAAAGAGTTAGACTAAGCTGTAAAGATGACTCGCGTTCTGGCTGACCTTTAACCTCCGTTACGGAAAAAAAATATCAAAAAGGTTGGGAATCTGTTCGCCAAACGATTACTGGACCCTATTATGCGAATTTGATTCCAAAAGTGCGTGAAGCAATTGAAGAAAAACGTCGTGGAAAACTATCGTTAGGTCGTGTTGTTTCTTCACGACAACGCTCCTGCTCATCGATCGGAAGTTGCGCTCAACGAAATCCGATGTGCTGGCTTTCAATCTCCTTGACCACCCACCATATTTTTCGGACTTTAACCTCTTGTGATTTTCACATAAAAATTCTCAAAATTAAAAGAGCATATTCGTGGAACTAAACACGATGTTGAGCCGACGCGGTTATGGCTGCCGTAGAGGGGTTTTTCGAGAGTCAAGAAAATAAGAAAGTTAGAAACGCGCTAATCTAAATGCATTGCATTAGAAGGAGAAAAATAAAATATTTTTGTTTATTTTTTTGCATTTTTAGGGTTCCGTACCCAAACGGTAAAATGGGACCCTATTACTAAAACTCCGCTATCCGTCTGTCACCAGGCTGTATCTCATAAACCGTGATAGTTACACAGTTGAAATTTTCACAGATGATGTATTTCTGTTGCCGCTATAACAACAAATACTAAAAAACAATAAAATAAATATTTAAGGGTATATACCATACAACAAACATGATATTTTTGCCTTTTTTTTTAGATATTGGCACGGAACCCTTCGTGTGCGAGTCCAACTCGCACTTGGTCGGTTTTTTTATATCGATTCGAAGAACTTTTTGATTCACCCTCGTAATTAAAGTGAATTGGTCCATGTACTTAAAGTAAATAGGTCCATCTACTTAAGTTGCCTTCTTAAAGCTAGAAAAGGCTATAGAATAATTCTCCATCATTACTACAGTATAAGCTAAGTTTGAAACCACTTCTACTGTCTAATTCTGCAACGTGCCAGAGTGACTAAATTAATATAATTTACTAACACTAACTTGGCTTGACAAACATTTCCTCTTTCATCCTGTGCTCAAATGGCGTTACGGTTGCTAACAACATAACTTTGTTATTTATCTATCATATTCACTAACCGTCGGTTTTTCTTTTCAGGACTTCAGATTCCACGAGTTCAGGTGAAATACGGAGGTGCTGCCCAAGATTTAGGAGTTGTTTAGTCATATTGCATTATTACTAAATCAAACCCGAATGTTTTTTTTACAATTTTTGTGCCAATTTCTAATTCATACACGTACATCTAAAGAATTTGTTATGTCTAAAGTCTGACTAAGACTTGCATTGATTAGAACAATGTTTAGTGATCCCTATTTTTTGGGTTCCGTACTATGTCCGTCCGTCAATCTGTCCATCCAACAGTCTGTACGCCCGGTCCTAGATATGTTACACAGAGATTTTACTCGTATATTCTTGGCACAATATCCATTCTGTCAACAACTCAAAAATAGGTATGATTCCAGTTAAAAAAAAAACTATTTAATCCGTAATTATAAAAAATATTAGACACGTATTTTTGCTATAACAAATCAATGAAAAATTACAAAGATAAAAGTTGTTACGTCACTATTGAGCAAAAAGTGGTTCAATTTTAACTCAAGTGTGACTTAATGTCAAATTTCAACGCACTGTATCGTCTTCATTTTTTGTTTACAAAAGAAAAATATTGTCGACACTGTTGGCGCAGTGGTTGAGCGTTCGGCTGCTGCGCTGCGTGTTGCTGGTTCGATTCCCGCACGGAACAAATATTTGTATGACCTGCAGATAATTGTTCCGGGTCTAGGTGTCTTGTGTATGTGAGTATACATGTTTGTGAACGCACCCACGATACAGCCGGTCGATTCTGTTCACAGCTCACCGTGAAAGCTTAGGTGGAGTGAGCGTGAAGTGAACTGTCATTCCACCTTGATTGTATGGAATGACAGCACAATTCACGTTATCTTCACCCAAGTTTTCACGGTGAGATTTTACAGAATCGACCGGCAGGAGTAATTCTTAGGGTCAACTCACACCGAAAGAGCGCCGAAGGGCAGCGCAGTTTCAGTGTCATATGAATTTTAGCTTTATTTTCATTACTACAATACTTATTATCGCATGAGAAACTCGAGTCGCCTCGAGTCGCGCGGATGCCCGCGGCGCCGCCGCGCGACTCGAGTTTCTCATGCGATAATAAGTATTGTAGTAATGAAAATAAAGCTAAAATTCATATGACACTGAAACTGCGCTGCCCTTCGGCGCTCTTTCGGTGTGAGTTGACCCTTAGTGTGTGGGAAACGTTGCAAACGTTTCTTTTAAAAAAATAAAAATAAAATATGTGTAACAAAGGCAAAAATACGCGTCCAATATTTTTTGGTAATCTAACTGACAGACTAATTAAATTTTTTTAGTCACCAACCCAATTGTGTATAAATATGTGGAGGAATTGGGGAATAATGAGGACCTATGACTTAACTCCCCAATGTCCCATAGGTACATGCCCACATACAATCAATTTTATCTTTTAATAATAGGAGTTAGTTTAGATTTTTAATAAACTGGGAATTTTTTTTTATTTTTTATTTATATTTATTGGCCAACCACAGAGTGTAAAAAGACACATCACATAGTCGTCAACAACGCATACTGTACATCTTAGCAAAGTAGCTTTGCGCAAAAATTATTGCTGGAAAACGACTTTTATTTTTAGGTATGAAAAAAAAACTATTTGTATTGTGCGCAATGTAACGCGAACCAAGCAAGTGGAGTTAAGCCCCGCCCCTTCGCTCTACGCCGCGTAGGTACTTGTCGGATACGTTTGATATTCATTGTGTTTTTGTTACTGCAAATGCGTAATTTCAAAAATTCAAAAAAAAAAATGTTTGTTTGGAAAAAAGTTTAGTAATAACACCTGGAATTCATTTTCGAAAAAAAGTAAAAAAAAATGCGACTTTGACCTTCAATAACTCCAGAACCAGTGGGTTCTCAGGTATGGTCTAGTGGAAAAAAATGATCTAAATAATGGGTAGAATATGTGGCTTTCGGCTTCGGAAACTGTCTTTTTACACCCGATATACACTAACAAAATGTAAAAAAAAAATGTTTTCCTATGAATTAAGGTTAGTGTGTTACAATAGGTTAGTTTTACAATGTGGGCTAAGTAAGTAAAAGTTTTAGCAAACAATATTAAAACTGTGAAAAATAATTATTTGTTTTATTTCGCTCTTAATCTGACCGTCTTTACCAGGGAGCGGTTTAACCGCTCCCTGGTAAAGTAACAAAAGACTCATACTAATTATTAGGCCCACAATTTCAATAACAAATAATAACAATACAAACATACAAGACATTACATAAAATTACATCTACTCAATCAAGATTTCTCACCTATTATTTTTGAGGCCGAAGTGAGTAGGTACAGAAAAGTTTTTAATTACTTAGACAAGTTAGAAAAAAAAATGTTTGATGATATTCGTTACTTCCATAAAGTGAAAAAAATTAAATATTTTCAAAAAACCCGACTGTAAAAAACAACTAAAAGTTTCCAAACAAGTCTCTTTTCAAGCAGTCTGATGAAGTTGGTGGCAGTTATTTAGTGCAATTATTGATTTCATGCCACCAACTGCATCAGACTTATCCCTCCCTTGCGTCGCGCAGTTGGACAAAAATATCATTCGACAAGCAAGCAAGCTCACCCCTTCGGCACAGCTGCGCTCGCGGTTGGCAACAAGCATCTAGCGCCCTACACAGTATAACTGGTATACCTAACTACATAAGGTGAGTTACTGCACCCAAAGCGTCTGGCACCCAAGGTCAAGGTTGCGCCCTTGGAAAAGGGTGTTGTAAGTCTAACTATTGTTGACTACCTATTCACTTACCTATTCATCTCTCATGGCTATTCCAAAGTTCAAACATAATAAGAGATATTTCATGTGGTTTCTTTAGGAATTTTTTGATTGCAAATTGATATTCGTTCGTCGTAAACATGATATTCCGCGTCAACCAAATTGAAACTTATAAACAGAAGATATTTTTGTTATTATGCACTTTTGACCTTCACATGTGTACACAATGAACTTGTTCTATATTTACTTTAGTACATGTTGTTTTGTTAAGGCACGAGACCACGTCATCTGTTTGTTCCATATGCGCTGAAAAGTTTTGTTAGGTTATAGTGTTTGACAGAATACTGAATACCTAGAGTCTAAATTAGGTTTTTAGGGTTCCGTACCTCAAACGGAAAAAACGAAACCCATAGAGGATCACTTTGTTGTCCGTCTGTCTGTCTATCTGTCAAAACCCTTTATCTCGGGAATGCGAGGAGGAACCGAGTTGAAGTTATAAACATTATTGAAGTCTACAATCTCTTGAAGCTGTGAAAAAATCAACCTTCTAAGTTAACGTAAAAAAAGATACGGCCGTTATTGCCGCAAAAAAAAATATAAAAATATTTCGACACTCTCAAGGGAATCAAAATTTATAGAGTACTTCCCTTTGGCAAGAAGCATTGACATAGAGCACAAGCAAAGGGAAAAGTCTAAAAACTGTAAATTTGTAATTACGCCACAAAAAAAAATGTGATTACAAACTTATTTGCTGCTGATAAACTGACCGCGACCTACGTCGATGTATCTACAACAGTTTTGCAACGGCAAAGTTAAGTTTGTCCGAGATTCGATTCCCGTGACGGACGAACTATTAACATACCTTCAACGTACGGAACCTTCGGTGCGCGAGTCCAACTCACACTTGGCGGTTTTTTTTATCATAAAATGGCGCCGCTTTGCCAGTCAGACGTCTGGCCTTGGACGGAACGGTCGCGAACATTACCGTGCGAAGAATAATATTAAAGCTTTCATTGCATCGGTTTCGCGTGGTTCTGACATAATCCTAATCCCTTTTTGACCTAGGGTTTCAAGTTTAAAAGTTATTATCTTCTCAAATTGTGTGTAAATACATATTCGTTCTGTGTTGGTATATGTTACTAGGTACATTCATATAATAGGTACTAACTACAGTAGCATTAAGTTTAAAACGGACTTCTTTATAGGCATTAAGTTAGTTATTATTATTGATAGAACTGTTGATTTGTTTGTTTGTAAACAATGGCTACCGCACAACTCACAGGTGAGTTACACATTAATACAAAACTATGACTAGAAATATCTATGATTGTATTGGGTACCTATTCAATCTTTGACAGGTTCGCGTTGGACCACTATCTCACCTGATATTGAATTCTTATAATTTCATCTTGTACTCCTGTCTGTCTGTCCGTTCAATGTGACACGGCTATTTTAAAAGATATTTCATCCTGTAATCCTGTCTGTCTTTCCGTATAATGTGACACGGCTATTTTAATAGTTATTTCATCCCTTTACTCCTGTCTGTCTGTCCGTATAATGTGACACGGCTATTTTAAAAGTTATTTCATCTGTACTCCTGTCTGTCCGTATAATGTGACACGGCTATTTTACTCATGCATATAAGCACTCTATAGCGGGAGGAAGGTGTATTCTACGAATCTTTAAGGTGGTAGCTCCAGGGTAGCCTCTCAGTTAAAATTAATGCCAAATGTAGTATTTCAAGAAAATAAATCATGACGTTTGGCATTAAGGCCCTACTACCGGCCAAGTGGCGCCCTCATTGAATAAAAATTCGTAGCATAGCTTAGAAAATAAATATTATAGAATCCAACGTCACGTTTGTTACAAAGAGGATAAAGTATTTTTACGTTGTTAAAACAGGTCTCAGAATGTTTCGTATCCAACGTAGTAGGCAAAAGTACCAAAAACGGCCGTTTCTGACATGCTACTTTCTGTGCTATGCTACGATTTTTTATTCAATGGGGGCGCCATTTGGCCGGCAGTAGACCCTTTTTTTTTGGGGGTGGGAAATCATCCAATGACTTTTCCCGCTCTAGGGTGGAGTGGAAGGGCATGTCAGACTGTTACTGACTAAAACCCACCCCTGTTCCTCCCTGCCCTGAATGACCAGGGGGCCGGAAGTAGACCCTTAATACAAACTGATAGAGTTATATTGATGATTTTAATGATTACAGTTCTGTAAATACGTACTTGCTACGGCCGCGAATCATATTTTGACTAACATACAATTTGATACTGACCAGGAAATTGCAAATAACGTGAGAAAATTTGAATTTCGCGGGCTACCCTGGCGCTAAGCAATATAGTGAAGCGAAAGGCGTGGCGCTCCCCATGCATATAATGCATACTAAGCGATGAAAAAATATTGGTGCACATAAGGGCTTGGCCCACGTAAATAATGAAACTGATTATGTGATGAGTTTGATGTGTTAATTTTTATTATTTAAGTCAATGTTTCGTGCTATATGCGACAGGCTCATGGCAATATAATCACTGTCAAGTGAATAACTTGGTCCGGTTACCTACGTATTAGATAGATTATATAGATAGATTTTATATAAGAACTTCATGTACCCACCATATTTAATGCAATAAATAAATTGAATTGATTGTTTTTAATACAGTGATCACCCTAAAAAAGTTGTGTAATCTCTCAGTTCCAGGTCTCGAGCGCTTGTCAAGCTTGGAAAGCATCCTCATCAACCAGCGAGTTTCAAACCGCACAAGCAATCATTACGCAGTTCTAAGTGGGGAGGATATCCTGTTCGATGTCATCGAGGAAGCCCACGAGCCGGGCATGTTCTCAGGAGGCAACCGCAGGGGATTCCACATGAACGGTATAGACAATACGGGGAAGAAGGTAAAGTGCAACAGATTCAATATAGATTATTCCACAATGTAAATAATTCCGCTCTAATACCAAAATTATCCAAGTTTAACTGTTTTTGTGTACAATAAAGTATTATTCTATTCTATTCTATCCATTCTTCTGATCAACCTGCTACATTTTTAGGTGTTCTCCTTCCGTCGTCCGGGCATGTCATTGTCAGACAAGATAGAGCTGTCGATGAATGAAGCCGTGGTAAGTGTGGTCCGCATGGAGTCAACCTTCCTGGCGCCATGCTTCAGCATCAACGATGCAGAAGACTGCCCTGCCTACAGGCTTAAAGGAAAGCTTTGCACTAACGCTTCTAGCTATCAGGTACGAACCCACAACATGTTTGAAAGCAAGTCCTTTAGAAACGTATTTCTTTATATTAAAAAAAAAAACTTAAAAAAAAAAATACAACCGACTTCCATAAATAATACAAAAAAATACAAAATAACTTTAATTTCGGAAGTCGGTGTTTGTATTTTATTTCTTCGTTATTTGATACCGACTGCCGAAGTTAAAGTTATTTTTAAATTTTTAGTGTTTTTTTTTTTGGAAGTCGGTTGCTTTTTTTTTAAAAAGTTTTTTATTTTTAAGTTTTTAGTTAACCACCACCCATAACTCAAAACACATACTCGTAATTGGAGGAAACTAAAACGTCATTTATGTATACATATTTTTCGTTTTTGTTCAGTTTTTGAATAAGCGCTGAAGCAATTTCGATAAAATTTATATGGGACCACCTCGGGAGTATATTCTTTCGGATAAAAAAGGATTTTGAAAATTGGTCTACAACTGACAGAAAAATCGGTGGACATACATAAAAAAAAAACACATACATACAGTCGAACATAGAACCTCCTCCTCTTTCAAAGTCGGTTAAAATTTGATAATCTCCTATTTCAGCTGCTGACAAAAACCAAGTCCACCATAGGTAGTATCCAG
Source organism: Polia nebulosa (assembly GCA_951329385.1). NCBI lineage: Eukaryota > Metazoa > Arthropoda > Insecta > Lepidoptera > Noctuidae > Polia > Polia nebulosa. The sequence continues at coordinate 1,411,975 of OX589588.1, read as the reverse complement.
AGGAAGTACCGCGGCTGGCGAAACGAGATGCTGTCCCGCAACGACGACTACGTCATCAGCTTCCCCGCTGATCTCGCTCTGCACTTCAAGCTAGCTCTCATCGGAGCCTGCGTCCTTATCGTAAGTTTAATAAATAATTAGTTAATTAATTAATTAATTCTCTTCAATTTTGCCAGTCCGAATACGGCTGATTCAATTAATTTTCTACATTTGATTTCTTATACAGGGTGTAAAGGTGTGGTCATATTTTAAGAACTGCATCTGCTCATCTTTATGAACAACTTTCTTCAACAAAACCTGAGAAAATTCTAAAATTTTATTTTACCTGCCATGCAAATATTGATTAGTTTATGATAACGTTGTAAGTCCAATATTAAAGTTAGAAAAGTCCAATTTTTTTTTTGGGATTTTTCTATTTTTTTTAGAGAAAGAAGTTCATTTCCATGGGTAGAACTGGTTCTTAAAATATGACCACACCTTTCCGTTACACCCTGTATACGGGGCTAGATACAAGTAAATAACTCCACGTAGGTATGCCAACGATCAACTTTCGCGTAGGAGATTAAAATTATGTACTCAAATATTTAAAAGAGGTAGAGTTTGTAGGCTTGGATGAATGAAGTACAGTCTGTCAAGAAAGTCATGAAAATAATGTTTTGGGAACTACTGCTTTTGCAGAAACTGGGAACAATGAAATACTGACAACACTGAGTACGAGGTTTTTGGCGGGATTTTCTCGGGTGAAGTTCAGTGGCTGTTTTAATTATTCGCTTATTGATTCCTAGTGGATATTGTGACGTAATAAAATTGGTGTAGTTTTGTGTCTCAAGTGTCTACGCAACTGGACAATATGAAGAATCATTGAAACAGGCGCAATCTCGGTAAAATGGAGCTGAGAATTTTATTGTAGTAAAGACTACCTCAGCGAAGTTTGCCGAGAAGGCGGACTCGACACATTTGTTGCCAAATAGTGTAATGGGGAAAAAGAAGAAGTGATAGTGATCAAATTAAGACTTGGCTTAAAGGTCTTGAAACCAAGCCAGTGGCGTAGCCCCTACTGTTTTAAAAAAAACACTGAGTACCTCTACTGTCACTTCATAGCTTTGTTGTTGTTGTGAATTATTGTTTTGCGATATTTCGAGAGTTTTTGTCGTGTGTCCGTTTAGAGATAAAAAATAAATCGGAAAGTATATAAAAGCGGTGTGAGACAAATCATATTTAATGTGTTTGAAGAGTTTATGGCCCAATTTCATGCGGGAAAGTTTCTTTCCGCTTTGGACGATGTTTACGGGCGAACAGCAAAGATAACTGGTATGAAGTTTTGTATAAATATTACACACAGTAATGAAAACTTAATCTTTTCAAAATCTTTTGTTCATAAGTAGAATTAGTCTTTTAAATAACATTAACAAACAGAAGATTTCCCGAAGAGCTCCAAAAAAACATTATTTACTTGGATGAGAGCTACATACATGAATTCTACAAAGTAACTAAATGTTGGCAGTCTGTTAATATTGCTGGTATCAAACAAAACATTTCTAAAGGAAAAAGGTGGATAATTGTGCATGCTGGAAGAGAAAAAGGTTTTGTGCCCAACGCACTTTTAATATTTAATGGTAAAAACAAACAAGAAGATTACCATTCTGAAATGAACGCTAAATGGGTAACTGAAAAGTTAATACCCAATCTAAATGAACCATCAATAATTGTGATGGATAATGCACCGTATCACTCCATTATAACAAACAAGGTATCTATAGTAATATTTCTTTTTTTATCTTTGTAATTTTTTTATTATACCCTTTTTAGGTTGAAACTGAATTGTAACCACTAAATTAAGTTTTATTTTCCCCAGGCTCCTACATCTGCATCAAGAGTTGACGAAATCAAATTGTGGCTACTTGAAAATAACATTCCATTTGATGATGCACTGAGGAAACCATCCTTATTTATGCTCGTAAAAAAACATAAATCTGAACCGGTTTACTACATCGATGAACTTTTGGGAGAACATGGACATACAGTGGTAAGACTGCCACCTTACCATTGTGATTTAAACCCAATTGAATTAGTTTGGGCAATTGTAAAAAAGCGAATTGCACAAAAGAATGTTGGTGGTCAAGATATTGTGAAGTTGGCTGGAGAAGCATTTCAGTCAGTAACTTCCACAAGAATGGAAAAATTGTGTTGACCGTGTCATCAAAATTGAAGATGAATAATTTGCCCGTGGAGGAACTCTCTGATCTCTCTCTTTCTCTGATGATATAGATAGATTTATCATATCAGTAGGCGATGATAGTTCTAGTGAATCGGATTCAGAATCTGATTCAGAAATGGATCAACTTGCTGCTGAAGTTTCAAGTAACATTTCAGGAGTCAAATACTTGGACTTCGATTGTTTAGATTCTGATCAATAAAAAGTATTTACTCTAAACATTTTGTTTTATTATTATTGCTACGTGTCTCATATTGGTACCATCAACAATAAAACTAAAGAGTATAATAACAATACGGGAGATATAACTAAAGTGCGCGCACGATAAGTCTGCGTACGGCTGGTGGCGCTGCTTCAAATTGCCAGCTTCACTAAATTTATTTTTCTTCATTTATTTAAAAACATGATTACGCAACTCTAATTTTAATTAAAAGAATCACCAAGCTAGGTATAATGAAAATGCCAGTTTGTTTTCATTAGCATAATTATAAAATTAAAACGTTTATTTCCGAAGTCTTCGACTTCGTAAATAAACGTTTTAGTTTCAGTCCGCGCACTCTATTAACAATTTTATAGAAATAGCAAAGTATCAAAACCGTTCAGTCGAAGTCTTTAGGGATACCATATAAGTGGTAGTGGTGCCCTCCCTTCGTTTTCATGACTTTCTTGACAAACTGTAACTGAGGTAATATTCGACTCATAATCTGCTTTAAAAATTCTAATTCCGCGGAAGTCGCGGGAAAGACTAGTAATTAATATATATAAATTTTTTTGCCCTCCAGGACTTCAGATTCCACGAGTGCAGGCGCAGATAATACAAGGTTTATGTAACGAAGTGCTGCCGCACACACACAAAGATTTTGTATTTTTCATGCTACCTATGTACTTTTCTAAACAAATTGGTCCCGTAAACTTATACAAACCATCATCATATTTTTATAAACTGGCATAGCACGGGTTTTCTATGGCCATAGTAAGTACGACGGTTGTTGCTACACAGTGCCATAACGTGAGCTCGCCCCCCCTCTCTAGCGGGAGAGAGAGCCTCGACCCGCCGACGATAACGGACAAATACAACGGTCCTCCAATTTTCTCCAATTTTCTTATTATAAAGCTTATGTTTATGCTTTTTTATGTTCATTTGTTCAGCGTGTACAAAACGTGTAAAGCCCCAATAAACGATAATATGTATGTATTTCAAGCAGTGACTTTAAACTGGCGCCCAACGTGGGGCTAGAACCGTTACAAACCGTGATCCAGTGCCTACGTGACCGAACGTGTACCCATACCTACATACTCACTGACGGAGCCCATCGTGGCCGGTGCCTGCATGCCTAGGGGTAGCGGATAAATTCTGAAAATGAGTTACCGCACCCCTGGGCACTCAGGCAGGGAAGGAACTGGGGTGGGTTTTAGTCAGTTAGAGTCTGACACGCCCACCCGCTCCACCCAGAAGTCATTGGATGATTTCTCACCCCCAAAAAAAAAAATACCTACTTACCTAGTTTTTTTTTTTAAGCTTTGGATTTGAATCTAAAAAATAGGCGCTCTTGACGAAAGCTGAATCTAATGTCCTATCCGCCTATAGGTAAACCGAAAAATATTAGGTAATCGTCTCTAATATCGAATCTCGAATTGTCCAGTCATTTCCTATTGGAGTGTTGGAACAAAATTAATTTACTTATTTAAAAATGCATGCTTAGCCATTTTGATACTTAAAAAATATTGACTCAGAGAAAACATTTTTTAAAACAGCGCTATGTAGCTCCATGTTTCTGTAATTGAGTCGGTCGGACCAAAGACTTTGAAACTATTGTGCCTTGCTAGTTCTTGTACCCGTCACTAGATGGCACTAATAGAGAGGGTGAATGTTTTAGGTCCAGGTATTACATTTTATTAATAAACTAAGTGATTTTTGCATCTTTTATAAGCTTAAATGTAAGTTTTAAAAATGTTTTAAATAAAAAAAAAAATGATTCTGGTTGTTTTATTCCGCTTTATTGAGTGCTGTGAGATAAGATTAATTGGCAACATCTCATGAAATAGAGCCTACGTCATAAAATAGCTTTATTGATTTCTGTGAGATATGATTGTCATGTTATAGCTTCTATCTACGATCTGATTTAGGAGAAAGTTGCTTTTGAAAATTGTTTTCTATTAAAATCATTGCTCGAACTGTACTATAAAGACAAGATACACAGGATTTAGATACAGATTGGCACCAGTTTGGTGTTAGTCTGCCTCTCAAAATATTCGCTCCCATTTCAGTGCACACATACGTATATTACAGTTTACAAACCCAACATAGGTGTGTTATTTTGTGAATGATGCCTGTTGCCCAAGCTAAAGGTGAGTTACAGAACTTGCAGTTAAAGTAATAATACCTAGTTACAAAAGTGGGGGTGTCTCCAAGTATTAAGTAAGCAGCAAGGGAGGGGGGCTTTACTTTGTTTATTTTGATAGTGTGGGGTTTAGCAGGGTTCGAATGGCGTCATGGCGTCGAAGGCATGCTATTCCATCAACGACTTGGTCGCTGTGTTGAACGCAAGACAATGTTACACTTGATGTTCTTTCTCCATATTTAGCTTATGGTTATGACAGATTATATGAGTTCATATAATAATTGGGCTAAGCTTGAGATGATGTGACGTGCAGTTTTGAGTCCATATTTTTTTCACAGAAAGATAATTTTATTAGAAGCTTCTACGTGAAGTTCTTTTTGCACGGAAATTAATTGTTTACGAGAAATAAAAAAATAAAAAATGTGAGCCGTCACGGGACGCCTGGCAGATGTGAAACATCGACATTATTTTGTAAAAGTAATATGCAGAAAAGATCATATTGTGATAGGAACTAAATATGTCATAATGATAAAATAAAATATTACACGACGCGGGCGGGCGGGACGAAAAGCCATATTGATAACATTTGCTAACTTTAATAAGCTTAGTTTAAGGGTATCCTAGTCGGTCATTCTTCCATACAAACGTAGTATGGCGATTACTTTACTATTTGATGGTGTAATAACAAAACAAAAAATCTTACTATTTGATGGTGTAATAACAAAACAAAAAAACATCGTATAGCGTGGCGACGCGTCGCCACGGCATGCGTTGCCACGCCAGAAGTCGGTTTTACGTGCGGCTATAGATGTTTCACATCAATAAAAAATCATAAAAATTCAACAATATTATGACACTTTTGACGTTATGTCTCGTCATTGTACGTTTCGTTTTACGTAAGCATAGACTACTATAAATATACTAGAGGAAGTTCAAGGCACTAAAATGTTTTACTCCATAATAATGATGAAATAAATATTTAAATCTAGAGATTTCGATAGTTTTTAGGCATATTTCATTAAATTACATATATTTCACTGATTTAATTATGTGTTAAATTTATTGCACTTAGAATAATTTATCGACTATTGCCGATAAGTGAAACCAAACGTGAAACGACGCCATTTTATAAGTGTTGTCACATTCATTCAGTGTTGCCAACTCAGTAAATTATCCAATACATGTGCTGCTTTAGATTTTCCTTTTAGCAAATAAATATTGGTTTTAGTGGCTAGTGTATTATTTTGAAGTAGCTTTGATTGCTTCAGTAAAATGGTTAGGTTAGGTTAGGTTAGAATTGTGATCCCCTACAAAAACGACTACCTTTTATTTTAAGTAGACTACTCGCAACCGAACTAGTTAGATTAGGTTAATTATTTAAAAAAAAGTGTTTGGGTTAGGTTATGTCAGAACTGTGACCCCTACGCACGAACCGAGCGAGAATAGCGAGCGGTGCCGCAGCAGCGGCCGGCGAGTGCCAGAAACGACAAAATAATCTAAAAAAAAAATTGTCTGGTTCAGAAAATGTATTATAAAAAAGATTTAAAAAGGGGGTTCCGCTACTATTTCTTCATAGGGGAGGTTCTAAAACATCCCCCTTCCCCTTTCCTGCCTTTAAATTGACAAAAAATTGCGTAAATATAACCTCAAAACACGATTTAAAAAAAATCATAATTCTAGTGTGATGGCCCTAGTTCATCACTTGTGGCTTCGAATCACAGCCCTTTGATAGATTCTATCTTTGCACGTGTAAGCAGGTACACCAGTTATGTATGGAGGCTTATTTAATTTGGCTAAGTGTTTATGCTTGAGTTCGTTTTTAATGGCATAATTGAGTGTGCTAGCTCCGCCCCACCGCGCTCCGCTGTCCATCCGTGACCGTCAGGATGGCTGGACCAAACGAGATATTTACATGAGACCATGTGCACTATTTAGTACCTATTTGCTACTATTTACTACTTATAGTGAAATATTTGCTACCTTTGCGTTAAGAAATATATCAAAGAAATAAAGTGGTCAGCCATTCTGACGTCAGGTTGGCTGACCACTTCCAAGTTCTCATAGTTTTAGCGTTGTATTAACCGCGCTGTTAGAGTAAATATTTACTACCTATTTGCTACCTTAACATATATTTTTTACACATCTATAAGAAGCTCGTATAAAAAGTTATTAATAGAAAACATTAAAACGCCTGTACCTACATAAAATATTTAAGTTTTTTCTTCTCAGAATAATTAATTGCTAACAGTATTTTTGCAGGCGCTTAGTGGCTTACGAACAACTTATTTCTGGATAATCATAGAAGTTTTATCCATTTATAAAATTTTATAATTATTTACATATCACATTTTTATTCTTAGGAATATAAGTGTGTATGAACTTGGGGATTTACTAAATTGATTTATTTATAATAAAAAAAAGTAAGTAGCACAGGTGTAGTAAATATTTACTTATGTACAATGCTAGAACTTGGAAGTGGTCAGCCAACATTTTTTTTATATATGAAGGGCTGTTCACTTTATTTCTTTGTAGCAAATATTTTATTATAGGTCGTAAATAGTAGCAAATAGCTATTAAACAGTGCACATGGTCTCATGTACATATCTCGTGTGGCCCAGCCAAAATTGTATAAATGGATAAAAGTTTACTATGGTTATCCAGAAACAAGTTGTTCATAAGCCACTAAGCGCCTGCACAAACATTGTTAGCAATTAATTATTCTGAGAAGAAATGACGTAAATAATTGATATAGGTACAGGCGTTTTAATGTTTTTTATTAATAACTTTATAGCGGAGCTTCTTATAGATGTGTAAAAAATATATGTTAAGGTAGCAAATAGGTAGTAAATATTTACTCTAACAGCGCGGTTAATACAACGCTAAAACTATGAGAACTTGGAAGTGGTCAGCCAACCTGACGTCAGAATGGCTGACCACTTTATTTCTTTGATATATTTCTTAGCGCAAAGGTAGCAAATATTTCATTAAAGGTAGTAAATAGTAGCACATAGTCTTATGTAAATATCTTGTTTGGTCCAGCCATCCTGACGGTCACTGTCCATCCGTCTGTCAGTGGGCTGTATCCCATGATCCGTAATAGGGAGACAGTTGAAATTTTCATACAGCGTGTATTTCTATAACCGCTAAAGCAACAAATAATAACGAAAATAATTATAAAAAAAAATACATTTCCAATATTTTTTGGTTTTAAATAACTGACTGACTATTTATAATCAGATTTTTTTAATAAACTGTTGTTGCTGTCTTTCAGCAAAAGAGTTCATTATCGCTTAATCTCTTTTTCGAGATGTTACAGGGTTCAGTAAAAATTGCAAACATTTTGGTAACCTACGTAATACTTGTAATTAGGTAAGTAGTTACAAGTCGATTTTAAGTGAAAACAGCTGGTACACATTTCTGTTCCAGGTTTCGAGCGCCTCATTAGCCTAGATACTATCTTCGTTAAGATGTGTTCAGAAACCAACATAATGGAGTACACCGTCTATAGCAGTAATGGAGCGGATGAGGTGATTCTGTTCAAAATCGGAGTACCAAACAAATTCTCCAGAAACCTTGGATGCTTGCTACGGGAGTGGATTAACAAGAAAGACTGGGATAAGTCACATAGCATGGTAAGATGGTTGATGGATTATTTTCGCAATCAAAGATCAAAGTAGATACTAATTATATCACAATACCTACTTACTCCGTCAGCATGCGTGGTGCAGGGGGGATCTAGGATTTTTTTCTGGGAGGTGCACAAGGGGCAGACGCACAGTGTTTTATGAAGCCCATTTTTCGGACATCACCTTTTTATTAAAAAAGCTGATTAAAGTAATCATTTAAATGCAAGATTTTGTATCCCTATTTAGCTACCAAGTCTAGTAATTGATTAATATTTTTTTGAAAATCATCCAATTTTCATCCGTATATTAAGAACAAAATTAACTACGCTTAAACTAAGCATGATAAAAATATTTTGCTAGGTGCATTGATGGCGTCTCTTATGCTGAGTATTTTAGAGTACAAATGGACTTCGTAACTTTGTTAGATCTAGATTTATACGAGATATTTGGTTTTCAGTTTTTCTTTTTTTTCTCGAAAATTCCTCCAAATTGGGAAAAGTTATTTTATACCTACTGAAATAATTCTGTTTACTTCCCCAACACACCACATAATTATAACATCCCAAATCTATGGAACTTAGAAGTGGTTCCAATTTAACTATTTTTATTGGGATTGTCACATTTTTATTCAGATTTTAACGCTCATACTATTTTTTAGGGTTCCGTAGTTACAATGACAAAAAGAACGTACACCATTTTATTCACAGCCTCCTCGGTATTTAAACACGGTAGTAGTTCAAGTAGTTGTAACAAGACTGGCGTTTATTTTCAATAAAGTACAAGTCATTCTACATTACCACAGAGTAAACATGAGTATTAGAGTAAACATATCGCACCTAATAGAGCTAGTAGTACACATGTTGTTATTTTGATAATCTATAACACCTCCACTTATCGAAATAATTCAAACATGGTATAAATTATTTATACAGAACTTGTATATTATATTAACCTAAGTAGGTAGGTACATAACTCATCTACTATATTGTGTAAAAAAAAAGGTAAACATCAAACAATGTTTTGCATGCCTAATTGTTTAACAAATTGGTTGTGTTTATTACTACTTAAACCTTTGGTTAAAAGGTCCGCTGGCATTTCAGAAGTTGACAGATAAACTATTTTAACAATATTATCAGCAACAGCCTCTCTAACAAAATGGTGACGAATGTCAATATGTTTTGTTCTCAGGGAACAAAGGGTTCTCTGGCAATTTCTGAGCACCTTGATTGTCATTGTACAGGATAATTGTATAATTACAGCCAACAATTTCGTACATTAAGCTTTTTAAATAAATTGCCTCCTTACAGGCCTCTGATATTGCCATGTACTCACTTTTTGTGCTTGACAGTGCCACAGTTTGCTGTTTTTTGCACTCATATGATATTACAGCTCCAGAAAATTTAAAACAGAAACCTGTATAAGATTTTCTATCAATATTATTAGAGCCCCAGTCAGCATCTACAAAGCCTTCCAAATTTTTATTATCTTTAGTATACATTAAACCATATGATTTAGTTTTCTTTAAGTATTTTAATATTCGCTTTGCATGTCTCCAATGGATTGCTGTAAAACAATTATTAAATTAGCTTAAATAACTGATACTAAAACTAATACCTGGGCGTGTTAGGATAGATAGATACATTAAGCTTCCAATTACCTGCTGATAAGGATATTGTGAGCCAACATTACTGGACTTATCTAACTTCAAGTTAATTTCAATTGGGGTATCCACACCATTGCAATCTAACATATCAAATTTCTTAAGAATATTATCAACAAATTGCTCTTGATCCAAAGATATGCTGCCATCTTTATACATCCTAACCCTCATACCCAAACAATTTTTTACGAGCCCTAAGTCTTTAATTTTGAAATTTAACATTAAATCTTTTTTTAATCTATCTGTTTTAGTGCTACTATTCGAAAATATGAAAAAATCATCGACAAACACAGTTACAAAAATCTGCTCCTTGTTTTCCTTTTTACTATACAAGCATGGTTCTAGTTTTGACTTTACATAGCCCAATGCTAGTAAACAATCATTAAGTCGTTGATTCCAGGCTCTGGCAGATTGTTTCAACCCATATATAGCACGTTTCAATTTCAAAACAGTATTACTTTTACATTTTAAGTTAGGAGGAACTTGCATGTACACATTTTCAGTTAGACAGCCATTTAAGAATGCAGTTGTTACATCTAGACTTTGAAATTCAATTTAACACTTATTGCAAATAACAACCTCAGAGTTGAGTATCTAAGAACAGGAGGGTAAGTATCACTATAGTCTACACCTTCTTTTTGAGTGAAGCCCTTTGCAACTAAACGAGCTCTGAATCGCACTTTGTTGTCACTTTCATGTTTCACTTTAAACACCCACCTGCACTGAACCACTCTGTCTGCCTCTTTTTCATCCACCAGTTCCCAAGCCTGACTTTCTTCAAAAGCTTTGAGTTCCTGCTCTATTGCTTGTTTCCACATTTCTTTATCTGGCCCTTCCATCGCCTCCTCATATGTCAAATCATCATTCCAAGATTTCTGCTTGTCAGCTATGCTAAGATATGAGATACCCTATAACTCTTCTTCTACACTTAATTCACAATCTTCTTCCTCACCGAACGTATGGTATGAGTCTTCTGATGTTAAGGACAAACTGGAAGACTCCGGAACATAGGTGAGATCATTCAAGTCTGAAGCACTACTACTTTCCTTTTGTGTTTCTTCCTCCACTAATTGAGAATCCTGTATATCTGTCTTATATTCCTGCACTATTATCTGAGCATTATCTGGGGTTTCTTGTATTTCCATGATAGTCACATCCCGGCTCATAGTAACTTGTTTAGTTTCTAAGTTGTATAATCTGTACCCTTTTACATTGTCTGGGTAACCAACTAAGATATACTTGACAGCCTTTTTGTCCCATTTAAGTCTCTTATTCTTTGGTATATGTACCATTACAGGACTACCAAACACTCTGACGTGACTTAAATCAGGTTTTCTGCATGTCCATTTCTCAAATGGTGTAATATCTCCTAGACCTGAGGCCGGCGTCCTATTTTTAAGGTAAACTGCCGAGTTCACTGCCTCTGCCCAAAACTTTTTTTCTAATTTAGCCTCAAAGAGTAAGCATTTAGCACGTTCAACTATTGTCCTGTTGAAGCGCTCACAGAGGCCATTTTGCTCCGGAGTGTACGGGTTGGTCTTTTGATGAACTATCCCTTCAGTTTTCCAAAAAAATTCCATCTCTTGGGAACAAAATTCTCCTCCATTATCTGTTCTGAGCACTTTAATTTTATTTCCCGTTTGGTCCTCCACCAAACTTTTGTATTCCTTAAAGTACTTCAATGCTTGATTCTTTTCTCTTAAAAAATATACAAACGACATTTGACTGGCGTCATCAACAAAGAGAAGAAAATATCTGGCCCCACCAAGAGATTTCGACTCCATAGGCCCACATAAATCTGAGTGCACCACCTCTAACAGGAATTCACTCCTATGATTGGCTGATGGGAAAGGCAAGCGAGACTGCTTACCCTCACAACACACAATGCAGTTGGATTTCTGGATGTTCGCTTTATCTTTATAGGATACACCCTCCACTGCACCATTCTTCATTTTCTCTAAGTCACTACTGTTGATGTGCCCGAGTCGCCTATGCCACAGTCTTGCTTCTGATGTGTGTACTGCCGAAGCTGCTAACCCCACTGACTTCACTGTGTTTAGTTTGTACACTCCATTTTTTAAACTTGCAACTCCAATCAGCTCATTCTGCTTATTACGGATATTACAACTATTCTTCTCAAATGAAACTGTATTTCCATTTGCTATAAGCTGGCTAACAGATAGGAGGTTAGTTGTGAGGTTGGGTATGTACAACACATTTCTCACACGAATGTCAAACTGATCGTTGTTTACACATGTAGTTAATAGTGTATCGCCGGCACACATAACTGGCATAGGTGTTTTATTCGCCACAACTATTTCATTTATCTCGTGTTTCCGCATATCCCGTAAACTGTCGCGGTTCGCCGTCATATGGACACTGGCACCAGAGTCAATATACCAATCTTCAGTGCTGAATTCTCCATTAAGAAATGCTACACTAAAAGCACCTGCTTCCTTAATTTTCAATTCGGGACATTGGTTTTTATAGTGCCCAATTTTCTTGCATTTATAACACTTAATTTGTTTACTTTCTGATGACTTTTGAGCTGACTTTGACGTTGACGTTTTGCTTTGCTTGGAATGAACAGTGCTGCCACCTTTCGTCCGACGATTCGTCCAAAACGCTGTCTCTGGTCCACTGTTGCCAACATCACAAGACATATCCAGAAGCTTCGTTTTGATGACGTCTGCACTAACGGCCAAACCGGAGTGTTCGATCGCCATTATCATTGGCTCGAACCTTTCTGGAAGCCCGGCTAAACGCAATGATGCAATCCACTCTTCATTGATTTCAAACCCTGTTCCCTTCAAACGCTGTGCCGTTTCAACCACTTGAGACACGTAGCTTGTCATGGATTCACTATTTTCTAAGCGGATGGATATCAATGTTCGCAGTAGACTGATTTTCCTAGTGAATCCAGTGTCATCAAATAGCTGCCGTAACTTGTTCCACAACGCGTTTACAGTTGTCTCCGTCTTGATATGAGCGTACAACGAAGTGTCGATGGTCATAATCAGCTCAGCTTTGGCCTTCACTTGCTCACTTGCACTCAAATCCGGTGAAATATTGTCCAAATCAACGCCTTATAACATCATAAAGTTTTTTACGGCAAACGCCCAGTCATCATAATTTTCGCGTCCTTTCAACTTTGGAACATTTAATAAATAACTAGATGACGACATGGTTTCCAAAAAAAAACGTAAGATAAAACTACTTTAAATACTTATTGACTCTGAAAATGCGGGACTGGGCCCATAACCTATTGAAACACGGTAGTAGTTCAAGTAGTTGTAACAAGACTGGCGTTTATTTTCAATAAAGTACAAGTCAATCTACATTACCACAGTGTAAACATGAGTATTGCCATATCGCACCTAATAGAGCTAGTAGTGGCAGTAGTAGTAGGCTAGTAGTGGTAGAGGTAGTAGGCTGTGAATTAAATGGTTTATGTTTAAAAATATCAAGTTACAAGTCGCCTTCAGATTTACCTACTACATTTGTTTGTTTGTTTTTTTTTTGTAGAGACTAACAAATGAATGGCAAATCAAGTGTAAATACAAGTTTGCAATGAATACTTTTGATATGATATGAAACGAAAACCTTCGAATTTAAATATCCTGGCGTCGGATATCAGATAATCCAAACCACTGATTTTACTAACAAGAATGCTACACGTAGGTGTATGTCTTAGCAAAGTAAATCAGATCAATAAAAAAAAAAGTCAATCAGATGATATGGAATTTAAATTTATTATCATGATTATTTTGTGACATTATTCCTTATACAAGTGACTTTATTTATATTTTTAAATTTATTATTGAATTTTATTTTTCAATTTAACTTTTTATTTGACTGTATGGAATTATTTTTTGTTGGTTGTTGGATACGTGAAATTTTACATTTGACATTCTAATTTGTTTTTAAATTATTCCTAACTATTTTTGTGTATTAAGATATTGTTATTTACTGGGTTTTTTGGTCTCTTTTATTTTTTTGATGTTTACCCTCTATTTTACTTATTCTTTCTACACAATGTATATTGTTAACAAATAAATGACTTATGACTTAAGATCCGGATATTAATCGTTATCTGAGATCATGACAATCTTAACGACGTAAAATCTGGATCAAACTTAAAAACGTCGTGGTTTCTAAGTTTCATGGATATGGGTTTCCTAATTATGTGTGGTGTGTTGGTACTTGAAAACTATTGACTCAGAGATTTTTTTTTTTAAAACAACAACAAAGATACCGCAAACTTCGCGAAAAGGTTACACCAAGTGTCAGTAACAAAATTATGATAGTCATTAATCCCGGTAATGATCGATTACAGAAATTGACATTTTCAACTACGCAATGTATTATGAACAATGCGATCTCAACGCTTCGCAATGAATGTAGGCGCGCGCGAGAGCGTAGTACAGACTGTTGTCAACATTACCTGACCCACCCTAAAATCAAACGACTTTGGACCCTCTGCATGTAACATTAAGGTTTATTTAATTTATATGAGCTTATCAGACAACTGCTCGAGGATTTGATGAACAAATACAATAATAATATAGACACGCAAATTTGATCTTTAAAACGTTAGCATTAGGTTATATTTTATAACTATTTGTTATAATATGATAAGTGTAATAGCTTATTTTAATCATTGAGTTCATGTAATTCTGGTCTCGTGGTCTGTGTGTAAGACTGAGAAAAACAAGGTTCGAGATCAAATCCTGCGACTAAGGTATTATTTTGCTTTCAATATAGAATTTATATTCCAAAACTATTTGTTGTATTATTGTAAAGAACTACAGACTATACATAAACTTTTTAAAATGGTAATATTTTCACATAACTTGTAATAAGTGGGTAGTTGAAAAATAAATATTCGTATTCATTATAAAGAACTGTGAACTTAAAGTTTTTTAAATTACCCACCCGTTTACAAGATAAGTTATTAGGCGAAAATCATATTGGTCGTTCTTTAATATTGCAAGCAATATTGTAGAAATGAAAACAAATTAAAAAAGAAACTGATGTATAGGTGGACTGTGTCTTCGAACCCACATGCTGTTCGTCGTCAATCCAGCATCAAACCGCTAAGCCACAAGAACTTGTTGGGAATACGCGAAATTAAAGATTGGGTTGTAATTACGTAGTGTGACTTAAAAGCTTTTCAACTTTAATGTTAACGAGATAATGATTAAAATAGCTTAACAAAAACATATATAATGCCGGTGGCTCTGACTATGTTGGGTGGGTTTACCTTAACGTTACGTGTTAAAGATCAAATTTGAGTATATGTGTTTTTATTGTATTTTTGTTCATCGAGTCCTCGTGCACTTGTGTGATAAGCTCATATAAATTAAATAAACCTTAATGTTACAGGCAGAGGGTCCAAAGTCGTTTGATTTTAGGGTGGGTCAGGTAATGTTGACAACAGTCTGTACGTAGTAGTACGTAGTTACCCACCACGTCTTATACACACAGACACAGGTGGTCACGCCGCTACGCGCTTGTATCTAAATACACTTTCTACTTTGTAATAAAAATACATTTACGTCGATGTGATAAATAACTAGATCAGATACTTAATACATATAAGCGCATAAGTGCGAAAAACGTTTAAAACGACAAATACTGCGAATGCTGCACATCGAAACGTATAATGTTCCGTGGCACCTTTAACTGTTTATTCTAATGACGACAACATTGATATCACATACATTTTTAATCCCTCAAGAATACTGAATATAAGGTTAGATAAAGATTAGGATAGATAATAATAAAGAAGCTTGTAAGTACCTACATTGCGCTCCAGGAATGTAGGTATAAAGCGCCTGCTACACGATCGCCAATCGCGTCCCTACAGAAGTGAACTTGGTGATTTACAAACGTGTAGATAATGGTTTATGAACAAATTTTATAGGTACAGCCCTGCCGCTCGTCAACCACGGACAACTCTGTCGGGGACGCGGTGGGAACTAATGAACCAACTCGATTAAAGTTCGTTCATTTCTTACGAGGGAGGCACCTACGTGCTTCATGCATGAGCATTTTCCTGGGCACTGAGGTGTTGTTTCAAAACCACTCAACATGCAAAACAAAAAACACACATACACTAACAAACACAGAAAATAACTTATGATTTTGATAACTTTACGATAACAACCTAAATTACGATAACAACCTAAATTCGCGACCAAGTGCACATCTGTTTGCGAGGAACGTAAACACGGAACTGACAAAAATTCGTCAAGTTGAAATGCAAAAAAAAATAAAAATTCAGTAGCGTGCCGACATGCTCATAGACCGCATAGATCATAAAACTGATAGACTGTACAATCGCATTAAGTTGTCCTACTATCTACTCACTTGATGTAGGTATACGAAATGTAGGAATGTGGTTTTAACGAACTGAGTAAGTAAAGTTGTTGTATTGTATTACTTAACTTAACTTTGTTGATAGCAAAAATGTATTTAAGAATTATGTCGTTATCAGTAAACTGTAAGACAATTTTTAAATCTCCTTTCCTTATTTCGATAAAGATTTATAAAATTACCTCTCCTCAAAATAAGTTCAAATAAAAGTAGTCAATGGGATATCAATTTTTGTAGACACTTATAATGCCTAACGTGTCGCGTCTGTTAGATTCATAGGTCTGTATGAGCATTTGCCGACAAAGGAACGTCGGCGGTCTTTGGCCGATGTTGCGTGCGTACCTCCGGTGAACTTAGGAAATCAGCTGAGCCTAGCTTCTTGTAATTTTATTTACATTGCGTTTTTTTGCGAAAAAAGCGAACAAATTATTTTTTAATTAAAAATGTCATTGAGGTAGGTACGTATAACGATTTTATACAGTTTAATGTAAAAAAAACGCAGATTTACTTTTAAAAATTAGGAAAAACCAGACGAAAAATTCCAACGCTAGGGGGTCCAGAATCATGATTGTACTGAATAACTGGTACACGTATGTGCGTTTATGTACCTTACACCCTGTATATGAAAAAATAATGTATGTTTGTTTTTCCTCTATACGTTCCCAAAAACATTGATCCGATTGTGAATAAACTTTGATAGGGTGTTCTGGGGACGCCCGCACGGATTCCTGACCCGATAATTCTACGTAAATTAAAAAAACTTTTTACAAAAAAAAAAATACAACCGACTTCCATAAATAAAACTAAAAAATGCAAAATAACTTTAATTTCGGAAGTCGGTGTTTCTAGTTTGGTTTCTTCGTTATTTGACACCGACTCCGAAATTAAAGTTATTTTGCATTTTTTAGTTTTATTTATGGAAGTCGGTTGTATTTTTTTTTTGTAAAAAGTTTTTTATTTTTCACTTTTTAGTTGTTGTATCCCATTCTAAAACTAAATTAATAGTAAAGTTATGCCCGAATTAATAGCCCCAAAAATAGGGAATTTGAACATAGTTGGTGAAATTAGGGTGTATCAGGGTGAACTGTACAAATCTGTATACCCCTTCAGAGCGTATCAGCGTGATGTAATGTTGTGAAGTGGTGAAAACAATATACAGACATGCGATTGCAGTAATTCTGGAAGGTTTGCTATCATTTATTGAAGAGTTCCATTGTGTATCTCCGAAGTTCTTCATCAGATCTTCACCAAATTTAAATGGGACCAAATGTGAAGTAACAGCATTAAAATAAAAAAAAAAACCTTCAAAATCGGTTCACGTAGTGAAAAGTTATGAGGTAACACACACAAAAAAAAATACAGTCGTCCTTTTTTTGAAGTCGGTTAAAAAAACGTGGCATTGCAACGCATGGCCGGGTGCAGCTAGTTATACATAAAAACAAAACAACAGGTATTATAGTAAAACACGTATACTACACGTATAAATAATCAAATTATCTTTAAAATTGTGAAGGTTTCATAAAAATACGCTATACAATTTTTGCGTGATTCTCAATTTCGGATGCGGATGCAGATTTTTTGAGGCTCACATCAACAGATGCAGATCTTATGAAAATCTGTATGGGTGCAGAAATAAGATAAAAAGATCTATTTTTATCGAGTTTTTTTATCGAACTATTCAATATTTAATAATTAAAGTAAAATTGTGCATTATACTTAATAAATCGCCACCTTTTCAGGTTACAACCCGCCCCGCAGAGATTCATTAATTAAACCCGTGCTGCTGACTAACTGTTCACTAGGAACACTGGCTGGTGGTGGTGATAAAAACCTTCATGCTATGGATGAATGTTTTATTAATTCAAGTCAGTGAATGCTCCACCACTTCAATGGATTTTCATTTATATCGAATCTTTTTTATTTAGATAAAATAGCAATTTCGTTCTTGTTACAGTATCAACACTACCATTTTCTGGTGTCCCATTTTCTTCTTCACTTGATCCTGACCGTTCCGTATGTCACCGGGTTTTCTGTATCTTTTTGTATGGAATCTGTCATCCTCATTCTTTTAAATCCTACAAAATTAGGACTTGTATCGTAATTCTCTCTGTTGCTTATCTTTAAAATCTCTCATTTTTATCTTTATTTCGAATTGTTGAAAGTTATTCTCTCCTAACAAAGTGCAAAGCTTTGCTGAAAGACGACTGAGTTTTCAGAGTCGTAATAACCAGTCGAATTTAATTAAAATCGAGGGATCTCGCTAAATAGTTATCATATTTTTTACCAAGAATTTGAGTTTAAATTAAGAGCATGAGAGCTGCTTTGTTCCCGCGTGGCTTTCTCAAAGGTTTTTATAACTCAAAACAACATATAATCATTTTACACTCATCTGGAAAAATAGGCTCAATATCGCAGTCATTGATATAAATAATTAATGCATCCTGTAACTTCAAGAAACGCTCAAAAATAATGTAATGCTCCATCGAGCAATACAACCTTGGAACAGTTTGAAATGCGGTTGATGTTTCTTTGTTTCGCAAAATATACGTAAGTCTGTGTAACGAATACTCTCTGCAGCAATTACTTTTCCTGAACGGCAGCGTCTGCGGCAGAAGACGCGGACGCGTTCTTATTTCTTTTTATTTTTTTCTAAATAGCTTGAATGATATTTGGCGGGTTTTTTATTGGCATGGAGCGTTCAAGGCGGGAATCAATTAGCTCAGGAAGCAGACAATTGCAAATAAAATTTAGACAATGTTCCTACCATTTTGTCCTGCCAGAACGTAGGGTCTCTTTTTATATATTCGACTTTCATCATGTACTGATCTCCAGTCCATACGGCAAATAAGCACATATCCATCTCCGTAATGTTTATTTGGCCCTGAATTTGGAAATAATAATCGTGGTTTTTGTCAATTATAAACGTATTTTTCCTAGTGTTATACTTCCAAAATTTTATTTTGGAATTTTTGCTTTTATAGCTTCTTCAGCTTGCATATTTTTTGCAGAAAATGGGCATTTCACTTCTACCAGTCCTGTTTTTCCATCTTTGTCTTTATAAATACCATCGGGACTGGCTCCTAAATATTGGAGTGTCTTATGAATATAAAGACCGCAGCGGCCAATTGTGACGTTTTCCTGCAGAGATAACTGGGTTAATGCTGTTTGTTCATTATCTCTACCATATGTGATTGATGGGACATTTGACAGGTTTTGCGGTTTCACAATAGCTTTCACTAAAGGAGCGCAGCTAATGTTTTCTTACATATTTTTCCAAAGATAGACGCGGTAAACCTATTTTTTCTGTTCTCTAGCCATTCTTGATTGGAACTTTGGTCTATCGTCTGTCTCTGTAGTTCCTCTCTTTGTTGGTCAGAAAGTTCTATTTGTTTAAAAAAATCATTTTTGTCATCTGAAAATCTTCATCGGTCATATCTGGTCTTTGAGCTTTCTGTCCATAATCAGGATCATTCATATTTCTACGGAATTTTTTTCGAAATGATCTTTTGTAAACTTTTCTTTTCGCTTTTTGTGCCTCATATGTATTTGTGTATTTGCCAGTAGGTTTATTAAATACGCATTTATGGATAGCGTTTATTGGTTGCTTGGTATTAAAGGAAATACTCGTAAGTGAAGCGAAACACCTTTCCTGGTATGAATTTTTAAGTGTGTAATTTATTCGTTTACCCCCACATATTTGGCAATCACTGAATTGAATGTCTCAGCAAGATTGCTATCAACGTCATAAATAAGACTTTTAGCGTTTGCAGCTAAAAACAAGACAATTTGACTCATTTTCCTCCACAAAATTGTGTTAGCTACATCAAGTGCCGTATTTTGGTCGGTTTTGTCATTTGTATTTTGTTTTGTTTTGTTTGCTGGGCATATAGCGTCATCGCAATCAGAGTGACTACCAAAAGAATGGTTTAATGCATTCAAAATATCTGCACGAAGTTTAACCATTTTTTGACTGTCAGTCAGGTCTTCGTGTTTCCTTAGCTTTATAGCCCGCACACTCCCACACACTCCCCCACACTCACCCCACACACACATTCACACGCACTTCTGACATCATACATAAACACACTAGAACACATAATATCGATAGCAAGTGAGGAGCTGAGGACCAAAAACTCACATATCCACTTTTGACACTTTCGTTTTTAGGGTTCCGTGCCCGAAGGGTAACCAACGGGACCCTAGTACTAAGCCTCCGCTGTCCGTCCGTCCGTCCGTCTGTCTGTCAGCAGGCTGTATCTCATGATCCGTAGTAGGTAGACAGTTAAAATTTTCACAGAATTTGTATTTCTGTTGACGATAACAAATAATAAAAATAAATTAAAAAAATAACGGGGCTCCTACTACAAACCTCTTCGAGCTCTCTCTACTCAACCGGTTTTTTAGTTCTTATTCGACTCCGATCTCGATTTGGAGTCGAATAAGATAAAAAAATGAGTGTCAAAAGTGAATATGTGAGTTTTTGGTCCTCACCTCCTCAAGTGGAATTACGAACACTATCGATAGTATCGATAATATTGCTTAAATATAGTTTTTTTTTCATGTTTAGACATTAATACTCAATACCCATCACGTGTGTTGAGTTTCGCTAGCTAATTAAATTTGACCCTGTAGTTAGGCCCCTTCGGGGGGTGGGAAATCATCTTATGACTTCTTCCGCTCTAGGGTGGAGCGGAAGGGCGTGTCAGACTCTTACTGACTAAAACCCTCACCTGTTCCTCCCTGTCCTACGTGCCCGGGGGCGAGGTAACTCTTTCGAATTTATCCTCAACCCCCGGGCAGGTAGTTAGGCCCTAAACATGAATACTGTAAACAATTCTACTTACCTTTGGATTCTATTTCTTTTCATCACTTCTACGTTTGAACCCAATTTTCTTTTTCTCGTCCAAGCATATTTTTTTATTACGTTTACGATCTATATTGAAATCAAATCCTTACAAAACTATTAGGTACTGATACACAAATATTTACAAAAACTGTTACTAAAACACAAATATTTACAAAACACTCGAAAAATTATATACACAGAATAATAAAGTAGAGCAACTTTCGGTTCACAACGGTGCGCAACCTACGTTAGAGCGAGAGCAAAGTTAGAGCTAGAGGGAACAGTCTAAATTCGTCGTGGATCACAAGTCTGAACGCTCCGGCCGTGCACAGGCCACTAAGGAATTTCCCTTGCAATTCTTGTTTATAAACTCTTTATTTGTAGGTCTTTTGAGATTAGTATTATTGCTGAAGTAAGGTGATTTAGCATGCATTTTATTTTTGTATTTGCTTTATTGAACTCTTGGCATCAAAATAATCTAATAATTACATACTTACAATGCATAGTTTTTATGAAACAACCCGTTTATTAAGTGATACAAACAGAGAATTTTGATGAAATTGAGATTTGAGATGAAAACAGCGTATTTTGAAGACGAGCATGTTGAGCTCATTATGCGCTGAACAGATTTTTAAATTAATTCTTAATTGCCATAAATTAAGCACACAAACACAACTCGAAATGATGTTGGGCACGATAGAGCTGTATTTAACGCTTGATTTACCTAACATAATCCACTTAAATCAACCTAAGAAAAATAACTAGCTATTACTTATATTATGGTTATTTATGTGCAATAATAATATTTCGTGTTATTTCATTAGTTTGTCTAAAAAAAAATTACAAAGTTGCGCAAATAATTCGCAGCGAGTGAATTTTGCAAGACTGCAGCCTTAATCTGTCCTGAAATTTTTTGCAAATGTTTCTGAGCAATGTTAGAATTAGTGGTGGTTAATTTAACAGAAAGCATTATAAATAATGTGTTTTTTTTTAAATATAGATAAGCAAATGCTTACGCGGCTCTCACTTGTTGCTTTTTGCTTATCTGGTTTTAACATAATTATAACCGATTGACATCTCGTCAAAGGAGATAGGGAAGGTTATAAAAACCATGACTAGGGGTAAGGCTCCTGGTCATGATAACCTTAGTATAGAACTAGGTCTTATCTATGTTATATAACTTTTGTATTAGGCACTCATACCTGCCTGCTGAGTTGATGAGGACGATTGTTGTACCTATAGTGAAAAATAAGACAGGCGACGTCTCGGACAAGGAGAACTATCGACCAATCTCATTGGCTACTATAACTGCAAAGGTGCTTGACAGTGTGCTCGGGCGTAGGATGTCTGGACAGCTCAATTTACATGACGCACAGTTCGGTTTTAGAGCTGGGCTGTCTACAGAAACAGCTATTTTGGCGTTCAAGCACACGGTCAGTTACTACACCTGCAGGAACACACCTGTGTATGCTGTATTTTTAGACCTTTCAAAGGCATTTGACCTGGTTAATTATAACGTCCTATGGACTAAGTTGCGTGACCGGGAACAACCTGAGGAGATAGTTGAGCTTCTCAGGTATTGGTATAATCACCAGATTAATCAGGTCAGATGGTCGGGTGCTTTGTCTGAGACGTATGGTCTGGAATGTGGTGTAAGGCAGGGTGGTCTGACCTCCCCAGTGCTGTTCAGCTTGTATGTCGATCAGTTGATCGCGGAACTCAGCAGCACAGGGGTTGGATGTTCGGTAGATGGTAAAATCATAAATAGCATATCTTACGCGGACGACATGGTGCTGCTGAGTCCCTCGATTGAGGCACTCAGACGATTGCTTGAGGTTTGTGAGAGATACGCCTTGACTCACGGCCTCCTGTACAACGTGAAGAAGAGTGTGTTCATGGTGTTTGGGGTTGCTGCAAAGGATCACAGGGCAGTGCCGCCAGTGTACTTATGTGGTGTTGCTCTAAACAGAATGCCTTGTTTTAAATACCTTGGACACAAACTAGTCGAGGATCTTAATGATGACCAGGACATAGAACGGGAACGGAGAGCGTTGTCGGTCCGATGCAATATGTTGGCCCGTAGGTTTGCAAGATGTACGAGACCGGTCAAGATCACCCTTTTCAAGGCTTATTGCCAGTCTTTTTACACATGCAGCCTGTGGGTCAAGCATACGCAGAGGGCCTACAACGCTCTTCGGGTCCAGTACAACAACGCCTTCCGGGTGCTGTTGGGGCTACCGCGATTCTGTAGCGCGTCAGCCATGTTTGCTGAATCTACTACAGATAGTTTTTCAGCAATTATGAGGAAAAGAACGGCATCATTGTTACGCAGGATTCGTGGGAGTGCCAACGGCATACTGAAGGTGATCGGGGATAGGCTGGACGGCGTTTTCCTGGGGTATTGGACCCGTATGCACAGCTACGGGTCTGATACTGCAGGAAAATACATGAAATAAATTGTATTGTATTGTAGGTTTTATTTTGTTTGTTTTTAATTATAAGTAAGTACTAACATAGTTACGTAAGTTGTATCACTAACAAAATATGGAGCAAGTTTCCGAAATAAACGTTTTATTATTATTATAATTCACATTTCACTCGACGCACTCGCGTAAACACGCGTAAGTCGTAAGCAGGGTCGTAACAACTCGCGATCACGTAATAATTTAATGTGTTAAATAAATCAGTTAGGTATGTTATTTTGCTAAATGTTTTTTGTGTTAATAAACAGTGATAGGACACGCATTATTGAATCTATAGATGTGTAAGGATGTTTGATTGAGATTGAGTGAGATATTGTGTTGTTGATGATGATGATGATGATGATGATGGTGATGGTGATGGTGATGGTGATGATGATGATAATGATAATGATGATGATGATGGTGATGGTGATGGTGATGGTGATGATGAATGAACTTTTAATTACGCCGTTGCATAATAACAATTTATTTCGTAATAACACAAAATAACACTTAATCAATTATAGACAGTCCTAAGCCTGCAAAGTATGAAGGAAAGTTCATTGTTTATTCATAAACGCGATGTAATCATACTCATAAAAGTATTACTCTCAGTTAACAGACACCGCGCTAGCTTTTTGGCCGTAACAACAAGTACCTACGCGACACGAATAAAAAAAAAGCATGTTAAATTAAAGCATTTAACAGTCTGCTTAAATTTTTTAGCACAAAGCATTTAACAAGTGATTGCCAAAAAGCAACTTTGAACACCACTAGTTGGAATGATGAAAATGAGCGCAAACTTTCTTAAATTTATTTTTGTTTGACTGTTTTATGTTTTCTTGCGAAACAAAGAACTGCTTAAAACAAGTGGCATCTTGTGAATCATTTCATTAAAAATCGCATAGTTTTTTTCATATTGGCTACTTACATATTGGATTATTTCTTGTCTCGACCTGCAAAACATCTGCATCAGCATCAATACCCACCCACATTGGTTACTGCGGATGCGGATGCAGATGTCCAAATCCATGCGGAAGCTCCGCAATTGCGGATGCGGATACGAGTATTTGCAACAACTCTGAGCTGAGTTCCTAGTAAAAATTGGTACATTTATTTTGTAGGATCTTAACATCTTCCGGACACGCCGGAACGACGCCACCTACGAGACAAAGATGAGAGTGTACCTAGATGCTAAGAAGTTGAACGTGGGGGAAGGGTTGGTGGACCACATCAAGCCAATCATACGTATCTACGACGGTCTGAACAAAATCAATCTTAAACTTAATCTGAACAAGTTTACTGATGTAGATGATTTCAAGGTAATTTGATTGCATGGTCTGACTTCAAATAGGTGGTTAAGTACCTTTTTTTTTGTGGGGTTTGAGGAAATCATCCTACACTTGACTTCTGCCGCTCTGGGTGGAGCCGGAGGGCGTGTCAGACTCTTACTGACTAAAACCCACCCCTGTTCCTTCCTTGCCTGAGTGCCCAGGGGCGCCGTAACTCCGTTACGAATTTATCCGCGACCCGTGGTTAGGTACCTAGTCACTACATTATCTGTCACAGTACAGTACCTATCAGGTACCTACTGTACTGGTTCGCTTTAGAAAAAACAAGTATTTTAGTCTTTTTTTTTAAACTTTGTCCTTACAGAGACCGCAACTTGTATTTTAAAAGCAAGTCTTTAAAACTCTGCTACTCCTACGTTTAGTAAAATCGAATTATTAGAAAACTGGAATCAGCTGAAGGACGCCTATGTCTCAGAAGGGCTACATTACGGGAAATATTAAGTAATACAATTGTTTTAATTGTCTTAATTATTGTCTCCTGTTCCAGCTGCCAACAAGAGATAAGGCCCGCATAGGCATCAATAAAGTGACTAGCAAATCACCGGAGGAGTTGCTGCCCCATCTTGACGACATCGTCATCAACTTCCATCTTGACGACATCGTCATCAACTTCCCGGCTTCGCTGGACCTGCAGCTGAAGATGTCCATCTTCATGGCCTACGTGATAACCGTAAGTTTGTCATTTGATTGTTTGGGTTCGGCAGTCACAGGTGGGAGTGAGTGCAGAAAGCCAGTTCCTCGGTGTCCTGGCCTAATATCTTGATTTGTACTACTACTATCACTACGATGTACTATTTTTACTACGATGCTACAAGATGCGATTTTGCTTTTATTTGCGAATTTTGCCTTTTAATTTTAAACCCAAGCGCGTGTGATAGCCCCTACGGGCCGCTACGCAGCGAAAACCATTTGCAGTATGCGATGGTTCATATAAAGTGCACAAAAGTGATGTATGTGGATTTTTACGTTTCATTGTAGCTTGCAGCCCGTTCAATTGTAGGCTGACGTACGTACGTAAGTAGATAACTTAAATCGTGGAGACGTTTCGCTGTAGCTTGCAGCCCGTCCAATTGTGGGCTGACGTACGTACGTAAGTAGATAAATTAAATGGTGGAGACGTTTTACTGTAGCTTGCAACACGTCCAATTGTAGGCTGACGTACGTACGTAACTAGATAACTTAAATCGTGGAGACGTTTCACTGTAGCTTGCAGCCCGTCCAATTGTAGGCCGACGTACATACACGTAAGTACATTACTTAAATTGTGGAGAAAAGTAATGCTACCGCAAAGGAAGCCTGTTTGTATTAAGCAGTTGTTTATTTCTTTCCAGACCTTACCTTTATGGTAACTGGTGGTATGAACTTATGTTCAGGGCAAGAGGCACTGTCACACAAGATTGTACTTCTTCAGAATAATAATAAGAATTTTGTATTAGAATTAAACATGGTAAGTATATTACGGTATTATTATAAAATAACGAACTTACACGTTTCATCATCTACAGACTGGTATCAGCAAATTAAAGTGTTTTACTATTTAATTATTTTGCTACTATTTTGTACGAATTAGTTATCTATCTATGGATGACATAAGAAGACTACCTATGTAACTATTTATAAAGATTAATTGTAAGATTCATGAAAAAAAAAAATTATAAACTAATTACCTACTCATGAATAACTCGTATACTCGTATTTTGAACATTACTTGTAAAATTGCAGTTATTAATAATGCTATTATCTACAAGCTGTAAAGAAACTACGAGGTCTTTATATTTTATTAATTTTCTTCAATGGTGAAATAGCCAATTGTCAAAAAAAAAACTATTTGACTATCCTTACAAAGTCATCAAATAAAAAAGCTGATCAAAAGTAGTACCGGAGGTCGAATTTTTGTTGGTACTATCTATGACTTCCTCGGAGAAAGTCGTTCATATCCATGGGCACCAATAGTTTCTAAAATATGAGCACGCATATCTGTTACACTCTGTCCGACTACTACTCTGTATCTTGAATGTCTCTGTATATCTATTCCTCATCATCTTCCTGCCCTTATCCCATGTTACTTGGGGTCGGCGCAATACGTTTTTTTCTTCCGTTCTTTCCTGTCAGCCGTCACGTTATCACTAACTTACTATTCTTTCATATCACTTCTTACACAATCCATCCATCTTTTCATTGGCCCCTCCATCCATCCACATTCATATTCATAACTCTTTTGGTTACATGTGTTTCATTCCTCCTCTTCACATGACCATACCAAGATAAACGGTTCC
Source organism: Polia nebulosa (assembly GCA_951329385.1). Classification (NCBI taxonomy): domain Eukaryota; kingdom Metazoa; phylum Arthropoda; class Insecta; order Lepidoptera; family Noctuidae; genus Polia; species Polia nebulosa. The sequence goes on along the minus strand of OX589588.1, from coordinate 1,384,818 downwards.
CTTTCAACTTTTCTATTTACCTTAAACTTAAGCCATTTTATATATGGAACAATTGCATGTTTTCTGCATAGGATTAATCAAGTCCTAATCTTAACCTATCTTTTTGATGATATTGTATGTTTTAAAACTTATGTAATGAACACATAATTGAATATTACCTGTACACAAAATGGAGAAGTTTCCAATTTTTTTAATGAATTATAAAAATATAACAAAAATATGAAAGAGTCATTAAAATATCTCAATAAATGAAATAGTTATGGAACTCCAGCGTGTGACGTCACACTAACTTTTTCCATTACGATGAAATTATATAAAATACCCTACCAACAAATAAAAATCAAGCAGTTGTACGTAAAATAACTAGGAAAAGCGTGAGAGCTCACGTGCGACTTAGCAACTGTTGAGCGATTGGGCGTTTTTGGTTTTGTGGTGCGACGGTCTCGAATGACGTTACATTCTAGTGTGAGAGAAACTAAACTTAAATACTTAACTTCTCAGTCATTTACTAATGGTTTTCTAAAATTCTGTCACTGATTTATTAGTTTTAATCTCTATTTTAATTCCATTGAATGTGATGTGAAACTTCTCCAATACCTATTTAATCGTTAGTCTATAAGCATGTAGTAAGTAGTAACTCATCTATAATGTCAATCAATCAAGAACTTTATCCATACTATTTTTTATTCGATGTGACATAATACTCGTACTTAATAAAATAATCATTAAAACAAGTCTTTTTATTAGAAACTAGCAACCCTTTTTATTATTTTTTTCTAGCGACACAAACCTTCCTTGTTTATCACTCAATATATATTATTGTGAAAGCCGTTTCGAAATCCATTGCGTGCTTTAGGAAGAGATAGTGGTGTGGAATATTAAAACAAATGGTATTGTGCTATGGGTTTGGGTGGTAACATTGTATTCGTCACCTAGAACTATAGAAGTTCTATGGATGGGCCTAACCACTGTTAAAATAAAATATACTGCAATACAATGGCTGGGGTTGCCCAAACTCGATCACTAGCAACATATCCTGAGGTGCTTGTGAGGAGTGGAGAGGAATAATAACTTACAGGAATACTTCCTATCTCCGAGAACGCCTAACCACTGTTAAAATATAATATACGGTAATACAATGGCTGAGGTTGCCCAAACACGGTCACTAGCAACATATCCTGAGGTGGTTGTGAGGAGTGGAGTGGAATAATAACTTACAGGAATACTTCCTATCTCCGAGAACGTTTCTTCTGCCGAGTCTTTTTTCAACTATCTTGGGGTCGGCTTCCAGTCTAACCGGATGCAGCTGAATACCAGTATTTTACATGGAGCGACTGCCTATCTGACCTCCAAATTCCAGTTACTGCCTATTACGATCGATACCCCTTGGTAAGAATGGTCGTCAGACTTTCGGGCCTCTTACGACCTGTATCGACTGTTAAAGATCCACGATTGACAGCCGGGACCAATGGCTTAACGTGATTTCCGAGGCACGGAGGAGTGTCGGTAAGTAATGATGGTCACCCATCCATGGACCAACCCCGTCAACCGTAGCTTAACCTGATGGATCGACCCGTTTTTTTTTTTTTTTTTGGGGGGTGGGAAATCATCCTATAACTTCTTCCGCTCTAGGGTGGAGCGGAAGGGCGTGTCAGACTCTTACTGACTAAAACCCACCCCTGTTCCTCCCTGCCTTGAGTGCCCAGGGGCGAGGTAACTCTTTCGAATTTATCCTCCACCCCCGGGCAGGCATCGGCCGTGGCAGGCCCCGTCCTTTTGCTGACAACTCTTTGAAGCGCGCGTGGAACACTACGCGTCGTCGACTCTCGGGCCTGGTGCTGATCGGACGGCGAGTTACCCACTACGCTCGCCGTCCGCAGGCCCGGGACCGTAGTTTAACCTGATGGATCGACCCGTGCGGCTGTTATTACTTTCTCTGCGGCTGTTATTAATCTCCGAGAACGTTTGCTATTGCGAATCTCCACTCAAGCCAGCCAATAAAGGTAAGTGTTCAATGTGACCTTTGGACATTGAATCAGCACTCGGCCCGGCTGACGCGCGGCCCTGTTAAAATAATGATTTGGTTAAATCTTACACGCATAGGATACAAATATTTTTGTATAATAGTGTGTGTTAAGAAAAAGTAGTCTACAAGCTGTAACATATTGTAAATAAATCAAATTAGATTTTTATATTCTTATCTCATTACCCCTCACTGTGGCTAAGACATCTTTAGCCATCTCTGATCGGTCTCGTGAGTCTGCGGGACTGGCAGTGAGTGTACCCTTCCCGAACCTGGAATTCCTGTCCACTATCCCTCTGTAACCTTAGGTTGCACGGTGCAGAATTCCTGAGCTTATCTATATATTTATTTATCACATACTAAGTATATTGATAGGTTAGGGCTATAGGCCCTGACCTATCATATGCTGCGGCTGATAGGTCTAGGGTCCTAGGGACTGTTAGGCTGGTAGGTCTGACTTGTCTGACGTGTCTACAGTACCCGGGCCTGCGGACGGCGAGTAGTGGGTAACTCGCCGTCCGATCAGCACCAGGCCCGAGAGTCGACGGCGCGTAGTGTTCCACGCGCGCCTCAAAGAGTTGTCAGCAAAAGGACGGGGCCAGCCACGGCCGATGCCTGCCCGGGGGTGGAGGATAAATTCGAAAGAGTTACCTCGCCCCTGGGCACTCGAGGCAGGGAGGAACAGGGGTGGGTTTTAGTCAGTAAGAGTCTGACACGCCCTTCCGCTCCACCCTAGAGCGGAAGAAGTCATAGGATGATTTCCCACCCCCAAAAAAAAAAAAAAACGTGTCTACAGTCACAGCCTTAACACTACTGCGGCGTACCTACGTGACGTGTGTTGGGGTGGGCGTATAGAAAGAGAGAAGTTGCAGCTCTATTCTTCGTTAGTGCTCTGATCGGTCAATAAAGGCAAGCTGGAGAAGAGGAACAAAAAGTCTCCTGGTCATGGCCGTTTTTTTATTGGCAAAAAAAAAACAAACGAAACATTTTAATCACAAAATTCACGACGTGGCTGTTTACAATTTTTGCAGCACATTACAAGTTTGCGATGTAAGGATGGGCCTTCTATCATCCACCAAAGCCAAACATTATCTAGTGTTGATGCTGCCAAGTACCAATGCATTTGCAGAATACTTCTACAGCGTCTTTCTTTCAGAATTTCTTGAGATATACATAAATAAAATGAGTACTTGTGAAACAAGTTCTAGCAGCAATTATATCAACATAGTAGTACATAGTTCAAATTTATCATGAAGACGTGAAATGTAGCATTAATAAGCTAAGGTTTAGTAGTTCATCTGGACCGGATAACTTTCCACCTTCTATGCTAAAACTTTTAAAGAAATACATCACAACACCTTACTGCATTTATAATTTAACTCTGAATATGGGTAAATATCCTTGGTAACGGTCTAAGGCGTCCGTCGAAGACTTTAGACCTATCGCCATAATCTTTGCACCTGCAAAACTGTTTGAACATATTTTACACTAAGAAATTCACAGGCAAGTCTACAGATACCCGTGTAATGAAGAACACGGATTTCGCAAAAAGATGGGTTAACAGTAGGTAATCTCGCAACTTTAGCCGACTACATCACTACCAGTATGGACCGAGGCGTTCCGTATGGTGTCGGACGTTAAGAATAGTACCATCCCATCACTTTTCGTGGGTGTCGTAAGAGGCGACCAAGGGACTCACCAGAGAATGAGTAGCAGCATTCTCTATGCATTGAAACAGCCATACTGCGATCGCCAACCCGCCTGCCAAGCGTGGCGAATATGGCAAACCCCCTCATATGAAAAACACAACGAAAAAATGGCCCCTAGTGCCTGCCTAGGCTGCCTGTCTACCCTTGACAACGGTAGCGGTGAAGGCAATGGCGAGGCAAGGGGTGCTAAGATTTTTATTTTTTTATTTTTATTTTTAAACATTGCCCCACACTAGGAATTAATACTCCTGTATCGTGGGTGCGTTCACAAACATTTAAATTCACATACACAAGACACCCAGACCCGGAATAACTATCTGTAGGCCATACAAATATTTTTTCCGTGCGGGGATCGAACCCGCGACACGCAGCGCAGCAGCCGAACGCTCAACCACTACGCCAACCGTGCCGTCAAAGTGCTAAGAATCTCCGGAATGGATCCGGCTAACCTAACAAACGACGACTGGACCTGGCAACACTGAACACGAGAACACTGCGGATTGACGAGACGATCACCGAACTTGAGGAGGAATTGAGTAGGTTGTGATGGAGTATTATGGGATTATCTGAAGTCCGAAGAGAGGCGGAGGATACGATAATTCACAAATCCATTAACCTGGTCAATTTCCAAGTCAGTTTAAGCCCCGACCTCGACACAACCCGACGACGAAGTTGAGACAATGTATGAGGATATATCCAGAGCCATGTGTGGTCATAAAACTCACTTCACCGTGGTCATGGGGGTTCAATGCGATACTGGGCAATCGAGACGGTGACGAGCTGCGAGTGGGGCAATTTGGATTTGGACGTCGGAACCATCGGGGACATTTACTGGCCAGTTTTATGGAGAAGGAGGCCTCTGTATGATGAACTCCTTCTTCAGAAATCGTGAGCACGGGGAGTGGACTTGGCAGAGCCCCGACGGTGCAACTAAAAATGAGATTGACTTCATTATGTCGACGAAGAAGCAGATATTCAATGATGTCAAAGTCAAAGTCAAAACGCTTATTGCAAACTAAGTGTACAATGTTGGTGTTATATTATGTTGTTACTTATGATTTAGCAGCCTTTTACAAGCGTTCTGATGAAAATTGCATCATTCACCTGCCCTTATTACCACAAGCCAAGCCACAAGCGATCACCGCATAGTAAATTATTTATTATTTATTTATTTATTATAGTAAGAGGCACATTTAATCTAAATATAAAGCTGGAAAGGTCTCGACTGATGATGTTTACACTCCGCCCAGCACAGGTCCATATACAAAACTCCGAGAGCTTTCAGCTCGAAATTCTAAATCGTTTCGACTGCCTAGGGAACACCGTGGACGAATACAACGATGGGTTCGTGGAAACTGTCCATACGGTCGGGTCTAAGTTCTTCAAGACTCGCCGTACAGATAAGAACAAGAGGTTCTCTGATCCTACTGTCAAGCTCATGACGGAGAGGCGGGGGATGATTCTGCAGTCTTCAGACGATGCGTGCAAGTACCGGCAACTCAATAGACGGATCTCAAAGTCCTTGAAAAGCGACCTTCGCCGCTTTAATACCGAGCATATTGAAGACGCAATAAAGCGGAGTAAGGGCTCAAGGTCTTTGCAAGAGATCTGTCTATTGGACAGAGCCAGCTCACAAAGCTGAAGACCGACGATGGCAGAACCATATCCGCCAAACCGGAGCTTCTGATTGAGATCGAGGCGTTCTATGGACAATTATACACGTCAATGATTAAACCCGCGAATCTAGCTAAGGACCCAAGAGCTAGATTGGCTCGACACTATACCGAAGACATCCCGGACGTCAGCCTTTACGAGATTAGGATGGCTCTGAAACAGCTTAAAAAAAACTAGGCGTCGGGTGAGGACGGAACCATGGCCGAACTCCTGAAGACGGGTGAAAGACCGGTCCTTAAGGCCCTTCAGAGGTTATTTGATTCCGTCATACTCGAGGGCGAAACGCCTCAGGCATGGAGCAGAGGTGTAGTGGTACTCTTCTTTAAAAAGGGCGACAATGCCCTGCTTAAGAATTACAGGCCTATTTCACTTCTAAGCCATGTCTACAAGCTGTATTCCAGAGTCATCACGAACCGTCTCACGCGCAGGTTTGACGACTTCCAGCCTCCTGAGCAAGCCGGATTTCGAAAAGGCTTCAGCACCGTAGATCACATACATACGCTGCGGCAGGTTATACAGAAGACCGAAGAGTATAACCTGATTCTTTGTTTAGCGTTGTGGACTACGAGAAAGCCTTCGATTAGATCAAGACTTGGGCTGTACTGCAGTCTCTCCAACGGTGCTAGGTCAACTATCGGTACATCGAAGTGTTGAAGTGTTTGTTCGAGAACGCCGCCATGTCAGTTCGACTTTAGGACCAGACCTCGAAACCTGTACTCCTGCAGCGAGGTGTGAGGCAGGGAGAGGTTATTTCTCTGAAATTGTTCACGGCCGCAATGGAGAATGTCTTCAAGGTTCTGGACTGGAGAGGGCTAGGCATTAACATCAATGGCGAGTACATCACTCACCTTCGATTTGCCGACGATATAGTCGTCATGGCTGATACTGTGGAGACCTCAGTACAATGCTCGATGACCTCAGTAGGGCTTCCGAAAGAGTGGGTCTTAAAATGAACATGGACAAAGCCAAGATCATGGTAAATACCCATGTACCACCCACTACTATCAAGATCGGAGACTCTGCACTCGAAGTTGTAGAAGACTATGTTTACCTGGGACAAACGGTCCAGTTAGGTAAGACTAACTTCGAGCAAAGAGGTCAATCGTCGAATCCGACTCGGCTGGGCGGCATTCGGGAGGCTGCACGGTATCTTCTCGTCCCACATACCACATTGTCTCAAGACGAAAGTCTATGACCAGTGCGTGTTGCCAGTGACGACATATGGAACCAGAAAGTGGTCGCTCACAATGGGCCTCATCAGAAGGCTTAAGTCACACAAAGGGCAATGGAGAAGCCTATGCTCGGAGTTTCCTTACGTGATCGAATCAGGAATGATGATCACGCTATGACTTGATTACAATGATATCCGCAAGAGAACCAAGGTTACCGACATAGCCCAAAGAATTGCCAAACTGAAGTGGCATTGGGCTGGGTACATTGCCCGCATAACGGATGGTCGGTGGGGACGACAGGTTCTGGAGTGGCGACCGCGTACCGGAAGACGCAGCGATGGAAGGCCACCAACAAGGTTGACTGATGACCTGCTGATGGTCGCGGGTAGTCGATGGATGCAAGACGCAGAAGACCGGTTATTGTGGCGACACTTGGGGGTGGCCTATGTCCTGCAGTGGATGTCTTTCGGCTGAAAATGATGAATGATGATAATGACATTATAAATGACATAGAAATTGCAAGAGTGATGACGGTCAAAGATCTGTGTTGTTATTTTCGATACTTAGTTTACCTTTCATGAGCACATTATTTCTGTAGCCAAAGAGTCATTTCGGAGGTTAGGGTTTGTCCTTACATGCCTAGGGGTAGCGGATAAATTCGTGAGAGAGTTACCTCTCCCCTGGGCACTCAGGCAAGGACGGAACAGGGGTGGGTTAAAATCAGAAAAAAAGTGTTTTTCCTTAGAAATTGTTGTCAGTTTACAAACCATCAAGTGATCCGATTTCTCTATAACTCACTTGTTAAAACTAAACGGGGACCACTAAAACGGTTGTAACTAAATGGTGTACATAATAAAGAGTATTCTATTCTATTCTATTCTTGATTCTAGCTCTTGTGTTTGAAGTCCTCACGAGAAATTCTATACCCATATTATAGAAAAAGTCCAAAAAACATTCTTAAGGTATTTCTCCATACGTAGGTTTGGATACTGTGGGGCCGCTATGGCTCCAGGGGTCAGGGGGGAGGGGAGCTGTGTCACTCGCAGGCAGCGAGAGTCGTGTGGCAAGTGAACTGACTATGTGTGGAGTGTAAGAAATTAAAGAGTAGGGAACCGCACTCTGAACTATATATTGTTAAATAAAAATAATACATGTGCCCTCGACGGGCTACTCCGAACTCTCAAAAAAAAATAATATAAACATCCGAATTGATAACCTCCTGTTTGTCTACTTTTGCCAATAGATGGCGTTGTTCGTTTAAGACCGAATCCTGAATCGCGGTGTTAAGATTCTCCGCGGTTTAGTTAGGGTACGAATATTTTGTTTGTGTAAAATAAGCTCCAATACACGCATATTTCATATCATTGGATTTTTTCTTGATATCCTCATCCTTGCTATTTTCGGAGTACTGCAGGGAGGCTGTGTGGAAGCGAACATATGGTCCTTCGAGCCGGATCTGAACCAGCGACCTATGGATTTTCAACGCTTTTAAATGACACTAGTACTGTTTTCAGCTCTGTTTTCAACTCAATATATAATTCTTCTACAATTTCATACTGATCCCCTTGAATGTACTCTATTTGTTTCCCTTGAGCCATTTTTACAATTTCCTTATGGTTTTCGTTAAATTGACTCCAAAACTTATCCAAATTTTCTAATCTAACTTCTACGTACGGCGCGGTTATTCTCTCTTTAGGAGATTTTTTATAATTATTTTTAGCTTTCATTATATGATTATAAATGTCATTTTGCACACTAATAAGCGCCTCCATTTTAGACAAACAAAACTATACAATTGATAAACTCACAAAAAAAAAACTATAAGTTATCAAAATAAACTTTAAACTCAAATACAAAACAAACTAACTGGCAATAGGGATAATTCAATATTATTAGTGAAACTTTAAAATTTTGCAAGTGTTTTACACTTTAAATCTAGGTAAAATCGGGCATAGGTTCCCCGTATCAACCAAATATCCTTAAAATTAGACTATCTCTAACACAACACAAATATTTTACAAGTTAATATCTTCAAAAGAACAAAGTTGAAATTTGCTTAGCAATAACACACAATCATATCTTGCCAGAGCTGTAACTTGAGGTATTCCTCCAGGGCTGCCTTCACAAGCCCCAAGCTGAGGTACAGGTCAGCCAGTTGCTGCCTCCACATCCAGGCAGGTTGTAAGCCAGTAGCCCAGAGGTACGATAATCTTGTGGTAGAAGTGGCCCCCGTCTTATCATTAACAATTGTCTCGCACTGCAGCATAGCACGCTCCACAGTTCTCTTATGGTTGGCCTCCAGTTTGCACCTGATGAGGAGGGCTGCTACCCTGGTGGGCCAGGCGCCTCTCTTCTGCGTCAAAACAGCTTCGATGTAGGGAGCTAGTTCTTCGTTCATCAACTCGTCTTTAGGCTGAGCCTTCATTAGGTATTGTCTTATGTCTCAAGGGAAACAAATAGAGTACATTCAAGGGGATCAGTATGAAATTGTAGAAGAATTATATATTGAGTTGAAAACAGAGCTGAAAACAGTACTAGTGTCATTTAAAAGCGTTGAAAATCCATCTTTTTTAAAGTCGGTTAAAAAAAATAATTAGTCTTCAAACATCAAACACGTCTTCTTTTCGTGTCGTGGTACATTTAAATATGTAGTTATACTGTTTGGGCCCAGTAAGTGGTTACTTTTATAGTGGTGTCGGAGACCTTGTTCAGATCATCGAGGGTGCAGGTGGAAGCCCATTTGGAACACTCCAGCAGATTGGACATAGTTTGAACAGGAGCACCGCACTCGCACTGTGTATTACATGGAACGATGATCCCCCATACCAGCGAGCAGCGCAGAGTGCTGAGCGCAGAGTTCCCATGCGCCGCAGTACTACCCGTATAATTATGTACCTATCTAACCAAATTTCTGCTGGGTTTATTTTATTTTATTAGGGAAAACCGGGGTTGCTTGGGCTTTACTTCACTCTAGGTAAGACGAGCCTTTGATCAGCTTGTAACTGTTTGCAAAATCATGCACGGAACCATGGACTCTCCTCGTTTGTATTAGGCGCTGTTAGGATCTGATACGACCTGGCTTGTTTTAATAATCACAGAAAAGTCTTACTCTTAGTGATGCCGGCACAGTAAGGCGAGGGCGATCAGTACCTGTACATCCAGAGAAAAAGCAGCAGCGCTGAGTATCAGGTGCTCTTACATAATTTAGTAAAAATATTGTGATTCTATCCTTTGGCCTTGAGGTGTATTTTGTGTAGACTCATTTGTTTCAGTACTTTCATGGTCTATGGTCTCTTCATCTAAATCCACTGACCGGTTACTATAACTGGTAGAAAGTGAACGTGTAATTGCTCTATCACGTCTCTGCCAGCAAGGGTGGCAGATGCGAGACGAGCTCAGCAACTGAAACAAAGTAATAAAAGTAGTATAATATCTTCTGTCTTTTCAGTACCAGTCAGCTTAAAATATGTACCTGCTTTTTTTTTAATCCTTTTTTAATAATCCAGGGAGGTAATCAACAAGGGCCTGCGGACGGCGAGCAGTGGGTAGCTCGCCGTCCGATCAGCACCAGGCCCGTGAGTCAACGGCGCGTAGTGTTCCACGCGCGCCTCAAATAGATTAGTGTCAGCCACCTCTGACGGGACCCATCGTGGCCGGTGCCTGCATGCCTAAGGGTAGTGGATAAATTCTGAAAATGAGTTAAAGCACCCCTGGGCACTCAGGCAGGGAAGGAACAGGGGTGGGTTTTAGTCAGTAAGAGTCTGACACTCCCTCCCGCTCCACCTAGAGCGGGAGAAGTCATTGAATGATTTCCCACCCCACAAAAAAAGGCGCTGTTTTAAATGTTTGTTCCCGAAAACCGTTGCCGGGCGAGACGGCAAACATTATTTTATTGAGCCACGTTTCCGAACGTTTGCGCGACGTATGTCACCCATTCCATGAATGCTAAACGCACCCAACGCTCTCCCAGAGTCCAGTACTGGATAAGATCTGTTTGCTGATGAATGGAAGGAGATACTGTCTGAATGTCTGAAGATTTGCGAGAAGACTGAGTGAAAGACTTAAGGCGCTATTAGCTTCCAATGACCTAGCTTGCGTGTTCTGCGCTGAGGTCACGTAGCGCGTCATATATATGCCCACCCGGTAATATGCCTCGCCCATCAAGGAGCGCTGTCCGAAATTAGACGCATTATTAATTTATTACACATAAAAAAACAAGTATTAAAATAAAACACTGAGACTAAATTATAAATAATTAAATGATCTTTTAAATGGTGAAGGTTTCATAAAAATACGCTTTATAGTTTTTGCGTGATTCTCAATTTTTTATCCGCGTTAGACATAAATTTACAAATTAATTACACTATGTTATAAAAATATAATTTAAAATATTCTGAGATCAAATTACGATGGAAATTGTCTAGAGTAACATATTTTGTTTTCAAAGAAATAAGACGAGTCGTTTAGACGTGATGTTCAATTAAAAAACATTAAAAGTCGTATAATTGCGCCTTAAGACGTATAATATAACATAGGTAGTAATATTTTGTTCTTTATTTTCTTTCATCGATCACTAAGATCGATGTTTGCTTTACATAGTTTGAGCATTGGGCGATTTATATAAGCGAATTAGGGGTATCACACTTATTTTGAATTTTAACTGAAACGTTAATACTTATTTAAGTGGGAAGAAAATAACCCCTTATACTTTGGGCCTCTGTACGCTGATATCGTGCTAACGTAGCCCCACAGACTGCTGTTAGTTTTTTTTTCTGCATCAGAACGGCATAATGTATAATTGTAGAGTTCACAGTAGGAGTCCGTACCTAAGTAAATAGGAAACACATCTGTGGTAAGCAGTAAGAGCAATTGACTCACGCTAAGACCTAAAAGTACTTTTTGTTTTTAGTCCTCTGAGATAGTCAGAAACAATTGTTGAGTGAAAAAATCGTTAGCGTATTGCTAGGTACGCTTTCCACCACCTAACACTGAAAGGTATGGGACAGGCGCTGTTTTCGAAGGGAATATCTCAAATATCGATTCCCGTATTCTTTTATCATTCTCCTGGCCTTATCCCAATTTATTTGGGGTCGGCGCAACATGTCTTTTTCTTCCATACTCCTCTATTAGTCGTCATCTCTGTAGTCACCCCATTTTTACCCATATCCTCTTTCACACAGTCCAATTCGATTCCCATATTCTTTATTTTACTTAAATTAAATTATCTTGAAAAATGGGAAGCCACAATGTCGTTGTTACTCGAACGATATATTTTCATTTATCACGACACAATAAACGATTTTCAAAGGCAGAATATTATTTTTTTCATTACTTTTAAAACTACTGAGTCAGCAGCGAAAAGTTTTTAAAACAGCGCAATCGAGTTTCTCGTTTCTGAACTTGGCTCATGAAATAAAGTTTTTAGATGCAGTATCTTTATTAGTTATATATAGATAATCGTCACTGGGTCGATATCTAGTAAAGTTTAGTTAGTAGTAGTAGCTAGTGCACCCTTTGCAACATTAAAATGATTAAAATATATATTCTTAGATCTTTACCCGGGTACATTCTTACAACGCGGCCCACTCCTACTTCAGCCTGGCTGTTTTTTCCCAAACATTTGCTACTTTAGTTATGGAGCGCAGGGTGGTGTTTCTTACACGATCTGCAGGTGTATACACTAACTCAGTTGACATCAATTTGATAGGCACTATGCAGTACATTGTTGCTTTGACGTATAATAATAATAAATAAGCTGGCAACACCAACAACGTCTGTCGTGTCAAATTTTTTTTTCAAGCTATTTTTCAATTCTTATAATATTTATCAAGTAATTTCAAGCCCACAACAAATATCAAAAATAAGTATCGTTATAACAAGAACCCACATAAAATTGAACATTCAAAAGTATCACCTTTATACAAAAAACTACATGATATTGAAATGACAACTGTCATGGACAAATAAACCGAACAATTGGAGAAACACAACGATAGGTGTTGACTAGATCAGCAGCTCGCCGTGCACACTCACCACCTCTGGCCTCGTCGCTCAGCTCCACCTCGCCGCCTCCGGTACCCAGCCCCACAGTGAGTACTGTGACACCGGCCGTGACAGTTGCGTCGAGCTCCAGCAATGGGTTCTTCTCGCCGCCGACGACACCACCATCAGCGCGTCGACGGGGAGGACGCCGGCCGCCAAGCAGCTTAGGACCTCGAGGCCCACCGCCTCTGATAGGGTCCCAGCTCTCGGCGGAAGTGTGCAGCGCATGTGGTGGACGCAATCCATCAATGAAAATGTCATGCGCTCATACTATGGGGCTACAGAGGGAGGTAACAACCTGACCGCGTACCGTGTTCGGATGCTCTCTTTGTTTCAGGTGCTTGAGCCAGCCGTCAACGTTTCGGCCCAATGACTTTCGGATCAGGTGCGGGTCATCCAGCGTAGTCATATGTTGGATGATACTGTACTTGATCGCCTCCGATCTGAAATGGGTAGCCATGTCAATGCCCCTCCGTCGCAAACTGTGGTACCAGTGGTGGTACCACCGTCGAACCATATTTCCAGCCACGCTGACGAGGAGTTTAATGCCATATTACAAACGCACCCAGTACAATGATGAATTGAGGAGTGCTTTGGAGTTATCCGGGAATATCGCAACATGCCGCTCGAACTTAGGCCACGGTTACCACGTTTGCCCATGCATAACAAGAATAGGGCACTGGTGGCTGCTCTGGTTTCACAGTTGTCAAATTATTTTGATGACTGCGAAGTCCTCACTAATACACACTCGATACTGTACTGCGCGGCTGTAGCGGCATGTCGTGTAGCTCACGTCAAATTTCCTAATGACAGAGCTACACGACCGAAGCCAGCCGTGCCGGCTTGGTAGTGCAGGGTCGAGCGTCGTATTGGTGGGGCCAGAGCATTCATAGGCAAACTAATCTGCTTCAGGGAGGGCAACACTCGCCCAAGAGTGATGCGCTTTGTGAGACGGGCGTTTTCGGGGACTGATATTAGTCCCCGAGACTATTTGTCCCGTGCCACAGAGCGCATCCACTTCCTGAAGCATTGTACCGAAAATCGTGTCAGCCATTGGCTTAATAGCCACGAGCCTCGACCAACACCTCAGGAGGCTCTCGTTAGGCGGCTGGATCAAGGGCTTGATTCAGAAAGCAGTACTTCTGGACACGGCTCCCATTGTCAGGTGGTTCCTCTCTCTGGAGCCCTGACTGCCGGTAACTTGGACCCTGTTCCCGATACCAGTGGGATACTAGTTTTTATATTTTTAAATGTTTTTTTTTATCCTTTATATTTAAATATTTAAAAATGGAAATAATAAGTCTATAAAAATTAATAAACGGAATAATAATAAATAACAGTAGTGTTAATTTTGTACAAGCAATTTTTTATTAAAATAACAGTTTTGAGGTCCCAGATTGATACAAATTTTTAACCAGAAGCATCCGAGATACAAATTACTTAAAATAGAAACTTTACACAACCATAAATCCCAGAAAATATATAAAAAATGGAAAATAATTTTTTTTCAAGCAAAACGACAGATGACACATGTTATAAAAACAATAAATACACCGACGATGTACAATAACAATAATTTTATCGATGTTGACGAGAGCTGCAGCTCGAAAAGCACGCTCACCACCTCCGGTCTCGTCGGTTAGCTCCGCCTCGCCTCCGCCGGAACCCAACCCCACTGAGAGTGCTCTGACACCGGCCGTGGCACTGGCGTCGAGCTCCAGCGACGAGTTCTTCCCGCGGCCGACAACACCACCACCTGCGCGTCGACGGGGAGGACGCTGGCCGCCGAGAGTAATAAGTAATAGGGTCCCAGCTCCCGGTGAAACTGTGCAGCGCATGCGATGGACTCAATCCATCAATGAAAACGTCATGCGCTTGTCAGCAGGATGGAGGTAACTAAGAGTAGATATTTATATTTACCTACATATCAAGCTTTGATGTACTAGTTATTTACTGTACCTATAGGTATTTAAGTTCCCATTAATGTGGTGTGTAGGGAATGGGTTTATTAGGTAAAGCACAGAAAGACAAGACAAGGTATTTATTTCCAACAGGCTTGTCATGAATCGAAAATCTAATGGCCCGTTCACAAAACTAGGTCTTCGTGGAGAAGAACGAACCAAGAAACTCCACGGTAGCTCTCTTATGGTATTATACCCACACATCATAAATAATCGTTTATCACAATAAATCCAATTCTATGATCTATCGCTTGTGCCAATTTACAACGTGAAATATCTTGCCATTTAGAAACAATAACAGTGACAAGGCAAAGAACATGAATAGGTATTCCTTAAAACCATTTAATATAATTAGAAACAAGGGCCTTACCATAGCACATACACAGAATCAACACAATCATTAGCAACAATCAAGATATAACATCAAATAACTTACGTGAGCCTTTGTAACCAATCTTTCACATCAAGTATATAGTAACAGCTCTGTTCTAATAACAGTTATTAGAACAGAGCTTTTTTTCCATCAGGTTGTATATACTACACTTTCAGCAACATAATAATGAAAAAGAGTAACTAGTAACACATCTTTTATAGTAAGTTGTGAATAGACACTTTTCTTAAACGTCACATATAATATCCCGACATTTTCTACCAATCACAGATTGTCATGAATAAACTAATAATAGATGTGATAATAATCAATTATTGTGTAGTCCAATTTTCTCCTCTTCCCTTTAAAACATAATAAGATTATATTAAGCAATTCAATATCACTGGATCTTTAATTCTTAGTTGATATTCGAAGAATATCAACACTATCTGATAGTATTGTCCCAATCGTTTCAAACAACTTATTACATTAAAGTAGCAATATAAAATCCAAGATACATCACAACGATCATTAAAAATGCGTAATAATTTATAGGAGTATCATTAATTAAGCTTTTTAGAAGTTAAGCGTTTTATATTTGTACACACAATAAGATTTACTTAGGTAGGTACGTCTACATTTGTTCCGAGGTTTATAGTCCGGTCAATAGAGACCAAAAAATGAGAGTGAAGGTACATAAAGTCCCAACAAGCTGAAAATCAGTAAAATTGTTCAAAACATAATTATAAACAATATTTAAAACTTCCCCATCATTGCCGTGAATGGAAAAAATTTCATTCAAGGTCAAAGGTAAAAAAAAAAGAGTTTTTCGCGATTTTCAGCAAAACGGTAAGTTTTATCATAAAAGTACCTCAAACAAAAATTGTAGATCATAAAATTATCTATAAAAAATGTAACAATCTTTTATCTTACGAGCCACCGTTTCTGAGATATAACGATTCAAAAGTTATAAAAGTTGTTATCGTCATAATATGCACACGTTTCCACGCCACTTATGAGGTAGTGTACTTAGCGCGTTATTTAACCCAAAATGACACAGGAGAACAATATTTTAATATGCAACGACACACTTTACCTTTTATTAGCAGTTAGAGAGAAAGCAAAGACAAAAGTAGACTGACTAATGTCAACCGACCATAGGCAATATTTTAGTTTTCTTGTGTTGTCATCAACACCGTCCCTCAACACAAGAAACCTAATAAAAAACAACACTTTGAATCATTCAAAGCCAGATTTACACTCTTTTAGATTATGCATTATCTATCAGAAATTATGAATTGTCTTATACAGTTTTAGAACTTAATTTTTACAAGATAATGACAATTGTTTTACTCTACACTTATGTACTGTGCTAACTTTCATTTATTAACCTGAACTTACACAATTTAAACTAAGTTCTACTTAAATAAAGAAACATTTTATTTAAACATTACACAAATCTATATTAATTTTATGTAACCCCTTAATTTAACAAATGTAGGGCCTGACAAAGGTTTTGTGAGCAAATCAGCTATTTGTTCCGATGTTTCTATATATTTTAACATTATTATACCATCTACAATTTTCTCACGAATAAAATGGTGTTTAATGTCAATGTGTTTCATTCTTTTATGCAAGACTGGATTTTTAGCTACTCTTCTGGAACTTTGGTTATCTTTATACATTAAAACATAATGAATATCAATTGAAAAATCACTTAAAAGTTGCTTGAGCCAACAAGCTTCTGCAGTAGCTAAGCTGAGTGCCATGTACTCTGCTTCCGTTGAAGACAGGGCTATAGAAGGCTGCTTTCTTGTATACCACGAAACAGGACAGCCAAACACTTTAAAAATGAATCCACTGGTTGACCGTCTGTCAACTAAGTCACCTCCCTAGTCAGAATCTACATAGCCAACAATGATAACATCATCAGTATTATTTCTTACAAAGACTAAACTTAAATCTAATGTGCCCTTTATATACCTAAGAATCCTTTTTAACATATTCCACAACTCTTTACTAGCACATTTTTGAAAGCGGCTTAATATTGAAACACTTGCACATAAAACTGGTCTACTACCTAATACTGCATACAATAAACAACCAATTAATTGTCTGCACCTTGTTTCTAACTCTTGAGTTTCTGACTTTTCTCTTACAAGACTATTTGTTTTAAATTTTGAATCAATGGGTGTAGCAATACTTTTACAATCAGACATGTTATATTTTTGTATAATCTGTGTTAGGAATGCTTCTTGATTAATTTTTAAGACACCATTAATTACATCCTGCTTTATAGAGTTGCCCAAAAAGTAATTTGCTAAACCCAAGTCTTTCATACAAAAATGTCTCTTCAACCATTTTTTTGTATTATTTACACACTCAATATCCGTCCCTGCAATTAATAAGTCATCGACATAATTATAGCAATAAATAGACCATCTGTCCATTATATTGTTTTACATAAAGACCATAATCTGTTTTACATTGTTTGAATCCTTCTGACAACATGACTGAGTTAAATTTGTCATTCCAGTTTTTGGGTGAGCTCTTTAGCCCATACAATGATTTTTTTTAAGTTTACAGATCATATCACCATTAGAATATCCTTCTGGTAATGACAAATATATCTCATCTTTAATATCACCATGGAAAAAAGCACTTTTGACATCCATTTGGTGTACTGACATCCATTTTTGATTACATATTGCTAATAGAGTACGGACAGTTGGAAGTTTAGCCACAGGTGCAAATAAATCATCATCAATAAAGTCAGTTTGTTGAAAGCCTCTAGCCACGAGTCTAGCCTTGTAACTAGTAATATTACCTTGATCATCAAGTTTTCTTTTAAATACCCATTTGCTTTCAATAACTTTACAATCTACTGGTTTTGGCACCAACTCCCATGTATGGTTTTGATTTAAACTATCTATCTCCTCATCCATAGCTCTTTTCCAATTTATTTTCTCTGTACTTTTCATGGCTTCTTCATATGTTTTAGAATTATCTTCAACATAACTTAATAAGCATGTTCATCAATAACCGGTACCTCACTCTGTATTGACCTATCCATACTATTTCTATCCTTTGCAACATCAAGTTCATCTATTTCGTTCAACGGGTTTTCAGTATTATTTTCTACTAAGACTTCTACTACACTATCAGGTATTTTATGTTTAGGGTTACTACTACTATCTTTAATAAAGACTATATTTCTTTTAATTTCTATTTTTTTTTCTCCTTGTAAAAAATCCTATAACCTTTTGTTTCCTCGCCATAGCCAACAAAAAAACCTTTCTTTCCTTTTGGGTCCAATTTTCTTCTTTTCTCTTTAGGCACACGACAGACTACTAGACTACCAAATTTATGTAAATTATTTATGTCAAACTTCCTACCAAACCAACATTCATATGGTGTTTTAACAGTATTTTTATTTTTAACATAGGTTCTATTTAGAGTATACACAGCTGTGCCAACAGCTTCAGCCCGTAAACTTTTATCTAGGTTAAACTGAATCAACATTGTCCTAGCAGCTTCTATAATAGTTCGCATTTCCCTTTCTACCTTCCCGTTCTGTTCCGGTGTATAAACTACTGTAGTTTGGTGTTGTATGCCTTTATTATTTAAAATTGATTGTAAAGTTTTATTTAAAAATTCTGTCCCGTTATCTGTCCTTAAAACTTTTACTTTATTATTAGTTGTTACTTCAGCATGATTAATGAAATCTTTTATTTTACTTGGCACTTCAGATTTATTTATCAGAAAGTAAACTTTTCTATATTTAGAGAAATCATCTTTGATAACTAATATATACCTTGAACCACCAACAGATGGCACTTCCATCGGTCCGCACACATCATCATGTAATATCTCACAACACATACTTGTTTTAGTTATACTCATAGGAAAAGGTAAGCGATGACATTTTCCTTCTATACATGCGATACATGAATCATCAGAATCAATAAAATCTATGTTATTGTTGTTTAGTACTGACCTACAGTAATCATAGTTTTGGTGAGCTAACTTCTCATGCCAATCCTTAAGGGTATTAGTTTTAACCTGAGTGGTTACATTTATATTACACAGAGAGTCAAAGATAAACTGCATTACATAAAACTTATTAACACATTTACCAACTGAACACACTACATTATTTTTAATAAATTCACATTTTTACCTATAACTTTAAACATGTAACCATTTTTCACAGCTTTAGTAACAGAGAATAAATTTACCTTGAGTTCAGGAACATACAGTACGCTATTTAGTGAAGACGCAACATATTCATTACCATCATATGCCTTCAGGAGTATTTGTCCAATACCTTCAACTTTTAATTTCCTTCCATCTCCGACCATGACATATCTATCGGCATTGATACCTGAAAAGCTGAAAAAGAGAGATTGATTATGGGTCATGTGGTCACTTGCACCACTGTCCACTATCCATTCATCTGTGTTGGAGTTATGTCCAATAAAAGCACTTGAGATGTAGGCATTTCCTTTGGTATCTTTTGTGCTATTTCGTTAATTTTCCTTTGAATTATTGAATTTATTTTCTTTCCAATTATTTCCTTTATTTTCTTTTGAGCTATTTCCTTTTTCTCTGTTCTTCTTAAATTAACACTGTTCTATTGTATGTCCAGCCTTTTTGCAGTAAGAACATATATTGTTATATCTACAGATACTCTTTTTGTGGCCAATTTTTCCACATTTAAAACACTTCATATTTTTCACAGATAAGGCAACGGGTTCCTCCATTCCTTTCATGCGTTCTTCTTCAATGAGTAACCTTGCTTGTAGGTCATTTAATGTTTGAGATTCTTGAGGAACACTTTCCCATGCCGAAATAAAGTATTTGTATTGAGGTGGGAGCGTTGTTATCTTTGTAATAATCATCTTGTCAGAAATAGATTCGCCTAGCTGTTTTAGCTGATTTGCCATTTGTTCTACTGTACTAAATAACTTGGCTATACTACCTTCTTCGTATTTGTATTTCATGAACCTTTCTCGCATCAGGTGAACGCTCGTTGAGCTTTTAAGTTCGTATATACTCGATAATTTGTTCCACATTTCTACCGCCGAGCAACATGTTACTAAGTGTTGCATGACGTTTTCTGTAACTCTCGACACGATATGTGTTTGTGCTTTAGCATCTTGTTGCTCCCATTAATTTGGTTTTAAGCCGGCATCGTTTTTCTTAACCGACCCGTCAACGACCCCTAACAGGCCGAGACCATTTAACAAAATCTTGGTCTGGAACTTCCATAGCAACCAATTTTCTGCTCTAGTAAGTTTCACTACTGTAATTCCAGTGATATTTACTGGTACCCCAGAAGCAGAAGCAGCACCTTGAAAATCCATGATGGCTACGCCACGCCCCGAGTTTTATTTTACAACAAGTACAAACTGTATCCACGTGAATCTTTATACAGGCGGGTCTGGGCCCATAACCTGATGAATATTGAAGGAAAGACCGTGAGATACAATCATCGGCACGATTCTTGAGCGCTGACCTTCACCTGCGCAAAAGTGAGTTATTGGGTCCCTTTGGTGGTATGAAGTGAGGCGCGGGGGCGGCGAAAGTGCCGTGATTGGTCCGTAGCGCATCGCGTCATAACCGTCACTCGGGATTTGTTCTATACTCTTGTTGCACGTACACGACGACGAGTACAATTTCGGCCAATTTAATTGAAGACAAATTTTAAACTGCATCATTTTAATTTATCTGGTAAGATAGAACTCAAATATTTTATGTGATTTTTTTATTAATTAGACCTTTGTAATTATAATAAAAGGTGATATTTATCGAAAGCAAAGCGGGGAAAAAATAATTAATGTCAGTTTGTAATTATAGCAAAACTATTTTTGATTCAATTATTTTATTTGTACTTGTATCGAAATGTACTATAAATAAAGTTTTTATCTACACTAATATTATACAGAGGAAAGATTTGATTGTTTGTTTGTTTGTATTCAATAGGCTCCAAATGTACTGGACCGATTTCAAAAATTCTTTCACCAGTTGAAAGCTGCCTTGGTCCTATGTGACATAGTATTCTTTTTAGGTATAAGATTCCAAGGTAAAACAATGTTTTAAATAGACAAGCCAGAAAACTGATTTACCATGTAAACTGTTTTATGAAAAAGGAGATTGAAGAAGGAGTCAGAAATTTAAAACAAGTTCAAAAAAGAACAGCGGTGGCTACGAACACATCTGTTTCTTTCAACCATAGAACCAGTAAGAAATTACGGTGGTAACTTAGAAAAAATAAATAATAAACGGGTGTGCGTTTTATTTGTCATAAGTGTACGATGCGCAAAGCGATCCCCACTCTTCCGACGAGCGCTCAAGAACCGTGCCGGTATCTGTACTATTGTAATAATGTTTTATTTAACCCAAAATGACACACGAGAACAATATTTTAATATTTACTTAACGCAAGAATGCAACTACACACTTTACCTTTTATTAGCAGTTAGAGAGAAAGCAAAGACAAAAGTAGACTGACTAATGTAAACCGACCATAGGCAATATTTTAGTTTTCTTGTGTTGTCATCTACACTTTTTACTGTGGCCAAGACACCTTTAGCCACCTCTGATCAGTCTCGTAAGTCTGTGGGACTGGCAGTGAGTGTAACCTTCCCGAACCTGGAATTCCTGCCCACTATCCGTCTGTAACCTTAGGTCGCTTGGTGCAGACATCCTGAACCCATCTATATATTTATTTATCACATACTAGGTATATGATAAGTTAGGGCTGTAGGGCTTATAGGTCTTAGGGTCGTAGGTACTATTATTTATACTGGTAGGTCTGAGTAGGTTCTTCAAGTTGTCATATATTTTCATGTGCAGTCACACCCTTAGCACTATTGCGGTCATACGTGTCGTTTGTTAGGGTGGGTGTACAGAAGGTTCCTACTACCTTACTTCCTCTGGTGGGAGTAACGGGAATGTTAAAACAAAATTAAAACACATCCAGGTTTCCAACCTTCTTAACCTCTACTAGCAATCGGTAAGTACATAGTTGACCACTGGCCCTGAGCTGGATGCAGAACTAAGTCTCAGTTCAGGGAAAACAAGATGAAGACCTCTTCAACATGTGTGCTTTGGGAAACAGTAAGGGTCTGGAGCCATAATTATGGGACAGTAACAATTAACATCATCATGACTCCACTCTGAAAGAGAGATAGCGCTATCTTTCCCATGTTATCCACGCCATCAAATTGGAACGCCCTGCGGGCACCTCCTAGGAAGATGGTGTCGGGCACGATCTCGTTCAGGGTGAGCAGCACCTCCTCGCCCTCGGTGAGGGCGGTGTAGTTGTTGCTGTTGTAGCCCGAACTGGTCTGCTTGATGTTGACAATAGTCAGCTGCGACAGACGATCAAAGACTGGAACTGAAATTTCACTTTGCTAAGTCTTTTTTTTTTCGTCAGTCAGTTCTGCCCCACTTCTGGGCAAAGCCCTACCTTAACTCCTTCCACCTTTCTTGAGCCGTCGTGTCATGATTTATAGGCAAAAATTCGCACTGATTTTAACAAGGAACCTCATTTTGATTGTTTTCCTGGCTACTATTTTTTTTCTGTGGTCAGCGTGTCATTCGGTTAGCAGCATAGTTTTTAAGATTATTTTGATTGAGCATTGAATTCGAAAGATTGTTTTTTAAAGAATAATTTTAAATACTGAACATTATATTATACTGAAAAGAAGAATTCATTCAATTTTTATAAATACAGCACATTGTACTGAAAAGGCGTATGCATTGCACTCGCTTCCTCTCTCAAGTTTTGGCGAAATGTATCGGTATGTGGTTCATCCCACCATGTCCGGACTGTCTCACTGTCTTATTGAGGTTTTAATGGGTTAGTCACATTTTAGGGTTCCGTACCCGAAGGGTCCAAACTTAGCCCTATTGTAGTCACTGACGTGTCCGTCTGTCTGTCTGTCCGTCTCTCTTCTGCCACAAAATTTTGTTATGAAGAATTTTTAACTGACCAAAAAAAAGTACCAATATTTGGTACGGAACCCTTAATGTGCAAAATCTGATACGCACTTGGCCAGTTTTTTTCTTTCTTTAAAAAAAACGTTGCTGCGCACTACGAATTATTCCTGTATCGTGGGTGCGTTTTCAAACATGTAATTTTCTTACACAAGACACCCAGACCCGGAACAACAATCTGTAGGCCATACAAATATTTGTATTTCACGCAGCGCAGCAGCCGAACGCTCAACCACTGCGCCAACCGTGTCGTTTACTCACTATAGAGCATCTCGGCTCGGGTTCATCACTGTATTATAAATAAATCTTATAGGTAGGCAATCAAAATGAGCTGTCCACTATGCAGTCGCCTCTGCGGCAATAGCATATCAAAATAATTGCCACAATATTATCACATCAGTTATCGTCTTCAGAGATTTTAAATTTCGCGGGTTCGCTGAAGTAATAGACATAAGTAACAATAAATTATACGAACTGTGTAACGTACCTGTGACTAGAGGTACAGCAACAGCCATTGTATACAAACAAACCTAAGGTCACACAACTAGTCAATAAACCTAACAACTGACCTAACAGAAAGACACTATTTATAGACACAGTTCCAGACTATACCTAATAACTTTTATGTTCGTAACAAAAGGGGTGATATACGAATGAGCTTATAATAATGTTTCTATTTTATTATTCGTTGCGCGAATATGCGCACCGTGCCGTCCAAGGCCAGACGTCCGACTGCCCCACGGCAGTCAGACGGGGCCCGTGGCGTCTATCTACCAAAAATCGAATGTTGTCCCTCCCTGTACATATTGAAATTCAATATTCTGTCTACAATATTACAAAACATCATTTTTAGGTGCCATGTGTGTCCAGCAAATCTCTTTACATACACCTTGGAACAAACAGTTGATAATATTATGATTACGTGGTGTGGCATAGTGGCATCATTTGTTGATTGAGTTGAGCTTACTACCCTTATTGTTGGGCCAACAATAAAGTGATAGCATTTATTGTTGACCCAACCAAATGCCAACACTAAATACTATTAGGGTAAAAAGTTCAGGTGTATGATAAGAAAGTTAATTTTACAGTTTCGACAACTTCGTAGGTTGCTGTTGGCGCTTCCTGTGCATGTTCCGATAGCGAGTGACGCTACGTCATATCAACTAACGAAATGCACCTATATTAAAAACCCGAAAAACCAACCAACAAAAATATAAAATGCTTCATAAACATGCGCAGTTACTATGGGCACACTTAAGCCACCCAATTTTGTTAACCTTACAACGCCCTTGTACGCGTCGCGTCATCTTGAATGCATTTGCGGTCGGTTTGGGAACGCGTGACCCACCTTGTGTGCACCGTCTGACCTTATACGTCGGCGACGTTTGTTCCCAAGCACAGAAAATGCTCGGCAAAGTTTTACTTTTTTTTTTTTACATTAAAACGTTTTATAGTTAATACAAATTTATGTATTTGTTTACATTGCACCCACACCAAAATCGTAACATCTAGTGATGATCTCAAGAACTTCTAAAGACACTAAAATTATAAACTCTATGGCGTGAGTCTTATTTAGAAACGCGTAATTGGATGGCGCTGTTACAACCGATATTTGTAGTTTTTAAAAGTAACGAAAATAATGATATATTTCGCATTATAAATCATATATCTATTACCTACAACAACATTACAGCTTCCCATTTCAGAATAGACAGTTTAAACTGCCTTTTTTTTCTTTTTGAAGTTATTACTTCTTTAGGCGCGTTATGAAAAAATGATGAGAGTGAAATTAAGATGCGTGCGCATCACTTTCACTCAAAATTCACAGGTTGAAGTCTCAAGAAGCCAGAACCGATCCACCCTGAAGTTAGCTATGGTCTGTGGTTCATGAAAAATTATTGTTTTCCTTTTGTAAACTTTGTGACAGTTTGGTTTTTTATCTTGTTACGCCAAAGAAATATAACTTCTTACGTGCGTGTACATATAAGTACACACACACTTTTATTTTTATCTTACCAAGGGGTACCGTTTTACCCAATTACAAGGTTATCCAGTCAGATAGGCAATCGCTCCATGTAAAAAACTGGTTGCTCAATTTAACCAGCTGCAGCCGGTTAGACTATAAGCCGACTCCAACTTAGTTGGGGCTCTTGCAATCATGTATGTGGAATACCTACACAGGGGTCAAACTAAAAGTTTTTAGAAAATGGAAAACGGAATAATGTAGAAACCTGTTAATATTTTTATTGTTTGTTTGGATTTGTTTGAACGGAAACATCCATGGGGCAGATTGCCTTGTGGTTTCGGGTTCGTAACAATTATAATTAAACAGCTTTCATCACCTGTGACGATGTCATATATACAGCATTCTAGTCACCTCCGTCATTTTTTTCAAGCATTGAGCGGCACCAATTCATACGATGGCATTTTTGATCTTCCGTCAAATTATGAGGTATCCATCGAGTACAAAGCTTTCTGACGCCTAAATGTTCTTATAAAACTTTTTCTATTTGACTCATACCGATGCCTAAAGCTGCCCGAATCTGTTGATGTGTCATTCTTCTATCAGTTTCTATCATTAGCCTCACAGCACTGACGTTATCTTCAGTAGTCGCCGTAGAAGGACATCCTTCTCGCGAATCATCAGTGAGTTTGCTTCGACCACGTTTAAACTCGTTAAACGAGTTGTAAACAGTTGCACGGGATGGAGCTTCGTCATGAAATGCTAATTGAAGTCGATCGTAACATTGTGGTTGAGTAAGACTGCAACGAAAGTCGTAATAAATAAATAATTAAGGCTCTACTATCGGCCACGTGGCGCCCTCATCGAATAAAAAATCGTAGCATAGCATAGAAAATAAAGATTAATGAAAATAATGAAAAAAGAAGAAAAGAGAAGAAAGAGAGACTTGAGTTTGTTACTAAGAGGATAAAGTACTTTTACGTTGTTAAAACAGGACCCAAAATGTTTCGTAACCAAAGTAGTAGGCAAAAGTGTCAAAAACGGCCGTTTTTAATAAGGGCGCCATTTGGCCGGTAGTAGAGCCTTAAGCTAAAATTTTCTCTAGTTAAATCCATTTCAACACACGACATACACTTTTAAATCAAAGACTACACTACTATTATTTTTAAATTGTCGACAATTTGTAAAAACAAATAACAAATGAATTCCTTACACATCTACAGAGTCCCAGAGTACCTAATTCAAAATTTAAATACATTTTTCATCAGCTGCTTTTCACACCAGGCGGCGGCCGAGCAGAAGTATCTTTTTTTTTGAGAGTTGGGATATCATCCTATGACTTCTCTCTCTTTGGGTGGAGCGCGAGGGCGTGTCAGACTCTTACTGACTAAAACCCACCCCTGTTATTTCCCTACCCTGAGTGGCCAGGGGCGCTGTAACTCTGTTTCGAATTTACACACGACCCTTGGGCAGTTTATCCACGACCCCTGGGCAGACGATAAAGTACCTAGGACTCGTCCTCAACAGCCGGTGGAACTTCGTGGAGCACTTCCGACGTTTGGTGTCGGGAGTCGCAGAGTGATTCCGAGCAACCGTACGCGCGGGCTTGCAGACGGCAAGCAATGGGACTGGGCCCGGGTCGACAGCGCGATGTTTGCAATGCGCGCCTCAGAGACGTCAGCGTAATCGACCTGCCTGCCAGGGTTGCAGCCAGAGTCGCTCCGCCCGGAGCGGGAGAAGTCTTTTGATGATTTCATACATCCAAACCAAAAAAAAGGGCTGCTGTCTTTTATAAGTACTTGCTACGGCCACGAATCATAAATTTTGACCAACATACAACCTGACACTGACCTGCGAATTGCAAAAAACGTGAGAAAATTTGAATATCGCGGGCTACCCTGTACATTTCACCTTAAACGACGAACGAACCAGAACAAATACACATTTACGGATTGAATACAGAACCACCTTTTTTGAAGTCGGTTAATAATTATAAAAACCGGGGATGATAATAAAAGCGCCCGTATCGAGTGTAGAAAAATCACTAATTTATTTAATTTATCTTAGTAAGTACATTTGCTTAACCTACATTATATGAATGTGCGCGTTCACTGTACACTTTGATATTTTGATGATTTATTAAACTTCATTTTAGCTTTTTTTAGGGTTCTTGCTGTCACTCACTTGTCCGTCTATCTGTCTGTCGATCGTCTGTCACACAAGTTTTACAGCCAAACGGATGGAGCGACAGTCTTCAAACTTTTACATTATAGGCATATTATTGACCCAAAGCCATACAAATTGTCAAAAAATATTTTAAAATGTTTTTAAGGGGAGCTCCCATACAGATAAAGGGGAGTACGAAAAAAAATGTTTGACCTACCCCATCGAGTCGGGTACAGTTGTTTATAGCTTGTTAATTAGATAAAATGGTATTTTTTGTTTTAAAAAATATTGAAAGATAAAGGAATGAGAACCCACCAAAGTAAGCTTTTTTCCGATGAATTTTTTGACTTCCCATTGATCTATGAACTTGAAATTTGGTGATAATGTTTATTTTTACGTATATTTTACTAACAAATACTAATATATTGATAAATCTGATTTATTCTTTGAAATTCCCTCATTTGGTACGGAACCCTAAATGTGAGAAGTG
Source organism: Polia nebulosa (assembly GCA_951329385.1). Taxonomy (NCBI): domain Eukaryota; kingdom Metazoa; phylum Arthropoda; class Insecta; order Lepidoptera; family Noctuidae; genus Polia; species Polia nebulosa. The sequence continues at coordinate 1,357,244 of OX589588.1, read as the reverse complement.
CGACACGCACTTGGCCGGTTTCATCAGTTAAACATGAGTTTGCAATGATGATTATCATGTATTAATAAATAAATCGTTTTAAAAGTTGTACGATAATGCGCCATCCCATCACTTGCCCTCATGGAACCTGAAGTCCTGGAAATAAAAAAAAAAAACAATGGTTAACACAGCACCGTCGATCTAGCCAGTACAACGGATCTTGTCAGTAGTTCTCAGTACATTTTGATTGGTAAACATCGGAAAAAAATTTGACCAGCACGGGGAACAATGATGGCAGTTTACAAAAAATATATATGTATTACGTTTATGTTAAACGGAAGTTTATAGTAAAGACTATGCACCAAGGGTTGTCTTACATCACGAGCGGCATATTGAACCCTGAGCGTAACGAGGGATTCAATTAACACCGGAGAGAAACGAGGGAGTTATGTACTAACTCAGGGTTTATGCAGGGTCCTGAGTAAAGCGAGCGGTTCAAGCTGCCCAATATGAAGACAGGGTTTATCCCAGAGGAGCATAGACTCTACTTTTCACACCTTCTGCGAGACAATAAAAAGCCAGGACTCACTGAAAATCACAACACTAAACAGTAAACACCGTCTTTTGTTTCACATTATTTGAAATCGCGTCCTTTTTAACCGACTTTAGAAAAGGAGGTTCTGTATTCGACTCGTATGTGTTTCCGATTTGGATGGGGTTTTCGTTATTCAAATGCATATTTTTTAAGGAAGGTTTTAGTATATTAAACGATAGGATCTCATGAAGATGTTTGGAGTTAGACAGTGGAACTCTTCAATAGCTAACAGCAAACAACTGGCGAAGTCGATCGTTTGTCGATGTATTGTTAACACAATTTAATGGGAAACCACAACTAAAAAAAGAAAAATAAAAACTTTTTTATAAAAAATAGAACCGAATTCCAAAAGAAAACAAAAAAACTTGAGAAGTGTCAAGGGACACCCGGATGGAACGAAGTTCATTTCGATTAATTAGTGAAGGAATTGTAATAAAATTTTATTTTTTGTTATAATACCTAATATTTTTTTATTATTAACAAATATAATGTAATATAAACTTAATCAGTAGGCTCAATTTTAATAATAATTGGCTTGTGGTAACTGAAGTAGGAAACATATGTTTGGGATTCTATTTTATTTAATTGTCTTGAAAAAACTGCATCAATGGTAGTATTATATTTTGTTGTTGATTCTGCTGGATTATTGTTTATTCTTAAATGAAATTCTTCCTCTAGAAACTGTAGCAATGGTTTTGAATTTTCATTACTGAAGTTGATGTTAAAATCACCGGCCAAAATGAGTGGAAGTTTATCTAAATTTTTGTTGTATCTGCTAAGCGTTCGAGATACATCTTTAGAATACTCTATAGCCGAGTAGCCGAGTAGACGAGTAACCGAAGAGCTGAATAGCCGAGTAGCCGAATAGCCGAATAATCGAAAAACCGAAAAGCCGAGTAGCCGAAAAGCCGAGTAGCCGAAAAGTCGAAAAGCCGAGTAGCCGAAAAGCCGAGTAGCCGAAAAGCCGAGCAGCCGAAAAGCCGTTTAGCCGAAAAGCCGAATAGCCGTAAAGCTGAAAAGCCGAAAAACCGAAAAGCCGAGTAGCCGAATAACCGAAAAGCCGAGTAGCCGAAAAGACGAGTAGCAGAAAAGCCGAGTAGCCGAATAGCCGAGTCGACGAAAAACTGAAAAGCCGAGTAGCCGAAAAGCCGAATAGCCGAGTAGCAGAAAAAACGAAAAGTCGAGTAGCCGAGCAGACGAGTAGCCGAAAAGCCGAGTAGCCGGAAAACCGAAAAGCCGAGTAGCCGAAAAGCCGAGTAGCCAAGTAACCGAAAAGCTGAAAAGCCGAAAAACCGAGTAGCCGAAAAGCCGAAAAGCCGAATAGCCGAAAAGCCGAGTAGTCAAAAAGCCGAGTAGCCGAAAAGAAAGATGAAACGAAAATAACTGGCTTGCTTTCTATAAGAGAGAGAGAGAGACAGACAGAGAAACACGCGCACGCCGCACGGCTTACAACTATAGCAAAAAGTGTCGTGACAACTTTTCGTAAGAATTTTTTCCGTCTAGCCCCCTTTGATAACGCGCGATAAGGAACTTCGTTCCAAAAAAAGTGCAAAATAACTTTACTTTCCTAAGTCGGTGTCAAAAAACGAAAAAACAAAAACAGAAACACCGACTTCCGAAATTAATGTTAATTTGCACTTTTTTTGTTTTCTTTTGGTTCTATTTTTTTAAATAGTTTTTTTTTCTATTTTTTTTTTGAGTTCTGCTTATTATGGCCAGTTCGATTACAGAATAAACCTCTTTACAATGCCATATGGGCATTTTTTTTACTTAGTTTTCCACGTTGCACGTTGGTTACTGCGTTGGTGTCGCGGGTCCTTGCTGTTTATGAGTATACGTATACGAAGTTTAAGAGTTTAAATATTGTACGAACACGGACATAGTTTTATTGAAAAAATAAATATTAATATTTATGGATGGAGAGGCCAAAGAAAAGATGGATGGATTGTGTGAGAAATGATGTGAAAGAAAAGAAATAAATGATAACCTGACGGTAAACAAAAGATTATCACGCAAACAGGAAGGTGATGGAAATAACCACGAAAAGAATACGAGCAACATAGCCCTTTACACCCAACTATGAATTTTACTTTCCAGTAAATTCTATCACCAAACTGTATCGGTTAATTCTTGCGAACGCAACCGACGTCGATCGACCGTGAAAGTGCCTGACATCCATGTGACATCAAGACAAGTGTCCTGTGGGCCTCGCAATTTAAGAAATTAAAACTCGCGATTGTTTAAGCCCGGATGTAAAGGGCTAAAATGCAAGCAGGAAGGTGGAACTTACCATGAAAACACAAGCTACGATGACAGCTATCTTGAAGGGCACGGCGAGGTCAGCAGGGAAGCGGATGGTGTAGTCGTCTTTGAAGGAGGATAACTCTTTTCTCCAGCCACGAAACTTCTTCTGGACGGCGCCTATTGCGGTCTTGTCGTTTGTCTGCAACTGGAATGGCAGATAGGTAATAACGTTTATAATGTATATCTTAACCCATCAGTGTTATTGGTGGTTGATGTAACTAGGTTCATCCCCAATTGGTTATTCCATCTATCACATAGTACAGACTGTTGTCAACATTATCTAACCCACCCTAAAATCAATCGACTTTGTACCCTCTGCCTGTAACATTAAGGTCTATTTAATTTATATGAGCTTATCAGACAAGTGCTCGAGGACTCGATGAACAAAAATACAATAATAACACAGACACGCAAATTTGATCTTTAACACGTAACGTTAAGGTAAACCCACACAACATAGTCGGAGCCACCGGCATTATATATGTTTTTGTTAAGCTATTTTGATCATTACGAGTATCTCGTTAACATTAAAGTTGAAAAACTTTTAATTCACACCACATAATTACAACCCAATCTTTAATTTCGCGTATTCCCAACAAGTTCTTGTGGCTTAGCGGTTTGATGCTGGATTGACGACGAACAGCATGTGGGTTCGAAAACACAGTTCACCTGTACATCAGTTTCTTTTTTAATTTGTTTTCATTTCTACAATATTGCTTGTAATATTAAAGAACGACCAATATGATTTTCGCCTAATAACTTATCTTGTAAACGGGTGGGTATTTAAAAAAACTTAAAGTTCACAGAATTTATATTTACCAAGAATGGTTGAATACGAAGTCAAACATATTTACTTCGTGAAGTAGATCATAAATTATACGCCTAATAGCAGTGACTGCGCACACACATTTGTAAATCGTTTAACTCGTTAAGTATTTTTAAGCAATTTGCTGTAATAAAGCATCATGTCGCAACTTGACGACTATACCAAACATAAAATAATATTTTTACATGAGCAGAATGTTGGAATTAGAGAGATTGGTCGCCGACTTAATTTAGCAGTAAGTGTTTTTTTATACCTTTTTTATTTTATTGATTGTGTTTAATGAACGCGTAGTTGGCTATTTTACCATTTCATTCAATTCTTACAAGTTACATACACGGTTCCAAAAATGTTTATTTTTGTTTTAGAGAAATACGGTCAGGCTATGGCTAAGACGTTATGGAGACAGTGGAAATATTCAGCGGATTCGTCCAGGAGCAAAAGCCATTAAGTATAGTCCCGAATTCGAACGCCGCCGGGCTATTGTTTCAAGCCACGTTGATTCCATTTTTGCCCATTCGTGCAACCGCAATAGACCACAATATTTCAGTGGAAACAGTGAGAAGGCATTTACACGTTGCTGGGATAAAGAATTATAAACCGGCACAGAAAATTGCATTGACACCTGCTCATCGTGCAGAAAGGGTCCGTTTTGCCCAGGAATATTTAAATTTTAATTGGGAAGAAAATGTTGTGATCTTCACTGATGAAAAATCATTTAAATCGGACAAAGATGGACGTAAAATCTTATGGCGGAGGAAAGGAGAACGTTACAACGAGAAGTGCTTGCCACCTTGTAGAACCAGCGGTAGAATAACCCTGGGCTACTGGGGCTGGATGTCGTCCATGGGACCTGGTGAATTGGTGGAAGTTGGTGGTAGGTTTAATAGCAGTTTGTATTTGGAGATTCTGCGTGACGTCATGCTGCCGACTGTGCGAATTGCCTATCCAACGTCACATATTTATTTCATGCACGATAACTGCTCCATCCACTGTGCAGGCATTGTGCGGGAATGGTTAGCTGCTCAAGAAGGTGTGACAGTTACTAATTGGCCATCCAAAAGTCCTGATTTGAACCCTATAGAAAATCTATGGGGTCAAATGGTTTTAAATTGGGATACAACGGAAGTGCGAAATAAACACAACTTGGCTGAGGTCGTGACATCGATTTGGGAGCACATGAGAGGCAAAGATTTGTGTTGGAACATGGTGCGCGGTGTGCGTAGCCGCTTACAACAAGTTATAGCAGGGGACGGTGCGCCACTCCGTTACTAGTTCATCTAGTAGGTATATTTAAACACACCATGTAAGTAAATGCTCAATGGATTGACTGTTAAACCATTAAAATGTTGCAGATTATGTGGTGATGTTATTGTTATAATTAGATTTTTTCTATTTAAATAACATGTTTATTCAATACATATAGGCAGCTATAAATTTGTAAAGAATTTCAAAGATGAATTCATTTTCTCGATAACAAACTTTTAAGCATAATCATGCCTTTTTTAATGTTTATATGGCATACTAATATAAAAAGTATATTAATTTGGAAATATATGAGCATTTACTTACTTTATCTTACTTAAGTGTTTTATTGAAATAATAAACATTTTAAACTTGCAAATTTTTAAGTTTTATTTCTATACAAACTGCCCGTTTAAAAAGACAATACCCTACGTCGTCTATTAAAGAAATGTAAAAAAGTGTAATAAAATATCTAAATTTAGGTTAAACTTGATTTCAAACGTAGACAACGATGAACATCGCACTACCTTAGTGACCACAAGACCAACACAACTCTTATAAGCCGCATTGAAATTTGATCTTAGTTGTAATGCTAGACGCAATATACTAAAAAATTTGAACCATATAGTGTACTATCATAAAGTTTATTCTTGCACAGCACGAACAGCCATCTTCTCCTCGTGCAAATTATTTTGTATTTTAAATAATCACTCCATAGTAGCATTTGAATATCAGCTTTATAATGAATACGAATATTTATTTTTCAACTACCGACTTATTACAAGTTATGTGAAAATATTACCATTTTAAAAAGTTTATGTATAGTCTGTAGTTCTTTACAATAATACAAGAAATAGTTCTGGAATATAAATTCTATATTGAAAGCAAATCAATATCTTTGTCGCAGGATATGATCTCGAAATTTGTTTTTCTCAGTCTTATACACAGACCACGAGACCAGAATTACTTGAACTCAATCATTAAAATAAGCTATTACACTTACCATATTATAACAAATAGTTATAAAATATAACCTAATGCTAACGTTTTATAGATCAAATTTGCGTGTCTGTGTTATTATTGTATTTGTTTATCAAATCCTCGAGCACTTGTCTGATAAGCTCATATAATTTGAATGAAACTTAATGTTACATGCAGAGGGTTCAAATTCGTTTGTTTTTAGGGTGGGTTAGATAATGTTGACAACAGACTGTACTTCTACATCACCGGCGAAATGTGGGTGTTCGTGTACAGCTCTGGCATTTTGTTTTTGCTGAGGTTGGGTAATCATCAGATATTTTCTCCCGCTCTAAGTGGAGCGGGAGGGCGTGTCTGACTCTTACTGACAAAAACCCGCCCGTGTTCCTTCAGCTGTTACCTTTTGCGTTACAGGGCCGCGGTTTCTCTTTCAAACCCTCCCACGACCCTGACGTGTCTAGCTCTGCCTAACCCGCAGGCTCAGTACAAACGTATCACGAAGTAGCAACAGGTGTGTTGTGATGTTATACCTATCTTGGTAACAATGGATCTAGAATCTTTGAATGACAATCTTCGAAGGGCAGAAGCAATGTAAATAACTGTCATAATTACCTGAAAGTATTCGAGGTCACTGCATTGCCCCTTGAGCCTGATGATGGGGTTGTCGTGGGCGTCGGTGATTTTGAAGACGGGTTTCATGAAGATGCGCGCCAGGTGGACCACGCTAACCAGCGCCTCGTTCATGTACAGCTTCACCTTGTTTGAGATGAGTAATTTGCTCTTTGTTCTTGTACGAACGAACGAAAACAACTGGAAATGAAGGAGATTGATGGATTGCTAAAAAAGAGTAAATAAAACTATCACTGGCGCAGCTGGAAGTTTTTCAATTCCATACTTTCACATGTAATTTATTTGAGTGCATATTACCTTTAGTCCGGTCAATCTAGACCAAAAAGTGAGAGTGAAGGTACATAAAGTCCTAACAAGCTGAACATCAGTAAAATGGTTCAAAACTTAATTATAAACAATGTCTAAAAGTTCCCCATCATTCCCGAGTATGGAAAAATTTTTATTCAAGGTCAAAGGTAAAAAAAATGAGTTTTTCGCGATTTTCAGCAAAACGGTAAGTTTAATCATAAAAGTATCTCAGACAAAAATTGTAGATCATATAATTATCTTCAAAAAATGTTTCAATACTTTTTTATTACGAGCCACCGTTTCTGAGATATAATGATTCAAAAAGATATAAAAGTTGTTATAGTCATAATATGCACACGTTTCACACGTTTTTTTTGACGTGGTTTCCCCAGTAGGCCTACTCCACGGGTCAGTTGTGATCCTGTTTTATGTAAAACTATTGCAAAATAACGGAAATTTTCAAAGATTGGCAAAGATAAAAGCGATGTATATTAAAAAAAGTGGTGAAGTTCGTTCGCCTGATTCGTAAGTTTCAAATTCTTCTTGTTCTTCTTCTTCTTCTTGATCTTCTTCATAATCATAATCATAATCATAATCATTTATCAAAATTCATTCATTCATTTTTTTTTTTTTTTTTTTTTTTTTTTTAAATTCTTCTTGTTCTTCTTCTCCTGATAGTTCTTCCTCTTCATTTTGGATTCAAGTAAATTGCGTCAATAGCGATGTGTCGCATGACACTTCGTCGGAATCAAACGAATCCTCCATTGTTTGTGATTCAATATTAGAGCACGACCAGCCTTGACAATTTATGCATGCCAAATAACAAAACAGTCCGACTTTTTTGCAACCACATTAAGCACTGCATCCCTTTTTGCAGTTGCAAAAAATTGTCTTCAGCAGTTTTTCCGGCGCAGGTGGAAGTAAAGTTTGAACTGGCTCTAATATATTGTTGACCAACTTCCAACCCCAGTCTGTAGGGTCTAGCTGATAACCAGCCACACTTGAACTTGGTAATATACCCGAAAAAGATGTTGATGAGCAGCAACTAAGGTTGGAGGAAGACAAGCTAATTGAACTTGTTTTTTATTTTTAGTATTTTTAACGAAACATGCATATCGATGCTTATCTAAACAGGTAGTTTTTTAGGAGCTCCATACATGTTTTATTCTCACGTTAAAAAAAACGCGCTAAGTCTACCTCATAGGTGGCGTGGAAACGTGTGCATATTATGACGATAACAACTTTTATAACTTTTTGAATCGTTATATCTCAGAAACGGTGGCTCGTAAGAAAAAAAAATACATTTTTGATAGATAATTTTATGATCTACAATTTTTGTCTGAGGTACTTTTATGATAAAACTTACCGTTTTGCTGAAAATCGTGAAAACTCATTTTTTTTACCTTTGACCTTGAATAAATTTTTTTCCATACACGGGAATGATGGGGAACTTTTAGACATTGTTTATAATTATGTTTTGAACAATTTTACTGATTTTCAGCTTGTTGGGACTTTATGTACCTTCGAATGTCTAAATTGACCGGACTACTTGTTTTGTTTATTTTTCAAACACCTAGAATGTATTCTCATAAATCGATTCAATGTAGACCAACCTTACAAACTCAAGACTAATGAGAGACAACTAATATCTCATCGTTTGTGACTCTTGGAAGTCGCTAGAGGTCGTGAGGTTAACATGACGTAATTCCACTGTTCTTACTTTGAGGACACTATACATAAATGTCATTCGTTTTTCCTCGCATTGGTTACGAAAATAGTCTTAGTTGATAACATATTGAAACAAACCTACCTAGACTTAGATGATGTTTGTTTCGCTTACTAAAACCTGTTTTTGATGCCTAATATACAGCAACTTTAGGAAGTTCTCACTACCTGGCTTCCATTGGTCGGTGGAACAAACAGAATATATAAAAAAAATATCTTGACTTGGCCCTTCATAGGCCATAGCCTTTCAAAGCAAGCTCTATCGTAGCCGTAGACCTCATCCATAACTTACCATCATTACTCAAGACCGGACTCATCCAGAAAAAGGTAAAGGCCTACTCAAGTTTCCACATGTGCCTTGTTTATAATTCTACATCAGCTCACCTTCCTCCCAGCGCTATCCACACCGTTAAATTGGAACGACCTGTGTGCTCCTCCTCGGAAGAAGGTGTCGGGCACGATCTCGGTCAGGGTGAGCAGCACCTCATCGCCCTCATCCAGTACGGTGTAATTGTTGCCGTTGCGGCTGCTACTGGTCTGCTTGATGTTGAGTACGGTCAGCTGTGACAGCCGCTCCAAAGCTGGAACTGGAAATTTTACTAAAATTAATATTTCATTTCAAATCTCGCCGCAGTCCACCACCGCCTGGAGACTGAGAAACCAGCGCTTGTGTTCCTTTTAGAGACGCAGATCGGATGTCCGTCGGTCGTGTCGTACCTCACTTACCCAGTGTTTACCCTGGAGCACAATTTTAAACCACACGCCGGTGTGTGTATGTACGCCTGGGACGACTGCTCGGCGATCTGCTATCGGCGTCTCCGCAACCTTGAGGACTCCAGGTTCTCAACTCTTTGGGTCCTAGTGGGCACAGGCCTAGATAAAATTGTCTGCGCCTGTGTTTACCGTTCGGACAGCGGTGATTTGGAGATAACTAGGCTCACACAACACCTCAGTGAGGCGGCGGATGCGGCTCAGCAGTGGTACCCTTCTGCCCAATTGGTGTTACTTGGGGGACTTCAACGCCCACCATCAGAAGTGGCTCTTCCCATACCAGTACACAGACCATGCTGCACATGAAACGCGTAAGCTAGCGTTAGCGTTAAATGTCACCCACCTGGTCCAGGGTACAACGAGCGTGCCGGATGTTGATTCGCATACGGCCAATTGCTTGGACCTTCTGCTGACAACAGATCCAGACCGTTACTCGGTGTCGATTTTTTCACCATTAGGTACTTCCGACCACTGTCTGGTGAAGTCTGTATCCGTCTACTCTCCGCCCGATCCTAGCTTTAGAGGCACCAGGTGGGTTTGCCGGTATAGGTCAGCAGATTGGGTTGGCATGCGATCTTTCTTCGCATGTTACCCTTGGCAGCCCACTTCCTTTTCTTCGACTGATGTTTCATCTTGCGCGGACGCCGTGACGGATGTGTTGCGGCAGGGAATGGAGTACTACATTCCATTCTCTGACGTAACAATGTCTGGCGAAGCTCGACCATGGTTTGGTGCCGAGTACAATCGCGCCGAGGCGCTTAAACACGCGGCCTACCTGGCATGGGTCGACGTTCGGAATCGCAAAGCAAATGACGTGAGTCAGAAGAAGAGAGCCTTCCTTCAGGGCTGCCAAGTCCTGCAAGAAGGTGTTGTGGAGGGCTCGGTTTGACCACATTAGCCGAATTGAGAACAAACTTGCTTCTTACCCAGCGGGTAGTAAGGCGTTTTGGTCCTTGGCTAAGTCGGTTGAATCGAACTTTTGCCGCCCCTCACTAGCTCCACTGCTGAATCCCGATGGGTCGCTGGCCCACTCCGCTGAGGAGAAAGTAAACTTCTTTGCCTCTCTGTTTGCGGAATCTTTGCGTCTAGATCCTGGTGGCGCGAAGCCCTCTGGTACCCTTGGTGGATGCGAGTCGATTATGTCGGATATTCGCATTCATCAGAAGGATGTCCGAAGGGTACTGCGTAACCTAGACGTGAACAAGGCTAGTGGCCCCAAGGGATACCGGCAATTGTGCTGAGGACTTGTGCGCCTGAGTTGTCTCCGATCTTGACACGCCTATTTTGCCTTTCGTTTGAGACTAAAAAAGTGCCGATGGCTTGGAAGCAAGCTAACGTGGAACCCGTGCCCAAGAAGGGTAGTCGAGCTGACCCAGCAAATTATAGGCCCACTTCGGTAACTTCCGTACTCTGCAAAAGTATGGAACGTATACTGAACAGCAAGGTCCTGGCATACCTAGAAGCTAACGATATCCTCAGTGACCGACAATACGGTTTCCGCCGAAATAGGTCAACGGAGGATCTTCTAGCGTATGCCATTCACATCTGGAGTGAGGCCATCGAGAAACAAGGGGAAGCCCTTGCGATCTCCCTTGACATCTCGAAGGCTTTCGACAGGGTCTGGCACGATAGCTTAATTGGCAAGCTTCCTTCCTTCGGTCTGCCCGCCGATTTGTGTGATTGGATTGCAGGTTTCCGGAGGGATCGGTCTATCCAGTATTCATAGATGGCTGCTCGTCCGGACTGCTGGCTATTAATGCCGGTGTTCCGCAGGGGTCGGTGCTCTGCCAACATTGTTTTTGCTGCATATTAACGATCTGCTAAAACTTTGCTAACTTTTAGCTTTGGGTATGCAGACGACAGCACTGTTGCCGAGAGATACGTGCCCGACGCACGAGCTAGTGGCTTTCAGGTCCGGTCTCTCCAGGAGGCTATGGTTGGACGCTTAAACTTGTCCTTACAGGCTGTCTCAGAATGGGGCGATGCCAATCTGGTCAAGTTCAATGCTGCTAAGACCCAGGCGTGTCTTTTTTTCTGCTAAAAGGAGCCAATTTCACCCGGCTCCATCTTTCCGAGGTGTAAACGTGCTGATAACCGACCAACTTGATCTTCTTGGTGTTACTTTAACATCTACCGTCAGTTTTGGTCCCTTCATAGAGGCAAAGGCTCAAGTGGCTGCCAAAAAGTTGGGGATCCTCGCAAAGGTGAGACGGTACTTCACGCCGGAACAGCTGCTCAAACTTTGTCAAGCGCAAGTTCGATCGTGTATGGAGTACTGCTCCCATCTTTGGGATGGATCTGCCAGATGCCAGCTTGTTGCCCCTGAGTCAATTGAGAAACGAGCCAAGAGGATCATCGGCAACGATAGGCTCCTTGAGTCGAAGCTACAAAGTCTTGAGCATAGACGCCGAGTTGCTAGCCTGTCGGTTTTCTATCGGTTATATTTTGGGGAGTGTGCGACGGAATTGCATAATTTGATACCGCCAAGTTCCATCAACGGACCACAAGACGTATGGCGAAGTGCCACCGGTACATGGTGGACATCCCATCCATACGCACAAAGCGTTTTGAGAACACATTCATTGAGCGTACAGTTAGGGAGTGGATTTCCCTACCGGAGTCTGTGTTTCCTGATAGCTACAACCTGGGAGTCTTTAAGTCAAGAGTGAGTAGGTTTCTTCTAGGCAAGCGTGTTTCATCGTCGACCACATCATCGCTTACCATCAGGTGAGATAGTGGTCAAACGCGTGCCTATCGACAATAAAAAAAAATAAAAATTTCATAGTATTTAGTTACATTTTGAAATCCTACTAATATTATAATTTATGTGAAAGTTTGTGAGGATGTATGTATGTTTGTTACTCTTTCACGCAAAAACTACTTAACAATTTTTTATGAAACTTTACAGTAATATATAGCTTAGGTATAGATTAGAATACATTAAGCTGTAATTTATAATGTGTGGAAGTACTAACTCCACGCGCGCGAAGCCGCTGACAGAAGCTAGTATTTACATTTAAAATACAAAACATTAAAAAATATAAAAAAAACAGTAGCCCACCGGTATCGGGAATGGGGTCCAAGCTACCGGTAGTCAGGGCTCCTCCAGGGATGAAGAGGAATCTCCTAACAATACGCGCCGTGTCTAGGACTATTGCTTTCTGGATCAAGCCCTTGATCTAACTGCCCAACGAGAGTCTCCTCAGATGTTGGTCTAGCCTCTTGGCTATTAAGCCATTGGCTGTCACGACTATCGACACAATGACTGGTGTATCCACATACCCCATGTCGACCACTTCGCGGCCTCGCAAGTCAGATCAAGATACTTAGTTTGCTTATCTTTCTCAGCTTTCACGAGGTTCTCGTCATGACGGACCGCAATATCAACAATCATTGTGCGACGCTCTAGTCGACCTATCACCACATAGTCAGGCTTATTTTCAACAATACTTCTGTCTATAGCGAATAGTGATGATAGACCGATCCCAATACAAACAATGTGATGTCGCCATTTCCGAGAACTGGGTCGAGCCCATATCAATAGTACGATACTTCCGATTCCACAAAATTTTATGATGGAAAATCCTGGCTACAAGGTTTTGTCTATGCAAATAGTCTCCGTTAGCTAGACGAGAACAACCAGAAATAATGTGTCAGATTGATTTTCCGGCCGGGTGGCTTTTGGAATGGATTTTTACTATGGAAATTGGTTACATAGAACACTTTTACACGTCAATGCTTTATGTCAGTTCAAGCTAGATGAGGCCGATGTATCCTATCTGACTACCCTGAGAAGAAACACCGAAACAAACTCAGAGGTCAAAGTCTTTTTAAAGTGTTCTAATCCATACAATATGTACTAGTCACATCCTAAAAGAACCATGTACGTTAATGTCTGAGATGAGATTTTGAGAAAAGCACCATGCAGGTTTAAGTGGACCTGTCAAGACAGTGCAAGCATTTGTCAGTTATCGTGTAGCTCAACTCAGAACTTTAAGGAGCTCAACGAACCGACGAACAAAACCAAAGTAAGGACATTTGGGTAGGCCGCAAAAGTACTCAAACTGCCAGACAATCATGAAATCTACGTGTAATTTTTTGAGAATTTCCGCAGGTTTTCTTGAAGAAAGTTGTTCATACTGTTATGCAGATGCAGTTCTAAAAATATGACCACAGCTTTCAGTTGCATCCTGTATAGGATTTGCAAAATTCTTTTTTTGTTCGAAAGGGGTTTTTTTCCGAAATGGTCCCATTTAAATTTCATAAAGATCTGATGATGAGTTTCGGAGACTGACAACGAAACTCTTCAAAAAATAACAGCAAATCAACCGCGATTGCTGCTATCGCATACATATGCATTGTTTACACAATTTAATAGGGAATCACAACTATCACAACTAAAAAGTGAAAAATAAAATCTATTTTACCAAAAATAGAAACGACTTCTAAAAATAAAAAAAGTGCAAAATAACTTTTATTTCGGAAGTCGATGTCAAAAAGCAAACAAATAAAACCAGAAACATCGACTTCCGAAATTAAAGTTATTTTGCACTTTTTTGTTTATTTTTGGAAATCGGTTCTATTTTTTGTAAATAATATTTTATTATCTATAAATTCTTTTAAGCTATAAAAACTATATTCCACTCAACATTTTATAGATGTTTTAAATTATTTAATATTTTAAAATGCCTCGGTACTTTATTATAAATGCGCACACACGTAGCTAGGCAGTTATTATTGTATTTAACTAGCCTAGGCAAATCATTCAACACTAATTTATAGGGATCTCGTCTGTTCCGAGGAATTACATCATTTGCAGTCTTAAATAATTGTTTATTTTCTCTCATTGAATAAAAATTTGTATCTTATTGTAAAGTGTTTCGTATCCAAAGTAGTACGCAAAAGTACCAAAAACGACCGTTTTTGACACTTTTGCCTACTACTTTGGATACGAAACACTGTAAGTCCTGTTTTAACAACGTAAAAATACCTTATCCTATTTGTAACAAACGCAACATAAGATTCTTTAATCTTTATGTTCTAAGCTTTGCTACGAATTTTTATTCAAGGAGGGCGCCACTTGGTGGCTATAATATATATATATATATTTATATAACTCGGTGCCACATACATGGCTCATGAGGGTGCTTTAGTTGTACATAGTTGATGCAACTCTGCGCACCTTCCTGATGTCGTGTATGGGGCAGTGGAGTACAGTCCTTCACTATCCAGGATGTCGACAGATACAGGAGAACAGCGAACCGATAAGGATCGAGCGTGGCATATTCCAGGGCGACAGTCTGAGTCCACTGTGGTTTTGTCTGGCCCTCAACCCTCTCAGTACACTACTGGAGGGTTCGGGACAAGGCTATCGGTTGAGAAGAGGTGGTCAGGTCATATCACACCTCCTTCACATGGATGATCTGAAACTCTTTGCACCCAACAACTTGCAACTGATGAAGCTACTGAAGGTAATAGAAACCTTCAGTAGCGCCATCAGGATGGAATTTGGTGTGGACAAATGTGCAGTCATGCATGAAAAGTGAGGCGAGATTATGGAATCCGTGGGCACTCAACTCTCGGATTCCATATACCTTAGATCCCTCTGCTCAACCGAAACCTACAAGTATTTGGGTATGTCGGAAGCGTTTTGCATCAATACTGCTGACGTGAAACAGTCGTTGAGGGAGCCCTTCTTTGGCCGCCTGAATAAAGTACTAAATAGTCTTCTATCAGGCGGGAACAAGGTGCGCGCCTTCAACGGTTGGGTCATGCCGGTATTGATGTACTCCTTCGGCATACTCAAATAGACTCAGACGGAATTTGACGCCCTGCATAGGAGGGTCCGCACACTGCTGACCGCAAATCAGATGCATCACCCACGATCATCGGTGATGAGGCTGTATATCCCGCGGAAGTGTGGGGGTTGTGGCTTCTTAAATGCTAAGACCCTACACAACCGCGAAGTATGCAGCCTTAGGGAATATTTCCTAGAAACCGACGTGGGTATGCATCGAGATGTGGCCGCTGTGGACAAGGGCCTCACCCCGCTCTCCTTGGAAAACGAGAACTGGCGCAAACTTAAAGTACTGGATACTAATGATCGCAGGGAAGTATGGCAGAGCAAGGAGCTTCACGGACGCTTTTACCGGGCCCTACATGGACCCGATGTAGATCTCTTAGCGTCCCTATCCTGGCTGCGCTTTGGTGACCTATTCGGGGAAACCGAAGGTTTTGTCGATTATGGACGAAGTTATGATGACGAATAACTACCGGAAATATATTGTGAAGGACGGTACGGTTGACATCTGTCGGGCATGCCACCGTCCCGGGGAATCAATCCAACACATTATTTCTGGTTGTTTTCGTCTAGCTAACGGAGACTATTTGCATAGACACAACCTTGTAGCCAGGATTATCCACCAGCAACTTGCTCTAAAATACAATCTTGTGGTATCTGAAGTACCGTACTATAGGTATGAGCCTGACCCAGTTCTCGAAAATGGCAATATCACGTTGTATTGGGATCGATCTATCATCACTGATAGGACTATTGTTGCCAATAAGCCTGACATAGTGGTGATAGATCGACAAGAGCGTCGCACAATGATTGTAGATATAGCTGTCCCTCATGACGAGAACCTCGTGAAGGCTGAGAAAGATAAAAAATCAAAGTATCTTGATCTGGCTCGCGAGGTTGTCAACATGTGGGAGGTGGATACAGCAGTCATTGTGCCGATAGCCGTGACGGCCAATGGCTTAATAGCCAAGAGCCTCGACGAACACCTAAGGAGGCTCTCGTTAGGCAGCTGGATCAAAGGCTTGATCAAGAAGGCAGTACTCTGGATGCGGCGCGCATAGTTAGGAGGTTCCTCTCTCAGGAGCCCTGACCACCGGTAGCTTGGACCCTATCCCGATACCGGTGGGATACTATTTTTTATATTTTTAAATGTTTTTATATTTTGATAAATAATATTTAAAAATGTAAATTGTGTGTATATATTATAAAATAAATGGAATAATAATATATATTCCACAACTATCACCCAACGCCATCTAGTCCCAAGCTAAGCAGAGCTTGTGTTATGGGTACTAGACAACTGATAAACAAACTTATATATTTCTAAATACATAAATATTATAGATAAATTACACCCAGACACAGAACAAATGATCGTGCTCATTACACAAACATATCTCCTAGGTGGCAATCGAACCCACGACCTCCGGCATAGCAGTCAGGGTCACTAACCACTAGACCAACAGGCCTGACGCCTTAAGTGCGTATACTATTGATTTTAGTGCTAGTTGTTGTTAATCTATTCGTTTCTGGTACTCGCCGGCCGCTCCCACGGCACCGCTCGGTACCCTCGCTCGGGGTCGTGTGCAGGGGATCACAGTTTTAACGAAAACGTTTTTTTTTTAATAAAGAACCTAATCTAACTAGTTCGGTTCCGGGTAGGGTAGCCTACTAAAAATAAAATGTAGTCGTTTCATTGTCGAGTCCATTTGAGTATGCTGAAAGATTAAATCAATGCCGGTATGACCCAGCCGTTGAAGGCCATTTTATCCAGAAATTGTACAGCCCTTCCGGCCCTGGAGATTTCCAGTAAGGCAACGAACGGACTGCACGAGCTACATATTGGGGGCTGGGGTAATTGCCCCCATTTCTGGTATAATATCGCACGCGAACTCGACCTCTCGCGTCCAATCACCCTCGGTATCAGACACACCTTGGTCCGGTCGCTCCCAAGCCCTATAAACCCACCTTTCGTTGCTTTGGAAAGTGCGATTCTGAATTTACCGTTACACTCGCCGCTTGTACCGACGAATACGGATGGCCCATGCATGTTTTTATATTATTATTATCAATCAAAAATAAATCTTTTACGTAGGGTATTGGATCAAACTTTTCACTAGAAAGTTACTGAATATTTTATACCAATTATAGTGTAAAATATTTAAAATTAATTCCCCTCCTCTTCCCCTATTGCCCTGCTACAACATTTCTCAACCAAACAATATTTAGCAGTATTGTGTCATCGGGTTCATTGCTATGGTTACAGCCCACGGTGGCCCATATATTTTGTAGGAACAAGCAAAGCATTTTAACAACTGGTTCAGATCCTAATTGAAAGGTCATGATTTAGGTAATTTAGGGATATAATATACATTGCCCCGTATACTTATTCGTAAAACAGCGCTCTGCAAAAAGTAAGAAATGTTTGAATTTCGCGGGCTTCGTTGTATTAATTACCATGACAAAATTGTATTTTATGGTACAGGTATGTAATGTGTAACTTACCTGTGACTGGAGGTAGAGCTACTGCCATTGTTCACAAACAAACAAACCTAACGTCACACAAGGTAATAGTCCTGACAAAATACCTACTTTCGTTTTATTTATAGACACATGAACACAAACACATTCAGCTGATTAAAAGTTGCAAACCAAACAAATTACGAAGTTTACTTGAACAAAATCTCAAGATTCAAAACAAAAATGGTTGAATACACAATTTCAGACGAAAATAACTGTAGTATGCGTAACAAAAAGGTTCAATTTATTTATTTTTTGAAAATTCTTTACGAGAATTTGTGCGACCGTGTCGTCCAAGGCCAGACGTCTGACTGGTAACTGGTGCCTACTCTACCAAAAATCTAATCTAGTTCCTATGACATACATGTTTTAGTGTTCTGTCTAACTATAAATAAATTTTGACGGCTCCATGTGCCTCCAGCAAACCATTTTACATGCATTTACTGATAAAACCGATGACGTAGTCAGTAGTGTGTTGTGGCATTAATTCGAATTATCTACTAATATAGAGCAAGTTGGTCTCAATTTATGAAGGTCAAGTGCATACATAGTTATTTTTACAGTTTCGACAATTTTATTGGTTGCTCCTAACTTTGAATGATGCGATAACGATACTGACGTTGCATCCTCATTTTATAGTTGTATATAATTATACATAATATATATATATATGTAGGTATTACAAATGCGAATGTGAGTTTGTTTGTTTATTTTGTTACGCTTCCACGCCATAACTACTCGACCGATCTTTATGAAATTTCGCGTAAACGTTTCGTGTACAGAAAAGGAAATTGGGTATCTTATATCCAGAAAAAGGTACCTTTTCATGCAGGTAAAACCGTAGGCAGAAGCCAGTATACTAAAAAAACCGAAAAGACAACCAACAAAAATGTAAAATACATCTTAAATGTGCGCAGGTATGAGGCAGACCTTGTTAACTTTATGAAATCGTTGGCCACGTCTTCGCGAATGTGTTTGTAACCGCTTTGGGTGTCCCACTTTTTTTTTTAGTGCTGGAAATCATCATATAACTTCTCCCGCTCTGAGTGGAGCGGGAGGACTGTCAGACTCTTACTGACTAAAACCCGCCAGTGTTCCTTCAGTTCCTCTAGCGATACTCGGTGATTCTTTCAACCACTCCTGCGTCTAAGTGTCCCACCTTATCTTGTACCTTGACTATACTAAGTTTATGGTTGTAGATACATTTTGCATTGCTGACCAATTGCTGACAAATACTCCATATTACAAAGACAAAAGCTCTGCAAGTCCTACCGCAGCGTTTCACTAAACTCCGCTCTTGTGCTGGCGAGAGCGAACCTCAACGTGGCCTTATCCCAGAGCAAAAATGTTTCCTTGTTCTGGATAAAGGCACACGCTGTACTGGATGGCAACGAACGCGCAGACCACCTTGCCAAGGAAGCTGCCCCTAATTTAAAAAGAAAGCCCGACTACGACCGCTGCCCGGTTTCGTTCGTCAAGTGGCAGATCCGAGACGATCTTCGGCCACCGTAGACCCGGGCCTGCGGACGGCGAGTAATGGGTAGCTCGCCGTCCGATCAGCACCAGGCCCGAGAGTCGACGGCGCGTAGTGTTCCACGCGCGCCTCAAAGAGTTGTCAGCATACATGACGGGTCCCGTCATGGCCGATGCCTGCATAGGGATTGAGGATAAATTCGAAAGAGTTACCTCGCCCCTGGGCGTTCAGCACAGGGAGGAACAGGGGTGGGTTTTAGTCAGTAAGAGTCTGACACACCCTTCCGCTCCACTCAATCGTGCAATGACTTCTCCCGCTCTAGGAGAAGTCATTGGACGATTTCCCACCCCCCAAAAAAAAAAGCTTGGGTTCGCTCGATGAATGGAACTGCCGGTACAAGGATGGTAGAACCGCCTCAGTCACCAAGGTTTTCTTCCCAGACGCAATAGAGGCCTTCAGGGTTGTGTCTAAAATCAAGCCAGCCGGGATGCATACAATTTATGATGGGGCACGGTGGGTTCTCCGAATACTTACATCGCTTCAAGCGTAAGGGGAGCCCATCGTGCATCTGTGAGCCGGGCGAGGTGGAGTCGATCCCACACATTGTTTTTCAGTGTCCCGTGTATGAGAAGGAAAGGCGTGAAGTAGAACAAGAGCTTGGAACCAAATTAAATTTTAATTTTATCAGCGAATTACTAAAAACCGGAAAATAAAGAAAATTAGTTTTGAAATACTGTACAGAAATAGCAAATAGAGTCATAAAACGAAATAGGGACATTTAAAACTGTGCTTACATTACATCCTACTAATATTATAAATGTGAATGTAAGTTTGTTTGTTACGCTTTCACGCGAAAACTACTTAACCGATCATCATGAAACTTTGTACACATATTCTTGGAGGTATTAGAAGTAACATAGGATACTTTTTATGAACAAATAAAATAGGTTATAATTTATAGCGGGGAAAGTAGTAATTCCACACGGACGAAGCCGCTGGTAGAAGCTAGTACAGATATTTATGAAATGATAAGCACAGACAACCAATCGGATAAAAAAGGAAATATAAATTCAATAGTAACAAATTAATAAAGTTCTTATATTTAAAATCAAAGCACATTTAAGGCCAATATTCATTGTTAAAAATTACATAAAACTTATAAAATTTATAATCGTTAAATAAGGTTACCGACTACGTCAGAGGACAACCGGCATGGGAGGAGAAAAAATAATAAAAAATAAATAAATACTACACATTTTTCATTTGTGCGGTCACGTCACCGCCGTCGGCCTAATACTCGTACCTATAGCTCGGCCGGCGCTTGTGTTGCTAAGTAGTGCGGAGCGTTGAGATCGCTTTGTTTACAAAACATTGCGCGCTCAAAAATGACAATTTCTGTAACCGATCATTACCGAGATTAATGACTATCATAATTTTGTTAGTGGCATTAGGTATCTTCATCTCTGTAGTCACCCACTTTTTACTCATATCCTCTTTCACATAATCCAACCATCGTTTCTTTGCCCTTCCCCTACTCTTATAGCCCCTGTAAAAACCTGTGGGGAAAAAGGATCATTGTCAACTTTTCAGTAAAAAAGAACTAACATTGCCATTTAGTGCAAAATGCAGAAAGCTTCTTGTCTATATTAGCGAAAAACGCTTAAAACGATCATAGTGCACAAGGGACTCAAAAAAAGATTGTATGGCTGCATCATAGAAAGATCAATGTCACCCCAGTTGCAGAAAGAAAGATCATTGTCTATGGACATTGATCTTTTTTTTCATTTTGACAGCCGGCTGTCTAAGTAATATTTTCTAAATATTCTTATCTTTAAGGTAACTCCAAGTAAATAGATAATTAAGAATTCAAAACCAAATTATAAAATAAGCTCATCATTCTCCTGCCCTTATCCCAATTTATTTGGGGTCGGCGCCACATGTCTTTTTCTTCCATACTCCTCTATTAGTCGTCATCTCTGATATGATAAGAGGATATGGTTAAAAAGGGGGTGACTCCCCCTTTTTAACCATATCCTCTTTCACACAGTCCAACCATCGTTTCTTTGGCCAACCCCTACTTTTATAGCCATCCACATCCATACACAAGACTTTCCTCACTACATTTTCTTCATTCCTCCGCATCACATGCCCATACCACGACAAACGACTTTCACACAACTTTTCAGTCAGCGGTGCCACTTTCAGACTTCCTCTTAAATACTCATTCCTAATTCTATCCATGCGCGTAACACCACACATCGCCCTTAGCATTCTCATCTCAGCCGCATGCAATTGCTTTTCATTCATCCCTTTTGTGACCTAACATTCTGAACCATACAAGACAGCAGGTCAGACCATTGTTATATAAATCTTCCCCTTAAGTTTAAGGGGAATGCGGGAGTCTCAGATAGTCCCGGTGACCTGCCACCATTTCTTCCATCCAGTGTTAATTCTGTGCTTAACAGTCCGATCTATTTCGCCATCGCTTTGCACGAGTGAACCGAGATACCGAAAATTGGAGCAGACTGGGAGAAGTGCGCCATCTAGCACTATAGCTTTAGAACTGGAGAGACCGCCAAAATCGCAGAACATGTATTCAGTTTTGGTTCTGCTGATTTTCAAGCCAAGTTTCTCCAGCTTCTGTTGCCATTTCTCCAATCTGCTCTGGATCTCAGGTCCATCTTCACCGACCAGAACAATGTCGTCGGCAAACAGCATGCACCAGGGTGCCTCCTCCTGTATTTCCGACGTAAGTGTGTCCATAATCAACAGGAAGAGGTAAGGACTTAAAACCGACCCTTGATGTAAGACTACAGCGACACTGAACTCATCGGTGTTGCCAGCAGCCGACCGAACGTAGGTACTAGTTTGTCTGTACATAGCACGAATCAACTTAACATACTTCCCAGGTAAACCTTTCTCTTTCAAGGCCCACCACAACATATCCCGAGGTACCCTATCATACGCTTTCTCAAGATCAATGAACACCATGTGCAAGTTCTTGTGCACACGTCTGTACTTCTCGCACAATTGACGGAGAGCGAAGGTGGCATCCATTGTTCCTCGACCTGGCATAAACCCAAACTGGTTCGGGGTAATCTCACTCTCCTCTCGCAATCTTTTCTCTATCACTTTCTCCCATACTTTCATAGTATGTGACATGAGCTTTACCCTCGATAGTTGTTGCGGTCCTGTATATCCGCTTTATTCTTGAAGATGGGCAATAGCGTACTATTGCACCATTCTTTTGGGATCACTTCTTCATACAACAACTTATTGAAGAATAAAGTCAGCCACATACATCCATCCTCTTTTAAACACTTCCATACTTCTACTGGTATGTCATCAGGGCCCTTGGCCCTTCCATTTTTCATACATTGAACTGCCTTTCTTACTTCATCCATGCTAATTTCTCACACCAAACCCATATTTACTTGTACCTCTTTGAGCACACCATTCCATTCATTCTCTTCGTTCATCACCTTTTCAATATAACCTTCCATCACTCTTTTATTTCGTCATCTTTCGACAAGACTTTACCGATTTCATCTTTCATACATTTTATATGCATGACGGCGCGTAGTGTTCCACGCACGCCTCAAAGAGTTGTCAGCAATAGGGACGGGGCCTGCCACGGCCGATGCCTGCCCGGGGGTGGAGGATAAATTCGAAAGAGTTACCTCGCCCCTGGGCACTCAAGGCAGGGAGGAACAGGGGTGGGTTTTAGTCAGTAAGAGTCTGACACGCCCTTCCGCTCCACCCTAGAGCGGGAGAAGTCATAGGATGATTTCCCACCCACCAAAAAAAAAAAAAAAAATACATTTTATATGCATTATATCCCTCGTTTTCCTTTCTCTCAGTTTTGTAATCCGGTAGAGCTCCTTCTGGCCTCTAGGGCTGTCCAGTAAATCATATTACTTTTCCTGCGCCTTAGCCCTGGCAACTGCAACCGCCTTTTTTGCCTTTCTCTTCCATTCTTTATAAATTTTCTTTTCATCTTCTTTCAAATTATCATTTCCGGTTTTTATTTTTTTATTTATTAAACTTAATGCACAAGTAAGAATTACAATGGCGGACTTAATGCCTTAGGCATTTTCTACCAGTCGACCTTAGGGTGGTGCAGAGACGGAACGTGGCAGGTGCAACTTAAGGGAAAGAATAAACGGAAAAAAATACAATAATGAATACATACTTAAATACATACATACAACAAAATAAAAAATTGAGAAAAACGAAAACAACGAATCAGCGTTGTGACGACTTTTCCAACTCCTTGCGAATGTGTTCACGCGCCTTCAACTTAAAAAAGAAACGACTGGTTGCCGTCCTGATGTTCGGAGGGAGCGCATTCCATAAGATAATATAAAATAATTATAGACCTATTTCACTGGCTACGGTTGTGTCTAAGGTACTGGACAGTGTGCTTAATGCGCAATTAAAAGCGTTTGTTAAATTGCATGACAACCAGTTTGGGTTTCGACCTGGGTTGTCCACTGAAACTGCGATTTTGGGCTTTAGGCACACTGTGGAGTACTATACAGGCCGGAGCACGCCTGTTTCCTTGACCTATCCAGTGCTTTTGATCTGGTTTCCTACGACACTCTTTGGAAGAAACTTGACGATGCTAAGCTACCATCCTGAAGTCATCAACATTTTTGAATTTTGGTACGGGAATCAGGTCAACAGTGTTAGATGGGACGGGGCGTATTCGAGTCCAAATGGTTTGGAGTCAGGTGTGAGGCAGGGGGGCTAAGTTCTCCTACACTCTTTAACCTGTACATGGACCAGTTGATTGTGGAGCTGAGCAGCACTAGAGTCGGATGTTATATTGATGGCGTGTGTGTAAACAATATTAGCTATGCAGATGACATGGTGCTGCTCATTGCCTCAGTCTGTGGCTTGAGGAAACTAGTGAGTGTGTGTGAGAAGTACGCTAGTGCTCACGGCCTATTGTATAATGTTAGATAAAGTGTTGTTATGGTGTTTGGAGCTGGTGGAAAATACCCTGAAACGGTACCTGCAGTCGAAATCAATGGTGTACCGTTATCGAGGGTACACAAATTTAGGTACCTTGGACACGTTTTGACCGCTAGCCTCAGGGACGATGACGACATTGAGAGAGAGCGGAGGGCGCTGTCGGTCAGAGCCAATATGATTGCCCACAGGTTCATGCGTGCTTCTACGGAGGTTAAGAAAACACTATTTAGAACCTTCTGCTC
Organism: Polia nebulosa; assembly: GCA_951329385.1. Taxonomy (NCBI): domain Eukaryota; kingdom Metazoa; phylum Arthropoda; class Insecta; order Lepidoptera; family Noctuidae; genus Polia; species Polia nebulosa. The sequence goes on along the minus strand of OX589588.1, from coordinate 1,332,893 downwards.
GTCTTTCTACACCTGTAGCCTGTGGGTGCATTATACGCAAAAGTCGTACAGCGCCCTTCGCGTACAGTATAATAATGCTTCCAGGGTGTTGGTGGGATTGCCTCGCTTCTGTAGCGCATCAGGAATGTTTGCGGAAATGCATATTGATTGCTTTTATGCATTAATGCGTAAAAGATGCGCATCCTTGGTGCGCAGGGTGCGAGCCAGTTCCAACGGCATTCTGGGCATGATTGCTGACAGACTGGACTGTTGTGTCGTTAATCGTTGCTCCAGTATTTCGGGTGAAATGCTGAAGCAATGATTAATTTATTTGTTAATAATTTGTTTATGTGTGTACGTCGCTGTTGATGTTATATGGTCTTATGTCTTACTAACATATTAATAAGTATATTTATTGTTACTAACCCTATGAGTCTCATTGTAACTCGAAATAAATGATTAAATAAATAATAAATAAGGAGACCGCCTGGACATGGAAGGAAGAATGGACAAACCCAGAGCGGTGAGAGGGACATCGCAGAAGACGATTATTGGTTGAACGAAGATTTTTAGCGTGAGTCGAGCACAGAAACTGAAACTGCAAAGTCAAATAAGAAGGAGAAGTAGGTTTATCGAGTAGCGAAAACAAAGTAGTCAAGGCCCGTAGCGCTCTACGCTGACGAATGGGTAACCATTTTAAAATTAACCGATGCGCAGATACATGGTCATACTTACGCAGATTGAAGACAAATCGAATACAGTTATTTAGAAGGCGGTCTAGTTTATTGAGAAGATCTGCATTCAGGTCATAGTAGCACACATCGCCATAGTCGATTATGGGAAAGATTAGGGACTGTACAAGCATCGCCTTTATGTGAGCTGGTAGAAGGTTTTTCAGGCAATAGAGCGACCGCAGCGTTCCAGTAACTTTTCGACTGACACTTGTGACCTGCTTCCGCCAGTCAAGGCAAGTGTCAACATGTAAGCCAAGATCCTTAACCTCGGAGCCAAACGGAATTACTGTGTTGTCAAAGATTACGGGAGGTACATTCAGGCAATCCAGCTTTCTCAGACTATGGGAGCTCCCAACTATGATTGTAGGGTTAACCGCCACTCCGAATCGATCTGACCACTTTTTAATGACTCGTAAATCCCGGTGTAGCTCCTCAATCGCATCCGATAAATTGTCAACACCTGCCTGACAGTACAGCTGTAAATCATCGGCGTAGAGATGATATGCACACTAAAGCTCGGTGGTAATAAAATTTATAAAAATTGAGTACAGAAGAGGAGATAAAATACCGCCTTGGGGGACGCCAGCTACAAGATCACACCACCCTGAAGAAGAGTCTCCAGTATGAACTGACTGCTTACGCCCCCGAAGATAAGAGGAAAACCATTCCAGCACCTCTTAAGAGACCATGAGATAAGAAAGGATGGACAAAAGGACTTCATGACTGACGGTATTAAAAGCGTTAGAGAAGTCGGTTAACACTACGAGGGTCATTCAATAAATACTTAGCCTACAAAAAGTAAACGAAAATTTTGGAAAAGTGGCAATTTATTTTTAACCGACTTCGAAAAAGGAGGAGGTTATCAATTCGGATGTTTGTATTTTTTTTTTTTTTTTTTTTTTTTTTTTTTTTTTTTATGTATGTTCGGGCATAACTCCGTCATATATTGACGGATTTGCAAAATTCTTTTTTTCTTCGAAAGGGGTTTATTCCGAAATGGTCCCATTTAAATTTCAAAAAGATCTGATGATGGGTTCGGAGACAGACAACGGAACTCTTCAAAAATTGACAGCAAATCAATCGCGATTGCTGCTATCGTATGTCTATGAATTGTTAACACAGTTTAATGGGGAACCACAACTAAAAAGTGAAAAATAAAAAACTTTTTTACAAAAAAATAGAACCGACTTCCAAAAAAAGTGCAAAATAACTTTAATTTCGGAAGTCGGTGTCAAAAAACAAAGACACAAAACAGAACACCGACTTCCGAAATTAAAGTTATTTTGCACTTTTTTTGGAAGTCGGTTCTATTTTTTTGTAAAAAAGTTTTTTTTCAACATAGTCTCCTTTTAGTTCGATACACTTAGCCCAGCGATGCTCCAACTTTTTTAACCCGTCCGAAAAATAGTTTTTGTCAAACTCTGCAAAATAGGCCTCCGTGGCGGCGATAACCTCCTCATTCGATCCATATCTATTCCCGGCGAGTGATTTTTTCAGATTAGGAAACAGAAAGAAGTCACAAGGGGCCAAATCTGGAGAATACGGTGGATGGGGCAGCAATTCGTAGCGTAATTCGACCAATTTGGCCATGGCAACGGCAGACGTGTGAACCGGTGCGTTGTCGTGGTGAAACAGCACTTTTTTCTTCGCCAGATGGGGTCGTTTTTTCTTTAATTCGGCGTCGAATCGGCCCAATAAATCGGCATAGTAAAGCCCTGTAATTGTTTTACCCTTCTCGAGGTAATCGATGTAGATCACACCTTGTGAATCCCAGAAAACGGTGGCCATAACTTTTCCGGCCGATTTTACAGTTTTCGCCTTCTTTGGAGCACGTTCCCCGGTCTGGATCCATTGTTTTGATTGCTCCTTGGTCTCTGGTGTGTACCAGTGGATCCAGGTTTCATCGACGGTCACAAAACGACGCAAAAACTCCGCTGGATTCCGCTTAAACAGCGCCAAACACGTCTCCGATGTGGTCTCACGGTTGCGCTTGTTTTCTGGTGTGAGTAAACGCGGCACCCATCGCGCCGACAGCTTTCTCATACCGAGTTCCTCGTGAAGAATATGATGCACTGTTCCTTCTGAAATGCCTACAGTCTCAGCTAGCTCCCGAACCTTCAATCGGCGATCTGCCAATACGAGATCATGGATTTTTTTAATGTTTTCCTCCGTAGCAGCTGTTTTCGGTGCACCTGGACGTGGTTCATCAAAAACCGACGTACGGCCACGTGCAAACTCGTTGAACCAATTCTTGACGGTGGCCATCGATGGAGAAGAGTCACCGTACACAGCATCCAAGCGCTCTTTGATTTTGATGCGCGTTTTCCCTTCCAAAAATAGGAATCGAATCACCGAACGATATTGCTCTTTTTCCATTTTTGTAAAACCGATCGACACGTTCGCTTCCATAAGTTGTCAAATTAAAACAAATGAAGGGATTGGAATGAAAATTTGAAAAAAGAATTAAAAAAGAATGTGCTACACTGTGGTAAAACTCTTTTGAAACTACAGCGCCCTCTGGCGATGAGGCTAGGTACTTATTGAATGCACCTCGTAAAGTAGTAACTTTAGTGTCCTCCATTCCTCGCCTGATATCGTCAGTCACTTTAAGGAGAGCTGTCACGGTACTGTGCCCAGGCCTGAAACCGGATTGATACGGGCTAATGAGGGAGTTGTGATAAATGAAGTATGAGAATTGCTTGTGAACACAGGCCTTGAGCACTTTGGACAGGAAGGGAAGAATGGAAATCGGACGAAAGTGACTAGATAGAGTGGGACTGGGAATCTTAGGCAGGGGCCGTACATGGGCTTTACGCCATAAGGAAGGGAAAGCACCCGAAAATAGGGAAAAGTTAATGATATAGGAGATTGCAGGAAGGAGTTGATCCAGAGCCGACACGATCATATAACGACTGATGTTATCGCAACCCACGGCTTTGGATTTAATGGATAGGATAATCTTTTTGATCTCTCCCGGGTCAACTGGAGTGAAGACAAAGGGGGCAATATTGGGACGCGTCAGACCAGCTAGATAGTCGATAGTTTTAGACTTGGTTTGACTGTCCAGTAAAGGGACAGCGGAGAAATAGCGATTCAGATCGTCTAGACCAATTGTGTTAGGAAGGTCTGAATGCCGCGATTTGCCGATACCCAGCGTTCCAAGGAATTTCCAGATATCGGCAGAAGAAGAAGAAGTGATGTTATTTAGAATATGGCGGCGTTTTCTACATTCTGCCATACTTTAAACGAAATTTTCTTTTCTTTCAGGATCTTTTGTACATCTTCATTCCACCACCATGTATCCTTTTCTATCATACCTTTCCCTTGTGATTCTCCAAACACATCTTTTGACTCGCCTTATACAATCCGCCATCTCTGTCTAACATTCATTCACAGATTTGCCTTCCATATCCTTCATTTCTATCATTTTATCTACACTGCACTTGACTCTTAAACATACTTGCACACTCCTCATTTTCTATCATACGCCATCTGATTTTGGGTGGGGGCCGTTCTTTGTTCCTACCGGACGAGACACTGACTGTTACATCCATCATTATGAGCATGTGTTGAGAGACTAAGCCTTCGCCTGGCAACACTTCACAGTTTTTGACTGTTTTGAGACTGTTTCGTCTCACCAAGAAAAAGTCAATTTGGGTCGCGTGCTGGACACTTTTGTAAGTGATCAGGTGTTCGACTTTCTTTTTGATCCAGGTGTTAGTTACTGCCAGGTCAAAAGCCGAAGCAGCTTGCAGCAATGTCTTGCCATCAGTATTACGGTATCCGTACCCCCAACCACCATGCACTCTCTCATAACCATACTTCAGACTTCCTACATGCCCATTAAAATCACCCCCCACAAACACCTCTTCACTCTCCTGTACATTCATCATCACACAATCGAAGTCCTTCCAAAACTTCTCTTTTACACTATCCTCACATCCGGATTGGGGTGCATACGCACTAATAACATTTACTATCATACTCTCCACAACCACTTTAATAGCTATCACTCTATCACTTACTCTTTTAACATACACCACACATTCTTTTAGCTCACTATCCAAAACTATGCCCACACCATTCCGTTTGCCATCACTTCCACAGTAATAAAACTTATATCCTTCCCCTAATTCTCTTGCTTTTGCACCCTTCCATTTCGTTTCTTGCAAACACGCAATATTTATCCGTCGCCTTTTTAAAACATCTGCTAACTCTCTTCCTTTTCTAGTCATAGTACCTATATTCCAGCTCGCACACCTCAATCTTAATTCTCTTACTCTCCGAGCTTGCGTCTTACGTCGCACCCGCCCGTCCTGGTGCGACAAACCTTGTCCATTTCCCACAGGAGCCGGGTGCTGCCCCTGCGCGTCGCCTGTGGAGTACGCCCTAGCCCTATCGCACATCACATTTTTCCTGACCATGTTGCAAAAAGGTAGCAGAAGGAGGTAGGAGCAGAAGTTTTATAGCCGGCCGCCTGCCTGACGCCAACCCTCCTTGGGAATGCTGTTGTTGGTGGTTTACCTTCCACCGCGCGGGTGGCCCAAGGTGCTTTAGTAGTATGCACTAGGGCTCAAGCTCCCTTAGTCGCCTCTTACGACACCCACGGAAAGTGATGGGATGGTACTATTCTTTTACGTCCAACACCATACGGAACCCCCATAAGTATGTGTCTGTGTTTCTATTTTAATATATTACATTTAATGTTGGTTTTTGTCACACCAATGACAGCCCTATTTTATGTCTAGGTAGCTACTAATTACTGTCCATTCCAGATTGCCTGGAAGAGATCGTGGAATGCGATAAGGCCGCCCATTGTATATGTTTTAGTGTTATGTTTATTGTTTAATGTAAGTAATAATTACATATAATAATAATTCCCATCGCCGTAACTCTACGTTGACGTCGTGGTGAGGCTTGCGTGCCCCAATTAACGCTAGGTCTGTGTCAGTAGATTTAATTTTACTTTTAGGCAAGCGTGCTCCATCTTCGACCTCATCATCGCTTACCATCAGGTGAAAATAGCGGTCAAACGCGTGTCTATAAGTTGATTTAAAAAAATCATGCATAACGTGAGGGGCCAGACTAAGAGAGATACAATCCACCGGGCAGTTTTGTGGCGAACTGTTGGGCAGTAAACCCCAACCCCACGGACCCGATCTCCCGTAAGAATTTTTTTCCTCATCTCCGGCTTGCCTTTATTGTCCGGCCGTAGTGAAAACTGACGAGAAATAGAGCTCCCTTCTCCCTCTTGCCTTTATTGGCTGGCTTTCGTGGAAATTCGCAAGAGCAATCGTGCTTGGGAGAGGGATGTATAATCCAGTATGATACTAGTAGGGATCTTGACCACACTTCCGGTATTGTCCTGATAGCCGTGGTATACCTCTGCACTCCATAAGCACCTCAGAATATCTTCCTCCTAGTGCTACATCACACTACGTGCTAGCAACCGGTTTTGGGTTCCATTTATTGAGTGTGCAATTCACACCCTGCCTTTTTTATCGACGTACTTTAGTAACATTGTTCAGGCAGAGGCTATAGTCTTTACATAGTTCTTGGTAACCAGTTCACATTAGCCTCCAAAACCATAGCCCAATATCTTTATAAATATGAAAATTAAATCGTTAAATAAAATTATATCTACTCAATCAAGATTTCTCACCTATTATTTTTGAGGCCAAGTGAGTAGGAACAAAAAAGTTTTTAATTAGACAAGTTAAAAAAAAAATGTTTGATGATATTCGTTACTTCCACAGTAATAAAAAAAAACAAAAAACCCGACTGTAAAAAACAACTAAAAAGTTCCAAACAAGTCTCTTTTCAAGCAGTCTAAAGCAGATGGTGGCAGTTATTTAGTTCAATTATTGATTTCATGCCACCAACTGCATCAGACTCATCCCTCCCTTGCGTCGCGCAGTTGGACAAAAAGATCATTCGACAAGCAAGCAAGCTCACCCCTTCAGCACAACTGCGCTCGCGGTTGGCAACAAGACAAGCATCTAGCGCCTTACACAGTACAACTGGTATACTTCGTCTGGCACCCAAGGTCAAGGTTGCGGCCTTGGAAAAGGGTGTTGTAAGTCTAACTATTGTTAACCACCTATTCACTTACCTTTTCACCTCTCTTGGCTATTCCAAAGTTCAAACGTAACAAGAGACATTTCATGTGGTTTCTTTAGGTATTTTTCGATTGCAAATTGATATTCGTTCGTCGTAAACATGATAATCCGCGTCAACCAAATTGAAACTTATAAACAGAAGATGTTTTTGATATTATGCACTTTTGACCTTCACAAGTGTTCACAATGAACTTGTTCTATATTTACTTAAGTCAATGTTGTTTTGTTGTGCCATGAGACCACGTCATCTGTTTGTTCCATATGCACCGAAAAGTTTTGATAGGTTATAGTGTTTGACAGAATACTGAATACCTGGAGTTTAAATTAGGTTTTTAGGGTTCCGTACCTCAAAAGGAAAAAACGGAACCCTTATACTACTATCACTTTGTTGTCCGTCTGTCTGTCTGTCTGTCAAAACCCTTTATCTCGGCAATGCAAGGAGGAATCGAGTTGAAGTTAAAAACATATACTGAAGTCTACAATCTCTTGAAGCTGTGAAAAAATTAAACTTCTAAGTTAACGTAAAAAAAGATACGGCCGTTGCCAAGAAAAAAAAAAAAAATTTCGACACTCTCCAAGGGAATCAAAATTTATAGGGTACTTCCTGTTGACCTAGAATCATGAAATTCGGCAAGAAGCATTAACATAGAGCACAAGCATAGGGAAAAATCTAAAAACTGTAAATTTGTAATTACGCCACAAAAAAAATGTGATTACAAACTTATTTGCTGCTGATGAACTGACCGCGACCTACGTCGATGTATCTACAACAGTTTTCTAACGGCAAAGTTAAGTTTTTCAGTAAAGTGCTACAGATTCAATACATATAGATTATTCTACAATGTAAATAATTCCGCTCTAATACCAAAATTATCCAAGTTTATTAACTGTTTTGGTGTACAATAAAGTATTATTCTATTCTATTCTCAAGTAACAAAAATACGTTATGTTATGGTTATGGTAACGTTTTTATTATAACGTTGGTTATATAAGAGTGGTCTTATAAACTTAACTAAAACGTTTATGGGACGCGAAAGTGGCTCAATTATAAGACATTATAGTTGTCTATTGGTTACATTAAAGTCAACTTGTGACCATTTAACGTCAATTAGAGGTTTTATAAACGTTAAATAACTAACTATTACGTTGTGTACTGGTAATGACGAGACCATTCTTAGACGTGTAAGTTAAATAATAGTCATATAGACGTTATTTTTTTTCATAATTTATTTCATGCGCTAACGGTGCGCGCTGCTGTGAATAACTGTGTTGTTTTTCTACGCGATACGCCATTAAAAGTTTAAACTTTAAAGTGGACTATTAAATAAATGACACTACAAAATATTAACTCTGCTTACTACCTATGTTAAGTGTAGTTCTATGGGGATCTTAGTTTTTCGATAATGTTTGTATGTATTGTTGATAAGACTTTAACCCCGCTCCTGAAATTTTTGATGTTTCGCCATTGTTGTTTATTTATATAACATATATTTTCCTATAAAAGTTGTATACATCTTGGTTTAGTTATGAGATGACAGTTACCCGACGCTTACTGGACTTATGGTCATATAAACGTTGGCCGTAAAACCTTGAGACCAAGATATGCGCGCCATCCCCACCGAGTGTTTCCACGTTGCCGTCGTGGTGGGGCGTGTGGGTCTCCGTTATCCTGGGGACTTACGGCATGAGTGACACGCTTGTCCCGGAGGGGTCCAGGAGAGAGACCTGACCAAGAGGAACACATCGGGGGTCGCATCCATTGTCAGTCGATCATCGACGATTGACAGTGGATGCGACCAACCACCTAATCCTAAGTTTGGAGGCGCGGCGATGGGATGAATGGCTGGAGGGACTCCAGTCGTTAGCACCTCACAAGAGGGCCGCGCCGCTGGAAGACTTGAGCAAGTTGTTCGAGCTTCCTAGCGGCGTCTGAGTTTGTTTCGGTGTTTCTTCTCAGGGTAGTCAGCTAGGAAACACCGGCCTCATCTAGCTGACAAAAAACATTGACGTGTAAAAGTGTTCCTTGTAACCTATTTACTGAATAAACATCATTTATCATTTATCATTGTGGTACCTGGGGGGATTTGTTCGTCGCTGCTCTCTGGTATGCGTCTGTTCATCAGACGTGACTGAGAGAGTGGCGACGAAATACAGTGGGGGAAAAAGAGAGAGTGAGAGGCAGGGACCACACCATTCAAAGGAAAAACAAACATGGCAAAAGAACAAAAGGAATTAACTACCCAGGTCGGCACCCACCTCTTAGGTGGCGAACCCGCTGCGCTCCCTTTGGGAGCGTCACACCCCCATTCATATTATGGGGGGGAGGGGCGACTTATGTACTCCGCTTGTCACTGACAACAAGAGCCGAGGAGGCTCCAGAACATCTCCTACCTTTGAGGAGATGATCAATTTCAGTTTCGAGACGCCCGACATGCTGCGATCGGGCGAAAAAACTCAAAGAGAAGTCGGGAAAGAGGCGGGGAGTGGTGCGGCGTCGGAGCCCGACGCAGGACCACTCTGCACCGTTCTGGGCTCTGGGAGCCCGGAGCGTGGGGAGGAGGGGGCTTCGCGGTCCAAATTGCGGGCGGAGGTCGCCCTCCTGACCGCCACAACGGAGCTTCTGGTGAAGGAGAACCAGAGGCTCCGGGCGGACCTGGCCGAGCTCCAAGAAGCTGGCCCCCCCGTGGGGAGCGCGGGAGGAACGCCAGCACGGGCCAAGTCAGCCCCTGCCTGCTGAGAACTAGGTTCTGGATCTGGTGCGGCAGGAGCTGGCTGCCTTTTCCCCCCGCTAGCGGCGAGCCAGCCGGCCTCATTTGCCGCCAACGCGGCTGCTACGCCCAAACCGGGCTCGGTGGGACAGGCCAGCCGCGGGTCTGTGCTGAGACCCGCGGGGTCGGCCCCTTCGAGGGCGTCGATGGCACTGCCCAAATCGGGTGGAGCGGCAGCAAGGTCGGCGAAGGCCCCGGAGGCCCCGAAGTCCCCAGCCCAAGCGGCGAGACGGCCGCCACAGCCTACCCCGAACCCTGAATCTCCCACGGCCGACGCCGGTTGGCAAGTGGCCGGGGAGAAGAGGAAGGCGGGTAAGGCTGTAAGGGCGGCCAAACGAAGGGAGAGGTGGAAGCGGCAAAAAGCGCGAGCCACCGCGGCTAGGCTCCGTGCCCCGAAGTGCGGAGCTGTAGTGATTACACTTCAGCCGGAGGTGGTAAAGAGGGGCGGAACCTACCGCGCCATGCTCGCCAAAACGAAGGCGGCGGTGAGCCTCGAGGAGGTGGGGTGTGCCGACGGCGTCGGGTGTGCCGACGGCGTCCGGGTGAAGGTCACCAAGACCGGAGCCTGGATGCTGGAGGTCCCCAGTGCCTCCAGCGGCCCAGCCGCTGACGCCCTGGCCGAAAGGATCAGGGCGTTGCTGGTGGACGACTCCGTGACGGAGGGTGAGGTGGTGGCCGCTGTTGCCAGGACTGGAGGTTGCCCTGCTGAGCAGGTGAGGGCGGGCACCATTCATCCTGACACTGCGGGGCTGCAAACCATTACGGTGGGCTGCCCCGTGTCAGCGGCCAAAACTACCACCGCGAAGGGGCCGAAGACTTTTGGTGGGCTGGGTTTCAGCTCAGGTTAAGCTGCCGGAACCCAGGCCTCTGAGGTGTTTCCACTGCCATGTGGGCGACCATGTGGCGGCTAAGTGCACCCCGGAGGTAGACCGCAGTGACCACTGCTTCCGCTGTGGTCAGCCCGGTCACAAGGCCGGCTCGTGTAACGCCGCGCCGCACTGCATCGTATGTGTGGCAGCAGACAAGCCGGCCGATCACCGGGCTGGGATCAATCACTGCGCTCCACTCGCCAAGGCCAGGGGTAGGGCCAAGCCCTACGCTACCACCGTCAACACCGCAGCAGCTGCTGCCACCGATTCCGCCGCTGCCGCCCTTATAGCTCTCGTCGCCGCCACAACCACCACGGCGGCGGGACCCTCACAGGGGGCTCAGGAGGAGGCTGTAATGGAATGCCAATAACGGCCCCATTACGCCTCCTCCAGGCGAATATCAACCACTGCGCCGCTGCTCAGGACCTCCAGGTTCCAGAGCGCGGCGGAGTGGTCGATTAAAATCGCCGTGGTCGCTGAGCCGTACTTTGTCACACCCAGGGATGACTGGGTGAAGGACCTGAACGGCTCAGTGACCCTCATCTCGTGGGCCGCCGCCGGTACCCCAACCCTCGAGGACATCAAGAGGGGACAGGGTTGCATGGCAGCACGGTTCGGGGAGATAGCCGTGGTGGGGGTTTATTTCTCTCCGAACCGAACTCTCGCCGAGTTCCACAACTCCCTCGCAGAGTTGAGAGACGTCGTAGTCGGGTACCGTTCCCTCCCTGTGCTCGTCCTCAGGGACTTCAATGCCAAGAACTTGGCTTGGGGTTCCCGGTACACGGACGCACGGGGAAGGATGGTGGAGGACTGGGCTCTGGACACAGGCCTGGTCGTCCAAAACCGGGGTTCTGTCCCCATGTGTGTGCGGATGCGAGGTGAATCGGTGATGGACATCACGTTCGCCAGCCCCGCTCTGTCACCGCGTGTCGTCGACTGGCGCGTCATGGAGGGGGTGGAGACGTATTCCGATCACCGGCATATCCGGTTCGACGTCTCCGCCTAGAGCTCGACCGTGCCGGTCCGACAGACTCCAAGTGGTCCGCGTTGGTCGCTGAAGCAGCTGGACCGGGAGCTACTCCTCGATCGTGCAGGCCTGGGTGACATCACCGGACAGGCCTGCCGACATTAACGACGAGGCAGAGTGGTTCCAGAAGGCCATGCCCGAGATTTGTGACGTGGCAATGCCCCGGGTCCAGCCTTGTGCTCGGCGACAGGTGTACTGGTAGTCGCCGGAACTTACGGCTCTGCGCCAAGCGTGGATAGCCGCACGACGCTGATACACCAGGCACTGCAGGATCCGTAACCGCCCGCCGGATACGGAAGCCATCGAGGCGGAGCTGTACAAGGGGTACAGAGCGGCGAGGACCGCCTTCCGAGCTGAAATCAGGTGGGCCAAGAAATTGGCCCGCGAGTAGGCGCTGGTGACTCTGAACAGAGATTAGTGGGGGCGACCATACAGAGTGGTTCGGGATAAACTCCGCCCATGGGCGCCCCCGCTGACGCAGAGTCTCCGGCCTGAGCTCGTGGAGGGCGTGGTGAGCGCTCTGACCCCTTCGCGAGGGGAACACACTCGCCCGCCTATGGCTCCGCCTCCTGCGGTGCCTGACGCGGACCATCCCGATAACGACGATGCTCCCGAGGTTACCGAGGTAGAGCTGAGAGCGGCGGTGCGTAGGCTGAATGCCAAAAGCACCGCCCCAGGACCCGACGCTTTCATGGGAAAGTCTGGGTCCTGGCCTTGCAAGAGGCTCTCGGGCCTCGACTGATAGGGCTCCTAAGCGCATGCATGGAGAGGGGCCAGTTTCCGCTTCGTTGGAAGACGGGGAACCTTGTCCTGATCCAGAAGACGGGGCGCCCCGTGCAGTCTCCGTCCGCTTACCGGCCCATTGTGCTGCTCGACGAGGTGGGCAAGCTCTCTGAAAGAGTAACTGCAGACCGCCTCGTCGGGCAGCTGGTGCGGGTGTGGCCGGATCTGGCGGACAGCCAGTATGGCTTCCGCAGGGGGCGCTCCACAGTGGACGCAATCATGCGCGTACGAGCCATCATGACGGGGGAAGCGGTGGCCCGGGGTAGGGTCGTCTTGGCGGTGTCTCTGGACATCGCCAATGCCTTTAACACCCTGCCCTGGAGTTGCATAGTGGAGGCTCCGGTATCACCGGGTGCTGTCCTACCTCCGTCGCGTGGTCGAGGCTTACTTGAAGGACAGAGCCGTCATCTACCCCGATCACCAGGGAGAATGGAACCGGCGAGTGATGTCGTGCGGTGTTCCGCAGGGATCGGTCCTGGGGCCGCCTCTGTGGAACATCGGGTACGACTGGGTGCTGCGCGCCGACTACCCTAGCGGCGTCAGCGTAGTTTGTACGCTGACGACACGCTGGTCCTAGCGCAGGGGAGGTTGTATCAGGCGGCGGCCAACTTGATGTCTGTCTCAGTTTCAAGTTCTTATAGTATAAGATTTAAAAATGTTCTCAAGTAAGTGAAATCTTTGTAATTTCTTATTGAGAAATAAATTTCTTTGACCATATGTCACGCGGGGTTGCCACAGTCGTTGAGAGGATCCGGCAACTGGGACTCGAGGTGGCATTGCACAAGTCCGAGGCCATCTGTTTTCATGGTTCTGGGAATGCGCCACCGTCGGGTTCCCAGATAACGGTAGGAGGTTTTCACATCGGCGTCGAGAGGACGATGAGTTACCTGGGTCTCATCCTCGACTGCCGGTGGAACTTCGTCGAGCATTTCCGACGTTTGGCTCTCAGATTGGAGCGGGCCAGTGCTGCTCTGAAGCGGCTCCTGCCCAATCTGGGGGGTTAAAACGCCTCCAGCCGGAGGCTCTACGCGGGGATCGTGCGGTCCATGGCCCTTTACGGGGCTCTGGTATAGGCGTGTTCAATAAGGCGGCGACCAGCTCACCGGTTGAACGCGTCCCAAAGGGTCATGGCCATTCGGCTCATCCGCGGATACCGCACGGTCTCCTGTGAGGCGGTGAGCCTCCTTTCCGGACTGTCGCCATGGGATCTGGAGGTCATGGTCCTCGCACTGCTCTGAGAGTAGCGCGAGTAGGCAAAACGCCGGGGCGTAACTCTGAAAGAAAGATAAAAGAAAGAAAAAAAAAACACAAATTAACGACATACACAACAATATGATTTTGTTAACTTAACTCTTATCCCCAATCGTGCGCTCCATGGCCCTCTACGCGGCACCGGTGTGGGCGCGTTCAATGAGGCAGCGATCAGCTCGCCAGATGAACGCGTCCCAGAGGGTAATGGCGATCCGTATGATCCGAGGATACCGCACGATCTCCCGTGAGGCTGCGAGCCTCCTTGCCGGACTGTCACCGTGGGATCTGGAGGCAAAAATCCTCGCTCACCTGTACGAGTGGCGCGAGGAGGCCAAACGCCGGGGCGAAACTCAGCGGATCTCATGGTGACATGGAGAGAGCGACTGTCGCAACCCAGCGCTGGGCACGCCACCATTGCGGCGGTAGTGCCCCTCTTTGAGGAGTGGCTGGAGAGGCGCCATGGCGCCCTCACCTTCCGCCTGACGCAGGTCCTCACCGGACACGGCTGTTTCGGGAGGTACCTGTTTCGTGTCAAGGCGGAGGTGAACCCCGGGCGTTTCCACTGCGAGGATCGCCCAGAGGACACGGTGGAGTATACGGTGGAGGTTTGCCCCGCTTGGGCAAGAGCACCGCCGTGTCCTCGTGGATGCGATAGGCGGCAGCAACCTCTCGCGCCGTGCCCTGGTTCAGGCCATGGTACGGAGCGAGAGGGAATGGGAAGCCGTCTCCTCCTTCTGCGAAGCAGTAATGTTCGCGAAGAGGGAGACGGCATACGTTAGGGAGACTCAACAACAGCCGAGTCGCCCTAGCGCCCCCAGCCGCAGCCGCCGCAGGAGACGCCAGGGGCCGCGAGACGATTTTCGGCCACCGTAGACCCGGGCCTGCGGACGGCGAGTAGCGGGTAACTCGCCGTCCGATCAGCACCAGGCCCGAGAGTTGACGGCGCGTAGTGTTCCACGCGCGCCTCAAAGAGTTGTCAGCAAAAGGACGGGGCCTGCCACGGCCGATGCCTGCCCGGCCGGGTTCGAAAGAGTTACCTCGCCCCTGGGCACTCAGGGCAGGGAGGAACAGGGGTGGGTTTTAGTCAGTAAGAGTCTGACACGCCCTTCCGCTCCACCCTAGAGCGGAAGAAGTCATAGGATGATTTCCCACCCCCCAAAAAAAAAAAAACCCTTATCCCCAATACCGCCGCGACACCTCGCGGCTCGGCGGACGGAGCTCCGGCAGAATCTCATGGCGAAATGGAGACAGCGACTGTCGCAACCCAGCGCTGGGCACGCCACCATTGCGGCGGTAGTGCCCCTCTTTGAGGAGTGGCTGGAGAGGCGTCACGGCGTCCTCACCTTCCGCCTGAAGCAGGTCCTCACCGAACACGGTTGTTTTGGAAGATTCCTGCATCAGATCGGGCAGGAGGAAACGCCCGGGTGTTACCACTGCGCGGATCGCCCAGAGGACACGGTGGAGCATACGGTAAAGGTCTGCCCCAGTTGGGCAGAGCACCACCGTGTCCTCGTGGATGCGACAGGTGGCGGCGACCTCTCGCGCACGGCCCTGGTACAGGCCATTATACGGAGCGAGAGGGAATGGGAGGCAGTCTCCACCTTCTGCGAAGCAGTAATGCTCGTGAAGGCGGAGGCGGGACGCGTGAGGGAAGCTCAATGGAGTGGCCCTCACGGCCCGGCCGCTACCACCGCAGGAGAAGTACTGGGCGTACTGGGCGTAGGACGTCGCGAGACAATTTCCGGCCACCGTAGACCCGAGCCTGCGGACGGCGAGCAGTGGGTAGCTCGCCGTCCGATCAGCACCAGGCCCGTGAGTCGACGGCGCGTAGTGTTCCACGCGCGCCTCAAAGAAATGTAGTCAGCCATCACTGACGGGGCCCATCGTGGCCGGTGCCTGCATGCCTAGGGGTAGCGGATACATTCTGAAAATTAGTTACCGCACCCCTGGGCACTCAGACAGGGAAGGAACAGGGGTGGGTTTTAGTCAGTAAGAGTCTGACACGCTTTACCGCTCCACCCAGAGCGGGAGAAGTCATTGGATGATTTCCCACCCCACAAAAAAAAAAGACATGCGCGCCATTACGTTTGACTTTAGGGTTCCTTAATGAAATACGAAAACCATTGTTTTATTGATCTCTTATTCATAATATAGTGTGTACAGGTGGTTGAAACCAACAGTGATATCGCGTATAATAAACTATTTTTTTTTGCCCTCCAGGACTTCAGATTCCACGAGTGCAGACGCAGATAATACTAGGTTTATGTAATGAAGTGCTGCCGCACACATACATACATTTTGTATTTTTCTTGCTAGTACTTTTCTAAACAAATTGGTCCCATAAACTTATACAAACCATCATCACAATTGTTTCCTTTGGCCATAGTAAGTACGACGGTTGTTGCTACACAGTGCCATAACGCGAGTTCGCCCCCTCCCCTGCCACCCGCGCACCTCGTCTCGGCGGCAGCGAGAGAGAGAGAGAGTATGAGAGAGAGCCTCGACCCGCCGACGATAACGGCCAAATACAACGGTCCTCCGCGACTCCCGCCAATTTTCTTATTGTATAGCTTATGTTTATGTTTTTTTATGTTCATTTGTTCAGCGTGTACAAAACGTGTAAAGCCCCAATAAACGATAATATGTATTAAAGCAGTGACTTTAAACTGGCGCCCAACGTGGGGCTAGAACCGTTACAAACTGTGATCCAGTGCCTACGTGACCGAACGTGTACCCATACCTACATACTGTAGGGACCTGGAGCACCTTCTCGTACTGCAGGGTCCCTGGGGGTTCTTCGTAGTCTCTAGGGGCTGTCGCACTCGCTGGCAACGCGAGAGTGTGGTGTATGAGAGTGACAGCTTATTGTGTGTAGTGTTATAAAGGAAAGAGGAATAGCGCACTTAGAGGAACTATATTAAAACATTATATATTACATGTCTGCCCTCTTCGGTCGGGCTAGCAGAACTGTCCTCCAAAGCAAAAGTCTTCTCTATTCTTCTTAATTTCAATCGGCGTTCCAAGAGTTTCTAGAACGTTCCAAACTTCCAACGTGCCAGTCTCCACCATAAGGTCGCCAACATAAGGTTGTCAGAATACTCACTGACGGAGCCCATCGTGGCCGGTGCCTGCATGCCTAGGGGTAGCGGATAAATTCTGAAAACGAGTTGCCGCACCCCTTGGCACTCAAGCAGGGAAGGAACAGGGGTGGGTTTTAGTCAGTTGGAGTCTGACACGCCAAGTCATTGCATGATTTCACAACCCGAAAAAAAAAGAATACCTACTTACTCACCTAGTTTTTTTTTTTGAGCTTTGTGTTTTAAACTAAAAGAATAGGCGCACTTGACGAAAGCTGAATCTAATGTCCTATCCGCCTATAGGTAAACCGAAAAATATTAGGTAATCGTCTCGAATATCGAATCTCGTATTGTCCAGTCATTTCCTATTGGAGTGTTGGAACAAAATTAATTTACTTGTTTAAAAATGCATGCTTAGCCATTTTGATACTTAAAAAATATTGACTCAGAGAAAACATTTTTTAAAACAGCGCTGTAACGGTCAGTAATTAAAACGTAAGGTCAACGGTAAACACTTAGTTTATTTCAGTTCACAAATTTACAAAACTAGACTTATGTAATTACGGCGGTAAATAATAAGTACACGGTACGTTCCAAGCGAGTTCGTGATGCCAGGGGTGTCGCGAAACAGGTAGGATACGTCACCGCGGGGCGCGAGGGGAGGTGCGTCTAGACTAGGCGAGCTCTTCCAATGCGTGGAAACAGCGGCGCTCTAGCGCAGACTGACTGCTCGAGCAGTCGCTACGCGTGGCAGGCGGTATCAGGACTAAGTTCTCTGACCGCGGGGGCCATACTGTGGTCCGTAAATACGGACCCATCATTTGGGTGCCCACCGGGCATGGCGATTTTGGGCGCGGCGGGCCCACCGCGCCCATGTGAGAAGATGTGTGTTGTTTACTGTAGGTTTATTGACGTGTCTTCGCGACACCCCGGCGGTCTGCCACCGCTAGGTGAGACCCCCAGTTGCCTGGGGGAGGCCCGGCGGATGGCGACCTGCGACAGAGATGTCGACTTCATAACAAACCTACAGTATGGGTGTATGGCTCCCGTCTGACACGTTTCCAGAGCGGGCCGGTTGCGCGCAGACCGCGGAGCCGTTAATGTGTGTGTGAGCGGTATTGTACTGTGAGTCACCGCTCAGTGGCTCAGAATAGCGAGCCCGCGCTGCCTTATCCGGTGCGTGAGTTTGTTCGCATGTATAGTTTCGAGTGTGTGATTCGGTTTGCAACGTGCCTATATTAACCTAGAACACGTTGCTTGCCGGGGTGAGTGTATTATGTACAGTGTCACTGTTTGAGTAAGCCACGTGTAACCTGTGGCGGCTTACTCAGGCGTCAATCCGGTAGATGGGATTGCAGTTGTCCGCTAACAGGTCGCGGGACAGGCGCCTCGCGTCGGGCGGGCGCGCATGCCACGGCGCCAGGTGCTTGACGTGAAGCCAAACAGATGCGTCGGCACGCGCGAACATTCCCTGACTAACTGACTGCTCAAACGTTGCTGACGTTCACTACACCCCCCCGCAGGAGGGTGTGGTGGGCGTTATCAGGGCCTGGCCCTCTAGAACGCGGTTTCAATTGCCGCCCGTGAAAACGGGCGCTTCGTGGGGGGACCTATCTGGTGTGGATGCCTAGGGCGACTGCCATAAGAGCCTACTAGGCAGGCGATGGAACTGCACCTGCCGATGCTCTCACAGCAATCGCCCATGTGTGATACTGCTGGCTCGGAACATGTTTTCACGGCAGCTAGGCGGTCTGTCACCGCCAGGTGAGACCCTCAGTTCCCTGTGGGAGGCCCAGCGGATGACGACCAGCTCACGGCCGCCGGTTTACAGTGAGCCTACAGTATTTAGTGAGTGGCCCCCGTCCGCCCGGTTCCCAGAGCTAGCCGGTTGCCGTCCGGACCGCGGGGCCGTAGGTGTATGTGTGGGCGGCATTGTAGGTGTAACGCCGCCCATGTATGCGCTGTATATACGAGTACATACAGCGCGTGAGTACACAATGTGTGTGGGGTCATGTATGTCTGGCTTGCGATACGCGACGTGCCTATATTAACTTAGAACACGTCGCGCACAGTGTATGTACTGCTTGTAGTATTCCTGTTTGAGCAAGTCGCGTGTAGGTGAAAACGACTTACTCGGCGTCAGATGCTGCTGGCTGGCTGCTGGCGGCGTTCCCGCCCTGATAGAGGGCCAGGATGCCCTCCAGCACGGTGATAAGCGGGTCCTGGCCCCTCCTGATGGCCTTAATCAAGTCCAGCAGGAGGCCAGTGGCCCGCTTATGGAGCTCCGGTTGCGTGATGGCGGCCACAGTGGCGCCTAGTGGCGCATAGTGTGGACGCATGGTGGCGGTGTCGTCTTGGAGAGCGGCAGCAGTAGCGCCCTCTGGCACCTGTTGTGGATTGCGGGGGCACATGGTGCGAACCTTTACCGTGGGGACGACCTCTTTTACGGAGGCCGCCCTGGGCAGATTCACACCATGTGAGGAATGTCGGGGTTGGGGTTTCTGTTGGGGTTGCTTGGTATCGGTGGGGGGAGGGGGCTTCCTCCCACGTTTCCTCATCTTCCTCCTGCGGCCTGGCAGGGGGGCAGCCTCTCCACTCGGCCCGTTTGCAGCCGCCATCAAGAAGGCTCCGCAGGCCTCGAAGTCTTCTGCGTTGGAGGCCCGGGCCGCTGCTGCGGCCGGGCGGGGTGCTGTGCTCGTCAGCGCCACTGTGCCCGCCCGCCTGTTGGCGGTCTCCCGGCGGAAGATGGGGCACTCGCGGTGCGACGCGGGGTGCGGTCCGCCACAGTTGGCGCACGTTGCCGGCTCCTCTCGGGGCCGGGGACAATCTCGGGCGACGTGCCCACCTCCGCATCGCACACAGGCGAGCGGGCGGTGGCACTGGTGGCTTGAGTGCCGGAAGCGTTGGCAGCGGTGGCACTGGGCGGGCCCCTTTTTGCCTCGCCATCCCTCCACCCTGACGCCACCCATCTGCTGACGCCACCCATCAGCAAGATGGTGGTGACGTCATAGATGCGTTGGACGTCCGGCTGGCGCTTGAGGACTGCATGATAAATGCAGCCCGGACGTCCTTCGCGAGCCTTAATGGCCCGCACATACTCGGGCTCAAATCCGAGCCCGCGCAGGTCTTCCTCGATGGCGGCCGGCTCGGTATCGACCGGCAGGCCGCGTATGGCCACTTTGAAGCCACGCTCCGCCGGCAGCGAGTAGGAGAACCATACCAGGCGCATATCCCTATCCAGATCGCACAGATAGCGCTGGATCACCCTAAATTCCTTCTCGTCTCCGAGAAGGAACCGAATGCCGCCCTGATAAGGGCGGGCACTCGGAGGGCGACCCAGCAGATCGCGCAAGACCCTGAAGTGGGTCTGCCAGTCCGGCAGCCTCTCCACTACCAACGGCGGGTAGCGTGACTTCTTTGCTGGTGCACCCTTGGCGCTTCCGCTCTGGGAGGTGGCGGCCGAAGGGTGGGAGCTCTTCTGTTGCAGCGGCTCGTGCCGCTCGTGACGCCTGCGATGGAGGCGAAAGACGGCGCGTCAGCCCCGCTGCGCCTGCGCGGTGTGCGCTGCAGCTGGCGCCGCTTCGCCTCCTCCGCATCCTCTTCCTCGTCTGGGCTCCTGGGCCTCCGCTGCGGGCGAGCTGCGGGCGGGGGCACGCGCTCTAGCCCCAGCGGAAGCGGCAGCGGGAACCGGCAACGGGCCTCCTCCTCGTCGGACTCGCCCGACGATGCCGACATGTCCGACCACTCGCTCTTGCGAGGGGAGAAACACGCCGACACCGCCGGGGATTCCTGGGAGGCGGCCCTTGGTGGTGACGGGGATATTGCGCCGCTGCTCACCGCGATGACGTGTGGCGTCAGCGGCGGCGGCGGCGGGGCTCGTGGCGGCGTCGGTGAAGGCACCGGCGGAGGGCTCGGCGACGCGACCTCCACGCCCAGGGGCGTAGCGGTGCGTGGGCGCGGCATAGGCGCAGTCGCGCTCGGCATGGGGGCCGAGCCGCGCTGCACCGGCATAGTAGGGCCCGCGGTCCGCGTGGCGAGGCGCGGGTCCCGCGGCCCTATATTGGGGCAGGAGACGGCTGCTCGGGGCTCCGGGCGACGACGGCACCGGTGAAACGCGCGCAGTCACTGATGACGTCGGTGGGCCGGTGGCGGCCGTTCTTCTGTTGGATGGTGGTGCGGCGGATGGTGCAGCCGGTGGTGCGCTGGGCGGCGCACCCCCTCTTGCAGGGGGCGGCGGCGTCCGGCCCGTCACCAGACGGTCCGGCGGTGAGGGGAACGAGTAGCCAGTCAAGATGAGTGTTCCACCGACTAAGCTGGGCGAGACGCGTGTTGCCGTGGTCGTCCTCGTCCACGAGAGGGCGGAGTGGCGCCCTTAGGGTTAGGCCTAGGTTTAGGCGGACGCCCGCGTTTTTTCAGTGGGCGCACTGGTAGAGGAAGTGGACTTGCCGCATGGCCTTGGAACGGAGTCAAGGCGGATGTATGATACACTCCAAGGGGTTTATCTGGAGTAGTGGGATCTGAAATCAGACAGGAAGAAGCACCATGACGTGTTAGGATTAGATAAGGACCGTCCCTGCGAGGACAGAATTTAGCACTAATTCCTCGAGCAGCATTACTGATTGGATGGGTAGTTGCTAATACCAGGTCACCGGGAGTGTAACCGGGATCTTCTCTATGTCCTTGGTCTGCCATCTTCTTCCTACGTTCTTCTAGATTCTCTCTGACGTCTCTAGCTTTGTTCAGCGTATTTGCGAGAAGTAGTAACTTCGGCGTAATTTCAGGCACAAAGTTTTCAGACGGTAAAATCTGACGAAAATCGTGAGTATTGTCATCCGGAGTACGCAGTTCTCGTGCAAATGTTAAATACGCTGGCGTGTGTCCTGTACTGAGGCAAGTTGCGGTATTCATCGCAAACCGTATGCTGGGTAACTTATCACTCCAACTCCCATGTTCATCTCCTAGTAAGATGACCAATTGTCTTTAAGTCTCTGTTTTTCCTTTCTACCGGGTTTGCTGCTGGGTGATACACTGGTGTGAATGTATGCTTAATTCGCAGACAATAGGTTATTTGTTGCATCACGGCACTTACAAGTTGTGGTCCATTGTCGCTTATCAGGCGTCTGGGCACACCGTATCAAAGGAAAATCTCGTTCATCAAAATTGTCGCACAATTTTCAGCGCTAGCAGTTTCCATAGCAAATAATTCTATCCAACCAGTAGCAATATCTTCAACTATCAACTAACTACATAGTTGACGGCAAAGGTCCAAACAAGTCAAAGGCGAGGGTTTCGAAGGTTGACAGGCGTGGTTTGGAGCAAACCAGCCGGTTTCAGGTTGGACGGCTTAAACCTATGGCATGCAACAAAGTTCTTAACATATGCTTCGATATATTTTCTCATACCCTTCCAATGATATCGCTTCGAGATGCGTTGATATGTCTTATCAGCGCCGTAATGTCTCGCCAAAGGGTCATCGTGGTATACTGAAAGAACGTTGGCCCATTCATGTTGAGGAACTACGAGCTGAGCCTCATCCGAGTCATCCGACGGGCGATATCGGTACAACAACCCGTTGTTCATGACGTATCCTTTGTTGCTCCAGCACATGGCATTATCTTTACGATCTGCATCTTCTAGGGCAGTTACGACGCTAGCGATATTTTCATCCTTTAGCTGTTCTGCCCTAATTTCAGATGTCGGTCTCTGCGGCATATCTACGGTTACGCTACACATTCCACAGGTGTTTTCAGTGCTTTCATCGCAAATAGGCCTGGACAGCGTGTCTGCAACCACATTCGTCCTACCAGGTGCATACTTGATTGTAATATCATACGCCTGTATTTCGTGGGTTAAGAACTAGAGTAGCGTAAGGGCAAAATAACAACTTCACTGGAGAGCCGAAAAACAACTCAAATTTACCTACCGTTACCTTATAGCTCTTTTATGGCAAAATCTACAGTAGTTACATATCTGATTTTTACTAATAATAAAGCTTTATTTATCGGCTACAGAATAGTGTAACTTTTTGATCAATCAAAAAACGGTTTCATTTTAATAAAGTTTATTTTCCAAAAAATGGTTGTCATACGTCATTTTGGCTGTTACATAAATTCAATAATGTATGGAATGCAACGGAACTTCCGTTATATGGCTTAAAAAATAATAACACAAATCTTCTAAATTTTTTATTACGTGCTAAAAGAACGTATATAGCTTTTACACTATTATTGATATAAAAACGAATTGCATTAGTTTAATTATTTAGTGCCATAGTAGCGTATCCCATCCTTACGTTTTTTTGGCAGCGACTTGAAACTTTTTGCCCCCAGCAATCTGCAACTGATGGAGCTACTAGGTAACTGAAGCCTTCAGTAGTGCCATCAGGATGGAGTTTGGTTGTGAAAAAATGTGCGTTCATGCATGTAAAGCGAGGGGAGATTGCGGAATCCGTGGGAACTCAACTCGGATTCCATAAACCTGAGATCCCTCTCTCCAACCGAAACCTTTAAGAATTTGGGTATGTCGGAAGCGTTAGGTATCAATGTTACTGACATGAAGCAATCGTTGAAGGAGCGCTTCTTTGGTCGCCTGAAGAAGGTGTTTAATAGCCTTCTATCGGGCGGAAACAAGGTGCGCGCCTTCAACGGTTGGGTCATGCCGGTATTGATGTACTCTTTCGGCGTACTCAAATGGACTCAAACAGAACTTGACGCCCTGGATAGGCGTGTCCGTACACTGCTGACTGTATTTCGAATGCATCACCCACATTCGTCGGTGATGAGACTATATAACCCGCGGAAGTGTGGAGGCCGAGGCTTTTTAAATGCTAAGCCCCTCCACAACCGCGAGGTATACAGTCTTAGGGAATATTTCCTAACTGCTGACGTGGGTATGCATCAAGATGTAGTGGCGGTCGACAAGGGCCTTACTCCACTCTCCTTGGCTTACGAGAACTGGCGCAAACATCTAGTGCTTGACACTAACGATCGCAGAGAAGTATGGCAGAGTAAGGAATTTCACGGATGCTTTTTCCGGACCCTACATGACCGTTGTATTACACCTACACCTCAGGAGGCTCTCGTTAGGCGGCTGGATCAAGGGCTTGATTCAGAAAGCAGTACTTCTGGACACGGCTCGCATTGTCAGGCGGTTCCTCTCTCTGGAGCCCTGACTGCCGGTAGCTTGGACCCTGTTCCCGATACCGGTGGGCTACTATTTTTATACTTTTTAATGTTTTATTTTAATTTTATGCCTTTTATCTAAATATTTAAAAATGTAAATAATATGTACAATAAATTAATAAACGGAATAATAATAATAGCTTTATTTATTCTTTACACTTTTTTTATATATTATTGGTTGTATTAGTATTTATTTATTGGTTAATCTAGTATGTTAATATAACTTATTAATTAATGTGTGTTTTGTTGTAAGGACCGCTCTGGCGGTGAATTGGAAGGAAAGAATTGGAGAGCCTCCTCCAATTCTTTCCATTTCTATCTCTTGCCACTCTGCTCCAAGTAATTCCAGCCGTAGGAACTATGTCATCACTCCATCTTTTGAACGGCCTGCTTTTTCGTATTTTCTTGAAAATACCCATTCGTGACAATTTTGGCCCATTTGTTCCCTGGTGATCTTTGGACATACCCAGCCCATTTCTATTTTTGGGTCATTATGGTTTTTGCTATGTCCTTTGCTTTGATGATTTTTCTGATGTCTTTATTTCTTACTTTGTCGCTTAGTTTTAAACCCAAGAGACTCCTCTCCATGCTATTTTGGCACACTTTCACCTTGTGAGTATTTTTTGTTGAAAGTGGCCATGTTTGAGAAGCGTAAGTGAGACAGGGTATTAAACACTTTGACAGAACACAGCTTTGACGTATAGAAATCAAAAATGTACTACGCAGTGCCTATTATAATCGATGTCCACCAAGCAAAGCAGCAATGTATTGCATGGTGCCTATCAAATTTATGTCAACTGAGCGAACGAATACACCTGCTGTTCGCTTAACACCTATTATGCGGGTAAAGGAGGTCGCAACGAAGATAAACTTGACCTGGAATTGCCCAAGAGAGAGAGAGCTTTGAAGGAGAAAGGGGAGGCCAATGTCCAGCTGTGGGACACGATGTAAAGTAACATAAAAAACTTTTTTCCAAAAAAAAACAACCGACTTCAAAAAAAAAATACACTAAAAATTTCTAAATAACTTTAATTTTGGAAGTCGGTGTTTGTATTTTTACTTCTTCGTTATTTGACACCGACTTCCGAAATTAAAGTTATTTAGAAAGTTTTAGTGTATTTTTTTTTTGAATTCGGTTGTTTTATTTGGAAAAAAGTTTTTTATTTTTAACTTTTTAGTTGTTATACCCCAGAACTAAAAACCCCAATATAATGGAAAGTGAATTTAAACATTTGGAGAACACCAAAACGTCATCGAGGTACACGTATTTTCCGTTTTTGTTCAGTTTCTCAAAAAGTGCTGAAGCAATTTCGATAAAATTTATATGGGACCACCTCGGGAGTATATTCTTTCAGATGAAAAAAGAATTTTGAAAATTGGTTCACAACTGACGGAGAAATCGGGTAACATACAAAAATAATATTATCAGGGTACGAGGTGTTATTTTTTAAATTGTGCCTAATTAAATGTAATAAAAAATTTGATTACTTATTATGCATTTCTTTAGAAGTATGGAAGTGTTTAAAAGAAGATGGATGTATGTGGCTGTCTTTATTCTTTAATAAGTTGTTGTATGAAGAAGTGATCCCACAAGAATGGTGCAATAGTTCGCTAGTGCCCATCTTCAAGAATAAAGGGGATGTACAGGACTGCAACAACTATCGAGGGATAAAGCTCATGTCGCATACTATGAAAATATGGCAGAAAGTGATAGAGAAAAGATTGCGAGAGGAGAGTGAGATTACCCCGAACCAGTTTGGGTTTATGCCAGGTCGAGGGACAATGGACGCCACCTTCGCTCTCCGTCAATTGTGCGAGAAGTACAGACGTGTGCACAAGAACTTGCACATGGTGTTCATTGATCTTGAGAAAGCGTATGATAGGGTACCTCGGGATGTGTTGTGGTGGGCCTTGAAAGAGAAAGGTTTGCCTAAGAAGTATGTTGGGTTGATTCGTGCTATGTACAGACAATCTAGTACCTACCTACGTCCGGTCGCCTGCTGGCAACACCGATGAGTTCAGTGTGGCTGTAGGCTTACATCAAGGGTCGCCTTTAAGTCCTTACCTCTTCCTGTTGATTATGGACGCTCTTACGTCGGAAATACAGGAAGAGGCACCCTGGTGCATGCTGTTTGCCGACGACATTGTTCTGGTCGGTGAAGATGGACCTGAGATCCAGAGCAGATTGGAGAAATGGCAACAGAAGCTGGAGAAAGTTGGCTTGAAAATCAGCAGAACCAAAACTGAATACATGTTCTGCGATTTCGGTGGTCTCTCCAGTTCTGAAGCTGTAGTGCTAGATGGCGCGCTTCTCCCAGTCTGCTACGATTTTCGGTATCTCGGTTCACTCGTGCAAAGCGATGGCGAAATAGATCGGACTGTTAAGCACAGACTTAACACTGGATGGATGAAATGGCGGCAGGTCACCGGGACTATCTGTGACTCCCGCATTCCCCTAAAACTTAAAGAGAAGATTTATAAAACAATGGTCAGACCTGCTGTCTTGTATGGTTCAGAATGTTGGGCCACAAAAGGGATGAATGAAAAGCAATTGCATGTAGCTGAGGTGAGAATGCTAGGAGCGATGTGTGGTGTTACGCGCATGGATAGAATTAGGAATGAGTATATCAGAGGAAGTCTGAAAGTGGCACCGCTGTCTGAAAAGTTGTGTGGAAATCGGTAGTCGTGGTATGTGATGCGGAAGAATGAAGAAAATGTCGTGAGGAAAGTCTTGTGTATGGATGTGGATGGCTATAAGAGTAGGAGAAGGCCAAAGAAACGATGGTTGGACTGTGTGAAAGAGGATATGGGTAAAAAGGGGGTGACTACAGAGATGACGACTAATAGAGGAGTATGGAAGAAAATACATGTTGCGCCGACCCCAAATAAATTGGGATAAGGGCAGGAGAATGATGATGATGATTTAATTGTTACTCAGCAGTGCTGTAGCTAGTCCGAAATGGGCCCTGTATCAAACATTTTTGGGGGCCCTTTTTAACCCTATTCTAAAAAGGGGTATTTATTTAACTTCATGTACAATAGTGGTACATATGCAACAAGGCATTCTCTACCAGTCAACTCTGTGGTAGGTGTACAACAACAAATAAAAATCTTATAAGCAAAATTACTATACTAATAATAAAACACATTTAAATGCTAAAATAATATAAGTACTAATAAATATTATAATAAATACCAAATATTACACCATAAAACAAAAAAAAAAACTCAAACTACAATGACTACGACGAGGACCAAACGAAGTAGTTCTTACGCAACGAAAATTAACTCTCAGCTCTTTGGGTATTGTTTCTAAGACCGAACTCGAAACCGCGATTTTCCTTACACGTATAGAGTAAGTCTTCGTTGTAGATGAATCCGCCCGACTAGAGTATAAAATAATACTGTGGAACTAGTGATAAGAAAATGCAACATTAGAATCTGAAATTCTTTTAAAATGGAACTAATGATTAAAACAAACATCAGGTTCCATCATGGAACTGTTAATGGTACTGGTGGCAATGAACCTCCTATCATATCATCATTATTCATTTATGACGGTTGTGGCCTTATTGACACGTCGTCGGGGACCGTGTAGCCCGGGGGCCCCATATCATTGATATGGCGGTACCTAGCTACACGCCTATTACTCTCAATCAGTCAAAGGATAATAAAGAGAGAAAAGGGAGGTAAGTTATCGCAAATTAAAACGCGGTTTCCTTAAATCTAAATGCTAAAAGCCTATACCGTCAAAGTCCAGCAGAACTTTGATGATAAATAGTCATACATGTACACTCAAAATCTCTGTCTCACATTCGCACACAAACATACATATGCATACACACATAAACAATTGATCGTATTTTTTTATAAATGATAAAAGATTTTATTTTTGTAAGTAGGTTTTAACAACACTTTTACAAGTCATTTTTTTTTAAGCTAGATGAGGCCGGTATATATGTACCCTATATGTCCGTTTATTATGTAAGGGAAGAGCGGCGCCTTCAACTACAGGTATTTTCTATGCCTAAATAGAGACTTCTCGACATGCATTGTAGGCCAAATATGATAAGAAATAAACTTGTTTAATTTACTTTTACCTGACTTCGAAAAAAGGAGGTTTATGAGATTTTTTTTCGAATTGATGAGAAAAAAAACTTTTTTACAAAAAAATAGAACCAACTTCCAAAAAAAAAACAAAAAGTGCAAAATAACTTTAATTTTGGAAGTCGGTGTCAAAAAACGAAAAAACAAAACCAGAAACACGTTTTTTTTCTGGAAGTCGGTTCTATTTTTTTGGAAAAAAGTTTCTATTTTTCACTTTTAAGTTGTGTTTCTCCAGTAAATTGTATTAACAATGGATATCTAGGCGATAGCAGCAATCGCGGTTGATTTGCATTTTTTGAAGAGTTCCGTTGTCTGTGTCCGAAACGCATCATCAGATCTATGTGAAATTTTAATGGGACCATTTCGGAATAAACTCCTTTTGCACAAAAAAAGAATTTTGGAAATCCGTTCATAAATGGCGGAGTTATGCCCGAACATACATAAAAATAAAATACTAACATCCTAATTGATAACCTCATTCTTTTGGAAGTCGGTTAAAAAAACATATTCAGTCGAGCATAGAGCTTGACTGTATGTATGTTTTTTTTTTTCATCTATTGTGGACCGATTTCACACACTTCTTAGGTGGTCCCATATAAATTTTATTGAAATTTATTCAGCGCTTTTTGAAAAAATAAACAAAAACAAAAAAAAAATATGTATACACACATGACGTCTTGGTTTCCGCCAATTATGTTCTAATTCCATTTTAATAGGGTTATCAATTCGGGCATATTTGAATTCTGTGGTGCAACAACTAAAAAAGTGAAAAATAAAAAACTTTTTTACAAAACTACAACCAACTCCAAAAACGAAAATTAAATGATATTAATTTTATAATTTATTTTTGACAATTATAAAATGTGGAGCATTTTCAGTTGTGGCTGCTATAGTCAAGGCGCACACAAGGTGGGACATCCAAAAACGGCTGCAAACGGTAGGTTTTTTGTCCTTTTCTGTACCCCTGAGTGCCCCTTACGTGCCTGACAACATTAAGGTACGCGAAATTTCATGAAGATCGGTCGAGTACTTAAGGCGTGAAAGCGTAACAGATAAACAAACAAACTCACATTCGCATTTATTATACTGTTACGAGCTGGGTATGGGATAAATTATTTTACAACAATTAATTAACTAAATATCCTTTATTAACTCAACAACTTATAAACACAAACACTAATTCGCTAATAATCACTGTTCTCTTCGCAATCGCTTGTATTCGCATCCGTTCGCATCCGTAGTCGAAAACAGACTGACTCACTCGCCCGCCGTCCGGCCTATTTATACGGTCATGGAAGTTTCCAGAACATTGTCGAACTATCCTATACTGGAATATTCTAGAAACATCTATGAACTTCTATACAGTACCACAATGGAATGCTCTCGAACCTAGTGGAAACTTCTGGAAACTTCGACCACATTCTCGAACGTTCCAGAGTAATCCGGTCGACGTAACACTGCCCCCTCCTTAGACATGCTCGTCCCGAGCATCATTAGTCCCATAGTATCGCGCCAAACGGTCTACATGGACAATCTTAGGCGTACCTCGTGGACCCTTCTGTATTCGATAGGTGACATCGTTGATCCTGGTCACGATTCGGTATGGTCCATCCCATTTTGCTTGCAATTTGGGAGACTTCCCTTTGCTGCGCACTGGGTTATGCAACCACACCAGTGAACCTTCGTCAAAACCTCTATGGTTTGCCTTCCGGTCGTATCGGGTCTTCATCTTATCAGACATTTGTTGGCCGGATTGTCTGATATGCTCATATACATCATTCAACTTGTTACGCAAGTCATTCGCATAATCGGTTACACTGCGTGGGGCATCAGGGGGGGTTCCGGTGATTAAATCTGCAGGCAACCGTAATTCCCTTCCAAGGTTCGCGAAGGCTGGTGTCACAGTCGTACTTTCGTGAACTGCACTACGGTAGGACAGAAGAAATGGCTGTATGTGCTTGTCCCAATCCCTTTGCCTGCTTTCCACAACTTTTGCCAGATATCTCTCCAACGTTTGGTTGAAACGTTCTACCATTCCATCAGATTGCGGATGGTAAGAAGTGGTTCTGGTCTTGTGAGTACCCATCAGTCGACAAGTCTCCTGGAAAACTTGTGATTCAAAATTCCTCCCTTGGTCGCTGTGAATTTCCAAGGGTACTCCAAAACGACAAAACACTTCCTGAACCAATTTATCTGCGACTGTTGTTGCTTCTTGGTTGGGAATGGCGAAGACTTCTGGCCACTTTGTGAAGTAATCCATGACAACCATGAAGTACTTGTTTCCGTTTTCACTTTCCGGAAATGGTCCTGCAACGTCTAGTGCTATCCGTTCCCAGGGGGCTCCCACGTTGTATAATTGTAAAGCACCTCTGCTGCGTGTCTGGGGTCCTTTCACAGCCGCACAACTGGTACATTTGCGGCACCAGTCCTCAACATCCTCTCGACAGTGAATCCAGTAAAACCGCTCTCGTATCTTCAGTAGAGTTCTTTTTACCCCCATATGTCCTCCTGAACATCCATCATGGTAGAGCCGTAAAACATCCGGTACTTTGGCTTTGGGGACAACAATTTGTAGATGACAGTTGTCTCCTCGGGCGTTTTCCCATTTACGGCACAAGACTTCATCCTGGATAACCAAGCTGTTCCATTGTGCCCAATAGCTCTTTGTGATGGAACTTAACGCCGCAACATCACTCCACTTGGGCTTCGGAGCACCAGCTTTAATCCACTCAAAGATCGGTTTGAGGTCCGTGTCATTTTGCTGAGCAAACTGTAGGGTTTCCTTCCATTCATTGCTGAGATCCATTCTTAGCATCCTCACGGGAACTACTTCCTTAGTCTCTTGCTTGGTACAATGCTTACAGTCTTCAGGGCAAGGTCTTCTAGACAGTGCATCTGCGTTACCGTGAGTTCTCCCACTACGATGTTCCGTTACGAAGTCAAACTCTTGTAGTAGTTCGATCCATCTTGCCACTTGTCCCTCTGGATTCTTGAACTGCAATAGCCACTTTAATGCAGCGTGGTCAGTTCGCAATTGGAATTTCCGTCCCAGCAAATATTTACTGAAGTGTTGCAATGTCCTTACTACTGCGAGTAGCTCCCGTCTCGTGACGCAGTAATTTCTTTCTGGTTTGGATAAAGATTTGCTGTAGTAAGCTATAACAACTTCTTGGTTTCCTTTCCGTTGAGACAACACGCCTCCAATTCCAGTATTACTTGCGTCTGTGTCAACTATGAAGTCATTTTCAGTGTCAGGATATCCCAGAATAGGTGTATTGCACAGATGTTTCTTTAATTCCCGGAATGCGATGTCACAATTCTCGTCCCAACAGAACTGTTGCTTCTCCTCAGTGAGTTTGTGTAAAGGTTTTGCAATGTCGGCAAAATTCTTGACAAACCGCCGATAGTAGGAGCACAAACCCAGAAATGCTCTGACCTGCGTCTTGTCTTTCGGAACTGGCCAATCCTTGACGGCGACGATTTTCTCCGGATCTGTCTGAACACCTTTCTCCGAAACTATGTGTCCTAAAAAGTTCACTTGTCGTCTGAAAAATGAGCACTTTTTCGGACTTAATTTAAGATTTGCCGTCCGGATTTTTGACAGCACTCGATTGAGATTTTGAAGGTGATCTTCAAATGTACGGCCCACGATAATAATGTCGTCTAAATAGACAAGACATGCGTCTCCGATCAACCCGGCAAGTATTTGCTCCATTAGCCTTTCAAACGTCGCAGGAGCATTGCACAATCCGAATGGCATAACTTTAAACTGCCATAGCCCCTTTCCTGTTGAAAATGCAGTTTTCTCCTTATCCTTAGGGTCTATTTCCACTTGCCAGTAGCCACTTTTCAAGTCTAGCGTGGTAAACCACCTCATTCCAGTCAGTGTATCCAATGTGTCGTCGATCCTAGGCAGTGGGTAACTGTCCTTTTTCGTGACGTCGTTCAATCGTCGATAGTCCACACAAAAGCGCGTGTTGCCGTCCTTTTTCTTCACCAGGACCACAGGAGAACACCATGGACTCGATGAAGGCTCTATAACACCATCCTTGACCATACCCTCAATCATCATTTCCACTTCCTTTTCACGTGCAACCGGCAGTCTTCTTGGTCGTTGACGGATTGGTAACTCGTTGCCAGTATTAATTTTGTGCTGAACCAGTCCTGTTCTTCCTATGTCAGCATCATTTGTAGAGAAAGAGTCGGCGTACTGAAGTAACATCTTCTTAGCTTTATCTATTTCTACTTCCGTTAAATCGCAGTTTTCTAAAAGTGTTGACACGTCAAATTTCAGGCGGAAAACTTTTCCTGATGGTACACCTTCCATGAAGATTTCCTCTGTACCACACTTCAATACTCCTTGATCAACGTCGATCTCACAACGATGTTTCCGCATGAAGTCTAATCCCAGGATGCAATCGTCCACTATGTCGGCCACGATGACATTATGCCGATAGAATTTGTTACCTAATTTTAACTCCACCTCCTTTCTGCCTCGGACGATTATGTGCTGACCGGTAGCTGTCAGTAATTGTATACGGTCGTGGTTATTGAAGAAGTCCCCAAGGAACCGACTTGCTAGATGAGAATTGACGACCGTGTGAGAAGCTCCAGTATCCAACGTAAATTTGCATGGTTTTCCGTTGACTTCGCCTTTGATGATCAGGCTGTTTCCGTCATGGGCCTGTGAGATCGAGATCCTCGGGGCTCTTTCAATACCAGCCAGCACCCGCCCCTCAGTCCTGGCGTTTACTCGTTTCCCTGCTGTTGCTGGGCAGTTGTATCAGTCGCCCTATCTTGCTGGGATTGATTTTCTCTCAGTGTGCTTCGCTTTGGACAGCTTGACCGAAGATGACCCCTTTCTCCACAAGTGTAACACCTAGGGCTATACCCTTGCGGACGATCGCGTACAGGTGATGCCACAACCTCCCTGATACGGTGTGTTCGATGGTCTTGCCTCACTGCCTCTACTTCCAAGGCATGGGCCAAGGCGTCCTTCAGTTTCTCATGATGCCCAAGTCTTACAGCGGCTCTAACTTCCAAGTCACGTATTCCGTCGATGAACGCCTGTACCAGATTGCCATTGATGAGTGCAGGGGCGGACTGGTATGCTTTCCGAACCAACTTTTCAACTTCCAAGGCCCACTGCTGTAGGTTCTCGGCACTACGTTGAACGCGATCTCTTAACTTAGCGCGAAATACGTGCTCCAAGTGCGCGTCGCCATATCTGGACTCTAACGCTTCCAGCAGCTGCTCGTAGGTCACATCCTTGCCAAGAGCCTCAAGTATGGTTAGGGCCTGGTCTCGGAGGCCTAAGGTGAGCGCGGTCATAGCTCGGTCTTTGGTCCACCCATTCGCTTTCATAACGGCCTCAAATTGAATTTTGTAGGCCGACCATGAAGATGTTCCGTCGAATGGTGGCACCTTAAATCCACGTGCCGAAGGTGCAGCAACCACTGAAGGCACAACCCCGTCTCCAGCCCTAAGTTCACCTAAAGCCTTCTTCACCCCGGCAATCTGAACTTCAGCTTCTGAGATGCGGTTCTCATGCTGGTGAACCTGCTCCTTCATCACCTTGAACTCTTTGCCAAGTGTTGAGTGAAGGTCTTTAATGAGGAGCATCTGCTCTTCTTGGCGTCGGGCCTGTAACTCTTCTTGGCGGCGGGCCTGCTCTTCTTGGCGGCGGGCCTGTTCTTCTTGGCGGCGGGCCTGCTCTTCTTTATCTTGATGAAGCTTCTCCTCCAACCGACGGACCTGTTCTTCTTGACGGCAAGCCTGTTCCTGCAACAGCGCCATTAGCGCAGACAAGTCTGGCACCGCTGGTGCTGAAGAAACTCCACATGGGCTAGCGACTGGCTCTGTCGTAGGCTGAACACCACCGGCGTCTGTATCGGAGAATCTCCAAACCGCCTCTGATCCATGTCTTGCTGCCGTTGACTCCTTGTACGAATACCGTCCGTGTCGTCCTTTGGTAAAATTGGCATAATTTATCCCTCACTTCTGACACCAATTTGTTACGAGCTGGGTATGGGATAAATTATTTTACAACAATTAATTAACTAAATATCCTTTATTAACTCAACAACTTATAAACACAAACACTAATTCGCTAATAATCACTGTTCTCTTCGCAATCGCTTGTATTCGCATCCGTTCGCATCCGTAGTCGAAAACAGACTGACTCACTCGCCCGCCGTCCGGCCTATTTATACGGTCATGGAAGTTTCCAGAACATTGTCGAACTATCCTATACTGGAATATTCTAGAAACATCTATGAACTTCTATACAGTACCACAATGGAATGCTCTCGAACCTAGTGGAAACTTCTGGAAACTTCGACCACATTCTCGAACGTTCCAGAGTAATCCGGTCGACGTAACAATACCTATACCTTAGACTTGATATGATAAGAGGCCAAGAGAGATGGAGCAAAATTGTAACGCGATGGTACCCTAGAGAACGGAAAAGGAAAAGAGGCAGACCACAGAAAAGGTGGGACGATGATATACGGCAAGTAGCAGGAGTAAAGTGGAATAGAGTGGCCCAAGATAGACAAGAATGGAAAAGGTTGGAGGAGGCCTTTGCCGACTGGCAAACAGACCTGCAGAAAATAATCAAATATTAGAATAGAATAGATTAAGATTAGTTAAGGTTCCATAAAAAAAAAAAGAAATATATTATACTCAAAGACGTTGTGACCAATATACGTATTTATTACTATAGTCTTTTACACTTTCTCATTCACTTAATACAGAATATACTATACTAGGCTCCACAATATTAAGTCAATATGTTGAAGGCACCCGCTACAGAGGTCGGGCTGCGAGTGCCTTCTTCTGCAATCCCATTATTTTACCTCCCTACCCCGATACATAATTTTGTCCACCTACGCTAAATTACATTGTAGGAATACAAGGCACCTATTGTAGTGCAATATTTTGATACTGATTAAACTTCCTTATAAATGATTTTGACCGCCTAAGCTAAATTACATTGTAATACAAGGTACCTATTCTAGGGCCATTAAGCTAAAATGTAGTGTACAAAGGTCCTGATTCTTTGTAGCGACAACAAATATTGGTATATCCATACTCATAGTTTTTAATACTTTGTAAATAGATGCTAAGTTGGTCTGATTAAAGGGCTTTATTATTATTATTATACCTTAGACTTTAACCTTTTATGGTCTAAGGCCTATACAACTATAAAGTTAGGATTGACATGACGCAATGTCAGTATCGTTATCGCATCATGCAAAGTTAGGAAAAACCAATGAAATTGTCGGAACTGTAAAAATAAGTTTGTTATTATAATCAACAATCAATTAAATTTATAATTTGTAATAACTAAGTACTTAATACTTAATGATTATTTATTTATGACATGTAGTCACTAAGGGTGAAATGTATGTGTATGTACAGTGCCTGAAATAAAATGATTTATTATTATTACTATGCACTTGACCTTCAAACTTAGCTGAACTGTACTCTATCTCTCTATATTAGCAGATGATTTGTATAGATTTCACACGACGTGACCTCGTCATCTGTTTGTATCGATGAAATGCATGCACAATGTTTTGCTGGACCACAGATATATAATAGCTGGACACACATGGGGCCGGAAAATTATATTTATAGTTAGACAGAACACTGAGGCATGTATGTCCTAGGGTCTTGATTAGATTTTTGGCAGAATAGGCACCAGTTGCCTTGCCAGTCAGACGTCTGGCCTTGAACGACACGGTCGCACAAATTCGCGCAAAGAATTTTTATCTAAAACGCCTATGATCCCTATTGTTACGCATAATACAGTTGTTGTCGTCTCAAATTGTGCATTCAACCATTTTTGTTTTGAATGTTGAGATATTGTCATGGAAACTTCCTATTTGGTTTGGTTTGCAAATTTTAATCAGCTGAATGTGTTTGTGTTCATGTGTCTATAAATAAAACTAAAGTAGGTACCTTTCTGTCAGGACTGCTATCTTACCAGTTGTGTGACCTTTGGTTTGTTTGTTTATAAATAATGGCAGCAGCTCTATCTCAAGTCACAGGTGAGTTACACATTATCTACAAACGAAGTTCGCGAAATTAAATATTTCTTACTTTTTGCAGAGCGCTGTTTCATGAATATGCGATGCTTATAAAATTATCCCTACATTATGATGTGTTAATTAAGGATCATCTGAACAAGCTGTCAAAATACCTTGTTTCTACACGACTGGCCAAAAAAAGGAGTGTTCTGTTTTCAGGGTTTTTTTTTTTTTTGGGGGGTGGGAAATCATCCTATGACTTCTTTCGCTCTAGGGTGGAGCGGAAGGGTGTCAGACTCTTACTGATTAAAACCCACCCCTGTTCCTCCCTGCCCTGAGTGCCCAGGGGCGAGGTAATACTTTCGAATTTATCCTCAACCCCCGGGCAGGCATCGGCCGTGGCAGGCCCCGTCCTTTTGCTGACAACTCTTTGAGGCGCGCGTGGAACACTACGTTGACTTTCGGGCCTGGTGCTGATCGGACGGCGAGTTACCCACTACTCGCCGTCAGCAGGCCCGGGTCTACGGTGGCCGGAGATCGTCTCGCGGCCCCTGGCGTCTCCTGCGGCGGCTGCGGCTGAGGGCGCTAGGGCGACTCTGCTGTTGTTGAGTCTCCCTAACGTAAGACGCCTCCCTATTCGCGAGCATTACTGTTACATATTCCCTCTCGCTCCGTACCATGGCCTGAACCAAGGCACGGCGCGAGAGGTCGCTGCCGCCTATCGCATCCACGAGGACACGGCGGTGCTCTGTCCAAGCGGGGCTAACCTCCACCGTATGCTCCACCGTGTCCTCTGGGCGATCCTCGCAGTGGAAACACCCGGGGGTCACCTCCGCCTTGACACGACACAGGTACCTCCCGAAACAGCCGTGTACGGTGAGGACCTGCGTCAGGCGGAAGGTGAGGGCGCCATGGCGCCTCTCCAGCCACTCCTCAAAGAGGGGCACTACCGCCGCGATGGTGGCGTGCCCAGCGCTGGGTTGCGACAGTCGCTCTCTCCATGTCACCATGAGATCCTGCCGGAGCTCTGTCCGCCGAGCCGCGAGGTGTCACGGCAGCGGAGTTTCGCCCCGACGTTTGGCCTCCTCGCGCCACTCATACAGGTGCGCGAGGATTTTTGCCTCCAGATCCCACGGTGACAGTCCGGCAAGGAGGCTCGCAGCCTCACGGGAGACCGTGCGGTATCCTCGGATCATACGGATCGCCATGACTGCCTCAATGAACGCGCCCACACCGGTGCCCCGTAGAGGGCTATGGAGCGCACGATCCCCGCATAGAGCCTCCGGCAGGAGGCGTTTGGCCCCCTCAGATTGGGTAGGAGCCGCTTCAAGGCGGCCCCGGCCCTGTCCAATCTGAGAGCCAAACGTCGAAAGTGCTCGACGAAGTTCCACCGGCTGTCGAGGACGAGTCCCAGGTACTTCATCGTACCCTCGACGCCGATGCGAACCCCTCCTACCGTGATCTGGGAACCCGCCGGTGGCACGTTCCGACGACCATGAAAACACATGGCCTCGGACTTGTGCAATGCCACCTCGAGTCCCAGTTCCCGGATCCTCTCTATGACTGTTGCAACCCCGCGTGTCATACGGTCGGCCGCCGCCTCGTGCGACCTCCCCTGCGCTAAGACTAGCGTGTCGTCAGCGTAGCAATCTACGCTGACGCCAATGGGGAGGTCGGCGCGCAGCACCCAGTCGTATCTGATGTTCCACAAGGGCGGCCCCAGGACCGATCCCAGCGGAACACCGCACAACATCTCTCGCCGGTTCCATACTCCCATGATGACCGGGGTAGATGACGGCTCTGTCCGTCAGATACGCCTCGACTACGCGACGGAGGTAGGGCGGCACCCGGTGATACCGGAGTGCCTCCACTATGCAACTCCAGGGCAGGGTGTTGAAGGCATTGGCGATGTCCAGAGACACCGCCATGACGACCCTACCCCGGGCCACTGCATCCCCCGTCGTGAGGGCTCGTACGCGCATGACTGCGTCCACCGTGGAGCGCCCCCTGCGGAAGCCGTACTGGCTCTCCGCCAGGTCCGGCCCCACCCGCACCATCTGCTCGACGAGGCGGTCTGCAATTACTCTTTCAAAGAGCTTGCCCACCTCGTCGAGCAGTACAATGGGCCGGTAAGCGGACGGAGAGTCCGCAGGGCGCCCCACCTTCATTCTATTTTCAGGGTTCATGTATGTTTGTGACTTTCTTTATTCCACCATAACTTCTAAATGGTTTAACCAATATCAATGCATGTGACATCGTTAGGAAGATTGCGGTATCCCGGGTAACCTATGCTGGTGAAAATTTAAAAAATACCCATTAGGGTAGCCATGGTTCATGAAGAACGGGGATTTTTTTTTCATAATATTTTGACTACGTGTATCATCATCGTCGTAAATATATAAC
Organism: Polia nebulosa; assembly: GCA_951329385.1. NCBI lineage: Eukaryota > Metazoa > Arthropoda > Insecta > Lepidoptera > Noctuidae > Polia > Polia nebulosa. The sequence goes on along the minus strand of OX589588.1, from coordinate 1,294,562 downwards.
AGTAGTATTAAATATATATTCGTTCACTAATAACATAACAAAATAGTTTCGCGTTATTATTTGCGTATTATTTTTTAGTTAATTTTTTATCCAATTTACTTTTTGACAAGATACGCATGTTTTTAATATTTTTAAATTATTTAGCTTGTCTTGTTTCTATAAATATATGGGCAGTAACCATGGCAATGAACCTCATGACACATTAGGCTAGCCGCAGACTTGTGATTTTTGTCACCGTGACTTTTTGTCACTGTCACCTACTGTCACCTACGATGCGCCCACTTGAAAAGTCACTGGGCAAGAAAACGCGCTCATTCTTGAAATGGATTTCGTACAGATTGCTCCAATAAGTGTTCTTGAAATAAGAAGAAGAAAAATGAAACGAAAAAATCGCTACAGGGTGCATCCCATATAAACTGAAAGATTGTTTCAAGAAAAATGTTGCACTCTGTATTCTTAAGCACGTCATCATCCTTCAAAATCTGAAAATTGCACCTAGGAATTTGTCACATATTTGTCACCATATTGTCACGTCATCATGATCAGCGCACTCTAATGTATCTTGATAGCACTCGACTGGGTAACAAAAAGTCACGGTGGCAAAAATCACAAGTCAGGGGCTAGCCTTATTGTTATTATATCGTTTAGTAGAAAAAAAATGTTACAGGATTATTAGGGGGAGGGGGCGAACTTATTATGTATATTTACACCATGATAGGTATAAATATTCAGTGACTTCCAAGTAAAATGTTTGATCTTATACCCTACGTATAAGATTTATTTTTGATTGGTAAAATAATAATCCATAAATTTTAACCAAATGTCCAGTTCCAGCCCTGGAGAGGCTGTCGCAGCTAAACATGCTTAACATCAAACAGACCAGTAAGGGCTTCCACGGCAACAATTACACCGTCCTGGGAGAGGGCGACGAGGTGCTGCTCACACTGAACGAGATCGTGCCCGACACCTTCTTCCGAGGAGGAGCACACAGGTCGTTCCAATTTAACGGTGTGGATAGAGCTGGGAGGAAGGTGAGCTGACGTAGAATTGTAAACAAGGCACATGTGGAAACTCGAGTAGGCTTTTACATTTTTCTTGATGAGTCCGGTCTTGAGCTTGAACTCGCCTGATGGTAAGTTAAGGATGAGGTCTACGGCTTCGCTAGAACTAGTGACCGTAGAAAATACCTGTTCACTCTTGCTTTGAAGCGGTATGGCCCCATTATCTTGGCTACACTGATCTGAGACTCCCTGCATCCAGGGCCAGTGCAGGCAGCCGGAACTACGGAGGGCCAAGTCAAAATTTTTTTTTGTATATCCGGTGTTAAAAGACAGTTTTCCGAAGCTGTCTTTCCATTATTTGTAATTTTTCACTAGACCATACCAGGGAATCCACTTTTTCTGGAGATATATAAGGTAAAGTCACAATTTTTTTTTTCCTTTTTTACGAAAATGAATTCCAAGTGTTATTACTAAACTTTTTTCGAAACATACATTAACTGAATTCTCCACTTTTTTTCGGAATTTCGAAATTACGGATTTACAGTTACATAACGTAACGAATATCAAACGTATCCGACAAGTACCTACGTGGCTTAGAGCGAAGGGGCGGGGTTTAACTCCAAATCAAATCCCTTTATTGCATTCATGTGTACAGTTAGTTGTTACAATATAGTCATCTCAGGATCCGAAACTCACCTGTGAGTTTGAAAAAAAAAACGTGAATCAGTGAAAAAAAAAATAGTGAATCTATATAATATAATACCAAGACTAGGTATGAATGTCTATTCCAATCTTTATTACTATAATTGCTCATCATATTAAGGGTATATATACTATTTTGATCAATTTGATATCACTAATTGTACTGCGATGTGTCAAATCAGAATGAATTATTAATCTTTGAACAAATTGTCTTTGAAAAACCACTTGCCTGGATTCGCGTAAGCAATTAAAATTTGTTTTATTTTTTCATCCTATGAATAAAAGTCGTTTCGCAGCTATAGTTTTTGCGCAAAACTACTTTGTAAGACGTACAGTATGCGTAGTCAACGGCTTTGTGATGTGTCTTTTTACACCCTGTATTCTGTTTGTCCCACCGAACAGTGGAAGCCAGGTAGTGAGAACCTCCTTAAGTTGCCGTGTGTCGGGCATCAAAAACAGTTTCTAGTAAGTGAAACAAACATCATCTAAGTATGTAGGTATGTTTCAATATATCAGCTTTCTGATACTCCTTAAAAATAGAATGCTCCATTAACGAGACTATTTTCGTAACCCCTGTGATATTGGCGTATGTAGGGTCACTTGCCTGGGGGGGCCCGGCCCCTGAGATGCGATGGCCGTTGAAGCTGAGTCACCAATGTACAGTCAGTGAACACGATTAGCGTCATAAATAAGAAGTGAAAAGCTATAGATTTATACTTTGTCGCTGTAAACGTAACACTATGTTTTACATGTTTGAACAATGAACTGTGAACTGCTGTTCACAGTTCGTTTTAATATTTAATTATCATCATCAGCCTTTTAATGTCCCCACTGCTGAGGCACCGGCCTTATCTCTGTGAGAGTGTGTGGGCCATAATCCACCACGCAGGCCCAATGCAGATTGGTGGATGTAACATATCTTCAAAGTTTTGGTTCTAGGACATGACGGTTTCCTCACGATGTTTTCCTTCACCGTTTTGAGAGCAGTAGTGATGAAATAATTTACACAAAGTAAAGCGCCTGGCTGGGTTTGAACTCACGACCTACAATTTGTAAGTCGCGGCCGTTACCACTGGGCCACCACTGCTCTCACCAGAAATAATAATTTAATATTTGATCATCAGAAAATTATTATTTGGTCAGCAGGGTTATATAAATACGTGAACTAAGGGCACCCCGACACGGATATGCCTAGGGGTAGCGGATAAATTCTGAAAATGAGTTACCGCACCCTTGGGCACTCAGGCAGGGAAGGAACAGGGGTGGGTTTTAGTCAGTAAGAGTCTGGCACGCCCTCCACCCAGAGCGGGAGAAGTCATTGGATGGTTTCCAACCCCACAAAAAAAAAAAAAAAACCCGACACGGATAGGTTAGGTTCGTAAGAGATGAAGGGGGCTAGAGTGAGCGAGCAAAGCGAGCAAACGACGCTCCCGACGCGACGTCTTCTTCGTAATAGGTTCCTTTGAACACCGACTTCAGCAATTAAAGTTATTTTTTTTTTTTTTTTGGAAGCCGTTTGATTTTTTGTAAAAAGTTTTATATTTTTCACTTTTTAGTTGTTATGTACCCCAGAACTCATTACCCCAATAACACGAAACGTGGAAAATAAACATAATATTCGTTATTGGAGAAACACAAGAATTAATTTTAAGAAGCAATTTCGATAGAATTTGATTAGGACCACCTCGGGAGTATATTTATTCTTTCGGATAAAAAAAGAATTTTGAAAATCGGTTCACAACTGACAGAGAAATCAGTGGACATACTCGTACATAGAAAAAAAAAACATACATACAGTCGAACATAGAACCTCCTCCTTTTTCGAAGTCGGTTAAAAATAGGAGCCCCACGCAGCGGAGCTCCGTTGGTTTAACTTACGGTCGTCGTCAACCAGATTCGTCATTGTATAGAATATCTAAATATCTACCAGTTTATACAAATTAACGAAATTTTGAAGGCAAACTATCACGGCTTAGTTAGGTCTGTTTAAGAGTAATGGTCGCGCAACTTATAAAATTTACCAACTAGGAAAATTACGTAGGTACAAAATTACTTAAATGAAGTTGGTACTTGTTTTGAACGAGTAGTTAACGATTACAATTAATCCCGTTGTACTTTATCAGCAAAATGTAATTTTGTTTATTAATGTTAAATTGTATTTTTTAGGGGCTTTTATAACCTGAAATGAATTAATTTATTATTTATTTATCCCCCGTCGTGAGGGCTCGTACGCGCATGATGGCGTCCACCGTGGAACGCCCCCTGCGGAAGCCGAACTGGCTCTCCACCAGATCCGGCCCACCCGCACGAGCTGCTCGACGAGGCAGTCTGCAATTATTCTTTCGATGAGCTTGCCCACCTCGTCGAGCAGCACAATGGGCCGTTAAGTGGACGGAGATTCCACAGGGCGCCCCGGATTCTTGATGAGGACCAGCTTCCCTGTCTACGAGGCGGAAACTGGCCCCTCTCCATGCATGCGCTGAGGAGCCCTCTTAGTCGAGGCCCGAGGATGTCCTCCAAGGCCAGAACCCAGGCTTTCCCATGAATGCCATTGGGTTCTAGGGCGGTGTTTTTGGCATTCAGCCTACGCACCACTACTCTCAGCTCGACCTCGGTCACCTCGGGAGCATCGTCGTCGTCGGGTTATGTATGACCATTTATAGTGTCCTCAAAGTTTGCACAGTGGAATTACGTCATGTTAACCTCACGACCTCTAGCGACTCCCAAGAGTCACAAACGATGAGATGTTAGTTGTGTCTCATTAGTCTTGAGTTTGTAAGGTTGGTCTACATTGAATCGATTTATGAGAATACATTCTGGTGGATGCAATCGTATAAAAGATGATTCATTGTAGGTGTTTGAAAAAAAAACAAAACAAGGTAATATGCACTCAAATAAATTACATGTGAAAGTAGGGAAAGGAATTTATTGAAAAACTTCCAGCTGCACCAGTCAGTGTCAGTTTTTTAGACTATTCTTTAGCAACCTCCTTCATTTCCAGTTGTTCTACTTCGTTCGTCCAAGAACAAAGAGCAAAATATTCATCTCAAACAAAGTGAAGCTGTTCATGAACGAGGCGCTGGTAAGCGTGGTCCACCTGGCGCACGCCTTCACGGCACCCATCTTCAACATCACCGACGTCCTCGACAACCCCGTCATCAGGCTCAAAGCGAAAAGTACTGATCTCCAATTTTTTCAGGTAATATGACAGTTATATACATTTCTTCCGCCCATTGAAGATTCAAAGATTCATGATCGATTTTGACCAAGATAGGTAAAACATAACATCACACCTGTTGCTTCTTTGTGATACGTAGGTACTGAGCCTGCGGGTTAGTCAGAGCTGGACACGTCAGGGTCGTGAGTGGGTTTGAAAGAGAAACCGCGGCCCTGGAACGCAAAAGGCAACTGAAGGAATACGGGCGGGTTTTAGTCCGTAAGATTCTGACACGCCCTCTCGCTCCACTCAGAGCGGGAGAAGTTATCTGATCCCCGGCCTCAACAAAAAAACCCACCGACGTATTGCCGGTGATGTAGAAGTCCAATGTATATAGATAGAATAGAATAGAATAAAACTTAATTGTACACCAAAACAGTTACACAATTGTTTTACACGAGCTTAAATCTATGGGTACAACGGCGGTCTTATCGCTGAACAGCGATATCTACCAGACAACCTTGGGATGGACTGAAAGAACTTAAAATCTAAAAGGGGTAGTCTGTAGTGTACTGCTAATAAAAAATGGATGTCAAAATTTTACATTAAAAGATAGATAAGAGTTAAGATAGATGGAATAACCAACTGGGGATGTACCTAGTTACATCAACCGGGCACAAATTCGAAATCCGGACTCTGGGCCGGGATATTGCAGATGGAAAAATCCAATAACACTGATGGGTAAAAACATACATTAGGGTGTTTTTACAACAAACAATCGATCCTGATCGACCTTCGATCGATTGTTTGTCGACCGGTATCCGTCAGCCAAAGATATTACACTAATCGATCGATCGACATATATAACATCCTTATAAACATTACTATCTGCCATTCCAGCTGCAGACAAATAACAAGACCGGAATAGGCGCCGTCCAAAAGAAGTTTCGCGGCTGGAAAAAAGAGTTTGCCTTCCATAAAGATAACTACATCATCCACTTCCCTGCTGATCTCGCCGTGCCCTTCAAGATAGCTGTCATCGCAGCCTGTGTTTTCTTGGTAAGCTCCATCATCTGCCTGCTTGTGTCCCATGTTGCACGTATTCTAGTTCCATCATTTTCATGCTTGTGTCCCATGTTGCAAGTATTCTTGTTCCATCATCTTCCTACTTGTGTACCATGTCGTACGTATTAAAGTTTCATAATTTTCCTGCTTGTGTCCCATGTTTCAAGTATTCTTGTTCCATCACCTTCCTACTTGTGTCCCATGTCACACGTATTCTAGTTCCATCATTTTCCTGCTTGTGTCCCATGTTTCAAGTATTCTTGTTCCATCATCTTCCTACTTGTGTCCCATGTCACACGTATTCTGGTTCCATCATTTTCCTGCTTGTGTCCCATGTTTCAAATATTCTTGTTCCATAAACTTCCTACTTGTGTCCCATGTCGCACGTAATCTAGTACCATCATTTTCCTGCTTGAGTCCCATGTTTCACGTATTCTTTTTAGATAATCCCCTATCTGCCGTCACGTTACCATTTTATTTCTTCACATCATTCCTCACACAATCCATCCATATTTTCTTTGTCATCCCTTTCCTTCTCCATCCATCTTTCTTTTTTTAAATAAAACTAATAGAAACAAACAAACTAACAAACCAACTAACAACTAACTAATTTACAAACGATTAAACTCACATCATCATCAATTTCGTTTCAAATAAGCAGCACTTTTTGTACTCTTCTTTCTGTAATTGTTCTTTTGTCACTTGTACGTGTTTTGTACTTTTGTGTTCTAAAATAAAATAAAAAATGAATTTTTTGCGAAGGTGTTTTTATAAACATTATATTAATCCTTAGCCAAATAAATACGTTGTTAATAAATAATAATAAATAATTGTTTATTGATCAATTGTTACAATTATTACCTTAGCTTAAAATGATCTATTAATATATAAATTATTATGTGTGTACAAAAATTAATTAATAAATAAATCATCGGCCATGATAGGCTCGGCAATGCTGGCCTTGTTCATGGTAGACCGTTAAACTCCCTTTTTACATGTACATATATTTTTTATCCGACTTCGAAAAAAGAAGGAGGTTCTATGTTTGATTGTCTGTATGTCTTTTTTTTTCATGTATGCCCACCGATTTCTCTGCCAATGTGGACCGATTTTCAAAATTATTTTTTTATCCGAAAGAGTATACTCCGGTGGTGTTTCTATATAAATTCTTCAGCGCCCAAATACGAGTACGTTCAAATTCCATGTTATTAAGGTTATCAATTCAGGCATAACTTTAATATTTAAATTTAGTTCTGGGGTTTAACAATCAAAAAGTAAAAATAAAAAACTTTTTAAAAAAGGTATAACCGAACCGACTTCCAAAAATTGAAAAATAACTTTAATTTTGAAAGTCGGTGTGAAATAACAAAGAAATAAAATACAAACACCGACTTCCGAAATTAAATTTGTTTTTTAATTTTTGAAAGACGGTTGTATTTTTTGTAAAAAGTTTTTTTTTATGTAAGCCGCCATCATTGTTTCACTACTGGTCCAAAATTCTTCGCCAATTTCTTCCTATCAAAATAGTAACTTGTGCGTAGAACAACTGGAAGGATCCGTCGTACTAACTAGATTGACGGAGTTCTATTAAAAGCATTGTTTTTTTGTTGTTTTCAGGACTTCAGGTATTTCGAGGGCGAGTGATGGGGCATTATCGCACACCTTTTTTAAAACGATTTATTGATTGATACATGATAGGTAATCATTACTTTAAACTCTTGTAATACTAATAAAAAAGCTAAAAAGAAGCATATCAAATCATCAAAATATCAAAATGTACGATGAATCCGCACATTATATAATTATATAGGTTAAGCAACATCAGCGTTTGCATTCGCGCGATCATTTACTAAGCTAAATAAATTTGTGATTTTTCTACACTCAACACGCGGTTTTATTTTCAATTCCAAGGGTGGGGCAGAAACGATGTCTCCAACTTCAGGCCCATATCTGTATTACCCTCTATAACAGCGACGTCATACGGCAACCCTCAAGGAAGCGTACTGGGACCTATATTGTTCCTTATTTACGTCAATGAACTTTGAAACATAAATGTTGCTAAAGCACGAGTCTTTTTTACGCGGATGATACTGTTGTAGTCTTTACTGGCGATACTTGGCAGAATGTGAAAGCTTAGTACTGAGACAGGTTTGGCTGAAATCTCCAAGTGGTTAACAATTAATTTGCTTACATTAAACATCACAAATACGAATTACATTTGCGTCAGTGCCTGCCAACGTACACAACCAAGGAAGATTTTAATGTTAAAATTCATACTTGCAATAACGGTAATCGTTATAGTTGTGGCTGCTCAACAATCAACAAAGTACCTCATATATTAAGTACCTAGGTGTTATCGTGGACCAGAGACTATAATAGTACCCACACATGGAGCAGGTTGCCAATACAGTCAGGCAATTCAGCTGGATGTTCAGGACTCTTAGATAAGTCGTTTCCAAGTCTGTCAGTTATCAGTCAGGCCATCAAAAAGATTTCCTTAAGATGATTTATTTTGCGCTAGTCCAGTCAGTACTTTCCTATTGTATACCTGTCTGGGGTTAGCAGCCAAAACAATATTTCTACCGGTGGCAAGGACACAACGCGCTCTTATTAAATGCATGTAGTTTAAAAAAAAGAGATATCCTACTGAAGACCTGTTTCGACTTAGTAACTTGCTCTCAGTCAGGAAACTTTACGTTACACAAATTATGTTAAAAAAATACAAGTCTCTTTCCCATGATGTTGGTATACTGACAAAAAGAAGGAAAGATATGGTATTAAATATTCTAAAGACAAGGACTTTATGTGCCAGTATGCAATTTAGTAAACGATGTGCTGCGCTATATAATAAAATCAATAAATACATCTACTCTTATCCCAAAAACTACTACGATAGTATAAAAAATATATTTGAATGGATACCTACAATGATACCGAAAAACTTGTGGAACCTTGATACATAAACACCCTTACACTCATGTACTCTCGCACCTACAGGTTACATTTTCACGCACATATACTCGCACACATACCTACACCCATTCTAACACACATTAAATTTGATCTAATTTAAGTTAATGTTAACTTATTTAAATTTAGTATATAAATTATACGTTTTTATATTTTGTATATACACGTCTTGTATGGAAGAGCGAACTCTTCTAATATATATCTGTCTAAAAAGAGAATCCAATCAAAAATGTTGTTATATCTATATTTGTTTTACCACCTGTGAAGCCCCGAAACTCACCGGTGAGTCGAACCAAAAAAAAAAAATTAAAGAGAATAAAAAAAAAAAAAATCGGCTGTCAACCCGGGTTGTCCTCGGGGTTTAATTTGACAACCCGGATTTTGCCATGGGGCTTCACAGGTTAAACTATATTATTATAATTTCTCTTAGATTTTTCGGGACCCTGTGGTTCCGGACTCCGGACCTTTGGAAGGCATACAAGGGGCCGAAACCAACTCGCAGAGGCCCCTTTTGGCGTTGGTGATGCGTCAATTGCGTTATTTAATATTCAATGCGAATAAAATAGCAAATAAAATAAAATAGGATTTATTATATCTTTAGCTTACTCGTTATAGAAAAAGGTGACATAATTGACGGTCTATTGATGAATTCTTACACCAATATGTAGTGCCTGCAGAAGCCCTGTGGTATCGAGTGTGCTCGCCAGAGGGCGTTCGCGGCATAATCCAGTTTCCGCTAACCGCCATTAAGCGATACTTTAAGTGATCGCGTTCCGCTTTAAAAAATCTTTTTCTGATGAAAACCTGAACATTCTCGTGAAATAAATGGGCCTGCATCTGTGAGAGTGAGATATTTTAATGACATGTTGATTAGTAAAAAATTCAAGCATTTAATCGGCGGATTATTCAAGATTTGTTTAGCCGGCCAGCGACGATATCAACTGCGACAGGAGGTCACTCTTCAAATCTGCCTGGGTCTGAGATATGTTCTCAGGAAGACACAAGGTAGTGGGCTTTATGCTGCAAAGCGTTGCATTGGTGTTGGTGTTTCAGGGATTTCATATTGATGATTCAATTATCAAAAATCTCTATTAAGTGATTTCATTTTCATATTTATTGTACCGCCATATTTTGTCGTTCTTAAAAACGACCCAGGGTCAGGTGTTGGCTATTACCATGCCACACCAGGCGTTTTTTTATGAAATGAGGCACCAACCGACGATTGTCTGTACACGCTATACAGGTGCACCCAAGGAGAACCCCCGGTTGGTGTGAAACTATTGCAAGATATGGAAAACAAAGATGGGCTATGGTTTCTGGAAGCTAATGTAGACTGGTTACCAAGAACTATGTAAAGACTATGGCCTCTGCCTGAACAATGTAACTAAAGTACGTCGATATAAAAGGCAGGGTGTGAATTGCACACTCAATAAATGGGCCCCCAAAACCAGTCGCTAGCACGTAGTGTGACGTAGCACTAGAAGGAAGATATTCTGAGGTGCTTACGCAGTGGAGAGGTATACCACGGCTAACAGAACAATACCGGAAGTGTGGTCAAGATCCCTACTGGCATCATACTGGATTATACATGCCTCTCCCGAGCACGATTGCTCTTGCGAATCTCCACTCAAGCCAGCCAATAAAGGCAAGAGGGAGATGGGAGCTCTATTTCTCGTCAGTTTTCTCTACGGCCGGACAATAAAGGCAAGCCAGAAATGAGGAAAAAAAATCTCATGGGAGATCGGGTCCGTGGGGTTGCTACTGCCCAACAGTTCGCTACAAAACTGCCCGGCGGATTGTATCTCTCGTCGTCTGGCCCCTGACGTTATGCGTGGTTTTTTTAATCAATTTATAGACACGCGTTTGACCGCTATCTTATCAGATGGTAAGCGATGATGAGGTCGAAGATGGAGCATGCTTGCCTAAAAGTAAAATTAAATCTACTGACACAGACGTCAACGTAGAGTTACGGCGATGGGGATTATTATTATATATAATTATTTACATTAAAAAATAAACATAACACTGAAACAAAAATAATATGATATTTTCAAGTCCTATTTGCATGCAGTGATGGACTCAAAACATAATTTAGCATACTTTTATGCATCAAAAAAATCTTCTAACATACCTCTCAATTTTCATTAAAAGCGGTGTATCCCTTCATTAACAATTAATCATAATAAAAAAATACACCATAAAATTTCAAATGCTAAACTGCATCCAGTGGTAGATTATGTTTATTAAATTTGTTAGTAAATCCTATGTAAATCGATAAAATACTTCATATTTTGCAACAAATTGCGAGCATTTGTCGTAGCGCATCTCTTTCTTGTCTATGCAGTCCGAGAGTGATCGAGCTTTAGGTGATGTCTAGGCCTTAAATCTCTACAAAGTATCAAGCAAAGTCACTTCCCGCGTCTGTATGTTTCTACGCTAAGTCCTCCTAAACCACACAACAGACTTTGACGCGGTTTTCCCTCATAGCAAGAGCGATAAATGAGAAAGGTTTTCGTTAGGGTTTGGGTCCCGGGACGTCTCGTGTCTCGAAGTCCCGGGACTTTTCATAATTTTAGTTGTCTCGAGTCCCGGGACCATTGGGTCGAGACTCGAGTCGAGACAAGATTGTCGGAATTGTTAATTATGACCGATGATTAGATACTAGAATTACTAGCAATAGTAAAGTTATTAAAGAAATACTGGTATTTATATATCTATAAGATTTAAATGCTTAAAAGTGAATCTCTGTGTGATTAAAAGAAACAAACAAAGCAATGGTTAAGACTGAAATTAATGTTAAACTTATTAAGATTTCATTTTCTGATAAATAAATAATGATTTTTATAAAATAAAATGCCTTTTTTAATACGTTTCACCAGAAATTATCTCAATTAAATTTTTTCAAAAAAGGCTTACCCTCTTAAAAAAAATAAAAAATAAAAGTCCCGGGTATTCCCGGGACTTTCATTGTAGGCTGTCTCGTGTCCCGGGTCTTTGAAATTTTCGTGAATTCCCAAACCCTAGTTTTCAGTACCTCCAGTATTCACCCAGTCATCCACATCAGCTGAGAAGCCAAATGAAAACAACCAAACCTCGGAGACGGTTGACATTGCAAAAGGAGTTCTACACCGGGAGCAGCAATATAAACGGAAAACTACGAGTACTAAGAAAAAAGAAAATCCTAAGACTTTACAGAACAAATTCAACTTTAAAAATTGGCAGGTTCCTTACTCCGATGCAGAATCTGTAAGTAGCGAAGCAGAAAACAACACTAAATACAGACACCCGTCTACAAAACGAACTTCGGATAATAAGGTTACTATTAGAGAACTATTTAGAAAAATTGAATAATTTTTTTTTACAAAAAGTGATACTATTTATGCTAAATTCCAAAATATTTTAAAGGTATGTACAGAGTGGTTGATGTTATGGTTAGCAAGTAATTTATCACAGTGGTTATTACTTAAGAGATTATTTGAGTTTTCAACAACCTTAGATAATGTCTCGTCAAACTAGAAATAATTATTTAAATATTATACAATGGAACTGTCAAAGTCTTAAACCTAAGTTGCTCAATTTTGAAAATCTACTAGCGCTTGAAAAAATCCACGTTGCTGCCCTCAGTGAAACTTGGCTAGATCCCGATTCTGAACTTAGATTAAAAAATTATATTGTTTACCGCAACGACCAAGCCGATGGCTACGGAGGCGTAGCATTATTCGTTCATAACTCCTTAAAGTCTAGCATCGGTTTAATCAGCTGTCTAAAATTCAGGCATACAAACACTTAAAATTGATCTGTTCAATTGTAGCGACAACAAAACTATTATAGCTATTTACTGTCCTTCTTCGGTGACGACGGCTACGAGTGACTGGGACTTTCTATTATCTCAACACAACAATAAGACGTTGATACTGGGTGACGTTAATGGGCATCATAGTAATTGGTCGTATAAAACGGACTGTCGCGGCAGGCAACTGTTTGATTCTTTGGCTGACAACAATTTCGTCGTATTAAATAATGGAAGCCCGACAAGAATAAAATGAGTAAATAACGTAGTTCAAAGTTCCTCACCCGACTTATCGCTGGCATCGTCAGATATCGCTGTGAGATTTGACTGGTCGGTACTTAACGAATCGTTAGGGAGCGACCATTTATTGATAAAAATTAAGTCTAGTTGAGGTACTGAACCTCAAGGATGGCAAAAAAAGCAACGAAATTATAAAGCGGCCGATTGGAATTCTTATAAAGAGTTGGCACAGAAGTTATTTGATAGTTATGCACACACAGATGATCTGCAAATGTCGTATGACTTATTTGAAAAACTAATTAACTCAGCGGCAGATAAACACATACCTTACTACAAATTATATACCGGGCCTACCTCCACTTTTCGCCCGAAACCCTATTGTGACGTAAGGAGCCTACGTGGGATGAAAAAGAACAACACGTACCTCGGTCAACGTTAAAAATATATATTTAAAAGAATAGAGAAAGGGTGTGGGTAGGTTTGCAGTCACAATCTTTTAACATTCCCCGGGAGATAGCACGCTACTGCCCTGACTCAGCCTTGGTGTCTCGGGGAAGCCACGTTGCGTTTGCCCCCGGAGGTGTTGGCCGGCAGGCGGCAGCGCCGGCTCGCAGGGTCGACAGGAGCCAGGATGGGTCGGCCGGCAGATGGTCTAGCCGGCTCGGAGACGGCCTGCTGAGGCCACGCGGGTAACTGGATACCCGGCGTGGAGCGTGCCGACGACTCGTAGGTCGTCAGGGCCCGGAAGGCGACGGCCGGCGGGTACCACGCGGGCAAATCAGCACCCGGCGTAGTGCGTGCCAACGTGGCGAGCAGCCTGGTGGCGGCGGCACGATGTTTTGCGGCGGGATGGCTGCGATAGGGTACGATGTAGGTGGTGCTCGGAGCTTAGGGCTCCAAATCTTCCCTCTGAAACTAGGAATCCAGATGTGGGAATCCGGATCTGGGACCCTGGGAACAATGTCCAGCGTGTCAAAGGTGGAAGATAAGCTTCTCCGCTGATTTTGACACCTTGGCATGAGCAAAGCGGCTGTACGTGCGCTAACAAGTGTGGTTGTCAAAATCAGACGGAGTTTACAAAGGTGAGGTGGAAAAGCATGAAAACATGCACATTCGAGCGCAGCAGCAGCCACGCGCAAGCCAGTATGTGCATAGCTAAGGCCTCGTAAAGCTAGCCACGCGGAAGGCGTGATTACAGTATGCGACAGATCTTTTGTTGGTTATGCACCTTGATTATACAATGCTAAGAAAAGAAATTAAGAAAGACATGTTCTGGAAAGAATTTATACACATGATTAGGAACACAGAATGCACAAAGCTACCTGTATGCTGTTCAAACACTCACCCAATTACAGGGGTTGAAGAACACGTAATTAAGTTGGCAAATATTTGCCAATGCAAACGTGCAACTGCTAGGATTTGGCGATCGCTTCACGGCTCAAGGGTGTTCGACAGAACAAGGTGAGTATGAGGTCTCACGCCAACAGCTGGATTCAGATGAAAAAGGCTCACGTTGTCGTTTATCGGGTTTTTATATCTACGCCGTCATTGACAGATGTCATAGAATCCAAAGACAATAGTGTTGTCAGCTAACTAAAATTGTCTATGCTTGCTTTGTGGCTTTTGGTCTCTGGATTTTTCCGTATGTTTATGTTTTAATTGAGATTGTAACGCCACTACGTTACACTATTGGAACCCGTCTTTGTCTAAATCCGTAGCTCTTCGGCGCCGTGCACTTGCTATCTTCCGTCGGAACCCTACGGAGCGAATTATGAGGAATTGAAAAATAAGATTAAGGAATCAGAAACACTTATTAAGTCGGGCAGCTTGAACCCCTCGCTTTACTCAGGACTTTGCATTTATACCCCGAGTTAGTAAATAACTCCTTCGCTTCTCTCGGCAGTTAATTTGCCGCTCGTAACGTAAGACACTGCATTACCCCTTGGTGCATAATCTCTACTATAAACTCCCGTTTAACATCTACGTAATATATGTATATTTTTTTGTAAACTGCTATCATTATTCCCCTGCTGGTCATTTTTTTTTCCAATTTCTACCAATCAAAATGTACTGAGAACAACTGACAAGATCCGTTGTACTGGCCAGATCGATGGTGCTGTGTTAACCATTGTTTTTTTTTTTATTTCCAGGACTTCAGGTTCCATGAAGGCAAGTGATGGGACAATGCCCCATGGCATTGTCACACAACTTTTTAAAACGATTTATTTATTCATAAATGATAATCATCATTGTAAACTCATGTTTAATTGATGAAACTGGCCATGTGCGTGTCGCACGTCTGGGGTTCGGTACCAAATGACGGAATTTCAAAGAAACAATCTGATTTATCAATATATTGGTATTTGTTAGTAAAATATACGTACGTAATAATAAACATTATCACCAAATTTCAAGTTCACAGATCAATGGGAAGTTATAAATTTCTTCGGAAAAAAGCTTACTTTGGTGGGTTCTCATTCCTTTATCTTTCAATATTTTTCAAAACAAAAAATATCATTTTATCTACTTAACAAGCTATAAGCAACTATACCCGACTCAATGGGGTAGTTAAAAAATTTTTTTCATGCTTCTCTTTATCTGTATGGGAGCTCCCCTTAAAAACATTTTAAAATAATTTATGACAATTTGTATGGCTTTGGGTCAACAATATACCTATACTGTGAAAATTTGAAGACTGTTGCTCCATTCGTTTGGCTGTAAAACTTGTGTGACAAACGTTCAACAAACAAACAGACGGAAAAATGAGTGACAGCAATAGGGTTCCGTTTGGAGCCTTCGGGTACGGAACCCTAAAAAAAGTTAAAATTAAGTTTAATAAATCATCAAAATATCCAAGTGTACGGTGAACTCGCACATTCATATAATGTAGGTTAAGCAAATGTACTTACTAAGTTAAATTAAATAAATTAGTGATTTTTCTACACTCAACACGGGCGCTTTTGTTATCATCCTCGGTATATATCATTATTATCCGATTTCAAAAAAGGTGGTTCTGTATTCAACCCGTAAATGTGTGTATTTGTTCTGGTCCGATTTGTATCCAAAGTAGAGATAGTAGATGTTTTGTATCCAAAGTAGTAGGTAAAAGTATCAAAAACACTACTACTTTGGGTACGAAACATTCTGAGATCTGTTTTAACAACGTCAAAATACTTTATCCTCTTTGTAACAAACATGACGTTGGATTATTTAATGGTGCCGATTCTCTTAATAATAACTAAACTAAAATTAGAGAATCGCTGTCTCTTACTAAAAGGCAGTGCGAGAAAAGGACGGCTATAGCTATGAACTAAGTTAGAGATGTCAAACTAGTTTACGCCTTGCGTGCGGCCACCGAGCCTCGGCCATGCCACGGCCGGGGCACGGCCAGGGCACGTCCACCGGGCTAGTCATTCATGCTACACCGGGCTGTCACCGTGCCGCCACCGGGCCCCGGCCGGGGCACGGCCGAGGCACGGCCGGGGCACGTCCGGGGCACGGCCAAGTATGGATCAGTTCATACAAAAAGTATACTATAGATATTTGACCGTGAAATTGTTTGACCGGCAATTGTTTCCCGGCCGGGGCACGGCTGGGGCTCGTCCGAGCCCGGTGCACACGTTCATGTTACACCGTGTCGCCACCGGGCCGAGCCCTGGCCATGCCCCGTCCGTGCCTCGGCCGTGCCTCGTCCGTGCCTCGGCCGGGGCACGGCCGCGGCCCGGTCTAGCATGAATCACTTCATACAAAATGTACGCAACAATCTTTGGCCGTGCCCCGGCCGTGCCACGGCCGGGGCACGGCCCGGTGGCGACACGGTGCAACGTGAATCATCCTTTATTTGTATGGAAATATTAGTTCAAACTAAATTTGACAGCTCTAATTTACGTCCGTCTCTTTCTTGTTTTATTAGAGAGAAAAAGATAGGAATAGCTTAAATTAAGTTTAGTTCGTACAAAACAGAATCCACACCAATATTTATTTTATATGCTATGCTATTTTTTTTCAATGAGGGCGTCACTTGGCCGTTAGTAGTGCCTTAAGGTGAAATGTACGCGCCCGGACCGGGTACGACGGGACAGGCCAACCGCGGGACCGTGCTGAGAGGCGCGGGGTCGACCCCTTCGAAGGCGTCGAGGGCGCCGCCTGGGCCGGGTGGGGTGGCTGCACGGATGGCGAAGGCCTCGAGGACCCCAGCCCAGACCCAGGCGGCGAGACGGCCGCCTCGGCCTGCTCTGCCTTCTGAAGCTCCCACCGCCAACGCCGAATGGCAAGTGGTCGGGGAGAAGAAGAAGGCGGGCAAGGCAGCTAGGGCGGCTAAACGGAGGGAGAGGCGGAAGTGGCAAAAAGAGCGCGGCTAGGCTCCGCGCCCCGAAGTCCGCAGCAGTAGTGATTACACTACAGCCGGAGGCGGTAAAGAGGGGCGTGACCTACCGCGCCGTGCTCGCCAAAACGAAGGCGGCGGAGAGCCTCGAGGAGGTGGGGTGTGCCGATGGCGTCCGGGTGAAGGTCACCAAGACCAGAGCCCGGATGCTGGAGGTCCCCGGTGCCTCCAGCGGCCCAGCCACTGACGCCCTGGCCGAAAGGATCAAGGCATTGCTGGTGGACGAGGCCCGAGTGTCCAGGGCCACGAAATGAGCTGACATTCGCATTATGGGCCTGGACGACTCCGTGACGGAGGGTGAGGTGGTGGCCGCTGTTGCCAGGACTGGAGGGTGATAAATGATAAATGATGTTTATTCAGTAAATAGGTTACAAGGAACACTTTTACACTTCAATGTTTTTTGTCAGTTTAAGCTAGATGAGGCCGGTGTTTCCTAGCTGACTACCCTGAGAAGAAACACCGAAACAAACTCAGAGGTCAAAGTCTCTTTTAGTGTTCAAATCCATACAATGTGGACTGGTTAGATCATATGAGAACCATGTACGTTTATGTCTGGGATGAGCTTTATGAAGAAAGCAACACACGAATTCGAGTGGACCTGTCCAGACAGTGCAAGCATTTGTCAGTCATCGCGAAGCTCAACTCAGAACTCTGAGGTGCTCAACGAACCGACGAACAATACCAAAGTAAGGACATTTGAGTAGGCCGCAAAAAATACTCAAACTGCCAGACAATCATAAAATCTACATGAATATAACGACATACATAGTTCTCGCATTCACATTATTCTATATGAGGACCATGCAGCTTAGTGTCTGTAGTGGTCTTTTGAAGAAAGAACCAACCATATTTGAGTGGACCTGTCCAGTCAGTGCAAGCATTTGTCAATAGTCGAATAGCTCAACTTAAAAACCACTAAGGAGCTCAATGACATGACGAACAATACCAAAGAAAAGACATTTGGGTAGGCCGCAAAAGTACTCAAACTGTCAGACAACGTTGAAAATTACTGTAAAAAGGAGGAGAAAATAATAATAATAACCCACATAGTCCTCACATTTACAATAATTAAGTAATCAAAAAAAAATAAAAATATAATACTTTACAAAGTAAATATTTGTGTCAAACAAAATAGTAATCATAATATGTCAATCAAAAAATAAAAATAAATATAATACTTAACAAAGTATTCAAGTCAAAAAAAAAAAAATAATAATAAAAAGTCAACAAAAAAAATAAAATAAAAAATATAATACAATACTATACAAGTATTCATGTCAAAAACGAATATTAAAAAAAATATATATAAACATCAGTAAGTAGTACATATGAAAACAATGGCTCATGTATATCATTGAAGCAGCTCAATCCCACGCCTTTTTGTCCTCAAGAAAGTCATTAATTGTGTAAAAAGCTTTCTGGCATTTACGTTTAATAAATGATTTAAATTTATTTATGCTTAGTTCTTGAATTTGGCTAGGAAGTTTATTATAGAAACGTATACATTGACATCTAAACGAACCACCTATTTTTTTCTTGAGCCTGGTTTTCGGTACAATAAATTTGTGTTTGTTCCTAGTATTTATGCTATGGATATCACTGTATCTTTTAAACAGATTAATATTTTTATGTGCATACATGAGATTCTCATAAATATATTGAGAGGGAACAGTCATAATATTAATCTCTTTAAATTTGTCTCTGAGGGAGTGTCTGGGACTTAATTTATAAATTGCACGAATAGCCCTTTTCTGTAAAACAAAAATTGTCTGAATATCGGCGGCATTTCCCCACAACAGAATGCCGTACGACATCACACTATGAATTTTTTGCACCAGCTAGGTTGCTGGGACGTCCACTGTGACGTCCCAGCAACCTAGCTGGTGCAAAAAATTGTTATCTAGCACGCCACGGCCAACGCGTTGGCTCGCGCGGTTTGTTCGCTTAAATATTTATTTCTCCTATGGTTGGTAACTTTTAACGGTTTTTCTGTATTATTTATGGTACTCGACTAAATTCCGCGTCTTTTTGTTCTTGGGCACCCCGCACTATGACATAGAGATTTTTTTTTTTAAATTTTTGAAATGTCGTCCGTCAACAGTCAGTGTCAACAGTCAACTTATGTCAACTTTGTGATTTAATTGGAATTTTCGTAAAATCCAACCTACCTATGTTATCTATCCATAAAGTCGGCAAAATTTCAAGGATTACGAATACATAAACTTCTCAGAGGTCCCGTCTGTGTTGAAAATACTAAAATTGAGAAACGGAACATGGAAACGGTGGAATGTTTACGTAATTATATAAATTATGTTTATTTTTTTTTTAGTATTATTTACTTCATAATCTCTTAAAACATCGCTCGTAATGTCGAAAGTAGTTAATAATTAGTATTTACAAACACATAAAACAGTAAAATACAACGATAAAGTAGGTCAACATTCCATCTTCCCGTAACTTGACTCGATTTTGGCGGGAAAAAAATGAGAGAAAGGGGTGTTTTGTTTTGGTTTTCTGTGGTACCTATAATATATCGCCTAGTGACTTCTAGGTATCAAAAAATTGGTTATATAGTCTAGTTTAATAATAAATAGGTTTTAAAGGTACAAACTACAAAATTATTGGTAAGGGCATAAGTTAACAAATATTAACGTTTTTTTGTAACGTTTTTTTACGTTTACATTTCATTTGAAGTACTTTAAACACTTTATCATTCTTTAGTTTTCACGTATGTCGATTCTCTATATTATCAGCAATACACACGTATTTTTTGTTTGCATATAGCTCCAGTAGTTTCTGAGATATTAAGCTTTAATTTAGCAACGAGCCGGGCGCTCGCGCGGCGCGAATGTTCGGACGCTCCTGCCAACTTGGGGGGGCCAATGCGGGCGTTTTAGTGGATCAGTTAAACCACGAATTTTCCTTACGGCGTATGCTGCAGAGCTAAGTTTTTTGGACAGTTTATCTATATGGGGGCTCCACTGAAGCTGCGCATCCAAAGTTAAACCTAAGAACACTGTGGAATCCTCGGGTTTCAACTCTTCACCCTTTATTGACACACTAGTGTTCACTTGTATTACATTGGGTAATGTGAACTTTATGCATTTTGTTTTTTTCTCGTTAAGGAGAAGATTATTGACATTAAACCAGTTAACTACAGTTGAAAGAGCATTATTTACATTATCAACAACCACCTGCTGACGTTTGAGTTTAAATAAAAGTGAAGTGTCATCTGCAAACAGCACTATATCATGTTTATCCTTTATGAGGTAAGGCAAGTCGTTGATATAGATTAGAAACAAAAAAGGACCCAGAATTGAGCCTTGAGGAACCCCCATTCTGACTACAGACCCGGAAGACCTTTTGCCGTTCACATCAACTCTCTGAATCCTATTACTCAAGTATGAAGTAAGAAGATCCAGAGAGGCGCCCCGGACTCCGTAGTAGTGCAGCTTCCTGATCAATGTATCATGGAGAACGCAATCGAAAGCCTTAGACAAATCACAAAAAATGCCCAACGCATCGCATTTATCTTCCCATGCATTATAAATGTGTCCCAAAAGTTCAACACCAGCATCAGTTGTTGAACGACCCTTTGTGAAACCAAACTGTTTGTTGTGTAATAATTTGTGTTTATTAAAATATCTTTGAATTTGATCTAAAATAATTTTCTCAAAAATTTTACTAAAAGTAGGTAGCACTGATATAGGTCTATAATTAGTAGGGTCTGATGTACTACCCGATTTAAACAATGGTATAATTTTACTATATTTCATTAGATCAGGAAACTCACCACAATCTATACAATTATTAAAAATTACTGCTAAAGTAGGTGCTACAATGTCTATAATAGACCTAGCAACGTCAACAGAATTACACCATAGATCTGCAGTCTTTTTAACATTTAAAGTATTAAAAGTTTTGATTACATCATTACAAGTGACATATTGGAAATAAAATTGGGATTCACAAACTGGAACGTTTTCTTTAAGTAAAATTTCTGCAGCAGTTGGTGATGAATTTAGAGATTTTGTAGTCGATACGGGAATCCCTGCAAAGAAATTTTCAAATGCCGCGGCGACTTGCGAATCTGATTTAATGATACTGTCATCAATAGCAAGGCTGTAATCACTACTTCGGTTGCAAGACCTTCCCGTTTCGCTATTAATAATATCCCAAGTCATTTTAATTACATTACTACTATTTTTAATTTTTGAACTTAAGTAGCGAGATTTCGCCAAATAACATACTTTTTTAAATAATTTAGAATAATTCTTAACATATAAATTAAATTCTACAGTGTTAATATAAGTCCGTTCTTCATACAGCTCATACAGCCGTTTTCTACTTTTATTAATACCAATGGTGGCCCAGTCACTGAAGGAAGTATTGCTATTTACCGAAATCGTCTTAGGTATAAAAGTAGTATCAAATTGCGTGCAATACATTTTGAAAAAATCATTATAATGTTGATTAGGGTCATCATTAGTTGACAAAAGTGGGATTTTATTTGAGAGTTTAGTTTTAAATGTTTCCAAGCGACCTTTAGATTTTGGGTTAACAGTGATATCTTTTTTTCGTTTATATTTGTTTATATTTGGTATAGTGATCAATAGTCCACTATGATCAGAGTCTAATAAATTAATAATTTTTTTGTGGGTAGGTAAAATATCTGCATAAATATTATCTAGGCAAGATGCAGTAGTGGGGGTTATTCTAGTAGGCTGCCCTGCTGAGCAGGTGAGGGCGGGCACCATTCATCCTGACACTGCGGGGCTGCAAACCATTACGGTGAGCTGCCCCGTGTCAGCGGCCAGATCCATCACCGCGGGGGGCCGGAGACTTTTGGTGGGCTGGGTTTCAGCGCAGGTTAAGCTGCTGGAACCCAGGCCTCTGAGGTGTTTCCGCTGCCATGTGGGCGACCACGTGGCAGCTAAGTGCACCTCGGAGGTGGACCGCAGTAACCATTGCTTCCGCTGTGGTCAGCCCGGTCGCAAGGCCGGCTCGTGTAACGCCGCGCCGCACTGCATCGTATGTGCGGCAGCAGGCAAGCCGGCCAATCACCGGGCTGGGAGCAATCACTGCGCTCCACCCGCCAAGGCCAGGGGTCACCGCTTCCGCCGCTGCCGCCCCCATAGCTGTCGTCGCCGCCGCAACCACCGCGGCGGCGGGACCCTCACAGGGGGCTCAGGAGGAGGCTGTAATGGAATGCCAATAACGGCCCCATTACGCCTCCTCCAGGCGAATATCACCCACTGCGCCGATGCTCAGGACCTGTTGTTCCAGAGCGCGGCGGAGTGGTCGATTAATATAGCCGTGATCGCTAAGCCGTACTTTGTCCCACCCAGGGATGACTGGGTGAAGGACCTGAACGGCTCAGTGACCCTCATATCGTGGGCCACCGCCGGTACCCCAACCCTCGAGGACATCAAGAGGGGACAGGGTTGCGTGGCAGCACGGTTCGGGGAGATAGCCGTGGTGGGGGTTTCTTTCTCTCCAAACCGAACTCTCGCCGAGTTCCACAACTCCCTCGCGGAGTTGAGAGACGTCGTCGTCGGGTACCGTTCCCTCCCTGTGCTCGTCCTCGGGGACTTCAATGCCAAGAACTTGGCTTGGGGTTCCCGGTTCACGAACGCACGGGGCAGGATGGTGGAGGACTGGGCTCTTGAGATAGGCCTAGTCGTCCAAAACCGGGGTTCTGTCCCCACGTGTGTGCGGATGCGGGGTGAATCAGTGGTGGATATCACGTTCGCCAGCCCCGCTCTGTCACTGCGTGTCGTTGACTGGCGCGTCATGGAGGAGGTGGAGACGTATTCCGAGCACCGGTATATCCGGTTCGACGTCTCCGCCCAGACCTCGACCGTGCCGGTCTGACACACCCCGAGTGGTCCGCGTTGGTCGCTGAAGCAGCTGGACCGGGAGCTACTCCTGGAAGCCTCGATCGTGCAGGCCTGGTTGACATCACCAGACAGGCCTGCCGACATTAACGACGAGGCAGAGTGGTTCCAGGAGGCCATGTCCGAGATTTGTGACGTGGCAATGCCCAGGGTCCAGCCTTGTGCTGCGGCGAAGACCGCCCTCCGAGCTAAAATCAGGCGGGCCAAGAAATTGGCCCGCGAGAAGTCGCTGGGGACTCTGAACAGAGACCCGTGGAGGCGCCCATACAGAGTGGTGCGGGATAAACTCCGCCCATGGGCGCCCCCACTGAGCTCGTGGAGGGCATGGTGAGCGCTCTGTTCCCTTCGCGAGGGGAACACACTCTCCCGCCTATGTCTCCGCCTCCTGCGGTGCCTGACGCGGACCAACCTGACGGCGACGATGCTCCCGAAGTGACCGAGGTAGAGCTGAGAGCGGCGGTGCGTAGGCTGAATGCCAAAAGCACCGCCCCAGGACCCGATGGCTTGCATGGGAAAGTCTGGGTCCTGGCCTTGCAAGAGGCTCTCGGGTCTCGACTGAGAGGGCTCCTAAGCGCATGTATGGAGAGGGGCCAGTTTCCGCTTCGTTGGAAGACGGGGAAACTGGTCCTGATCAAGAAGCCGGGGCGCCCCGCGGACTCTCCGTCTGCTTACCGGCCCATTGTGCTGCTCGACGAGGTGGGCAAGCTCTTTGAAAGAGTAATTGCAGACCGTCTCGTCGGGCAGCTGGTGCGGGTGGGGCCGGATCTGGCGGAGAGCCAGTATGGCTTCCGCAAGGGGCGCTCCACTGTGGCCGCAATCATGCGCGTTCGAGCCCTCACGACGGGGGATGCAGTGGCCCGGGGTAGGGTCGTCTTGGCGGTGTCTCTGGACATCGCCAATGCCTTCAACCCCCTGCCCTGGAGTTGCATAGTGGAGGCACTCCGGTATCACCGGGTGCCGCCCTACCTCCGTCGCGTAGTCGAGGCGTACTTGACGGACAGAGCCGTCATCTACCCCGGTCACCAGGGAGAATGGAACCGGCGAGAGATGTCGTGCGGTGTCCCGCAGGGGTCGGTCCTGGGGCCACCTCTGTGGAACATCGGATACGACTGGGTGCTGCGCGCCGACCTCCCTAGCGGCGTCAGCGTAGATTGCTACGCTGACGACACGCTGGTCCTGGCGCAGGGGAGGTCGTACCAGGCGGCGGTCAACTTGATGTCACGTGGTGTTGCGACAGTCGTTGAGAGAATCCGGCGACTGGGACTCGAGGTGGCATTGCACAAGTCCGAGGCCATGTGTTTTCATGGTCCTCGGAATGCGCCACCGTTGGGCTCCCAGATAACGGTAGGAGGGGTTTACATCGGCGTCGAGGGGACGATGAAGTACCTGGGACTCGTCCTCGACAGCCGGTGGAACTTCGTCGAGCATTTCCGACGTTTGGCTCCAAGATTTTTTTTTTTTTTTTATGTTTGATAGGCTCGCATTTGACCACTATCTCACCTGATGGTAAGCGATGATGTGGTCGAAGATGGAGCACGCTTGCCTAGAAGTAATCTATTCACTCTTGACTTAAAGACTCCCAGGTTGTATCTTATAGGAAACACAGACTCCGGTAGAGAATTCCACTCTCTAGCTGTACGTGCAATGAATGTTTTCTCAAAACGCTTTGTGCGTATGGATGGGATGTCCACCATGAACCGGTGGCACTTCGCCGTACGTCTTGTGGTCCTTAGATGAAACGGGCTTGGCGGAATCAAATCATGCAATTCCGTCGCACACTCCCCAAAATGCAATCGATAGAAAACCGACAGGCTAGCAACTCGGCGTCTATGTTCAAGACTTTGGAGTTTTGACTCAACGAGTCTATCATTGCCGATGATCCTCCTGGCTCGCTTCTCAATTGACTCAAGGGCATCAAGCTGGTATCTTGCAGATCCGTCCCAAAGATGAGAGCAGTACTCCATACACGATCGGACTTGCGCTTGATAGAGTTGGAGCAGCTGTTCCGGCGTGAAGTATCGTCTCACCTTTGCGAGGACCCCCAACTTTTTGGCAGCCACTTGAGCCTTAGCCTCTATGAAGGGACCAAAATTGAGGGTAGATGTTAAAGTAACACCAAGAAGATCAAGTCGGTCGGTTATCGGTACGGTTACACCTCGGAAACATGGAGCCGGGTGAAATTGGCTCCTTTTAGCAGAAAAAAGACACGCCTGGGTCTTAGCAGCATTGAACTTAACCAGATTGGCATCGCCCCATTCTGAGACCGCCTGCAAGGACAAGTTCAAGCGCCCAACCATAGCCTCTCGGAGAGACCGGACCTGAGACCCACTAACTCGTGCGTCTGGCACGTATCTCTCGGCAACAGTGCTGTCGTCTGCATACCCAAAGGTACCGGGTTTTAGCAGATCGTTAATATGCAGCAAAAACAATGTTGCCGAGAGCACCGACCCCTGAGGAACACCAGCATTAATAGCCAGCAGTCCGGACGAGCAGCCATCTATGACTACTCGGATAGACCGATCCCTCAGGAAATCCGCTATCCAATCACACAATCCAGCGGGCAGACCGAAGGAAGGAAGCTTGCCAATTAAGCTGTCGTGCCAGACCCGGTCGAAGGCCTGGAAGATTGGAGCGGGCCAGTGCTGCTCTGAAGCGGCTTCTGCCCAATCTGCCGGGATCGTGCGGTCCATGGCCCTTTACGGAGCACCGGTGTGGGCGTGTTCCCTGAGGAAGCGACCAGCTCGCCGGTTGAACGCGTCCCGAAGGGTCATGGCCATTCGGCTCATTCGCGGATACCGCACGGTCTCCTGTGAGGCGGCGAGCCTCCTTGCCGGACTGTCGCCATGGGATCTAGAGGCCAGGGTCCTCGCGCTGCTCTGGGTGTGGCGCGAGGAGGCCAAACGCCGGGGCGAAACTCTGCTGCCGCGACACCTCGCGGCTCGGCGAAAGGAGCTCCGGCAGGATCTCATGGCGACATGGAGACAGCGACTGTCGCAACCCAGCGCTGGGCACGCCACCATTGCGGCGGTAGTGCCCCTCTTTGAGGAGTGGCTGGAGAGGCGTCACGGCGTCCTCACCTTTCGCCTGACGCAGGTCCTCACCGGACACGGTTGTTTCGGGAGGTTCCTGCATTAGATCGGGCGGGAGGAAACGCCCGGGTGTTACCACTGCGCGGATCGCCCAGAGGACGCGGTAGAGCATACGGTGGAGGTCTGCCCCGCTTAGGCGGAACCCCACCGTGTCCTCGTGGATGCGATAGGTGGCGGCGACCTCTCGCGTCCGGCCCTGATTCAGGCCATGGTACGGAGCGAGAGGGAATGGGAGGCAGTCTCCGCCTTCTGCGAAGCAGTAATGCTCGTGAAGGCGGAGGCGGGACGCGTGAGGGAAGCTCAACGGAGTGGACCTCGCGGCCCCGGCCGCTACCACCGCAGGTGAGGTACTGGGCGTACCAGGCGTAGGACGTCGCGAGACGATTTCCGGCCAGCAGTGGGTAGCTCGCCGTCCGATCAGCACCAGGCCCGTGAGTCGACGGCGCGTAGTGTTCCACGCGCGCCTCAAAGAGATGTAGTCAGCCACCACTGACGGGGCCAATCGTGGCCGGTGCCTGCATGCCTAGGGTTAGCGGATAAATTCTGAAAATGAGTTACCGCACCCCTGGGCACTCAGGCAGGGAAGGAACAGGGGTGGGTTTTAGTCAGTAAGAGTCTGACACGCCCTCCCGCTCCAACCAGAGCGGGAGAAGTCATTTCATGATTTCCCACCCCAAAAAAAAAAAAAAAGGTGAAATGTACAGGATAGCCCGCGAAATTAAAATTTCTCACGTTTTTTGCAATCAATTTGCAGGTCAGTGTCAGGTTGTATGTTGGTCAAAATTTATGATTCGTGGCCGTAGCTAGTATGTTTTTTATAAAATTATAATCATTAGAATCTACAATACAAGTGTCTCACTTAGAATTGTTGTCAAATGTCATAATTTCATGAAATAGTCATTCCGTATATCAATATGAGCTTAGGTTGTATTGATGCTTTTAATGATTACAGTTCTGTAAATACTTATTTGCTACGGCCGCGAATTATATTTTGATCAACATACAACCTGATACTGATTTGCAAATTGCAAAAACCTAATAATATTTGAATTTTGCGGGTTACCCTGGCGTTTCCCGTTTAAATGGATTTTTGCAAGGAAGATCTTCGGAGATAGATAATGGAACTCTGCAATAACTAACAGCAAATGATTTGCGATTGCTGCAATCGTATGTATAGACTTACCATTGCAACAATCGCGAGTTCCCCAAGAAATTGTTTTAGCAATACCTATGTATTGTTAACACATGTCAAACCCTTGTGAAACCCTTTTGCTTCTTTGACAAACTGGTCTACAATCTGAAAATAAACAATCGCTATGTGATTTTCAGGATGTAAGTGATATTAGGAGCGCTTGTAAACAAGAATTATCTACATGTCACAATTAAATAATGTGGACTCCTGGTTTTACTCCTCTTATAAGTCATGTGAATTCCGTATTATCTGCGTCAATGACACCACGGCCTCGTATAACAGTAGTTTTTCTATCAGCAATACAATATTGAAGAACAACTACTGGTATACGATGCTGTGGTATCATTGACGTAGGTCATGGATGCATTGAAATCTGAAGCCTAGAGGTAGTAGGTATTCATGCACACAACAACTTTCTATGTCATTTGAATATGCGATCAAAATTAAATATCGAAATCCCAAATGTGTCCGTTCTGAAGAAGAACTCACTAATCAAATCCTTGGTAAGAATTACTGCTTCAAGGTTGCTTTTTATGCGTGACGTTTACTCGCGTTACGTCTTTTTATTTTAGTCTAAAGAAAATTGTACTGAATTTCATTCATCCTCTAGGGGGAGAATGTGATTTAAATTTGGAATACTTACCGAAATTTATACTGAACTACATCTGTGTTTACACAATTGAGTTTATATATAAAGCATTATACATCTTTTTGAAAAAGGAATACGCATTTATTATGCAGTTATGATTATTAAATAAAATTACGAAAACCGCCGTATGAGCTCTATGCCTTTGCTTTTCCGACAAATAAATATTAGTCTAGGAATTTGCCGCGTTTTTGTTTTCTTCAAATACATAAACGTTAAGTTTATTTTAATTTATTTTTATAAATAAGATAATGTACTAAAAATACGTTACGATGTTAAATCAAAGCGATAGTGACAGTGAATTGTCGGTCAGTGCAAATGCTGCCGCAATTATAAATAATTTGCTTCCAACAAAATCCAAGGAAAATTATTTAAAAACTTATGAAGAATTTTCAACGTGGAGAAGTGCGAAAGGCCTATCAATTTCAGAATCAGTACTTCTTGTCTATTTTAATTATTTATCCAAGACATAAACGTACATGGTTCTCACATGATTTAACCAGTACACATTGTATGGATTTGAACACTTTAAAAGAGACTTTGACCTCTGAGTTTGTTTCGGTGTTTCTTCTCAGGGTAGTCAGGTAGGAAACACCGGCCTCATCTAGCTTAAACTGACAAAAACGTTGACGTGTAAAAGTGTTCCTTGTAACCTACTTACTGAATAAACATCATTTATCATTTATTTATCAAGACAAAGAATCCGAATACACTTTGGTGCATATACTCAAAACTGAAAGCTACAATAAGCATCAAACACAGCATTGAAATAAATAGATTCACGAAATTACTGGCTTTTTTTATTTAAAATGAAAATCAGAAGGGCATTGCGCAAAGAATTCTAAAATTTTTACGACTCAAAATGTGGAAAAAAAATTTAATGAAGCTCCTGACGAAATTTTTCTGGCCACAAAAGTAATTACTTATACATGATTTAACTATGAATATTTATATCTTAGTAATGCTAATTATTTATTTACCTGTTTTATATTACCTTAATTTTTGGACTCAATGGTGCTTGCCGCGGATGTGAACTTGTAAACTTAAAGGTGGAGGACGTTGAAAATCATTCCAATGAGTTGCTGCTGATTAATGTAAAGGAAAATAAGACAAAGAAAAATCGGTCATAAAATCATACCAAGCATTACGTCCCACCAACATGGAAAACAATAGATTTTTTATAAACTATCAGAATGGGAAATGTACTTGACAAGCCATCGGCAAAAATAAAATTAGCAATATGCCAAAGGAAATTGCTAAATATTTAAAACTTAAAGATGTTGAACTCTACACCGGAACTTTAGAAGAACTTCGGCGACTTTCTTGGCGGATTCAGGGGCGGATATTACGTCAACAAAAAGACACGGTGGTTGGAGCTCTGATACAGTAGCTGAGGATTATATCGAAAACTCAATGGCGAATAAAACCATATTAAGCAGTCAAATTAACAAAAATATAAAACTTAATCCATCAGAGCCACAACCATTAAAACTTCCGGCATCTTATCTTCATCCGTAACTCACGATGCACCACCACCACTATCTCCGACGTATACTATCTACAATGAAACGCATGTTCCTCAGACGCAAGAACAGAGAAATACTCAAATCAACTCATCAACAATAAATGTACCAAACAAAAATGTAACTCTTTCTATCAATAATTGGACCAATGTTTCGAATGTTAACTTTTACTTTTAATTGTAATTATTTTTAATAAATGCTTATCTCATATTATTATTGTGTTAATTTTTTCGCAAATGGTACGAAAAGTAAGAGTATTTTCCTCGGTGATAAAGCTGTCTTAGTCTTGGGTGAACTTAAATCCCTCGCTGCACTCAGGACTCGTCTTAAATCCCTCGCTTCGCTCGTGTATTAAGTTTTTAGTAGTAAACCTCGAGTCCTTCGTTACGCTCGCGATTTAAATCGTCTCCCGCGACAGAAGACACTGCTTTATCCCCTTGGTTAATAATCTACTTTTTTTCATTTCTCATACTCGGAAATAAGACGTGTTTGTTTGATCTGAATAGCGGGTTTTCTCCCTAGGGCGGGAAAAACTCATAGTAATTACTTCCCTCCCTATGGCCGGAATGAATTTTAAAAATACAACTATATTTGTGAGTGTATAAACAGCCAGTGTAAATTAAAAAAAATACTTACTAAGGGATATTCCGTATTTAAATTTTAAAGAAGACTATTTAGAGTTTGGCGGGATACTAACTATACTATGTTTCAGATAAATTTGCAATAAAGTATATTGACCTTTCCCTAATAACTCTTCGTAGGTACCTGAACAATTAAATATAAATCGTTTTTCATTATTAGACAATGTTAAGGATCACGAGAGATGTTGATTCGGGACAGCTTTGAGTCATTAATTCCGTTTTTTAAATTAAAAATGTCAATAAATGTAGGTGGGTCAATGACCGTTATTGCACGTTTATTTGGAGCAACCTATAGACGGTTATAACAGTTCAAACAAGAATATATGTTATTCCTGTTGCTGATACGCAATAATAACTGATGTCATTGTCTGTTGTTAAATAGCAGCCTGTTATTTTATAAGCACGCTCTGTCAGTAAATAAATCACGTATAGTACTGATTTTACCCTTATTTAGATCTTATATATTGATAGTTTTATGCATGTCATAGATATTTGACCTTTTTAGATTACATACCTACTAAAGGAAGTAATACTTCAACATTGTAAAATAATATATGTAGTAATGTTACCATTATTGTTGCAGTGTTTCCGAACTGAAAGTTAGAAACAGATAAAAGATAGATAATACCTACGACTAGAAATAGCATCCACACCTTACGTTCCTGATTTAGAATCAGTACCTTGATGGCACCAGCTTTATGAAACTGGAAAATCAGAAGTTTCAGGCTTTCCATGCGCAACGGGGCGTGCGTCAGGGCTGTATTTTGTCGCCAAAATTGTTAAACATCTACGGGGAACATAAATATTATGAAAAAAGCCCTGGATGGTTGGCACGGTAGAATCTGTGTGGGCGGTGAAACACTCACTAACCTGACAATAGTTGCGTCAAGTGAAGTGGAGATGGCGGACCTGCTGAAGCGCATGGAAGCAGAGAGCGATAAACTTGGTCTTAAGATTAACCACGCCAAGACCAAAGTTATGGTGCTAGACCGTGCTCAACTTCTTCCGAGTTCAAATCTACTTGACGGGTATGAAAAAGTTGAAGAGTTCGTGTACCTTGGGTCTTTGATCACGAGTGAGGGCAGCTGCCTTGAAGAAATCCGCCGTCGTACTGGTATGGCCAAAAGTGCAATGACAAATCTGGGGAAAATTTGGAAAATCCGTGGCATCCAAAGAAGTACTAAAATACGATTGGTCCGTGCATTGGTGTTTTCGATCTTTTTATATGGCGCAAAAACGAGTAGCATTAAAAGTCGCGAAAGTAGAAAGATCGATGCTATCGAGATGTGGTGTTGGCGGAGACACCTTCGAATATCATGGACCGCCATGAGAACAAACGAGTCCATACTGAAGGAACTCGAGATCACGAAGCGGCTGTCAATAATAAGCCAAGAGCGTGCCCTCAGCTTTTTTGAACATATTATGGGCTCATCTAGACATAGTCTGGAAAAGCTCATAATACTGGGCAAGGTAGAAGGAAAACGCGCTTAACGCCGAGCATCGGAAAGATGGTCAGACAGGATAAAGAGGGCTGTTGGAGGCAGCATATACCGAGCGGTCCACATTGCAGAGGACCGCAAAATTTGGAGCAGCGTCGTATGTGGTCGCGATCCTCAGCAGTGAGGGAACGACGGAGAAGAGAAGAAGAACTCTGTAAGCTGTACTGAAATTCAATATTTCGGTTATAAAGTATATCGGATGTAAAAAGACAGTTTCCGAAGCCGAAAGCCACATATTCTACCCATTATTTGAATCATTTTTTTCCACTAGGCCATACCTGGGAATCCACTGGTTCTGAAGATATTGAAGGATTTTCATACCTAAAAGTAAAAGTCGTTTCCCAGCAATAATTTTTGCGGAAAGCTACTTTGTTAGACATACAGTATGCGTTGTTAACTGCTATGTGATGTGTCTTTTTACACCCTGTTAGTTTAATTTATTTTTACTTTCCTTATATTCGAAATGAAAAGTAGAGTGTTTAACACGGTTGAAAGTCACCAATTCCTTCCCACCCTTGTATAACCATCTACTATTTCATTTAGCATACTCGGAAAGTAGTGTTTGTTTGATCTGAGTAGCGGGTGGAAAACGCTGTTTCCCTGCCTAGGGCGGGAAAACCCATAGTAATTACTTCCCTCTCTAGGGCCGGAATGAATTTTAAAAATAGAACTAAGTTTGTGAGTACATAAACAGCCAGTGTGAATTAAAAAAAATACCTAATAAGCGGGACGGCCCATGGCGGTGACGCGGTGTTCCATATTTAAATACATTTAAATTAAAAAAAGACTATTTAGAGTTTGGCGGGATACTAACTAGACTTGGGTTACAACAGTTCAAACAAGATATAATTATGTTGCTCCTGTTACTGTTACGCAATAATAACACCCGGGCCTGCGAACGGCGAGTAGTGGGTATCTCGCCGCCCGATCAGCACCAGGCCCGGGAGTCGACGGCGACGCGCGCCTTAAAGAGTTGTCTGAAACGCATGTCTGTCTGTCTGTCAGTAAATAAATCATGTATAGAACTTATTTTACCCTTATTTATATCTATCTTATATATTGATAATTTTAAGCATGTAATAGATATTTAACGTTTTTAAATTACCTACATACCTACTAAAGGAAGTAACACTTCAACATTGTAAAATGATATACGTACCTAGTAGGTAATTTTAGCAACAATCTTGCAGTGTTTCCGAACTGAAAGTTAGGACTACTGCAATACACAGGTCTGTAAGACTACAATTTGAATTCTCGGATAGTAATACTAGGTAGGTGTTTCTCGTTTTTAGCAAGATTCAATGACGCGGGTGTGAGCGAGACAGATACGAAGAGGAAATAACAGATAACACGAATTGTTGTTATTGAGTACCTACTGAGACTGAAGAGTGTAGTCAATCAATCTGCCTAGCCTTTTCCCAACTATCTTGGGGTCTGACCTCCACAACCCAGTTACTGGGTAATACGTTGTTAGACCCCTTGGTAAGATAAAAAATAAAAACAAAAGCAGATTGCTGAACAGTCTATTCAGAAAAATAATTTTGTTGTAGGTAATAGATACATGATTTAAAATCCAAATTTCATCATTATTTCTGTTACTTAAATAAAAAACTTTTTTACAAAAAAAATGGAACCGAATTACAATAAAAAAAAAAATTCAAAAAAGTAGAACCGACTTCCAAAAAAAGGACAAAATAACTTTAATTTCGGAAGTCGGTGTCAAAAAATGAACACACCAAACCAGGAACACCGACTTCCGAAATAAAAGTTATTTTGCACTTTTTTCGAAGTCGGTTCTATTTTTTTGAATTTTTTTTTTTAAGTCTGAATGTTATTTATTTTTCACTTTTTAGTTGTGGTTCCACATTAAATTGTTTTAACAATACATAAACACACGATCATAACATAATTTCGGAAATCGGTGTTTGTATTTTATTTCTTCATTATTTGACACATACTTCCGAAAGTAAAGTTATTTTATAATTTTTAGTGTATTTTCTTTTTTGAAAGTCGGTTGTTTTTTTTGTAAAAAAGGTTTTTTATTTATTAAATTTTTGGTTATCATACCCCAGAACTAAAAACCAATATAATAACATGGAACGTGGAATATAAACGTAATTGGAGAAAACAAAAACATCATCTAGGTTTACGTATTTGTTCATTTTCTCAAAAAGCGCTGAAGCAATTTCGATAAAATTTATATGGGGACCACCTCGGGAGTATATGCTTTCGGACAAAAAAAGATTTTTGAAAATCGTCCACAACTGACGGAGAAATCGGCGGATATACATATATAAGAAAAAAAATAAAAAAACATACAGCCGAACATAGAACCTCCTCCTTTTTCGAAAGTCGGTTAAAAAAATGCAAACATCCGAATTGATAAACTCCTCCTTTTGGAAGTCGGTTAAAAAACAACCGATTTCTAAAACAGAAAATACACTAAAAATTAAAAGTAACTTTAATTTCGGAAGTCGGTGTTTGTATTTTATTTCTTCGTTATTTGACATCGACTTCCGAAATTAAAGTTATTTTACACTTTTTTTTGGAAGTCGGTTCTATTTTTTTGTAGAAAAGTTTTTTTATTTTTCACTTTTTAGTTGTTGTTCCACATTAAATTGTGTTAACAATACACACGATCATAACATGATTTTGGAAGTCGGTGTTTGTATTGGTGGACAAAAAAAAAACATACATACAGACGAACATAGAACCTTCTCCTTTTTCGAAGTCGGTTAAAAACTACAAAAATCTCTTCTACGAAACACTTGAAACAGCTCTAAGGCTTATGCCATAGAGATTATAATTTTAGTGTCTTTATAAATTCTTGAGATCATCACTAGATGTTACGATTTTGGTGTGGGTGCAATGTAAACAAATACATGTAGGTCTGAGGCGGTGAAATAATAGCAGATTTACTATTTTAGACTTTTATTAATTTAAAATTTAACAGAGTACACGCTATCGGTTCTACGGTTATCGCCATCTTAACTTTTCCCCTTCCATCCTTCCTCTCTCTCACACACATATGTCGTCTCGCTTACACTCACTCATGCTTATTATTATAACTACTAAGTACACATTTTAAAATCCCACAACTCGGCTGTCCTGATAATTTGTCTGCCCTCAGACAACCTTAATTACAATTTCAATCTTCAGCTTAAATAACAAAATGAACCAACCTCTTATCTGAAAGTTAAGAAACAATGAACGTATTGTACATCAAGAATTGTTCTATACTAGGTTACAATAATACCAGTTTAGAATACTTTGCTTTACAACATTACAGATTTATATGGAACTCATTACAAACAAAATATGGTTAATTGGTGTACAAATACACAATTTATAAAGTGTGGACAATGATAGATGACATAATATTATATCAGTACAGAATACACACTGTTTATGCCAATAAACATTACAGTTGATATAAAAAGGGTTCTGTTTTATTTACTTAACCTTTCGTCCATCTACTAACAACAAAAATAATTAATGAGAATACCTACTGCGGCCATGGCTTCATTTGGTCCGCGGAGCTAGACGTTTTAATAGGCCCTTCGGTAGCACGCTCAACCTTCTCCACATCGTAGCGATCATTTCGCTTAACCTTTGATACTCTATTACTGGTAATGGAAATTCATCTTTAACCATTTTTCTATTTAACAATCTATAGTCAACACAGACTCTAACAGAATTATGTTTTTTCTTAACCAATACCAGCGGGCTACTATATTCTGAATGACTCACGCGTATGATGTCCTTTTCTAACCATTCTGCAACCCGTTTATCCACTATTTCCTGCTCCTTCAGCGCCAAACGTCGTGGTCGTTGCGCCACCGGAACGTCATCCTTGAGCACGATTTGCAGTTGCAGCGGTGCTTCTTTCGTTTGATGAGGCTTGTAGTTTCGTACACAATTTAGCACTTCTTCTCTTAACGCCGGATCCTTCATGTGACCTACAACAGAATCAGATGGGCATACTTCACTCACATAACATCCCAGTCGCTCCCACTCTTTGCTATAAAATTTCACGCAACCCCTTTTTAACACAACTGTAACGTCGTTAAGAAATTCCTGACCTATTATTACATCGTACGGTATATAGTCTTTACATAGAACGTGAAATATAACATCTGGGTAGCACTGATTGTCCACGCACAAATTCAAACGACACTTTCCCATCGAACGCACTGTTGATTGTCCAATGCCGGAGAGTAATAATTCGTCCTTTCTTTTTGATATCCCGGACGAGCCCCCAAATTTGTAGGTCTGAGGCGGTGAAATAATAGCAGATTTACTATTTTAGACTTTTATTAATTTAAAATTTAACAGAGTACACGCTATCGGTTCTACGGTTATCGCCATCTTAACTTTTCCCCTTCCATCCTTCCTCTCTCTCACACACATATGTCGTCTCGCTTACACTCACTCATGCTTATTATTATAACTACTAAGTACACATTTTAAAATCCCACATACATATCTATATTAATTATAAAATGTTTTAATGAAAAAAAAGTAAAACCTTGCCGCATTTTCTGTGCAACAAAACAAACGTCGCAGACGTACAAGGTCAGACGGTGCACACAAGGTGGGTCACGCGTTCCCAAACCGACCGCAAACGCATTCAATGACGCGACGCGTCCAAGGGCGTTGTAAGGTTAACAAAATTGGGTGGCTCAAGTGTGCCCATAGTAACTGTTTTGCGCACGTTTATGAAGCATTTTACATTTTTGTTGGTTGGTTTTTCGGGTTTATTATTATAGACGTGCATTTCGTCAGTTGATAAGACGCTCTCGCTATCGGAACATGCACAAGAAGCGCCAAGAGCAACCTACGAAGTTGTTTAAACTGTAAAAATAACTTTGTTATCATATACCTGATAATGCCACTAGGTATGCCACACCACGTAAACATTACGAGTACATCAACTGTTTGTTGCAAGGTGCATGTAAACAAATTTGCTGGACACACATGGCACCTAAATATGATGTTTCTATTGTAATATTGTAGACAGAATACTGAATTTCAATATGTACAGGGAGGGACAACATTCAATTTTCGGTAGATAGACGCCACGCCAGTCAAACGTCTGGCCTTGGACGGCACGGTCGCGCATAATCGCGCAACGAATAATAAAATAAAAACATATTATAAGCTCATTCGGTTATTAAAAACCATAAAAGTTATTATAGTCTTGAAGCGTGTCTATAAATAGTGTCTTTCTGTTAGGTCAGTTGTTAGGTTTATTGACTAGTTGTGTGACCTTAGGTTTGTTTGTATACAATGGCTGCAGCTGCTCTACCTCTAGACACAGGTACGTTACACATTTTGTTGAGGATGAGGATGGCTGACGGCTTGATACTTAAAGAAACACGCACTTTTTTATTGAGTTTATTGTTCTAGCACATCGTTTTCTTTTATAATGACAGACACATAGAAAGAAACATAAGCATAAATAAAATGAAAAAAGAAAACAAATATAAATATAAAAAGAGGTTGGTTGCTGGTTGCCAACACATTTAATGTCTATTGTAGTTATACTTATGTCTATTACTTCAACGAACCGGCGAAATTCAAAATCTCTGAAGACGTTAACTGATAAGTGATAATATTAGGGCAATTATTTTGATGTGCTATTGTCGAATTCGATTGCCTACCTATAAGATTTATTTATAATGCAGTGATGAACCCGTAAGATGCTCTATCACTATAGAGCATCTTACTAATACATAAGAATCTCTATGAGACAGTGAGACAGTACGGAGATGGTGGGATGAACCAGATATATTTTGCCAAAACTGGAAAGAGGAAGCGAGTGCAATAAATACGCCTTTTCGGTACAATGTTCTGTATTTATAAAAATTGAATGAATACGGCTTTTAAGTATTTTATTGTTCAGTATTTAAAATTACTATTTAAAAAAAACAATCTTTCGGATTCAAAACTCAATCAGAATTATTAATTATGGATTCGCACGTTTTGTGCATTTAGCTAGTGTCAAGTTAAGAAAGTATTTAGATACAGAATACTATCATTTTTTTTCCCATTTGAATGCAGATGTAGCACATTCTAATTTTTTTGCAGTATTTGGCAGCAAATGAGTCGAGTCAGCCTTCTCGGCAAGCATCGTTGAGGTAGTCAATACTACGACAAAATTCTCAGATATATTTTACCGAGATCGCGCCTGTTTCAATGATTCCACATATTGTCCAGTTGACACAAATTTTACATCACAATATCCACCAGGAATCAATTTGTGAATAATTAAAACAGCTGCTGAACTTCACTCGAAAACACCCCGCCAAGAAACCCCAATAATCTTAAAAACTAAAAAAAAAACCTGCTAACCGAATGACGTGATGTTTTTTTTTCACCGCGCCTATCAAGAGCAGTGAGCAAAAATATATACACAAGCGAACTTTACTTGTAAGCTCGAGTATGTTAAAACCGTCCAGTAAACATTCTCGAGCTTACGAGTGAAGCTAGCTTGTGTACATATTTTTGCTCGTGACTGTACAACTATCAAAATGAGGTCCTTGTTAAAATCAGTACGAATTTTTATCTAAAAAATCATGACACGAGGGCTCAAGAAAGGTGGAAGGAGTTAAGGTAGGATTTAACCCAGGAATGGGGCAGAAGAGATTAAAAAAAAGGTCTAACAAAGTGAAATTTCAGTTCCAGCCTTGGATCGCCTGTCGCAGCAGACTATTGTCAACATCAAGCAGACCAGTTCGGGCTACAACGGTAACAACTACACCGTCCTCGGCGAAGGCGAGGAGGTGCTGTTCACCCTGAACGAGATCGTGCCCGACACCTTCTTCCGAGGAGGTCCCCGCAGGGCGTTCCAATTTGATGGCGTGGATAACATGGGAAATAAGGTGAGTAGGGATCCCATAATGAGGTTATAATGTCATCATGACTCCAGTGCGAGAGTGAGACGGACCTGGACTTGACTGATAGCGCCATCCTTCTTTCAGATTGGAGTCATGATGACTTTACTGTCCCATAATATGGCTCCAGACCCTTACTGTTTTCCAAAGCTCACAATGAAGAGGCCTTCTCCTTGGTTTCATTGAACTGAGACTTTGTTCTGCATCCAGCACAGGGCCAGTGGTTAACTATGTTGTTACCGATTGCTAGCAGAGGTTAAGAAGGTTGGCAACCTAATTGTGTTTTAAACTTCAGCCTGGCTGTTTTTTTCCCAACATCTGCTAGAGTTACGGAGCACAGGGTGATGTTTCTAAAGACATCTGATCGCTTAGCACCTATTATGTTGCGCTCCATTGACAGTTGAAAAGTCTTGAGTTTTGACTTTTTTTGTTCAGTAAGTGACTAACTTTGTGCATCGTAGGTTAAGACTGGCAGGACGCACATGTCAATGAGTTTTCTTTTGAGTGCTTTAAGAAGATTTCCTTTCAAGTGTTCTTTAAAGGCCCAGAAGGTCTGCCAAGCATTTTGGACTCGTCTCTCAACTTCTTTGTCATGCCTATTTTTAAAATACACTATCTGGCCTAAGTACGTATACTCATCGACATTATTGCAATACATGCCTCGACCCTGCGTTTCGTGATGTTGATCATTTATCTAGTAACAGATCTTGGATCTGTTCCTTGAAATCTTAACCTCAAGACTTGCTGTGGTCAGCTCTTAAAGCATTTCTTCAAGTTCTGAAGGTGATGTTGAAAATAACATAATATCGTCAGCAAAGCAGAGGTTTGTTAGCTGATGTGCGCTAACCGGTGTATACCTAACTACCAGGAATCAGTCAACTTCTAAAAACCTCCGCATTGCGCTTGTGAATATCTTAGGTGAGACCAGAAATGTATATCTTGATGTTCGCTGAGCTACTTTGATAAGTGGTGTCAATGAGGTCAATGTAGATATGTGTACGTTTTGGAAATCTAAAGCATTAATGACTGAGTGGCTGAATCGCTGCATGATCTGCAGCAGATGTTGGACGGCCTAGTTGATTCTTCTGGACGCATTGGAGTCCAGATGAACTTGGACAAAACTCAGGTTATGTTCAACGAACACGTCACTCCGGGGCCGATTGTTGTCAATGGCGGTGCTCTCAAGGTTGTACGAGAATATGTTTACCTCGGGCAAACTCTGCAATTTGGTAAAAACAACTTTGAGAGGGAGGTCAACAGAAGGATCCAGCTGGGCTGGACAGCGTTTGGGAAGCTTCGGTGAGTCTTCGCGTCGCGTATTCCGCTGAGCCTAAAGACCAAGGTCTTTAATCAAAGCGTCTTGCCTGTTATGACTTACGGAGCCGAAACGTGGACACCCACGGTACGACTGGTTCATAAATTCAAGGTCGCTCAGCGAGTTATGGAACGGGCTATGCTTGGAGTCTCATTGAGGGATCGAATACGGAACGAGGTGATCCGGCTGATAACCAAGGTTGTCGACATAGCTCACAGAATAAGCAAGCTGAAGTGGCAATGGGCAGGCCATATTAGCCGTAGAACCGATGACCGATGGGGTAGACGTGTTCTCGAGTGGAGACCGCGAATCGGCAAACGTAAGGTAGGACGCCCTCAGACTAGGTGGAGCGATGATCTTCGCAGGGTGGCTGGTAGCAGCTGGATGAGAGTTGCCGAGAACCGAGCTGAATGGCGTGCAATTGGAGAGGCCTATGTCCAGCAGTGGTCTGCTATAGGCTGATGATGATGATGATGAATGACTGAGTGATGGTCTATACTGTCGAATGCTTTGGCATAATCCACAAAGGCCAGATAAAGTGGTTCGTTAAATTGATTGTATTTTTAGAAAAAGGATGTGATGTGAGGTACAAGAACGTTTCGCCACTTCAAAACTTCTGTTGTTGTTCCGTGTGTCCCTGGGCTTTTTTTGTATTACATCCCGAGAAGAGCTCGCTGAACCTCGTAGGAACGGATGGGATCAACAGAGTCGGGACAGTAATTAACGTTAAGTTTCTTTACTCGACAGAGATATTAGAGACCGAAACCAACCTCACCTGTCCGCGGTGCACCCTGCTGTTCAACGAACGAGGCTCTGGCGCAACGTGGACTAGCGTGGACGACTACAGTCCCAATCTCTCTTTCTCTAACACTCTCTAGTTAAAAGGTATTTTTTTCAAAGAAAGTGGACTGTTGTTGTCCGTAAGTAATAAATAGATAAAAATACATTAAATAGGTTGGACTTTTGACACTCCAGAATGTCCCATAAATGAGACTATTTTCGTTACCCATGCGAGGACTAGAAAATCTTATGACACGATTTGTGTTTTCAAGGTTAGCACAACAGCATTACGTCTTGATAACCTCTCGAGGTGCTTGAAATAATTAAAAACACAATAGCATTCAAATAGTTTACATGCGACATCAAACAACCGAATTTCTCGATGACCAGATTTTTTGACCATTCGTTTTGTAGAAGAACGCTGATGCACAAATCTTGTAGTTGATTAGAGTTATATATACTCTCCCATGAATATTATAGTACACATAAAAATGTCACCACAATTCTAATTCATTTCCAGTTGTTCTCGTTCAGACGTCCGACTGGAGAGATATTCATTTCGGAGAAAGTGGAGCTATTCATGAACAAGGTGCTGGTCAGCGTGGTTCACCTAGGGCGCACCTTCATGACCCCCATCTTCAACATCAACGACGCACTCGACAACCCTGTCATCAGGCTCAAGGGACCGAAATGTGACTATACATACTATCAGGTAATATGACGTTCTTTACAATACTTCCCCTGTGACGTAAGGAGCCTACGTGGGTTAAAAAAATGACAACACGTACCTCAATCAACGTTTAAAAAATATACAGGGTGTAACGGAAAGGTGTGGTCATATTTTGGGAGCCGGTCCTGCCCATGGGAATAAACAACTTTCTCTAAGAAAAAATTGAAAATGCCCAAATAAAATATTGGACTTTCCATACAAACTGATCATCAGCTGATCAATATTTGTATGGGAGGTAAAATTTTTTTTTAGAATTTCCTCGAATTTTTTTGAAGAAAGTAGTTTGTATCGATGGGCAGATGCAGTTCTTAAAATATGACCACACCTTTCCGTTACAGCCTGTATATTGTAAAGAGAAAGGGTGAGGGAAGGTTTGCAGTCACAAGATTTAGTATTCCCTGGGGGATAGCACGCTACTGCCCTGGCTCAGCCTTGTGGCGGGTGACTCGCAGAAGCCACGTTGCGTTTGCCCCGGAGGTGTTGGCCGGCAGGTGGTAGTGCCGGCTCGCAGGGTCGACTGGAGCCAGGATGATCGGCCGGCAGGTGGTCTAGCCGGCTCGGAGACGGCCTGCAGAGGCCACGCGGGTAAATAGGCACCCGGCGTGGAGCGAGCCGCCGTGGTGAGTGGCCAAGTGGCCGCGCCACGAGGCACTGCGGCAGGATGGCCGCGATGGAGGACGATGACAATAGTGTTGTCAGTAAACTAATATTGTTTATGCTTACCAAAACTGTTATAGTGGCTTTTGGTCTCTGGATTTTTTCCATATGTTACAAAATATGGTAATATCGTGTACATTTAACTAGCAACACTGTTTAAGACTTGGCATCCCCATATCCCTCCTACTAACCGTAGTGTTCAAGAGACAGCTTAAGCTCGATCATTCGATCGCTGACGGCGGACTCGAGCGGCTCTAATGGTGGAACCTCTGCAGGATTGACTGTTGGTCGTTGAAAGTTTAAATGTCGAAAATTAACGGAAATAATATAAATTACTTTATGTGAATTTGTGTTATACTGATTTGATTCTGAGTTTGTTATATGTTGATAACGTAATTAATAAAAGTATATTCGCCTGAATCTGCTGTTTTTCTGAGTTGTCTTACACGTATGTTTATGTTTTAATTAAGATTGAAGGCTCGGTATCCAATGGTACCGAGATAAGTAAAAGTAACCTACATTAAAAAAAAAAATATAACACGTGACGAACACCTTCCACTTTTACCGGACCGCCCTAGAAGCAGACTAGCCTGTTTTGAG
Organism: Polia nebulosa; assembly: GCA_951329385.1. Taxonomy (NCBI): domain Eukaryota; kingdom Metazoa; phylum Arthropoda; class Insecta; order Lepidoptera; family Noctuidae; genus Polia; species Polia nebulosa. The sequence continues at coordinate 1,251,788 of OX589588.1, read as the reverse complement.
AGCCCTGTGAATAGAACGCAGCTTGATGTTTCGATTTCAATATGAATTTGAAACGCCACGCTGCGGGCATAGTGAACGTAGGCAAGAAGGCTGCCAGGCTGAAGTGGGATTGGGTAGGTCACGTCAGCCACATGCATATAGACCGCTGGGCAAAATTCTCCACGCAATGAGTGCGTGGAAATAGACGAGATGTGGCGAGACGACCACGACACGAACCGCGAGGGATGGTTTGAGAATGTACGGGAGAAGAGTTCTTGGAAGGAATTAGGGGAGGCCTTTACCCAGCAGTGTGACAGTGTTGGCTAGAAATAAAAATGTAGGTACTTAAGTATGTATGTTTATATGTTCATTTCTTTCCACTATGCATATAGCATAATGTGAATGCGAAAACTATGTAGGTCATTATACTCACGTAGATTTTATGATTGTCTGGCAGTTTAAGTACTGTTGCGGCCTACCCAAATGTCTTTAATTTGGTATTGTTCGTCGGTTCGTTGAACTTCTCAAAGTTCTGAGTAGAGTTTCACGATAACTGACAAATGCTTGCACTGTCTGGACAGGTCCACTCAAGTATGCGTGGTGCTTTCCTCAGAAGCTCATCTTAGACATTAATGTACAATGTAGGTTCAAAGCAATCTTGCAAAGCAGTGGATTGGCGCTTCGCTTTGACTTACGACCTTCTTCTTCATGTGGTGTCTATACTATAGACACGCACACACACTCACTTTGTCTGCAACTGATAACAGTTCGTAATTTCTACAAACTTAGTATATGGCATGGTAGCGTAGTGGATAAGGTGTTCCGGTTTATATAGTGGCGATCCGTGGTTTCGAATCTCATCTGCGTCTAATAATTTTTTGTTATTTTTTTTATAATTACTGTTTATAGTTTTTGTTATTTGTTACCTAGTTAGTAGTTAGATGTTAATATTTAATAATTATTATAGTAGCAGTTCGTTACGCATTAGTATTTTGTCTCCTTCGTATGTTTCATTTACATAGGGTGAGTGGTAATTAGTGACCGATACTTATACACGGGATTGTACTCATGATTACAAACAACTTGCCTAAAGAAACTTTTTTTTATACGTATTCACTTTTTTCACAATAACAATAGTTTGAAATTCGCGCGCGTGTGAGAGCAGTGACCGCCGCGATCAGCTGTTAGCACTGAGGCAAAGGGAACGGTGCGGGCGGCGGGGGAGCATGAGACGCTACTACTAGTACATTCACTCTTTCCCAAGGTCAGACTATCAGCTGATAGATCGTGCCTACTTTTAATGTTACGGCGCGCGCGTTCCTAGATATTTTGTAGTTATGGAGGGCATACGTTGCAACTTAAAAGTATTAGTCAAACACGCTGTTTTTGAAAATATTTTTTTTATTTACCAACAACCGAAACATGTAGACCTACACTGCTTCGGGAGGTTCCTGTTTCGGATCAAGCGGGAGGTGACCCCCGGGAGTTTCCATTACGCGGATCGTCCCGAGGACACGGTGGAGCATACGGTGGAGTTCTGCCCCGCTTGGGCGGAGCCCCGCCGTGTCCTCGTGGATGCGATAGGCGGCAGCGACCTCTCGCGCCCTGCCCTGGTCCAGGCCATGGTACGGAGCGAGAGGGAATGGGAAGCCGTCTCCACCTTTTGCGAAGCAGTAATGCTCGCGAAGGCGGAGGCGGGACGCGTGAGGGAGCATCAACAACAGAGTCGCCCTCACGCTCTCAGCAGCAGCCGCCTCAGGAGACGCCTGGGACTTCCGGCGCCGCGAGATGATCTCCGGCCACCGTAGACCCGGGCCTGCGGACGGCGAGTAATGGGTAGCTCACCGTCCGATCAGCAACAGGCCCGAGAGTCGACGGCGCGTAGTGTTCCACGCGCGCCTCAAAGAGTTGTCAGCAATGGAGACGAAGCCCGTCATGGCAGGGGTTGAGGATAAATTCGAAACAGAGTTGCCTCGCCCCCGGGCACTAAGGGCAGGAAGGAACAGGGGTGGGTTTTAGTCAGTAAGAGTCTAACACGCCCTCCCGCTCCACCCGCGGAGAGTCAGCGGGAGAAGTCATTGGATGATTTTCCAAACAACCAAAAAAATAAAATAAAAGGCCTACACTGCTTAGGTTCATCGAAAACGGCACGTGGTGCCCGGCCAAGCGGGCTTGGGAACCGTGCTCTGTATGATACGAGACCGCATCTAACAGCTGATTGCAGCTGTCACGGCCCTCGCGCGCGCGCGCGTATTTCAAGCTGTTGTTATTGTGATAAAAGTGAATAAGTATTAAAAAAAAAAGTATTTTTGGGAAATTTGTTTATATTTATGAGTACAATCACGTGTTTAAGTATCGGTCACTAATTACCAGTCACCCTATATAATAAAGTTCACTAACTTAGGTAACAGAAAACTACTTAGGTAAATTATTTTGATTTCTGAGAGGTAGACAGATGCAGTTCGTTACGACTATTCATCTAATAGAACGTTGTTATTTCGTGGTTGTTGTTTGTTAGTGTCGAGTGTCTATATATATTAGCGGTGTTGTTAGTTATTCATTTTAAAAATGCAATCAAATATTAATATCGGAGCAAGAGCAAATATCATTGCGCTGCGTAACATTGGATGTAATTTAACACAAATACCTAATGAAAACGGACTAAATGTAAGTGATATCGCAAATGTTTCATACGGTATTTTTAGGGTTCCGTACCCGAAGGGTAACCAACGGGACCCTATTTCTAAGCCTCCGCTGTCCGTCTGTCCGTCTGTCTGTCAGCGGGCTGTATCTCATAATCCGTAATAGGTAGACATTTTCACAGAATGTGTATTTCTGTTGCCGTTATAACAACAAAAATAATAAAAATAAATTAAAAATTAAAGGAACCTACTAGAACCGTGTTTTTTTTTGTTTTTTTTTTTGCTCGTTCTTAATAATGGCAACAAGTAGACGCGTAAATCTTGAACGATGGTACGGCACCCTTCATGCGCAAGTGCCAACTCGCACTTGGCCGGTTTTTTATCACAGTTGATGATAGTTCATTCACAGTACAAATGACTAAACGTAAATTAAATTTTGTTAATCCTTTAACCTCGGAACTTTATTAATACAGATTTAAATTCAAGAGGTTTAAAAAAAAATATAAATCATTTTAAAGATTCGACTAATAAATGATGTGTGAACTAATAAATATATAACTTTATTTTTGTTATTTGTTTTTGCAGTCCGCAACGTTTATCCAGCTGAAGAGGTTACAAAAATAACATTTGTCCAGGATAATTGTTCTATTCACCGGGCGAGCACTGTGTGTGACTGGTTTACCAGACATCTGGAGATAGCTGTCGTTCCATAGCCAGCGCGATCTCCTGATCTCAACCCATTAGAAAATTAATGGGGTTTGATGTTGCAAAGGTGGGAAGCCCGGAATGAGAGATGTATTGAGCAGTTGAAGTCACATTTCATGGAGATATGGGCAAAAATAAAGGGAAACAGAAATATGTTTTAATCTCGTAGGCTCCATGCGTAAACTTCTACTTGACTGTATCGAGATTAATGGGAGTTTACATTATATTAGTAATATCTCCGTGTATAGGGTGACTGGTAATTAGTGGACGATACTTAAACACGTGATTATCACTTAGCCGCCACGATCTGTCTCATTAAATGTTTTTTTGAGAAAGTTGTTTGTATCATGAGTCGATCACGTGTTTAAGTTTCGGTCACTAATTACCAGTCACCCAGTATAAGGATTAAAATTTGTGGTTTAGTTCCAATCTTCTTTTCGTAAAGAAAACGATTACTTAAGCTAAAACCTCAAAACCCATGATTTACTTACTTAAAAAAATGTGAATTAATAAACTTATTGCAAACAAACTGCCTATAATTAACTAACCTAATCACTTATTTTGTAAGTAGTTGTTTTACATTTTGAATAGAGTCTAATATTTTTACATAGTGCTTGTGACGTCCACTTGTCACAGGAGTAAGCACAGATGGTTAAATAAAACAATCGTTTGGTGTCTTGCAATAGCGAGCTGAGCGCACGTCCATCCAGTATCAGTGACAGCTGTCTAGTGACACTTATACCCGCGTGGACCTACCTTCGCTTCTATATTATTTAATCGTCACATCTCTTCCCTTTTTACAAATATTAATTTTTCAGATTTTTTATAAATAGACTTATGTGAAACGGAAAACTTAAACTCATTTAAAGCACAATTGGAATTAGACTTCTTAATGTAGTTTACACCTAACGTTAATATAATTTTAGAAATAGTTTACACAGAGGTTTCAAACAAAAGAAAATTATACATTGTTAATTACAATTACACAAACAAGATTGACAAATAATTATACTATTTGCTGTCGGAATCGCAATCAAAATCAAATGTCATTTATTCAAACTAGGCTGAGAGCCAGCACTTTTTGAACGTCAAAGTTCTACATAAAGACAGTCCCCCAAAACGCCCGCCCGTCACCACTTCCTAGTGTTTTAGCTGTGAAGAAGAAGTGGCCAACAAACTCCCCAGCAACACATCTGTCTGTTAAGTTTGAAGAACTTGAATCTATATAATAATATGCAACAATCTTAACATATGTGTATGTAACGTATGTAAAACAGAATAATCGCTGGTATCATCAGAATCAGGTGTGTTTTCTCCACATACTTGCCATTTACCTTCAACTCTTTATAGATGGACAATATTCCTCCTCAACTCTTGTCCGGTGTAATCGTTCTTTATGGTATATTTAGAACCGCTAGAATTTACAACGTGTGGGCACGGGGTCTCATCTCGAACAAAGAAAATTTAGTTCAAATAAATCTCAATAGATGGCGTAACATGCATCGATTCCTTAATATTTTGAAAATAAATATGATAAAAACTGTATTTTCTTATTTAATAAACTTGCCTAAGCATAAAATTGTGGAATTATGGGCTTGTAATTCAAATTTAGACGATTATTGGAACGAATCCTTAGATATCTATATTTCTTGTACCAATAGATGGCGCTGTATGAAGTTTTAGAGTTTATCCATTCGCCTCTTAAAAATTTGAATAGTGACACATTTTGATACAGTAAAACTGCTATGAAGTGCCAAAAATACTATAAAATAATTCCTCAATGTGTGAGAAAATATTGGTAAGGCTTTAATTAAATTCATTCAACTTGCAAGCCGTCGCTGCTAACACCATCTAGCGAGGTGTAGACGACGGGCCCGAACGAAGAACAAAAGTTACTTGTGCCAGACGAAAACCCGTAGTTACGGCGGCACCGTTTCTTTGTATGGAATGAGGCATCTGTACGCTAGTATTATATTATCTGTGGTGTGGGGTTAAAATTTGCTTTCTTTTATTGGGTTTTTCTTTTATTATTCTCCCTGTCTCTGTCTTTTGTTTTTTTATTTTTTTTTTATTAATGAATACTAAGTGTTATTAATAAACTTTTTTCCAAGCAAACATTTACTGAATTTTCGATTATTTTTTTCCGAAATTTCAAAATTACGAATTTGCGGTTACGAAAACGAAATGAATATCAAACGTATGTAACGAGCGAAGGGACGGTGTTTTACTCCACTTGCCTGTGTTCGCGTTACATTGCGCGGAATAAAACATTGTTTTATTTTTCATAACTAAAATAAAAGTCGTCTCCCAGCAATATAATTTTAGCGCAAAACTACTTCGTTAGACGTACAGTATGCGTAGTTAACGGCTCTGTGATCTTTCTTTTTACACCCTGTATATATGTCCTGTCTTGTGTGTGTTCTATCTTTTTCTCTCTAATAGAACAAGAAAGAGACGGATGTAAATTAAAGCTGTCAAATTTAGTTGCACTAATATTTCCATACAAATCAAGAGTACACGTAAAATCATGTCGATTAAAAACACGGTTAAGCACAAAGCGTAAACTGGTTTGACATCTATAACTTGTTTCATAGCTAGCCGTCATTTTGTCGCACTGCTTTTTAGTAAAAGATAGCGATTAAATAATAATAATAAATAATAAAATAATAAAAATTTATTTCCAAAAAACTTAGTTCTATGTTAAGATTCTCTTATTTTAGTTTAGTTATTGAACAAGACAATCGGCACCAATGTCGTCCAAACTAAACATTTATGCAAAATATCAGTTTAATCAAAAACCAAGTAGTGGGTCAAATTTGACTACTAAGATTTTTTTCATAATTACTTTTCTCTTATTTATTCTCTAATTTTAGTTTAGTTATTGAACAAGAGAATCGGCACCAATAACATTCATCCCTATTGCATGAGGCTTTGCATACTGTATGCTTTGGTGAATGTGGTGCTCACTGCTCATGGTGTGGTTTGTCGTATAAGTACATTCTAAAGTGCTCTACAGTCCAAACCAGAGCGAGAGCTTCTTTTTTTTATTTTTTTATTTCAGTCTGAAAATAACGTTTGTCAACTTCTGTAAGGCTCTTATTGCCAAAAGCAATTACCCGTGGTCCGTTATTATTAGACTGAATGAGCATATCCAACCGGACTACAACATGGCATCTGTCATGACTGTGGTTTTATCTTTTGGGTCAGAATATCCAAGTGTATGGATTATTATTGAGCCATTTCGTGCCTATCGTAAATAATTAACCAAGTACGTATAAGTTGCACGTAAACACCGCTTAGCATATTGCTAAATTATGGGATAACATTGCCCGTTGGTTCACTCCTTTTTCTTGTTTTTTTTTCCTTTTGTATATTGGTGTACTTACACAAAACCTCGTCGCCACTTGTGACGTCCACTTGTCACAGGAGTAAGCACAGATGGTTAAATAAAACAATCGTTTGGTGTCTTGCAATAGCGAGCTGAGCGCACGTCCATCCAGTATCAGTGACAGCTGTCTAGTGACACTTATACCCGCGTGGACCTACCTTCGCTTCTATATTATTTAATCGTCACAGTGCTCTTAATTACATCGATCATGATCGAATTTGAAATTGTAAACATTATTTTCATACGTCAACTACAATACATATTGCTTTTAAGTTTATTGACATATATTTCACATCTTATTCGACAGAAGTAGGTAGTTAAATAAATTGTTGTACTATGTTACCTGTAAAACTACTTGTAACGAATAATTGTTGTTTTTTATTTTTGTTATTTTATACCTTTTAGTGCAATACATAATACTCATAAAAAGACAGCAAATATTGCGAACAAAAATAAAAATACAATCAAGAACCGCACTGTGCTTTATGAGATTTGAACTTACGCCAACTGCTTCTCAGTCTTACGTGTTGTCTGTACTGCTATCAGCACATGATATTTTTGGCCGAATTTTAGCAATTGGATTTAACTAACTAACATCATGCACATGATGCGTGTGATGAGGGCATAGCAAAAGCGACGAAAATATGTTTTTTGTTTCGTGTCACGAGACCATACGAGACCGACATGAACGGAGACGATAAGACGTGTGTGTGAAGTCTTTTTGGTGTATGCACCGCGTCGATTACACATACAGACGTAAGGACTGTACCGTGAGTTCACAGCAAAATGACTCTAAACGTACTAATGCACTTTGGTTGCGATCTGTACATCACATGGTTCTCATATGATTTGAGCAGTACAGATGTAAGGACATTAAAAGAGACTTTGAACTCTGAGTTTTTTTCGGTGTTTCTTCTCAGGGTAGTCAGCTAGGAAACACTTGCCTCATCTAGCTTAAGCTGACAAAAAAAAATGTTGACGTGTAAAAGTGTTGTTAACCCCTCAACCCCCGCGGCCAAATCCGGGTTGTCAAATTGAACCCCGACGACAACCCGGGATGACAGCCGATTTTTTTTTTTTTTCTCTTTAATTTTTTTTTTTTGGGGTGGGAAATCATCCAATGACTTCTCCCGCTCTGGATGGGAGCGAGAGGGCGTGTTAGACTCTTATTGACTAAAACCCACCCCTGTTCCTCCCTGCCCTCGATGCCCAGGGGCGAGGTAACTCTTTCGAATTTATTCTCAACCCCCGTGCAAGTGATATGGCTACTAAGAATTTTTGGAAATAAAAAACAAACCTAATAGTGGCCGCCATTATGTTAATGAGGTCGTATCTTTTTGTAACATGAAAATGTGGGATATCAAAATGTAGAAAATAAAAAAAATATAATTAGTATTTTTAAAAACGGTGGCATGAAATCTAAAACTGAACTAAAATAATTGCCACCAACTGCATCGGACTGCTTCAAAAGTGATTTGTTTGCAACTTTTAGTTGTTTTTTGCAGTCGGTTTTTTTAAATAATTTTCCATGTTTATTAAGAATATTACTTGCCACGAGGAGTGTAAGATTTTTCAAAGTTTGTAGGAATACCGAGTGCAGAAAACTTTTAACTTATGGATAAATTAAATTGAAATAGGTGACCACTACTAAATATTATATATATCTAATACTCCTATTCCAGCTGCAGACAACTGACAAGACCACCATAGGCGCCGTCCAGAAGAAGAATCCTAGCAAACCAAATTTTTTTTCGTGTTTAGATGACTACATTATCAGCTTCCCTGCTGACCTCGCCGTGCCCTTCAAGCTAGCTGTCATCGTAGCCTGTGTGTACATTGTAAGTTCCATCATCTGTCCTTGTTCCCATGTTACTTGGGGTCGGCGCAATACATATTATTCTGTCATTCTATTTATTTATTTAATATACAATTTGTTGTACACCAAGACAACTTAAAACTAAAACATACGATAGGCGACCTTATCTCTTCTAGGCATTCGGAGTCCTGATTTTCTCTCTGCCGTCACGCGTCAATCATTCGCATTTCTTTAATAGCATCACTCCGCACAATCCATGCATATTTAATTTGGACTTTCTCTCCCTCTCCATGTACTAACATTTAGGTAAATTCATCATGCTATTACTCTCAATCTGCATCACTCCTTATCATGTGCTGAAAAAGATGATAAACGATTTCTTTACAATTTTTCTGTTACTAGCGCCACTTTCAAACTTCACCGAACGTGATTGTTTCTTTTTAACATATTTTTATTAGCTTAAAATATCTTAGAAGTTAGATGTTTATTTTGGATGATAATGCATGGTTTGCTAAATGACGTCATTCTAAATCCAATATGGCGGACTTGATTTTATTGCGTTCCCATGACATGGGTATTAAATAAAAGAGTTTGCTGAGAGAAATAAGAATAATAATGTGTCGTTGTCCAAAGTATGATGGTATTACTGCAATTAAAGATATGGTCACCATTACTGTTTGTTTTAAACCCAAGACTATGTACTTGCTATGAACTACACTGTAGGTGTAGGTCCGGCGCACTGGCTATGAGATTGAGAGTGCAGATTAATATTCAAATTATATATATCTAACCATGCATTTTTTTTTCAGGACTTTAGATTTTTCGAGGGCAGGTATCAGTAGATTTATTTACCTCTTCATAATACCATCATTGGAATATGATGAATATGATTAGGTATATAAAAAACAATCGGAAAAAATGAACTGAAGAAATGCGCTTTAGGAGTCAAGACAAACCTCAGCTTAAGCTAATTTAATAATGTAATACTAAAGCAATAAAAAAGAAATATGCAGTTGGTGGCAGTTATTTAAGTTCAATCATAGATTTCATGCCACCAAGTGCATCGTATCAATCGCAACAATAATTATTATAGTAAGACTAACCGCTTTAAGCGTGGAGTTGCGAAACCAGCCCTACATCCATATACATACATACTTAAAAGACTAACCGTCTTGTTATAATAGTAGGGTAGTTTCCTAAAAAAATCGAATTGTTCCGTCCGATAAATTACCAAAAAATATTGAATACGTATTTTTTTTTTACATCACGCCGTGCTGCACTTTTTACCACGATGTGTCGTAACCAACTCTTGAACTTTGATGTTTTATCTTTGACATTTTTATTGGTTTGGTAAACCAAAAAATACGTGTGTAATATTTTTTGATAACTTACGGACTAAATAGAATTATTAGTTACCCAGGGAACATCCATATTGTTGTGATCTTTATTATTTACCTATTATTAGTTCCAAGTTCAGGTTTCTAAATTGAAGGAATGAGATCTTTCATAAAAAAACATTTTTCTTCTTTTCAGCCCGATGGGGGTTGATTCTGAAAAAGTCGTTTGACCTGTTCAAATTGTCATACTTTTAGACTTATTAAACCAAAATTCGAGTTAACTGAAGCAAGTTTTAAAATCCTCCTCTATAAACATCAACTTTCTTTTTAAACTTCTTCTCTTTACGGGTTGATTTTTTATTTTGTAGAATAAAAATGCTGTTTTGAATGATGCAAAACCGAATTTATTAGCAATTTACTGGGATCTTTGTGTAGCCCTTACAATGATGCATAGTCGAGAGAGAAAGAAAGGAAGTGAATGGCGATGTTGCCAGTATAAAATTACAAATTAAATATTTTACCACAAGCAATTCAAATCGACTAAAATATAATCGATTATTAAATAATTACAAAATATATTTATGTTTGATATTGAATCGAACATAGTTGCGCGATCCATAGGTCGCTGGTTCATATCCGGCTCGAAGGACCATTAACAGCATGTAGAATAAAAATGCTGTTTTGAATGATGCAAAACCGAATTTATTAGCAATTTACTGGGATCTTTGCGTAGCTCTTACACTGATGCATAGTCGAGAGAGAAAAAAGGAAGTGAATGGCGATGTTGCCAGTATAAAATTACAAATTAAATATTTTACCACAAGCAATTCAAATCGACTAAAATATAATCGATTATTAAATAATTACAAAATATATTTATGTTTGATATTGAATCGAACAATTTACCTATCAGACAAATAATTTTGTTATAAAAATTATAACAAAATTATTTGTGCCGAGTTTCAACTTTACTTTGAAATAATAATAATATGTCTTTATTCTTATAATCTTCACTAGATGTCGCACTAATTGACAGAGCGAAATTTATTACTAATTCATACAATTTCTATGTTTTTTTTGTAAGTGAATATGTTTTCGGATATTAAAAATACAATGCATGTAAAATATTTACTTGTTTTATTATTTCGTATGTTTTGGTTTGTGAGCAGTGGGGGCCCAGTGGTATTGGCCGCAACTTACAAGTTGTAGGTCGTGAGTTCAAACCCAGGCAGGCGCTTTGCTTTGTGTAAATTATGTCATCACCACTGCTCTCAAAACGGTGAAGGAAAACATCGTTAGGAAACCGGCATGTCCTAGAACCAAAAAATTGAAGACATGTGACATCCACCAACCCACACTGGGCCCGCGTGGTCGATTACGGCCCACACCACACCCTCTCACAGAGAGGAGGTCTGTGCCCCAGCAGTGGAGACAATTAAAGGATGATGTTTTGGTATTAGTATTAGCTATACATATAAATGATGAGTGCCGTGGTGGCCCAGTAGTAACGGCCGCGACTTACATGACGCGAGTTCAAGCCACCTGCCTTGGTTGCTGCCTTTACTTTGTGTTAATTATTTCATCACCACTGCTCTCAAAACGGTGAAGGAAAACATCGTCAGGAAACCGGCATGTCAGAGAACTAAAAATTCAATGACATGTGACATCGACCAACCCGCATGGGGCCCGCGTGGTGGATTTTGGCGCACACCCTCTCACAGAGAGGAGGCCTGTGCCTCAGCAGCGGGGATACTAAAAGGCTGATGATGATATTTTGATTATGATTTTAGCGGAATTTTTAACGAGTGAAGTTCAGTAACTGTTTTAATTATATGCAAATTGATTCCTACTGGATAGAGTGATGTAAAATTGGTGTAGTTTTGTGTCTCAACGCAATTGGTCAATGTGTCTGTGTGAATCATTGAAACAGGCGTGATCTCGGTAAAATGAAGCTGAGAATTTTATTGGAAGTTTTGACTACCTCAGCGAAGCTTAAGGTGGCTGAGTTAATACATGGTTTGCTAAATGCAAAAAATTAGAATGTTATGTTACTTACATCCACATTTTAATGGAAAACAAAATGACTGTATTCTGAATCAAAAAACTTAATACTTACCTACTTTTTAAACTTTACACTGGCTAATTATGCACAAACCATAACAAGCCAAAAGAAAAAAAAAGAGTGGCACTCCGGGAGTGCCGACAGAAGTGAAACCGAAAAAAAAATCCCCAACACGCCTTTTTTTATTGTTGATAGGCATGCGTTTGACCACTATCACTTAAAGAAGTTTTCACTTCAATTCAATCCACTACGTGATCCACTACGAGTGCTACGACGCTACCGTCGGTGTCGGTGTCGGCGGCGGTATCGGAGGCAAGTTGAATTGTTTTTCATTTCCATCTCAAAAATGCTCATCGCGCCTATTGAAGTTTTTACTTAAGGCGAGCCTAACCCGAGCGCCGTAGGTATTTAACGCATACCTCTGCCCCCGCAGGGAGTAGCGATACGTAAATATTACAATGTTCGGAGACTCGCGCGCCAAGCGCACTGCTCATGAGTTCACGAATTCGAGTGGGTACTAAGTTGCGTCATAATATAGAGCAATGCAGTAGATCAACTTGAATGAATTAGTATAATTATGTTTATTTTGTTTAATTTTTCTAGTTCCTAAGTATTTTTTTATGGTTATCTTAAAGTTAGGTACGTATTGTATAAACTTGAACTAACTTAATAATTAAAAATAAGTAGGTATACTTATTTATTTTTGTGAATAAGGTGGATTTAAATCTGACTGACACGAAGATCATGAATACGGATACAATTTAAAACTACCCCTACCGCGTGCCTTTTGACTTTCCATAAGGGTGCGAAATATTCATGCTACAGTATAAAAAATCTAATCAGCGAGAATTTTCTAATTCTTTGAAATGGGTGTCATTTTCATAGTTTTCGAGGGTGGTAAAGCCAATAGTGAGGTCAAAATGTAAACCAGAGATGGCGGCGGAAATATCGTGATGGGATTTTATCGCGCACTGGATTTTGAACTTTCGGTGTTGAGTCGAGCATTGAGAATCCAACTCAACAACAACAGAGTTCATTCCAGCGCGTCGAAAAAACACACTGTTGGATTTTCAACTCTCCGCGCTAAGCAGAGCGTTAAAAATCTAGTGCGCTAAAAAAAAATCGCCGCGATACGTTTACGTCTGTGCGAAAGTTGTCTTATAGCTTTTGGGCGCGTGGTTTCTTTATTTCCATTGCCATACGGTGTAAATTCAACTGTTTTACACATATTTCCGGTTTGTAAATCTATTCCGCGTAGGTACATACCTAGTAAGTAAAGTCAAAATATAATATAGGTAAATAATAATATTGTCACAGCATCCTTACCTTTTTAGGGTTCCGTACCCAAAGAGTCTACCAGAAGTACCCTAAGGGTAAACAACGGGACCCTATTACTAAGATTCCGCTGTCATAACACACACTTGCCACTTCCTTTTCGAAGTTGGTCAAAAAGTGAGTGAGTTCCCTACCCTCGGAACGTTTCTAATACAATACTCACAGTTTTTTGTCCGTTTTGTTTTTATTTGTTTGGCCACTTTTACGTGCATCAAAGCCTCGGGCAACCAAATAAAGTCCATCTAAACAAGATTCTGTCATCTACGACTGTTGTTTTTGAGTCTTGGAAGCTATTTCGAACAACAACAACTGGGAAATCACACATCGGAAGAAGTGCTGAATCACAGTGACTAGACTTCGAGCAGCGGATTGTCGCCGCTGGGCGCAGGACATAAGTGCTGAATCGGTGTGCGTTGCTTGCTCGTGGTGTTTTTGACAGTGCAGTGCAACGGCGCTCGGCGGTGCTGTACAGCGGCGCTCGGCGGTGCAGTGCAGCGAAAGCGTTCCGGTTAGTTCAATATTATTTTCACAACACCGCTGTCTAAATTAAAATAATAGAATATTATAAAAGTGTGTCGTGAGAGTACCAGTATATACAATTAAACTGCAGACTACACCGTTGCCTCAGCTTTTTATACTGGTGAAATACAAGAGTAAGCATGCCGCTAAAGCGCACTCCACCAGCTTCGCCCGTCCCGTTAACGCCCACAGAAAGCACTCGTAGTGAAGTAATGTTTGCGTCCACAAAGGAAAAAAATGCGTCATCCCTACTACATTGCGAATCCGAACCTGACCTTCACACCTTGGCGGCAAACATAACGGAAAGGAAAAAACGTAAACATGACGGGGAAAAATCAGACCTTTTGGTAGTTATCAAAGAAATGTTCTCTTCTTTCTCTAGTGAACAAGAAAAACGCTTTCAAGACCTTCAAGCAAGTATAGAGCTTATGTCAAATAAATATGATGAGTTTTTATCGAAAATATCTTATCTTGAGAAGGAAAGACAGTCAGACAAGTTAATCATAAAGGATTTGGAGGACAAAATAGAATCACTGGAACGTAAAGCTCGTGGCGTTGGAATAGAAATTCGAAATATACCAAAACGAAACGGAGAAACTAAGGATACTCTTGTTAGCGAGATTTCAAAATTAGGTGAAATATTAAATGTAGATATTAACACCAGTAATATTAAAGATTTATATAGGTTAAAATCAAAAGATTCTTCAGACCCTATCGTATTAGACTTCACCTCAGTTCTCTTGAAGGAAAAGGTCCTCAAATCTGTAAAAACCTTCAACAAAAATAAACAAAAAGGCAGCAAGTTAAACACGACCCATCTCAACTCAAGTTATACTCAAAAGCCGATATATATATCAGAGGCTCTCACTCACAATACCCAGAGACTATATTATTTAGCTCGTCAATTCCAGAAGAGTCATGGGTATAGCTTCTGCTGGACAGCAAATGGTATAGTTTACCTAAAATACAACGAAGACTCCTCACATATCCGGATAAACAACCTCGCTGACATAGAAAAATTACGAAATAATGTTAAAGCGCTGTGACTAACTGTTGTTTTGAGATACATAAGTTGCCTCATTATTCTACTAACTATGAGATTGCATGTTAAATTTAAGTTTAAATCTATGGATTATTTTTACACTACAAAATACAACTACACGGCCACACAAACCTATCACTTTTACTCAAACAAATTTAAACACTACTTAAATAAAAAAATAGCCCAACTCAATACTTTCTCAGATATATACAAAATTCACTTCTCAAACACAATTGCATTACTCAACTCAATTACTCATCAAATAACAATCTCAGACAATCCACACCAAATTCATACTGACAAACACTGTTTTACTATATACATACAAGCTCTTTCCGTAATTTTAGTCCCTACCTTGATCAATACTCTTGACTATATTACATTCTCGTTAACCATTCGATGACATAACTAATTTATCTGAAAATATTGACCAATTATCCGTATCTCACTCACTAACCGTGGACTTAGAGGTATGTCAAAATATTATTAGTTCTACTCAGGGCAACCTACTTATACTGACACAAAATATACGAAGCATAAACCGAAATATGCCCGGCTTAGAAGTATTACTACAAAGACTTAATGTAAATTATGATTTACTAATTTTAACAGAAAGTTGGCTCAAAGGTGCAATGGTAATCCCTCACCTACCTGGTTACTCTAATGCAGCAACAAATAAAAACCCCTTACAAAACGATGGAGTAGTTATCTACTTCAAAGAAAATATTGACCTAACTATAATAGAACCTAAATTTCATGAAAGTAATTGCCTCCTAGCCACCATTGGAGAACAAGTTGCTATAATTGCCATATACAGATCGCCTTCCTACACCAATTTGGAGCCGTTCCTATTGTCGTTGGATAATATGTTACATTCAGTGTCGTCTTTTGAGCACATCATTGTTATAGGTGACATGAATATAGCAATAAACTCTAATAAAATTAAATCTGAAGGGGAACGATATTTAACCCTAGCGGCTTCACATGGCCTACTCCCCGCACACACATTAGTCACACGCGGTGCTTACCAGACATGTATAGATCATGTCCTTATAAAAACTAAAGTTTCCTCTACCACGATAGTCCCCAATGCAACACTAACGGATCACCATCCCGTTTTATTCTGTTTAAATTTACAAAAACCACGACAATATGCAACTACAACTAAGGCCATAATAGACGATCAAAGATTAGCACAAGACATTTTAAATATTAATTATGATCCCATTTATCAAACAGAAAACCCAAATACTAGTTTAGATTACCTAACAAAATGCTTACAAAAAGAAATAGAAAAAAACACCAAAATTGTAACACTTTCTAGACGCCAAAAAATCATCAAGCCTTGGATAACTCCAGGGCTACTACGTTGCATGCGAAACAGGGACCGACTACATAAGAAAACAAGCACTGATCCGGATAACGAAGTATTAAGAATAACCTACCAACGATACAGAAACTTCTGTAATAAATTATTACGAAAGTTAAAAAGAGCCTACGAAAAAAACCAAATCCTAGAAGCACAGAACGATAATAAAAAATTATGGAAAGTCATCAAAAAAATCACACACACAACTAAAACAACAAAACACTCAAAAGAATTATTAACTCTCTCATCATCATCTCCTGACCAATCACTTCACGAAGCAAACAGCTATTTTATAAATGTGGGTAGCTCACTGGCGGATAAAATATGCCAACAAAATATTAATTCCCGGAATATACCTGTACATCATAATACTCAAGATAAATCACCAAATGTCCCAAATTCGTTTGTCTTAATGGAGACTGACAAATACGAGGTTGAACAACTTATCTTGGGTCTAAAAACAGACAGTGCACCAGGATGTGATAATATTAGCAGTAGATTCCTAAAACAACATAAAAATGTTCTAGTACATCCTCTAGAAAAAATATTTAATGATTGTTTAAAAACAGGAGTGTTCCCAGATTCCCTAAAACGATCAGAAGTGTGTCCAATCTATAAGAACGGAGACAGAAATCGTATAAATAACTATAGACCGATTTCCATCCTACCAGCAATATCCAAAATCCTTGAAAAAATCATAAACATTCGTCTAGTAAATTATCTAGAAAAAAATAAACTCCTGTCAGTGAATCAATACGGGTTCAGACACGGAAAATCAACTGAACAAGCAGTGAATAAACTGATAGGATTTATTAGTTCAAATTTAGACAAAAACAAAAAATGTCTTTCCATTTTTCTCGACCTGGCCAAGGCATTCGATACGATTTCTGTCTCCCTCCTACTCAAAAAGTTGGAGGCACTGGGTGTCAGGGGCACCCAGCTTGAACTCTTTAACAGCTACCTCTCTGGGCGAACTCAGTGTGTCCGAGTGGACAAATACAAAAGTACACACCTTCCTGTTACACACGGTGTGCCCCAGGGAAGTATACTGGGGCCCACCTTATTCCTAGTGTACATAAATGAACTTACTAGTCTTAAACTAACCAAAGGTGAGATCATTTCTTTCGCAGATGACACCGCTTTGATGTTTGAGGGTGACAGTTGGGAGGAGGTCTTTCGTATCGCTCAAAACGGATTTGACATTACAAGGGAATGGCTGCGGAGGAACATACTTACCTTAAACGTTGTTAAAACTAAGTATATTTGTTTCAGCATAAGGCAGGCTGTGGGAATCCGCAGCGACCTACGAATTATTTCCCATGAATGCATTTCTGCGGATAGTTGCGCATGTTTATCTCTGGAACGCGTCAATACTCTAAAATACCTGGGTATTATTTTAGATAACAACCTTAACTTTAAAGAACATGTAAAAGTTCTTTGTAACAGAGTACGAAAACTAATTTATGTATTTAAAAACTTACGTCATGTCGCGGACCCTGCACTGCTGAAGCAAATATACCTAGCCCTGTGTCAATCGCTTCTTAGTTACTGCATTTCATCCTGGGGAGGTATTTGCAAAACCACTCTAAAGGCAGTTGAAGTCGCCCAGAGAGCAATACTTAAGGTTGGCACTTTGAAACCAGTGCGTTTTCCTACTGTTACACTGTTCCATTTGTGCGAGGTTTTAACAGTCAGACAGTTATTTATACTTAAAGTCATCCTTCATGAACACAACAAACTGCCCTACAACCCAATATTATTACAAAGACGTCGTAAACATCATGTATGTGACAAATTAATCACAGTTAAAACTATCTTCGCTAAAAGATTTGCAAGCTTTCTAGGCCCTTACCTTTATAATAAGCTTAACAAAATAATAAATATATACCCTCTGACTAGAAAACAATGCAAACATAAAGTATTCCACTACCTACAGAAACTAAGCTACGATGAGACGGAACAACTACTTATTATACAAAATTAAAAAAAGAGCTCATACACATATACACGCACGCACAAACATATATACATACACACACACACATCCACACACAAATACACACTCACGCAGAAACACACATACATACACACACACACCATCACAATCCATTAAATGATTACTTACTAACAAATTACTTACTTCTATGTAAAGAGAACTTACCCACTATAAAAGTGGCACCTATTATTGTATAATAAAAACGTGGGGAATGGTGCTGATAACCGAAATACAGGCTATGCCTAGTTCGGCTACAGACGCTAATCTCATCACCCTTTTTGAAATTGTTGCCATAATGCCATTGTAAAGTAGTAATAAGTTTATGGAATTAAATTATTATTATTATTATTATTAGTTACACACTTGGGGTAATTCCTCGGTCGAGATATTCTCTCAGGCTCTATGGATTTCTGATTGTAGCAGTCATCAGTTATTAAAACCTTGTTCTTTAGCAGACAACGTGTAAAGCTCAGTGAAGCCATTCTATTACCAGCAACTTCAGTAGTTACGTTCTTCTTCTTCTTTCGAATCGATGATTCCCTATCTTGTGTAGTTGTAAGTTGTGGTTACCTATAATTGAGTATGCATCACACGATAATATGTGCTGTCTAGTTTATCAGTTGAAGAAATTGTAATGTGTACTCGTCGGTAATCCAATAAATATTTCAAATACTTTGATCCCAGAAACTGGACACATCATTAGTTATGTTTATGCCATATAACCCCCGATTAACATGCGACTTACAACCGCAGAACAAAACCGAAGTTCATAATAACGATGATTCCTTTTTCCTTGTAAATATAATTATGAACCGACGGACGGTTAGATTATCTAAAAATATTGGACACATAGTTTTACTAAGTATTTTTATTACGTTGTACGTATGACGTGGGTACAAGGTATGTAGGTCTACGGATGTATGAAGCTTAAGGTATTATAGACGAGCATAAGTTAGAAGAAGAAGAAGACAGGAACACTCCATAGTGTACCTAATCATTCCTAATTAAAAAAAAATAACTACAGGATGATAGGTATTTATAGTCAAGAGAATGTTAAAGGAAATCTGGTATCATCATTTTCCTGTTAACCAACTGTCTGGGTTCGACTTCCAGTCTTACTGGATGTAACTGAAACCAGTATGCTAAATAGAGTAACTACCTATTTCACCTCGTCAATCTAGTTACATGGTCTCATTTCAGCCGAAAGATGTCCCCTGATGACCTTCCGCAAGTGTCACCACAACGACTAGTACTGTTCGTCTTTCATCCATTGGATTCTCGCGATCTCACCAGATCATCGGTCCACCTACCTAAATATCGGGAGTAAAACTACCTCGTATATAATGTGTCACTTTAGTCCCTTGTATAACAATCTATTACAGGGTACGTGGTGACTTTTACATTTTTAAGTTGTACTTCTTTTGGCGCGTTAAAGAAAAATGATGAGAGTAAATTTTTACGATGCGCGCGCACTCCGTTACATAAAACCGACAACCTGAAGTTAGCTAGAACCGTCACCCTGAAGTTAGCTATAGTCTGTGATTCTCGCGATCTCACCAGATCATCGGTCCACCTCGCTAAATATCGGGAGTAAAACTACCTCGTATTTAATGGGTCACATTAGTCCCTTGTATAACAATCTATTACAGGGTACGTGGTGACTTTTACATTTTTTAACTTATACTTCTTTTGGCGCGTTAAAGAAAAATGATAAGAGTAAATTTTTACGATGCGCGCGCACTCCGTCACATAAAACCGACAACCTAAAGTTAGCTAGAACCGTCACCCTGAAGTTTGCTGTGTCTAAATAGTCTGTGATTCATGAAAAATGATTGTTTTCCTTTTGTAAACTTTGTTACAGTTTGGTTTTTTTTCTTATTACGCCAAAGAAGTATAACTTTTTACGTGCGTACATAAGTACACACACACTTTTATTTTTATAGTGTGCCTAAATAAATATAATAAAAAATGATTACATATTTCTCTGTTTTATATTCTAATAGTTACTAAGTTTTTTTTTTATTATGGAGCGGAAAATAGTTACAAGTACTAAAAAAAGTATAAGGAAGGGAGAAAAGGAAGGTTACACATACGGCAAACTAAAACGCGATTTAACGCATGGCAGAACTCGCAAAATGCAATCGGAGTTTTTTGTGATCTCTCCAGAGCTTTTGATTGCGCACACCATGACACGCTTTTACGTAAGCTACGTCATTATGGTCTCCAAAAGGAAGCTCTCAATGTAATTGATTCATATTTATTTAATAGGTTCCAATGTGTAGATGTCAATGGTGTTAAGACTTCCGGGCTACCAGTTCATTTAGGTGTGCCTCAAGGTTAGATATTGGGAACATTCTTGTTTTTGGTGTAAATGACCACACTTTTTAAAGTAGTAGTAGTTAATATCTGTGACGTAGTACTGTTTGCAGATGATACCTTTCTTATCTTTAATGTAGATAGGATTAGACAAGATTTTGATAGCGTAAATAGCGCTCTTTCAATTGTTACAAATTGGTTTATGACAAATAACTTAGTTCTCAATGCTATAACACTAAATGTATAAAGTTTGTCTTTTATTGTTACAAATCTAGGACCCAATATCATCTTAAGTAAAGAAGTGCTTGAAACTGTGGACTCGGTAGTTTTTTTTTGATATAACTGTTGATTTCAAACTTTGATGGGGCCCACAATTATCAAGCCTATCGAGAAGGCTTGACTCTGCCACCTGCACCGTCAAAAAAGTTAAACAATACACTGACGTTGACACAACACGGTTAGTCTTTTTTAGTTATTTCCATAGCGTTATGTCTTATGGTTTTCTTTTGTGGGGTAAAGCTGCGGACATACAAAATATATTTATTTTGTATAACACTTTTTCGTTTACCAATACGAGTAATTCACAGGCTAGGGTCAAGAGTTTCGTTGAAATATTTTTTTAAAGAGAACATATTAGAAACATAATTATTATATATAGACAACATGTGCATGTATTTTTTTTATATACCATATCATTATATACCAAAACCAGTGACATCCACAATTTTAACGCCAGAAACAAGCCTAAACTACATGCTCCGTCCCACCGTCTTCGTAGGGTTCATGGCTCGTTTGTGGGTCTCGGTATCCGCTTTGACAATAAGCTACCGCTTGCTTTTCTTGACCTGCCTTTTAAAGCATTTAAAAATAAAGTTAAATCTAGTCTTAAATCGAAGGCATACTATTCCATCAACGACTATTTAGATGATAAGAATAGTTGGTTGCTTTGATGAACGCAAGGCAATGTTACACTTGATGTTTTTTCTCCGTAATTAGCTTAAAACAGGTTATATGAGTTCGTATAATAATTGTTTACAAATTTTACTGTGATGGCCTTTGTTTATATTACTTTTTTATTATCTTTTTTGGCTTCGCATCACAGCCCTTTGATAGATTCTACCGTTGCACGTGTAAGTGTACATATGTTACATACAAATATGTTAAGATTGTTGCATATAATTATAAAGATTCAAGTTCTTCAATCTTTACAGACGTCAGTGATAAATGATGTTTATTCAGTAAATAGGTTACAAGGAATACTTTTACACGTTAATGTTTTTTGTCTGTTTCAGCTAGATGAGGCCGGTGTTTCCTAGCCGACTACCCTGAGAAGAAACACCGAAACAAACTCAGAGGTCAAAGTCTCTTTTAAAGTGTTCAAATCCATAAAATGTGTACTGGTTAAATGGGGAGTGGGGAATGGGGAGGACTGGTGTTGCTGGGGAGTTTGTTGGCTACTTCTTCTTGACAGCTAAAACACTAGGAAGTAGTGACGGGCGGGCGTTTTTGGGGCTGTCGTTATGTAGAACTTTGACGTTCGAAAGCGCTGGCTCTCAGCCTAGTTTGAACAAATGATTTTTAATTTTGATTTTGTACATAGATGGTGCAAGGCAAGGCGGGACACTTAGTCGCGGGAGTGGTTGGAAGAGTCACCGCGGCCCTGGGATGAAAGTGCAACTGAAGGAACACGGGTGGATTTAAGTCAGTAAGAGTCTGACAGCCCTCTCGCTCCACACAGAACGGGAGAAGTCATCTGATGAGCTCGGGAAGAGACGTCGTAAGGTTTACAATGTCTGCCTCATACTGCGCACATTTAAGATGCATTTAAAATATTTGTTGGTTGTCTTTTCGGTTTTTTTATTATACTGGCTTCTGCCTGCGCTTTTACCTGCGTGAAAAGGTACTTATTACTGGATAATAGAAACTCTAGCTATGTCCTTTTCTGTACCTCTGACATCATGTACGCGATTCATGAATAATGGTCGAGTAGTTTAGGCGTGAAAGCGTAACAAAAAAACAAACAAACTTATATTCGCATTTATAATACTTAGATATACTCGTACAGACTGTTGTCAACATTATCTGACCCACCCTAAAATCAAACGACTTTGGACCCTCTGCCTGTAACGTTAAGGTTTATTTAATTTATATGAGCTTATCACACAAGTGCACGAGGACTCGATAAACAAAAATACAATAATAACACAGACACTCAAATTTGATCTTTAACACGTAACGTTAAGGTAAACCCACATAGTCGGAGCCACCGGCATTATATATGTTTTTGTTAAGCTATTTTAATCATTATCTCGTTAACATTAAAGTTGAAAAGCTTTTAAGTCACACTACATAATCACAACCCAATCTTTAATTTCGCGTATTCCCAACAAGTTCTTGTGGCTAAGCGGTTTGATGCTGGATTGACGACGAACAGCATGTGGGTTCGAAAACACAGTCCACCTATACATCAGTTTCTTTTTTAATTTGTTTTCATTTCTACAATATTGCTTGCAATATTAAAGAACGACCAATATGATTTTCGCCTAATAACTTATCTTGTAAACGGGTGGGTAATTTAAAAAACTTTAAGTTCATAGTTCTTTATAATGAATACGAATATTTATTTTTCAACTACCCACTTATTACAAGTTATGTGAAAATATTACCATTTTAAAAAGTTTATGTATAGTCTGTAGTTCTTTACAATAATACAAGAAATAGTTTTGGAATATAAATTCTATATTGAAAGCAAAACAATATCTGTGTCGCAGAATTTGATCTCGAACCTTGTTTTTCTCAGTCTTATACACAGACCACGAGACCAGAATTACTTGAACTCAATCATTAAAATAAGCTATTACACTTATCATATTATAACAAATAGTTATAAAATATAACTATTTGCTTTTTTATTTAAGATCAAATTTGCGGGTCTATATTATTATTGTATTTGTTCATCAATTCCTGGAGCAGTTGTCCGATATGCTCATATAAATTAAATAAACCTTAATGTTACATGCAGAGGGTCCAAAGTCGTTTGATTTTAGGGTGGGTCAGATAATGCTGACAACAGTCTGTACTATGTATACAACTATAAAGTTAGGATTGATATGGCGCGACGTCAGTATCATTATCGCATCATGCAAAGTTACGAACAACCAGTGAATTTGTCGAAACTGTAAAAATAATTTTGTTGTTATGCACTTGACCTTCATACATTGAAATGAACTTGCACTGTATTGATGATAATTCGATTAAATGCCACACCACACCACGTGACTGCGTCATCGGTTTGTATCAATGAAATGCATGCAAAATGGTTTGCTGGACACACATGGAGCCGGCAAAACATATTTAAAATTAGACAGAACGCTGAAACATGTATGTCCTAGGAACTAGATTAGATTTTTAGTAGAGTCGTCACCAGTTGCTAGCAGTTGCTAGTCGGCACTTCGGCATTCAGACGTCTGGCCTTGGACGACACGGCCGCACAAATTCGCGCAAAGAATTTTCAAATAATAAATTAATTGATCCCTATTGTTACGCATATTACAGTTAATATCGTCTGAAATTGTGTATTCAACCTTTTGGTTTTGAATCTTGAGATTTTGATCATGTAAACTTCCTAATTGGTTTGATTTGCAAATTTTAATCAGCTGAAGGTAAAACTAAAGTAGGTATCTTTTTGTTAGGACTATTAGCTAACTAGGTCTAACGTGTGGCAGTGTAACATTTTAAAACTTGAGGGGTCCAATACACGCTCATGCATGCGTCAGACAATATTCCAAAAGTCAACCATCAGTCAGCGTACTAGACGATCAGTTACAAGCTTGACTGTGGTAAAACTGATAGCAAGACTTATCTTGTAATGGACGCCGATTTTAGGCAAATAGACCTTAGTCAGACGTTTGGCCTTGGTCGGCGCGGTCGCTCATATACGCACGAAGAATAGTACAATTTAAATGTTACAAGTTCATTTATCAAATGGGTTATCAAAAACTCTTTTTAATTGATCCTCTAAGTTACGAACATTAAAGTTATTATAGTCTGAAACTGTGTATTCAACAACTTTGTTTTAAATCCTAACTTCGATAATGTACCTAAACTTCCCAATTTGTTTGGTTTGTGTCTTAATCGGCAGAATGACGTGTTTAGAGAGTCTATAAATAATGTTAAGTGACTTTCCGTTTTGTTAGGTTTATTGACTATTGTGTGTGACCTTAGGTTTATTTGTTTGTATACAATGGCTGCTGCTCCACCTCTAGTCACAGGTACGTTACAAATTACATATCTAATGTTGATAACGCTATGACTTCAAAGTAACCCGCGAAATTTTAATTTTCTAAAGACTATATCTGATAAGTGGTACAGGTTGTATAATACACTGGGCCGCAAAAATTACGGGTCACTAGTATAAAGTGATAGTTGCATAAATACATAAGATTGATTCGTGAAACTGTAGTATGTTGTAGATAACTGATTAGTAAATAAAATAAAATACATAACACGTCTTTGACACTATTGAATTTTAATGATATACTTACTTAAAAAAATCTCAAATTGAACTTTTAAGTTATGACAACACAAATTACACATTGCTGTCTATCTTAAACAAGAAAACTTTTTTTTCGTTTTAATACTTTGTATTTCCTCTACTAGACCGTATCACTTCATAAAGTCGATGTGGCATGCTGTAAACCAAATGTTTAATTCCCTTTTGGTCTTTATTTTAACGTTCTTCCACTAGCACACTCTTTAACTCGTGTAAGGTAGCTGGAGCGAGAAAGCATTCTCTAACACATCTCCCAAGCTCATCCCGTGCATGTTCTATAGGATTTAAGTCTGAGCTGCAAGCTGGCCACTTCATGCAGGTACAACTGACGTATTAAATATACGCATTGACCAAATGAGCAGTACGTGGCTGCGCATAATCGTGCATAAAAATGGAACTTGCACCCATATTCAGTAAGAAAAGACTAGCGTTCTCATTTATAATCTCCTCTACGTATCTGAGAGCTGTCTGAGAATCGTTTTCTGTCTCCACTCTCTCCATACGACTCTCTGAAGATATCCCAGCCCCTTGCCATTATTGACCCTCCAACAAATAGGACCTTTTGTTCTTATACGCTATATGATATCGTTCTTCTCGTCGTATTAATACTCTTCGTCTCCCGTCGTGTGTAAATAAACATAATCTGGATTCATCAGGAAATATAACCCTGAACTAATTTTCATCCGTCCATTGGACGTGTTTTCGAGCAAACGGTAACTTAGCAACTCGATGTTCTCTGAGCAGTTTGGTTTATATTAGTTCCTTGCTTGTTTCGCACCTGAACCGCCGTGAGATGCCGATTTCTTAGCATAGTGCTCATGACTAATCGGTCTTCTCATGTAGGTTCCTAGTTCTGCACTTGTGCCCGACATTTCCTGATCTTGTGATGTTTGCGCCGGTCTCTTGAAATCGCTGGAGTACTCTTTGGACCGTAGATTTTATATGTAATAAATTAATAATGCGTCTAATTTCGGACAGCGCTCCTTGATAGGCGGGTCCTATTACTGGGTGGACATACGACGCGTTGCGTGAGCTCAGCGCAGAACACGCAAGCTAACCACTCAAGGTCGTTGGCAGCTAATAGCGCCTTAATTATTTTATTATTTGGCGCCGACTCACAATTAGTTTATATAAAATTTGATATTTTATGTAGGTAAATAAGCTTAATATTCAAGACTTAAAAGGTTTATTTATTTTTTGCTTTTTAGTTCTTTTTCGTCGGTTGAATTTTTAGTTAATTTTTTTTTTTTCAAAATTCAGAAACTCTTATTTTTAAACTGTAACTTGTACAAATTAAAACTGTTTTTAGATTTATAATAAGCGTTACTAATCTGGTTCTATCATAATTTTATTTGAGCGATCTGAAAACTTTGGGAGATACCGCAGTTTTACTATTTGACCCATTATTTTTGCGGCCCTACGTATTATGGCCATTATTTTGATGTGCTATTGCCGGAAAGGCGACTGCATAGTGAACCCCTCAATTCAATTGCCTACCTATAAGATTTATTTATAATGCAGTGATGAACTCGTAAGATGCTCTGTGGTTATATTCATGAAGGGTGGAAGGAGTCAAGGTAGACCCTTGCACAGGAGTGGGGCAGAACAGAATCCAAAAGATGATGTAACAAAGTGAAATTTCAGTTCCAGCCTTTGATCGCTTGTCGCTGGCTGTTGTCAACATTAAGCAGACCAGTTCGGGCTACAACGGCAACAACTACACCGTCCTCGGCGAGGGCGAGGAGGTGCTGCTCACCCTCAACGAGATCGTACCTGACACCTCCGTCCGTGGAGGTACCCGCAGGCTGTTCCAATTTAACGTCATGGATAACTTGAGTAGGAAGGTGAGTAAAAAAGACCCGTGCTAAGTTGCAACGTGACTTTCCGCAACTGAAGTTTGGTTAGTCGTAGGGCTTGCTTTGTGAAGCGGTCATTAATGGAGGGAAGTGCCTCCTTGGCCTGCCTATACTCGCTATGGTCAGCCCATAGCTTGCTGTGTTGATCTCTGATGCGTTATCTAATAATAATAATAATAATAAATTTATTCACAAACTTTTATACAAGATTCCTATGAAAACCCTGACTTCTGAGCTAGGTAAAAAAAAAAAAAACCTGTATTACAGAAGTCAGTGCCCTCTCCCACTTTCTACCTGATACAAATTGTGAATAAAAAAAAAAAAAACAATAATAATAATAATAAGATGAAATAAATCAAATAAGTGATGGGTTAGGTTTACTCATGATGTGTTTATGCATGTAGATGAAACGTCTTTGTATGTACGTGTGTGTGTGAGGGTGTGTGTGTGTGAGGGTGAGTGTGTGTGAGGGTGTGTGTGTGTGAGGGTGTGTGTGTGTGATGGATGCTAGATGAAGGTGAGGTATGTGGTAGTAGGGAATATTAATCTGTGAGCAATAACGTTTCAGTTTGGTCGTAGTTTAATTGAAGTAGCCAGTTCTTAATTTTCATTTTTGTTTCTCGAACAGTAAGAGGATGAATGTTTATTATTTTATTTATCTTATTGTATAAGTAGGAAGACCTATAAGATTGCTGTTGTCTAGCCGTAGCTGTCCGACATCTGACAGGTAAGCATACGTTAGTAATAACACGTTTACTCTTATACACATTTACATCACAGGGAGTTTGCTTGTGTTTTTTTAGTATAATTTGGGATATGTATAATTGTCTAATTGTTAACAGTTCGCAATTTTCATACAATTGTTTAGTCGGATATCTGAAGGGCTTAAAAGTCATTACTTTCAATAATGACCTCTGAGCCCTTTCTAATAGCATCATGTGGGTTTTACAGGCACCACCCCAGACCCCTACACAATATCCAAGTATGGATTGAGCTAAAGCATAATATATATTACGTAGTAGAGGAAATTCCGCGGCGTGCCTAAGTTTTTTGAAAACCCAGATTAGCTTCCTAGTGCGACCCGTAACAAGACTTACGAGTATATGGGGTTCCCAACTTAGCCTCTCATCTAAGATAACACCTAAGTATTTGACCTGTGTTACTTTATTAATAGAAAGACAAGAACAGCTATTACTATTAGGATAGTTACAAGAATGAACTCTAATACTAACGTTTTTAAGGTTAGTTTTGGAAAATGAAAATTGTATGAATGAAGATTTAGAAATGTTGAGAGTAAGGAGATTTGCTTCAAGCCATTGGCCAAGACGGTGGAGGCCGTTCTCGGCAATGCGACGTACCTCCTCCCAAGTCCCTCCATGGAATATTACGGCTGTATCGTCAGCATACGCAAATATTTTACCGTTGCAGAGTGGTTGAAGACATAGGTCATTGATGTACACCAGGAAGAGGCTTGGGCCGAGTATACTACCCTGAGGAACGCCATAGACAACATTTGCATCAGAGCTAACATAGTTTCCAATCTTTACCTGCTGTCTACGGTTACACAAAAAGTCCTCAAACATTTTTAGGGCCGTTCCTCTTACGCCAATGACATCAAGCTTGCTCACAAGTGCTGAAATCGAGACCGTGTCGAATGCTTTGGCTAAATCAAGGAAAACTCCTATACACTTTTGATTTTTGTCAACTTTAGATGATACAAAATCAGTAAGCTGACTAACTGCATCATCGGTGCTTTTAGACGCCCTGAAGCCAAATTGAGTGTTAGCCAAAATATTTTTACTTTCAAGAAATTGAATGAGTCTGCTATTAAGTGTTTTTTCCAATAGTTTTGAAAGCGCAGACAACACAGAGATAGGCCTATAATTCGACACATCGTCTCGATTCCCGCCCTTGTACACAGGAGTAATGAGAGCCCTCTTAAACACATCCGGGAAGATACCTTGGGCATAGCAAAGTTTAAAGAGGTAAGTGAGAGGAGGGACTATAATATTTTTGCACAGTTTAAGTAACTGAACTGGAATAGAGTCCCAGCCAGTAGCACAGTTATTTTTAAGGTTTAATATTAATGCTTCAATTTCAGCTTCGTCCGGTGGTAAGAGAACAATAGAATTAAGGTTGCTAGGGACTTTAAAATTGTAAATAGGGTTATGCGTAGGAGTAATGGCATCGGCAAGCTGCTTTCCTATTTGTGAGAAATATTCATTGATTTTATTAATATTATCAGAATTAGAATTTAATAAGCCATCTGCAGTTGATTTACCATCCGTATACTTAATTATGGACTTTATTGCTTTCCACGAATCTTTGGGAGTTTTGGCGTTTTGGAGTAAGGACTTTTCATAAGTTGTTTTCAATTTTCTTAACAGAGAATTACAGTAATTCCGATAACGTTTAAACGTTGTTTCTAAGGTGTAGTTAGTAGGGCTCTTTTTGTGTTGTTTATGGAGTCGGTCCCTATGTCTAATACAGCGCAAAAGCCCACTTGTAATCCAGGGTTTAAGGATTCGTTTTTTGCAAGTTGGTTGGAAGACTTTAGTATTCTCTTTTATAATGTTTGATAGTTTATCTACAAAAGCAGTGGCAGCAGCGTTTGCATCAGGAATAGACTTAATAAAAGAGAAATCAAGAGTCTCTATTTGACTAACACACGTTTTTATGTCTAGTTTGTTTACACAACTATTTTTGTTCTTAATTCTACGTGTGGAAATGCTTAAAGAGACAATCACTGGAAAATGATCTGTTATACAGGAATCAACGACACATACAGTTGCAGGACAAATGGTTTTCATCATGACGTGGTCGAGACAGTTGAGCATTCTGGTGGGATAGGTATGAGCAGGCAATAAGCCAATTTCTGCCATTAAATTCAGATACGATGCGCTGTTTCTGTCAGTGTTATTAATTTTGATATCAATATTGATGTCTCCGATCAGTAATACATTATTGCTAGAATTTAAAGGGCGCAAAATATTATCTAACGAGACTAGGAAACTATCTATGCAAAGTATAGACGGCGACCTGTATACGGCCAGTATAAATATATCGGGTTCAATTTGTAATAACAAAAAGTTAGCACCTGAATAGTCCGGCTCCACCACAGAACACCTAATTGATTTCCTTACATACATTACGATACCGTCGTTTTGGTTTAAATAATTTTTAGAAATATATGTGTTATAGTTATCAATAGATGGGACATTTTTATTTGCGTGCAGCCAACACTCAGTTAAAATAATGACGTCATTTTCAAATGCTAGACTGTGCAATAATACTAATAGGTTGTCTAAGTTTTTGTATATGCTACGAATGTTTAGAGAAAAGATATTCAGTGACTTGCCGTTATTACAAATGAGAGTATTACACGTCATCGTGTCGCAATTATAAGCAGAGGCAATGGCTATATTATCCAATTCAGTAGAAGTATTTATGACTGAATGAGTCATTGTATAAGCAAACAAAACGCTGTCGCAGCAAAATTATGAACTAAGAATATACGAGT
This sequence comes from Polia nebulosa, assembly GCA_951329385.1. Taxonomy (NCBI): domain Eukaryota; kingdom Metazoa; phylum Arthropoda; class Insecta; order Lepidoptera; family Noctuidae; genus Polia; species Polia nebulosa. The sequence continues at coordinate 1,221,354 of OX589588.1, read as the reverse complement.
ATTAATACCTGCTGTGCGATAACCACAGATAATATACTCCCCTGTACATTGTGATGTGTATACATATCGATGTAAAAGTATCCATTTTGTGTATGTTGTGAGTGTACGAGTGATTAAGATGTTTGAAATATAGTGATTGGTGTAAAAGGTTATTAAGGATTGAATACAAAGTGTAATAATTATATAATAAGTGTAAGATAGGTAACCCGGTACATAGGTAAATAGATGTAGAATATTTATTTTTTGCTCATTGTTGGTGTGTGAGTGATTAATCGGTATGAGGTATAGTTTTGTGTGTAAAAGTTGCACATGGAGTAGATACAAGGTGTAATAATTAAATAACAAAGAAAGGACAAACAGAGAAGTACAATAACAAATTCCTAGTCACTTATTTAGTCGAAGAATGTCTAAGTCTTCTTCCTTGCGTATAGGAACTTGCTTCCCACCTTCAGCTTGACGGAGATATATTTTACCGTATGACGTCCAACAGTACTTAAAGGCATTGTCTTTGGCAAATGTTCGCGCGAGATAATATAAACGCTGCGCCTTCAAGGTTAACTTTTCAGCTACATAGACTGGTTTTGCAGGGCCCGCTAGCTTTAAATGAGTTGTGTTCAATTTACATGTTTTGTTTTTAATATTAAATTGCCGTACTCCTTTTATTATAGTTTCCTTGGTGGCGGCGCTTGAGAACTCCACGATAATTTGTGACGATGATGAGTCATCTTTTTTGTTGATGCGAAACATATCTTTAATATCCTGACTTTGGATCGGCGTGTTAAGGGCAGTAGCCGTTGACTTCACAAGCTCATAGAGATCGATTTTGCTTTCGCCAGATCTTTTGGGCACATTTTTTATTTCGATTCTGGTGGAAAGTAGCTGTCTTTCTAGATTTTCAACTGTTTCTTCCAGACGTTGAATAAGACAGCGGTCTGCCCGACGTTCCGTTTCTAGTTGGCCTATTTTGACGATCAAATCGTCGTACTGCTTGGAAATAAATGCAATACTGGTTTTTATGTCTTCATTTTGAGTACTAATTGCGGATATCGACGCCTGCAACACCGCGAACTTTGATTCAGATTGTGCTGCAGCTTTAGCCATCAGTTGACGGATCTCCTCCATACAGGTAGGCTCTTCATTCCGTTTACGTTTGAACCTTGTGGTGACATTCTCATGCTCAATTGCGGTTAGGTTTGGTGTTGAACCGGATTGGGTTATCGCACGAGATGGGACGTTGGATTCAACGGTTTCTTCCTTAGAAGGCGTGTTGGGGGGTGTACGCCGAAGAGGCATAGTAAGGTAGGTATATTGTATTACTCTCCGTGCGCAGTCGTTCATAGAATTGACTCACCGCAATGTGCGTTAAATTTATCAATCTGCTGACACCTCCAACAACGAGCGGTCGCCGTACGCGCAGATAACAAGCGTCGATGTAGTAGATGAGACTCAGTACTACTTCCCGTAATTTATTTGTGGTATTAATTTGTATTTTGCTCACACTACTTATTTGTTCAATTATGTACAATGCTCAAAACACTTTTTCTATTACAAAAACTATTGCAGATTGCGGGGCTCGAACTCGAGACCGCAGGCTTGTACCGCTGGCGCCGTCTTACGCCACTTGACCAGCGATGCTTTAATAATCGTTGCGAATTAGTCGCTCTGGTGCTAGTATCTTGTGGTAATGAAGCGAGTGTTAATGACCCGTTCAAAGGTCAGTACACTTCGACACAGAGACAAAGAAATTTACAACGATCACTTTTTAAAAATGTTATAATGTTTTTGTTTAGATCTGCGGTAATAGTTTATACACAGTTCTAGTTTTGTCACTGTTTACTAAGTGTTTCGTTGCACACGTATTGATGTAACTTTTAAAGTCAATACTGCACTTTAGACTAGCTTTTCGTAATTAAATGTTCACGAGCACCAAAAACACGTCCACTCAACACAGTGTACGGGGCGGGTTATCTTACCAGATTGCGTAAGTATCCAAAGGGGAGAGGCCCAATAGGTCCAGGTCCCATCGCTGTCATGCTCGACCCCCTTCTGGCGAGTTTGTCCGCTGCATCGTTACCACTAGAATCAGGAATGATAATATCCGCAAGAGAACTAAGGTTACCGACATAGCTCGAAGAATCACCAAACTGAAGTGGCAGTGGGCAGGGCACATTGTTCGCAGAACAGATGGTCGATGGAGCCGAAAAACTCTGGAGTGGCGACCGCGTACCAGAAGACGCAGCGTTGATAGGCCTTCCTCAACGTGGACCGATGACATGGTGAGGGTCACGAGTAGCTGATAGATGCGAGACGCACAGGACTGGTTGTTGTGGCGACACTTAGGGGAGGCCTATGGCCAGTCTGTAGTGGACGTCTTTCAGCTGAAATGATGATGATGCCATTTCTGTATGTTTATCAATAAACCGGTTGGATAAGAAATATTTTTTCATCCGTATTCCTATTGTTAATTACCAGTTTTTCTGGGCCATCATTTTTGTTGAAGAATGCTGATGCACAAATTTTGTAGTTGATTAAAGTTACATATAAAAATGTCATCACAGTCCTAATTCGTTTCCAGTTGTTCTCGTTCAGACGTCCAACTGTAGGGATAGTCATTCCGGAAAAGGTGAAGCTGTTCATGAACGAGGCGCTGGTCAGCGTCGTCTACCTGGGGCGTAGCCTCATGACGCCCATCTTCAACATCAACGACGCACTCGACAATCCCGTCATCAGGCTCAAGGGGCAGATGTTTGCACTTAACTACTTTGAGGTAATATATTATATGTCAGTTATTTACTTCGGCCCTTTAAAGTCTCTGTATCCAATGTTTCATAAACGTGAAGAGAAAAAATTCCTTTTTTTTTAAATGCATGCACGGAGGATTTGGGAAAGCATGTAGGGAGTAGGAGTGCAGAAAGCTTTTAACTTATGAATAAGGACGAATTTCGACGACCAGGTGAGCACTTTAAATGGGAATGCCCAAAAAATGCCTGAAACGGACAGAAACTAGTAATAGTCCTTAATTCTATTTAGAATAAAATAGGTATAATGAAATAATTCTTAAGTTTGTTTAACTAGGGTAAAAATATAACGATCACTTGATATCCGCTTATATTTATATGGAGGTCATGTTTATTTGACATGAGCAGTAATGTCAAACTGTCACTAAAGCAAAGGACATGTGGTTCATGCAGCCTAGATACATTATCTATTTTAAAAATAATTAATTTGAATTAATATTGACAAGCATGAATTATTTTAATTAGACTTACTGTACATATAGATCATATAATACTAAATTAATAATAACTGTGCACTAAATGTATAAAATAGTTCCATATGGATTACTTGATGATTCCTCTTTGGCTGAATGTCTCTAACTCATGTCAAATAAACACGACTTCCATGAAAATATAAGCGGATATCAAGTTAAATATATTTAGTGATCGTTATATTTTTACCCTACAAACTCAAGAATAATTTCACTATACGTGTTTTATTCTAAATAGAATTTTCTGTCCATTCCAGGCATTTTTTTGTATGGCAAATGGGCATTCCCCTTTAAAAGATACCTAATTCTCCCATTCTAGCTGCAGACAAACGACAAGACCGCCATAGGTGGAGTCCAGAAGTTGGATCGCGGTTGGAAAAAGGAGATGACTTCCTACAAAGATGACTACATCATCAGCTTCCCCGCTGGTCTCGCCGTGGCCTTCAAGCTAGCTGTCATCGTAGCTTGTGTGTACATTGTAAGTTCCATCATCTGCCCTTGTTCTCATAATGGTACTTGGGTTCGCGCAATACATATTGTTCTGTCATTCTAATTTACTTTAATGCGAATGATGGACACGTGACGGCAAAGAGCGTCACGTGTCCATCATTCGCATTTCTTTTATTATATCACTCCGCAGACAATCCATACATCTTTTATTTGGCTTTCCTTTCCTCTCCATCCACTAAACATTAAGCTATATTTATCACACTTTTAGTCTCAAGCTTCATCCTTCCTCATCATTATAATAAGGAAAATAATAAAATATAATCGATTTTACATTTTTTCTGTCACTGGCGCCACTGTTATAATTTATCTGTCACTGGTGTTACTGTCACAAACTTCACCTGCTGCAACGTGCGTGTTTTACATTTTTTCGGTCACTGGCGCCACTGTCACAAACTTCACCTGCTGTAACGTGTGTGTTTTACATTTTTTCTGTCACTGGCGCCACTGTCATAAACTTCACCTACTGCAACGTGCGTATTTTATATTTTTTCTGTCACTGGCGCCACTGTCACAAACTTCACCTGCTACAATGTACGTGTTTAACAATTTTTCTGTCACTGGCGCTACTGTCACAAACTTCACCTGCTGCAAAGTGCGTGTTTTTTTTTGTAAACACAAAGTGTTTACGTCTCTTTAGTAAGCTTTTTTTAAATTAGCAATGTTTGTTTGCTCGGGTCAAAGCTTGCGAGCTAAATAAGAACCACTTATTATCCTACAGAGTTCAATTTTTACACGACTCAATCACGAATTTACATATCAGTTCCGATAATAATTCATTTTTACGGTAGGTAAGCATGACCTTAATCGATATGCAGGATTAGCTCCAGATAGAGAAACTTTTCAACAGCACAGATACGAAATTTAGTGCCTTTTTAACCGACTTCAAAAAAAGGAGGAGGTGCTCTTTTTTTTTTTTTTTTTTGTGTTTTACCTCATAACTTTTTACTACGTGAACCGATTTTGAAGATTTTTTTATTTGAAAGCTGTTGGTTCACATGTGGTCCCATTAGTTTGTTGTCACCCATTATTTTGGTAAAGATCTGATGGAGAACTTCGGAGATACACAGTGGAACTCTTCAATCAATGATAGCAAACCTTCCAGAATTGCTGCAATCGCATGTCTGTACATTGTTTTCACCACTTCACAACATTACATCACGCTGATACGCTCTGAAGGGGTATACAAATTTGTACAGTTCACCCTGATATGTTCAAATTCCCTATTTTTGGGGCTTTCAATTCGGGCATAACTTTACTATTAATTTAGTTTTAGAATGGGGTACAACAACTAAAAAGTGAAAAATAAAAAACTTTTTAAGTACAAAAAAAATACAACCGTCTTCCATAAATAATACTAAAAAATGTAAAATAACTTTAATTTCGGAAGTCGGTGTCAAATAACGAAGAAACCAAACTAGAAACACCGAGTTCCGAAATTAAAGTTATTTTGCATTTTTTAGCATTATTTATGGAAGTCGGTTGTATTTTTTTTGTAAAAAGTTTTTTATGTGTATTTAAAGAAACTTTATACTTTATTTAACTTTTGTATCAATGTCTAGATTAGTTATAATACAACAAAAATGTTATTTTACTATTCATTATTAAAAATCTAAATGAATATCACGGACTTTGCTAGTAGGTATCTTTGATGTGACGTTATCTTTGTTAGCTGTACCTGCTAGGTTACCTAGGTGTCGTTGTCCAAAAATTAATTATAATGCTATTTAGGATATGTTCATCAATAATGTTCGTCTTTAACCCAACACGTAAGTGTACTTGCCATGAACAACGTATATGTACTCGTATATAGGTATAGGTCGCCATACTTGCTAGAAGCTTGAACATGTAGATTAGTGAAATTAGTCGAATTATTTAAAACCTTGTTTTTTGACTAAATCCTTTGGATTATTACTGAACCCTACAAAGTCTCAAGCGCTCATTGTTGGTGGCAGATACATGCTCAGCCTTTTAGATCGCCAGTCTCTCCCGCCAGTAGTATATGATTCGGTGCCCATATTGTACTCGAAAAGCGCCTAAAACTTAGGCGTCTATATAGACACCAACCTCTCTTGGGAGGTTCATGTTGCTGATGTTAGTAGGAGGGTCTTTTACTCTTTTCAGTCTCTTAAACGTCTCCAAAAATTCTTACCATTTCACACTAAGGTCACTCTTGCTCAATCTCTTCTCCTACCGCTAATAGACTATGCGGATGTCTGTTTTCTAGATGCAACGGAGGTACTCCTTAACAAACTCGAGCGACTGCAGAATTTGTGCATCCGTTTCATTTTTGGCCTCCGAAAATACGACCATGTGTCGGAGTTTCGGACCAGATTGGGGTGGTTGCCGATTCGGCGTCGGCGAGATACCCATATCCTATCTCTACTCTATACTATCCTGCATAATCCAAATTCCCCTCAATATCTTCGTGAACGGTTTGAGTACTTCGTTCCGAGGGGCAAACCTTGTCGCACTGCCAATTCTCTTTTCCTTCGTACTCCGCGTCACACTTCTAGCCGCTATAATGGCTCCTTTTCTGTAACTGCAGTGCGTCTCTGGAACTCTCTCCCACACTCCCTACGCGACAGCCCTTCAATGGAGGTCTTCAAGAAGAAAATTAAAGAGCACTTCCTTTCACATTGACATAATATTGATATATATTGGTATTTATTTAGTATATAGTATATATATTCAGATAATTATACTTATTTATGTAAGTTTATGTTGTACACTGGATCCTACCCTCAAATGTGATCTCTCTCTATCACTCAAAGGTTTGCTGGAAGAAAACTCAACATTGAGTTAAGCTCGCCTTTGTACATTAACTATTTAATCACTGTTAACTATTTAATCACTGTGTATTATGTTAGTTGTTTGGTGTACAATAAAGAATTAGGAATTAAGAATTTTTTTTCCAGGACTTCACATTTAACGAGGGCAACTAATGAAGCAGTAACGCACTACTTTCTTAATGATTTATTCAATATCTACATGACCCATCATTGTAGTATGACGATGTTCATGTAAAACAATCGAAATAAAAATTGAAGAGAAAGGCACACGCGCTTCAGAAGTCAAGACAAACCTATGTTTATGCTAATTTAATGATGTTATAATAAAAATAGTCTCGTATATCAAATCTCGAATCGAGTTAAATCGTTTAGCATTACAAAACTTCGTTACCACTCGATTTAATTTTTCATTTGTCATAGAATTAACTTTGTGAACTACTTACTTAAAATTGTTGGAACAAAGTGAAAATTACTAGTTAGCTCGCTCGTTAGTTATAATCTTTTATTATAGAAAACCTTTTTTAGTTTAAATTTCAGGTGAAATTGTGGTCAAACGCGAGCCTATTAATGATAACAATTTTTTTTAGTAAACACGGTTTTACCTTAAGGTTTATATAGCTGCCAAGTGGCGCCCTCATTGAATAAAATTCGTATCCTAGCATACAAAATAAAGATTAAATAATCTTGTGTTGCGTTTGTTACAAATAGGATAGTAAAAAGTAGTAAGAGAACTAAAAATTAGTAAGCAAAAGTACCAAAAACGGCTGTTTTTGACACTTTTGCTTACTGCTTTGGGTACGAAATAATTTGAGGCCTGTTTTAACAACGTAAAAATACCTTATCCTATTTGTAACAAACGTAACATAGGATTCTTTAATCTTTATTTTATATGCTAGGATACGAATTTTATTCAATGAGGGCGCCACTTATGGACAGGTAGGCCCTTAAGATTAAGCCACACTCTGCCTTGGTCTATTTGTGCAATCTGTAGATAAAATCTACCTGATATGCGCTATACGAGAGTTAGATTATAATCGAGTGATCGCATCGCCGTTGTTAGAAATTTAAATATATTAGAAATATTTCTGTTTCAAAAGGTGCTTCCACTGGAGCGTGCATACAGGAACCTTAAACATGCGCGGAACGTCCAGCGTGCGCAAGAAAGGTTTCCCGATCAAGCGCCCCGCGCCGGTTGCAAATTAAAGTTTAATATCTAGTAAACTACTGAAGTTACACACAAAAACAAATATAATATACGTGTGTATAGCTGAAGCTATGGAGAATTGACATATGTGAAAACTAAAGTACTTTATAAGAAATGTAAACGTTAACGTAACCGTTAGCGGTAGACGTAAAATTTTTTTTAACCTATGTTTTTACCAATAATTTTGTAGTTTGTGGCTTTTATTCCTACTTGTCATTAAACTAGACTATATAATCTTTATTTTGATACCCCTGAGTCACTACGTGAATTGTTCTAAGTACCACAATAGACCCAAACAATCACCCCATCCCCACAGAATTTTAGCGCTGAAGGCGGGTCAAGGTTACGCCAAGATGGAATATTTACCTATTTTCTCGTTGTATTTTACTGTTCTATCTCTTTATAAATACTAATTATTAATGAATTATCGGGAAGGACTTTACAATAGGGATAGTACATATATATATATATATATACTTGAGAGTTGGGGGAGGAGTGATGTTTTACGAGATTACTTAGTAAATCGTACTTTAAATAAATAAATAACACATTATTTACTATTTCGATGTATTGTATTTCAATATTATCATTTTCAACACACATTGAACCTCTGACATGTTTAGTTATTCGTAAAACTTGATTCTTTGAGGATTTCTTAGATATTAAACACAATTACACTCAATTTTAAGACAATTCTACTTAAATAAACAATTCACTTAAAAATTCATCGCTCCATTTTTTGACACTTACATTTGACAGATGAAATTCCAACAATTTATTGTAATTTTACTCTATGATTACGGGCAGGGTGCCCAGTAAAGAAAAGACGCGAAATTTAATACAGTGCCATCTTTTCTTTACTTCTCAAAGCTTAATCAACGCGACCACAGCAAAAAATGATTTAAAGTGAACAAACCGCGCTGGCAACCGCGTTTGCCGTAACGCTCAGGAACATTGTTCTATAAATCGTTAAATGAGCGGGGGTTGAGGATAAATTCGAAAGAGTTGCTTCGCCCTTGGGCATTCAGGGCAGGGAGGAACAGGGGTGGGTTTTAGTAGTAAGAGTCTGACACACCCTCCCGTTCCACCCAGAGCGGGAAAAGTCATTGGATGAATTCCCACCCCACAAAAAAAAAGCGGGTGTTCTCAGTTCATTAGTGCCATCAAGCTTTAGGCTTCTGAACTTGAGTCGTGCGTGCCGTCATGGCATTATTAAGTACCGTACAATCTAGCGAGCCGTAGAGTTCAAAATGTGTCTTTATTCCTGTAGTCGTCACTAGATGTCGCACAAATCGACAGAGCGAAATTAATTTATAATTTTCGCAATTTCTATGTTATTTGGTATTTTCATATAATGGTGAGTAAGTGTATATTTTCATAGATAGATATTAAAAGAACTATGTATGTTAAACATTTATTTGATTTATTTTTTCGTAGTATTGAAGTTACGGAAAGAATTGAGGAGATACCTTTGACAAAGAAAAAAAATAAAAGAAGAATAAATATTATTTAGTATGTATTTTAGTGATATTATATTTGGCCTTTAAGCATGTATTTGTATCTATTATATTATGGTACCTATATGTTTTCATGGTACCTATGTTATTTTTTTCATTATTTGATTTTTTTTGGTTTTATGTATTCTTTTTTCCTACTACTTTACCACAGTGTCTACTTCTCTTTTATTTTCTCTAATCTCGTGTCGCAGGTATGCTGGAAGAGATTTCATTAGAAATAAGCATAACCTTTGTACATTTTTTTTTCTGTTTCATTCTTGTCAGTTATGTGTGTACATAAATTGTTGAATAAATAAATAAATAAAAATCAGGACAAAATGAGAGTCGAATTAAGGGGGTTTTCAACGGATTTTTTACGAGTGACGTTCTGGAGCTGTTTTAATTATTCGGAAATTTATTCCTAGTGGATATTTAAAGTAAAATTGGTGTAGTTTTGTGTTTCAAGTGCTTATGCAACTGGACAATATGTGGAATTAACTACCTCAGCCTTGAAGGCTGACTCAATACAATGTCTGTAAAATACTGCAATAACATGAGAATGTGTTACATCCACACTTTAATGAAAAAAACGTGCCAAAAGCGAGTCGGACTCGCGCGCAAAGGGTTCCGATCAAATCATATTTAATTTTTGTTCAGGTTTTTTTTAAACTGTCTCCACCTTATAGGTTTTCCTGTAATCTATAAGTAATGAACTACTTTCCGAGTTTTTTTCAAAATATTAGGTCCAGTGGTTTCATCTGTTTTCTTAAATAACTTCAAAATTATATATTTTAAAATTATGAAAAAAAAATAGACACTCACAATATGCCCTTTTATTTGAAATGTCACACGACACAGTTTAAAAAACTTTGATTTTTAATTTTCCAATTTTCACCCCAAAAGTGACCAATCAAAATTAATTAATTTAGGGTACACGTCCGTGTTTGGGTCACAGATATTCTATGTGTGTAACATATTTCAACTCTATCGGTCCAGCAGATTCGAAGCAAATTGGCTGTGATAGACGGACAGACGGACAGACAGACAGTAAGACAGACAGACTGACACACGAGTGATCCTATAAGTTTTCCGTTTTTTCATTCGGACTTTCGGAAACCTAAAAAGTGTCATTTTGTGTAAAACAACTACAAACCGTGCGAAGCCACAAGAAATAAAAAAAAGATTATAAATAAAGTATGTACCTAAATACTCGCAATTGTAATCAAATCCAGGTTACTGATGTCAGCACCAGGCCAATGAGTCGAAGGCGCGTAGTGTTCCACGCGCGCATCAAAGAGATTATTGTCATCCACCACCGACGGGGCCCATCGTGGCCGCGGTGCCTGCATGCCTAGGGGTAGCCGATAAATTCTTAACAAAGTTACCGCACCCCTGGACACTCAGGACATGCCCTCCTGCTCCACCCAGAGAGGGAGGGCGTGTCATTAGATGATTTCCCACCACCCCAAAAAAAAAGAAGTCGAAACAATGTACTTTTTGTAGTGTGTGCAGTGTAACATTTTAAAACTTGAGGGGTTAGCATCAGCCCATACTGACGTGACGCTGTATGTACATGGACAACTTAGGGGTCCAATACACGCTCGAGCAAGCGTCAAACAATATTCCAAAAGTCAAAGTCAAAAGGCTACTTGGGGCCTATCATTCCTAACGTTAAAAACGATCTATGGGGCTACTTACCTGGGTTGTACTCGTATATGCTACGGGGCACCTGTTTGGGCTGATAGGGCCACCACTGGGGCGGTACGATGTAAATTGCTACAAAGCCAACGTTTAGCTTTGATTTTCATATGTAAAGCGTATAGGACGGTTAGCACTGAAGTCTTACCAGTACTTGCAGGTGTTCTTCCAGTCGATCTTGAGGTGCAGCGACGTGCTGCACTGTACTATTCTGAACGAAAGACTACGGACCCAGACTTTTTACCTCAACGCGATCGTGCCAAGATTTCTAGATTACTTAAACCTCAAACAGACGTTTGCGAGAACCTTTTATCCGAATGTCAATGTAGGTGGGAAAGTTCCATCAAAGGCAGACACCTCCATCAGTTTTTCCCATCGGTTCACGAACGGCTAGATAGGACATGGCTGGACGTGGATGACTGTGTTGCCCAATTTCTCACAGCTCATGGCAACTTTAAGGGTAAATTATTTTCCTTCAAGCTTGTTGTCTCACCTTTATGTCAATATTCTACACCTGATGGCGAATACGAACAATCTGCACATCATATCCTATGGGAGTGTACTCTTTGGAAAACTGAACGCAATATTAAGTTGGATAGTATTCAGCTTACGTCTGGACTTCTGGAGTTGTCTATTAAACGGACCTTGTGGAAACTAGAACGAATTTACGTGTGTTCAAGCGTTTTTGCCATACTTATTACTGGAATCAAGTGTAACAGCTCACAATGTTAGGACCCATTAATATTAGTGTTTATAACCTTGGCTAACCGTTTATAATGCTTGGCAACTGGGCTTACCCCAGTTGTAAATAAGCCCCTTTGTGCCTAATGGCCTAGCTTTGTTCTGTCTCCCGCTTGATTAGGAAGTAGAAATTAAGTTTTTCTTACTCCTCCGCTGTTTTTTCTGATTAATTTCGTTGCGGGACCCAAGACTGTAGTAACAGTACGTCACTATGACACTGGCTGTCAAGTGTCAGATGCGTATTGTACCATTGAGATAACCTGGATGGCATCACCTTGGTTCGGCTAACACGGAGCTGTTGTAATTACTAATTATTAAGATTAGGAATTAAAATAAAGATCATCGAAGACATAAAACTTACTTTTATTGAACTGAAAACTATTTATGACTTCATTTTGTTTTGGCTTGAAATATCCGTCAAATATGTTAATGACATCTTCTAATTTGGGTTTTTCTTCAATTTTGAGCACACTTAGGTATAATTCCAATGCCTGTGTTCCAATGCAGTTTAGCAAAAGCGCCGCCTTCCGCGTTTCCGTGAGCTTCTCGAATCCGGCTGCCAATATAAATATTTTGAAGGAATCTTTGAATCTCTTCCATTGTGGCCAGCAGTTATCCAAATTGTCCATGTTAATGCCTCCCGGCATTTTAAACTCCACGCCGACCATGTCACCCGCCATTGCATCCGTTTGCATTTTTCCACACGTAGTTCAATCCGGTTGAATCTTCACGATTTCTTCTTTTTCGGCTGCGCCATGTAATGTTGTTTCAATAAAAGTAAGTTTTATGACAGACAGACGGGACGGCGGCGTTGTTTGTTGACTACGGCTGGTTGAATGGGTAGGGGTAGTTTAGTTACATTAATAAAATTGTTAAAAATAAAAAACTTTAATAAGTACTACATTAAATAAAGTATTGTAAATTATGTAGTAACTTTAAAGGGGAGAGAAAAGGGTAACATGTATTTAAAAACTGTAATGTAATATTAATTTTCTTTTAAAAGGGGATGATGTAGTAACGGTACGTCACTATGACACTGGCTGTCAAGTGTCAGATGCGTATTGTACCATTGAGATAACCTGCATGGGATCACCTTGGTTCGGCTAACACGGAGCTGTTGTAATTACTAATTACTAAGATTAGGAATTAAAATAAAGATCATCGAAGACATAAAACTTACTTTTATTGCAGCCGGGCCGGCGGGGTGTCGTTTTGTGTTTTGTGTTGTGTTTTTGTCTGGTCAATTATTTAAGAAAATTTATACCTACCGAACTTAGCCGATATTGCATCATCGCTACAGTTATTACTAAAAAAGGATGTTGAGTGGTTGTGGACGGAATTTCATGATAAAGTATATAATGATATAAAAAGTAAAAAAAGTAAAGCACCAATTCTACAGAACTTTAACAGTAAATTGCCAATAACAATACAATCAGATGCATCTAAGAATGGCCTTGGATGTTGTTTACTTCAAAATGGTAAACCAGTTTGCTTTGCTTCAAGAAGTTTAACACCCTCAGAATGTAATTTATCCCAAATAGAAAAGGAATTGTTGAGCATTGTATGGGCAACTAGAAAATTTCATTATTACATTTATGGACACAAAATTACAGTAGTTAATGATCATAAACCATTGGACAGTTTATTAAAAAAACTTTTACATGAAATACCGTCCAGCCGGCCGTCGTTAAAACTGATATAAGACTTGCTTTATTACAGTACCGGGCTTCTCCCGTTTCAGGCACAAATTTTTCCCCTAGTGAATTACTAATGAATAGAAATGTAAAAAATTATAATAAAATAACAAGATGTAAAAAACCATTTAATGTTGGTGAAAGTGTATGGTTTAAGAAAGATCCAAATAAGAATATTTGGACTGAAGGAAAAATTGTACAAATTAATAGATACAGATCCTATGTAATAGTAGACAATAATCATGTACAATATACAAGAACCTCTTTTCATATACGACCAGCATAGACTATGTGATTCAACAGTCGAGGGTTGACTACGGCTGGTTGAATGGGTAGGGGTAGTTTAGTTACATTAATAAAATTGTTAAAAATAAAAAAACTTTAATAAGTACTACATTAAATAAAGTATTGTAAATTATGTAGTAACTTTAAAGGGGAGAGAAAAGGGTAACATGTATTTATATACTGTAATGTAATATTAATTTTTTTTAAAAGGGGATGATGTAGTAACGGTACGTCACTATGACACTGGCTGTCAAGTGTCAGATGCGTATTGTACCATTGAGATAACCTGCATGGGATCACCTTGGTTCGGCTAACACGGAGCTGTTGTAATTACTAATTACTAAGATTAGGAATTAAAATAAAGATCATCGAAGACATAAAACTTACTTTTATTGAAACAACATCGACCCGAGCCGAGTTAAAAGTCAAGTCGGTCAAGTTTCCTTGGCATGGTCAATTATTTAAGAAAATTTATACCGAACTTAGCCGATATTGCATCATCGCTACAGTTATTACTAAAAAAGGATGTTGAGTGGTTGTGGACGGAATTTCATGATAAAGTATATAATGATATAAAAAGTAAAAAAAGTAAAGCACCAATTCTACAGAACTTTAACAGTAAATTGCCAATAACAATACAATCAGATGCATCTAAGAATGGCCTTGGATGTTGTTTACTTCAAAATGGTAAACCAGTTTGCTTTGCTTCAAGAAGTTTAACACCCTCAGAATGTAATTTTTCCCAAATAGAAAAGGAATTGTTGAGCATTGTATGGGCAACTAGAAAATTTCATTATTACATTTATGGACACAAAATTACAGTAGTTAATGATCATAAACCATTGGACAGTTTATTAAAAAAACTTTTACATGAAATACCGTCTCCAAGATTACAGAGATTAAAATTAAAATTACTTAAGTATGACATTGTTTTCAAATACTTAAAAGGTAAAGAAATGTTTATAGCAGATTTGCTATCAAGGTCATATCAAGAATGTAAAGAAATAGATGACTCTTATATGTATGAAGTTATACATTGCATTGGTTTAGCACAAAAATTAGAATGCACTGAAGAACAAAAATTAACATTAATCACAGAAAGTTCTAAAGATGAAGATATAACAAAAGTAGTAGAATTAGTTCAAAATGGATGGCCTGATAAAATTTGTAATATACCAGACATTATAAAAAGTTATCATAAATTAAGAACAGACCTTAGTGTAGATGAAAATTTAGTTTTTTATAAGAACCGATTAGTAGTACCGAAGAGTCTAAGATTACAGTTCATTAAAACTTTACATGGCCGGTTGTCTTGTTCCGAGTTTGGATTTGGCCATGTAATGTTGTTTCAATAAAAGTAAGTTTTATGTCTTTGATGTTCTTTATTTTAATTCTTAATCTTTGTAATTAGTAATTACAACAGCTCCGTGTTAGCCGAACCAAGGTGATGCCATCCAGGTTATCTCAATGGTACAATACGCATCTGACACTTGACAACCAGTGTCATAGTGACATACCGTTACTACATCATCCCCTTTTAATAGAAAATTTATATTACATTACAGTATATAAATACATGTTACCCTCCATTGCATCCGTTTGCATTTTTCCACACGTAGTTCAATCCGGTTGAATCTTCACGATTTCTTCTTTTTCGGCTGCGCAAAAAAAACAAAAACGACCAAACCACCGGCCGGCGCCGGCGCGGCCGGTTGCTGGGCGGCCATGTAATGTTGTTGCAATAAAAGTAAGTTTTATGTCTTCGATGATCTTTATTTTAATTCCTAATCTTAGTAATTAGTAATTACAACAGCTCCGTGTTAGCCGAACCAAGGTAATAATGTGCAGGTTATCTCAATGGTACAATACGCATCTGACACTTGACAGCCAGTGTCATAGTGACGTACCGTTACTACATCATCCCCTTTTAAAAGAAAATTAATATTACATTACAGTATATAAATACATGTTACCCTGTTCTCTCCCCTTTAAAGTTACTACATAATTTACAATACTTTATTTAATGTAGTACTTATTAAAGTTTTTTTATTTTTAACAATTTTATTAATATAACTAATCTACCCCTACCCATTCAACCAGCCGTAGTCAACCCTCGACTGTTGAAACACAAAGTCTATGCTGGTCGTATATGAAAAGAGGTTCTTGTATATTGTACATGATTATTGTCTACTATTACATAGGATCTGTATCTATTAATTTGTACAATTTTTCCTTCAGTCCAAATATTCTTATTTGGATCTTTCTTAAACCATACACTTTCACCAACATTAAATGGTTTTTTACATCTTGTTATTTTATTATAATTTTTTACATTTCTATTCTTAACATTATCAAATTGTTGATTGCTATTCTCATTTAACTTTGGTATGAGATATTGCGAGGTGACAACTAACTTAGTCTTCAGATTTCTTTACATTCTTGATATGACCTTGATAGCAAATCTGCTATAAACAAAACATACAACCCGTCCCGTTCAACGTCGTTTTGTGACAGTTTAATCGTTTCTCTGGGACTCGTTGAGCTTCATTGCCTCGGCGTTTTTTCTGGTAGTCACCATTGTTGATTCTGGCTTACAGAAGTTACAGTGGTTTGGGAATAGTGTGGCGAGCTTGTCCCAAACTAAAAAAAATAAAAACAATCCAAAAGTCAACCATCAGTCAGAGTAATAGACGATCTTATGCGTCAGTTACAACCTTGACTGTGGTAAAACTGACAGCAAGACTTACCGTGTAATGGGCGCCGATTTTAGGCAGATAGACTAGACGCCAGTCAGGCGTCTGGCCTTGGTCGGCGCGGTCGCTCGTATACGCGCAAAATTAGTACAATAAAATATTACAAGCTCTTTCGCATATGGTTATCCAAAAATCCTTTTGATTGACCCTTTTTTACGATTATTAAAGTAATTATAGTCTGAAACTGTGTACATTCAACAACATTGTTTTAAATCCTAAGTTCGTTAATATACTTACACTTCCCAATTTGTTTGTTTTGTTACTTTCAATCAGCAGAATGACGTGTTTGGAGTGTCTATAAATAATTTTAAGTGAAGTTCTGTTTTGTTAGGTTTATTGACTACTTGTGTGACCGTGTATACCTTGTTTGTTTGTATACAATGGCTGCTGCTCTACCTCTAGTCACAGGTACGTTACACATCACAAAATTATCTAATGTTGATAATGCTAATACTTCAACGTAACCCGCGAAATTAAATTTCTGAAGACGATGTCTGATAAGTGATAAGTCATACAGGTAATGATAATACACTGACACACAAATCCGGATCGCTAGTAAAAAGTATGATAGTTCCCTAAATACATAAGATAGATTCGTGAAACTGTAGTATGTTGTAGATGACTGATTAATACATAAAATAATATACATAACACGTCTTGGAAACTATTTAATAAAAATAAAAATTGAATTTTTAAGTTCTGACAACAAAAATACACATTGCAGTTTTCATCCAAGAAAACATTATTTTCGTTGTATTACTTTGTATTGCCTCCATGAGCCCGTATCACTTCATGAAGTCGATGTGGCATGGTGTAAACCAAATTTTTATACGATTTTGTTCTTTTTTTGACCGTTCTTCCACTAGCGCACTCTTTAACTCGTCTGGAGCGAGAAAGCGTTCTCTAAAATATCTCCCAAGCTCGTCCCATGTATGTTCTGTGGGATTTAAGTCTGAACTGCAAGCTGGCCACTCCATGCAGGTAAAACTGACGTCTTGAATATACGCATTGACCAAATGAGCACTATGTGGCCGCGCATAATCGTGCATAAAAATTTAATTTGCACCCACATTCACTAAGAAAGGACCAGCATTCTCATTTTTAATCTCCTGTATGTATCTGAGAGTAGCCTGAGAATCGTTTTCTATCTCCACTAACTCCGTACGACTCTCTGAAGATATCCCAGCCCGTACCATTACTGATCCTCCACCGAATGGGACCTTTTCTTCTTATGCTAAATGATACCGTTCTTCTCGTCGTATAAATACTCTTTGTCGTATGTAAATAAACTAATCTGGACTCATCAGAGAACATAACTATGGACTTATCTTCATCTGTCCATCGGACGTGTTCTCGACCAAACGGTAACTTGGCAACTCGATATTCTCTGAGCAGTTTGGTTTATATCAGTTTCTTGCTTGTTTCGCACCTGTGGGGTTAGACAAAATACTTTTCTGTTAACGTTAACGTTAACGCATCGTGCCAAATGTATGGCAACGACATTTTAATAATAATAATAATATTCCACAACTATCACACAACGCCTTCTAGTCCCAAGCTAAGCAGAGCTTGTGTTATGGGTACTAGACAACTGATAAACATACTTATATATTTCTAAATACATAAATATTATAGATAAATTACACCCAGACACAGAACAAATGATCGTGCTCATTACACAAACATTTGTCCTGGGTGGGAATCGAACCCACGACATCCGGCATAGTAGTCAGGGTCACTAACCACTAGACCAACAGGCCTGACAATTTTGCACGAGGCGTTAGACAGAGAACTGTCACGAGACTTACGCCCAGTAATGTCTTTGCCATACACTTTGCACGAAGCGTTTGCGTTTACGTTAACAGAAAAGTATTTTGTCTAAAGGCTCTGAAACGCCGCGCCGTGAGATGCCGATTTCTTAGCATAGTGCTCACGATTAATTGGTCTTCTCGTGTAGGTACTTATTTGTGCACCTGTGCTTGACATTTCCTGATCTTCTGATGTTCCCGCCAGTCTCTTGAAATTGCTGGCGTACTCTTTGGGCCGTAGATAAACATACTCCTAATGTTCTACCAGTACTTTGCTGATTTCTTCCTTCTTGCATCATAATAATTCGTTTATATTCTTGCTGTTAGCTACATGATTTTGCACCAAATACTATGATCAATCCAAGGAATTGTTATATTGGTAAAAAAAACTTTATTTTGAATTTTGTTACTTTTCAAAATTCAGAAAATCTTTTTTATAAGCTGTAACTTTAACAAATTAAACCTGTTTTTAGATTTATAATAACCATTACTAATCTGTTTCTATCATAATTTTATTTGATCTCAGAACTTTGAGAGATATCGACACCCATGCTTAGGAGTGGGGCAGAACAGAATTTAAAAGATCATCTAACAAAGTAAAATTTCAGCTCCAGCCTTAGACCGCCTATCGCAGCTGACTATTGTCAACATCAAGCAGACCAGTTCGGGCTACAACGGCAACAACTACACCGTCCTCGGCGAGGGCGAGGAGGTGCTGCTCACCTTGAACGAGATCGTGCCCGACACCTTCTTCCGAGGAGGTGCCCACAGGGCGTTCGAATTTGACGGCATGGATAACATGGGAAGGAAGGTGATTATGGATCCTATTATGAGGTTATAATGTCATCATGACTCCAGTGCGAGAGAGAAACGGAGCTAGTCATGACGTATAGCGCCATCCCTCTTTCCGAGTGGAGTCATGATGACTTTACTGTCACATAATACGTTGAGTGTTTTCCAAAGCACACATGGGAAGGAGGCCTTTACCTTAGAAAGTGGACTATAATACCTTGTTGATCGAAATGATACACCATAAAGTAGAATGTCACATAAATGAAACTATTTTTATTAGCTACTCGTATCATGACATATACTTAAAATGTTCTCAAGGTTAGGTCAGTGATTACGTTATGATGACCTTTCGTCTCACAAGAGTCACAACCAATGGAATTTTAGCCGTGTCATTAGGGAAAATTTATGAAGTTGAACCACATTTGATTGATTTTTGTTGTAAAGTTAACCTTATAAACATTCTGATGAATGGTATCGTGTTCAAGTGACGTCACTGCAGGCGTATGTTTTTTTTTTATTATTCATAGGCACGCGTTTGACCACTATCTCACTTGATGGTAAGCGATGATGCGGTCGAAGATGGAGAGCACTTGCCTAGAAGTAATCTATTCACTCTTGACTTAAATACTGCCTGGTTGTAGCTATCAGAAAACACAGAATCTGGCAGGGAATTCCACTCCCTAGCTGTACGCACAATGAATGTGTTCTTAAAACGTTTTATGTGTGTGGATGGGATTTAATTAAAAACACAGTAGGTTAATATTAACTATTTGCGTGTCTAGCGGACACATGGTGGGCGAGACACAATAAAAATCTATCGTGTCTGCCAATTAGACGCGCCACGGGTTAATGCACTCAAATAGCTTACACACGACAAAAAAATCCGGAATTTTTGATGATCAGTTTTTTTGGACCATTGTTTTTGTTGAAGAACGCTGATGCGCAAATTTAATTATGTACACTCTCCCATGAATATTATAATAGACTTATAAATGTCACCACCACTCATTTATTTCCAGGTGTTCGCGTTCAGACGTCGGACTGGAAAGATATTAGTTTCGAGCAAGGTGGAGCTGTTCATGAACGAGGCGCTGGTCAGCGTGGTTCACCTGGAGCACACGTTCTTGACGCCCATCTTCAGCATCAACGATGCACTCGACAACCCCGTCATCAGGCTCAAGGGGCAGATAACTGGCATTAATTACTTTGAGGTAATATATCAATTATTTACATTACTACGGCCCTTCAAAGTCTCCGAATCCAATGGTTCATTATCTAACATTGACAGGTGAAGAGGAACAAACCCTTTTAAAAAAAATGCGTACACGGAGGATTTGGCAAAACTTGTAGGGAGTAGGAGTGCAGAAAGCTTTAAACTTTTGAATTAGGACGAATTTTGAATAAATTCAGAAATACCTAACGACTAGGTGAGCACTTTTAAATATAACAGATATATAATTCTCCCATTCTAGTTGCAGACAAACGACAAGACCGCCATTGGCGGAGTCCAGAAGTTGGATCGCGGTTGGAAAAAAGAGATGTCTTCCTACAAAGATGACTACATCATCAGCTTCCCCGCTGACCTCGCCGTGCCCTTCAAGCTAGCTGTCATCGTAGCCTGTGTGTACATTGTAAGTTCCATCATCTGTTCTTGTTCCCATGTTACTCAGGGTCGGCGCAGTTCATATTATTCTGTCATTCTAATTTACTCTTTGTAGCACGTGTCAATCATTAGCATTTCTTTTATTAGGTACATCACTCCGCACATAATCCATACCTACATATTTTATTTGGCTTTCCTTTTCCTCTCTATTGACTAACATTAAGTTATACTCCTTAATTTTTCAGTCACTGGCGCCACTTTCAAACTTCACCTGTTGCAACGTGCTTGTTTCTTTTTGTAAACACACAAGCTTTTTTTTACTCGTTTTTAACTTGTTTTTTTGTTCGGGTCAAATCTTGCTAACTAAATTAAAACCAAGTTCTTATCCTAAGTTGAATTTTTGCATGTTGGTTCAGTTCCGTGACAATACATTTTGGCGGTATGTAAGCATGACCTTAATCGATATAATATTTAGGATTACTTCCAGATAGAGGAACTCTTAAACAGCACAGACACGAAATTTTGTGCATGAATATAAAAGCGTGTATAAAAATGATTTCTTAATATTCATTATTAAAAATCTAAATGAATATCACGGACTTTGCTAGGTATCTTTGATGTGACTTGTCAGGTGTACCTGCTACCAAGTAGGTACCTATGTGTTGTTGTCCAAAAATTAATTTAAAATGTTAGTTAGAATAATGTTCATCATTAATGTTTGTCTTTAACCCAATACGTAAGTGTTAGAGATGCGCCGAATCTGGGATTAACCGAATACGAATATTCGGTCCAAAATGTACCGAACCGAACATTAGGCCAAATTGTTAGGTTAAAAATGAACCGAATATATTGCGTGGTATTGGTTTTTTTTTTTTTTTTTTGGGGGTGGGAAATCATCCTATGACTTCTTCCGCTCTAGGGTTAAGCGGAAGGGCGTGTCAGACTCTTACTGACTAAAACCCACCCCTGTTCCTCCCTGCCTCGAGTGCCCGGGGGCGAGGTAACTCTTTCGAATTTATCCTCCACCCCCGGGCAATCGTCCACCCCCGGGCAGCGTGGTATTGGTGAAAAGTTAATTTACAGAGAGTGTATTTTTATTTATTTTAAATAAAGACATGTTTGTGAACGTTTTGACGATGAGTGGACGTAAAAGATCGCAAGTGTGGACGTTTTTTAGGGTTCCGTACCCGAAGAGTAACAAACGGGACCCTATTACTATGCCTCCGCTGTCCGACCGTCTGTCAGTGGGCTGTATCTTACGATCCGTTATAGCTACACAGTTGAAATTTTCACAGAATGTGTATTACTGTTGCCGCTATAAAAAAAAAAAGTTTTTTTTTTGTTTTTGTTTGTAAGCTTAACAAAAGACTAGGTACTTTACTGAGATCTGTGTATGTTAATAATAATAATAATAATAGCCTTTATTAACAATCTAAAGAATTACATTACATCTTGATATTGTTCAGTTCTACAAAATGGTTTATGCAGGTGAATGTAAATCCTAATCTGCATCATCAGACACCGGTTTCTAGATTGTCTTGCTTGCCAGCATAGGCCTCCCCAAGTGTTCTCCACAACGATCTGTCTCTCGCCTTCCTCGTCCAAGTAGTTCCTGCCACCTTTTTAATATCATCTTCCCATCTACGATACTGTCTACCTTTACTCCTCTTTTTATATCTAGGGCACCATTCCGTCACTTCTTTTGCCCACTTTTCTGTCTTACTTCTTATTAAATGTCCCGACCATTGATTCGGTATTTTATATCAGTAATCCTGGTTTGTTTCCTTATTGTTTTTAGTCGAACTTTGTCTCTTAATTTTATGTTGAGTATACTTCTTTCCATTCTGTGTTGACAAACTTCAAGTGATTTAATATTTTTCTTTGTACAACTCCATGTCTGACATCCATAGGTCATGCTTGGTAGAATACATGTGTGTGTGTGTGTGTGTGTGTGTATGTGTGTGTATTTTCTTTTTACCTTCGATTGATATAAGCGAGTTTTTCATGACGTCTTTTAGAGCCCAGTATCTCTTCCATCCTATGGTTATCCTATTTTTTACTTCCTTTGTTGTGACGTCTGTGGGAGATATTATTTGACCAAGATATGTGTATTCGCTTACATATTCCAATTCCGTAACGTTGTTGGGTTTAATAGGGATTTTAGTGTAGTTTATCATCAATTTAGTTTTACTGGTGTTCATCGATAGTCCCACCTTTTCACTTTCATGCACCAGTTGTTCTATCATAACCTGTAGGGTCTTTGGATCTTGGCATATTAGTATAAGGTCGTCGGCGAATCTCAAATGGTTTATTAAAACTCCATTAACATTTACACCATACTCAGTCCATTCGAGCTATCGAAATACGTGTTCTAGGGTTGCCGAGAAAAGTTTGGGTGATACAGGGTCTCCCTGTCGAACTCCTCGTCTAATGGGGAAATATTCTCCTACCTTTTCTGTGCGAATTTTAGCTTTCATATTTCCGTATATGTTCTTAATTATACGAATGTATTTATTGTGGACCCCTTGTGAAGTAAGTGCTTCCCATATTTTTTTATGTTTAAGCGAGTCAAATGCTTTATTGTAATCTATAAATGCTAAGTAATAGTTTATTCCATATTCATTGCATTTCTGAACAATTTGTTTAATGGTATGTATGTGGTCGATATTTGAGAAGCCACTTCGAAACCCTGCCTGTTCTATTGACTGATTTTCGTCTAACGTCTTTGTTAGTCGTTCTAGTATTATCTTTGAGAATATTTTATATACGTTTGACATTAGCGAGATAGGTCTGTAGTTCGAAATATCATCTGTTTTCCCTTTTTTGTGAAGTAGAATTATGGTAGATGTGGTCCATTGATGAGGTATATATTCAGTTGCTATAATTTCTCCAAATAGGTTCGTCAGTGTGTTTAAAATAACTTCAGATGTTCCAATTAAAATTTCATTAGAGATGTTGTCTTCACCTGGTGATTTCCCTGTCTTCTTGTTTATAGTTGATGTACTTTGGTCGTCATTATAAAGTTCACGGTAGAAATTGGTTGCTGTTTCTAGTATTTCGTTCCTTTTTGATTTATGTTTTTTGGTTTTATGATGTGTTACGTTAATAATCCAATCTGTAGTTTCTTGAAGTTCCTTCCATGCTCTCTTAATTCCGCCTGATTGTGTTATATGGAATTGTATTAATTCTGTTCTCAATTTATGTCTGTACTTTCTTATTTCTACATTAATTTTTTTACTTAGTGTAGTTATATGTTGTTTATTATTTTTCCTGTTTTTAAATAAGAGTGCTCTTTGTTGAATTAATTTTCTTGCTTCTGATCCCAATCTATCTTTTAATGGTTTGTCTCTTTCTAGTTTTTTATTGATTTGTTTTATTTTTTCTTCAAAGGTATCATACTTTTCCTGGACCGTTTTATTTTCATTTATTGGCATTAATTTAGTTTTTAAAGATTCCATTATTTGATTTGGAAGTGGTAGTGTAATTGATTGTTTTGTATTTTTTTTAAATATATTTCCTTGATTTCCTTGGCTCAAGTATGTACAAATGACCTCGGAGTAATCTGTGATCATAGTTATAATTAAAGTTATTAAGGACTTCGACGATTAAGAAAAGCTTTGGCTTGTTCGTAGTTATGAAATCTATCTCATTTCTTACTTTGCCATTAGGAGATTCCCACGTCCATTTTCTTTTATGCTTTCTTTTATAAAAAATATTCATAATATGTAAGTTATTTTCTAACGCGTAGTTTATTAATCTTTGTCCGTTGTCATTCCTTTTTCCAGTTGTATAGGGACCAAGTATTTTGTCCTCGTCCATTTCTCTTTGGCTAATTTGGCTGTTAAAATCTCCCATTACAATAACGGTGTTATATAGAGTCTCCATAGTTTTATTCAGGTTTTCATAAAAACTTTTTTTAACTTCTTTTTTTGCTACCTCAGTAGGAGCATATTTGAACTATTGAAGTCCGATGTTTGTGATCAGGAAGTATGATGTTTAGGACGGCTATTCTGTCCGATATTCCTTTAAATTCTAATATATATTTTTTTAAATACTTCTTAACTAAGAAGCCCACGCCGTATACTCCTGGTATTTCATTTTTATAGTATAAAATGTGATCTTCATGTTCTTCAATTTTTTCTGCCGATCTCCTTACATCACTTATTCCAAGGATATCCCAACTAATATTCTGCAACGCTTGTTTTAGTTCTGTTAATCATTCCTTCGACTTTAATGATCTTGTAATTAGTGTTGCGATGTGTAGTCTCTTTTTCTGGATCTTTGTTGATGTTTGATTATTGATCGTTGATATGAGATTTTGGGGGGTTTGGTCAATAACCCCGTGGTGACCAACCGTATTGGGGCTTTTATTATTTTTCCTTAATTTATTGCCTATATTTTTAGTTTCAATTTCGCTTCCGGTGTCTGATAATTCCTACGGTTTGTGTTGTTGAGATGGTTTTTCAGACAGAGATGACGTTCTTGCTCTCATATACTCAAATGCATTTTTTTTGTGTATGTTGTTGATAGTTAAATAATTGATGGTTACACAAGGTTGTGTTTGTTTCATGTACAAGTAGGTAGGTACTATGGTAGTGTGGTTCTCAGAATAAATTCTTTTTAATTTTTAATATGCAAATGTTAAAGTAATACCTACTATTTTCATATCCGGTAATAATTCGGAAATCAAGCCGAGTATTCGGCCGAATACGAACACTTAAAAATACACCGACCATACTGAATACAAATAATGGGCCGAAAATTCGGCGCATCTCTAGTAAGTGTACTCGCCATGAACAACGTATGTACTCGTATAAAGGTCCAACGCACTTGATGTTTATTCAACAAACCATCCTGAAACAACATAGACTACTAACCTACAATCCATCACTCCCTCGAGCTAAGAGAAGATTTAATCCTGTTGTCAACTACCATATTTCGCCTTCAACTTCTTTTGCAAAACGTTTTTTTTTATCACCTCGGTCGGTATCTCTACAATAAAGTAAATAGGATCATATCTGTATATGAACTCAAAAAGATAAAGTGCAAAATGAAACTACATAGTTGGCTTCAGGAACTCAATTACAATGACACTGAAAACTTATTGTCAGTTTTAACGTAAACCAGTATGCAAATATGCTACGATCCACAAAAAAAAAACAGACACACAACCTCCACGACCTCCCACACACACAACCACTGCACACACTTCTCTAACTACACAAACTACACACACTCGCAGTACACACTCAACCGTACTCCTATCCTGATACTAACAATACTAACTAAAAAAAAAAAAAACTTATTGCCTAAATGTTAACATTTCCTAATTGCATGGTTTGTACGAGTACATAACATAATTTGTTAAATTTAAATGGAGGAGTCCTGGTGACCTGAAATACAGGCCTTTAGCCTAGTTTAGGCACCAGTCTCCCACAATATAATGCCCCACCTTTGTGTCACTTTAGAAATAAGGCTAGCAATTAAGAAATATTGTGGAGAAAAATAAACAATTTGTTTATTTGTTATTTAAATCCATTGCTTTTTTACAGGACTTCAGATTTAACGAGGGCAAGTAATGAAGCAGTATCGCACTACTTTTTTAATGATTTATTTACCTTTCGCTATATCTACATGATAACCATCATTGTATTATGACGATGTTCATGTAAAACAATCGAAAAGAAAATTGAAGAGAATGGCACAGGCGCTTCAGAAATCAAGACAAACCTATGTTTATGCTAATTTAATAATTTTATATTATAAATAGTCTCGTAAGTATTTCAAATCTCGAATCGAGTTAAATCGTTTAGCATTAAAAACTTCGTTACTACTCGATTTAATTTTTCACTTGTCCTATAATTAATTTTGTGAACTACTTACTTAAAATTGTGCGTAAAAAGTGAAAATTAATAAGTAGCTCGCTATTACTACAAATAAGCTTTTTTATTAGTTTAAATTTCAGAATAGGTCAGTCAGGAGATTGTAGTCAAACACGAGCCTATTAATGATAAAAAAATCTTTAATACATACGGTTTTACCTTAAGGCTCAGTTACGACTTTTAATGGTTTGTAATTGAACATCAGGTTTAAACGACTAGTCATAATTCCATGACAAAAATATATGTTACTTTAGACAATTTTCTTCGTAATTTGATCTGAGAATATTTGAAATTAAGTTATTATAACATAGTGTAATTAATTTGTAAAGTTATGTCTAACGCGGATAAAAAATTGAGATTCACGCAAAAACTATAAAACGTATGTTTATGAAACCATCACCATTTTAAAGACCATTTAATTATTTATAATTTAGTCTAAGTGTTTTAGTTTAATACCTGTTGTTTTATGTGTAATAAATTAATAATGCGTCTTATTTCGGACAGCGCTCCTTGATGGGCTACTCCTATTACTGGGCGGACGTACGACGCGTTACGTATACTCAGCACAGCACACAGCAGGCAGTTAATAGCGCCTTAAGGCGTATATAGCCGCCAAGTGGCGCCCTCATTGAATAAAAAATCGTAGCAAAGCGTAGAAAATAAAGATTCAAAAATCCTATGTTGCGTTTGTTACAAAGAGCTTAAGATATTTTTACGTTGTTGAAACAGGACTCAAAAGGCCCTTAAGATTAAGCAACACTCTGCCTTGGTCTATTTGTGCAATCTGTCTTATATAATCGTGTGATCGGATCGCAGTTGTTATAAATTTTAATATATTAGAAATATTTCCTTTTCAAATGGTGCTCATATAACAATCTTTAAAATGAGAGTGGGTGTTCTCTGTTTATTAGTGCCATCTAGCTTTAGGTTTTTGAACTTGAGTCGTGCCGTGCCGTAATGATGAAATTATTAAGTACCGTACAACCTTGCGAGCGGTAGAGTTCGAAATGTGTCTTTATTCTTATAGTCGTCACTAGATGTCGCACAAATCGTCAGAGCGAATTATAATTTACACAATTTCTATAAATTTTATTTTATTGGTGAATATGTGTATATTTTCATAGATATTAAAAAAGTGCCTACTATGTATGTTAAACATGTATTTGTTTTATTTTTTCGTAGTTTTGAAGTTACGGTAAGAATTGACGAGAGACCTTTGTTTTTTTTTTGTGTCTTTTTTTTTGTGGGGTGGTAAATCATCCAATGACATCGCGCACTCTAGGGTGGAGCGGAAGGGCGTGTCAGACTCTTACTGACTAAAACCCACCCCTGTTCCTTCCCTCCCGTGAATGCTCAGGGGCGAAGTAACTCTTTCGAATTTATCCTCAACCCCCGGGCAGGCATCGGCCGTGACGGGCCCCGTCATGTTTGCTGACAACTCTTTGAGGCGAACACTACGCGCCGTCGACTCTCGGGCCTGGTGCTGATCGGACGGCGAGATACCCACTACTCGCCGTCCGCGGGCCCGGGAGAAGAGACCTTTGACAAAGTTTTCGAGTGACGTTCAGTGGCTGTTTTAATTAATCGCAAATTTATTCTCAGTGGATATTTAAAGTAATATAGGTTTTGTGTTTCAAGTGCGGACAATATGTGGAATAAACTACCTCAGATAACAAGGCTGACTTGATACATAGTCTGCAAAATACTGCAAAAACATGAGGATGACATCCACATTTTAATGGAAAAAAGTGTAATTTTGTGTAAAACAACTAAATACTTTCTAAACTTGACACTGGCTAATTGCACAAACCGTGCGAGAACACAAGAAATTAAAAGTCGGTTAAAAAAAAAGTATGTAACAGCACTCGCAAGCCTCTCTGACCCTCTCAAGACTCGTTCGCCTTAAGTCAAGAGTGAATAGGTTACTTCTTGGCAAGCATGCTTTATTGTCGAACACATCATCAAACGCGAGCATAACTGACAAATGCTTGCACTGTCTGGACAGGTCCACTCGAACCAGGGTGGTGATTTCCTCAAAAGCTCATCTTAGAGATTAACGTAAGTACATACACCTCATATGCTTTGATCAGTACCTACATACGAGTATTGTATGGATTAAAACACTTTGACCTCTGAGTTTCTTTCGATGTTTCTTCTCAGGGTATTCAGCTACGAAACACCGACCTCATCTAGCTTATGCAGACAAAAAAACATTGACGTGTAAAAGTTTTTTGTAACCTGTTTACAAAATAAATATTATTTATCAACGAAAAAAAAAACACACGTGACTTCACGTGAGTAAGTTACACACGGGGATTTCCTGCCTGGGCGAGGTACTCTCACAACCTCTATTTCTGATTGGCAGTCATCAGTCATTAAAACCTCGTGTTCTTTAGCAGACCATGACAGTGAAGCCATTCTATAGTCAGCAACTGTAGTAGTTAGGTTAGATGGCATATCATTTTTTACCCCCGATTAACATGCGACTTACAACCGCAGAACAAAACCGAAGTTCTTTCGCATAAGAAGTGAATTAGCGCGAAGGAGTCGTTAGCGCCAACTATTAGTATAATTGTTCGTATAAGACAATATGCTAAGCGTTGCTGCGGGTTACGATCCAAGTTGCTCCAAGTTATCGCGTGTGAGCACATCACTAACCAAAGTGTACCTAGTCGTATAATAATATGTGTGATTTGTTTGTGTAATCTGTAGAACTACACGGTCAGCAACACACGAAGATACAAGCAGATACTAGTAGTAAGTCGAGATCAATACAATATGGGAAAGTAAATAAAAACAAAGGATTAGAATAAGATATAGTTAATGAAGGAAGTATATAGGTATGAGTTCCGGGGAAATCAGAACCTATCCAGAGTGATCAGAAGACCTTCTTAATTGAAGTGCTCTTTCAACTTTAGTTTCAGCAACCCAATCAGAAAAACCCTTGACTGTAACAGTTATTGTTAGATGGCGATTATACCACTTTCCATTAGCAATTCCGCTGGCAACTAGTGTCCCAACCTATGGCCAAAAAAACTTCGACTTTCATTTAGTTCAACGTAATTTTATTATCACGCGCTCACATCACGGATTCACAGCTGAAAGGCTCTTTTTCGAACTAACTGAATAGATTTGTCACGCCTTTTTTTTAATGTGCTTTTCCACGATCATCACAATTTTTATTTTTATTTATTATTTCTTTTTTTTTTTTACCAGAAATTACTTCATGTATCGTGGGTGCGTTCAAAAACATATAAACTCAAATACACAAGTAGACACTCAAACCCGGAACAACTATCTTGTTCCGTGCGGGAATCGAACCCGTGACACGCACCGCAGCAGCCAAACGCTCGACCACTGCGCCAACCGTGTCGTCAATTAAAAACGAATCTCTGGTGAAATGTTATGGGATTGTATGTTATGATTGGGTTTACCCATAATATTCAGTTCCAACTACTGTTTTGGGAAATATTTATAGTTTGATCTGTGTGTCCAATCTAAAACTACCATTAAGTACGATACGACTGCTCAAGGAATCTCCTTATGTGTTTTATTTAATCTTCCTTGAATTATACAAACTCAAACTTCAAACATGGTGTCTTATGAACGCCACTGACGCTGTTTTTAATGTGGCCGCCTACGAGCTGGAATCATCAAAGGAGTATACCATCGACTAGAAAAGAAAAAGAAGATCACCCATTTTGTTTAATTTTAACGGCCTAAAAATATAGTGTGCATTTTACTATTTATTTAGAGTACGGAGGTGTCGGTTGAGTGTCCTTCATCCTGTCCGGTCCTCGATGAGGTAAAGTTAGAGAGCTACTTCGTTTAATCAGCGCAGAAGCCTTTCAGTCACGTCGAGATTGCTTGCCGGGCTCATCTGAGCTAATCAGAAGATGGCGGAATATGAAATTGTGTTGTAGCTTTACTTTTATGCAATGATGTACCGGCGCTCCTTTACAAGCCTTACTTGTAAAGGAGCGCCGTTTCGTCTTGCGGATGTTGTGTGAGATAATCCTTGGAAGTGGAAAAAAGAAATATTTGCATAATATATTGTCTTGCTAAGTGGAACATAGTATCCACTATAGTTCAATCAGGACAAGCAACAGCGGTTGAACCTACTGCATAGTAAGGGATAAAAAAAGTTTTTTTTGTTAATATTTTCTATATATTATTGAACTTAATGGCTGTTTCCATTTTGTTGTTTGAGGTTCCGTACCCGAAGCGTAATCAACGGGACACTATTAATCTGCCTCCGATGTCCATCCGTCCGTCCAACCATCTGTCCTTCTGTCTGTCAGCGGGCTGTTCATGATCCGTAGTAGGTAGACATTTGAAATTTTCACAAAATGTGTATGTCTGTTGCCACTATAACAAAAAATAATCATTTATCATTTTTGTTAGTTTATATATTTATATTATTTTATTTATAAATAATTTATTTTAATAAAAAATGGGGCTCCCCTACTACAAACGTGTTTATTTTGCACGATCTTAATAATGGCAACAAGTAGATGCATGTAATCTTGTACGATGGTACGGAACTCTTCATGCGCAAGTCCGACTCGCGCTTGGCCGGTATTTTTTCAATATTCATAATGCACCTACGTTATTTCGGCTGTCAAGACCAATCTTATGATATCTCATTTCTTAAAATCGTGACGTGCCAAAGAAATAGACATACATACATACTCTCGAAAAACATTATCCTCCTTCTGGGACAGTCGGGTAACACATATGAAATATAATCATTTAGTTTGTATTTTTTAATGTCTTTACTATTGTGTCACTATACTCCATTCGGAATAGCATTAAAAAAGGTTATTTTTAATGCTCACTTTGTAACAAAAGTTCAATATACATGTTACAGTTGCGATAGACGCCGAATTTATTATAATCTATTTATACAGCAGCTGTCACACTTAATAATTACTATTTTAACTATTTAGGTATCTTATGAAATTATGTGGCTTTCATTAGTCATATTATTTCATTCCAGTTTAAAATTACCGTGTTAATGCTAAAAACCTAAAATACGCAGGAGGGAACACACACTCGGGTCTGGTGCTGATCGAACGGTAAGCTACCCATCACTCGCCACCCGCAGGCCTCCGAGGAAGGAACTCACCTGGAAAGTTTTTCGATTCACTATAATTATACCAAACAAATGTTACCTAAGTTAACTTATAAGTTGTGACAGCCCGGATTTTCTAATTTTACTGGTTTATGTCGTCTTTAAATTTAAGTAAATAATGTTCTGTGATTGTCATCCAATGTGAATGCGACGTCTTGTTAATTTTGTTGTTATTTGTTACTGTTTTAAAATTTAAATGAAAGAATTAATAAAATTTGACATAAAATGTTTTGCATCCGTGCTTCTACGTGCCTATTTTTTCGAATGCTATTGTGAATGGAATAAAGAATACTTCAAATTAAACCAGTCAGTACAAGTATAGAGCCACAAGAATACTCACATGGCTCTACATTTCTAACTACGTAAGACTTGTTGCAAAAACAACAAAATGTTAACCCTATTCAGGTCAAATAATGGGGCCGCAATAATAACCGGTGTAAGAGCCCGCATACTATAAATTCATGGGAATTAGGCAGGCCCGTCAGATAACTCCCCGTTTTTGCTAAAATACACGATTCAGCTGTAATTTTTACCGACCGCTCCTGAAAAAGCTGAGCGATGAAAGTGTTAAATAGATTTCAACAACTTTGTGGGCTCTTCCGTTTTTACGATTGTATTTTTGGGTTAATTTCTGTGAGAAATGGCGGTAGTGAAGTGGGCTGCTGGGACTGTGATTAGATCTTTAAATTCTGCTCTAATGAATTCTCATATGAATTAAATTCGATGAGTTTTGGGTTTTTCAAGTGCGATGGCCATGAGTGAGCATATCCTTAGCTGCCAAAATGCTGAATTTGTTTCACAAACACTACTATTGTATTGTTCAATTATAATAATAACCAGGGCCGTCTTTAACCTAATGGAGGCCTTTTTTATTGGACGGTGGGAAATCATCCAATGACTTCTCCCGGTCTGGGTGGAGCGAGAGGACGTGTCAGACTTTTACTGACTAAAACCCAATATTGTTCCTACAGTTACCTGTGCGGCTGTGCCAAGGACAGCGGTTACTCTGTTTCGAATTTATCCGCGATCCCAAGCAGGCATTGACCCTGGCGGGCCTTGTCAGTTATTGCTGATATCTCTTTGAGGCGCGCGTGAAACACAACGTGCGGCGTCGTTGGGCGGCAAGTTACACCTATTGGAGGCCCTGGGCACATTTTCACACTGATTTTCTCAACATAATATATAGTTATTATCATCAAGGTATATCGTTTATTGGTTGGTGATCTGGCAGAAGGTGGCCCCTATTGATCGTGGGGCCCTGAGTACTTACCCAGAGTACCCAGTGGGAAAGAGGGCCTGATGACAACAACGACCAGCATTGTACAGAAAAATAGAGGATTTAGAAATTCTTCGACTTTGTTTTCAAAATTGTGGTATATTCCATGAAACCCCCACATTTTACATGACAAAACACTACCCAGAATGCGATCAGTTATTCTGATTACTGAACAACATTCTTCCATAATCACAGTAATGCAAACTGTACCTACAGATTTTAATTATAAGGCTGCGCGCTCACGTGCGTGTAAGCTTACAGGCGCGCTATGCAGGCGGAATCACTGTATTTTATATTTTACGGCACGGAAAGCGTATAAAAGTGATTTTTATTTAGATGCCGTTATTATTTATGAGAGCCGAGGGTCGGCCTGATTTTAATATCTGATGGCGATATTCAGACCCTACCTCCATGTAGGATGTGGAAAAGATACGGTATTTTGTTTGTTTTTAATTTTGCTTGTCGCAACATGTTGCTGTTGTCGTTTTGCTAGGTGGTGGATTTTGTGGGCACGTGCTATTTGTAAAAACTTTTTTTACAAAAATAGAACAAAGATGGAAGTCGGTTCTATTTTTTTGTTTGTAAAAAAGTTTTTTCATTTTTCACTGTTAGTTGTGGTTCCCCATTAAATTGTTTAATACAATACACAGGATCGCAGTAATCGCGAGTCATTTGCTGTTAGTTATTGAATAGTTCCACTGTCTATCTCCGAAGATCTTCAGATTCTAGTGTATTATGTAAGAAAACCATTCTTGAAAAATATGCGTTTGAATAACGAAAACCCCATCCAAATCTGAATAGAGAACCTCCTTTTTTGAAGTTGGTTAAAAATTTGATTACAAATTGAAGCTGCGGTGGTGAACGTTAAAACCATCTGCGACGATAAGCTCGCTTGGGACCGCCAGAGCCCCGTAGCACAGGAGCCGTGACAGAAACCATGCCTGCTGCATGTTGCATGCTTGGTGCATGATTGCTGCATGTATGCTGGTTGTTTGCTGCCGGCTTACGGCATGCTTGCTGCATGCTTGCTGCATGCTTGCTGCCTGCTTGCTGCATGCTTGCTGCATGTCTGCTGCATGCTTGCTGCATTTATATGCTTATTTGCATATTTCATGATTGCTGCATGCATGGTGTATGCTTGTTTGCTTATTTTCATGTTGCATGCTTGCTGCATGCATGGTGTATGCTTGTTTGCATGCTTCGATTGTGAACATGTGGTTTTTAATTGCCTGTACAATTAAAAACCACATGTTCACAATCAACTGTTTTATTTAGTGATAATAATACATGCAGAAAAATAATTAATTAAACAAAATACATAGACAATTTACGTAAATTAAATCAATTTTGTTAGTGTGATAAGAAATACAAAATTATTCTAATGTGATAGATAAGTCTTGTAAATATTATGGATATGAAATGTATGCCAAATGATGATTCTAACTATAAACTTTCTGACATATGATAATTCTGCCTTTTAATGACTATAGATAGGAAATGTATGCCTCAAGACGATTCTGACTGTGAACTTTCTGTGATCTGATGGTTCTACTTTTGAATTATTATGGATATGAAATGTATGCCTAAAGATGATTCTGCTTTACAAAATACGTTGATGATACATGATCGGATCACGTTAATTTTACACTAGACGTTTTAACTATTGACAACAACTAACTGTTGCGTACTGAAATTTTCTCTAATTTCTCTCGATTCAAGAAAGTATCGAAAAACAGACCAAGGGAATTCCATTTCGTAGTTTAGTTTGCAATATTTAACTCTATTATCACGTGTTAAAACTTATTTTCGCATTATGTTTTAGAACTAAATATCTTTTAAACAGTGCTCTAGTAAGCTTCATATGATTCTCAATAACTGAACGATAAATTATTTGATTAAATTTTATTCTTGTGAAGTGCTGATACGCGGCGAGAGATAGTAGCAAGTCTTGGAGGCAATTACATACATTTCCTTTTTGAAATATTGTTTCGGGCGATAACGTTTTCATCCCCCTAAACCTATACGAAATGAGACAATATTAGATATTTCTAAATATCTATATTTTGACTTAAAAACTTCCTCGAGTATATCGTAGGCAATATTTCTTTAAAATAACTAAACTTTAAAACTTACGGACCTAGCTTTCATTATATCTACAACATTTTCAATGTGTTTACTGGGGGGAAAAACGTTATCACGTTTTGTATGAAAATTTACAGCGTCATAGTCCTCTTAACATTATTATTTTTTTGCAAATTCTATCGGAGGTGTTCAGGAGATTTCAAATAAGTCTCGGATAAACTTTATTTAACTTTATTACGTAATGGAAGCCCTAGTCACATCCAATCTCTTCGTATTGCCTCCACTACATTTTGCGGTTGGTATGCACCGGCCCAGTGTGTGTACAACAGTGTGTCCATACACGTATTTTATACATGTAAATGAGTGGCGTGATTTCACTAGTTTTACACGAAATGGCATGTGTAGAATCAACCTTAGACTTTTTAATTTTTTGCCGTTTCTCGATTTCACTGGTATATTGTGAAATATATTTTTTTTTTATTACAGAAATAAATCAATTTAAGCTTGTTTGAAGTAAATTGTCAATTAATTAATTTTATATCTGCCTGGCCTTTTCCCAACTATCTTGGGGTCGGCTTCCAGTCTAACCGGATGCAGTTAAATACCAGTATTATACATGGAACGACTGCCTATCTGTTCTCCACAACCCAGTTACAGCTGTTCAGTAGTTTTTGAGTTTATTGCAAACAGACAGACAGGCAAACGGTCGGGGGACATTATTTATAATTTTTAGTGATGTACAAGTAAAAGGCAAATCCTGATCAACTTATAGAAATCTACACCATTGCAGTAAAGGATTTATTTTACGGTGGGACTTCCAAAGTCCCAGACAGAAACTAGTCTAAAATATTCTATGATTTATTTTGCAGTGTAGATTCCGCCTAACAATGTATTGATAAAAACCGATAGATTTTGTGTAACGGCCCGTATAAGCCGGATTTATTAATTTTGATAACAAAATTTCCAATAGATGCGAGCCCCGATGTGCTGATGATTCCATTTATTGCCCTGATGGGTTCCGTAATGATGGGTGGCGCCATTCACGGGGTTATCGGTTTCGCAGAGTTGGAATTACTGGGAAAGAGTTAGTGTTTGTAAGCGGAATGAATTTTTCTAGCGCGAAAATTATTGTTGTAGTATTATTTTAATACGTTTACAGCGTTTCACATGTAACTTACTGCATAACGTAAAAAAAATTTAAAAGTTAAATTTGACCCACTCTCTTTGCATACATGTTTAGTTTGGATGACAATGCATGGTAAACTAATTGACGTCATTCTAAATTCAATATGGCGAACTCCCAAAGACGGCGAACTAGTTGTATTTTATGCAGTCCCAAGATATAGGTATCAAATGAAAGGGTTTCATCATCATAATTTCAGCCGAAAAACGTCCACTGCTGGACATAGGCCTCCCACAACGACCGGTCCTGTGTTTCTCGCATCCATCGGCTACCTGCGACCCTCACCAGGTCATCGGTTCACCTTGTTGGAGGCCTTCCAATGCTGCGTCTTTCGGTACGCGGTCGCCACTCCAGAACTTTTCGGCCCCATCGACCGTCTGTTTAAAGGGTTTGCTTAGTTAGAAGAAAACGAATAATAAAAAAAAATACACTAAAAATTAATAAATAACTTTAGTTTCGGAAGTCGGTGTTTGTATTTTACTTCTTCGTTATTTGACACCGACTTCCGAAATTAAAGTTATTTATTAATTTTTAGTGTATTTTTTTTTTGGAAGTCGGTTGTTTTTTTTTGTAAAAAAGTTTTTTATTTTTCACTTTTTAGTTGTTATACCCCAGAACTAAAAACCCCAATATAATGGAACGTGGAATTTAAACATTTGGAGAACACCAAAACGTCATCGAGGTACATGTATTTTCCGTTTTTGTTCAGTTTCTCAAAAAGCGCTAAAGCAATTTCGATAAAATTTATATGGGACCACCTCGGGAGTATATTCTTTCAGATGAAAAAAGAATTTTGAAAATTGGTTCACAACTGACGGAGAAATCGGGTAACATACATACAAAAAAAAAAAAAAAACATACAGACGAATTGAGAACCTCCTCTTTTTGGAAGTCGGTTAAAAATGAAGTCACTCAGAAGCTTTTTCTAACTAACTATAGGTAATATTAACTAGTATACATGAACTAGCTTCTGCCAGCGGCTTCGCCCACGTGGAATTAGTACTTCCTCCGTTATAAACCACTTTCACCCCTGTAAGGGTTGAATTGTAAAAAATCCTTTCTTCTATGTGTTCTTTGTGAAGATTAGGTATCCAATAAGGATACCTAATCTTCACAAAGAACACACTCTCTAATTTTCATGTCTCTAGGACCAGCGGTTTAGGCTTTGCGGTGATATATCAGTCAGTCAGTCAGGACTTTGAATGTTTATTAACCGAATTCGAAAAAGGATGAGGTTCGATTGTCTGTTTTTTTTTTAATGCATGTCCAACGATTTCTTTGTCAGTTGTGGACCGATTTTCAAAATTCTTTTTTATCCGAAAGAATATACTCCCGAGCTGGTCCCATATACGTTTTATCGAAATTGCTAGAGCGCTTTTTGAAAAACTGAACAAAAACGAAAAATATGTATCTCCAATTACGAGTTTGTTTAAATTCCACGTTCAATGTTATAGGGGTTTTTAGTTTTGGGGTATAACAACTAAAAAGTGAAAAACAAAAAACTTTTTAACAAAAAAAAAAACAACCGACTTCCAAAAATGAAAATACCTACACTAAAAATTTAAAAATATTATTTTTGTGTATTTTCGTTTCTTTTTTGTAAAAAAAAACTTGATTAGCTTCAATTAGCCTTATTTATTCACTGCCCTTGAATCCATGAAGCTTATTAGTTATTTTAATCAGGTAAGTAGGTACGACGAAGGTACATGACCTTTTCTGAGCTAAAAGTTAATACCACGGCATAATAAACAATGTATCTTACCTAGCGATTTTATCAAATAATCGACATTTATCCCGAAAAATCCCGGAATACGTGTTGCCAGTAAGAATATACCCACTTGAATCGGCTGATTAGGCGATATTACGATGAAATTCGTCTGATATACTAGCCATAATACTTATATTCCTTCTACATCGGTAGATTAAATTAGGCATCTGATCAGGTAACTCTTGTGGGGTAATTGAGGGGAGTGGGGGGTCCGGGGGTACTAGACAAGAGGATTAAGTGGCGTTTGACCTTCGGATGTGATCTTCAACTGTTTACCTACAATGTAAGACGCCTTATGTACATAGGTCTGCGGATGTTTGAAGCTTAAGGTATTATAGACAAGCATAAGTTAGTAGTACCAAGAACTGTGGTGTAATCATAAATGTATTAATAATCTGTAGGGCGATAAATGATAAATGATGTTTATTCAGTAAATAGGTTACAAGGAACACTTTTACACGTCAATGTTGTTTGTCAGTTTAAGCTAGATGAGGCCGGTGTTTCCTAGCTGACTACCCTGAGAAGAAACACCGAAACAAACTTAGAGGTCAAAGTCTCTTTTAGTGTTCAAATCCATACAATGTGTACTGGTTAAATCATATGAGAACCATGTACGTTTATGTCTGGGATGAGCTTTATGAAGAAAGCAACACACGAATTCGAGTGGACCTGTCCAGACAGTGCAAGCATTTGTCAGTCATCGCGAAGCTCAACTCAGAACTTTGAGGAGCTCAACGAACCGACGAACAATACCAAAGTAAGGACATTTGAGTAGGCCGCAAAAATACTCAAACTGCCAGACAATCATAAAATCTACATGAATATAACGACATACATAGTTCTCGCATTCACATTATTCTATATGAGGACCATGCAGCTTAGTGTCTGTAGTGGTCTTTTGAAGAAAGAACCAAACATATTTGAGTGGACCTGTCCAGTCAGTGCAAGCATTTGTCAAT
The DNA here is from genome assembly GCA_951329385.1 of Polia nebulosa. Lineage (NCBI taxonomy): Eukaryota > Metazoa > Arthropoda > Insecta > Lepidoptera > Noctuidae > Polia > Polia nebulosa. Next base: position 1,182,429 of record OX589588.1, on the reverse strand, counting down.
AGTCGAATAGCTCAACTTAAAAACCACTAAGGAGCTCAATGACATGACGAACAATACCAAAGAAAAGACATTTGGGTGGGCCGCAAATGTACTCAAACTGTCAGACAACGTTGAAAATTACTGTAAAAAGGAGGAGAAAATAATAATAATAACCCACATAGTCCTCACATTTACAATAATTAAGTAATAAAAAAAAATAAAAATATAATACTTTACAAAGTAAATATTTGTGTCAAGCAAAATAGTAATCATAATATGTCAATCAAAAAATAAATATAATACTTAACAAAGTATTCAAGTCAAAAAAATAATAATAATAATAATAAAATGTCAATAAAAAAATAAAAAAAATGTAATATAATACTATACAAGTATTCACGTCAAAAACGAATATTAAAAAAAAATATAAAAAATTTCATCAGTAAGTAGTACATATGAAAACAATGGCTCATGTATACTCGTATCATTGAAGCAGCTCAATCCCACGCCTTTTTGTCCTCAAGAAAGTCATTAATTGTGTAAAAAGCTTTCTGGCATAGCTTACGTTTAATAAATGATTTAAATTTATTTATGCTTAGTTCTTGAATTTGGCTAGGAAGTTTATTATAGAAACGTATACATTGGCATCTAAACGAAACACCTATTTTTTTCTTGAGCCTGGTTTTAGGTACAATAAATTTGTGTTTGTTCCTAGTATTTATGCTATGGATATCACTGTATCTTTTAAACAGATTAATATTTTTATGTTCATACATGAGATTCTCATAAATATATTGAGAGAGAACAGTCATAATATTAATCTCTTTAAATTTGTCTCTGAGGGAGTGTCTGGGACTTAATTTATAAATTGCACGAATAGCCCTTTTCTGTAAAACAAAAATTGTCTGAATATCGGCGGCATTTCCCCACAACAGAATGCCGTACGACATCACACTATGAAAATAACTAAAGTATACTAAACGTGCTGTCTCTAAATCAGTTAAACCACGAATTTTCCTTACGGCGTATGCTGCAGAGCTAAGTTTTTTGGACAGTTTATCTATATGAGGGCTCCACTGAAGCTGCGTATCGATAGGTATTGTAGTCAAGATAATGTAAAATGGAATCTGACGTCATCATTTGCCTAGCAATCAACTGTCTAGGTTCGACTTCCAGTCTTACTGGACGCAACTAAATAGCAGTATTCTATACTTGTGTAAGGTATCAGATACCGCAAACTTCGCGAAAAGGTTACACTAATGCTACGAAAAAAAATATGATAGTCATTAATCTCGTTAATGATCGGTTACAGGAATTGACATTTTTGAGCGTGCAGTGCGATCTTAACGCTCCGTACTACTATCTACACACGCGCCGCCGAGCTGGCCGCACCGGCACTGCGCCTTAGGTATGTAGGTATTAAGCCTGCAACGTGACCTCACAAATGAACTTTAGCGACACAGCTGTGCGTCGTACTTAATTTACATTGCTGGTTTTAGTGTAATTAGCGATTCAATTACTTTTTAATTAAATTCTCATTGAGTTGGTTAGGAATAACGATTTTGAACAGTCTAAAGAAAAAAAACTGCAGAAAAAAATAAAAAAATTAGGAAAAAGCCCACGAAAAATTATGCCAACGTTAATCATCCCGGGTGTCACCACTGTGAGGATCGTCCAGAGGACACGGTGGAGCATACGGTGGAGATCTGCCCCGCTTGGGCGGAGCCCCGCCGTGTCCTCGTGGAGGCAATCGGCGACAGCGACCTCTCGCGCCCGTCCGTGGTCCAGGCCATGTTGCGGAGCGAGAGGGAATGGCAAGCAGCCTCCTCTTTCTGCGAAGCAGTTATGCTCGCGAAGGAGGAGGCGGAATGGGTGAGGGAGGCTCAATAACAGAGTCGCCCTCACGCCTTTAGCAGCAGCCGCCGCAGGAGTCGCCCTGAGCGTAGGGCGTTGCGTGACGATCTCCGGTCATCGTAGACCCGGGCCTGCGGACGGCGAGTAGTGGGTAGCTTGCCGTCCGATCAGCACCAGGCGCGAGAGTCGACGGCGCGTAGTATTCCACGCGTGCCTCAAAGAATTGTCAGCAAAACATGACGGGGCCCGTAATGGCCGATGTCTGCCCATGGGTTGTCGAAACAGAGTTACCGCGCCCCTTGGCACTCGGGGCAGGGAAGGAACAGGGGTGCGTTTTTGTTAGTAAGAGTCTGACACTCCCGCCCGTTCCACCCAGAGCGGGAGATGTGGTTGGATGATTTCCCACCCAAAAAAAAAACAGAGGGGGTCCAGAATCATGTACTGAATCACTGGTACACGTATGCATATACGTTTATGTGTCTTACACGGTGTATAGAGTGCTTCTTTGATTGACCTCGTCAATTTAGTTACAGGGTCATCATCATTATCATTTTAGCCGAAAGACGTCCACTGCTGGACATTGGTCTCCCCAAAGTGTCGCCACAACGACTAGTCTTGTGTGTTTCTCATCCATCGCATTCCCGTGACCCACACCAGGTCTAAGGTCCAGTCTATCTTGTGGGAGACCATCTAATGCTGCGTTTTCTGATACACGGTCGCCGCTCCAGAACCTTTCGGCCCATCGACCATCTGATCTACGAGCAATGTGCCCTGTCCACTGCCACTTCAGTTTGGCGATAACTTGACTCTGTCGGTAATCCTGGTTCTCCTGCTGATATCTTTATTACTGATTCGATCACGCAAGGAAACTCCTGATCATAGCCTGTAGTTACAGGGTAGTACGATAGAACTTGCAAGTCATCTCGATCGACAAAGAAATATTCCTTAGAAAGGATAGAGGCATGAGCCTGAACATCATCAAACATTAAGATTTGTTCACATACAGTTTATGGAAGCCTGCGGTTCCTTCGAGTAGATTCCCAGCGCCCCAGCGCCGCTCTGCCCAGTTCTCCATGTTACCTAGGGCTCTAATCTTATTCGGGTCTAAAGTGTTTGCGTAAAATTTTATGATAATGCTCTCGTTATTATTATGTTGGTTCGGGAATAGGGTTTTCACTTCGAAAATGTAGAGGTAGTCTCTTTTAGAAAATCTAAAGAAAACAATTTATTATGAATTGATTTGTTTGTTTTGGCTGTGGGATTCTAGCTTGGAAAATTTCATACGATGGGAATAGTATTTATTATTGGGGAGTCTTCAGTGTGTAAAACTTTATGTTTTTCATTATCATTTCCCAATTAATTTGGGGATGACACAAGTGTTGTCTTCTACCATACAATCTTCATTTCCCGTCATCTAAATAGTTAGCTATTCTAGACATATTATATTATATGGAATTCGTCCATTTTTTCTTTGGTTTTCCTCGAACCTTACAGTCATACTCAAACCTTTCCTAATGAGGATCCTCCATGCCCACACCATGACATGACACGACATCATCGTATAACATTAGATGAGATAACCCATACAATTTTCTATCACACATCTTTCTATCACCCATTTTGAATATGTGAAGAAACCTGTGCGTTTTCCAGACACGGTTATGAATAGCTGTCCCTATGCCAGCCCTGCATTGAGGCGCGCTGTCCCGGCTATAATGAGCCGCTTTATGGCCACATTACACTTAGTAATAGCGGGTGTGCATACATTACTGTGGCTGCCAGTGTACCCACGGCCAGTAGGTATGTCTGTCTATGAATGGCATATTTTAAGCTGACTATTCTGTTAGTACATTCGTGTAGGTTTGAATGAATTCGAGGAAATTACACTTCAATACGTATATCATTAATTGATGGTTTAAACAATGTGGCAATGCCGCCCGTCTTTTGGGCATACTTCCAGTCGACAGCGATGCGGAGGAATTCTTTGACGCCGTATTTTAAAGTTTTATTTAGTTAAGAGTTTTTATTTTAATTATAGTTAGTAAAATATTTCGTAAGTTTGTAAATACTGGTTATAAAAATATTTTTTTAGATTAGTTGTCCTTTACGAAACTGCTAGTAAAATATAAGACTTTAGTGAGAATTATTTAGTTTAGAGGTTACTTTATCAGCAAAGAGAAAGATTTAAACAATAAGTTTCAGGTTGGAATGTTCAATAATTCCCTTGCCCTCATGTCTTTGGTCCAGATTCCATAGAGTCTGCTGTATCGTCTCCTACCGTAATTTTCCCATATTTCAAACCCGTACTTTTCCCATATCTCTCCGAAACCGCTGTAAATACTAAGAAATATTAAGACTTCAAGATACAGGCAACTAACTCGCTAACCGAAGTGTAGATCGCCTCGGTTGTGACAGACTTCCTCCACAATGACTACTTGTAAACAAACCCAAGTTTGCGGATCATGGCCAAACTTGTGCCTTGAACTTAGCCCCACTGGAGAACATTCAAGCATATTCATGCATATCTATCTAGGCCAGTGATTCCTAAACTAAGTATGGGTCGCGACCCACTGGTGAGTCATGAGCTAAGAATATGGGCCCTAAAAACCGATGCTAAAGCTGTAATGATAAAAAATAGGAAACAAAGGTATTCTTTCTTTAAATTAGCTTGTATTTATTCTAAGAAGTGCTTATAAGATTATTTGACTGTACCTTTATTGTTCTTATTAAAAGCTCTTCATTCATAATAGTTAAGCCGCGTATTTGGTAGTTTTTGTTAGGTGGGTCGCGGTCCAGTTAATTTTGGGAACCACTGTGTGAACCGGATGTTTATGTGACCTCCAACCATACACAACATAAAAACAGGAAAATATTAAATTAAACAAGTACCATGCTATACAATACAAAGTTTCAGTTTTGTAAAAATCAGATTTAGTTTCGAATAAATAGTAAGACAATAGTCTTCAAATAATCTGTTTTTTTTTCTTTTTTTTATCGAATTTAATAATTTATTATTATTATTATTTATTACTTATTTTATTATTATTATTTATTTATTTATTTATTTATTATTTATTTATTTAGTTTAGTAAGACAATAGTCTTCAAATAATGTTTTTTTTTCTTCTTTTTTTTTCTTTTTTGATTTGTGGTTAATCTGGTTTTTTTTATGATGTTGGGAAATATATTAATTTAATTAAGAATGGCGTTTTTGCAACGTCAAAACTGATCTAGGCAATCAATCAATCAACCTATAAAATAATTTGTTTGCAAAACATGACACATGAATATCTATGTAACATTGTAAATAGTGTCCACATGTTGATCATTACTGGTATTCAAAATTTAACATAATGAGTTATTTTCATACGCGTTGGTATATGTACAAACGCGAATAATAATATGTTATTATTATCAGTTTGCACATATACCTATTAATTGGTTTATTACTTTAGTTGTGTATATGTTGAATCAAATCTTAATAGAATATTCTAAAATATAAAACAATAATAAAATAAGGATATAACTTAAGTCCCTCTCACAGAGAGGAGGCCTTTGCCCCAGCAGTGGGGACATTAAAAGGCTGATGATGATAAGTTAATTATAGAGATCATCAAATAACCGGGGGTGGACCGGGAGAGCTTGTCAGACTCTGGTGTTCCTTTAGTCAGACTCTTATGAGATTAATTTAGTATTTTACTATAATAAAAAAAATACTAAGATGTTCTTGAGTAGAATAGAGGTTATAATAGTAGAAGGAAGGTTGTTTATAGTTCAGTTTGAAATTTGTTGTAATAACTTACTATATATTGAGTAACACTTTCTCTTCAACAGATCCATCAAAGGATTCTGCCTAGTTACTCAGTGGCATATACCTACATAAATAGATGCCTAATAATAAATAAATAAAAATTATAAAACGATTAATATTTTCGTACAACTTCAGAATAAATAGTTGTTCTGCGTTTCCGGTGTATCTAGATAGCGCGCCATTTTGGATTAAAGTTCCATTCCCTGTTAAGCTAAATTATTATTTTTCCATCAGAGTTTTATTAACCCATCGCAGGCCCAATTAACACCCCGCGGACTCTCCGTCTGCTTACCGGCCCATTGTGCTGCTCGACGAGATGGGCAAGCTCTTTGAAAGAGTAATTGCAGACCGCCTCGTCGGGCGCTCCACTGTGGACGCAATCATGCGCGTACGAGCCCTCACGACGGTAGTGCCCCTCTTTGAGGAGTGGCTGGAGAGGCGTCACGGCGTCCTCACCGGACACGGTTGCTTCGGGAGGTTCCTGCATCAGATCGGGTGGGAGGAAACGCCCGGGTGTTACCACTGCGCGGATCGCCCAGAGGACACGGTGGAGCATACGGTGGAGGTCTGCCCCGCTTGGGCGGAACACCGCCGTGTCCTCGTGGATGCGGTGGGGCGGCGACCTCTCGCGCCCGGCCCTGGTTCAGGCCATGGCACGGAGCGAGAGGGAATGGGAGGCAGTCTCCGCCTACTGCGAAGCAGTAATGCTCGTGAAGGCGGAGGCGGGACGCGTGAGGGAAGCTCAACGGAGTGGACCTCGCGGCCCCAGCCGTTACCACCGCAGAAGAGGTACTGGGCGTACCAGGCGTAGGACGTCGCGAGACGATTTCCGGCCACCGTAGACCCGGGCCTGCGGACGGCGAGCAGTGGGTAGCTCGCCGTTCGATCAGCACCAGGCCCGTGAGTCGACGGCGCGTAGTGTTCCACGCGTGCCTCAAAGATATGTAGTCAGCCACCACTGACGGGACCCATCGTGGCCGGTGCCTGCATGCCTAGGGGTAGCGGATAAATTCTGAAAATGAGTTACCGCACCCCTGGGCACTCAGGCAGGGAAGGAACAGGGGTGGGTTTTAGTCAGTAAGAGTCTGACACGCTCTCCCGCTCCACCCAGAGCGGGAAAAGTCATTGCATGATTTCCAACCCCACAAAAAAAAAAAAAAAACAGTTTAATTAGCAGACACAACAGATTTTAATTGTTATCTGCCCCCCTTTTATTTTTTTGCTATGCAATCGATGTGTGAAGAGTGGCCATCTCCTTTTGTAAAGATATTGACGGGTTTTAACAAAATACAAGATTTAAAATATACGATGGATGCTGTTAATATGTTTAGTTTTTTAAACAATGGTTTTCAGGTCGTTAATGAATATACAAAGTGCGCGGATGCAATGCTTTTGAGTCAGAATTACTCTCTTAAACTTTACTGAGCCACACCACAATAGAATACCATATCGTAAGTCGCATTCATAGACAACTAGCTTGATTCTCCGTTTACTTATCAGCCTAGCCAGAAAGATGTTCAGCCGATCGTCTAATACAACATTTAATGAACTGGATGGCTTATGCTTAGGCTATTAATACAAAAGTTTGAATAAATGGCGACAAAAACTTAAGGCACCTTGAAACGGACAGGTTAGGTTCGAAGGAGATGATGGGGGCTAGAGTGAGCGAGTAAACCCAGCAAGGCCCCGTCATCTTCTTCATGTTAAGTTCCTTTAAATACTGCTGCTATCAACTCTCAGGTCCAGTTGAAAACCAGCGTCAGGCACTAGCTGTCTGGCTTATATATAAACCAGATAGTAATTAAAGTCGAAGCATTGGTAGAAAAATGGTTGATTGTTTTTTATGAAAATCAGGACATTATACTACAGTATCGCTTGAAGATCAAAGGACAGTGACTGCAGATTGGTATGTCAACACTTGCTTGCCCTAGGTCTTAGAAAAAGTTCGCAAAAAGCGTCCTCGAAGCAATATCCTTCTTCACCAGGATAACACATCCTCACATTCTGATAAGGTAACTGTTCATGCAGACAAGGCGTGAATCATAGTCCGCGCCAGGGGACGCGCGGAGGGTGTGGTGCGGTACGGGACGAAACCGTGGCAGCACGCTGGCCGCCGCCGCCGCCCGCCATGGACTCCAATACTGAACACGAGCGACGACGCGCGCGCATACTTCTTGTCTAAGTTCCCAACATTGTACTGTCTTTATAGAACCATATTATAAGTGTTTACAGTCCACTTTACTTTCATTTAATAACCTGTATTAAGGTCTTTAACATTTTGGTCCATCGGCCTTCTATTTTTTAAATCCGCGTAACGTATTTTGTACGAACAAAGAAGACGTTCCGCGGTGGCAGTACGGGCGACGTTGGTGGACTTTGATACGACGAGTTTACAAAGGAGCCGTGTCACTACAAGCTGCATTGAATAGCAGACAAGTTTGGAGTTGGAATCGCCTAGAATAAGCGAGGAGAGGACGTCTACAAGTTCCCGAGGTCTTCACGTCGACGGTGGTCAAGTCTCGACTACGTTGGTCGAATCCGCCGAGATATCTATTTGCTTCGTGGGAATCAACACAGTCCGCCTTGTGGATAAAAATAAGCATATTTGTGTATCGTTCCAAATACCTACACGATAAAATTCCAGTTTGAATTCAAAATTCAAAAATTTCCGTTACAACCGTTTCAGTTCAGTTTCAAATTTGAGTCATCAAGTGATTATTTATATCGATGTATAGTGTGTTCATATTAGTTTAAAGTTGCATAGAACCGGTTTCTTATCACTTCACCGGCTGGAACTTTCTTTGTTAGCGAGCGAGCTTCAAGGTCACGCGCTTAGTCATTGCAAGAAACAGCTTTTTGCTGTTTATTAGTCATACCTATTTGCATAACACATTTTTTTTTCTAATTTGCGTCTTATCTATTGCTTCTACCTATTTAAAACTATTTTCTTATAATGGCTAATGAGGAATTATTAGTACGAAAATGCAGTGCTATGAAAGCTAAGCTTACGAATTTTTGCAATTATATACACGTGCTTATGAGTTGCGAATCAATTTCTAGCTTGCAGCGCATTGAGCTGGAGGGTCGTCTTAGTAAATTTGATGCCCTATATGATGAATTTGACCATTTGCAGTTGGAGATCGAGGTGCTCTCGGACAAGCCAGACGAGGCGTACGGGGAACGTGCCAAGTTTGAGGAGCGGTACCACGTAGTGGCAGCTCAGGCGCGCAGTATGCTCATCAGCGCAGATGCCACTGATGGCGGGTCTGTAGCGGGCTCAGCAGATAGAAACACAGGTGCATCGTTCCGTCAGAATTTTGTACGCTTACCTAAAATAGATTTGCCTCATTTCGATGGTAGCTATCAGTGTTGGCTAGAGTATAGAGACACTTATCTTTCTCTTATACATAGTAGTAGTGCAATCGATGGCATTAGCAAGTTCCATTATTTACGTGCATCGCTCAAGGGAGATGCTCAACAAATTATAAAAAATATAGATTTCAAAGGCGAGCATTACCAATTGGCTTGGAACTTGCTATGTGAGCGATACGATAATAGTAAGCTTTTAGTAAATAACCACGTGCAGGCTTTATAATAATAATAATAATAGTCGTGTCAGCCAATGGCTTAATAGCCACGAGCCTCGATCAACACCTCAGGAGGCTCTCGTTAGGCGGCTGGATCAAGGGCTTGATTCAGAAAGCAGTACTTCTGGACACGGCTCGCATTGTCAGGCGGTTCCTCTCTCTGGAGCCCTGACCGCCGGTAGCTTGGACCCTGTTCCCGATACCGGTGGGCTACTATTTTTTATATTTTTAAATGTTTTTTATATATTCTTTTTTAAGAAATATTTAAAAATGTATTTAATATGTTTAAAAAATTAATAAACGACATAATAATAATAAATAAATTTATTGACATAAAAGTTGTACATAAATGTGAATCCCCTGGTCCCTAAACTAGTGTTAACTGTATCATAAGGACCAGTGTCTTCGCCTGTTTAAGTTATTACAATAAATAAATCAAGTAAACAATAACTTAAAAATTAAAGTAATAAAAAAAAAAAGAAACATTTAGGTCTAGGAATTGAACATTTACATTTGTGTGTGTGAGTGTGTGTGTTTGTGTTTTATGTGTCTGTGTAGTGTGTGGGTGTTTTGTGTTTGTGAAGTTATACATATTAATTTACCCATTGGAAGTCAAGTTTTCGACGTCACCATAATCGTACTGCTTAAGCCAGATTATCAATTTGGTTTTAAATTTTTGGACAGTGTACGTCTTGCAGTCTTTATTATTTTTTAGGAAAATATTATATAATTTAGGGGCCAGTACATTAGTATGCCGTTTTGCAAAGACTGTTCTAACACGCGGTATTGGGCAGCGGTCTACACGTTTAGATGTAATAGGTAGGGTAGGTTGATTTTATGATACTTTGTCAACATCTCGAGCACAAAGAGTTTTCTAACAGATAGTACGTCTGCCCTTTCATAGACATTCACGGTTGGGTGTGTAAAGGGCAAGCGCATAATGACCTTAAGTACTGCTCTTTGTGCCCTTTCTACCACAATCAAATGGTTCTTGTACGCATCTCCCCAGGCGCAGATGCAATACCTGACTAGACACCCACACAATGCTCGGTAAGTTTGGATTAGAAGTTTGAAAGTTGCCACACTTCGTAAGTTTTTGAATACATAGATCAATCTTCTAATCCTTCCAGCCAGTGCAGTTGTATGAGTGCTCCAGTCAAGTCTTTCATCTATTAGTAAGCCTAAGTATTTAATAGAGGGGGTTCGCAAAAGCCAGTCGCATGTGCAGTTAGAGCGATTGTTAGTTCGGTTGCATGGATACATATGTATTCTTAAAGAGAAGTTTGGACCTGGATTTGTCAAATAGGACTTGCTGAAACACATATACTTGGTTTTGGAGGTGTTCAGAGAAAGAAGACTATTTGTTCAATATTCCAGCTGTGTCTAAAGAGTCTTGTGTAGTCTTACGTCAATTTATTGACAGTATAAATAAACAAATTAGAGCTTTGAAATCACTGAACGAGCCCACTGACCAGTGGAGTACCCTAGTGGTGTTTATGATGAGTAATCGACTCGACAAAGTTACTAACAGAGACTGGGAAGAATATCGCAATACTTTACCCAAATCTCCTACTTTGTCAGAATTTTGTTCGTTTATTAGTAGGAGGGCTGATTTGTTAAAGACAGTTGAACATAGTGAATCGGCAAAAGAAAAGGTAGACAGTAGCACTAACAGTCACATAGCAGATATACATAGTACTAACAAAAGCGATAATTTAATCAAAAACAAAACTAATTATAGAAAATATACAAAAGATTGTAAATGTCCGTTGTGCAAAAAAAGATCATTTTATGTTTGTGTGCGATTTATTCCGTAAGTTGTCACTAGAAAATCGTTTGGCAAAGGTGAAGGAGCTTAATGTGTGCTTTAATTGTCTACGTCCCGGGCATTCAAGTAAACGTTGTAAATTGTCCCACTGTAAATATTGTAATCGTAGACATAACACGCTTTTACACGTAGAACAGTCTAATTCTAATGTACAAGATCCAATGCCTAGTGTTGCTTTACCTAGTTTACTTAATGACGTTTCTGGAGGTGCACAACTACAAAAGGGCACGTCTGAAAACGTTGTTTTGTCAAGTGATACTGCAGATTGTACTACCCGTTCTGTTTTACTCTCCACAGCTCTGGTGACAGTGGTCAGCAGCCGAGGTGAGAAGTTCGACGCCAGGATCCTGCTTGATAACGGTAGCACAGCCAACTTTGTCACTGAAACACTGTGTCACAAGCTGGGATTGCCTAGACGTAACGCTAACTCCATTATATCAGGTATTAACAAGCAAACTTCTAATAGCACACAGTCTTGTAGGTTTACAATTCAGGCTCGGAATGGTGGCTACAAGGAAACTATCACTTGTATCATATTGCCTGAAATTACTAGGATATTGCCATCTTCAGCTGTAGATATTGGCAACATCAATATTCCAACAGACATCCAATTAGCTGATCCATCATTCCATATTCCGTCTATAATTGATATTCTTGTTGGCGCGGAAGTGTTTTGGAATATTTTAGGTTCCTCATCTATAAAATTAGGTAGGAATCAACCCAAACTTCACGCAACAAGACTCGGATGGATAGTTTCAGGACCAGTTCCATTGCGTTCATTCTCCAATAAACAATCACACTACTGCAATGTGTCTATGGATGAATTAAATAGTAACCTCAACAGGTTTTGGGAATCAGATTCTGTACCATCTAAACATGCTTTGTCACAGGAGGAACGTGCGTGCGAAGAAAGTTTTCGTCATAATACTACTCGCGATGATCAGGGTCGTTTTGTTGTGACAATTCCTTTAAAAAACAATCCTAACATTTTAGGTGAGTCATATGAGATGGCTAAACGTCGATTTCTATCACTGGAGCGTCGTTTTCTGCGTGACCCAAGTTTCAAGGAGCATTATGTTGCCTTCATGCAGGAGTACGAGCGTCTTGGACACATGACAGAAAATCAAACGTCTAGGAAGCCTCATTCAGGTGACAATGTTGAATATTTCTTGCCTCATCATGGGGTCGTCAAAGAGTCCAGCTCAACAACGAAACTACGGGCAGTCTTCGATGCTTCAGCGGCCACCACGTCGGGTGTGTCATTCAATCAAATCCAGATGGTTGGCCCGACTATCCAAGAAGATCTACTATCAATCCTGTTAAGATTTCGGCAATACAAATATGTCATCTCTGGAGATATAGCTAGGATGTATCGTGCCGTTGCTGTTACACCTTCACAACGTGCTTTGCAGCAAATCATTTTCAGGACAGATCCTAATTTACCGTTAAAGACATACAGTCTTAATACTGTGACCTACGGCACAGCTTCCGCTCCATACCTAGCAATAAAGTGCTTAGTCAGCTTAGCAAATGCCGCTACCAGTACAACCGTTAAGTCTTCAATTGAACGTGACTTCTACGTTGACGATTACCTGTCAGGAGGAAATTCAGTTTCAGAAGTAGTAGAAATGGTCAAGGAGGTTATTTCTGTCTTAGCATCGGCGAATTTTCATATACGAAAATGGCAATCAAATAATTCGTTAATTTTAGATCAGGTGTGTAGCAGCTCAGCAGTTTTAGATTGTCTAAAATTGTCTGAAGATAAGAACGCGGCATCGAAAACATTAGGTTTACGTTGGATGTGCGAGGCAGATTGTTTAGCGTTTTCTATTTCTATTGATACTGAGAAACAGGTGTCTAAGCGCCAAGTTTTGTCAGTCATTAGTCAAATATTTGACCCATTAGGCTTAGTTGGTCCACGTGTAGTCGAAGCGAAAATCGCAATGCAGAAACTGTGGTTAGCCAAGTGTGACTGGGATGAGCAGGTACCAGAGTCTATATGCAATTTTTGGTACAATTTTGTTAACACTCTTCCATGTTTAAATAATTTAAGAATTCCAAGATGGGTTGTATGCGACAATGCTATATCGCATGAAATTCATGTGTTTACAGATGCATCTGAGAGAGCTTTCGGTTGTTGCGTGTATCTCCGATCGGTGAACAAACAAGGTTCAGTTAAGGTACAACTTCTTGCATCGAAAAATCGTGTAGCACCAATAAAGCCCACCACCATTCCACGTCTTGAGCTCTGTGGGGCGTTGCTAGGCGCAAGGCTGTGTGCTAAGGTTCAGAGTTCTATTACTCTGCCTGTAATTAGATGCCGGTTTTGGTGCGATTCCACAATAGTATTGAGTTGGCTAGCTACTTCGCCGAGTCTATTAAAACCTTTCGTGCGTAATCGAGTCAATGAAATACAGGAGAGCACTGCAGGCCATACGTGGAGTTACGTGCCATCTAGAGACAATCCGGCAGATCTTGTTTCTCGTGGGCTGAAGGCTGACCTTATCAGCGAATGTTCTCTATGGTGGTCAGGCCCATCATTTTTGTTAAATGACGAAAAAGACTGGCTAGCTATGCCCAATAAAACTGTGAAACGGGATCTACCAGAAGTCATTACACGATCACGATTCACAAAATCACGTACATTCCTCTCACATAAATTCATCAAGCATTCATACATTACTCCATAAATATTCAAATCTAAATCGTTTACAAAGAGTGGTGGCGTACATACATAGATTTGTTTATAATTTAAAAAATAAAATAAAGTTAAAAAATGCACTATCAAACCAAGAACTTCAAGATTCTTTAAATTTCATTTTACGTCAAGCTCAAATGGAGATGTTTTCGAAGGAATATGATATTCTTAAATCTAGCAAGACCTTGCCTCGTAAAAATAGACTTATTTCTTTAAGTCCCTTTCTTGACAAAGATGGTCTCATTCGTGTAGGAGGGAGACTTGATAATTCTCCTTATGACTACAATATCAAGCATCCAGTTTTACTATGTTCGAAACACCATGTCACTAAAATCATCTTCTTTAGATATCATAAAGATTTGTTACACGCTGGCCCTCAGTTATTGTTAGCAAATATAAGACAAATGTATTGGCCTCTTGGCGGCAGAAATCTTTCTAAATCTGTTGTGAAACACTGCGTTAAATGTTTTAAATACAAATGTCAAAATGTTCAACCAGTCATGGGACAGTTGCCTTCTAATAGAACTCATTTGGAGTTCCCATTTTTGAATTGCAGTGTCGACTATGCCGGGCCAATATTGATAGCTGATCGAAAGGGGCGAGGGTGTAAGCTCGTAAAGGCGTACCTATGCATTTTTGTTTGTCTTGCAGTTAAAGCTGTTCATATCGAGCTCGTTACAGACCTTACCAAGGAGGGCTATATGGCTGCTTTAAACCGTTTCGTTTCTCGTCGTGGCAAACCCAAGAGCATCTTATCCGATAATGGTACTAATTTTACCGGCACTTGTAATGAACTGCAACAATTCTTACAAGATTCAAATATTTCCTATGAAGTTGCAGAAAAGGGTATTGAATTTAATTTTGTCCCTCCATACTCTCCACATTTCAACGGTATTGCTGAAGCTGCCGTTCGTTCCACTAAACACCACCTAAAAAGACTACTACAATTAACACATTTCACATACGAGGAAATGGTCACTTGTCTGACTCAAATAGAAGCTGTTCTTAATTCACGTCCTCTCACACCACTTTCCTCTGATCCACTAGATTTCACTGTCCTCACTCCTTCACATTTTCTGATTGGACGATCACTTATGGCTGTTCCGCATCCACAGGTGACTGACTTAAACATTTGCCGCTTGGAGCGTTATCACAGAGTGGAGCATATAAAGCAGCATTTTTGGAAGCGATTCCATTTAGAATACATTTCTCTGCTCCAACAAAAGACAAAATGGACGTCATCATCAGGACAACTGGCAGAGGGAACGTTAGTTCTCATCAAGGAGAGAGGACAACCGCCACTGCTGTGGCCACTGGGACGTGTCACGAAGGTCTTCCCGGGGAACGACGGGACAACACGTGTGGTCGAGTTGAAGACGAAGAAGGGAACATTATTACGTTCATTTAATAATATTTGCCCACTTCCTCTAGATTGAATGTTTCAACCCGGGGTGGATGTTCATGCAGACAAGGCGTGAATCATAGTCCGCGCCAGGGGACGCGCGGAGGGTGTGGTGCGGTGCGGGACGAAACCGTGGCAGCACGCTGGCCGCCGCCGCCGCCCGCCATGGACTCCAATACTGAACACGAGCGACGACGCGCGCGCATACTTCTTGTCTAAGTTCCCAACATTGTACTGTCTTTATAGAACCATATTATAAGTGTTTACAGTCCACTTTACTTTCATTTAATAACCTGTATTAAGGTCTTTAACAGTAACAGAAGCGTATTTGAAGGCTTTAATTGTGAAACTGATGACGCACCCACCTTACAGCCCAGACCTCGCACCTTGCGACTTCTTTTTGTTCCCAAAAATTAAAGACAAACTTAGAGGCACACGTTTTACGAGCCCTGAATCGGCGGTGAATACCTTCCATGAAGCTATTGAAGAGGTCCCTAAGGCAGACTGGTCCAACTGCTTTGTACAATGGTTTCAGCGAATGCAAAAATGCAATAATTGCGAGGGACGAGCTTTGAAAAACAATAAATGTATCGTAACTCTTTTAACTAGTATTTATCAAAATACAGAAACTTTCAGTATGCCCTAAGTATAATTTTATTATTTAACTAAAATAATGTTATTGTTTGAATGGCGTATTGGAGTGATCACCGTACGTTACGAGGCCCGTGTTCAATACACATACGGAATTTATTTCCATGAACTTGTATGTTTCAGGTATGTATTACGTATCACATCTACGATACGGGAGAAAACTAAGTATTAACTAGTTTTTAAGGAAGACGATTGCTTAAAACCCTGATTGACTTACAGCTAACTTAACAAGGAGATCATAGCTGATATTTTATTAACCTCCAAGCCGGGGTAGTCAGGGTTCGCAAACTTTAGGGTCATTTCACACGTGGGAGCCTGCACAGTTAATATCATTAATCTTCGTTGAAAATTCATAACCAACTAAACTCGCGGCAGCTCCCGGGGGTATAGGCAGGGATGTATTAAAGTGGTGCGTTCAAATAAATATGTAATGAATTTGTCCGTCCGCCCGTGTGGCTCGGGGGAAAACGATTTTGTTGTGACTAATAACCCTGAATTGTTGAAGGGTTGCTTCTCATAATATGTGAGGTATCTATGTTGTTGTTCAGTTTTGGTACGGACGCATTCCGTGAATTACGTAAAGGTTTCGTATTTTCACACAGCGACAAACCTTATGATATGACTAGTGAAATGGTGTTAAAATTTGCCTTTGGTTGAGAATTTCAAGCAGAGTATAATTATCAATCCCATTAGACTGCAATTATTAATTGTTACCTATTCTCTCGTTGTAAATTATATAGGTGATATTAGATGTGTATTTATTTTATTTTATTTATTTGAGAAATCAAACGATTGCACATTACAGATAAACATAAAATTGTCATAAAAAGCGAGTCAAATGTACAATCACGACATTTTCATTGCATAAAAAACAGTCTATAAATTACAGATTATAAAACAAATACGATGTGTGATTATAATGAATTAATATTGGTAAAAGTAATTACAAAAATGTTTTAAAACAAAATTGAATAAATTATGATAGATACAAATTGAGGTAATATGTAATGTATGTACAACAGAATAAATGATAAATAATGTATCTCTCTCTCAGATAGCTGCTTACAACAAAGTACAATTTTTTTTACTAGAATGGCGGACCGTTAGGTAGGTTAACAATAGTGGCCACGGAGAACTTGAAAAAAAAAACCAGTAATATTAAGATTTTTATTCGTAATTTTAACTCCTATTTTATTTTTATTTTTTCCGCAGACCCCTTGGGACATGCTTACGAACCACCAGGTGTCCGTGGACCCCAGGTTGGGAAACCCTGTCCTAGAGGCTTCTTCCTCGAATTGTTAAGATTATCATAGCGTACCTACACTAGTTGCCCTGCCGTACTGGCGTAGGAACTTATAGCCAGCACTTACCAAAGAGCTGGAGATGGAAAGTCAAGTGATGCAAAAGCGCTTCATTTTATGCAGTTATTTTTTTTTGTCGTTATCTTAACTTATATTATAAAATGACATATTTGAAATGATCATCATCATCATCAGCCTTTCATTGTCCCCACTGCTAGGGCACAGGCCTCCTCTCTGTGAGAGGATATGGGCTGTAATCCACCATGCAGGCCCAATGCGGATTGGTGGAAGTCACATGTCTTCGAATTTTTGGTTCTAGGACAAGCCGGTTTCCTCACGATGTTTTCCTTCACCGTTATGAAATGATATATGATATTTATTTTTCAAATTGGTATTACACTTTATCTTTTTCGTCAATTTAAACTAGATGAGGTTAGTGTTTCCCAGCTGACTACTCTGAGAAGAAACACCGAAACAAACTCAGAGTTGAAAGTATCTATTAAATCATCATCATCTGCCCGCGCCTTTTCCCAACTATCTTGGGGTCGGCTTCCAGTCTAACCGGATGCAGCTGAATACCAGTATTTTACATGGAGCGACTGCCTATCTGACCGCCACAACCCAGTTACTGGGTAATACGATACCCCTTGGTAAGACTGGATGTCAGACTTTCGGGCTTCTGACGACCCGTAACGACTGTCAAAGATCCACGATTGACAGCCGGGGCCAACGGCTTAACGTGCTTTTCGAGGCACGGAGGAGTCTCGTTATGTAAAGATGGTCACCCATCCATGGACCAACCCCGGCAAGCGTAGCTTAACCTGATAAATCGACCCGTGCGGCTGTTATTACTTAGCCACGAGCTCCTCTCGCCTCACGCTGAAAGTATTTATTAGAGTACATACAATAATCATGTAATGGTCAAATCACATGAAAACCATTTTAGTCAACGTCTGAGGTGGTCATTTGAGCAGCAGATCACATAGATTTGAGTGAACCAGTCCAGACAGTGCAACCATTTGTCATTTATCGTGTAGCTCAACATAGAGCTTTAAAAAGCTTAAGAGACCGTACACTAAATTTAGCCGATTTCACTAATTTACGTTTACAGATGTGATTTTACAGATCAAATAATTTATTTCTTAAAATTTTAATGCACAAGATGAAAGATCATTTCAATTATGATCTAATGTATGAGCTAGATTCAAAGCTTGCGTTGCGTATTATATACTCCTCGATACCGTTTGAGGAGGCTTGAGAGGTTCCTGTCTCTGGAGCCCTAATCACCGGTTGCTTGGACCCTGCTCCTGACACCGGCGGGCTACTATTATTTTTTAACCGATTTCAAAAAAGGAGGTTCTGTATTCGACCCGTATGTATGTATCTACGTTTGTTTCTTTGTCCGCGATTTTCTTGAAAACTACTAATCCGATTTGAATTGGGTTTTCGTTATTCAAATGCATATTTTTCGTGTCTATGTTCATCGCACACACAAGTAAGGGGCGCCCCATTCCATTTATTACATGACGTGATTTAGGTGATTTCTTGACTACTGGGGCTAGGGAGGGTTACCTACCCTAAGTAAGATGCTGTGAGAATTGGCTCGAGAGATTCTTAAAAATGCATATTTTTGTGTCACTACGTTAGTATTTGTAGTAATATTTTTATTTAGATTATGTGTTATTTGCCGAGATCGAGCCGAATCTCCTCCACCGGAGGTTAGGTGAGATTTGGCTCGACCCCCTCCCCCTCTAAACGCCTGACGTAATTATAATGGACGCCCCCAAACGAGCCTACTGCATGTCCTTATGCTGTGCACTAGCGGAGAGTACTCGCCCGTCAGCTGACTCGACAATTTCGTTCAATTCAATTTCGCTCTACTTGTGTTAATTACTCGCCCGAGATGCTTAAGGCTCGCCATTTTCATTTGTAATATTAAATAAAAAATTCACGTTATTTACTTTATTGAATAATTTTGTATAAGGTGCTTCATATTAAAATGGGTTATTTAAGTTATAAGGTTTATTATTATTATTCTTTTTATTGTACACATAAAACATATACAGAAAAAACACAATTGGACAGTTAATTACAACGGTTATTAGGTTTGCTAGTTAGTTCAAAAAATGGTTTTTAACACGCTTTTATTTTAGCTTCTCCTGATATTATGTAAAAAAAACTTTGAAAATAAATTCGATTGAGCTGAAATTTTGCACACATGTTTAGTTTGGATGAATGTCATCCACGGTTTACTAAGTGACGTCATTCTAAATCCAATATACGAGACAGGAGTAATACCTAGTGTGGGGAAACGTTTGGAAAAAAAAATGGCGGCCTCCCAAAGATGGTGGGCTACTTATTTTTTTATGCATTCCCATGGCATTGGTATAAAATGAAAGGGTTTGCTAAAAATAATATAAGAAAGTTTGTTTTTTAACCGACTTCGAAAAAGAAGGAGGTTCTATGTTCGACAGTATGTATTTTTTTAATTTTTTTTTTGTATGTCCGCCGATTTCTCTGTCAGTTGTGGACCGATTTCAAAAATTATTTTTTTATTCGAAAGAATATACTCCCGAATTGGTCCCATATAAATTTTATCGAAATTGCTTCAGTGCTTTTTGAAAAACTGAACAAAAACGAAAAATACGCATACTTAGTTGACGTTTTACTAACGGAAGGAAGTCGGTGTCAAAAAACTAAGAAATAAAATACAAAAACCGACTTCCGAAATTAAAGTTATTTTTTAATTTTTAGTGTATTTTCATTTTTGGAAGTCGGTTGTTTTTTTTTGTAAAAAAGTTTTATACTATAACATTTTATTATATTATTATTCATTATTATTTTATACCCGAGAAATCAGTCAATCACGAGTTCACGATAAAATGAAAATGTATTTTGAAATCGTGACTAGCAATAATGAAGGAAGCAAATGGAAACTGACAGCGGAAAGTTATCGAACTGTGTGAACCTCTATGATAAGCTTTATTTTTATAATAGGAGCTAGAATTGTATGGTTGTATTTTTTTATGATTTTAAATTAATACTATTTACTTAGGTATTTAATTAATAATATTGAAATGGGTCCCGAGAAATCTAATGGATATATTTGTGTATAATAATAAATGAAAGACGAGCCCGTGGCTAAAGTCATAACAGCCGTACGGGTCGATCTACCAGGTTAAGCTGCGCTTGCCGGGGTTGGTCCATGGATAGGTGACCATCTTTACATATCGAGAATCCTCCGTGCCTCGGAAAGCACGTTAAGCAGTTGGTCCCGGCTGTCAATCGTGGATCTTTGACAGTCGTTACGGGTTGTCAGAAGCCCAATAGTCTGATAACCAGTCTTACCAAAGGGTATTGTATTACCCAGTAACCGGGTTGTGGAGGTCAGATAGGCAGTCGCTTCATGTAAAATACTGGTATTCAGCTGCATCTGGTTAGACTGGAAGCCGACCCCAAGATAGTTGGGAAAAGGCGCGGGCAGATGATGATGATATGTATAATAATAAATATGATTTTTATGACCGAAATATATTGGGAATCCTCACAATAAGCCTTTTATTTGATACATAGCACAGTACAGTTTGGAAAACTTTTATTTATTTTCATATTTGCACCCCAAAAGTGATCCGCATATTTCCGTGTTTGGGTCACAGATATTCATAATATGTACCAAACAACTCAATCGGTCAAGTAATTTCAGAGAAAATTGACTGTGACAGACGGACACACAGACAGACAGACACACGAGTGATCATATAAGGGTTCCTTTTTTGATTCGTATTTTTGGAACCCTAAAAAATATGATTTTTGAAAATGCAAGTAAATAAATGCACAGGGGAGTACCGAAGAGCAGGGAGATGATGACTTGTAATAACACGGCCAAGACAATGTTTAATTAGCTCTCTATTAACTCGATGAGTGTCAATGTCATGGCCACGAGGCGATAATCCTCCCGAGCGAATTTCGACAGAGCCAAGTACGCAGGAAAAAAAGTGTGTAAAAAGAAAGTTTCCGAAGCCGAAAGCCACGTATTCTACCCATTATTTGGATATTTTTTTTCCACTTGACCATACCTGGGAAACCACTGGTTCTGGAGATATTGAAGGTCAAAGTCGCAAATTTTGTTAAACATTTTTACGAAAATGAATTCTAAGTGTTATTACTAAACTTTTTTCCAAACAAACATTACGTGAATTTTCGAATTTTTTTTTGAAATTACGAATTTGCAGTTACGAAAACGCAATCAATATCAAACGTATCCGACAAGTACCTACGTGGCTTAGAGGGAACGGGTGGGGTTTAACTCCACTGGCCTGTGTTCGCGTTACATTGCGCGGAATAAAAAATACTCGTAGATTTATTTTTTATACCTAAAAATAAAAGTCGTTTCCCAGCAATAATTTTTGCGCAAAACTACTTTGTTAGACATACAGTGATGTCACACCACCAACTTTCAAACTCCGGACTGCTATAGAGTAATTCTTAATGGAGAAACTCAATAGCATTTTTTGCCCGACCCGGGCATCAAACCCAGGACCTCACGCTCGGCAGTCGCCGACGACTATCGACGAGACGATATGGTAATGTTGCCCCTTTTTTTGTGGGGTGGGCAATTATCCAATGAGATGTCATTTTTAGTTTTAGTCAGTAAGAGTCTGACGCGCACTCCCGCATTAGGGTGGAGCGGGAGGGCATGTCAGACTTAAACTGACTAAAACTCACCCCTGTTCCTTCCCTGCCTGAGTGCCCAGGGGTGCTGGGCACTCAGGCCAGAGACTTTGACCTCTGAGTTTGTTTCGGTGTTTCTTCTCAGGGTAGTCAGCTAGGAAACACCGGCCTCATCTAGCTTAAACTGACAAAAATCATTGACGTGTAAAAGTGTTCCTTGTAACCTATTTACTGAATAAACATCATTTATCATTTATCAGGCAGGAAGGAGGAGAACTCTTTGAGGCGCGCGTGGAACACTCAAGCCGTTGACTCTCGGGCCTGGTGCTGATCGGACGGCGAGCTACCCATACGGCGGCTGTCCCCTTCACCTTCTGAAGAGCTCATCCAGACCTGCGCCTTAACACAAGAAAAATCTCATTTGCTTTAATATAAAATTAACTTATCTATTTTTTCACGGTGGAAGAGTGGAGTCTTCTTAATTATAAGACTTCAAGTAAACGCTTCCAATAGTTTTATTTTTTACTTTATTACTACAAGACTTTATTGAAACACTTATTTGTTCCAACTTCCTCTTTAACTTGGTTTTATTTTACTTTTCTTCGTTTGTTTTACTATTGTTCTGCTTTTTGTTTGTTTTTAGAATCATTAAAGCTTTTATTTTAGAGATGCTATTAAGGATAATTACGGTCTGAATCTGAGGTTCTTGGAAATCTGATAAATTCTTGTTAGTACGCCGTTTAGTGTGGGTTTAAGTATTAAGTATATTAGGTTTAACTAAGTATTTTGGTAAACAAACCACATTTCAGCATAGGATTAATTTTTTACTCGACTGCGTGACGCAAAGGAAGGGTAATGTGTTATTCAGCCTATGTATGTATGTTTGTTCCTTTGCGGCGCTCTAGATACCAAACGCGTAGGCCGATTTTGATAATTCTTACGTCAATTGATTCTTCTTAACACCTCAAGGCCCTGCGTCGACGAGAGGTGACAGCAATCAACACCATCGTCGGGCCCCGCCTCGCCATAAGCAGCGGCAGTTTCGCGCGCTTTAAAACTCTATTATTACTAATAAGGAACGATTTTACTCCGGCAGTGCTGATCCGGTGGTGCTCCGGCGGTGCGAGGCGACAGTGTTGATCGCTGTCGCCCCTCGTCGACGCAGGGCCCTGACGGGTTAATCTTACAAGTGTCACTTAAGACATGACAGTAATCAAAATACAATAAGGCGACGACAACTAGGCGCATTAAAATTGTAAAAAATAAAAAAATGAAAGTCGACGAACTATATTAAGTGGGGTATCAAAATAAAGGGTTCGAGGAGGCGATTCCAAAAATATAAGTCAATAAGACGTAGAAAATAAAAATAATATTTAAAAAAAACCGACTGTAAAAAACAACTAAAAAGTTCCAAACAAGTAACTTTTCAAGCAGTCTGATGCAGTTGGTGGCATGAAATAAATAATTCAACTGAAATAATTACCACGAAGCCCGGTGAAGCACGTGCTGGGGCATTATGTCGATCATGATTATAGGGGATTTGTGCTGGATTAGATTTTGACACTATGGTGGACAGTAAACGGCTTTAAGCGTCATAACAACTTAACGTTTTGTGAGGGTCCTATGGGCTTGGCACGATATTTAGCCGTGAATTCTTTACCATAATCAGTGATATCTTTTGTGATTTTTTACATGTTACTATGAATGATATATAGATAGAGCAGTGGTGGCCCAGTGGTATTGGCGGCGACTTACAAGTTGTAGGTCGTGAGTTCAAACAAAGATAGGCGCTTTACTTTGTGTAAGTTATTTCATCGCCACTGCTCTCATAACGGTGAAGGAAAATATCGTGAGGAAACCGGCATGACCTAGAACCAAAAATTCGAGGACATGTGACATCCACCAATCTGCATTGGGCCCGCGTGGTGGATTACGGCCCACACCCTCTCACAGAGAGGAGGCCTGTGCCCCAGCAGTGGGGACATTAAAAGGCTGATGATGTGACTATGAATGAGTGTGGTGTTCACTTGAAAGAAGTAGATATATAATTAATTTAAAAAAAAAATAATAATAATTAAATCCTATTGACAAGATGATGCCCAAAAGAGGTACCTACGTACATCGATCCCTGGACAGTTTGCATTCCTTCAAACTTGCTGGGTCCAACTACTTATAGCTATTGGTGTACAAGGAACCCTTCTCCAGGTGCCGTTAAAACGGGTGCCCAATGTGGAATAGCTCATAGTTCCGGTCTGTCCGTCCGAGGCATAGCTTTGAGACTGTAAGTATCAGAAAACTGCAACTTTGCATGGGTGTATATTTTAATCACGCCAAAAAAACGAAATACATACTTAATAAAATTTAAAAAAAAGTTTTTTTTTACGGTAGCTCTCGTACATGTAAAGTGGGGATGATTTTTATATTTTTTCGGATATCCTATAGTGAACGACCGATCTAGTGATACCCCAATCTCTAGATAGGTCGTTCAAAATCATTGCGAGGTTGTAAAGATTTTTTTTTCCGAAATATTAAACTCAAATGTGATATTTTTTGTTCGAGTCGAGCGTTTAGCTTTTAGTTTAGCAGATAGGGGGGCACTAAAAGCTAACTTGAAAAATCTGAAAAAAATCGTGATGGAAGAATTTAGAGAACTTTGACGGAAAACTATCAGGATTAAGTTAGCTTTGTTAGTTTAAAAGTAATAGTCGACCAACGTAGAGCGTAAACGTGAAAAAGGCTATTCTTTATTTGGGTATAAATTATTACACTGTGGGTACATAAACAAGATTTCATCTTTAAATTAGTAATAGGTATCTCAAGACCCCTTCATATGTTATTTCTTTAAATATCTTAAAAGATGAGGTAGCAACCGAATTAAGTAGAGCATTACAGACAAAAAAACCGGCCAATTGCGAGTCGGACTCGCACACGAAGGGTTCCGTACCATCGTACAAGATTATACTCGTCTACTTGTTGCCATTATTAAGATCGAGCAAAACAAGTCAAACAAAAACACGTTTCTAGTAGGAGATCCCCCTTTAATTTGTAATTAATTTTTATTATTTGTTGTTATAGCGGCAACAGAAATACACATTCTGTGAAAATTTTAACTGTCTACCTATTACGAATCCATGAGATACAGCCCACTGCAAGACAGACGGACGGACGGACGGATAACGGAGGCTTAGCAATAGGTTGCCGTTAGTTAGCCGTTAGGTACGGAGCCCTAATAATGATCACCAATCCGCCTGCCAAGTATAATTGTACACGTAATACAAACTGACAGTCGATGTTAATCAAAATTCTGTGAAAATCCGATTACCTATAAATCCACTTATTCAATCTGCCTAGCCTTTTCCCAACTATCTTGGGATCGGCTTCCAGTCTAACCGGATGCAGCTGAATACCAGTATTTTACATGGAGCGATTGCCTATCTCCCCTCCTTAACCCAGTTACTGGGTAATACGATATCCCTTTGTATAAGACTGGTTGTCAGACTTTCGGGCTTCTGACGACCCGTAACGACTGTCAAAGATCCACGATTGACAGCCGAGACCAACGGCTTTTTTTTTTTTTTTTGGGGGGGCGTGGGAAATCATCCAATGACTTCTCCCGCTCTGGGTGGAGCGGGAGGGCGTGTCAGACTCTTACAGACTAAAACCCACCCCTATTCCTTCCCTGCCTGAGTACCCAGGGGTGCGGTTACTCATTTTCAGAATTTATCCGCTACCCCTAGGCATGCAGGCACCGGCCACGATGGGCCCCTTCAGTGGTGGCAGACATTATCTCTTTGAGGCGCGCGTGGAACACTACGCACCGTCGACTCACGGGCCTGGTGTTGATCGGGCGGCGAGCTACCCACTGCTCACCGTCCGCAAGCCCGGGTCTACGGTGGCCGGAGATCATCTCGCGACGTCCTACGGCAAGTACGCCCTGTACCTCTCCTGCGGTGGTAGTGGCCGGGGCCGTGAGGGCCACTCCGTTGAGTGGTTGACTCTCGCTCCGTACCATGGCCTGAACCAGGACCAGGGGCGAGAGGTCGCCGCCACCTATCGCATCCACAAGGACACGGCGGTTCTCCGCCCAAGCGGGGCAGACCTCCACCGTATGCTCCACCGTGTCATCTGGGCGATCCGTGTAGTGGTAACACCCGGGCGTTTTCTCCTCCTTCAGGCGGAAGGTGAGGATGCCGTGACGCCCCTCCAGCCACTCCTCAAGGCACTTCCGCCGCGATGGTGGCGTGCCCAGCGCTGGGTTGCGACAGTCGCTGTCTCCATGTCCCATGAGATCCTGCCGGAGCTCCGTCCGCGAGTTTCGCCCCGGCGTTTGGCCTCCAGATCCCATTGCGACAGTCCGGCAAGGAGGCTTTCTGACTCACACCTTCTTGAGGACAAAAAGGCGTGGGATTGAGCTGTTTCAATGATATACATGAGCCATTGTTTTCATATGTACTACTTACTGATGAAATTTTTTATATATATATATTTTTTAATATTCATTTTTGACATGAATACTTGTATAGTATTATATTATATTTTTTAATTTTTTTTTTATTGACATATTATGATTACTATTTTGTTTGACACAAATATTTAATACTTTGTAAAGTATTATATTTTTTTTTTTTTTTTATTACTTAATTATTGTAAATGTGAGGACTATGTGGGTTATTATTATTATTTTCTCCTCCTTTTTACAGTAATTTTCAACGTTGTCTGACAGTTTGAGTACTTTTGCGGCCTACCCAAATGTCTTTTCTTTGGTATTGTTCGTCATGTCATTGAGCTCCTTAGTGGTTTTTAAGTTGAGCTATTCGACTATTGACAAATGCTTGCACTAACTGGACAGGTCCACTCAAATATGTTTGGTTCTTTCTTCAAAAGACCACTACAGACACTAAGCTGCATGGTCCTCATATATAATAATGTGAATGCGAGAACTATGTATGTCGTTATATTCATGTAGATTTTATGATTGTCTGGCAGTTTGAGTATTTTTGCGGCCTACTAAAATGTCCTTACTTTGGTATTGTTCGTCGGTTCGTTGAGCTCCTCAAAGTTCTGAGTTGAGCTTCGCGATGACTGACAAATGCTTGCACTGTCTGCACAGGTCCACTCGAATTCGTGTGTTGCTTTCTTCATATAGCTCATCCCAGACATAAACGTACATGGTTCTCATATGGTTTAACCAGTACACATTGTATGGATTTGAACACTAAAAGAGACTTTGACCTCTGAGTTTATTTCGGTGTTTCTTCTCAAGGTAGTCAGCTAGGAAACACCGGCCTCATCTAGCTTAAACTGACAAAAAACATTGACGTGTAAAAGTGTTCCTTGTAACCTATTTACTGAATAAACATCATTTATCATTTATCACAGGAGACCGTGCGGTATCCTCGGAGAGACCAACGGCTTAAAGTGCTCTTCGAGGCACGGAGGACTCTCGGTATGTAAGGATGGGCACCCATCCATGGACTTATCCCGGCAAGCGTAGCTTAACCTGATGGATTGACCCGTGCGGCTGTTATTACTTTAGCCACGAGCTCCTCCTATAAATCCACTTATTATGCCAATGTTATTAACTAAGTAGTAGTGTCCGACCGAAATACGATTTTCAACCAAAACTTAATTTGAATATTCGGCTCCTCTTCAAGTTTCGGCCGAAATCAAAACCGAAACTCACGAGTTACCACAATTTTTTTAAAAACTTAAAATTTTGACTTGAAAAAGCCATCAGACCATTGAAAATTCAGCACTAACTTTAATATAGTACTAAATAAGTTAATAAAAAACTCAAAAAAAAAATACAGACAAGATCCCTATTTTCTTTTTTAGAAGTCGGTTGAATTTTTTGTAAAAAGTTTTTTATTTTTCACTTTTTAATTGTTGTGCCCCAGAACTAAAGATAAATTTTAAAGCTACGCCCGAATAGATAACTCCAATAACATGGAATTTTAACATAATTGGAGACAACCAAGGCGTCATCTGTGTAAACAAGAAAATAATTTTTTGTTTATGTTGATTGTTTCAAAAAGCGCTGAATCATTTTCGATAAAATTCTTGCAGCTTCACCTCTGAAGTATACCACCAAACACAAAAAATAAACGAAAATAGAAAAGTAATATGGCTATGGGGGCAGGAAGCTCACAAATCAACATCATACCTACAAAACAATCCCAAAAAGATTTAATATCCCATCCTCACAAATTCAGCAGTACACTAGCTATCATTTAAAACAAAACCGAATTGAAATGAGGCGTCTGTCAGCACTAATTAAGTGCGTCCCTCAATATGGAAGGTGTTCGGAAAACACGGCGGAAGTTTAATTTCCCGTGGCAAACACCGCCGCTGTTCACTGCCTCAATTACCAACAAACAAAATACTACAATGCCATTTAGTTGTGTATTGTTTGGGAAATGTTCATTATAAACATAATAGTTAACACGGCAATTTTAGTGATGGTATCGGTTTGTAACTGCTGAGGAAAACTTGTCTTATCTACAGACATTTTGTTCTAGCTACAGACATTTTGTTCTAACTGCAGCTATTTTGTCCTATCTACAGACATTTTGTTCTAGCTACAGACATTTTGTTCTAGCTACAGACATTTTGTTCTATCTACGGACATTTTGTTCTAACTACAGACATTTTGTTTTAACTACAGACATTTTGATCTAACTACGGACTTTTTTTTCTAATTACAGCCATTTTGTTCTAGCTACGGACTTTTTGTTCTAACTACAGACATTTTGTTCTAACTACAGCTATTTTGTTCTAACTACAGACATTTTGTTCTAAATACCGACATTTTGTTCTAAGACACTTCATGAGATCTAGGTTAACTTTAATAAAATGACAGGTTTTAATTACAGCCATTTTGTTCTAACTACAGCTATTTTGTTTTAACTACAGACATTTTGTTCAAGCTACAGACATTTTGTTCAAGCTACAGACATTTTGTTCTAACTACAGACATTTTGTTCTAACTACAGACATTTTGTCCTATGACACTTCATTAAATCTAGGTTAACTTATTACTAGTAGTCTTTGACCCTTCTAACTCTGTAAAATTTGCTTCCTTGCCTCTTTGGCTCAGTTGTCACAAGCGCTACAGCTGATCATGAGGTTCTGGGTTCGATTCCTAGGTCGGGAAAAGTGTTGTAGTAGCGTAAATAGTGCAACGGACTATAGGTAGGTATATCAACAAATAATCGAGCACAGATAACTATTTCCAACTGTACTTTGGTGATTTCAGACCAACAAGAGCTAGATTCCATACATATTTCTTAAGCGTAACTTAGTGTCGTCATAGATAAACCTAACTTATATTCTGAAATTAACGTAATATTCTATCTGCCTGCCTTTTGTTTGACTTGGTGCCTATTTTCGTGTTGTGGTCGGCACGACCTTCACGACGCGACGTCTAGTGGCCGGGCAGTGCTTATGCTCTCCGCGAGAAACTAATTGGGTCAGGGTTAAGATTTCTAACGCTATAGGAGAAGATCCAGTGCATCTATTATCTCGAGCGTGTTGCCAAGCAGTTCAGGTAAGTTACAAATCGAATCAGTTGCATTAGCTTTCATGATTTTGATATAGTTATCTGTGTATAGTGAGATGGTCGATGGGGCCAAACTTCCCCCCAGTTTTCTGTCTCCACCGCTCGACAGCCCAGGCAGGAACTCCTCGAGCGTGTGTTGTACAGAATCCCAAATACCTACCTACCAACAAAATTTTCCTGTGTTTTCATCATCACCTGCTTAGCCTTTTCTCATCTGTATAAGTACGGCTTCCAATCTGACCAGATACTGCTGGGATTAAAGATTATTCTACTGTTATAATTTTAGCATTATGCAGTTTCCGTGTACTGTAAAGAGTTTATCTTCTGCATCTTTGTGTATTGTGTGTTGTGTAGGTGAGCAATGAGATAAACATAATAGGCAGTTAGAAACACGTTCGTTCTTTTTTTTAACCCCCGACGCAAAAAGAGAGGTGTTATAAGTTTGATCGCTATGTGTGTGTATCTGTCTGTGACAACGTAGCTCTTAAACGGGTGAACCGATTTATATATGTTATTGTTTATATTATAAAATAACAAAACCGATGAGATTGTTTGTTTGTTTGAACGCGCTAATCTCTGGAACTGCCAGACAGATTTGAAAAATTATTCTGTATATGATAGCAAAATTCATGAGGAAGGCTATAGGCTATCGAGAATTACGCTGCAACCCACGGGAGCAGAACAGTAACCAAACACACAGGTAAAACCGCGGAGGACAGCTAGTAATTTAATAATTTCCGATGCTCGTATTTTTGGACTGGTTAATAAATTTTCATGATCTAAAATCTAATTTGCCGCATCAGAAGAATCAGGCGTGATAACACGTAGGTTAGGTAGAGTAGGTACGTTCTATATATAGGTAAACCAAATCAAAGTTAAATTTTATTATGCAACAAGAACATATTATATAGTATCTTATCACTAAGCTTCACAAACAATCTGTACTCCTTAATTTAAATAATTTAATTGGAATTACCAATCTATGTCGCATACATATTACTAATTATATTAATGCCGACTGATTCAATTAAGCGGAGAGTGCTTGTGTGAAGGGGTTCTCAACAAGGTAACGTGTCAAACAGTGATCATGACGTATCACTGTTTGACACGTTATTAATTCTCTTCAGGGAACTCTTAGCGGATGTTCATTGCAGCTCCATCGCGGAAATAATTCTCTTAATAGCATTGCTGTGATCCTGTATGGTATGATGGGTATGTGTTGCGGTGAATTACAGGTAGGTAAAATCAATCGTGAATGCATTTGCAATCTCTTTGATGTTGCAGGTGGATTCTTCTTAGTCAGATTCCGTCATTAAATTAATTAATTCTCTGAAAGACAACTCACAGCCGAAACTGCTCGGTCGAAAATCGAAAGAGCACACTAAGGAAGGATATTTGAAAATTCTCTCCATATTAAAGGATGAAAGTTTGTTTTTCAATAAGTTTTGCCGATTGGAAATCTCATCGAATGTACGGCTTGTCTGTAAATCTAATATGCTTGCCTCTTGTTTCACAGAACTCAAAAGGTAAACTTCAAGTGTCGTGAATCCCACTTCTTAAGGCGCACTTATATGCGTTCGTCCTTGAGTTGTTAGCTTGCTTGTTCTGTGCTGAGCCCACGCAACGCATCGTACGTCCACCCAGTAAGAGGTCTCACCCATCGAGGAGCGCTGTCCCAAATTAGACGGATTATTAATTTATTATACATAAAAACAAGTATTATACTAAAACACGTATACTAAAAGATAAATATTTAAATTGTCTTTAAAATGGTGAAGGTTTCCTAAAAATATACTTAACAGTTTTGGCGTGATTCTCAATTTTTTATCCACGTTAGACATACCTTTACAAATTAATTACACTATGTTTGATTAAATTCCCACTCAAGGATTTCAAACAGATGAAAACTCATTTGAATAAAATAACACTATAATTCGTACGATTTCACCACACTACAGAGTCTTGACAAAAAAAAACATTTCTGAATTACTTATAGTTTCGCCGGTAACGAAACCAAAGCGCGAATTTAAATCGGCCAACGCCATCTAGTTACAAAAAAGGTACTAAATTTGGTACAATCGCACTACTTCTAATAAAAATGGTTAAAAATAAATGTGAAACGGTTTGTCAATGTTATAAAAATATAATTTTAAATATTCACATATCAAATTACGAAAAAAGTAGTTTAGAATAACATATATTATTTTCAAAGAAATAAAGCAAGTCGTCAGCATCGCAATCAAATTCCGGTACCAGCTTTTCCTTTATGAATAGCCATATAATCTTGAGTATGTGTGTAATCTCTGTAAAATCATGAGTATAACTGACCAGCTATCAGTCAGAATGAGTGTCTAATGTCGATTGAATTCCATTACTCACCATCAGTCATTCGTGATTTAATAACGCTTGTGTTATTATAGCGTGTATTGGACAAAATAGTCTCCCGTCAATCAATTCGCCCGCACATGTGAACTATGCCGAAGTTGCCAACTATTCTCAAGAGCAGCTTATTAAACGTTCGCAAGATAAACATGCTTCAGCGAAAGGTAAACTTGGAGAGATAGGAAGCAATCCGCTAAGTAACGCTGGGAACATAGATCGAACCGATATCTGGCAAATAAGTAGATTCAGGAAGGAAAATATCGTGGGTAAAAGGAAAGATTTGATTTAGTAATATGCAATGGACAAGCTCGGTGATCAGTTCTCTCTGCTCGGTTCTTCTCTGAGAGAGAAGAGTGCGTTGACGTATTGAGGGACTATCATACTCTGGTGTTGAAAGAAACGGTAAGCAGCTGCTTGTGCCATGCTGGTCTAAAAAAACAATAGTATAAAAAGGCTTAAGCTTTCTAATATAACTCAAATATTCTGCCATGTCGTTACATTTTTGTGAGTAGTGCTCGATCATTCTAATTTAGGTAGGTACTGTGCATGGTACCATCGAGGAGGCAACCGCCTCATCGCCTAATACGCCGCAACCCCACCCGCATCATGTAATGCAGGCGGGACTTTGGAATCACGGGCGCTCAGAGTGGGGTCTCTCTTCGCTCAGAGTGACCCCATTGAAGACGGTGGCACCGTGATTACATGCTGCCGTGCACAGCGTGGCTCAAGGGATATCTCTTTCTAGTCTCCTCAGGCATGTGTTGATGGACCTGGAGACATCCTAACTTTACATGATCGAAGTTGGACAAAATGTCCTTAATTCTATAGAATTTTATAAAATAAATAAATACTTATTTCAATTTAATGTCAATCGTTTTCTCTGAATTCCTAGATCAACACGCCTAGGGCGTTTGACTATTATTACATTTTTATTTAAACTTGTCTTTATTATAAGCCATTGAAGTTAAGTACTAATTAATTTTATAAAAAAATTCGAAAACAACAATATCTCTTACATTTTGAATTTATATCAAAAGTGATTACGTATGATTTTTTTGCGAGAGATAATGCGGCCATTTTTTATTATTATACTGTGTTTGCAATAAGTTATTATTTTTAACGTAAGCATAGATAAAATTAGGAATAAGTATATAAGAGAAAGTCTGAAAGTGGCACCGCTAACTGAAAAGTTGTGTAAAAATCGGTTGTCGTGGTATGGGCAGTTGATGCGGAGGAATGAAGAAAATGTCGAGAGGAAATTCTTGTGTATGGATGTGGATGGCTATAAGAGTAGGGGAAGGCCAAAGAAACGATGGATGGACCGTGTGAAAGTGGATATGGGTAAAAAGGGGGTGACTACAGAGATGGCGACTAATAGAGAAGTATGGAAGAAAAAGTTTTTTTTTTTAAGGGAAAAGCCCGCCACACTATTCCCAAACCACTGTAACTTCTGTAAGCCAGAATCAACAATGGCGACCACCAGAAAAACGTCGAGGCAATGAAGCTCGACGAGTCCATGAGAAACGATTAAACTGTCTTGGGTCAAGCAACGAAATTAATCAGAAAAGACAGCGGAGGAGTAAGAAAAACATAATTTCCACTTCTATGTCCGCCCATTTCTCTGTCAATTATTATTGAGGATCGATTTTCAAAATTCTTTTCTAATCCGATAGAATAAACCTACTCCCGAGGTGGTCCCACATAAATTTTATCGAAATTGCTTCAGCGTTTTTTGAAAAACTGAACATAAAAGAAAAATACGTATGCCTAGGTGACGTTTTGGTGTTCTCCAATTACGACTATGTTTAAAATCCACGTTCCATGTTATTGGGGGTTTTAGTTCTAAGGTTTATCAACTAAAAAGTAAAAACTAAAGTAAAACTTTTTTCCGTAAAAAATTTTTTTTTCAAGCAGTCTGATGCAATTGGTATCATGAAATCGACAATTTAACTAAAATAACTGTCACCAACTGCTTGACTGCTTAGAAAGTAACTTGTTTGGAACTTTTCAGTTGTTTTTTTAGTCGGGTTTTTTGATTTATATTTTATTTATTTACATTGTTCTCAACAATAAATATGTAACAAGAATTTTTGTGCATAATATGTTTAAATAAAAGAGTGTACATGGAGTTTCTTGGCCGTTCTTCTCCATAGATATTCACCTTGGAATGTGTTAAGCTTTATCTTTTTGACCGACTTCTTGACTAATCGAAAATGCCTGTAAATGGTTTATTTGAAATAAGTACTTTAATCTTTTGAGTTTTATCTGTAGCATTACGAGGTTTCTCTTCGTAGCATGGACATATAAGCCAGATCAGAGGGTCGTTAGTGGAAATGGATTGGTCACACGATCCGAAGGGATTCTGATCGCATTCAGACGAGCATCGGAATGACGTGGAGCGAGGTGAAGCGTTAAGCTCAAAACCGCTCGCAATGGAGGACTACAGTAGACGCTCTCTGCCCCAGCTAGGGGACATAGGATCTTAAGTCAAGTAAAGTCACTAATATAGTACAATAGCGCTACGAGAAATCGTATTGCGTAGCAGCTATCTATATATTTGATATGTCGTTGAACAAAAACCCGGCTCATTCGTCTAATTTATAACTAGTCTGTCAAACTTAGCTAATAATATTTGGCATACTATCTACAATACAAACCAGCTTACGTATTTAGGTACCACATAGACCACAGTATGACACAAATTCAATACTTCTAGAAAAAAATACTCCTTCAATATTTCTTTAAATTTCGCAGTTACCGAATACGATTTCCACATTCCCTATAGCCATGGGGACATGCATAATGTAATCCTCCAATAGCAGCCAAGTTCCCACGGCTGTCAGCATCTCTAAAGTCGCCGGTACATCATTCACGTGGCCCATATATTCCGGGTGTATTTCTGCCAAAATTCATTATTTCTAACGTTTACTTTGCAGCAAGTTTCTCGAAGCTCTTTTATGTTAAGTGTACGCTGTTGAAGTATGAACGAAGCATAGAGAAACAGTTTTGATGCGAGATGAACAGCTTCACGTTTTAGTGGATGTTTGGGATTCTGGATTACTGGAGAATGCCTATAAAAGAGTTTATTGCTTGCAAAATTATAAGGTGTATTAATAAGATGAAGAGCTAAATAGATTATGTATGCGATACTGCCTTTATCTAGGGTTTTGATCCGTGGTGCTTGGCAACTGGGCTCACCCAGCTGTTAATGTGCATTTGGAACACAATTTAAGAAAAATCACACAATTTAAAGAAAAAAAAGAGAAATATCTAAAGCCTTGATCCAAGGGCTGCCTTTTTTCTTGGACAGAGGATAAGCATTGCCATACAACGTGGCTATGCCATCAGTCTTCTGGGTACATTACCAGCCGACAGTGATGTGGAGGAGTTTTTCGACGCCATATTTTAGATTATTTTTAGTTTTAGTTAGGTAAAAGTTTTTTTTTTTTTGTGTCATACAGTTATAGTTATATAGGTATATTTTGGTTTTATGCACATAAAATAATTAATTGAAATAAAGTTATTTCAAGGAAAAGTAATAAACAAACCAAAAACTTAGCCAACAGTACCGGGCGTAAGCTCCAACACCTCATTCTAAAGTTAGCGTTTACTAGCTGATTAACGAGCATTCAGCGAGGAAATCTAAATTAAAAGAGTAACACCTTCCACGCTGGCTCCGCTGCAAACAAACGCTAAACAATGAGGCCTGATATCAGGGTATCAGGGCGTGGAGCGATGCGCGATAGCGGCCCGTGTACCCAGCACTTACCATTTATCGAAGGCGGGAGGCGGCAGAGGCGTAGGCGGGCCGCCACGCTACAACTTTTCTGTTATCTCCACGTCTACAAGTTTTCTTTTCAGTTGAAAAGGATACTTTGTGGATTCAAGGAAAAAATTTAATTAGATCACGTACCGACATTTGTTAATTTTTTACGAAGCGTTAATACGACAGTGAGTTTGACCTTGAGGGTCACGCCGAGACTACTCTGAGATGGGATTGTCATCTCAATTTTAACTATGTTTATCTCTCCGTCAGCTTTTCAGGATATTTTGAGGTTTTTTTTACTGAAAATACTGCTATACTGGCTTAAAGAACCAGTTTGCCACTGTATTATTTTATTATAAACTAGCAACCCGCCGCAGCTTCGCACGCGTACAAATTATACATCTAAACCTTTCTTATGAATCACTCTATCTATTAGTAAAAAACACATTAAATCTATTCAGTAGTTTTTGAGTTTACCGCAAACAGACAGACAGACGCTGTTAGAGTCTTTATTTTATAATAAATGAAGTGATATATGAGACTAAAATTATATTTAAGATTCAACGGCATTACTATAAATAATTGTATATTGTTGTGATTTTGAAAATCCATTTAACAGTAGACATATTATAGGTTTTTTTTTTTTGGGGGTGGGAAATCATCTTATGACTCTTTCCGCTCTGGGGTGGAGCGCAAGGGCGTGTCAGACTCTTACTGACTAAAACCCACCCCTGTTCCTCCCTGCCCTACGCGCCCGGGGGCGAGGTAACTCTTTCGAATTTATCCTCCACCCCCGGGCAGATGGTCATGTGTAAGGCATTTACAGGCTATTTAGATGTTGATATTCATTATATTACAATATTATATCGCAATTCAAAGAACTTAATTGCTTTCAAATCGTTCATCTGTTAGAGTGGCTCACATTTGCAGCTACGCTTAGCTGTTATAGGTAACAAAATATTGACGTTGTGTGCCCAGGAATGCAGCAGACTTCAAGAGGTCGTAGAGAATGCCAGCCCCGGCTCGAGGCACACGCCTGCACACAGCTGCATACTTGGCAGTGTGCCTGCATACCACCGATCTGAGCTCAATATTGTTGCACCATTTTATGAAGCACTGGTACTTTTAACTGCACTGATTGAGTAAAAAGGTTTTTATTGAGTTTGGACATGATCTTTTCTAAATCTAAACTAATTATCTAATTTTTATTCTCTTAGAACGTTGCCCCATACTAGGTTATGGTAATTTCTCCTGTATCGTGGTGCGATAACAAACGTTAAAATTAACATACATAATCAGCTAGGCCCCGAACAAATATCGGGTGTAAAAAGACAGTTTCCGAAGCCGAAAGCCACATATTCTACCCATTATTTGGATTTTTTTTCCACCATACCTGGGAATCCACTGGTTCTGGAGTTATTGAAGGTCAAAGCCGCATTTTTTTTTACTTTTTAGCGAAAATTAATTTTAAGTGTTATTACTAAACTTTTTTTAAAACTAACATTACCTGAATTTTCGATTTTTCTTAATAAATTAGTTCAGTTCGCGTTACATGACGTGCAATAAAAAAATGCTTTTTTTATACTTAAAAATAAAAGTCGTATCACAGCAATAATTTTTGTGCAAAGCTACTTTGTAAGGTTTACAGTATGAGTAGCTGACGGCTTTGTGATTGTCTTTTTTCACCCTTTAAGTGAGGCCATACAAGTATTTGTTCCGTGTAGGAATAGAACCCGCGACACGCAGCGCGGCAGCCAATCGCTCTGACACTGTGCCAACCGTGCCAATCAATATTATAAAGATTTAAAATTGTTTGTTTGTAAGAGGTAATCTCTGGTAGCACAGGTCCTTTTAACTTGCCAGAGAAAATTCTTTCAGTAATAACTTATAGGTACTATCGCTGAGTGCTATAAAATACTTTTAATCCCCGAAAAATTCACGGTCCGTGTGTGACGGCGACGAGAGCGCGGCCGCGGATAAAAGTTAGTTTTACAACGATACTAGCGTGCCGCCCCGGCTCCGAAACGGTACAAATTATACACACAAACCTTCCTCGTGTATGGCTCTTTCTATTTGTGAAAATCACATTATAATCCGGTGCGTGGTTTTGGAGGCGTTAGCCAGGAAACAGACAGACGCGGAAAGTGACTTAGATGTATACTAGTAGAGATGCATGAATTAAAAAAAAACTGGCCAAGTGCGAGTCAGACTTCCCACATGTAGGATTCTGTACCATATGAGGGAATTAGTACAGAAAACATCTGATTTCTATTATGTTGGTATTTGTTATGTCACACTAATATTATAAAGGCAAAAGTTTGTGAGTGTGTATGTTTGTTACTTCTTCACGCTCAAATGGCTGGACTGATTTGGATGAACTTTGGTATGTAGATAGCTTATATCCTGGATTAACACATAGGCTACTTTTTATCCTGGTCTACGCGGGTGAAACCGCGGGGTGCAGCTAGTAAAATATATATAACATTAGACATTATCACCAAATTCTTCGGATCAAAATTTTGTGACAGATGACGGACAGACGGACACGTGAGTGACAGCAATAGAACTCCGTTTGCATCCTTTGGGTACGGAACCCTAAAAAGACACTTTGGCAGTGTATCCCAGCAAGACCATTTCATCATTTTCATTTTGACATTTCTAAGTTAATTCTAAGAAAGCTCAGCCTATGGAG
Organism: Polia nebulosa; assembly: GCA_951329385.1. Classification (NCBI taxonomy): domain Eukaryota; kingdom Metazoa; phylum Arthropoda; class Insecta; order Lepidoptera; family Noctuidae; genus Polia; species Polia nebulosa. The sequence continues at coordinate 1,144,250 of OX589588.1, read as the reverse complement.
TGAGGAAATAACTGACAAAAATCAGCCGGGAGCAAATAAATAACAACGAATTTAAAACAAAAAAACAACTTCTCGTAATTATGTCTGCGCACGTCGCCCTACTTACTGAGCTGCGTTAACTTTTAAATACATTCCCTTATTCTTTGACGGCTGTTATTCCAATTTAACTTTACTGAAGGAACTGGCCATGGCTTAGCTTGGTAGAGTCAACAAAACGAATCAGTGTAGGTACAGGCAGGAGCTCGTGGCTAATGTACTAACAGCCGCACAGGTCGATCCATCAGGTTAAGCTACGCTTGCCGGGGTTGGTCCATGGATGGGTGACCATCTTTACATACCGAAACTCCTCCGTGCCTCGGAAAGCACGTTAAGCCGTTGATCCCGGCGGTCAATCGTGGTTCTTTGACAGTCGTTACGGGTCGTCAGAAGCCCGAAATTCTGACAACCAGTCTTACCAAAGGGGTTCGTATTACCCAGTAACTGGGTTGTGGAGGTCAGGTAGGCAGTCACTCCATGTAAACTACTGGTATTCAGCTGCATCCGGTTAAACTGGAAGCCGACCCTAAGATAGTTGATAGTTGGGAAAAGGTTTGACAGATTGATAGGCAGCTAAATATAAAAGATTTTCTAACATGTTGTCAAGTTTTGACAGCCATCGCTCGATTCTGATCTTAATAGTAAGCATAGCATATTAAGCATAAGAACTATACCCACTGCTGGGATACAGGGCTCCTCACTGTGAGACGATGTGGGCCGTAATCAACCACGCACAAATGTTTTCGAAGTGATTTATAGAACCAAAATCATGCCAGTTTCCTCACGATGTTTGCTTCACTGTTTTGAGAGCAGTGATGATGAAAAAATTTACACAAAATAAATTAGTACTGCCTGGATTCAAACCTACGAGCTACAACTTGTAAGTGGCCGTTACCACTAAGTACTCTCGCTGTTTTACCAGCCCCTGACTGAGCACAAACCCAGACCGGAGGTTGCTACTGGGAAATTCCAGATGAAAACACCTTTTTTTTTGTGTGGCTGTGGGAAATCCCGCTCTGGGTGGAGCGGGAGGGCGTGTCAGACTTATACTGACTAAAACCCAACCCTGTTCTTTCTCTGCCTGAGTGCCCAGGGACGTGATACGTCTGTTTCTAACTTATCCACGACCCCTGGGCAGAGATGACAACACCTATAAGATTGTTTTAGGTTCGATACTAATGTCAAAAAAAAGGTTCGATACTAATGTCAAAAAAAAAGTGACGAAATCATCTAAAATGTCATTTTTTCGACATGGGAATCGAACCTAGGATCATTAGGCCGACGAAATGATGTGAATAAGCATATGTAAGTAGGTCATAATTATTTCTGTGTACAACAAGAGGGCGTTTCGTTATGTAGGACATAATTTAATAGTAAAAAAACATTTTTCAAACAAGACTTTAAATTCATAATACTTACAAAATTACGTGTCTGAGCTGTTGACTATTGAAGAGTTCCTCTATCTGGAGCTAATCCTGGATGTCGATTCAGGTCATGCTTATCATAACAATGTATTGTCATTGAAACTGGAGCAACGCTTTTATACCGATTTTAGACTATCTCAATTTAATGTGCACACAAAATAGCGTCACCAGAATTAAAGGTGTATGCAAAATTTCAGCTCAATCGGATACAAACAAATGGTCGAAAAATGGTTCGCTAATATTGACGGACCACTTACAAACATAATATGATCAAAGCTTGTAAAATAGGCTGGTACGGTTTTTTTTTTTTTTTTTTTTTTTGGGGGTGGGAAATCATCTTATGACTCTTTCCGCTCTGGGGTGGAGCGGAAGGGCGTGTCAGACTCTTACTGACTAAAACCCACCCCTGTTCCTCCCTGCCCTACGCGCAGTAAATTAATTATTTGCCTGCATCCGAAACTGTTTTATTGACAGTACGTTCACACTTGTTGACGGTTTCTAGAGTTGGAGTAAAATAAACATAATTTAATTAAAATTGTGATCGTTCGCTCAGCTCCGCTCCGAGCGACGTGAGCTCCCTTTGTGCTGATATATTGTGATAAATCGCGCTCCAGCGGTGTTTGCCGAATGTTTTTTTGTGTTTGGGGAATTCATTTCAGTTGTTCTGCGATTGATGCTGTGTGTCGCTGGTGGAGTCGGGCCCATCATCATCACTCGTGCGGAGTAATTGGATGTGGCATTCATTTATTGTCTTGTTACTGAATGGGATATTATGAAAGTGGTTTTGTGTTGTGATATACAAAATTGCAAAATAACTTCAATTTCGGAAGTCGGTGTTAGTATTTTGTTTCTTTGTTATGTGACGCCGACTTCCGAAATTAAAGTTTTTATGCAATTTTTAGAGAATTTTCTTTTTTGGAAGTCGGTTGTAATTTTTGTAAAAAAGTTTTAAAATACGAAATAAAATTACATATTTAAGTTTTTAGCATAATTGGAGAAAATCAAAACGTCACCTGTGTATACAAATTTTTGTTTTTGTTGATTTTTCCAAAAAGCGCTAAATCAATTGTGATAAAATAGTTTTATTTGTTATATCCCCAGAACTGAAACTTAATAGTATTAAAGTCCACCTGAATTGATAACCCCGATAACATGGAATTTAAACATACTCGTAATTGGAGGAAACCAAAACGTCATCTATGTTTACGTATTTTTGGTTTTATTGATTTTTTCAAAAAGCTCAGAAGCAATTTCGATAAAAAACGTATATGTGACCACCTCTGGAGTAAGTAGGTATACTCTTTCGGATGAAAAAAGAATTTTGAAAATCTCTGTCTATGTTTACAACTGTTAGAGAAATCGGTGGACATACATAAAAAAAACATAAACACAGAATTTTATCGAACATTCGAATAGAGAACCTCCTTCTTTTTTCGAAGTCGGTTAAAAATATTTCGCTGATTGAAAGTCACCTACTCTATAGCTGACTGTCAGGTTACATTTTATCCTGCTAACTTAATGGTTCCTGTAATAAAAACAACATGAGCGAAATCGGGGCAACAACCTACTCATACCTAACAGATTGTTGAGTCGTTGTGTTGCAATAGGGATGTTCACTTAGTATATAAATAATAATTCCATTTAGTCCTTAAGTTAAATTATCAAAAAATATTGGACAAGTATTTTTTGCTTTACTAAACCAATAAAAAATTACAAATATATAAAGCGCATCAAAGTTCAGGAGTGGTGTCTTGTTACGTCACTAAATGGTACAAAATGTGTCGAGGTGTGACGTCGTCCTCATTTTTAACCGACTTTCGAAAAATGAGGAGGTTCTATGTTCGACTGTGTGTATGTTAAAATTCTTTTTTTATCCGGAAGCATATACTCCCGAGGTGGTCACATATAAATTTTATCGAAATTGCTTCAGCGCTTTTTGAGAAACTGAACAAAAACGAAAAACTAGGTAACGTATACCTAGTTTTTCGTTTTTGTTCAGTTTAAACAGTTCTAATAAGTGATAAATAAAAAACTTTTATACAAAAAAAAAACAAACGACTTCCAAAAAAAAAATACACTGAAAATAAAAAAATTACTTTAATTATGGAAGTCGGTGTCAAATAACGAAGAAATAAAGTACAAACACCGACTACCGAAATTAAAGTTATTTTTTTATTTTTAGTGTATTTTCTTTATTAGTCGTCGGTTGTTTGAATGTAAAAAAGTTTTTGGTTTACATGACGAAAGAAAAAATCGTGTCCAATATTAAAATTATTTTATCTATTTGTTACCACCGACTCTACAACTTAACGAGTTAGGGCCCTTCCACACTGGTACGCGACTCACGTCTCCGCGCCGCAATATGTGGGGTAATTACCTCGCCCTACTAAAATCATAACCATGCCGTAAACGACTTCGGGATTTGCCCACCTGTGGGCTGTGGGACTAATAGTACAGTTTGAAGTTATAATGGCTGTGTGTAACTTCTTATTGTATTGTCGAGTGGAAACTTTATAGGTATATGTTACATACGGTGGAAGGAAAATTAGAAGAGACTCAGTTACAGTTACACTTGTACGCAGAAATAAATGATTTTGGTATATTTATTTAGGTTAATTTAAGCTTAGGCCTCCCACTAGGTCTGGTAGACCGAGGGTCGCGGAAGTCCGGTGGGAGCGAGACGCACAGGACCACTCATTGCGGTGACACTGAGGGTAGGCCTATGTCCAGCAGTGGACGTCGTTCACTTGAAATGATAATAATGAAGTTGAGATAACTTTTTTGGTTCTAATTTTGTTGTAAACTAATAAATATTTTTTTAATGTCATCATTTGCTTTTCTTTTTCCCAACGGCTTCCAGTATAACCGGATGCAGCTGAAAACAGAAAAACTTTTTTTTACAAAAAATACAACCGACTTCCAAAAACAAAAATACATTGTGTGTGTGTAGTATTTTGTTTCTTCGTTATTTGACACCGACTTCCGAAATTAAAGTTATATTGCAATTTCAGTTTTGATTTTTTGTTTTTTGTAATAGTCTTTTTTTAACTTTTTTTTTTACTGTTGATAGACACGCGTTATACCACTTTCTCACCTGGTGGTAAGCGATGATGTGGTCGAAGATGGAGCACGCAACTTGTTAGTTATACCTCAGAACTAAAACCAAATATTAATCTTTTGCCCGAATAGGCAATCACAATAACATGGAATTTCAACATAATTGAAGCAAACCAAAACGTCATCTCTGTGAACATAGTTTTTGTTTTTGTTGATTTTTTTTAAAAGCGTATAATCAATTTCGATAAAGTTTATATGGGAACACTTCTGAAGTATGACCTACAAAACAAAAAAAGAATCATCAAAATCTATTCACAAGTCCCGGAGTAATCGCGTAACAAACATACAAAAAAAAACACAGACGAATAGAGAACCTCCTCCTTTTTGAAGTCGGTTTATAATCAGTGTTTTACATAAAGGGCTTTCTATCTGACATCGATAACCCAACTGGGTTGTAGTTGGGAAACACAATACCTCTTGGTATGACTTAGTTGTCCGACTGTCTCACTACACGTAACGACTATCAGAGAACTAAGACTGGAAGCTGAAGGTGTTCATTATCTATAAGTCAATTTCAAAAGTCATGAATGAGGTTTCATCATCATCAGCCTTTTATTGTCCCCACTGCTGGGGCACAGGCCTCCTCTCTGTGAGAGGGTGTGGGCCGTAATCCACCACGCGGGCCCAATGCGGATTGGTGGATGTCACACGTCTTCGAATTTTTGGTTCTAGGACATGCCGGTTTCCTCACGATGTTTTCCTTCACCGTTATGAGAGCAGTGGTGATGAAATAACTTACACATAGTAAAGCGCCTGCCTGGGTTTGAACTCACGACCTACAACTTGTAAGTCGCTGCCAATACCACTGGGCCACCACTGCTCTGATGATTGATGAATGATGTTTGAATGATACAAAAATCAAGGTATGGAGATTACTTCATGGAGATATCAGTCACTGCATTAGATGTCACAGTCGCAACCTTGACTGTGGTAAAACTCAGCAAGTCTGGAAAACTCAACACAGCAAGAGTTACCGTGTAATAGACGCTCAATGGACTGCTACCCATCCACTGAACGAATTTGGTTAGAACGGCTTAACGTTTGACCTACCAGGGCAGCTTTTATTATTAGACCACGAGAAACTTAAGAATTTCTTAGGAAAACGACAAGACAAAGTGTTCAGTCAAGTAAACTTCCAAAAGCCTACGCTGTTTCCTTTTATACCTATGTTTACAAGAGTTCATTATGCTCCATATCTAGTCGTGTTTACTAATTGAAGTGATTACCTCGCGTGTGTGTTGTACCACTAGACACAAGCATTGTTCCTGTTACGTGTTGTGTCGAGCCGATCAATCAGCCGCAGCTGTTCCAGTACTAATTACTAATGAGTTACTTATTAATGCTTGTTTGTCTCAATTAATGTGGTGTTTGATTGGATAACGAGATAAGCGTAAAGTAAAACATGCCATCTTTGAAAGGATAGGCAGAATTGTGACGATAGTTTCATGCTGAAAGATCCACCTGAAAAAAAAATCTTTTTCTTGAGTAAATAAATCATTGATGCTTTCTCAACGTGATATGTAGGTAAGTACTTAAAAATTACATACTAAAATTAGTTATGAGGTATAACAATTAAAAAGTGAAAAATAAAAAAGTTTTTCAAAAATATACATCCGACTTAAAAAAAAACACACACACAAACAAAGCAAAATATTAATGTGTTTCTAGTTTTGTTTCTTCGTTATTTGGACACCGACTTCCAAAATTAAAGTTATTTTGCATTTTTTTTTTGAGTAGGTCGTAAAACCGTGCCATAGTAAAACTAAAGAGTAAAGTTATGCCCGAATCAATAGCCCCAAAAACATGGAGTTTGTCAATAATTGGTGAAATTTGGGTGTAAAAGGGTGAACTCTACAAAGATTTTAGAGCGTATCAGCGTGATGTTATGTTGTGAAGTGGTGTAAACAATAAACAAACATGCGATTGCAGTAATTTCGGAATGTTTGCCATCATTTATTGAAGAGTTCCATTGTCTATTTCCGAACTTCTTTATCAAATCTTCACCAAATTTCAACGGGACATTCTGGAAAGTATATAAAAAAAAAGAATTTTCCAAATCGGTCCAAGCGTCGTCGAATAATCGGGGAATATACTTACATAAAAAAAAGATTCCGACGAATTTAAAACGTCCTCCTTTTGTGAAGTCGGTTATTAAAAGGGCCATATACCAGTTTTCTCTAGAGACAGCTGATATTTAATTGGAGTCTAGATTATGCAGATCTCTGATGCAGAGAATGTCATCATTCTGTAGACGTAGCCGAGTGATTCAATAGTGCCACAATCTGCACTTAATGCACTTAAGACAAATGGATCACTGACTTATGCGCACTGTAAGCCGACAGGAATGTTTGCTAACTGATCACTGATCAGGTAATCTATCATTGTTTTCGATGATGTATTATTCCAAAGAAATACTATCTATTATTATTGTATAAAACTCTGAGAAATATCAATTATATATTTGACAGCTTACGTACCCCAAGTTTCTCTCCTCCACAAGTACTTAGTGAATTTCTCAGACAGCTGAAATCTCGGGTCTGGGAATTTCCGAGAGCTGGGTATGCGAATCTATTTCATTTACTCGCAAAGGACATAGGAATTCACGCTGCTTTAAATTTGCGAGACGGAATGTAAGTACATAAAACTGGCTATTCTACAGGTACTCCAGGAAGCAGTGCACTGAACTGAAAGATCTAGCTTTTCACTTCGCTCCCACGCACCTAATTACCTAGACGTCGAAAATTAAATCCCCACTCTATCCCATTCAAATGTTCGTTAAAGACGGTTGGAGTGTAACGGATCGGGTCGGGCCGGCCGAGGCCGTCACCGAGATGAATCTTCCATTTCCTCGCAGTATCGATCTCGCACGTCACGCGGTGCGTGCAGACCCTGATTCATTGTCTGCTGGAGGGATATTACGGTCATTGCGGCTCGCAATTCGGGGCTTTGATGGTGTGATGTCCGATAATGTGTGAAGGGTGTTCGAGTGATGGATTTTAACAGATTTTGTTACTCGAAAATAACTGGAATTCCGTTCCGTGTGGTTGTGATGGAAGTTGATCCCAATTTTACGTAAAAGGTTGACTTTTACAAAGTTCCAAAGGTCAAATGGCATTCGTATTGTGTTGACCTAGAAAAAGAGAAAGATTATGATCCACTCATTAGCAACTTTTTGGGGACGTTTCTATACTAAGGCGGACGTTGACGGAAGGCGCGCTAAAATAAACTTTTCAGAACATAAACTGTGTTTCTATGAAGTTTTAAATATGAAATATTTTATATAATGTAATATAATATTGCTCGTAGCAACCGCGAAAAATCTATACAATTAACTGTCATATTTGTGGTGTAGATAAATGGCTTGTCGTAAGTCATCTGGTTCCGTTAGCGTTTGACGTGACGAATCAGAAAATCAGCGTTTACAAAATGCTTGCAGTTTTTTGTCGTTCGCCTCTCGTACTATGTCGAGTGTTGTTAGAATAGTCCGATACTAGGTTGGACTGCGATTAGCACTTTGTTTGTTCACGTGTCTGTCTGTGCGACAACCGCGCAAAATTATCGTGATCAGCTTCACCGTGCTGCGCTGCTCCGGCCGCAAAATGTCCCATCGCGCCGCACCGGGTCGCATCGCGTCGCACGGTAACGCGCCGCTCCAGGCCCCACCGTGTCGCACCGTGCCGCGCCGCTACGGGCGCACCGTGTCGCGCCGCTCCGAGCGCACCGTGTCGCACCGTGCCGCGCTGGCCCGGACCGTGACGGATCCAGCCGTTTGTCACTCAATGTGCGCTTTGATTTCAATAAAAGCCTTGTTTGTGGTGTTTGGTTTCTGACGTGGTTCCTAGAATAAAAGTTTGAAGTTGGTGAGGTTTGTAGAGCGACGGTGAATATTAGGTTTGTGTGTCAACTTTTTTATTTTTTGGGATCAGCTTACAATATTTCATGTATCTAACTAACTCATTGAAATCATTCCCCTAAATCCTCCATTTGCATCAGGTCTGAAATAGCAAGTCGATAAACACCATCATACGTCACACATACTATCTTCACACACACTTAGTTTTGCACTAACTAAAACGTCTGTCCGACTCTATGGTTGGAACCAAAGGTTGGAACGAATGCCCGCCTGTAAGCAGAGTTTAATAATATTGCTAATCATGACATTATTCAATTGAGCTTTCATAACAATAGCAAATAATGCTAGCAAACCTCTGTTTGCTAGATGTAGTCAAACTATATACCATTCACAAAAGCATTAGAAATAATTTTCTATAGTTTAAAGAAAAACTAAAAACACGCATTATTTTTATGTTTCGTATTTATCTCAGCAAACTTTCATTTGATACCCATATCATGGATCTGCATAAAAAATAACTAGTCCGCCATATTTGATTTAAAATGACGTCACTTAGCTAATCATGCATTGCATCGGTCCTTGATAAGTGTGCGAAGTTTCAATTCAATTCAGCGTTTTGATGTGGGTGAAAATCACGTTCAAAGATTCCGTTACGTAGATACATATCAAGCTAATATAAGCGTCTTAAGGCTGTACTACCGGCCAAGTGGCGCCCTCATTGAATAAAAAATAGTAGCATAGCATAGAAAATAAATATTTACGTTTACCGTAAATTGTCAGTTACGGCCGTTTTTGGTACTTTTGCCTACTACTATGGATACGAAACATTCCGAGACCTGCTTTAACAACGTAAAAATATTTTATCCTATTTGTAACAAACGTGACATTGGATTCTTTAATATTTATTTTCTAGGCTATGCTACGATTTTTTATTCAATGAGGGCACCACTTGGTCGGTAGGAGACCCTTAAAAAGGATGCAAAACATTTTATGTCAAAGTTATGTTAACACAATTTTTTAAATTCATTAAATTTAATTTTAAAACAGTAACAAATAACAACTAAATCATCAAAAATTCGGCATTAAAAGTAAACCAGGCGTCGCATTCACAAGTATTCACATTGAATAAAAATCACAGAACATTATTTACGTCAATTTAACAGACGACCTAAACCAGTAAAATTGGAAAAACCCAGCTATCACAACATATGAATACAATTATAATGAATCGGAAAACGTTTCGGGTATGTTCACTCCTGCGTCTTTTAGGTTTTTAGCATTGACACGTTAATTTTAAATTGGAATGAAATAATAGATATAACTAAATAAAAGCCACATAATGTCATAAATAGTTAAAATAGTTATAATGAAGTGTGACAGCTGCTGTATAAATAGATTATATTAATTCAGCGTCCATCGTAAATGTATCATGTTTATTTTAGCTTTGTTACAAAGTGTGCATTATAAATAACTTTTTCTAACTTCTGTCTAATGCTATTGCGAATGAAGTATAGCTACTTTATCTTATACAATAATTTGATTAAATAGAGTGAATTTATAAGTTAGTACTATGCTTTTGAGTTAGGCACAAAGTTATATGTTTCTGTGATATTATGTTGATAAACTTGTTTAGGATGTAGCTAATTCATGAATTGCAATTTATCTTTGTTGCAATGTATCTTCCGTTCACGCGCCATGGTCGATTTTGTTGCGAAATTAAAAGTACTCTCAAGCGAAATTGTCATATTTGTAGACTAAGCGGATTGTTTACTTGAAATCGATTTTTTACTGTGGTCGCATTGTTTGAGTTTTGAGAAGTAAATAAAAGATGGCACTGTATTAAAGTCCGCGTTTTTTGTTCCTGGGCACCCCGCACTATGACATAGAGATTTTTTTTTATAAATTTTTGAAATGTCGTCCGTCAACAGTCAGTGTCAACAGTCAATTTATGTCAATTTTGTGATTTAATTGGAATTTTTCAAAAATCCAACCTACGAGTACTTATGTTATCTATCCATAAAATCGGAAAAATTTCAAGGATTACGAATACATAAACTTGTCCCTCTGACAAGTTTATGTATTCGTAATCCTTGAAATTTGTCCCGTGTGTATTGAAAATGCTAAAATTGAGAAACGGAACATGGAAACGGTGGAATGTTTACGTAATTATATAAATTATGATAATTTTTTTTTTAGTAATATTTACTTCTTAATCTCTTACAACATCGCTCGTAATTTGGAAAGTAGTTAATAATTAATATTTACAAACACATAAAACAGTAAAATACAACGATAAAGTAGGTCAATATTCCATCTTGCCGTAACTTGACTCGATTTTGGGTGTTTTGTTTTGGTTTAATGTGGTACCTATAACATATCGCCTAGTGACTTCTAGGTATTAAAAAATTGGTTATATAGTCTAGTTTAATAATAAATAGGTTTTAAAGGTACAAACTACAAAATAATTGGTAAGGACATAGGTTAACAAATATTAACGTTTATTTCTAACGTATTTTTACGTTTACATTTCATTTGAAGTACTTTAAACACTTTATCATTCTTTAGTTTTCACGTATGTCGATTCTCTATATTATCAGCAATACACACGTATTTTTTGTTTGCATATAGCTTCAGTAGTTTCTGAGATATAAGGCGTTAATTTAGCAACGAGCCGCGCGCTCACGCGGCGCTCGCGTGCGGGCGCGCCTGCTGGCGCGGGGGGCCTCTTGCGGGCGCCTGAATGGTTAATAACACCAATTTAAAATAAAATGGTTTCAATACTTGTCCTAATCGGTTAGTAGACTACATAATTTTATTTAAAAAAAAAACTGGCCAAGTGCGTGTCAGATTTCGCAGATTAAGGGTTCCGTACCAAATATTGGTATTTGTTAGTAAAGTATACGTAATAACAAAAGTAACAAAATTTTCTGACAGACGACGGACGGACAGACAGACAGGTCACGTGAGTGACAACAGTAGGGCTCCGTTTGGACCCTTCGGGTACGGAACCCTAAAAGCGGACCATAAGGAAATGTTGTCAATACCCCTGTCTTTTGAGGATCCTCTACACAGCTACAAGCAGGTAGGTATAAAATGTGTAGAATTAATTATATCTTCGTAATAATGTTTTTAACCGACATCAAAAAAGGAGGAGGTTCTCAATTCAATTAAATGTTTTTAGACTATTGGTTTTTATAATCATATGCGTGTATAGGGTGACTGGTAATTAGTGACCGATACTTAAACACGTGATTGTACTCATGATAACAAACAACTTTCCCAAAGAAATATTTTATTTTTACTCATTCACTTTTATCATAATAACACAACAGCCGTATGAAATTCGCGTGTGTCAGCAGGATGGAGGTAACTAAGAGTAGATATTTATATCTACCTACTTATCAAGCTTTGATGTACTAGTCATTTACTGTACCTATAGGTATGTAACTTCCTATTAATGTGGTGTGTAGGGAAAGGGTTTATTAAGTAAAGCACAGAAAAAAAAGACAAGGTATTTATTTCCAACAGGCTTGTCATTAATCGAAAATCTAATGGCCCGTTCGCAAAACTAGGTCTTCGTGGAGAAGAACGAAGAATAAGAAACTCCAAAGTAGCTCTCTTATGGTATTTATTATACCCACACATGATAAATAATCGTTTATCACAATAAATCCAATTCTATGATCTGTCGCTTGTGCCAATTTACAACGTGAAATATCTTGCCATTTAGAAACAATAACAGTGACAAGGCAAAGAACATGAATAGGTATTCCTTAATACCATTTAATATAATTAAAAACAAGGGCCTTAACATAGCACAAACACAGAATCAACACAATCATTAGCAACAATCAAGATATAACATCAAATAACTTACGTGAGCCTTTGTAAGAAATCTATCACATCAAGTATATTATCAGTTATTAGAACAGAGTTTCTTCTCCATGAGGTTGTATATACTACACTTTCAGCAACTTAATAATGAATAAGAGTAACTAGTAACACATCTTTTATAGTAAGTTGTGAATAGACACTTTTCTTAAACGTCACATATAATATCCCGACATTTTCTACCAATCACAGATTGTCATGAATAAACTAATAATAGATGTGATAATAATCAATTATTGTGTAGTCCAATTTTCTCCTCTTCCCTTTAAAACATAATAAGATTATATTAAGCAATTCAATATCACTGGATCTTTAATTCTTAGTTGATATTCGAAGAATATCAACACTATCTGATAGTATTGTCCCAATCGTTTCAAACAACTTATTACATTAAAGTAGCAATATAAAATCCAAGTTACATCACAATGATCATTAAAAAATGCGTAATAATTTATAGGAGTATCATCAATTCAGCTTTTTAGAAGTTAAGCGTTTTATATTTGTACACACAATAAGATTTACTTAGGTAGGTACTCGTACGTCTACATTTGTTCCTAGGATTATAAATGTGATCAATGTTTAAAATGCAATGAACAATATTCCTGAAAAATCAAAATATATAATGAAATGATATCACATAATTCATTAAATCTAACACGTGCGTGCGCCTATGACCTATCAGCTGTTAACCGCGTGACGCTATTCTTTCTTTGGGCGAATAGATGGCGCGGTTTGAAGTTTTAAAATTTATCTGTTCGCTTCTTTATAATTTGAATAGTGACATATTTTGATACAGTATAAAACTGCTATGAAGTGCCAAAAATACTATAAAATAATTCCTCAATGTGTGACAAAATATTGGTAAGACTTTAAGTAAATTCATTCAGCTTGCAAGCCGTCACTGCTAACACCATCTAGCGAAGTGTAGAGGAAAGGCCCGAACGAAGAATAAAAGTTACTTGTGCCAGATGTAATCCCGTAGTTACGGCGGTACTGTTTCTTTGTATGGGATGAGGCATCTGTACGCTAGTATTATATTATCTGTGACTATGTAGATCTCTACATAGTGCCACTTTCCGCGACATCTCTATCTAGAGATGCTAGGCTTTATTTTCATCGATTTTCGGTCACCTAGAGTCGGTGAAACAAGATATCAATTAAATGTAAAAAAACCAGCGCTTAAAAGAAAACCGATAATTTAATAAACACATAAGAGCTTATGACCTTGAAACGGCTGAACAGATTTTGATAAAACATATCTAAGAACCATCGCTAGAAAAGCTGCTTTCAAATAAGAAAACCGCATTCAAATTGGTTCACCCGTTTAAGAGCTACGGTGCTACAGACAGACAGACACAAACACATAGCGGTCAAACTTATAACACCCCTCTTTTTGCGTCGGGGGTTAAAAACATTGTAACCCGCCCAACCTCAGACTGTTTATGACCTTCAATGAAACTGAAAACAATTAAGCCATGAGGTCGTTTACTTGCTCACCGATGAACTGTAATAAAGATTGAAACACACAAAATAGATCATAAAATACTCGTGTTCTAAAATTTTATTAAAGGGCAATCTCCCTCGTTTGAATTTGTCTTTAATGGGTCGAAATAAAATAATCTTAAATTATACCTTATAAGTGAAGTTGGACTAATTTGCCAATTGTCAACAGCACTCAGATTGAGTAATATCTGATTATTTGTGAAGATTTAGTTTTCATTCTCAATGGTCCTGCTCCACAGTCATAGCTGCTTGGATCCACTTTTTAAATCCTAACTATTAAATTTAACACGGTAAGAGTAACAAGATAGGTACCCCGACACACTGAGCGAGTGTGTGTGCGCCCCAACTGTCTTTATGTAGAACTTTGATGTTCAAAAAAATTCTGGCTTTCAGCCTTAATTACACTTTTCACGCGGGCGAAGCCGTGGGCGGAAGCTAGTATTTATATATTTGGAAGAGATGCTCTCCCTTTTATTTTTATAGAAATAGCTTTTTTTTTGGAGTTAACATTTTTTTTAAACTCTCAAAAGTTTTAGTATTGTATAATTTCGAAGCATTTTCTAAATTTGTAAATGTGAGTACCATGAGGCATATATAATGTAACTGCTTTTTTGACATGAACGAGCATGGCAGTTGAGAGTTTGTCATGCTGACTCAAATGTCTCGCTGATGGTGGCGCGTGTATCAGGTCATTCGGTTCCCTTCAATATGGTTGAGCTGAGTGGTGCTGATCCAGGCGTCATGTTCGTGAACGGGCGCCGTCAGTTGAGACTGGTCGTCGCTTAACTATGTTCTAATCTTTGTTTTCTGTTTTTTTTTTTTAATTTTTTATTTTACATTGTTCTCGTACAATAGAAGCAACAAGAAATTTTTGTAACACCACATGGTTAAAAAGAGTGTCCATGGAGTTTCTTGCACGTTCTGCTCCATAGAGATCTACGCTTTGGAATGTGCAATAAGCTTCATCTTTCTGACTGGCAGACTAGACAATTCAAAAGTGCCTGTAAATGGTTTATTTGAAATAAATGCTTTCGAGTTTGATTTATTTAGACCTGTATTCAGTTCTTTATTACTACATTTTAGAAACTGCTTCAGTTAATGGAAATCAACTTTCATCAAGGAAGTCATAGTCGATTCCTAAAGAGAAAAAACCGGACAAGTGCAAGTCGGACACGCGCACCGAGGGTTCCGTACTAACTTGTATGTATGTAAATAGTTCGTCCGTCACGGGAATCGAATCTCAGACAAACTTAACTTTGCCGTTGGAAAACTGTTGCAGATACATCGACGTAGGTCGCGGTCAGTTTATCAACAGTAAATAAGTTTGTAATCAGAATATTTTTTTTTTTGTGATGTACTTACAAAGAATGTTTCACCTGATTATGTATAGAAATTAAATAAATCTTAAAATTCAGCTTATTCAATTGTATATTAATTACTCGTATACAGCATGTAACAATAACTCTGTCCGATCAAACCAAGTCGTATTCCTGGTTTAACATAATTACGTACTAGAAAAAGTTGTAAAAAAATATAACTCATAAAAACCAAAAGCTATAGATTTTTTATTTAAAAAAATGCGAAATTTAACACTAAATACGACAAATTTTAATAAGTTGACAACACTCCACTAGCCTGCGAAATCTTTTCATTTTTACCTATTTTTATTTCAAACGATACCACCCTGCACTAGCCGCGCTGTAGGCACTCTTTAACAAAGGATCAAAAAGACAGTCTCGCTCAGGCGGCTTCTTTGACACAAAACTGTAGGTGAACTTTATATACCGATAACTATATATAAGTCAGAGACTTTATCCAGCGCTCAATGTTGCCTTTGATAAGATTTCTTTTTTAAATTAATTATTTTCATTGCGGTAAAATAATAATCTCGTATCCATAAAATGATTACGTATATGTGTCCGCAGTACGATACCAAATAATATCCTTCAGGATCGGGCAGGGTTTTTGTTACAAGCTGTATATCACAATGTTAAAAGAAACGCAGGATTTATTTAATTTTTTTATGCTTATTCTACGTCAAGGGTAAACATATTACCATGTTTTAAACGCATCTCAACTACACTTTTTACGACGTTTAATTTTACACACTGATACTTGACTTTATTAACGCGTCAAGTCCTTCATTAGCAGACACAATTAAAAACCTATTTTTGGTGGCGACGCAGGGACCTGACGTGATCTGTTTCTGAGTTTTATACATTATTTTACGATTTATTTAATCAATAGGTATTTCTTTATTAGTCTTTGTATAATACAGATTAATTAAAAAAAAAATAATATCAATTAATCATGCAGTATGAAATTGAGTCCGCACGACTGAAACGGATTTTTTGACATTTCACAGACGTTTTAGACCATAGCTACCTAGTTATGGTATAAAATATTATTTATAATGTTAGGATTAAGTTCCTCAGTACTTGTATGTGTACAAAGAATGAAATCAGGCTAGTACGGCAGAACGGATCTCGATTAAAGGGGAATGCACAGAAAATGCCTTAAACGGACAGAAACTACTAATAGTCCTTAATTCTATTTAGAATAAAATAGGTATGATGAAATAATTCTTAAGTTTGTATAACTAGGGTAAAAATATAACGATCACTAAATATATTTCACTTGATATCCGCTTATATTTATATGGAGGTCGTGTTTATTTGACATGAGCAGTAATGTCAAACTGTCACTAAAGCTAAGGACATGTGGTTCATACAGCCTAGACACGTTTTCTATTTAAAAAGTAATTAATTTGAATTAATATTGACAAGCATATATAATTTTAATTAGACTTACGATACATCATTCATCATTCTCCTGCCCTTATCCCAATTTATTTGGGGTCGGCGCAACATGTCTTTTTCTTCCATACTCCGCTATTAGTCGTCATCTCTGTAGTCACCCCTTTTTTACCCATATCCTCTTTCACACAGTCCAACCATCGTTTCTTTGGCCTTCCCCTACTCTTATAGCCATCCACATCCATACACAAGACTTTCCTCACGACATTTTCTTCATTCCTCCGCATCACATGCCCATACCACGACAACCGATTTCCACACAACTTTTCAGTCAGCGGTGCCACTTTCAGACTTCCTCTTATATACTCATTCCTAATTCTATCCATGCGCGTAACACCACACATCGCTCTTAGCATTCTCATCTCAGCTACATGCAATTGCTTTTCATTCATCCCCTTTGTGGCCCAACATTCTGAACCATACAAGACAGCAGGTCTGACCATTGTTTTATAAATCTTCCCCTTAAGTTTTAGGGGAATGCGGGAATCACAGATAGTCCCGGTGACCTGCCGCCATTTCATCCATCCAGTGTTAATTCTGTGCTTAACAGTCCGATCTATTTCGCCATCGCTTTGCACGAGTGAACCGAGATACCGAAAATCGGAGCAGACTGGGAGAAGCGCGCCATCTAGCACTACAGCTTCAGAACTGGAGAGACCGCCGAAATCGCAGAACATGTATTCAGTTTTGGTTCTGCTGATTTTCAAGCCAACTTTCTCCAGCTTCTGTTGCCATTTCTCCAATCTGCTCTGGATCTCAGGTCCATCTTCACCGACCAGAACAATGTCGTCGGCAAACAGCATGCACCAGGGTGCCTCTTCCTGTATTTCCGACGTAAGAGCGTCCATAATCAACAGGAAGAGGTAAGGACTTAAAGCCGACCCTTGATGCAAGCCTACAGCCACACTGAACTTATCGGTGTTGCCAGCAGCCGACCGGACGTAGGTACTAGATTGTCTGTACATAGCACGAATCAACTCAACATACTTCCCAGGCAAACCTTTCTCTTTCAAGGCCCACCACAACACATCCCGAGGTACCCTATCATACGCTTTCTCAAGATCAATGAACACCATGTGCAAGTTCTTGTGCACACGTCTGTACTTCTCGCACAATTGACGGAGAGCGAAGGTGGCGTCCATTGTCCCTCGACCTGGCATAAACCCAAACTGGTTCGGGGTAATCTCACTCTCCTCTCGCAATCTTTTCTCTATCACTTTCTCCCATACTTTCATAGTATGTGACATGAGCTTTATCCCTCGATAGTTGTTGCAGTCCTGTACATCCCCTTTATTCTTGAAGATGGGCACTAGCGAACTATTGCACCATTCTTGTGGGATCACTTCTTCATACAACAACTTATTGAAGAATAAAGTCAGCCACATACATCCATCCTCTTTTAAACACTTCCATACTTCCACTGGTATGTCATCAGGGCCCATGGCCTTTCCATTTTTCATACATTGAACCGTCTTTCTTACTTCATCCATGCTAATTTCTCTCAACAAACCCATATTTACTTGTACCTCTTTGAGCACACCACTCCATTCATTCTCTTCGTTCATCAACTTTTCAAAATAAACCTTCCATCGCTCTTTTATTTCGTCATCTTTCGACAAGACTTTACCGAGTTCATCTTTCATACATTTTATATGCATTATATCCCTCGTTCTCCTTTCTCTTAATTTTGTAATCCGGTAGAGCTCCTTCTGGCCTCTAGGGCTGTCCAGTAAATTATATAACTTTTCCTGCGCCTTAGCCCTGGAAACTGCAACCGCCTTTTTTGCCTTCCTCTTCCATTCTTTATAAATTTTCTTTTTCTCTTCTTTCAAATTATCATTTCCGGTTTCTACATTCTGCCATACTTTAAACGAAATTTTCTTTTCTTTTAGCATCTTTTGCACATCTTCATTCCACCACCATGTATCCTTTTCTATCATGCCTTTACCTTGCGATTCTCCAAACACATCTTTTGCTACTCGCCTTATACAATCCGCCATCTCTTTCCAACATTCATCCACACATTTTCCTTCCATATCCTTCATTTCTATCATTTTATCTACCACTTGACTCTTAAACATACTTGCACACTCCTCATTTTCTATCATACGCCATCTGATTTTGGGTGGGGGCCGTTCTTTGTTCCTACTGGACGAGACACTGACTGTTACGTCCATCAATATGAGCCTGTGTTGAGAGACTAAGCCTTCACCTGGCAACACTTTACAGTTTTTGACTGTTTTGAGACTGTTTCGTCTCACCAAGAAAAAGTCAATTTGGGTCGCGTGCTGGCCACTTTTGTAAGTGATCAGGTGTTCGTCTTTCTTTTTGAACCAGGTGTTAGTTATTGCCAGGTCAAAAGCCGAAGCAGCTTGCAGCAATGTCTCGCCATCAGTATTACGGTCTCCGTACCCCCAACCACCATGCACTCTCTCATAACCGTACTTCAGACTTCCTACATGCCCATTAAAATCACCCCCCACAAACACCTCTTCACTCTCCTGTACATTCATCATCACACAATCGAAGTCCTTCCAAAACTTTTCTTTTACACTATCCTCACATCCTGATTGGGGTGCATACGCACTAATAACATTTACTATCATACTCTCCACAACCACTTTAATAGCTATCACTCTATCACTTACTCTTTTAACATCCACCACACATTCTTTTAACTCACTATCCAAAACTATGCCCACACCATTCCGTTTGCCATCACTTCCACAGTAATAAAACTTATATCCTTCTCCTAATTCTCTTGCTTTTGCACCCTTCCATTTCGTTTCTTGCAAACACGCTATATTTATCCGTCGCCTTTTTAAAACATCTGCTAACTCTCTTCCTTTTCCAGTCATAGTACCTAAATTCCAGCTCACACACCTCAATCTTAATTCTCTCACTCTCCGAGCTTGCGTCTTACGTCGCACCCGCCCGTCCTGGTGCGACAACCCTTGTCCATTTCCCACAGGAGCCGGGTGCTGCCCCTGCGCGTCGCCTGTGGGGTACGCCCTAGCCCTATCGCACATCATATTTTTCCAGACCATGATGCAAAAAGGTTTTGGCAAAAGTTTTATAGCCGGCCGCCTGCCTGACGCCAACCCTCCTTGGGAATGCTGTTGTTGGTGGTTTACCCGCCACCGCGCGGGTGGCCCAAGGTGCTTTAGTAGTATGCACTAGGGCTCAAGCTCCCTTAGTCGCCTCTTACGACACCCACGGGAAGTGATGGGATGGTACTATTCTTTTACGTCCGACACCATACGGTACCGGTTACGATACATATAGATCGTATAATACTAAATTAATGATAACTGTGCACTAAATGTATAAAATAGATCCATATGGATTATTTGATGATTCCTCTATGGCTGAATGTAACTTACTCATGTCAAATAAACACAACATCCGTAAAAATATAAGCGGATATCAAGTTAAATATATTTAGTGATCGTTATATTTTTACCCTAGTTAAACAAACTCAAGAATAATTTCACTATACGTGTTTTATTCTAAATAGAGTTAAGGACTATTAATAGTTTCTGTCCATTCCAGGCATTTTTTTGTATGGCAGATGTGCATTCCCCTTTGGCGCAGAGATAGATTCTATTCTGGAATAGTACATCAATAATTATTATCACACTAATATTATAAAGGCGAAAGTTTGTGTGTATTTGTATGTTTGTTACTTCTTCACGCTTAAACGGCTGAACCGATTTGGATGAAATTTCGTATATAGAACTATCTATAGCATAATAAGGTATGAGCTATCTATATACCAAATATCATCCAAAGCGGCTCAGCCGTTTAAGCGTGAAAAAGTATCAAATACATACTCTCACAAACTTTCGCCTTTATAATATTAGTATGACTACCTGCGCCCGCGGCTTCACCCACGTAGACCAGGATATAAACTATCTATATGCGAAATTTCATCCAAATCGGTTCAGCCGTTTGAGCATGAAGAAATAACAAATATACAAACACACACACTCACAAACTTTCGCCTTTATAATATTAGTGTGATAATAATTATTGATGTATTATTCCAGAATAGAATCTATCTCTGCGCCAAATTTAACCGAGATCCGTTCGGCCGTTCTGGCGTGATTTCAATCTTTGTACACATACAAGTACTGAGGAACTAATGCCTCCGTTCATCATCCAAACATCCATCCTAACTTTGACATTTAAAATATTATTAGTAGGAAATATAATGAAATAAAATCTGCCTTTCAACGCATATCTCGATACAATTCAGCTGATTTTTTTCGCGATCAAGAGTTTGTTCGCAATATGTTGATTTTTATATTCATGAGTAATTTATATTCTCCCTGAAGGATTGGTAGTGAGTCACCAAATCACACTGTATATTTTGACAATTTAAAAAACCGACCAGGAGTGAGTCGGACTCCCACTGGTTTCAGAGGTAAGGGGAGGGATAGTTAGTTTCATCTATTTTTAACCGACTTTAGAAAAAGGAGGAGGTTCTATGTTCGACGGTATGTTTTTTTTATTTATTTGTGTGTCCACCGGTTTCTCTGTCATTTGTGGAGCGGTTTGAAAAATTCTTTTTTAATCCGAAAGAATATACTCCCGAGGTGGTCCCATATAAATTATATCGAAATTGCTTCAGCGCTTTTTGAGAAACTAAACAAAAACGAAAAATACGTACACCTAGATGACGTTTTTGTACGAGTATGTTTAATTTCCACGTACCATGTTGTTAGGGTTTTTAGTTCTAGGCTGTAACAACTAAAAAGTGAAAAATAAAAACTCTTTTCCAAAAAAATCAACCGACTTCCAAAAAAGAAAATACACTAAAAATTAAAAAATAACTTTAATTTCGGAAGTCGGTGTCAAATAACGTAGAAATAAAAATACAAACAGAAAAAAACAACCGACTTCCAAAATAGAAATTTTTGGAAGTCGGTTGTTTTTTTCTTAAATAACTTTAAATCTATTATATTTTAAAAGTAGAAAAAAATACGTTCGAGGCCCTCACAATTTCATTTGAAATTTCGCACGGCACAGTTTGAAAAACTTTGTTTTTTATTTTTTTGATTTTCACCCCAAAAGTTAAGAATAAATTAATTTGGAATATGGGGGTCACCAAATATTCCAAATTAATTTATGCAGGTTACACGTTCGTGTTTGGGTCACAAATATTCATGTGTGTACCTCAACTCTATCAGTCCAGCAGATTCAGCGAAAATTAGCTGGGACAGACGGACAGACACACGAGTGATCCTGTAAGGGTTCCGTTTTTACATTCGGATTTTCGGAATCCTAAAATCCTACTAGTTTTCATAATTGCAAGGAGTATGTATAAATACTAGCGACTCGCAGTTTCTTACCTTTCTTAAAGTTTACCAAAGAAGCGACAATTTCGCCAACAAAGGTTGCCAAAATACTTCCCTGCAGTCTCCAGCCGGTATGCAGATGAGCATCTTATCCTGGGGTGGGGGCGGCGACCTTGCTATCCTCGGATTTATCGCCGGAATTAATTCTTAATGAGTAGCGCTTACATTTCTTGCCCTCTCGCCTAGGGTTGCTACTTTATTGTCAGTTTTATTCGGTATTTTTATCGCTGGGAATTGTTTTAATACTTTGTAGAATAGCTTTATGGGCTCTGTTGAATAGATTATTTGATAAAACTGGGATTGTTGTTATATTCGCATGATATAGGTACATTAAAGCTGCCTAGGTAGGAGCATGAGCATCAATTCAAGCACTGAAGTAACGGCCAAAGCACTTTCTGCTAATAACATCTAAGAATCTTACTTTCAAGGCCCTTCATAGACGGACTGCTGGGAGCAGTCAGTGCCGACAGCTTCACCCGGTCGCTGTTGGGCGATCTGCAATCAATTCAATACAAAATGAACATTCGCAATACACGGACCGCTCAAATAGTTCGTTTGATGTCGCAGCAAAAAAAAAAAAATGTTGGCACTTCCGTTTGCCAAGAGATGCTACATCTACCTCACACGGACCGCTTGAGGCAGTTTGCTCCGACTCCTCGCCGTTTCCTCTCCTCGCCCATCCCAGCCACTGAATGTCAAACACAACTGTACAACAACTGCTCAAGGACTGCTTAGACCAGTCGGGTTGATGTTGACTCCAACCACAACAGAACTGCTCTCGTACAGTCGGTCTTGACTGCAGGAGAAGGGCCTAATATTTCTTAAAGAGTGATTAGGTACCGGTTCCTAAAGTCAATCTATTTTATTAAACCAGGAACACCAAACTTATTAAAACATAAATTTTTTCTTAAGTTTTAGGGACAGAGAATTTGAGAAAAAATAACTTTCAGCATTACAAAGACTCTCCCGTAGCGTTAATAAATAACTCTACTTAAAGTTGGTAAAACCTGCAATGTTAAAAAGTTGTGAAGTTTTTCTGAAGAATGTGAAAAAATCATCTGTTCTGACAGCCCTATTCAGGGCCTTAACACCTCGGTATTACAAAAGAATAACATGTGGGCAGGTATATTTTTCGTTCAGTCTTCAGGTACATAAACCTATTTAGCTGAATAATAATATTATCATTATGCAAGACAAAAGAGCTCATGGTTAAGCAACGCTTGCCGAGGTCGGCCCGTGAATGGGTGACCATCTTTACATACCGAGCTTCCACCGTTAATCGGAATGCACGTTAAACCGTTGGTCCTGGCTGTCATTTGCAGATCTTCAGTGTGACACCAGCCTTGTCAAGAGGTAGGTATCGTATTACAAAGTTACTGGGTTATGGAGGTCAGATAGGCAGTCGCTCCATGTCATCATCATCACCATCAGCCTTTTAATGTCCCCACTGTTGGGGCACAGAACTCCTCTCTGTGAGAGGGTGTGGGCCGTAATTCACCACTCGGACCCAACGCGAATCATGTCTTTGAATTTTTGGTTCTAGGACACGCTCCATGCAACATACTGGTATTCAGCTGCATCCGGCTAGACTGGAAGCTGAGCTCCAATATAGTTAAGAAAAGGCTAGGCAGGCAGACATTATGTAATAAAAACCATTATTAGCTTTTACGTTAGTTTGGAGGAATAATGTCAGATTTAGGGAGATGGTTATCACGTGGTAGCTGAAAAGTTTAAGATCTGCCCCTGATGTAGGGGTCATAAAAGGTGACTATTACAAACATATCTCCTTTTTTAAATTTTCCGGTTCCAAAAGACCTTCCTTATAGGATCACTCGTGTGTCTGTCTGTCCGTCTGTCTGTCTGTCACAGCCAATTTGCTTCGAAACTGCTGAACCGATAGAGTTGAAATTTGGTACACACATGAATATCTGTGACCCAAATACGATCGTGTACCCTAAATAAATTGATTTGGAATATGGAGGTCACTTTTGGAGTGATAATCGGAAAATTATTTTAAAATATTTAGTTTTCTTATTATTAAGAAAATAGATGAAAAATGACCACATCCTCTCCCCCCCCCTTTATCTCCGCATCTAGAAAGTAGTTCTTTACTAATAGATTACAGTAAAACCTAAGAACCTATAAGACGGAGGTAGTTTAAAAAAAACCTCAAAAAAGTATTTGTGTTCGGAACCCTTTGCGCGCGAGTCTGACTCACGCTTGGCCGGTTTTTTTTTCTTATAAATAACAGCCGAATACAAGGAATTACTTCTGTATCGTCAGCGTGTTCACAAACATTGTAACACAAGACACCCAGACCCAGAAGCACTATCTGTAGGCTATACAAACATTTGTTCCTTGCGGTAATCGAACCCGTGACATGCAGCGCAGCAACCAATCGCCCAAATACGGCGCTAATCGTGCCGCACGTCTACGAAGCAGTACCTACGTCTACGAGATTTGCCTACGAGGTCGTTGACAACCGTTACGTGAAGTCAGACGCAAATCTCAGTAAGAGCCTTCCAATGAGAATTGAACTACACCGTAACTGGGTTGTGAAGATCAGATAGGCAGCAAATCCATATTAAATGCTGGCTTTCAACCCAGTCTGGGTTCAGCAGATCCGTTTACACTGGTACACTAACGTAGTTTTTATGGTTCCGCACACGAAGGGTTCAAACGAGGCCCTATTGCTGTCACTCACGTGTCCGTCTGTCCGTTTGTCTGTCACAAAATTTTGTTCCGAAGAATATTTTAACTTCCCATTTACCTATGAACTTGAAATTTGGTGATAGTGTTTACTATTTACCTATATTTAAAAAAAATACCTAAATATTTATTTCCCTCATATGGTACGGAACCCTAAATGTACGAAGGCCGACTCGCACTTGGCCGTTTTTTAAAAGGTAAGGCAGATCATGTGTCTATGGGATTTGCCTAATCAAAATAAGAATGAATGAAAAATGAAAATGCACAGGACCGATCGTTGCGGTGCCACTTGAGGGAGGCCTATGTCCAGCAGTGGACGTCTTTCGGCTGGAATGATGATGATGAAGGATGCCCGTCCGTCAAGGCTTAAAGAAATGTAGGTTGAGATTCGGATTCATTTCTTTATTAACCGACTTCAAAAAGAAGGAGGTTATTAATCCGAATGTTGGTTTTTTTTTTATGTGTGTTCGGGCATAACTCCGTCATTTAGAGACGGATTTGCAAAATTCTTTTTTTGTTCGAAAGGGGTTTGTTCCCATTTAAATTTCATATAAATCTGATGATGGGTTTCGGAGACAGACAACGACAATCTTCAAAAATTGACAGCAAATCAACCGCGATTGCTGATAACGTATGTCTAACTATAATGAACTGTTGACACAGTTTAATGGGGAATCACAACTAAAAAGTTTTTTCAGACTACATTCATGAACTCATTCGTAGTAGTCGTCCAATGTAGACGTAGCTCGAACCTAGATTTCTATCCGAAGTGTTGTGGAGGTAACAAAGCATAAATTACCAATCTAGCTGGACTTGACTGGCCAAGTTTGTAAATCACAAGCAAGTACTAAGTTTTGTTCGACTGGTTGTTGGGTAAGTGTCCACTGTTCAGCGAGTACACAAACAAGCTAAATTTATGTACAAACTGGCTTTGTTATCAGGCGTTTTGAATATAAGTACAATTTGTTATTGATTCAGTATCACAACTTTGCGGTATAATTAGTGCGGTAATTATTAGTGGATTATTGCTTGGAAAAAATTTGTTGAATAGATTGCTATTTTCTGACTTGACACGTCGATTGCTCACCAGGTGTACTGATAGGGATGTTTTCTGGGTCTAAAAATAATAAAACTATTTAGTTCGTAAGTTAGATTATCAAAAAATATTGAACGAGTATTTTTTGCTTTACGAAACCAGTAAAAAATGTCAAAGATAAAACGCAAAAAAGTTCAGAAGTGAGGCCTTGTTACGTCGCTAAACGATACAAAGTGTATCGAGGTGTGACGTCATGGGAAATTTCAACGCACAGTGTCGTCCTAATTTTTGGTATAACAAAAGAAAAACTACGTCTCCAAAATTTTTTGGTAATCTAACTGAGAGGAGGCCTGTGCCCCAGCAGTGGGGAAAAGGCTGAGATGATGATGATGATGATGAATCTAACTGAGGGACTTATTAGATTTTTTTAGGAAACTAGCCTTTTGGGCGTGCGACGGGTTAAAGATTCATGTTATATTACTCGTTTTCAAATGGTTTTTTGTTGAGAAGACCATCAGGGTCCTGTGACTTCTTAAAACACCACCCCAGAACCCCACTCTGTACACTGCCTGTTAGGGCACATCCCTGGGAGACTGCAAAGAGTTTGTTAAGGGGGGAGTTCTTCCCTGAGCCTCGCTGTGCACGGTAGCAAGTAATCACTGTGCCACCGTCTTTCTTGGGATAACTTGGTGGGCAGACAGAGTTCCCACTGTGAACGCCAGTGTATCCGAAGCCCCGTCTGATTTAATTATAGTACTGGCGGGGTTCGGCGTTTTATGCGAAGAGGCAGTTGACTCTGTGAACCACAACTTCCCTCTAATTTACTGTCTCCATCAACATAGCCCTTACTAATGCTGGCAGAGACTGGTCTCGCCCGCTCCTGGCGACCAAAACCTGCTGCGCGTGTGCTGTGCAGAAACTAGGTCGCTTCCGCAATGAAGGCAATTTGCCGCGGCCTCACGCCCAATCTCATTCAAGTACTCATCGAAGCAACCGTACCCGGTTCATGTTACATTACGTATCTAATGTGTATGTGTGTGTCGATGTTCGATGTGTGTGTGTGTGTGTGTCGAAGTTCAATGTGTGTGTGTGTGTAATGTACAGTCAGGCCGCAAAAGTCCATAAGAACGCTAAAGATTACATTGCTACGAACCGAGCAAGCACGATACTTCCGTGCGTATGTGTGCGCGTGTACTATGAGTCTCCACATTCCACAGATAACACACACTAAGGAACTGTCGTCACACTGAGCTTAAAATTATCATTATTAGGTATTTTTCCGTGCCTCACACAGTCACAGAGGCGACTTGTTCTTACCATTGCATTGATAACATTCGCGCAAATACGAGTATGTCATGTGCTGGTAGCCGTATGAACTAAGTGCTGGATTCGCAAATAACGTAGCCCGAGTTCAAATCATGGTCGGTCCGTTGCGGTTATTTCTTACTTTGAAAATTCCCAATCTATATTAATATAGTTGTTTTTTATATTTCTATGAAAAATACTATTGCATTTTTTGCACTAAATAGTTGCAAATTACGAATATGATCTATTAACCACAAGAAGAATCCCATTCGTAATTTGCAATTATTTAGTTGTTACATCTTTTCGATGTTGTAAGGTGGAAATAAAAAGACGTGTTTAATAAAAATGATTATTCTATATATTTACAAATTAAACAGTTATGAGAATTGTGACGTTGAATTGTTACCTAGACAAAAAAGTTATCTTGTAACCGTTATCTATGTCACGTGTAAGATTGTTTGTTGGAAGTATACCCACTTAGACCATTCATAATATGAATAACGTAACAATGAAAGGATATTAAAATTTTAATAAAATAACTATTATGTTAGAACAGTGCGGGTAGAAGAATAAAAAACAAAATAGAATCATGATTATTGTCAACAAAATTGATAGTGAGTTCACTGCATTCTTAAGATAAGGCGATGGTACAAGTTAAAAGATATAGCTGTTTTAAACGAAAGTAAACACAACATAATACAGTGTTTGTTAACGAATAATCACGGATATGTTAAAATAAAATGGCCTACTAAACATTTAGTTATTACAAAAAGTCAACAATTGCGTGGGATTAGAAACTTGCGGCACACTGATTTGCGCTTCAATCTGTGTGCTCTATACCACTGGGCCATCTTGACTTATGCTAAGTTGATGAAATTGTGAATTTCAATCATTTGTTGGCGAAAACTTGAAAATAGAAGATCATAAGTCAAACTAAACGTCAAACTAATACGTTGTGAGAATTCTTATCAACTTTTGCTGGCATCTGTACTTATCTATTAATTCAGCTAAGAAAATATCCGATCCCTTGAATAAATTCAACTAAGTCCCTATCGTTTTAATTCACGTCGTGTTTTAACGAAATTAGTCAATAACTGAATAAAATTAAAGGATGACTATTAAATATGAATTAGAAATGGTAGTGATTGTTCGTAATTTTTGGGTAGTTTAAACCCAAATATTACGAACAAATTATACAAGTATTATTGAATGTGTGTTTTGTTGGTGGTTGTTTGGTTAAATGTGTTTATTTTGTATAAAGTTATCCGTTTTGGTTCTATTTATTCTCGAATTATCTCTATTGAATTTATTATTTAGACATAACTCAATTATTTATTTAGCCTGTAAAATATTTTTAGCCCTCTGTGTTATTACAATAAACTGTTTATCTAACAATATTTCCATTATTATCAGTATTTATCAGACAGCAAAAAACATTGCTTTTACTGAAAAAAATAATTGAAACAGGAGATACCATTTGTCCAATTATTGTGAACGTTTAGTTGGTAAAACAATGTCGAAATTGATATTGTGAGAAATAAGTTAAAAGGTCAACCTTTATTTCAATTCTTCTTTATACTAGTACTATCCTTTTTTTAGAAATTGTGAATTGTCTTGCTCTGCAAAGGAGGAACAGAACTCCCGCCTCTCTCTTGCCTTTATTGGCTTGAGTGGAGATTCGCGAAAGCGATCATGCTCGGGAGAAGGATGTATAATCCAGTAAGATGCTGACGGGAATCTTGACCGTACTTCCGAGATTGTCCTGATAGCCATGGTATACCTCTCCACTCCTTATGCACCTCAGAGTATGTTGCCTCCATACGTCACTCTACGTTCTAGCGGCCGGTTTTGGGGGCCCATTTATTGCGTGTGCATGTCGCCCGCTGCCTTTTTTACTGATATATTATAATAACATTGTACTGACAGGGGCCATAGTCTACATAGTTCTTGGTAACCAGTCCACTTTAGCCTTCCAAAACCATAGCCCGATATCTTTGTTTTCCTTTTCTCGCAATAGTTTCACACCAAGCGGGGATTGTCCTTGGGTGCATTTGTATAGCGCGGACAGTGATAATCGTCGGTTGCTGCCTTATTTCATAAAGAGCGTCTAACGGGGCCTCTGCGGTTTGGGCTCTTCGTACGTCTCCCAAAGGTCCGGGACCTTAGGGTCCCGAGAAATTAAACGATAAAAAAATTATAGTACTTATTCCATGTGGGCGAAGCCACTGGCTTAGGCTAGTATATTCTAAATGTAAATATTAGGATAAATTGTCGAGATGTCGACCATTTTTATAACAATGACAGAGCAAAATGTTTCCTTTCAAGGCTAAAATAGAAACGTTATATCCAGAATAGAAATCCTAACACCGAGTCAGGGACAGAGCTGAGCAACAATAGCTTTAGAGTCGCGGGCACTAACAAACGGGTTGAAGTTCAGTCTGGCTCGTTGTATGGCTGAGTAAATGATAAATGAGCGCGGTCTGAGTGTGGCGACGTTGAGCGAAGCGACTAGCTCGAAACAGCGGTCGTTGTGCGACCATCGCTGTTTAGTTGAAGCTGTCAACTGACTGTCGTTGCTTGTTTAGCTTGACGAAAGAGTCATCGATCAAGTGGCTATACAAAAAGTAGTTATATTACAGTCGAAAAAACTTGTACGTAACCCACACTATTGTCCGCAAAATGACATCGAAGTATGATAACGAATGCATGTTAAATGAGGTAAAAACAATATTTAGAAGAAAAACACTACCGACGAATCGAAGGAAGCGGATGACAAAAGCATCTGTCCTAAGTAGGACGACTTGCGAGAAATTGTGAAATCATTCTTTTAAATAAAATTTAGATTGCAACAGAGCAATAATATCAAAATTAATTAATTGTGAGAGAACAATAGTTTCGGTCAAATCCTTTAAACAATTTGAACGCTACGTGTCGCGGGTTCGATTCCCGCACTGAACAAATTATTTGTCTGGCCTACAGATAGCTGTTTCGGGTCTGAGTGTTTTGTTTATGTGAGTTTTGCAATTTACATGCTTGTGAACCCACCTACGATATAGGAGTAATTCCAAGAGTGGGGCAACGTTTAAAAAAAATCTGCTTTGTGCACGACATAGTACTAGGCACACTCTATCTCACAGAGAAGGCATATATCCCAGTAGTGAAAACTTTGTAGGCTGTTAAAGCATAATCAGCTTGTTTAATATTCAATGACTACATATTTACTTTATAGAATATTAGAATCGATTTTGATATATATAAAATTTTATTGTCCAACCTTGCCTATTTTATCAGCAACACATTTTATTCAGAGTAGCATTATCAGTGCCATTTAAAATTCACAACGTCCATAAAATAAAACGAAATTCATTATAGCAGCGTTTAATTATAAAATTAGCACAAAATCTGATTAATGCCTCTTAAAAGGTTCAAATTAACTACAAAACAATCAAAGTTATTGTATGAGATTAACGCGAGTGGTCCTTAAAACTAATTTATTTGAAGCGAGGGTAGTTGGGCCGCTTTTATTGTTCACTAAATTATAAACGAGTGTAGTGGAATCAGGGCGTTTGTTTTACCTTATAATAAGGGTTTAGAGAACCCTTCTAATAATAAAACTGCATTGTTAGTGGGGCGTTTCATTTTAGATTTAATTACTTGAGCCTTGTCGGGCGGATTGCTGATAGTATGGTACGTTTATAAAAATTAAAAAGTTAGCACTTTTTTTATACAACTGCCCAAAAAAAAGAGCGTTGTGTTTTCAGGGTTCATGTATGTTTGTGAGTTTCTTTATTCCAACATAACCGAGATATTTTTTTTTTCATAATAATTTGAGTACGTGTATTATCATCGTCTAAAGCTTGTTTAGTATATAATAAAAATATAAAACAGTAGTATTAAATATACATTCGTTCACTAATAACATAACAAAAATGGTTTCGCATTATTATTTGCGTATTATTTTTTAGTATTTTTTTTATTTAATTTACTTTTTGACAAGGCAGGCGTGTTTTTGAAATGTTTTAAATTATATAGTTGTTCTACATTTGTGTTCTAAGCTAGTCA
The DNA here is from genome assembly GCA_951329385.1 of Polia nebulosa. Taxonomy (NCBI): domain Eukaryota; kingdom Metazoa; phylum Arthropoda; class Insecta; order Lepidoptera; family Noctuidae; genus Polia; species Polia nebulosa. The sequence continues at coordinate 1,113,138 of OX589588.1, read as the reverse complement.
GCAGTCAGGCAAACAAACACCCAATAATGATCAACGACATAAAATTAACTTATTAACACGCTTCTATTCTTCACCTGTATATAACTGTGTAAACAAAACTTAGAAGTTAAATTTCACCCACTTCCCAGTTCCCGACGGGGAGTAGGTAGTATTTATTTTTTATGCATTTAGTCTAGTTGGTTGGTTGGTTGGTTTCGACTTTAAGTCAAGGGTGAATAGGTTACTTCTACGTAAGCGTGCTCCATCTTCAACCACATCATCGCTTACCATCAGGTGAGATAGTGGTCAAACGCTAAGTAGTACCTATCAAAAGTAAAAAAAAAATGTAGGTATCATATGAAAGGGTTTTGCTGAGTACAATACGAATAATAAAATGACGTCACTCAGAGTATATAAGTTCTTTTAACTATGTTATTGTTTTGGCCAAGATGTTATTGGAATAAAAGCAATATTGCAACACGTTACGTCACCTGTATGTATTATTCTGCACGATCAGTCAAAACCAAACCCCAAACCCAACCCAAACCAAACCCCCAAACCACCTCAAACCTTTTCTAATACTTTATATTAATAAATATATATATTTATTAGTAGTTATTATATTATATATACATGTATATTTATTAATAGTAATTATATATTTTTTTTCGTTCCCGTTTTTTATTATTTTTACTTATTATTACTTTGTTTTTATTTATTTTTTGACCATCCTTGGTTGACTGGTAGAGAATGCCTAAGGCATTAAGTCCAACTTTGTACTTTTGTTGCATGAAGTGTAAATAAATAAATAAATCAGTGACAAGATTTAAAACTCATTTTGACTCATTCGGGGTAAAGCAACTGCTCCGCAACCTGAGTCACTATTACACAATAACGCCATAAAACAACGCGAGTGTCGACAATAATTAGCCACTTCATGAATAGCAAACTACTTCGTAGTCGTGGCTGAGCCCGTTATGATGCTGTTATTACTAAGTTATAGCCGTCTCTAACGAGTTACAGTACTGATTAATTCTCATCAAGCTATGGATAGATTTTTCAGTGTTCATTTTCGTGTGTGATTTCCCAAAGGGATAGGGCTAGGGGGTAGGGCTTCAAGCTTTGTTACAGGTATTCTAAACAAAGTGTTGGCAGAAAAACCGTTAATTGGTTTTGTTAGCTAAAATTGTCTGAACACCGCGGCCGATAAGACTCTGACATTCGACCAAAGGGTGATGATTGTAAGTCATCGCCCTATTATGAAAACTCGAAGTTTATCGTTTTGTTTAGGGTATGTTTCTGGTTTTGCTACTTCGTTTTCTGACACTGACTTCCGAAACTAAAGTTATTTTTCACTTTTTTTGTTTCTTTTTTAAAAGTCGATCCTATTTGTTGTAAATAAGTTTTTCTTTTCACTTTTTAGTTGTGATTTTCCATTAATTGTGTTAACAATACATAGACTAACGATCGCAGTAATCGCGAGTCATGTGCTGTTAGTTATTGAAGAGTTCTACTGCCTAATATGTATTTGAATAACGAAAAGTCCTTCCAAATCGGAGCAGTATTTTTAGGGAAAATCGCGGACAAACAAGCATATAATATACATACATAGGGGTCGAATACAAAACCTCCTTTTTTGAACTCGGTTAAGAAAAAAAGAAATACCTAAATCTTCTCACTACTTACCCATGACGTTACGGATGAAAGATACCAATCTAGAGTTCATCTAGAGTTTCATCCGTAACATCATGGGTAAGTGCCATTACACTGAAAATAAAAACAATTATTATCATCATTCTACAGTGCAGGTAAATCTGTATATACAAGTACCTGTATAGTTCCAGCCGTAATTTGTCAACACCGTTTATACGGATCGTCACAGATAATGTAATGAGCCAGATCACCCGCAGCTTAATTAAAATTATTTCAAATGTAATCAACTGTGAACTCATTCGATTCAAAATCATTAGGTACATTTTGCTCGCTTCCAATCGTAGAGCTGGAGAAATGGATTGAGCGCTCCCGATCCGGCTGTGAAGTGAATATTGTCAGAAAAGTGTAAGAGACACAAAGCGGTCGTGTTGCCAGTAGCTGTCTAGTTCTACAATTCTGAGTGGAATACGTCACAAGTTTGCAGTGACATTTTTATCACTACGACCTTTCCCTCTGTTCATCGCCTGTTAGAGCACATCCCTGAGGAGACTGTAAAGTGGTCTCATCTGAGCCTCGCTGTGCACGGCAGCAGCACGTAATCATTGTGTCACCGTCCTTCCTAGAGTCCCTTGTTGGGTGCACAGTCTCCGCTCTGAGATCCCGCGACCCCAGAGTCCCGCTCCCGGTCCTCTCACAATCCCTCTTGGTTGTCACTACAACCCACAGAAAAAATACGGGTATGTCTTTGCGTCCAATTCGGATTACTTCTTCATTGCATATACTGTACATTGACAGGTAAAGCCTATTTCATTTTATTGGTACTTATCGTGCTTTTGTTTTAGCTTTTTTATAGGATTTTGAGCGAGTGAGTGCCGTGTTAAAATTAACGAGTTGTTTGCGTTTAAAGCGTAAAGAAAAAGTGCTTAGAATTTTATGGTGTGGTAGGAAATCGTTGGCATACTACATCCTTGTTATTCTTTTATTCGGTCGTCAAAATAATAAGTCATCTTTCCTTGTTCTCACTGAACATGTAATTATTGTCTGAATCAGGACGTGTTTCAGGTCTCTAATTGGGTCAACACCAATACGTGGCGGTTATTTTCGTTAAACTGTTTCCGTGTAATCACCTCAGCGTTATTTGTCTAAGATTGTCAATTATTCCATTCTGTCACGTGGCTGTTGGCTTTTTTAACCCCCGACGCAAAAAGAGGGATGTCATAAGTTTTACCGCTATGAGTGTGTTTTTGTCTGTGGCACCGTAGCTCTTAAACGGGTGAACGGATTTGAATACGGGTTTTTTTTATTTGAAAGCAGGTTTTTTAGCGATGGTTTTTAAGCATGTTTTATCAAAATCGGTTTAGCCGTTTCAAGTTCATCTGCTCTTTTGTGTTTTTTAAATTTTCGCTTTTCGCATTTAAGCGTTGGGCGTTTTTAAAATGTTTAAAGTTTTTTTCTCTATCTATCATCAATACCTAGAACTGCAAAACTACTACAACACAATACTTTCAACTTGCATAACCTGGTAAGAATCCAAAACACCAACATGTATTCGAAACCTTCAATTTCTCAGCACATTTTCACTGCGTTTAATATAAACCCCGTTTCCACTGCGTTACGTAACACAACAGTACACAGATCGGCTCTGTTTAATATTTGAGTGGCGCGAATGACTTCGCATAAACCGGCACATAACATCCTCCCTACCTCTGCATCCCTCCGTACTACGAGCCGTAGCCTCAACCTACGGACCGTAACTTGCTGAGCGGTAACCGGGCAAGTTATAAAGCCCAAGTTATCCCGAAGTAACAGTTCATGTGGAAAACGATTATATTTTATTAGTTCCGGCCTTTGAAAGTATTATGCAAGGTTCGGTTGTACGAAATAGATTAGAGGCGATTGGGATGGATCAGCTTGTGTACATGGTTTTTGTGGATGGCAGCTACCTGCCGTCGGAGGACAATATCGATGTCCAAATTTGTTTTTGGGTTTGAGGTGTCCTGCTTTCAATACGTGGGGAAAGAACACCCATCCACAGATGTCGTTTCATTGGTTAAGTTTCATCTATTCTTGAGCTACTCTACGCGGAAAAAACAGTTTTATAATCTTATTTTTCTTTTCCAATTTGTACAAATATTTAAGTGTTTTCTTCGTCGCAGACTAAGACAAAGCTTCCTTAATTTATTCATTAATCACCATAAAACTTCAAGTTGAAACTGTTCTGCGCACTGAATTATAAAAATGTAAAAACGGAATATTTTAACCGCAACTCTTTGACGGACTTGTGAACGTCTAATATTTTAAACTTTCCAGTTTTTTAAGGAGTTTAAACTTGCTTTTTTACAACTTATGTTTCTTACAATAAGAATTAATAATAAGGCAGTCAGTAAACGATACATCTTCCCTTAATTCAAACCAACCTAGTTTCCATAGAATCTGCGCACAAACCCTTTTTGAATTCCACACCCCGTTACCAAAACACAGTGTAGAATAACTAATTCAAGATGAACTTAAAACTTTTGTAGTTATGCAAAATTACCCACCTTGGAAGTTACAGCCAAAGTTGTAACTACGCACTTACAAGCACTTGATGACGCAAGCGCCGCGCCGCCATGACACATGACGCCTCCTGTCACATTGTAGGTATGGCGCGAAATTGTTGGAATTTGTGATTTGTTGTTAATATGATCCTTGATAGGTGGAATGTGAAACTCCAGCTTTGGATTGTGTTGTGATGTTAATAGATATTACAAGACCTGTTTCAATTTCTATTAATAAACTTATATTATGTAGTTCTAGTAATGTAGCATCGTCAGGTTTCTAAGCTCGTCGTAGTAACAAGAGACGGAAAACCTTAAAACAGTATACAGGGTGGTAACTTTCATCACGCACACATCATACTTTGCGGGGCAGTAAGGGGAAATACTTTAAACGTTGCAGCTACACGAAAAGGGTTCTTGGGAGACTATCCATAATTTTTCGTGAAATTTTGATCCGCATTCACAGATTTTTAAATTAAGATACAGTTAGCAAGAAAATTACCATTTTACACAAATAATTTTTTTGATGCCAATCGATCATGTTTCTAATACTGATCAAAAACTTATATGGGACTAACCCAGGTTAGAGTATACTAAAACGTCAGAAATTGACTGACTTCTATATTTCTGACTTTTTAGTACTCCAACGAACCGTTGTTGGTTCAATAGAAGTTTTTGATTAGTATTAGTCTAGTAACAAAATCGATTGACATCAAAGAAAAACTGTGTAAAAGTTTCATACAAAATGTATAGACAAAGATTTTTGCATTTTCTGACGTTTTTAGTACCTACTCCAACCTGGGTTGGCCCCATAGAAGTTTTTGATCAGTAATAAAAACAGGATCGATTGGCATCAAAAAAATTATTTGTGTAAAATGGCCATTTTATTGCTAACTGTACCTACCTAAATTTTTATTTATATGTATTTGCATTTAGGAATCATCACATCCTGAAACTGAGCTGATGATGGAAACCATACCATTCCTACACAATATAAGTTAGATATCAAACTGGTTTTAGTGACAAATACCACATAATATGCTTTGAAAAAAGACGTCTTTACAATATTGGAGGTAACCTCAACTGGTCAATATCCTGGAAACTTCATGGAAGAATGGTTACATCATCAGCTCAGTGGCAAGAGGAATTATGGAGGATTAGAAATTAGCCTCAGAGTGTTAAAAGATGATGCGAGCCACAAAAAATCATAAAATAAAAAACTTTTTAACAAAAAAATTAACCGACGAAAAAGATCTAAAAAGCAAAAAATAAATAAACCTTTTAAAGTCTTGAGTAATGAGCATATTTACCTACATAAAATATCAAATTTTATATAAACTAATTTTGAGTCGGCGCCAATTATTAAAATGATTAATTACCTACTTACAGCCTTCATCATTTGTAAGTACTTATAAAATTTAGATATTTAATAATCAGATTGTTATTTGGCGCCGACTCAAAATTAGTTTATATAAAATTTGATATTTTATGTAGGTAAATATGCTCATTACTCAAGACTTTAAAAGGTTTATTTATTTTTTGCTTTTTAGATCTTTTTCGTCGGTTAATTTTTTTGTTAAAAAGTTTTTTTGAAGTCGGTTGCATTTTTTGTAAAAAAGTATTTTTTTTTGTTTTTGGTGGTTTCTTCAAAACGCGCTGAATCAATTTCGATAAAATTTATATGTGACCCTCTCTGAAGAATGACCTACCAAACAAAAAAAGAATCATCAAAATTTATTCACAAATGGCGGCGTACCTAATCGCGTAACAAACATACAAAAAAAAAGGTACAGACGAATTAAGAACCTCCTCATTTTCGAAGTAGGTTAAAAAATAAACAGAGAGACAAATTGAGAACCTCCTTCCTTTTTGAAGTCTGTTAAAACCGATATAATATATGCAACAATGTGGACATCCAAAGATTTCATTTATACCATGTTTTAGCTGCGTTAAAAGACACACGGACAGATAGACGGACGGACAGACGGACACGTGAGTGACAGCAATAGGGTTCCGTTTGGACCCTTCGGGTACGGAGCCCTGAAAACTGAAAAGAAAAATAAATTGTTAGCCAAACCCGCCTCAAATACCTTTTGATTATACCAAAATAATATAATTAAAAGAAAAAAATACACAAAATTAGCATCTAAATTAAATGTTGATAGAATTTGGAAGGCAATCTGAAATTATTAATATTCATCCTTCCGAAGTATAAAAGAAAAGGTAATCCAAATTAATTAAAGTTCTCGTAAACAAGGAAATCCCGGAGGTGGGAGCATCGGTTGCTACGGCAACCAAGTCAAGAATGAGTTTTCAGACGATTTTAGGAATCAGAAAAAATATCTATGATTACTTGTCTTATAAAGATATAGGTATTGTAGCGATTGTATACACTGCCTATGTCCGCGTGTGGATACCGTCCTTCAGCTGGCAGTTAAGAATATTGAGGAGTAGTTCGAATTTAAAAGGAATAGGCATCACGTTTGTTTTACGAGTAGAGTTCTGTTCGCCCTTTGGAAGAGGGCACATGACATATCATGAATCAATACAAAGTTCAGATTGCCTTATCCTCTTTCTTTCCTCACACTCCACACATAAGCCAGTCTCTCTTACACACCACACTCTCGCGTAGCCAGCGAGTGAGACAGTACCCCTGTAGCTATAGAGCACCCCGAGAGCCCTACAGGTCTTACTGGAGCCCTGGGGTTCTACAGTATACAGGATGGAAAATTTCAGCGGGGCAGTAAAGAGAACTTAACCGTTGCAGCTACACGATAAGGGTTTGAGGAGACTATCCATAATTTATCGTGAAATTTTGATCCCCATTCACAGATTATCAAAAAAATTTAGGTAGGTACAGTTAGCAATAAAATGGCCATTTTACACAAATAATTTTTTTGATGCCAATCGATCATGTTTCTAATACTGATCAAAAACTTATATGGGACTAACCCAGGTTAGAGTATACTAAAACGTCAGAAATTGACTGACTTCTATATTTCTGACTTTTTAGTACTCCAACGAACCGTTGTTGGTTCAATAGAAGTTTTTGATTAGTATTAGTCTAGTAACAAAATCGATTGACATCAAAGAAAAACTGTGTAAAAGTTTCATACAAAATGTATAGACAAAGATTTTTGCATTTTCTGACGTTTTTAGTACCTACTCCAACCTGGGTTGGCCCCATAGAAGTTTTTGATCAGTAATAAAAACAGGATCGATTGGCATCAAAAAAATTATTTGTGTAAAATGGCCATTTTATTGCTAACTGTACCTACCTAAATTTTTTTGATAATCTGTGAATGGGGATCAAAATTTCACGATAAATTATGGATAGTCTCCTCAAACCCTTATCGTGTAGCTGCAACGGTTAAGTTCTCTTTACTGCCCCGCTGAAATTTTCCATCCTGTATACTGTAGAACCCCAGGGCTCCAGTAAGACCTGTAGGGCTCTCGGGGTGCTCTATAGCTACAGGGGTACTGTCTCACTCGCTGGCTACGCGAGAGTGTGGTGTGTAAGAGAGACTGGCTTATGTGTGGAGTGTGAGGAAAGAAAGAGGATAAGGCAATCTGAACTTTGTATTGATTCATGATATGTCATGTGCCCTCTTCCAAAGGGCGAACAGAACTCTACTCGTAAAACAAACGTGATGCCTATTCCTTTTAAATTCGAACTACTCCTCAATATTCTTAACTGCCAGCTGAAGGACGGTATCCACACGCGGACATAGGCAGTGTATACAATCGCTACAATACCTATATCTTTATAAGACAAGTAATCATAGATATTTTTTCTGATTCCTAAAATCGTCTGAAAACTCATTCTTGACTTGGTTGCCGTAGCAACCGATGCTCCCACCTCCGGGATTTCCTTGTTTACGAGAACTTTAATTAATTTGGATTACCTTTTCTTTTATACTTCGGAAGGATGAATATTAATAATTTCAGATTGCCTTCCAAATTCTATCAACATTTAATTTAGATGCTAATTTTGTGTATTTTTTTCTTTTAATTATATTATTTTGGTATAATCAAAAGGTATTTGAGGCGGGTTTGGCTAACAATTTATTTTTCTTTTCAGTTTTCAGGGCTCCGTACCCGAAGGGTCCAAACGGAACCCTATTGCTGTCACTCACGTGTCCGTCTGTCCGTCCGTCTATCTGTCCGTGTGTCTTTTAACGCAGCTAAAACATGGTATAAATGAAATCTTTGGATGTCCACATTGTTGCATATATTATATCGGTTTTAACAGACTTCAAAAAGGAAGGAGGTTCTCAATTTGTCTCTCTGTTTATTTTTTAACCTACTTCGAAAATGAGGAGGTTCTTAATTCGTCTGTACCTTTTTTTTTGTATGTTTGTTACGCGATTAGGTACGCCGCCATTTGTGAATAAATTTTGATGATTCTTTTTTTGTTTGGTAGGTCATTCTTCAGAGAGGGTCACATATAAATTTTATCGAAATTGATTCAGCGCGTTTTGAAGAAACCACCAAAAACAAAAAAAAATACTTTTTTACAAAAAATGCAACCGACTTCAAAAAAACTTTTTAACAAAAAAATTAACCGACGAAAAAGATCTAAAAAGCAAAAAATAAATAAACCTTTTAAAGTCTTGAGTAATGAGCATATTTACCTACATAAAATATCAAATTTTATATAAACTAATTTTGAGTCGGCGCCAAATAACAATCTGATTATTAAATATCTAAATTTTATAAGTACTTACAAATGATGAAGGCTGTAAGTAGGTAATTAATCATTTTAATAATTGGCGCCGACTCAAAATTAGTTTATATAAAATTTGATATTTTATGTAGGTAAATATGCTCATTACTCAAGACTTTAAAAGGTTTATTTATTTTTTGCTTTTTAGATCTTTTTCGTCGGTTAATTTTTTTGTTAAAAAGTTTTTTATTTTATGATTTTTTGTGGCTCGCATCATCTTTTAACACTCTGAGGCTAATTTCTAATCCTCCATAATTCCTCTTGCCACTGAGCTGATGATGTAACCATTCTTCCATGAAGTTTCCAGGATATTGACCAGTTGAGGTTACCTCCAATATTGTAAAGACGTCTTTTTTCAAAGCATATTATGTGGTATTTGTCACTAAAACCAGTTTGATATCTAACTTATATTGTGTAGGAATGGTATGGTTTCCATCATCAGCTCAGTTTCAGGATGTGATGATTCCTAAATGCAAATACCTGATTTTTTTTTTTGGGGGTGGGAAATCATCTTATGACTTCTTCCGCTCTAGGGTGGAGCGGAAAGGCGTGTCAGACTCTTACTGACTAAAACCCACCCCTGTTCCTCCCTGCCCTACGTGCCCAGGGGCGAGGTAACTCTTTCGAATTTATCCTCAACCCCCGGGCAGGCATTGGCCGTGGCAGGCCCCGTCCTTTGCTGACAACTCTTTGAGGCGCGCGTGGAACACTATGCGCCGTCGACTCTCGGGCCTGGTGCTGATCGGGCGGCGAGTTATCCACTACTCGCCGTCCGCAGGCCCGGGTCTACGATGGCCGGAGATCGTCTCGCGGCCCCTGGCGTCTCCTGCGGCGGCTGCGGCTGAGGGCGCTAGGGGGACTCGGCTGTTGTTGAGTCTCCCTAACGTATGCCGCCTCCCTCTTCGCGAGCATTACTGCTTCGCAGACGGAGGAGACGGCTTCCCATTCCCTCTCGCTCCGTACCATGGCCTGAACCAGGGCACGGCGCGAGAGGTCGCTGCCGCCTATCGCATCCACAAGGACACGGCGGTGCTCTGCCCAAGCGGGGCAAACCTCCACCGTATGCTCCACCGTGTCCTCTGGGCGATCCTCGCAGTGGAAACACCTAGGGGTCACCTCCGCCTTGGTCCGACACAGGTACCTCCCGAAACAGCCATGTCCGGTGAGGAGCTGCGTCAGGCGGAAGGTGAGGGCGCCTTGGTGCCTCTCCAGCCACTCCTCAAAGAGGGGCACTACCGCCGCGATGGTGGCGTGCCCAGCGCTGGGTTGTGACAGTCGCTCTCTCCATGTCACCATGAGATCCAGTCGGAGCTCTGGCTGCCGAGCCGCGAGGTGTCGCGGCAGATACCTGATTAAGTTATGAAAAGTAAACAGAAACAATATTCGTGCCCAATTTTTGAGGTTCTCTCTCAATTTTTTCAGGATCCCATGATCAGATCCTGATGTCCTTGACATGGGACCACCCTTGAGGTATACCCTATCTAAGAAAAGTAGAATCATCGAAATCGGTTCATAAATAACGGAGTGAGGGCCGAACATACATATAGAAACGCTAAACGTATCCACAATTTTCGTGGTTTTCTCTCAATTTTATCAGGATTCCAGTATCACATCCTGACTTCCTTGACATGGAACCACCCTTGAGATATACCCGATCTAACAAAAAAAGAATAATCAAAATCGGTTCATAAATAACGGAGTGAGGGCTGAACATACATACAGAAACGCTAAACGTGCCCACAATTTTCGAGGTTTTCTCTCAATTTTATCAGGTTTCCACTGTCAGAGCCTGACTTCCTTGACATGGGACCACCCTTGAGGTATACCCTATCTAACAAAAAAAGAATAATCGAAATCGGTTCATAAATGACGGAGTGAGGGCTGAACATACACAAAAAAAAAAAAAAAAAAATATATATACGGTCGAATTGAGAACCTCCTCCTTTTTTTCGTCGGTTAAAAAAGAAAATACACTTAAAATTGAAAAATAACTTTAATTTCGGAAGTCGGTGTTTGTATTTTATTTCTTCGTTAATTGACACCGACTTCCGAAATTAAAGTTGTTTTTAACCGACGAAAAAAAAGGAGGAGGTTCTCAATTCGACCGTATATATGTTTTTTTTTTTTTTTTTTTTTTGTGTATGTTCAGCCCTCACTCCGTCATTTATGAACCGATTTTGATTATTCTTTTTTTATTAGATAGGGTACACCTCAAGGGTGGTCCCATGTCAAGGAAATCAGGATCTGACAATGGAATCCTGACAAAATTGAGAGAAAACCTCGAAAATTGTGGGCACGTTTAGCGTTTCTGTATGTGTGTTCAGCCCTCACTCCGTCATTTATGAACCGATTTTGATTATTCTTTTTTTGTTAGATAGGGTATACCTCAAGGGTGGTCCCATGTCAAGGAAATCAGGATCTGACAATGGAATCCTGACAAAATTGAGAGAAAACCTCGAAAATTGTGGGCACGTTTAGCGTTTCTGTATGTATGTTCGGCCCTCACTCCGTTATTTATGAACCGATTTTGATGATTCTTTTTTTCTTAGATAGGGTATACCTCAAGGATTGTCTCATGTCAAGGATATCAGGATTTGCTAATGGGATCCTGAAAAAATTGAGAGAGAACCTCGAAAATTGGGCACGAATATTGTTTCTGTTTACTTTTCATAACTGAATCAGGTATTTGCATTTAGGAACCATCACATCATGAAACTGAGCTGATGATGGAATCCATACCTTTCCTAAACAATATAAGTCAGATATAAAAACTGGTTTTAGTGACAAATACCACTTAATATGCTTTGACGAAAAGACGTCTTTACAATATTGGAGGTAACCTCAACTGGTCAATATCCTGGGAACTTCATGGAAGGATTGTTATATCATCAGCTCAGTGGCAAGAGGAATGATGAAGAATTAGAAATTAGCCTCAGAGTGTTAAAAGATGATGCGAGCCACAAAAAATCATGAAATAAAAAACTTTTTAACAAAAAAATTAACCGACGAAAAAGAACTAAAAAGCAAAAAATAAATAAACCTTTTAAGTCTTGAGTAATGAGCTTATTTACCTACATAAAATATCAAATTTTATATAAACTAATTTTGAGTCGGCGCCAATTAATAAAATGATTAATTACCTACTTACAGCCCTCTTCATTTGTAAGTACTTATAAAATTTAGATATTTAATAATCAGATTGTTGTTTGGCGCCGACTCAAAATTAGTTTATATAAAATTTGATATTTTATGTAGGTAAATAAGCTCATTACTCAAGACTTAAAAGGTTTATTTATTTTTTGCTTTTTAGTTCTTTTTCGTCGGTTAATTTTTTTGTTAAAAAGTTTTTTTTCAATTATAGGTGTATTTTCTTTTTTGGAAGTCGGTGTCAGTTAAAAAGTGGAAAAAAAAATTTTTTTACAAAAAATACAACCGACTTCTAAAAAAGAAACAAATAATTGCAAAATAACTTTGATTTCGGAAGTCGGTGTTCGTATTTATTTTCTAAGTTATTGAAAATAAATAATTAAAATTGCAAAATAAATAATATAAATTTATTTTGCAATTTTTTGTGTTGTTCCTTTTTAGGTTACCCAAAACCAAAGGCAGGTAAGCCACTACAAAGTCCTGAAAACGTAATAAGTTCGTATGTAAGAAGACCGTTTACGAGTGCGCGGGCTAAGGTCGGCACTACTCGGCAGACAATCTCTGGCTGATGTTTTTCCTGCAGATCAGGCAGCCCCGGCTCCTAATTGGATCACGTAAGACGCGAACACTAAATTATTGCGTTTATCTACGTGTTTGTGGAGAAAGGTGGAGGTGGGCTTTTATATTGAGCCAACGTTAGATACCTATGTATCTAGGTATGGTTATCTACATCTGTGTACAGACAATGTCTGTAGATTATCAATACCTACTGTTGGATATAAAATGAATTTCTGTTTTATAGGTATCACTAAACTAAAACAAGAATTAAGGTTTACATAGATGGATGGATTTTGATGCTGTTTTTACTAATAGAAAGAGCGACCAACGAGGAAGGTTTGTGTATATAATTTACACACATGCGGAGCTGGGGTGCGTCACTAGTTCACAATAAGTTATATTTCTGAGACAATGTTCAGAGTAGGAAGTCTCGTATTCCATTTGGTGATCGTATTTTTTGTTAACGAAGAACTCATTAAAATATAGATGTCTTAATTAAAAGTTCTAGAGTAGACTACCTCAAAATATTTGTGTGTAAACTTTTAATGTTAAAAACCTCCAAAGTTTTTACACAATATTTAAGCACAACATTATAATATTGTAAAGTTTAAGGAGTCATATTTTGTAAAACTTTATATGCTGGCGAACGAAGCCAACACCAACTACAGCTCAGAAATTATGCTCAATACTATATTTGCGATTATTACTTTAATTTATCTTCAAAGTTTATTACAAGCTTCAAAATTCCATTCATTATATTGAGAATTGATTACCTTTTTACAATTATTTGCTACTTATCGGTAACGAGGGAATGATTCGATCCGAGTGATTCGACAGTGGGAGTAGCGTTCAGAAACGCGCTTAGTTTAATTACTTTCCGATTTAAATCAATGATTGATTGCGATTGCGTCTCGCTACCGAGTTGTGCTCGATGTCGGACCTTTGTAGGGCTGTCGTAGAGGTGGCTGCTCGTGGCTCGTGGCTAATGGCTGCGTCTATAGTGTTTTGTGTGTGGTTTCAATTGGACGCTGTGAGCTGCTATTGTCTGCCACAAAGCCTTGAAGTCTGGTCTGCCGGGATGAGTAGTTACGTTACTTGTCTGCTATTAATTCTGAGCTTGTTCTTGAAATGTTTGCATGTTTCGGCTTGACGACAGTTGTTTGAATTTAATTAAAGACTTTGGTTGGCTGAGTGTTCTTAGACAGTTTCGTATGTTATTCGTTTTCTTTAAAACATCAAATAACTTTTGATAACTACCTTCTCGTTTTACAAAGAACTTCTAGAATTGCTACTGTCAGAAATGTACGAGTAAGGATCAAGTAACGAAATGTCGAGTAAAAATATACGTTTGTTATTAAAGCTTAAACAGTTACCTACTTAAATAAAGTAGGACTACTTGACAACCTTGAAATCTAAAAATAACAATCGTTAGGTATTCCGCGGAACATTCAATCTATCGTTCAACATCCAATTATTGGATGAAGAGACATCCATCATCTTTTACGTAATCCACGGTTTGATGTTATATTGTCATCATTTTAGAGTTCCGAACATCCGAATATAAAAACGGAACCCTTATAGGATCACTCGTGCGTCTGTCTGTCCGTCTGTCACAGCCAATTTACTCCGAATCCACTCGACCGATTGAGTTGAAATTTGGTACACACATGAATTAATTTGGAATATGGGGGTCACTTTGGGGTACAAATCAGAAAATTAAAAAAAAAGTTTTTTAAACTGTAATGTGCTACATAAAAATGAAAGGGCTTATTCTAAGGATTTCAAATATATTTTTTTCATAATTCTAAAATGTATAATTCTTAATTTATTTGAGAAAATAGATGAAAAATGACCATTGCCCCCCCCCCCCTCCTTATATCTCCGAAACTACTAGGCCCAAAATTAAAAAAAATACAGAATGTATTCCTTTACAGATTACATGAAAACTTATAAGGAGTATCTATATGTAAATTAAACCTGAAAAAATATGATTTGTTCCCTTTGCGCGCGAGTCCGACTCACTCTTGGCCGGTTTTTTTTCTGTCGAAGCCAATACTTTTTTGCTAATTTATGTAGTTGTGGGATGCGGTCCTATTCAAAAACTTTATTAACTTTATTGTGATCGCTTTACTAATCTTCTTTATGTACATAAGTTTGGTTTTCGATTGATTGACTTGTGAAATTATTGGCACCTACTCGTATCTTTACAAATTGCTTGTCTTGTAAGTAACCATAAATTAGTTTAATTTGGCGAAATTTAAAGTTGCTTCAAAGTTTATTTCAAATAAACCATTTACAGGCACTTTTGAGTTGTCAAGAAGTCGGTCAGTCAGAAAAATAGAATAGAATAGAATCTAATTACACATTTGAAAGTGTGAGATCTACGCTGAGAAGAACGTGCAAGAAACTCCATGGACACTCTTTCAAGTCCTGTTATGTTTTACAAAAATCCTGGTTACATAATGTCTTGTTGTTTCTAGAATATAATAACAATGTTAAATAAACAAAAAAAAAATAAGCCAGTGGCAGTTAAGAGATGAGCAGTTTACGAACATTTCACGTGGATCCACCACTCAGCTCAACCATATTGAAGGGAATGTTTGTTTCCACACAGCCTCCCTGCAGTACTCCGAAAATAGAAAAGTCACTCACAGTTTGTTCTTGTTTGATAAGATACCTCCAATGATGAATCCAACTTTCTTCAATCCTGCACGCCTCCTCCGATCACCCTTGCTGCTGATACCTGACGGTGGCACCCGACACCGTCTGCAGTCCCTGCTGGCCGCGATGACGTCACTCCTCAGCGCCGCCGTTTTGCGATGCCTGCTGCTGCTGCTGCTGCACTGCTGCTGCGACCTTGGCTGGTTGCGGGAAGCGATCCACTTGCCCAGCCAAGACTGGTTACCAAAAACCCTCCGGAACTGATTAGATCCGGTCTCGACACACAACAAAATACTAGAACAACACATGCGCCACCATTAGTGAGACATTTGAGTGAGCATGACAAACTCTCAACTGCTATGCTCGTTCATATCAAAAAAACAGTTTCATTGTACTGTATCCATGATACTCACATTTAAAAAATTAGAAAATGCTTCAAAATTATACAATACTAAATCTTTTGAAAAGTTAAAAAAAAACATTAACTCCAAAAAAAAAAAAAACAATGTATATACAAATAAAAGGCCTTCCAAATATATAAATATTTAAAAAGCGGATCCAAGCGGCTATGACTGTGGAGCAGGACCGGCATTGAGAATGAAAATTAAATCTTCACAAATAATCAGATATTACTCAATCTGAGTGCTGTTGACAATTGGAAAATTAGTCAAACTTATATAATAATTTTATTTCGACCCATTAAAGTTCATGTCAAAAATCAGTTACATTGACGGCCACATGGCTTGTATTTAATAGTAGGTACGTATCATTGCATATATTTTCAAATTGTATGTTCTAAACCAGTGCCAAAGTACTGCTTTTGTTACAGGAACCTACAAATAAGTGACTTATTACTTATTCATAGACAGGAACACATAAAATTACCATGTAATGATTTCTTAGTTCCATATTAGTAATCATTACTTACACATTATAAACCAATTTAAAACTAAAATTAATTCCGAAACTAGTTTTCCTTAATTATATGTACGGCCGTAAGTTTGTACGTGCAATTTATTCTGCGTAGAGAGCAAGTTTCTTAGTGGCGCCCACATGGGACCGGTTGGCATATATTGTGCATGTTGTGCCGTGCGCCATTTGCGCCGCTGTGCCGTGCGCCGTTGTGCCGGTGTGCCATGCGCCGTTGTGCCGCTGTGCCGTGCCGCCGCGCGCCAACTTGCGGGACTCACTTACGGGACATGTGACTTTGTGAAGGTTCCCTCCGAAAGGTTTTACATTTGTTATGCGAAAAGGAAAAGGGAAAACATTATGGTATTAGAAACTGATTGATACTCAATTTGGTTGACTTAAATAAATTGCGTCTTTTTATCAAACCTTACTGCACAGGTTTTTATGTTACGTGGGTTACAGACAGGTACTTCAAAACTTTCACTGAAGAATATTAATTTACCCTATCATTGAATTATTTGATTTTGTGGGGATTAAACCGGCCAAGTACGTGTTGGACTTCGCACGTTTAGGGTTCCGTACCAATGTATTTTTGACTATTTGTATGGCTTTGAGTTAATAAGATGCTTATACTGTGAAAATTTGAAGACTGTAGCTCCAACCATTTGGCTGTAAAACCTGTGTGACAGACGATGGACAAACGGACACTTGAGTGACAGCAATAGTGCTCCGTTTGGACCATTCGGGTACTGAATCCTAAAAAGGCTAACTTTATTTTAGGACCCGAAAAACTTTTGTTACGTTTTACCCGACGTAACAGAGGGATACTGAGAAAAACGGATTACACGGGCCTACGTATGGAATATGGTGGACTTTTCGTCGAGAAACGCTTCAGTCCACTGTGGGCTCGCACAACGGCTCGGCAGAGACAGGACAAAACGAAAAACAAGCAGGATGTCGCCGCATCATGAATGTAGGTCGCCGCAAAATCAACCTAAGCGAAAAATCGTGGTCAAACTGAATTCTGAAGTGAGATCATCGCATGGGCTAGATTTGACGAAACTAAAAATGTGTGGAAGAAGTTGATTTTGGTATTCGGAATTGTCAGTACTAACCGCTGGTTTAGTAATGAACCCTTGTTTGCCAAACATAATAAAATAAATAAAATAAAATATCTATATATAAAAATGAATCCCTATTTTCTAGGTCACGGCATCACGCGTGAACGGTTGGACTAATTTCACTAATTCTTTTTTTGTTGTTTTTTATTGACAGGAGAAGTTTCTCATGAAATAAAAAATTAAGAAAGTTTCGCGGAAAATTAGAAAATTTGACGACTATTTAAACTTCACGCGTTTGACAGTTCATAGCTAAGACAGGACAACGTCAGTCGGGTCAGCTAGTGGTGCAACAAAAGAGCTTTTATGAGTGACAGCATACCTACATCTGAGTGTCTAGACAAAATGAGTCTCTTTGAACATTGTCGAAAAGTCCAAAATGTATGTGACTGACATGGGCTACCGACATGTCACGTGGTTTATTGGACGGCAAACCATTGCTTGACGTTCGTTATCGCTGATAAAAGCTCACTTTATCTCGTCTCGGCTCTCTTGGTAGTCCTATGCGCTGCCAACCTGCTGACAGGCTAATTTAACACTTTTAACACACTTTTTAAGCTTCACCTGTAATAATGCAAAAGAATCTTAGAAGTTAACCCGCTTTCCGGTTTCCGATTAATTTGAAATTGTACGTGTTTAATTGAGATGAAAATGCATGATTGAAAAAAAAACTGTTTTTAAAAAAAAATACATCCGACTTCTAAAAAAAAATACAAAATAACTTTATTTTCGGAAGTCGGTGTTTATATTTTGTTTCTTTGTTATTTACCACCGACTTCCGAAAATAAAGTTATTTTGTAATTTTTTTTAGAAATCGGTTGTATGTTTTGTAAAAAAGTTTTTTATTTTTCACTTTTTAGTTGTTGTACCCCAGAAGTAAAACTAAATTGAAAATACATTGAAATTGAACGTTTGGAGATAACCAAAACGACATCCGTGTATACATATTTTTTGTTTATGTTAATTTTTTCTAAAAGTGCTGAATCGATTTCGATAAAATTTATATGGAACCACCTCTGATGTATGACCTACCACACAAAAAAGGAATTATCAAAATAAATTCACAAATGGCAGAGATATCGCGTAACAAATATACAAAAAAAAACATACAGACGAATCGAGAACCTCCTCTTTTTTGAAGTTGGTTAAAAATGATAAATGATGCTTATTTAGTAATAGGTTACAAGGAACACTTTTACACTTCAATGTTGTTTGTCAGTTTAAGATAGATAAGGCCGGCGTTTCCTAGCTGACTACCCTGAGAAGAAACACCGAAACAAACTCAGAGGTCAAAGTCTCTTAAAGTGTTCAAATCCATACAATATGTACTGGTCAAATCATATGAGAACCATGTATGTTAATGTCTGAGATGAGCTTTTTAACCGACTTCAAAAAAGAGAAGGTTCTCAATTCGTCAGTTTTTTTTTTTTTTATGCGATATCTCCGCCATTTGTAAATAGATTTCGATGTTTCTTTTGTGTATGATA
This sequence comes from Polia nebulosa, assembly GCA_951329385.1. NCBI lineage: Eukaryota > Metazoa > Arthropoda > Insecta > Lepidoptera > Noctuidae > Polia > Polia nebulosa. Next base: position 1,094,363 of record OX589588.1, on the reverse strand, counting down.
GGTTATACTTCAGAGGTGGTCCCATATAAATTTTATCGAAATAGATTCAGCACTTTTTGAAAAAACAACATAAACAAACAATTTGTATACACAGACTAATGACGTTTTGATTGTCTCCAAATGTTTAAATTCCATGTTATTGGTGTTATCTATTCGGGCATAGCTTTAATATTTAGTTTTACTTCTGGTGTACAACAACAATAAAAAATAAATAAAAAAAAGTGGAAAAAAAAAAACCAAAAATACAACCGACTTCTTAAAATTGTAAAATAACTTTAATTTCGGAAGACGGTGTCAAATAAAGAAGAAACAAAAAAATATGTACACCGACTTCCAAAATTAAAGATAATTTGCAATTTTTAGAAGTCGGTTGTATTTTTAGAAAAAAGTTTTTTATTTTATTAACTAAGTGACATCATTCTAAATCCAATATGGATAAGATGTCGGATTATCTATTTTTTATACATTTCTATGTTATGCGTATCAAATGAAAGGGAAAAATACGAAAAATAAAGTCGCTCAAAAGTGTTAAGTTTTTTTTTAAAACTATAATATTGTTTAGGATATTTGCGTAAAACTTGTACCGAGCAAATTCTACCAATAAAATCATATCAACTCTTCATAAAGCCCTATTTGATATTACTGGCTGAATATAAATATTATTATAAACTTGATAACGCTTTACTTTAGGCCTTGTTAAACTCAAGAACCTCAACGTTAAGAAGATAATAGAATAGTAAGATAAACTCGTCTGAACGTGCTCAGCTCGAACATCTAATCTTGCGCTATTTTGTAAACAATCATTTGCATAATTGCTTGGTATTCTCTGTGGCAAGTGTGATAGATTAAGATTTATGCTCTAGACATTGTTTAAATTGAGGGGATTTGTTTAACATAATAGAGCAGCTGTCGAATTAATATAGTTCTTAAATTTTTAACGGACTTAAAAAAGGGAGGTTCTGTATACGACCCGTATGAGTGTATGTATCTTGTTTTTCCACGATTTTCTCGAAAACTTCTGATTTGATGTGAATAGGGTTTTCTTTATTTAACTGCATATTTTTTAAGGAAGATTTTAATATAAATATAATTATTAGGATCTGAAGAAGATATTTGGAGATAGTCACTGGAACTCTTTAATAAATTACAGCAAATGACTCGCGATTGCTGATCGTGTCTATGTATTGCTATCTTAATTTAATGGGGAACCACAACTAAAAAGTCAAAAACATAAAAAAAAATTAAAATAAATAGTACCGACTTCCAAAAAAAAAAGGATAAAAAAAAAGTTTAGTACGAAAATAAATAATATCACCAATGCAGAAAATGTTCTACGGCATGAAATGGGCAAAGTCAAGCGTACAGCAGTTAAATTAATAAAAACCATGGTTTGCCAACCTCAAAAACTAACAAGTAACTGGTAATTATTTAAGAATGATAGTCTAAACCGAGCCGACGCGGAACGACTATTGATATTATATGTAACTATATTTTCCTGGGACAAACGGATCAGTAAGGTAAGTCTAACTTCGAGAAAGAGGTCATCTGGCGAATCCAACTCGGCTGGGTGGCGTTTGAGAAGCTGCGTGGGATCTTTTCGTCTCATATATCGCAGTATCTGAAGATGAAAGTGGGTCAATTACAGTCGGTCTCATGACAAGGCTTAAAGTCCCTAAAGTCAATAAAACAAGTCACCTAAAGGGCAATAGGATGGCTTAGCTAGGAGTTTCCTATCGAATCAGGAATGTAGATATCTGCAGAGGAGAACCAAGATTACAGACATAGCCCGAATAATCGCCAAATTTAAGAGACATGGGCAGGGCACATTGCTTGCAGTCGATTGGGCTAAAGGGTTCTGGAGTAGCGGAAGACGCGGCGTTGAAAGCACTCCTAAAAGGTGGACTGATGACCAGGTGAGGGTTGCGGGAATCCAATGGATGCGAGACCGGTCGTTGTGGCGACGCTTTTGGGAGGCCTATGGCCAGCAGTGGAAGGCCGAAATGATGGGTCTGAAACCGGCAGCTGAAAAGGACATGTGTGAAAATCGGTTGTCATGGTACGGACATTCCTAGCTCAGGCGCCCCTCCCTCCTCAGTGCTTTGCTAGCCGCAGCGACAACCGCACGTGCCATACGAAGGTGTCAGGGGTCCAATGGACCCCGTGCGACTATAGTATAGTAGACTATAGCAGAGTATAGTAGAGTTTTAACTAAATGACGGGCTTGAGGATATCAACTTCTTGAAGCAATTCTAGTATGTAGTTCCAAAGGCCGTTGTCATCTATCTGACAGGTCCGAAGATAGAAAAACGAGAACCCAGTCCTTCATAATATGCCTCCGGTAGTTATTCGTTAAGATAACTTCGTTCATAATCGCACAGACAAAACCTTCAGTTTCCCTGAAGAGGTCGCTGAAACGTAGCCAGGATACAGACGCCAAGAAATCTACATCAGGCCCATGAAGAGCCCGATAAAAGCGCCCGTGAACCTCCTTGCCTTTCTATACCTCCTTACGGTCATCAGTAGTGAGTACTACAGGTTTTCGCCAGTTCTCTTTAGCCATAGACAACGGGGTGAGTCCCTAATCCATTGCGAACACATCTATGCACCGAGATGTGTTCGCAATGGATTAGCGACTACTACCCACGTCGGTTTCAAAAAAATATTCACCTCGCGGTTGTGGAGAGTCTTCGCATTTGAAAAACCTAGACCTGCCACATTTCCGCGGGATATACAGTCTCATCATCGATGAACGTGAGTGATGCATCCGGTTTGCGGTCAGCAGCGTACGAACCCTCTTTTCCAGGGCGTCGAGCTCGGTCTGAGTCCATTTGAGTATGCCGAAAGAGTACATCAAAACCGGCATGACCCAACCGTTGAAGGCACGCACCTTATTTTCAGGCGGCTAAAGAAGCGCTCCTTCAGCGATCGCTTCATGTCAATAACGTTAATGCCTCGCGCTTCCGACATACCCAAATATTTGTATGTTTCGGTCGAGGAGAGGTATCTAAGGTGTATGTAATCCGAGAGTTGAATCCCTTCGGATTCCATAATCCCCCTCGCTTTACATGCATGACTGCACATTTTTCCACACCAAATTCCATCCTGATGGCGCTACTCAAAGTTTCAGTTACCTTCAGTAACTCCATCAGTCGCAAGTTGTTGGTGGCAAAGAGTTTCAGTTCATCCATGTAAAGAAGGTCATATATGGCCTGACCACCTCTTCTCAACCGATAGCCCAGGCCCAATTATCCTCCAGCAATGTGCTTAGAGGATTCAGGGCTAAGCAGAACCAAAGTGGACTCAAACTGTCGCTCTGAAATATTTCCCGTTTAATCCATATAGGCTCATCATTTCCCTAGATTGGTCGACATACTGGATAGCGAAGGACCGTCTTCCATTGCCCCATACATGACCCCAGGATGGTGCGCAGATTTGCATCTATTTTGTACAACTCCAACACCCTCATGAGCCATGTATGTGGAACAAAGTCGTAAAAATTCTTGTAATCTATCCAGCATGTCGACAAATTCTTGTGGGATTGACGAAGCTGGTGGCTTATGGCCATGTCTATGACGAGTAGCTCCTTAGTACCGCGGGACCCGTTCCTACATCCATACTTAGAGGCAGACATAATTAAATTACTCTCAATGTGTAGACTAATTTTCGCTCTCAAGATGGATGTAAGAAGTTTATAGACCATCGACAAACACGTTATCGGTCTATAATTCGGTTCCGCGATACTACCTGTCTTATGGAGCAGGTGGGTAGCACCAGTTGTTAGGAACTCAGGCAGCGACGCAGACTCTAAGGATGACTGAAATTGAGATGCTAGAAGCGTGTGTGAGCTGCCATACCACTTTAGCCAGAAGTTTTGCAGTCCGTCCGATCCTGAAGACTTCCACTTCGGTAACGGACGGACTGCTCTGGCTATATCTATTGGACTGATATCAACTTTCTCCATTTCTGGTATAGCTGCGCACACGCGCCCGACATCACGCATCCAGCCACCCTCATTGTTACCGACGGGCACTGACCTAATGCTGCGCCAGAATGTATTCGTGGCGACATCATCCAGGCGGCACCCGTCCGTCACATTTTGTTCAGGTCGCTCCCAAGCTCTATATACCCACCTCTCATCGCTCTGGAACATGCGATTCTGCGAGTACTGGTCAACTCGCCGCTTATACCGCCGAATACGGTTTGCCCATGCACAAACTTTCTGCTTCAGGAAGTCGATGCACTTCGTGACACGGGACATGTATTCTCGAGGCCTGATTTCAGTCCTCGAGAACGCCCGCCTCACAAAGAGCATCACACGTGGGCGTGTATTGCCCTCCCTGAAGCAGATTAGTTCGCCGATGAGTACCCTAGCCCCATCGATACGCCTCTCGATCCTGCATTGCCAGGCTGGTACAGCAGGCTTTGGTGGAATAGCTCCGTCACTATTTGGAAACTTTACGTTAGCTAAACGACATGCCGCAACAGTCCCGCAATACAAGATCGACCGCGTATCAACGAGGTTCTCGCTGCTATTAAAGATATTCTCAAGCAGCGAGTCCAAAACACACAACAACGCCCTATTTGTTTGTGAATTGGCAACCGTGGTAAACAGGGTCTAAGTTCGGTTGGAGTGAACCTATACTCGCGAAGCGAATCCTCCAGTGCGCTCCTCAGTCGATCGTTGCACTGGCTACTTACCGTGACAACCCTATCATCTGCCTCATCACTTATATTATTGGGCCGCGGTGGAATTGCATCAATAGCAGGCGCTTGTTCCACGGTCTATGTCGGGGTCAAGAGGATAGGGTTGCTCAGTACCTTACTATTATCATTATAATAATGTTTTGCTTAAACCGTATTTTAATAAAGTCTAGTTATTTCACTGTCAAACAAAATACCAATCACTGTAATAATTTAATTAAACGCATAAATAACTTCGGCAATATTCTCTGTAAACGTTTCGCGATACAAAAAACAAAACAAAGCTTTTATAAAATGCAATAACGTCATGTTTTGGCGCTCTCAATCAGTAAACAATTTTCAGTTTTTTTAAATAACTATCACTGGCGTTTTTATTCCTACTAGCTAGCCGCCCGGCTCCGCACGGCTACAAATTATACACAAAAACCTTCCTCGCTTATCGTTATTTCTATTAGTGACAGCAGCATGAAAATCCGATCAGTAGTTTTTGAATTTATCGCGAACAGACAAACAGACAGACGCAGCGGGGGACTTTGTATTTTTTTTAAACGTTGCCCCACACTAGGAACTCCTGTATCGTGGGTGTGTTCAAAAACATGTAAATCACCCATCATGAGTCACCCAGACCCGGAACAACTAGCTGTAGGCCATAAAAATATTTGTTCCGTGCGGGAATAGAACCCGCGACACGCAGCGAAGCAGACAAACGCTCCTCCACTGCCCAAACCGTGCCGTCAATTATGCATAACACAAAATCAATTAGTATCATTTGAATCTGGTTTTTTAAAACGAATTTTAAAAACCGTTCAAGTGCGTGTAGGACTTCACACATTTAGGGTTCCGTACCATATGAGGGAGATCGATATTTTGGTATTGGTTAGTAAAATATACGTAACTAGCTGACCCGACAGACGTTGTCCTGATGCGCGAACACTACAATCGTGCGTGTAAATCTCGCGAAAACTACATAGTCGTTAAGTTATATGAAAAAATTTTTTTTTTGAGAATTTTCGCAGTTTTTCTTGAAGAGAGTTGTACATATCGTCATACCGATGGGCAGATGTAGTTCTTAAAATATGACCACACCTTTCCGTTACAACCTGTATAGACAATAAATACTATCACCAAATTTCAAGTTCATAGGTCAATGGGAAGTTAAAAAATTCTTCGGAACAATATTTTGTGACAGACGATGGACAGACAGACAGACGGACAGACGGCCAGATGGACAGACTAACAGACGAACACGTAAGTAACAGCAATAGGGCTCCGTTTGGCCCTTGGGGTACGGAACCCTAAAAAGTTAAACTTGTTTGTTTGTTTCTATCAAGTTATCTCTGGAAGTGCAGACCTTGTTACAAAAATTCTTTCACTGACTGAGAGCCTCACTGTTGCAGAATTTCATAGCTTACTTTATATCCCAGGAAAAATCCAGGGTTATTGTGGGTTAGGTCACGGGAGCCAAGTTGTGGGAAATAGCTAGTTACTAATACATTATTTACATTATCAATGAAACTGAATCCCCATTCAAACCGAATCCCTACAGTCAAAAACAAAAATATTTATAAAGAATTTCTAACACTTTTCCACCACTTCTCAAAGTTTCAATTTTAGACATTCAATTCCATTTCAAAACCTCCCTGTGTACATGAAAAAGTTTGATGAAAAGCCGTAATTTTCTTACTCTGCTTTGATAGACAGCCGTAACTTTTGTATTTTTTTTGATAATTGCTGTAAATTTTAATGAGAAGACGCTTTTTGTTTAGATTTTTATGGACCTTCGTTGTGATAATATCACTTTTTAATATCGTTTTTAGACAGCATATGATACAATTTTTTCTTGAGATCCTAGCAGATATTGATCAAAATAAACCCACAGATTCACATACCCAAGAAATACATGATAAATTTAAAACAGCTCTTACCCAATATTCCGGGATGAATCCTGCAGCTCGACTAAAGCTGCCCAAGCTTAGGTACACACCAAAACTAAACCAGCTTATTTATATATTTTATCAAAGTATTTTTAACCAATATATTAGCGAGGAAACTCAACTAATAGACGTTCATACTCTAGTATACTGCACAGCATTAGTTATTTCCGAAGAACTTAATTATAAGATAACAGAACATACAGGAAATACAAGGCAAAGAAATAATAACAAACCAGCTTGGCAGCAGTAAATACAACATTTTCATAAATAAATTAAAGCTTTTCCTTGTAAGCAAATGCTACTATAGTATAAGTGAATACTTAAATGATAAATTATAAGTAACTTCTTATCTATCTATTTCTATGTACAAATACTCACTAAAAGATACGCCTACCTACTCATAATACGAAAATTTTACACATATATATTTAAGTATATTTTAATAAATATGGAGCGTCCAATAAATAACTCACCTTTAGTAATAAATAAAAATAACAATAAGTTAAAAATAATTAATTATATGTATATACGAACGAATAATCAAAGTGAATAAAACTATAATATTGTTACGTCGACCGTATTACACTGGAACGTTCGAGAATGTGGTCGAAGTTTCCAGAAGTTTCCACTAGGTTCGAGAACATTCCATTGTGGTACTGTGTAGAAGTTCATAGATGTTTCTAGAATATTCCACTATAAGATAGTTCGACAATGTTCTGGAAACTTCCATGACCGTATAAATAGGCCGGACGGCGGGCGAGTGGGTCAGTCTGATTTCGACTACGGATGCGAATACAAGCGATTACGAAGAGAATAGTGATTATTAGCGAATTAGTGTTTGTGTTTATAAGTTGTTGAGTTAATAAAGGATATTTGATAAATTAATTGGTGTAAAATAATTTATCCCATACCCAGCTCGTAACAAATTGGTGTAGAAGTGAGGGATAAATTATGCCAATTTTACCAAAGGACGACACGGACGGTATTCGTACAAGGAGTCAACGGCAGCAAGACATGGATCAGAGGCGGTTTGGAGATTCTCCGATACAAACGCCGGGTGGTGCTCAGCCTACGACAGAGCCAGTCTCTAGCCCATGTGGAGTTTCTTCAGCACCAGCGGTGCCAGACTTGTCTGCGCTAATGGCGCTGTTGCAGGAACAGGCTCGCCGTCAAGAAGAGCAGGTCCGTCGGTTGGAGGAGAAGCTTCATCAAGATAAAGAAGAACAGGGCCGCCGCCAAGAAGAGCAGGCCCGCCGCCAAGAAGAGTTACAGGCCCGCCGCCAAGAAGAGCAGATGCTTCTCATTAAAGACCTTCACTCAACACTTGGCAAAGAGTTCAAGGTGATGAAGGAGCAGGTTCACCAGCATGAGAATCGCATCTCAGAAGCTGAAGTTCAGATTGCCGGGATGAAGAAGGCTTTAGGTGAACTTAGGGCTGGAGACGGGGTTGTGCCTTCAGTGGTTGCTGCACCTTCGGTACGTGGATTTAAGGTGCCGCCATTCGACGGAACATCTTCATGGTCGGCCTACAAAATTCAATTTGAGGCCGTTATGAAAGCGAATGGGTGGACCAAAGAGCAAGCTATGACCGCGCTCACCTTAGGCCTCCGAGACCAGGCCCTAACCGTACTTGAGGCTCTTGGCAAGGATGTGACCTACGAGCAGCTGCTGGAAGCGTTAGAGTCCAGATACGGCGACGCGCACTTGGAGCACGTTTTTCGCGCTAAGTTAAGGGATCGCGTTCAACGTAGTGCCGAGAACCTACAGCAGTGGGCCTTGGAAGTTGAAAAGTTGGTTCGGAAAGGATACCAGTCCGCCCCTGCACTCATCAATGGCTATCTGGTACAGGCGTTCGTCGACGGAATACGTGACTTGGAAGTTAGAGCCGCTGTAAGACTTGGGCATCATGAGACACTGAAGGACGCCTTGGCCCATGCCTTGGAAGTAGAGGCAGTGAGGCAAGACCATCGAACACACCGTATCAGGGAGGTTGTGGCATCACCTGTACGCGATCGTCCGCAAGGGTATAGCCCTAGGTGTTATACTTGTGGAGAAAGGGGTCATCTTCGGTCAAGCTGTCCAAAGCGAAGCACACTGAGAGAAAATCAATCCCAGCAAGATAGGGCGACTGATGCGACTGCCAAGCAACAGCAGGGAGACAAGTAAACTTTTTAGGACACATAGTTTCGGAGGAAGGTGTTCAGACAGATCCGGAGAAAATCATCGCCGTCAAGGATTGGCCAGTTCCGAAAGACAAGACGCAGGTCAGAGCATTTCTGGGTTTGTGCTCCTACTATCGACGGTTTGTCAAAAATTTTGCCGACATTGCAAAACCTCTACACAAACTCACTGAGGAAAAGCAGCAATTCTGTTGGGACGAGAACTGTAACATCGCATTTCAGGAATTAAAGAAACGTCTGTGCAATACACCTATTCTGGGATATCCTGACACTGAAAATGACTTCATAGTTGACACAGACGCAAGTAATACTGGAATTGGAGGCGTGTTGTCTCAACGGAAAGGAAACCAAGAAGTTGTTATAGCTTACTACAGCAAATCTTTATCCAAACCGGAAAGAAATTACTGCGTTACGAGACGGGAGCTACTCGCCGTAGTAAGGACATTGCAGCACTTCAGTAAATATTTGCTTGGACGGAAATTCCAATTGCGAACTGACCATGCTGCATTAAAGTGGTTATTGCAATTCAAGAATCCAGAAGGACAAGTGGCAAGATGGATCGAACTACTACAAGAGTTTGACTTCGTTACTGAACATCGTAGTGGGAGAACTCATGGTAACGCAGATGCACTGTCTAGAAGACCTTGCCCAGAAGATTGTAAGCACTGTACCAAGCAAGAGACTAAGGAGGCAGTGCCCGTGAGGATGCTAAGAATGGATCTGAGCAATGAATGGAAGGAAACCCTACAGCTTGCTCAGCAAAATGACACGGACCTCAAACCGATCTTTGAGTGGATTAAAGCTGGTGCTCCGAAGCCCAAGTGGAGTGATGTTGCGGCGTTAAGTTCCATCACAAAGAGCTTTTGGGCACAATGGAACAGCTTGGTTATCCAGGATGAAGTCTTGTGCCGTAAATGGGAAAACGCTCGAGGAGACAACTGTCATCTACAAATTGTTGTCCCCAAAGCCAAAGTACCTGAGGTTTTACGGCTCTACCATGATGGATGTTCAGGAGGACATATGGGGGTAAAAAAACTCTACTGAAGATACGAGAGCGGTTTTACTGGATTCACTGTCGAGAGGATGTTGAGGACTGGTGTCGCAAATGTACCAGTTGTGCGGCTGTGAAAGGACCCCAGACACGCAGCAGAGGTGCTTTACAATTATACAACGTGGGAGCCCCCTGGGAACGGATAGCACTAGACGTTGCAGGACCATTTCCGGAAAGTGAAAACGGAAACAAGTACTTCATGGTTGTCATGGATTACTTCACAAAGTGGCCAGAAGTCTTCGCCATTCCCAACCAAGAAGCAACAACAGTCGCAGATAAATTGGTTCAGGAAGTCTTCTGTCGTTTTGGAGTACCCTTGGAAATTCACAGCGACCAAGGGAGGAATTTTGAATCACAAGTTTTCCAGGAGACTTGTCGACTGATGGGTGGGTACTCACAAGACCAGAACCACTTCTTACCATCCGCAATCTGATGGAATGGTAGAACGTTTCAACCAAACGTTGGAGAGATATCTGGCAAAAGTTGTGGAAAGCAGGCAAAGGGATTGGGACAAGCACATACAGCCATTTCTTCTGTCCTACCGTAGTGCAGTTCACGAAAGTACGACTGTGACACCAGCCTTCGCGAACTTTGGAAGGGAATTACGGTTGCCTGCAGATTTAATCACCGGAACCCCCCCTGATGTCCCACGCAGTGTAACCGATTATGCGAATGACTTGCGTAACAGATTGAATGATGTATATGAGCATATCAGACAATCCGGCCAACAAATGTCTGATAAGATGAAGACCCGATACGACCGGAAGGCAAACCATAGAGGTTTTGACGAGGGTTCACTGGTGTGGTTGCATAACCCAGTGCGCAGCAAAGGGAAGTCTCCCAAATTGCAAGCAAAATGGGATGGACCATACCGAATCGTGACCAGGATCAACGATGTTACCTACCGAATACAGAAGGGTCCACGAGGTGCGCCTAAGATAGTCCATGTAGACCGATTGGCGCGATACTACGGGACTAATGATGCTCGGGACGAGCATGTCTAGGGAGGGGGCAGTGTTACGTCGACCGTATTACACTGGAACGTTCGAGAATGTGGTCGAAGTTTCCAGAAGTTTCCACTAGGTTCGAGAACATTCCATTGTGGTACTGTGTAGAAGTTCATAGATGTTTCTAGAATATTCCACTATAAGATAGTTCGACAATGTTCGGGAAACTTCCATGACCGTATAAATAGGCCGGACGGCGGGCGAGTGGGTCAGTCTGATTTCGACTACGGATGCGAATACAAGCGATTACGAAGAGAATAGTGATTATTAGCGAATTAGTGTTTGTGTTTATAAGTTGTTGAGTTAATAAAGGATATTTGATAAATTAATTGGTGTAAAATAATTTATCCCATACCCAGCTCGTAACAATATAATAATGGTTTTACACAATGTTAGGTACTAACTTATTAGTACATAATAAAAAATAAAAAAATAAATTAATAAAAAACTATATAATTGTTTAATTGAATTCTATTAATTGTATTAATAAAAAAGTAGTTGTCTTCCTCCTCTCTCCTACTTGATCTATGCTGTGCCCGACAGGGTCCATAATTGTGACTAATATAATAATTTCCCTACCAACTATAAACATTATGGTACGCAATAAAGAATTGAGAATTGAGAATTGCAGTGGTTTGAAAGAGATATAGAAAAACTTAGAGCAGACTGTGGTAGACTAACCCAATATATTAATAACAATAGATCAAACAAAATAGTTAAGAGAGAAGAAGAAAAATTTAAGTACATGACTATTCACATAAGACACGAAGGTGACAATAGGAAACTGGAAGAATTTTTAGATACTTTGAAACATAAATTAGCACTTAAAAGTTAGGTTAAGACGGTATAGGAAAGCTCAGGAACGCAAAAATGACAACTCCTTATTCGCTATGAACGAAAAAAACTTTTATAGAAATTTACAGACTAAACCACAAACTGACACAATACTTGAAAACAACATAGAATTACCAACAGTAGAACATTTTGGTCTGGTATATGGGAAGAACAAATACAGCATAATGATAAATCTGATTGGATAGCAGAAGAAGTGACTAGACGGAATTCCTTGGAAGAGATGGAGTTCGTCGAGTTTACTGAGTCTGACAGAACTAGTATTACAGCAAGACTACACAACTGGAAGTCGCCCGGTATTGACAAAATACATAATTACTGGTTTAAAAAATTAGAATCATTACACAAAATTTTAGCAAAAAATTTAACAGACGTTATTTTAGGAAAATAAAGAAACTAAAAAGTCTCTCTCGGCAAAAGTATTTTTTATGAAGAATAGGTAAATTTTAAGCACTTTGCTTTGTGTAGACTTTTATAAGTTTTTTTTTATGTTGTAGCACTTTGGCGTTGTATGTTACAGTGATCCAATCAAGTAGTTGATATAAAAGCTTTTAACAATTTTCATAGATACTTTAAATATCATGCGTCTAGTCCTTTTAAGTGCACTAGCGACCGCCCCGACTTTACTTTTTTTAAACGGCTGCAAGTTATATACGAATGTGGTGAATTCCCAAACCCTAGTTGGTTTGGGAATTCACAACAATTTCAAAGTCCCGAGAATACCCTGGACTTCGCGACTTTTAAGAATTTTTATTTTTGTTTTTTTTTTAAGAGGGTAAGCTTTTTTTGAAAAATTTTAATTGAGTCTATTTCTGATGAAACGTGTTAAAAAGGCATTTTATTTTATAAAAATCATTATTTATTTATCAGAAAATGAAATCTTAACCTGTTTAACTCGCCATTCGTCAAACGTAAACATCCGTCAAGCCCCGCCCGCATACGACAAACTCGATTTCAAGTGTCAGTTTGACATTTTTTCTCAGTTATGACAGCATATATTTTTTGTCGGAGGGCAATAATGTCTATGGCCAAGCGTGTAAATGTTGCCAAAACATAAAATACATTGCGTTTTGGTAATAATAGAGGTAATAAACGAGTGAATCGCAAAACTCACTGGTGAGTTTCAGTGCTCAAGGGGACCTCGGTCAATGATAAATGATAAATGATGTTTATTCAGTAAATAGGTTACAAGGAACACTTTTACACGTCAATGTTTTTTTGTCAGTTTAAGCTAGATGAGGCCGGTGTTTCCTAGCTGACTACCCTGAGAAGAAACACCGAAACAAACTCAGAGGTCAAAGTCTCTTTTAGTGTTCAAATCCATACAATGTGGACTGGTTAGATCCTATGAGAACCATGTACGTTTATGTCTGGGATGAGCTTTATGAAGAAAGCAACACACGAATTCGAGTGGACCTGTCCAGACAGTGCAAGCATTTGTCAGTCATCGCGAAGCTCAACTCAGAACTCTGAGGTGCTCAACGAACCGATGAACAATACCAAAGTAAGGACATTTGAGTAGGCCGCAAAAAATACTCAAACTGCCAGACAATCATAAAATCTACATGAATATAACGACATACATAGTTCTCGCATTCACATTATTCTATATGAGGACCATGCAGCTTAGTGTCTGTAGTGGTCTTTTGAAGAAAGAACCAAACATATTTGAGTGGACCTGTCCAGTCAGTGCAAGCATTTGTCAATAGTCGAATAGCTCAACTTAAAAACCACTAAGGAGCTCAATGACATGACGAACAATACCAAAGAAAAGACATTTGGGTAGGCCGCAAAAGTACTCAAACTGTCAGACAACGTTGAAAATTACTGTAAAAAGGAGGAGAAAATAATAATAATAACCCACATAGTCCTCACATTTACAATAATTAAGTAATCTTAATAAAACTTACCAGTGAGTTTCCGGGCTTTACAGGTTAATAAGTTTAACATTAATTTCAGTCTTAACAATTGCTTTGTTTGTTTCTTTTAATCACACAGAGATTCACTTCTAAGCATTTAAATCTTATAGATATATAAATACCAGTATTTCTTAATAACTATACTATTGCTAGTAATTGTAGTATCTAATCATCGGTCATAATTAACAATACCGACAATCTTGTCTCAACTCGAGTCTCGACCCAATGGTCCCGGGACTCGAGACAACTAAAATTATGAAAAGTCCCGGGACTTCGAGACACGAGACGTCCCGGGACCCAAACCCTAACGAAAACCTTTCTCATTTATCGCTCTTGCTATGAGGGAAAACCGCGTCAAAGTCTGTTGTGTGGTTTAGGAGGACTTAGCGTAGAAACACACAGACGCGGGAAGTGATTTTGCTTGATACGAGTACTATGTAGAGATTTAAGGCCGAGACATCACCTAAAGCTCGATCACTCTCGGACTGCATAGAAAAGAAAGAGATGCGCTACGACAAATGCTCGCAATTTATTGCAAAATATGAAGTATTTTATCGATTTACATAGGATTTACTAACAAATTTAATAAATATAATCTATCACTGGATGCAGTTTAGCATTTGAAATTTTATGGTGTATTTTTTATTATGATTAATAATTGTTAATGAAGGAATACACCGCTTTTAATGAAAATTGATAGGTATGTTAGAAGATTTTTTTGATGCATAAATGTATGCTAAATTATGTTTTGAGTCCATCACTGCATGCAAATAGGACTTGAAAATATCATAATTTTTTTATTTGTCAAAATTATTTACAGTTTAAGAGCTGCTATAAAAAATCACCTTTTTGACCGTTTTTGGGAATCGCCGTCTTAAACCTGTCTGAAAAAGTTCAAAATCTGCTTTAGTTTATTTTCAAGTAAGAGATGGAAGTTAGACCGCTAATTACATCAAGCGGCAGTACCTAAATGGGGCCTAAGCCCTACGCGAGCCAACTAAACCTTTTGAATTAAATTCAAAAACTTTATTTTATTTTTAACCGAATTCGAAAAAAAAACACGAGGTTCTATGTTTGACTATATGTATGTTTTATGTAAGTTTCTATCGGTTACATTTTGGGGAGTGTGCGACGGAATTGCATAATTTGATTCCGCCAAGCCCGTTCCATCAACGGACCACAAGAAGTACGGCGATGTGCCACCGGTACATGGTGAACATCCCATCCACACGCACAAAACGTTTTGAGAACACAATCATTGTGCGTACAGCTAGGGAGTGGTATTCCCTGTCGGAGTCTGTTTCCTGATAGCTACAACCTGGGAGTCTTTAAATAAAGAGTGAATAGGTTACTTCTAGGCAAGCGTGCTCCATTTTCAACCACATCATCGCTTACTATCAGGTGAGATAGTGGTCAAACGACCCCTCAACCCCCGCAGCCAAATCCGGGTTGTCAAATTGAACCCCGACGACAACCCGGGTTGACAGCCGATTTTTTTTTTTTTTTTCTCTTTAATTTTTTTTTTTTGTCAAACTCACCAGTGAGTCGCAGTGCTTCACAGGTAGAATAAAAAAAAATGTCCACCGATTTCTCTATCAATTTCAAAATTATTTTTTTATCTGAAAGAGTATACCTAGTCTAGAGGTGGTCCCATATAAATTTGGAAAAATTACGAGTACTTTAGCTCTTTTTGAAAAAATCAACAAAAACAAAAAATATGTATCGGTACATAGATGACGTTTTGGTCGCCTCCGATTACAAATATATTCAAATCCATGTTCCATTTTATTGAGGTTACCCGGACCTGCAGGCGGCGAGCAGTGGGTAGCTCGCCGTCCGATCAGCACCAGGCCCGTGAGTCAACGGCACGTAGTGTTGCACGCGCGCCTCAAAGAGATGAGTGTCAGCCACCACTGACGGGGCCCATCGTGGCCGGTGCCTGCATGCCTAGGGGTAGCGGATAAATTCTGAAAATGAGTTACCGCACCCCTGGTCACTCAGGCAGGGAAGGAACAGGGGTGGGTTTTAGTCAGTAAGAGTCTGACACGCCCTCTCGCTCCACCCAGAACGGGAGAAGTCATTGGATGATTATCCACCCTACAAAAAAAAAAATGTTATCGAGGTTATGAATTCGGGCGTAACAACGTAATATTTAGTTTTATTTCTGGGGTATAACAATCAAAAACTGAAAAATAAAAACGTGTCACAATATCGAAGAAATAAAATACAAAATTTTATTTCTTCGTTATTTGACAACGACTTCCGACTGTATTTTCATTTTTCAAATCCGGTTTTGTAATAAATGCTAGGAGTACCTTTGTCACATGAGTGGACTAGCGCACAGCATAGCATAGTCAGCCTTTTAACGTTCCCACAGCTGGGACATAGGCCTCCTCTCTGTGAGAGGTAATAGCCCCTAATCCACGTTGGTGGATGTCACATCATGTCTTCGAATTTTTGGTTCTAGGACATGCCGGTTTCCTCGCGATGTTTTCTTTCATCGTTTCAATAGCAGTGATGACGAAAAAGTCGGCCGTCACGGGACGCCCGGCAGATGGGAAACATCTACTTTGTGTGTGTTTTTGTGTTGTAGTTGTTGTTGTTTGTCGTTGTTGTTGTTGGTTGTGGTGGTTGATGTTGTTAGTAGTGTTGTTATTGTTGGTTGTTGTTGATAACTGTTGTTGTTGATTGTAGTTGTTAGTAGTGTTGTTGTTGTTGTTAACTGTTGATTGTTAGTAGTGTGGTTGTTGTTATTGTTGGTTGTTGTTGTTAACTGTTGTTGTTGATTGTTGTTGTTGGTTGTTGTTGTGTTACTTTTTTTCGCATAGATGTTTCTAGGGAGAAGTGAGTCGTGAGCGGCGGCGTAGTGGGGGCATCGTGGCACGACGGCGTCATGCCGTTTTCGTCACGACATTCGAGATGATATTACTGCCAAGCCGCGCCAATAGATATTTCACATCAATAATTTACACAAAGTGCCAGCCTTGTTTTTAGTGTTAAAATGCAACAAATAACTTCTCCCGCTCAGCGTGGATTGGGAGGGCGGTTCAGACTCTAACTGACTCAAAGCCAACCACGTTCTTTTAGTTCAGGGCAAAAAAGGGGGCAGCGGTGACTCTTTCAAATACTCCCGCGACTCTGACAGGAAAGTGCCTGCCTCGGTTCGAACACTCGACCTACGACGCCACTACTGCTCTCCATTACCACTGGGCCACCACTAGAGTAGACTGATCGCTTTAAACTAAGATCCCTTGCTTTGCTTCATACTTTCTGTTTGGTTAAGCCAGTGACGCGCAGAATCAACGCAGCCCTACTATAGACACTATACAGCTTCACCATAAAATATCAAGTTAGGTTAAGGTCTTTTTGAAATTCACAGCGGCCATAAATGAAGCCTGACTACTACCTAACGACCCCTGAAACACCCTGCAA
Organism: Polia nebulosa; assembly: GCA_951329385.1. NCBI lineage: Eukaryota > Metazoa > Arthropoda > Insecta > Lepidoptera > Noctuidae > Polia > Polia nebulosa. Next base: position 1,077,287 of record OX589588.1, on the reverse strand, counting down.
CTATTTTAATTGCCACAATTAACGAAACTTTAGAATTTCTCTACAAAATATGTGAAGCTAAGGTAACCTTTGAATTTGAAATATTTGACCTCTAAGAAGAACGGCAGTTTGGGAAAGTGTAAACTTGAAACTATTTGAGTGCAGTTCGTATGTATTCGTAAGGACAGTTTCCGAAACCGAAAGCCATATATTCTACCCATTATTTGGACAATTTTTTCCCACTAGACCATACCTGGGAATCCACTAGTTTTGGAGATATTGAAGGTCAAAGTCGTAATTTTTTTTTTAACTTTTTTACGAAAATGAATTCCAAGTCTTATTACTAAACTTTTTTGCAAACAAGCATTACCTGAATTTTCGTTTTTTTTTCGAATTTTCGAAATAATGCATTTCAAGTTATAAAAACGCAATGGATATCAAACGTATCCGAAAAGTACCTACGCAACTTAGAGCGAAATAAAAAATAGTTTTTTTTTTCATACCTAAAAATAAAAGTCATTTCCCAGCAATAATTTTTGCGCCAAGCTGCTTTGGTAGATGTACAGTATTAGTAGTTGACGGCTATGTGATGTGTCTTTGTACCCTGCATGTTATTAGTAACCCCTGTATGTTATTAAATTCATACACAAAATTTCGTGTCTGTTCTGTTGACCGTTTATGAGCTAATCCTGAATGTCCATGCAGGTCATGCTTCATAAAAACTGTCCAAGTGCTGGACGGACTTCGCACATTTAGGGTTCCGTACCAAATGAGGGAATTTCAAAGAAAAAATCTGATTTATCAATATATTGGTATTTGTTTGTAAAACAAACGAAATAATAAACGTTATCACCAAATTTCAAGTAATGAAATGAATGAGAAGTTAAAAAAATCTTTCAGGGGATGACAGGACTTATGAACACTTGTATGAAGAAATTTTGCTGAGCGACCGCATTTGAAAACCTATATCTTTTAACATTAATTTAAAGATTATAAACTGTTTCATGTAGAACAAACTAAGAGAATGTAACAATAGTAATACGTATTACTATTATAATATATATAATAATATATATAATAATATATATAATAATAATAATGTATTTATTGTTTCACAAACTAGTTGACATACATGCTTAGTACAAATTTATGTGCAAGAATGGACAGATGAGGTACTGCTGGTACTTAAAAAAGGAAACCCTGAGCTATAAGTACTAGCTACCCTTAAGTGATACAGTGAGAGGAGTTCATGATATTACATGTTAGATGAAGTTGCCGTGACAATAATAATACATTTAGTTAGTAATATGGAATACCAAATTTTTAAAGAGTAGAATCGCTTGACCTAGTAGTAAACTAAGCTTGTGGTTATATGTGTATGTGAGTATTGCATGTGTGTGTATTTATGTGTATGTGTAAAGGTGTATGTGTGCGTGTATATATGTTTGTTACATTAGTTACTTAACTGGATGAAGGAGATTCTCTGTCCCATCATAGGTAAGTTTTAGTAGCCAATCAATCACAGCTTTTTTACAGTCATGTTTATGTTTATGATTAATATTTAATAATTTGTTTGCCTTGGCATACAAAAATCGTCCGAGGAAACAAAAAAATCTCTGACTGAAGGAAGTCCTGAGAGTGACACCCAAAGGAAGTTTAAGCCTACGAGTGGACTGATTATGGGAGTCTATAGAAACGTGGTCGCCATTTGTGTTTAATGAATGTTGCCTTAAGATAATTTGAAGAATAAAGAGTTGACGCACCGTTAAAACCTCAAATCCTCGCGCACCTGTATGAGTGGCGCGAGGAGGCCAAATGCCGGGGCGAAACTCCGCTGCCGCGACAACTCGCGTCTCGGCGGACAGAGCTCCGGCAGGATCTCATGGTGACATGGAGAGAGCGACTGTCGCAACCCAGCGCTGGGCACGCCACCATCGCGGCGGTAGTGCCCCTCTTTGAGGAGTGGCTGGAGAGGCGCCATGGCGCCCTCACCTTCCGCCTGACGCAGGTCCTCACCGGACATGGCTGTTTCGGGAGGTACCTGTGTCGGATCAAGGCGGAGGTGACCCCTAGGTGTTTCCACTGCGAGGATCGCCCAGAGGACACGGTCGAGCATACGGTGGAGGTTTAGCCCCGCTTGGGCAGAGCACCGCCGTGTCCTCGTGGATACGATAGGCGGCAGCGACCTCTCGCGCCGTGCCCTGGTTCAGGCCATGGTACGGAGCGAGTGGTAATGAGGGGCCGTCTCCTCCTTCTGCGAAGCAGTAATGCTCGCGAAGAGGGAGGCGGCACACGTTAGGGAGATTCAACAGCGGCAGAGTCGCCCTAGCGCCCTCAGCCGCAGCCGCCGCAGGAGACGCCAGGGGCTGCGAGACGATCTCCGGCCACCGTAGACCCGGGCCTGCGGACGACGAGTAGTGGATAACTCGCCGTCCGATCAGCACCGGGCCCGAGAGTCGACGGCGCGTAGTGTTCCACGCGCGCCTCAAAGAGTTGTCAGCAAAGGACGGGGCCTGCCACGGCCAATGCCTGCCCGGGGGTTGAGGATAAATTCGAAAGAGTTACCTCGGCCCTGGGCGCGTAGGGCAGGGAGGAACAGGGGTGGGTTTTAGTCAGTAAGAGCGCCCTTCCGCTCCACCCTAGAGCGGAAGAAGTCATAAGATGATTTCCCACCCCCAAAAAAAAAAAACCGTTAAAACCTCACAGTATTCATATAGTTTCTTGGTAGGGTAACGAAAAGGTTTAAAGGTGCACACTTTTAATACTGGTCTCTGCGCGCGTTTAAGAAATATAAATTAGTCTTACAGGCACCGCCCCATGAGGAAATACAATAACTAATTAAAGATTGGCACAAAGCATAGTAAACCATCTTTAAAATCTTAGGGTCCGCGACGTGTCTCAGATGTTTGAAAATATAGATTACTTTCCGAATTCGCCCTGTCAATAGTTTAATATGCGGTACAAAACTTAATCTTTCATCTAGTATCACTCCCAGATATTTGATAGTAGGTGCATTTTGAAGTTTTGGGCAGTTACATATAACTGAAGTATTAGTTGTGTGATTATGAGCGGTAATGTAAAATTTACTTTTGTCAAATTTTAGTGGTGTTTTAATGTTGAATACTAGGTACTTGGTTTTATCTTCATAAAGTGACAGGGCAGAAAGCCATTTAGTTATTTCATTAAATCCTATTTGTGCTGCGCTAAAAACTTTCTCCTAAGTGTCCCCTGTAAAAATAATTGCTGTATCATCTGCGAAAGCCAGAAGTTTGCCGTTTCTGATGTCTAATTTGCAAATTTCATTAAGGTACACTAAGAAGAGCGTAGGTCCAAGGATGCTTCCTTGCGGAACACCGTATTTTATGGGAAGATCTTTACTTATATGCTCGCCGACTTTCACGCACTGTGTTCGATCAGTCAGATAACTTTGAAACAGCTTCAGCTGTTTATCTCTGATACCAATCTTCTCTAATTTTAGAATTAGTTTGGAGATGGAGACCGTGTCAAACACCTTAGCCAAATCCAGGAATATTGCCAAACACTTGTTGCTCGTGTCCAAGGCTTTAACAATATAATCAGAGAGATCATGAACTGCGTCATTTGTAAATGTATTTTTCCTAAAACCATATTGGTTTTTTGAAAGAATATTGTGTGCTTCAAGGTATTTATTTAGGCGATTGTTCATGATTCTCTCCAAGATCTTTGACAGGGAAGGAAGGACGGATATTGGCCTATAGTTACCGACACGATCTGCATCCCCACACTTATATATGGGATGAATCAGAGCCTTCTTTAGCAAGTCCGGAAAGACTCCACTAGTTATACACAAATTGATTATGTATGTTAATGGAGGTACTAAAATGTTCTTATATTGCTTTAGCAGGCTAGATGAGATACCGTCAATACCAACCGCACAGTCGGAGCGCAAGGATAATACCATTTGCTCAACTTCTTGCTCATCGGTTTCAAGAAATACAAAAGAGTCCAGTGAAGAGGCTGTCTGTGGGTCAGTGTGAGAACTGTGGTTATTAACAGTTGAATTTGCAACTTTGTCTGCCAGCTCTTTTCCAATATTGGCAAAAAATGAATTAACTTCATTAATAGACTCGTCAACAGTTCTTTTAATTTTTAGTAAAGCACAAGCGGATGTTTTAGATTTTGCAGTATGAGTAACTTGTTTTATAACTTTCCACATTTTTTTGGGATTAGTCCTGGCTTTGTCTAGTTCGTCTTTCTCGTATTGTCTTTTAAGGGTTTTTAGAATAGTTTTGCAGTAATTGCGGTATCTTTTAAATGTAGTCCTGATGATTTCGTTATTGTAGTCATTTTTCATTTTTACATACATCCGGTCCCTAATTCTCATGCATCTTAAGATGCCTGGAGTAATACGTGGTTTAATAATTCTCATGCGATGAGGCACAGCGACACACTTGGAACTCATTTTTAAGGCTCTAGTTAGTGAATTTACGAAGTATTCCATGGCAACATTTGCATTTGTACATTTATAAGTAAAGTTCGTGTTTTTGAGCTGGGTTCCTAATTTATTATAATAAATTTTGGTTTTAGTGGTTAGAGGGCTGTCCACTTTAACTTTGTCAAGTGAAAGTAGTACAGCATTATGGTCAGTGACCACAGAATCAATAACTATAGTTGTAGCTTTCAGTTTAGTTTTAAGTAAGATATGATCAAGGCAAGTTTTACCGTGCGTAACCAGAGTATGTGCTGGTAGAAGACCATGACTAGCATCAAGAGTCAGATAATCCGGAGTTTTGGCATCCATATTATATATAGTATTGACAGTTAGCTTGTATTTTTTTTTTATAATTGATAGGCACGCGTTTGACCACCATCTCACCTCATGCTAAGCGATGATGTGGCCGAAGATCGAGCACGCCTGCCTAGAAGCAACCTATTCACTCTTGACTTAAAGACTCCTAGGATGTAGCCATCAGGAAACGCAGACTCCGGCAGGGAATTCGACTCCCTAGCTGTACGCACAATGATTGTGTTCTCAAAACGTTTTGTGCGTGTGGGTGGGATGTTCACCATGTACCGGTGGCACGTCGCCGTACGTCTTGTGGTCCGCTGATGGAACGAGCTTGGCGGAATCGAAAATGTAACCGATAGAAAACCGACAGGCTAGCAGCTTGGCGCCTATGCTCAAGACTTTGGAGCTTCGACTCAACGAGCTTATCATTGCCGATGATCCTCTTGGCTTGTTTCTCAATTGCGTTCACTTTTGCAGCTGATATGTTCAGTGCTGCTTTCTTTCTCGATGCGCTGAATTTTACAAACATTAATCAGCCACTCACTTCTGCAGCGGATTCGACCGTATGGAAATTGACAGTTATACCAAGAGAACATACACCCGGGATAAATAGCAATAAGTACCATTTTTTTTTTTTTGTTTTTTTTTTTTTTTTTTTTGGGGGGTGTGAAATCATCCTATGACTTCTCCCGCTCTGGGTGGAGCGGAAGGGCGTGTCAGACTCTTACTGACTAAAACCCACCCCTGTTCCTCTCTGCCTTGAGTGCCCAGGGGCGAGGTAACTCTTTCGAATTTATCCTCCACCCCCGGGCAGCAATAAGTACCATCTGTGCGGTTTAAACAGGGTGGACGGGAACGAGGGGCACGCTTCCGAAGCCAGAACTTAGATTATATACAACCTAAATGCAAACAGATACCAGTGATCTTTCGCTTTATTTCGGCGTCGCGTGGACGTAGGGTTGTTGACCGTGCGGGCTGTCGGCGAGAGCGCGCGCACTTTGAACTCGAGGAATGCGCGGGCGTCAGCTGATATTTTACCAATATTACATTGCATGATAAAGTTGTAAACAAAAAAAGTGTCTTTTACTGCAAATAACTGTTTCATTTAACTGTTGTCACAGCATAGTGTACGCAAAATTCTATTTTGTTATGTATTATTTTTATTCAAATTTGTTGATGGTATTGTATCAAGAATCACTAGCCTTATCACCTGTCTCCGTTTTCGGGAGCGTTTACCTTACAGCCTGTATACAATTCATAGTCCTGACTGACTGACTGACTGACTGATATATCAACACACAGCCTAAACCACTGGTCCTAGAGACATGAAATTTGAAGCGTGTGTTCTTTGTGAAGAGAAGGTATCCGCTAAGAAAATTTATCGATATTATTCCCTTAAGGGGGTGAAAAGGGGTTGAAAGTTCATAACGAGGGAAGTACTAATTCCACGCGGGCGATGCCGCTGGCAGAAGCTAGTGTATAATAAAAGACATAGGATATGTGTGAGAAATAGTGTGAATGGTCTGCCAACGTGCAAAATTTCACCCAAATCCGTTCAGCCGTTACGTTGTGAAGAGATAATAAACAGACAGAAAAAGTTACTTTGACATTCATAATTATTAGTATGCTATGATTTTTTTTTATAGTGAAAGCCTTATTAGGAATGAGGCGCAAAAATGTTTTCACGACCTAACCATCCAGGACTGCCGTGTTTGTCTTGCTGTCCCCCCCCCTCTCCTCACTGACGCCGCTGTCAAACCGCGGTCAAAACAACCACTTAATTTAAATTTAAAAGCTCTCCACCGAGGTTTTCATAAGACAGAATTCACTGATTTACTTATTAATTCAGTGGGTTAAAAGGCTATTGAATTTTTACAGCTTTCAAGCTTAGAATTTAGAATTCATTTTCAATCTAGCTCTACTCTCTAAAGATTTTTCAAGTAATAGATGTAAGATAGAGCTTTATGAATAACATTTTTGTTATGGATGGAATTTGCTTTAAATTAATTCAATAAACCTTTCGTTTTATATGCAAACACGTTACAATGTAATAAATATTAATAACTACGTAAAGAAGAAATGTGTCTAGTAAACAACAGTCAAAGAGCTCTAGGCGAGCGTTTCATATTTTGTGTATCAAGGGAAACATAATGAAAGTACATAATTTCCTGAATAGAATATAATTTATTTAACAGCGTAAAAAACACAGACAGGCCAATTTAGCCCCAGGTAGTAATTGCCATTGATTAATTTTAGAGTGTACTTGTAACATAATTTTTAATTTATTACAGGGCGAATTCAGCGAAACTCGCGCCTGAAAGGGATTTTCAGGGTCCGGGGGCGCGCGGAGTGCGGGCTGGCGGGGGCGGGGGGCGCTCGGGCGCTCAGGGCGCCGGCTCCGGCAGTGAGCGACCGCCGTCCGCCGCGAACGCCCGTGTGTGTCCCAGCGCCACACCACGACCTCCTCTGTACGTACACTACGCGCCGTGCCTGTGTAATATTAAATATGCATATAATTGTGTGTGTGTGCTGTGAGAATTGCTATCATATTATGTGCCCATCCATGTACCCTGTATGTGGTCAGCCCGCCGCCGGATGAGTATAAGACTACATGTTCATTAATTGGCCGTATGTTTACGTAAGGCGTTCGTGATTAGCAGTTATGAACTAATAAATATTATTGTAAATAACAAACGCAGATTTACGATAGCTTCGCGTGATTTAGAAACCAATTAACGTCTCGAAGAAATGTATTTCAGTGTTTGGTTTTCAGGGTTGTACCAACTGATGTAGTAAGAGGAAAATCGCTGTGATGTCGGTGGGGTGACACAGGAAACGTTACAGGAACAATTTGTCTAAAAATAATTCTGCTTTCATATAAATTGACGTTACGGGGAATGTTGTGAAGGGTGGAATGAAAGGAGAAGAGGTAGACTCAACATTTGGGCGAACCCGTATAATTTCGAGTAACAATATAGTAATTTAAATGTTTCTCTCCCGTGTTAAATTAATAATACCTGAAAGCAACGAATAATGTGGTCAGAATTCACTTTAAATTCGCATTACCAACCAATTAAGCAAAATTTTAACCAGTGCTGACATATTGTCAAATATCTCCTGATATGCACTGATTGGCAACCCTATGTAGGACAAAGGTTTATTAGGTTTTTAGGAGGAATTAGTGGCAGGGTTGTGTCTGGCAGAGCGTGGCACCGACCAGCCCGCGTGCCACACTTGCCAGCTCCCAGCCATGAGAAGCCATTTAACGAACGATTAGACAAACGAATATCGAAACGAATTCATAGTTATGATGATAATTATAAGTTATAAACGGTTAAGTTGATATCTGATAAGAATCGTATGATAGGGATGAACCTTTTGCCAATCGGATCCGAAATTCAGCTCAAATAAAAAAACTCTAAGTAATAAAACGTGTGTCTAGAATGTCAATATCCGCAGAGACAGCCCTATTAAAGTCGTTAGGTTCTTGAATAGGATTCTGGGCGGATTCCTATGCAGATCAGGTATTCCTGAAGGCCAAGAGGTTTCCTTTTCTTATCCCACGTAAATTGGATCTTTGTGTTTTTACCGCCGTCATCGGGTTCATCTCATCTCGGAGTGTTTTCAGGCTTCGTTGATGAAGATATTGTTGGTATAGTGAGATTGGAGTTTGGATTCATGTCGTTTTAGCTTGATTAGTATAGCGAAGTTAGTAAGCTGTTTCACTAAACTGGAACCACGGGGTTAATCTCTGGAGCAACGATGACGGTTTTGTCTAAAACATACACCCCACTAATATGTGTTACAGATGCTTATGTAGGGTGCTCCCCTGTACGTTAATACCCAAGTATATTCTCTACTTCTCAATCGTCAGTCCGACACATTAACCGTTCACGATGGTACTTTAATTAAACTTAGTCCAGCACAACGATAACTTGAGGATATAGATGAGACAGTATACACTCAGCTATCTCGATGGCTTTCGATACTGTCGATAAACGTCTACAACTAAGCCTCGGTTTCCATAGTCCACTGGGCGATCGATTCTCGAGATATGCTTGAGTTGACTCGCTTGAGATACGGTACCTGATCGCAGCTAAGACATAACTATAACGCTGGATATTGTTAAGGGTTTGGTAGAGGTGTTTTGGATTATAATGCTCATAGTTTCCTTGTAGTTGGGGTATTGGCAGGTGATTGGGATTTGATATGAAAATTATGTTGTAAGCTATTTGCATTATAGCGAAGGTTTCCGTATGTGGAAAGTCTCATTAAGTGTGTGACGAGTTAACTAGGCATGGTTGGGATTGGTTATTTAAAATAACAACACCAATTAGGTATGTCTATCTTAGTTGTAACAAAATCTGATAAAGATTCAATGGTGTCTCGACACCTTTGTGCACTGTTAGAATGTAGTATCTAAGTGACTTATTCGAGGTAGACAACTGTGCCATACGCACGTGGACTTCAAATGATTGTTGACAGAGAATGAGCCATCTTCTTCTTAGTCGGCGGCGATGTCATAAAATGCGGCATTCACATTGTTTTCAAGAGATAAATTTTAACGTGTCACGTAAAATGATTTTCAAGCTTCAGTTCAGCGTAATATTTTTAGGTTTAGTACGTGTATGGGCGAAAGTAAGTTGGAAATGGCTATCTTTTTGTTGAGTCTACTCGACGCTCACAAAAATCAAGTCTGGCATCAAAGCCAGACGTGATAACAAAAAGCTATTCAGGACTTTTGAAATCTCTTCGTATCTAGTTAGAGTGGTGAGACTGTTTTTCCATGTCTTATGGCTATTTTTACCACCATATTCTGAGTCATTTATTTGGCATTCATAATAATATTGTAAATGCAAAAGTAACTCTGTCTGAATGTTTGTTTCGTTTTCAAGCCTGAACCGCTAAACTGATCCTAATGTTTAACGTAGATATCCATCTGTCCGTCTGTCTATCAGCGAGCTGTATCTCATGATCCGTAACAGGTAGACAGTTTAAATTTTCACAGATTGTGAATTTCTGTTGCCGCTATAACAAAAAATAATACAAATTTAAATAAATTAGGCTCCCCTACTAGAAACGTGTTTTTTTGGTTTTTTGCTCTATCTTAATAATGGAAACAAGTAGATGCGTATGATCTTGTACGATGGTACGGAACCATCTATGCGCGAGTCCGACTCGCACTTGGCTGTTTTTTTATTAACATACCAATATTGTATTAATAAACCAATATTGTAAAGAGGTAAAATTGTTTTAAGGGAGCAATCCCCAGCTACATGTGCCGTGGGCTTCTTATCCCGTTATCCAGAAAAATGCTCGATGCCTGTGAGTGTGGCCGAGAAAATAAGCTGTTTTCACATAAAATCTGTTCCCATCCGTATTTATCTTTCAGGTAGTGCTTAAACACTGAGTAACTGGGACCCTATTGTATTTGAGTAAGTAGTTTGGCCCGTCTCTAGTATTCGTGCATTTCTGTCGTATTTGTGTGTATTTGTGGTCGGTGGTATATGGCACGGGCTCGGGTCTTGTCAGGTCTTGTGGTCTGCCGATAGTACACACATTCGTTCTAATAATTGATGATGGAGTTTGACGTCGACAAATGATGTTTCTGATATTTTTTTTTACATTTGTTTCTGATGAATGAAGAATAAAAAAATCCTTGGTCTGTTATTGGCAGATATTGTGGCCTTTTTCTTAATACTTTTGGTGAAATCAGTCGTACATAGATCTGGAAGGTGTGGCTGACGTTGGCGTATTAGTACCTACTAGTATATGAAAACTAAATATTCTTTCTTCGCTTTAATGCTTGCAAATGTAACTAACTTAAACGGAGAAACTATGAACCTTTGCAGAATTGAGGAGCTCTGACAATCTCATTTCTGTTTTCTTTTATTTTTCTAAAGTAAACTTTCTTGTTGTGCGCACTATACAAAGGGTTTCAAAGATGTAATCCTGCTGGGACAGTCACTGAGAATATTTGAAATGGACCTGTTTACTTAGGTGATAATTAAAAGTCTTTGGCACTCAAGAAGTTAATCCTTTCTCCGTAAATATGTATTTTGCAACAATTTTCCTTGTTTAATTTAATGTTCTTCTTCTACTTAGCTGTTTATATGGTGTTTTGTAGGGTCCTTAGAAAAGTTTAACGAGCTACGAAGGCAAGTTCTTTTCATGAAAGTTTTCTGTTTGATGTTCGGTATCGCGACACACCCTGTTTTCCATCTCATGCCAATGTTTTCGTTTTAATGAAATTTACATTATAAGCAGATTATTTTGGTACTGAAGGTTTTTTTTTTCAAGTTTATAATAAAGGATGTGATGTAAAATAAATAGAGTTGTTCTTTTCTAAGCTGTTTTTTTTTAATGGCATCATAAAGTTCACAGGATAATAGTCATACAGGGTGTAACGTAAAGGTGTGGTCATATTTTAAGAACCGGTTCTGCCCATTTAAATGAACAACTTTCTCTTGAAAGAAGAAAATTCCTAAAAAAAATGGACTTTCCATACTAAGTTATCATCGGCTGATCAATATATGTATGGAGGGTAAAAAAAAAATCAGATTTCTTCAGATTTTCTTGGAATAAATAGCACATCGCGATAATGGCCCCCACGGTTTTGCAAACATACGCACTCTCTCGTTCAATGTATCCTTGTATGTGGGCTTGTTTCCGAGTGGAGATAAATTCCTTGATCTAGGTGGGCAATTCTGTTCACCGGAACGATAGATTTTGTGAACTGAAACCGCCAAAAATAATGTTCTCTTTTTAAATATTGTTCATCAAAGACGTTGTGTGCTCACAATGGGCCTGGCAATGAAGAGGGCAATGTTCGGAGTTTCCTTTCGTGATAGAATCAGAAATGATGATATCCGCAAGAGAATTAAGCTTACCGACATAGCGCGAAGAATCACCAAACTGAAGTGGCAGTGGGCAGGGTACATTGCTCGCAAAACAGGTGGTCGATGGGGCCGAAAAGTTCTGGAGTGGCGACCGCGTACTGGAAGACGCAGTGTTAGAAGGCCTTCCACAAGGTGGACCGATGACCTGGTCAGGGTCGCGGGTAGCCGATGGATGCGAGACGCACAGGACTGGTCATTGTGGCGACACTTGGGGGAGGTCTATGTCTATCTCTATAATTGGTATTTTAGGGTTCCGTGCCCAAAGGGTAACCAACGGGACTCTATTACTAAGACTCCCGTTTAATTTTTTGTTGAGAGGCATAAGCAAGGAATACGATGGGTATCTAGAGTACCGTCATTAACATCAACATTGACAGCCTCGTGCCTCGTGCGATTGTTAAAGTTTGAGCAGCTGTTCCGGCGTGAAGTACCGTCTCACTTTTAACAGAAAACAGACACGCCTGGGTCTTAGCAGCATTGAACTTGACCAGATTGGCATCGCCCCATTCAGAGACAGCCTATTTTTTTTTTTTGTGGGAAATCGTCCAATGACATCTCCCGCTCTAGGGTGGAGCAGGAGGGCGTGTCAGACTCTTACTGACTAAAACCCACCCCTGTTCCTTCCCTGCCTTGAGTGCCCAGGGGCGCAGTAACTCTGTTTCGAATTTATCCACTACCCCTGGGGAGAGAGACAGCCTGTAAAGACATAATTATAATTTTATACTCAGGAAACATTCCTATTAAGCATTTCAACCTCATTTCAAAGGATGAAAGTCAAACACTCAATATTATAGGTCGTATTGCTAATCTAGCATAAAATAATCGACTTCAAACTTTGCAGCAAGTAATAGGAATGTAGCTGGAAGCTATCAATTGGGATCCCCCAATTACAATAGAATTTACATGATCAGGCACCAGTATTGTTGTGTTAGTCTGTCGGAACTTTCGCAGAATTCCTCGGTAGGTATTACTTACGAGCAAGTTTACTTCATTTGCATAATGTATAGTGAATCTCTCTTGCTTTGTTAGTAGATGAACGTACTTGTATACATTAAATTATTGTTTCTTGGAATTATTTGAGTGAAAATCGAGTTGTAACGTAATGGTGCTGGAATAAAATGGATAAAGTATAATATTTATTTGAGAGTTAATCCTACTTCCTAATAACATTATACCGCCATCTTTGGGAGTCAGCCATATTTGATTTAGAATGACGTCTCTTAGCTAACCATGCATTGTCATTGGCCTAGATAAGTGTGCGAAGTTTCAATTCAATCCGACGTTTTGAAGTAGGTGAAAATCACGTTTAAACACATTTTTACATAGATACATACCAAGATAATAAAAGCGTGTTAAACTGAATCATTTTAATTCAGTATTTGTTGAGAACTAGCTTTTATCGGGCTATGTCGGCGGTCAGTTATTTATTTGTCGTCACTTATTCCAAGATAACTTATAACGGCACGATTGGCGCAGTGGTTGATCGCTCGGCTGCTGCGCTGCGTGTCCCGGGTTCGATTCCTGCACAGAACAAATATTTGTATGGCCTACATATAGTTGTTGGGGTCTAGGAGTCTTGTGTATGTGGGTTCACATGTTTGAGGACCCACTCACGGTACAGGAGAAATTCCTGCTTTGGGGTAATTTTTTTTTAATAGAAGAACCGTTTAAAAGCTACCCTATGTCATAATCCAGCCTGTTCAGCCATTGAGTCGTGATCGAACAGCAAATATCCAAACATTTATGTATATACCGATAACATAACATACAGATTTCCCAATTTATTAGCGTTAAGCATAATCAACCTATAATATCCCCATTGTTGGGACACAGGCCTCCTCTCAGTGAGACGGTGTGGGCCGTAATCCACCACGCGGGCCCAATGCGGGTTGGTACACATTTTTAGTATCCAAATGTATTATAAGTGGCATATTATGTTACAACTAGTCTTAAAAAACCGGTCAAGTGCGTGTCAGATTTAGCACATAATTATAGGGTTCCGAACTAAATGAGGAAATTATCAAAGAAAATTTGATTTATCAATTTTTTGGTACTTGTTAGTAAAATATACGACTAATAGAGGAGTATGGAAGAAAAAGACATGTTGCGCCGACCCCAAATAAATTGGGATAAGGGCAGGAGAATGATGATGTTAGTAAAATATACGTAATATCACTAAATTTCAAGTTCATATTATTATGTCAATGGTAGGTTAAAAAATTCTTCGGAACAAAATTTTGTGACAGACGACGGACGGACAGACGGACAGATGGACACGTGAATGACAGCAATATGGCTCCGTTTGGACCCTTTGGGAACGGAACCCTAAAAGTATCTTTCAGCTCTATAAGTAGGTAGGTACTGGGTACTACCACTAAAACACAAAGATAAGTTTTCTTTTTACCTGTATCGGTAATCTGTCAATGTCAGGCTAGAAACTTAGAAAAAGTCTATTCTTAGAAAAACTCACCCTAATTCTCCTTTCATATTTAGAAAAGCCTCATTCTAGTCTCACATTATTTTAACTTTAACAAAGTGGGGATTCAGGCTCCTCGTCATCTTCTTGTTAGAATAACATAGACTTTTTTAAACTGAACTGATCGTCATGAACTTTTGCATATATACTTTCTCGGAGATTTAGAAAAGGACACAGCGTTCCTTTCACGCAGAAAAAAAAATTCTTCAAACAACAATATCTTTCGATGGTGACAACAGGCTAGTTTACCAAAAAAATCTAAGTAGTCCGTCTCGTCAGTTAGATTACCAAAAAATATTGGAAATGTATTTTCCTTTTGAACAGTCCGTTGAAATTTTGTGTGACGTCACACCTTGATACACTTTGTACCGTTTAGTGACATAACAAGCCCTCACTCCTGAACTTTGATGCGTTTTATCTTTGTAATTTTTTATTCATTTGATAAAGCAAAAATTAAAAAACTTTTTTCCAAAAAAATACAACCGACTTCTAAAAATTGCAAAATAACTTTAATTTCGGAAGTCGGTGTCAAATAAAGAAGACAAACAAATTACAAACACCGACTTCCGAAATTAAAGTCATTTTGCAATTTTTAGAAGACGGTTTTTTTTTTTTTGGTGGGATGGGAAATCATCCAATAACTTCTCCCGCTCTGGGTGGAGCGGGAGGGTGTGTCAGACTCTTACTGACCTCTCTTACCCAGGGGTTAGAAGACGGTTGTATTTGTTGTAAAAAGTTTTTTATTTTTCACTTTTTGGTTGTTGTACCCCAGAACTAAAACTAAATAATAAAGTTATCCCCGAATGGGTAACCCCCATAACATGGAATAATTGGAGACAGTCAAAACGTCATCTGTGTAGGTATTGTAGGATCCTGGAGTACCTTCACGAACTGCAGGGATCCTGGGGGTTCTTCGTAATTCTAGGGAATGTCGCACTCACTGGCACCGCGAGAGTGTGGTGTACGAGAGTGACTGCTTACGGTGTGTAGTGTTACAAAAGAAAGGGGAATAGCGCACTCAGAGTAACTATATTAATAAATTATATTAACATGTGTGCCCTCTTCGGCCGGGCTAGCTGAACTGAACCCTAAAACAAATGTCTTCTCTATTCTTTCTAATTTCAACCGGCTTTCCAATACTTCTAGAGTATTCCAACCTGCCAGTCTGTCCGGCACAGACCCGCTAACATAAGGTTGTGACTATAATTGTCACAGTATACATATTTTTGGTTTATGTTGATTTTTTCAAAAAGTGCAATATTAATTTCGATAAAATTTATATGGGACCACCTCTGCAGTATGACTTACCGAAAAAAAAAGAATCATCAAAATCTAACAAAATGCAGAGAAATCGCCTAAGAAACATACAAAAAAAACATACATACGAATTGAGAACCTCCTCCTTTTGGAAGTTGGTTAAAAAATGTGTGTCAAATATTTTTTGATTATCTAAATTACGGACTAAAATTAATTATTATTTTTATACCCTGTAAATATGCCAATTGCTTTAGGACGCTAGATGGCGCTACTTGTCTTTCGAATCATTTTGCTCCCGTGCGAAGCTGGAGCGGGGCGGGGCGGGAGGGTCACGAGTCTTCTATAAAAAGCGAGAACTACAAACCGAAGAATAGGTTCCCTCAAGAATCTTTGAGCGGTTCCATCGATCAACTTTAGAAATACTTTCATATCTTCACTTCTCAGGCCATTTCTTATCCAATGAGCATTTGAGTTAACAAAAGATTCAGTTTATATAACAAAGGTGGAGTTGTCTAGTGATCTTGTGGTCGAGCGTTAGGTTTAGGGTTCGATTTCGAGGTTTACTATTTCAACTTAATCCCTGATTTAATACAAACATGATATTTTTATTACTATCTAAAATATTATTTTATGTTTGGTTTCTATATTTTTCAAATGTAATTTATAAAGATTACTGTTACTGAAAGCGTAAAATCCAGCTTCAAACAATTTTGGAAAAGCATTAGCTTTTATAGAAAACAATTTTATTTGCGTTCATGTCGATTTGTGAATTAAAGAAAAAGTAATTTATTGCTTTCGAAAATAATTTTCTTGAGAAATTGCTTCAGCATTTACGCTTACTTTGGCAGAGTAACTTGTTGCCTCACCGAATTAAAGATATCGGTAAAACGCCATTATAAACGTTATTTATAAGTAAATAATTTCTTTCAAAAGTATGATTAGACGACGACCTACACAAATGTAACAGAACCTACCTATTGGAATAAAAAATTAGTAGTTTATTTTTAGGGTTCCGTAGTCAACTAGGAATCCTTATAGTTTCGCCATGTCCGTCTGTCCGTCCGTCCGCAGTTTAGCTCAAAGAATCTTAGTACTATAAAGCTATGTTTTAGCAATTTTATCATGATTTAAATTTATCAAAATTTAATCATGAAAAAAAATAGGATACATCCTATACAAAAGTGGTGTTGGATTCTTTTTCTCGTCTAATTCATGGTGTAAGGTGTTGTTGGATAGGTCATTCAAAAATATTACTGATCTGTGAAAACCATTTTTCGATTCAGGGATCCGTTTGCGTAAAATTAAGTTTTAAATTGCAAATTTTTGTTAGAGTCAAGTGTTAGCTAAATGGTTGCTTTTGGATATGTGAAAAAAATTACGGCAGTAGTATACATAATGAAATAAAAAGGAAAGCTATCACGGCTAAGTTAGCTTTGTTGGATTTAGAGTAATAGTCGCCTAACTTATAAAATGTTTCTACTTGTTAAAATTCGTTCAAAATACAAAATCCTTGGAAAGAAATTACTTTGATGAAGTAGGGTCTACGGAACCCTACCTTGCGCGTGGCCTGACGCGCAGTTGCACGGTTTTTATTTTTTGTCTAGCACGACGGTAATAGAACAGCTTTTAGAAATATGTATAAAGGTGGATAGAATATAGGTACTCTTTTGTACACCGATAGCTGGACTCAGCAAGGATGAAGGAGGGCAAACTGTCCAGGGATCGACAGACGTAGGCACTTTTGGGCATCGTCATCGTTGTAACAGACAAAAAACTAGGAAGTGGTGACGGCCGCGCGTTTTTTGAGGGACTGTCTTTATGTAGAATTTTGACGTTAAAAAATGCTGGCTCTCAGTCTAATTTGAATTTAATAATAATAAGTCTTTATTTTTCAGATAACTAAGATCCAATGTGTTAGTAATTACAATAATGACTTACAGCTATTGTTAGTAAAATGCCACGATATTCACCAATAATAAATTCATATATATATTTATTTATTTAATTCTCTTGCAAATAGAAATATTAATTAACGGTCTACTTTTCAAGTGTACACGATAATATTTTACCCAGTCGCTTCATAAATCTTATGGCTTCCAAAAACATGTCAAAATTCATAAAAAACCCCATCACTGATTATGTAAAGAATCCATGGCTAAATATCCTGCCAAGCCCGTAGGACCCTCACAAAACGGTAACTTAACACACAATCCAGCAGCAATCCCCAATAAACATGATCGACATAACGTCCCAACACGCGCCTCATCGGGCCTCACCGCGCCCCACCGCGCTAAGCTTTCTCGCCATTTTCTCTAAAATATGCATTTTTAGCCGAACGTTATTGAATCCGTCGCTTACCTGCGTCTGCGTATAATAAGGCCGTGTACCCAACGTACATAATTTAGCCTCCCCGGACACTTGGAGCACTGTCAATAAATTATTAGTTACATAAGTGTGGACGTTAGCTTTTGAGTCTACTTAGCTTGGAGTATGTTGTCTTTCAGCTGAGTTACATGAGTGTATGTGCTTAGAATAACTTGTGATCTGTCACGGTAGTATATCAATCTTGGAAGTGAATAATTTTGGTATTATTTTGCTTGAATTCGACGTGTTTCTGCAGGCTTGGGTCAAATAACTCAAAAATACTGTTTTTAGTGAGTAGATAGTATAATTTTATTTATAAGTTGAAATGTGGATGTTATGTTTTGAAATCACTTAGCTTTATGTAAATGATAAATGATGTTTATTCAGTAAATAGGTTACAAGGAACACTTTTACACGTCAATGTTTTTTGTCAGTTTAAGCTAGATGAGGCCGGTGTTTCCTAGCTGACTACCCTGAGAGGAAACACCGAAACAAACTCAGAAGTCAACGTATGGTATGTATGGCGTACATTGTCTTATATCTATCGCAGTAAGAAAGCCTCCCACAAGGTGGACTGATGAACTGTTGAGGGTCGCGGGCATCTGATGGATGGGAGACGCACAGCACCAGTCGTTGTGGCGACATTTCGGGGAGGCCTATGTCCAGCAGTTAACGTCTTTCGGCTGTAATGATGACGTTCTGTTATAGTTGAGGTACATAAGTATGTTCTATGGCTTACAATAGTGTATGGTGTATACTTGTTGGTACCGTTTCTGTCATTCTTGGTATAATATTTACGATCCAACATTGTTTGTTGTCGCTGAAGAACCAATTCAGGTGGTAGGTTTGCACGAAAAAAAAAGAAACATTCAACCCACTTTTTCCTCGAAATGAAAAACCTTACAATTTAGCTTTTTCTGTAAATTCACGAATACATAGTTTATTACCGTAGCCGAGATTTTCAGCTGAAAAGGCTGGCGACCGGGATATTAACAAGGCTGTGTTTATAGCCAGTCAGTTACAATTAATAACAGCCTTTGCGATAATTATTACTCTAACCGAGTTACTATTATAACCAGAGACGTACGGTTGGCAACAAAAGTCGACAGCATACTGATGGGAAATAAAACCATATTTTAGAATAGCTAGACAGAACATAGTGGCTAAAAAGATTTTATGAAAAAAATATTTTTAACAGATTTATTGAAGTCGGTAACATATTGAAAATTAAGCTATTGTAGTTATTAAAACTTTCTAGACGATACTTTGGTTTTTCGTAAGTTCAATCTCTAATAGTAGTCTAAAGGGTTAATTTTAGACTTTTTTTTTAATTTTAGATGGGCGTGCTCTTGACTCTAGTCTAGGTCAGAGGTGACAGAGACAAAGTCGACGATGGAGCGAGCTTACCCAGAAGAAGCCTGTTCACTATAACTTTGAATTTGTATGCATTCGGAAATACAGACGCAGGTAGAGAATTGAGTGGAACTCTCTTTGCTGTGCACATTATGAAAGACCTTCGGAAACTAAACGGAAACTATGGTTATCAAACTTTTTTTGACTTTGACTCTCAAGACCTGGGGTCTTTAAGTCAAGAGTGAATAGGTTAATTCTAGACAAGCGTGTTCTATCGTCGACCACATCATCGCTTACCATCAGGTGAGGTAGTGGTCAAACGCGAGCCTATCAATGACAAAAAAAAAACTTTTTAAGGGCATAAAAATAGGTTTTTGTTATTCAAAAATGCTTTTGCTGTCGACTGTGCCTATTTACATCGCGCTAATTTATAGCCAAAGCCGAATGAATTTGTCACAACTATATTTTATTAGCGCCTGAGTAATAACTAGGTCCAGCCAACGCTCTTATTTTAATTCTAGTAATTTATCCTTTAAAAATAGCTTATTGTGTGATTCAATCGGTTATGCAAATATTTTAATTACTGAAGTAATTAATTTTGATTATAAATAAATGCTTGTTTCTAGAAAACTGTTATTAACTGACTTTTTGCCGGATAATAATAGGAAAGTAGTATGGCATTCGGTGTGGCTTTCAATCAGGGATCTTACTTCTAGTTATTGCGAAGTTGATTAAAATTACCACTGTTCTTTAAAACATACCTGTTGAATTATGTATGGGTACTCACAAAGATAACGTCTCATTTATTAATTAAACTTGTTAGGAAGTAATTAAATGTTCGGGACTCCCTCATGGCGCTCATTTGCTTGCAAGATCAGGTTCTAAGTCATTACCAGCATTGTTACACAGAGAAAAGTTTTTTGTTTTGCTCAATAGTCAACGATCACAATAATTTAGTAAATTTTTCTTTTTCCAAAAACACAGTATCTAAAAACAAAATGTACAAGCAAAACTGAATAAACCGTTTATTATGTGAAGCAAGAAAAATATAATAAGAATTCGTAGCACTACGACTATGTTATTTCTACGACGGCACGTAGCACTGTAGGCTCTACGCCGTGCTACGAGGCTACGCAGCTACGAAGCTACGTGGCTACGTAACTACGAGGCTACGAAGTTCGAAGCGCTACGTGTCATGTATTTGACGTCCGTATTCCTAGGCTTTATCAAGCGAAGATGAATTTTCATAAAATGTCTGAAAAATATTCTAAGTTTTCAAATCGCCCGTGTGAGCTCTGTGCTTGTATATTACTCGTACTTACTTTCAAGTGGATGTTGTAAGTTTGTATTTTGAAGATGATGAATTTTGTGCGACTCAGTCAAATATCGAGAATTTGGGATTGTATATTACATATACAATCCCAAATTCTCGATATTTGTTTTATTACATATACAATCCCAATTTCTCGCTTTCTCTGTTTGTATAGTAATAAAAATTAGTGGTTTACCATATCAAGGTTGAATGTCATAAAATGAAAACGTCTAAAATCTATGTGACAGTTATTTTCAACCTCAGTGAAGTTTCAATTTACTGGCTATTGTTGTTAAAAGTGGTTAACAGAAGCTTGACAATTGCAGTCAAAAAAACTTGAGACACAATTTAATTAAGTTGAACTAACGAAACAATGGTGCACAACAGACTGTGGAAGATGTGCATGCAGATAAACTTTTAAGTTAATAGCGAGTACGCGCGCCGCGGGTCCGCCTGCCCGCTTGGCACGCGCCGCGGCGTCGCTCGTTGCGGGAGAGATAAATCTAAGTGCGGACAGTTTTTCTGCTTTCATCCCCCCCCTTTCCCTCCTTTCCCCCCTTTCCCTCCACCACTTGTTTGTCGCCACCTCACGTTTCTGATTTAACTTCGTGCAAAGGTTCCTCCGCTCTCTCGCGCCTCCACCAACTCATTGCGTCGATAATCTCCCTCCACCTATAAATCTGTTTCGGTACGTTTTAGGGTTATATTTCCTGTTTATTTTGTGACGCTGATTTGAAAGGGAAATCGGTTTAATGTTTACGGTGTCACGTTTTATGCAATTTTTTAGAGCGCTAACTTATGTCGGTTATCCTTTGTTTGCGTATGAGAATGAAACTAAACCACAGAGTAACTAAACCAAGACATACGGCACACAGCGTTCAGTGTTCACTTGCTTCATCTTTTCCTTTTCAGGGTTCCGTACTCGAAGAGTAACCAACGGGACCCTATTACTAAGCCTCCGCAGTCCGTCTGTCCATCCGTCTGTCTGTCAGCAGGCCTCATGATCCGTAATAGGTAGACTGTTGAAATTTGCACAGAATGTGTATTTCTGTTGCCGCCAAAAAATAATAAAAAGTGTGCGTGTACTTATGTACGTACGTAAGAAGTTATACTTCTTTGGCGTAACAAGATAAAAAATCAAACTGTCACAAAGTTTACAAAAGAAAAACAATCATTCTTCATGAACCACAGACCATAACTAACTTCAGGGTGTCGGTTCTAGCTAACTTCAGGCTGTAGGTTTTTTGTGACGGTGTGCGCGCGCATCGTAAAAAATTACTCTCATCATATTTCCCTAACGCGCCAAAAGAAGTATAACTTCAAAATAAATTAAAGAGATCTCGCCTATTAGAAACGTGTTTTTTGTTTTTGTTTTTTTGCTCCATCTTAATAATGGCAACAAGTAGAAGCGTATAATCTTGTACCATGGTACGGAACCCTAAATGCGCGAGTCGCACTCGTCCTTGGCCGGTTTTTATTCTAGTAGAGTAATGAGTACATCTATAATCAGGGTTCATCGTGCGATCGTGCTTCGCGACCTCAATGCAAATCTGATATCAATGAATTTACATTACATTTTCTTAACATTAAACGGCATAAAAATGTTCATAGGTTGTAGGAAAACCGGCGAAGTGCGTGTCGGACTTCGCATAATTAGGGTGCCGTATCAAATGAGGAAATTATCAAAGAAAAAAATATTTATTAATATATGTATCTGTTAGTAAAATCTTCCTGCCCTTATCCCATGTTACTTGGGGTCGGAGCAACACGATTTTTTCTTCCATTCTGTCCTGTCAGCCGTCACGCTATCTCTAACTCCCTTTTGTTTCATATCACTCCTCACACAATCTATCCATCTTTTCTTTGGCCTCACTCTCCCTCTACATCCATCCACATTTATATGCATAACTCTTTTGGTTCTCAACTCTCATCTCAAACATCTTTTTCACAGCCCAACATTCTGATCCAAACAGTACGACAGGTCTAATCACGGACTTATAGATTTTCCCTTTTAACTTAAGGGGCATCGGTCGGTCTGTCGGTCGAGTCTGACACGCCCTTTCGCTCCTCCCTAGAGCGGGAGAAGTTGGATGATTTCACAACCCTAAAAAAAAAAAACCGTCGGTCGCAAGTTGTTTCAGTGACCTGTCGCCATTTCATCCATCCTGAATTGATCCTGTAAGTTACGTCTTGGTCTATATCGCCATCACCCTGAACAAGCCATCCGAGGTACTGAAAGTTGGAGCAGATCGGTACAGGCGTTCCGTTGAGAGCTACAGACATAGGACTGGAGAGACCGCCGAAATCGCAGAACAGATATTCTGTTTTGGTTCTGCTCAATTTCAGGCCAACACTCTCCAGTCTTTGCCAACACGTCTCCAATCTGCTGAGATCCGCCGAAATTCCACTCTTATTAACTGCACATACTTCCCAGACACGCCTTTCTCCTTATGGGCCCACCACAAAACCTCTCGAGGTATCTGTTAGTAAAATATACGTAATCTTAAAATTATCACCAAATTTCAAATTCTGAATGGGAAGTTAAAAAATTCTTCAGAACAAAATTTTGAGACAGACGACGGACCACCGATGGCGTACCAGCAATAGGGCTCCGGTCGGACCCTTCGGGTACGGAACCCTAAAAAGGAACAAGGAAACAAGAGCATAGACTTGTTCGACGGCATCGCTGTACGTGGACCTCTGGGGTTGATTAAAAAATATCCGGTGCACAAGGCCGCTTCGAATCCGAATTATTTTGCATAAAAACTCTCAAATAAAATATGGCCGGTCCGCATTCATTGAATATTCAGCATCGGAGCTATGCCCGGATTAAAATAATATTTTATGACGACGACAGGAAATTAAATCTTTTCTATTGTTTTGTCACCTAAACGTTAAACAATGGGCGGAGATAAAGCGCGTACACTCGCGGATGAAAGGTGGCCCCTTGTAGTGCCGGGGCCGGAGAGTCTTTTCATCTGTGAATTTAAGATGTTTTAAAGAAAACAAAGGAGACTTGACGCTTATTAGAAAAGTTTTTGTGTCGATTTGCATAGTCGGATTGTGGAAGATTTCTTGTGTTTGTGTAGTATGGCAGGCGTTGTGTGGGCCGGACGCTGGGTACCGAGGGGCCCCGGTTTGGGGGCCCCGAGCGGGTCAACAATCGCGCTGTCGAGCGTGATACGGGTTAAGTGTGGGGCTCCGAGATCAGCGACCAGTAACGCTCGGGATCGCTGATTGCATCAGGTTCTTGAGATAGCGATCTTGTGCTTGATTTTGTGTACACGTCTACAAATTGCTATCGATGTTGTATCTAATGGAACAAACGTAAATGTTTGTTGAGATTCAAAATAACGTAAAGTTATTTTGGCATGGTGTGCAATGCTATTTTTAATGTTTATTATTATTTTTATTACTTTATTATTATTTAAGCCTTTTATTTTCCAAACAAATATACATTTGAAGTTCATTACACAAAATCATAAAATATTAATTTGTTTGTAATTACAAACTAGACGGTTTCTAATAATAACTTAAACATGCATTTTAACAATAATAGACACAAAAAAAATATTTTTAAAATAAATTAATTGATTTTATAGATTGAATAAAAAAATAAAATAAAATAATTTGTTGTTTAATTAGTTAATTGATTGGGTGCCCATTTAAGGGCGAAGGCCTCCTCCATCTTTCGCCATTCCTCTCTGTCTTGGGCTATTCTAGTCCAGGTGGGGCCAGTCACAGCCACAATATCATCGCACCACCGGCGCCTGGATCTGCCTCGGGTGTGTGGTGCATCACGAGGGTATCAGGGTATTTTTAATGTTAGTCGGTCGTAAATATTAAGTCAGACATATTAGTCATTTTTGAGGCGGAGCTCGTAACTAAAGTTATAACAGCCGCATGGGTTGATCCATCAGGTTAAGCTACGCTGGCCGGGGTTGGTCCATGGATGGGTAGCCATCTTTACATATCGAGAATCCTCCGTGCTTCCGAAAGCACGTTAAGCCGTTGGACCCGGCTGTTAATCGTGGAACTTTGACAGTCGTTACGGGTCGTCAGAGGCCCGAAAGTCTGACAACTAGTCTTATCAAGGGGTATCATAATTACCCAGTAACTGGGTGGTGGAGGTCAGATAGGCAGTCGCTCCATAGAAAATACTGGTATTCAGCTGCATCCCGTTAGACTGGACGCTGACCCCAAGATAGTTGGCAAAAGGCGCGGGCAGATTGACATTTTAGTAATTTTATTATAGAAATGGTTTATTTATTAAATACGTATTTTGCTGAAACATAATCCGCGACTGCAGTCAGACTAATCCCAAATTAAATACTAGTATTACTAGACGTATGGCGACCACAGTATAATAATTACAGCCGTACCGTGTGTTACTAACATGTTCATAAATAACGTTCGTGTAACAATTCCAGGCGATGCCATTTAATTTGTCCAATTACACTGTTTCACACGACACGGCGCCGGTAAATATTGTCACAAACGACAATTTATACATACCATTTAATATAACAATGTTTAGAAACAATCATGTCATATAGGATAGGATCAGGTTTTTCTATGAGATTCATTTCTGTTGATTGATGTTGTAAATCATCTATCATGTTTTGTATCACGGTATCGTCCGTGATTGGTTATTGTTGATTTCATGTTTTAATCCCTTTATTGATAGGCTCTCATTTGGCCACAGACTCACCTGAAGGTAGCTAAGCGATGATGTGGTCGATTACGGAGCACGCTTTCCAAGAAGTATCCCATACACTCTTAACTTAAAACCAAATCTGGAAACTAGGAAAACCTATCGGAATCTATGTTACTATTAGGAAACTCAGACTCTGGTGAGAAATTCACTCCTCAGTTAGGCACAATCAAAGTATTCCCATTCATTGTTGCTTGATTGATTCGAGTTTGATCAATGATCTAATAAAATACCATGTTTAACTGGCGTACAAAACATCTTTCGTTGCGTAAACGTAAAAACCTACAAATATAAGTATGTCTCATACAGTAACATCACTCTCAGCAGTACTAGGCGTGACCCTTCAAACACGCGTCGGCACACACTGGTCGATTCTTTGCGCACACTGAGTGATCACGCACCTGTGCCGTTGTCACGCGGATTATGATCGATCGTGACGAGATACCCGAGTGTTACTGTCACGTTGTTGTAAGTAGGCTGTGCTTGGAATATGACTTGAGGTATTGTCATCAAGGGCCGTATTATGACGTTTTAATGACAAAATGACTCCAGTGCGACAGATAGAGATGGAGCTATAAAATAAAGATAGCACCATTCCATTTCTGTGCGGGCATCAGGATAGCATTTTAAAATATTATTCCCTCAGGTCGTAAATTCAAAAAAACTTCTGAACATAGAGCCTAAGTCCCGTTGAGATAGTTAAAACTTGAAAACAATACCTTTTGGTTATTTTTTTTATAATGTATACGTATGACTTCAATAGGTATGTACAGGGAAAAGCAATTGACTCAATGTAAATGGGTTGTTATATGTAGGTGTAAAGCCTAAATAATAAAAACCTTATAGAAAATCAACGTTGGCTATAGCTGTTCAAAGCGAGAGAGAAGCCGAATTAATTATTCGCAAACCCGACATTTCTAGGTCACTAGTCACCAATTGGAATAATCGTTAGGATTCCTGTTTTTTATGTTGTTACAAGAATTTTAATTTTAATGTAAACAACACATTATTTGTCAAACGTCCCATGGGGTATCACGTCAGAAGTTTGTCACGCGTGTAACATATTTTGTCGCCTTCGTTTTTCCGCGAATCTTGTCATTAATTTTTTTTTTCCCATAAAACCCGCTGGTTTCTCGGTCACGCTGCCAGGGCACAAGTGCCGGTGTAGCGTGACAATCGTAACGTGATGTTCACTAGCAGGTCATGGCACGTCTCAATACTAGCGGGGGACAGTTTGGTACACTGCGTAATGAGGTGCCCGTGTCTCGCTCCCGGCACGCTTCTTAAGGGGAGCGTGACCAGTAAGTGTTTACAATGTAAACGGGTTCAGACATCCTTTATGTGACGGTAATAGTGCTGGTATTTACATCGATACTGAAATTGCGAAAAACTTGTAGGTAACTCAAATATTTTTTAGGATATAAAATATGAATTCGGTCTTAAAAGGTCCACAAACGGTGCAATGAACTGATTTTAATCAAGAGATGCCATCAAACTTATCCATAATAAGTGATCTCTTAGTTAAACTTTTTCATCTCCTTTCCAAACGTTTATCTAAATCTCTTAATGCATTTTAAAAGCTGGACTTTTACGCTGATATTGGATTTCTAATTGCAAATTCATTTCTCTGGACAAAAACCTTTTCTTTCTAATTCTGAAATCTAAAGTAAAAAATAATTAATCTCACCTCCTTTTGAAGATCGAGCAATAGTTTAGAAACGAGCCATTATTCTGCAATTAACTTTTTATACAAATTCAAACAAAAACTTTAATTCGTTCGTAAACGGTTCGAATTCATAAATTCTATTAATTGTTACTTGTGAAAGCGTTCACTTGTAACTTTTAGCTGAAGATGTGCAACTTGAGCAACATTTTAGCGCCCCGTCTCTACTATGTAGATACATTTTGAATTTGAAGTAAAAGTTTTAATAAAGTTACTTTTTAACTCGGCGCGTATAAAAATATTAGCATTACGAATTCAATTTTCATTTGAATAAGAGAAGAGGTTATTTCTCGAGATGAATAAAGCAACGGCGGATTTCCCGGAGATTTATTATGCGCTTAGGTACATTCTTGCGGGAGTAAGTGGAATAAACTTAAAATGCTGATTGAAAACATGAAAGGTTAAAATTTACCGAGAGGTTTAAAAGTATCAGGGTCTGTTATAAGTTCTTCTGAAATACCTTTTTGCGAAAATATAACTGCGTACCTAATACTTTTTTCAAATATACACTTTGTAATACTTTATTTACGAATACATACGTACTGGGTGTCTCAGAAAAAAATCACATTTTGATTTTGTAATTTAACGTGTATGTTACAACATCAGAAACTGAAGACATGGGAAAATTTATTTTTTGAAAATAACGTTATTCAAATATCGTCCTTCGCGGCTCTGGCACTCTTCAAAGTGATCTCCATTTATGAAAACGCGCCTCAGAAGTTGAGTAGGAATGTAATTGATTTCTTGTCTAATGTTTTCCTTCAATTCAGATAATTATGGTTGATGGATTACTGTTGTACTACACCCGACTCTTCGGATAACCCCAGACAAAAAAATTCGGAAGTTTGAGGTCTATGTTTTTCGGATGCCATCTGATGTCACCTCTCATCAAAATCAGCTTCGTTTTCATGAATGTTAGAGATCGATTTGAAAGATGACATTTGCATAATTTTATTTTCAAAAAGCAATTTTCCCATGTCTTCAGTTTCTGATTTTGTAATTTAATGTGTATTCATAAATATATTTGTTATTTTTCATGCATCTACAAAAGTGAGTTTTTTCTGAGACACCCTGTATTTTCGCCAGTGACGTTCGTACATGACTAACGACGCCGATGCGTCGCGGCGCTCGGATAAATCTGAACATTTGACTGGTGGAGACAAATCGTAAAAGATTTGTCTCGACGACCCCCTCTCGTGTGGTGCACTGTTACGTCACGATCTGATGGAGATATGGAAGGAATACGAGAAGGAGTCGATTTGAGGAATGTTTGGGACTGGGTTGGTACTTGATTAAAGGTTCATCGTATGTTGATGCTGTAACCGCTATGCAATGTCAGACATGAGGCACTTTGGTTATCGTACGGCTATGGAGATGTCATATTTTTATTGCGTAATATTTCTTTAGTGTTGAGATCTTCACCGGTATTCGCTTTACCCTTCTTTTTTTAGAAGCCGGCGGTTCAGAGACGACTGTGAGACACCTGTTCTACAATTTTAGCATGTTCCACTTCCTATCGAAAGTAAACAACCCCGACCACCAGCGAGGACTGATCTACCTGCTGTCATGACAACCAGGTTCGTTTGGCAATCTATCATACGCGAAGATTGGTAATTGGCCTATGCCCGCGTTTGATAGGTAAAATTATAAAAAATATTCTTGTCACGCACAACCTGCACTCAACACCCAAAATGAGTTCAGAACACACCCTCGTACCTCTGACCTTCCTAATTTAGAAGCCGAAAAGAATGGCTCTTCTCATTAATATGCGTGCACACTAAGATCACGTTTCCTGAGACAGGGAACTGTGAGCCGTGAGGGCAGGAATTCCAATATTGCAATATTGCTTCGGAAGTGAAGCAGGTAAATATTGCGTACCAGTAGGATACTTGAGTTTTATCAGAAAGGGTTCTTCAGACTACAAGCACTGTTCCCTTACGGCTTTGTGCCCGTTATTTTTATTTTGTTACTCGAGCCTTTTCAAGGGCTTCGAGGTTTGTATCTGGGTTATTGTTAATACTTTGTGGTTTGAAGTATATTTTCCTGGTATGATTGGAAGGAGTTCTTGTGTTATTCTTTTCCGTTGTACCTTACCTACCGTTTTTCGTTTTCTTATAATATTTTTACAGTCGGTTTTATTAAAGATTTTTTTCGTCTCATTGGTTACGCCCACTTGAAATTCATTTGCTCGATCGGTCGCTATATTTAGCTTACGAAAATGAAATTTTACTTATTAGGTTTCACAGTACTCTGCTAATTCATGAGCTCTCAAATTAAACCTTACATTGACTACCTCAAAACCTTTAGAACGCAATACCAATCAATCTACTTTTGTTTATGCGTTTTTTTATAAACCGGCAAGGGTTAGGGTTGCCTCTCGCGTTATAAATTGCACGGTAGTCACGCTACGAACTCCTTTGTTCATCGTCGGAGTTCAATGAATACTATATGAGTTCGTGCAGTGGCAGCCCTGCGCGGATGTCAGCCTTCTCAAGGTTTTTTGGCGTTCGTATTAACATTAGATATTAATATGAGAGGTTTGTTTTGCGTTTGAAGAGTTTGTGTGCAGATGTTTTGGGGTCGTATGTGTTTACTGTCCCGTGGAAAATTTATATTGAGTTAGATAAGTTGAGTTTCACTTTCCGATGCACTACACGGGGTCAAAATAAATGAGTTAGACAAACATCATCTTTTCTCGTCATCACATATCGATACCTATATAATATGGTTTTATTTCACCCTGAAATAGATTGGCAATGTTGTTTTCAAGGTTAACTAGTTGTACAGGGTTAAATGACACATCCTTGAAGGCTGCAGGGCAGAATTTCGTAGTAGTAACTAGACAAGCTCAGTAACTGTATCAGAAAAACTTATTTTGAAGTTAGTTAATTTTTTTTAATTAAAAGTTTTTAATTTTTTACTTTTTAGTTGTTGTACCCCATAACTGAAACGAAATAGTAAAGTTATGCCCGAATTGAGAGCTCCAAAAACATGGAATTTGAACATAATTGGTGAAATTAGGGTGTATCAGGGTGAACTATACAAACCTGTGTACCCTTTCAGAGCGTATCAGCGTGATGTTATGTTATGAAGTGGTATAAACAATGAACAGACATGCGATTGCAGCAATCTCAGAAGGTTTGCTATCATTTATTGAAGAGTTCTACTGTCTATCTCCGAAGTTCTTTATCAGATCTTCACTAAATTCAAATGGAACCATCTGGAAAGTATACCCTTTCAAACAAAAAAAGAATTTTCTAAATCAGTTCAGGCGTCTTCGAGTAATCGAGGAACATACCAAAAAAAAAAAGATTCCGACGAATTCAAACCTCTTCCTTTTTGAAGTCGGTTAAAAATGCTTTACACCGCTTGTCATAACTCGTAACCGACCAGTTTCCCCGAAAGCACTCACACCCCCACATCCCCTACATAACTAATTCGCCCACATTGTATCACATCATCCGACAGCCCAGCATTCACAATGTAGCCAACTCAATCAAACTGATTACGAGCAACATTAAAAAGTTGCAACAAACGAGAACCTCCAGTTCTACCGGTTTACGACACTCGAACAAAACTGCTTCATTTTATATTTAAACTGTCTCATACTCTACTGGGTTATTTTGTTGGTTTTCAGGTCCACTTTGTTGTACCCTTTTTTGGAAGATAAGTACTAGGTTTTGTGTCACGTTTAGTACGAGAGAACAGATAGAAGTGGAATACTAAAATTGTTGGCACAAGGTAAAACTTTATAGATCATATTATTACCTTGTAAACGTTTTTGCTATACCTACTTGGCAATATTCCAATCTCCATTCAAGTTATGGTCATAGTATATAGTTACCTTCCATAAAGAAATACTAGTTTCTGACAGCGGCTTTGACCGCGTGGAATACTATTATCTGGCTCTGTACCGAATTTCATTCAAATACGTTTGGCCGTTCTGGCGTGATTGAGTAACAAACATTCGTACATCCATCCAAAGTTTCGCACATATAACATTACTAGCTGACCCGGCAAACAAACCGGGGGTGAGAGGAGGAGAGTGAAAAATACTTTACGACCTATTCTCATACCTACCAAATATACAAAAAAAAAAAAAAAATTGGTCGAGCCGTTTCGGTGGAGTGCAACTGCAAACATCGTGACAGGAAATTTTTATATATTAGCAAAAGTAGGAAGTAGGATTTTACTTGTATGTGTAAATGCAACTTGAACGCAGTCCTTTCATTAATTTATTTGTTTTTTTTTTTATAATTTATCCCTTATCGCATTTCACGATCTCTTCCAGACACCCTGGAGTGGACAGAGATTGCCTGGATACGAAATGGGGTGGCACTTGGTGCACTATGAAGTTAAACAATTACACAATTAGTAAAATTGAAGTTAAGTACTTTATCATCACAAAATCATGTTCCTCAGAATTTTACGCAAAGCAGATAGACGAAAGGCAATGCATACAATCTTATTCCACTCGAGGCCATTGGTAAGAAGCGTTGCGACCAGTCCAGGAAAATCTCTATAATCTCTGCTTGAGTAAAGTGCTGGCTGATGCAGAAACCATCTTTTTTAGGGTTCCGTACCCAAAGGGTCCAAACGGAGCCTTATTGCTGTCACTCACTAGTCCGTCTGTCCGTCTGGCTGTCCATCCTCTGTCACAAAATTTTGTACCAATATATTGATACGAGTAGGTAAATCAGATTTTTTCATTGATAACTCCCTCATTTGGTACGGAACCCTAAATGTGCGAAGTCCGTCACACACTTTGCCGGTTTTTTTTAAAGCGTTCACATGTTCAGTGAAACATAAAAGTATTTCAAGAATAAAATGAATACATTATTCACCATAATCAAAGTTCTCATTGCCCCAAATAATGCTCGACGTGACCCATATTTGCTTAAATAAAATAATGTAGGTAATTTTTTCGAAACATTTACTAACGAACGGTATATTTTATTTAACTGAATACAGTCCTTAGTAATAAAACTGACATAATCTGTAGACTCAGGCTTTTTCATGATATATCTCTCTATTACCCACTTTATGAGCTACCTTTATGAAAATGTTATTCAATAACAGTGACCTCAAAGCGAAAAGCGCTTCAGAACAAAGTATGGGAGTAATAACAAGCACTGGATCGCTGCACGCCTCATTTTGATTGTACTCATTAAGCCTCTGCAACTGCACATATTACCTCGCAACCTCTCAACCTTATTTCGTAAACAATAAAGGCTGTTTTTATGTGCTGCCGCTTTGTAATTAAGTATCTTTGTATGGAGTACGATCCAGGCAGCATAATCTTTTGTTTTGTGAATTGTATCGGGAGTATTATCGAATGTTCTGTGCAACGTTCTTCTGTTTTCATAAAGCTGCATACAAGGGCTTCATATCCACTGCGAAGATCCTCCATTGACCTAATATCAGTTTCTAGTACAAGATTTAAATGAGACCAAATGTCTATGAAAACCGTAAGGTGATATATTTGAAGAACTTCGTCTTCATTTCAAGTAAGTTTTCGAACTTTGTGTATTCTCAGAAGTGATGCTGTATCATTATAAACATCATAGGCTTACATAAGCATACTCCGAACGTTTCTCATTTGAAGGTCACTATGGAAACGATCTTGAGATAGTATGTACTTGTTGATACTCAAAACCAGTTCAAAAGTTTTAATTAGGAAAAACCTACCCGGGATTTTTCAGTTGCCTGTGCGTTCTAGGACCGCGGGAACTATTTTAAAGACTTTCGCGACCCTGGAATAATACCTTAAGAAGCAGTTATACTACTTCTAATGGTTTTCAACTGAACATCAGGTCTAAACGACTAGTCTTATTTCTTTGAAAAAAATATATGTTCAATTTTCGTATCTGCGAATATTTGAAATTATATTTTTATAGCATAGTGTCATTAATTTGTAAATTTATGTCTAAAACTATAAAATGTATTTTTATGAAACCGTCACCATTTTAAAGATAATTTAATCATTTATCTTTATTTTTAAAATATGCTTGTTGTTTTATGTATAAAAAATAATAATGTGTCTAATTTGGGACAGCGCTCCTTGATGAGCGAGTCCTATTACTGGGTGGACGTACGACGCGTTACGTGAGCTCAGCACAGAATACGCAATCTAACCACTCAAGGTCATTGGCAGTTAATAGCGCCTTAAAAGACGTTTAGCTTTCCTTAAGTAATTCAAGGAATAAGTTAATATACCCTTTATAAGGGTCTTATAACTAAAAGCTGGTTGCTATTTAACTCTATTAAAATGAAAATTACAAGAACACCCAATTAATATCTATTTATAAAGCGTTTATAAATTTCAAGTTCTCATAAATGAGCAGGTTTATGAAAAGCGAAAGTTTCAGGAGCTTTGAGACAATATACACACATATAAGGTGATGTACGGTGTGTGTGTGTAATTTATAAAGCAATTAAATGCGCTTGCGACGCAAATGAAGTGTTCGCGCGAACAACGATGTGCGGTTAATAGTCGCTTTATTTTGAGACGACATAAATACCTTCAAGTGTTGGATGTTCTTGTTTATATTTGTACCTTTTGGGGTGATTATAGTGTTAAGTCTGATATTGCTTTGTATACTTCATCATCGGCTTATACCAGACTACTCATGAATACAAGTTAATCTTACGCTGCTTTAGTGGATAGCGAATCCACTGCAGACTTAACAGCAGACTATTATCAGTCAACATGTGAAAATTGTCGCTCACTGTTCGTACGGTACAAAAGTACGTATTGTTACAACTGTCCCAGTTCACATCAAACTCAAGGCATTTATTTGAATTAAACCATTTACAGTCGCTTTTATATTGTCATGGTTGTTCAGCCAAAAAAACAAATCCGGAACAGACCAGTCCAGAGCATCGACACCGGTCCGAAAAAGCGTGGACGACTCCCTCTAACCTGGATGTACGTCAGCTAGATGCCCTTGAGTCAATTGGGAAACGAGCAACAAGAGGATCATCGGCAATGATAGGCTTGTTGAGTCGAAACTCCAAAGTCTTGAACATAGACGCCAAGCTGGTAGCCTGTCGGTTTTCTATCGGTTACATTTTGGGGAGTGTGCGACGGAATTGCATAATTTGATTCCGCCAAGCCCGTTTCATCAACGGACCACAAGACGTACGGCGAAGTGCCACCGGTTCATGGTGGACATCCCATCCATACGCACAAAGCGTTTTGAGAAAACATTCATTGTGCGTACAGCTAGAAAGTGGAATTCCCTGCCGGAGTCTGTATTTCCTAATAGCTACAACCTGGGAGTCTTTAAGTCAAGAGTGAATAGGTTACTTCTAGGCAAGCGTGCTCCATCTTCGACCGCATCATCGCTTACCATTAGGTGAGATAGTGGTCAAACGCGTGCCTATCAACAATAAAAAAAACGTCGTAAACAACGACCGTCAATTTGGATGTTTCGACGACCCAGCACAGACATGTCTGGCGAAGAATGACAAGGAGAGCGGACCCCAAATAGCCAAATAGCCTCATCCCGTGGTTAGGCAGAAAGGGAGAGAGAGTAATCGATCTAACAGGAACCTTGCAGCTTTTCAAAGCAATTCCAATAATAATCTCGCCGGCATTGGCACTCAATATTCTCCATTTCATTAATTCTCACCCATATTGTCGGAGCTATAAAATCAGACGGTGTCCTAATTAAAACGCTGTTTAATTTCATGTTATTACAGCTGCCCCATTATCTTGAGATTAGCGACCACTAAAAACGAGTTAAAAGTCATTAACTTCACATTTTTAACTCAAAGGGTGAGAGAGTTCAAGTTAAAATGACTGGCTTTTGAATTTATAATAATTTTGAGAGAAGATGGTTTAACTTCCTAAAATTACTAAAGAATGGCTCGCATCTTTATGAATCTATGTCGCCGAGCGACTTTGACCTCTGAGTTTGTTTCGGTGTTTCTTCTCAGGGTAGTCAGCTAGGAAACACCGGCCTCATCTAGCTTAAACTGACAAAAAACATTGACGTGTAAAAGTGTTCCTTGTAACCTATTTACTGAATAAACATCATTTATCATTTATCATTTATTGCAAATTTTGAATGATTGTAATAAATCTTATAATGTATGGAACTTTCAATATACTGGGAATAGATCATCTCAAATATACTAAAAACCCAACAAAAATTGACACAAGTAGGTACTTTAAAATCTATCAGAAAAAATATTATTTAGATTTATTGTAAACTGATGGATTTCGTAATTTTCCGGTGACGTCTACATTATGTCTTTGATATACAAACAGATCGTATTTTTAGTACTGTCCGGTAAAACATTTACATAATGACTTCTTCTCTATCACAAACAAACTTTTTTCTTCTTTTCTTTCTATATAAATCTGTGGAATTTTCACAAAGCTGTATTTATTATCCTTGGGATTGACTGCTCTATAAATTTTTGCCCCATATCATCATGATTTGTGAGTATTGTTACGTCGACCGTATTACACTGGAACGTTCGAGAATGTGGTTGAAGTTTCCAGAAGTTTCCACTAGGTTCGAGAACATTCCATTGTGGTACTGTGTAGAAGTTCAAAGATGTTTCTAGAATATTCCACTATAAGATAGTTCGACAATGTTCTGGAAACTTCCATGACCGTATAAATAGGCCGGACGGCGGGCGAGTGAGTCAGTCTGATTTCGACTACGGATGCGAACGGATGCGAATACAAGCGATTACGAAGAGAATAGTGATTATTAGCGAATTAGTGTTTGTGTTTGTAAGTTGTTGAGTTAATAAAGGATATTTAGTAAATTAATTGGTGTAAAATAATTTATCCCATACCCAGCTCGTAACAAATTGGTGTCAGAAGTGGGATAAATTATGCCAATTTTACCAAAGGACGACACGGAGGGTATTCGTACAAGGAGTCAACGGCAGCAAGATATGGATCAGAGGCGGTTTGGAGATTCCCCGATACAGACGCCGGGTGGTGTTCAGCCTGCGACAGAGCCAGTCGCTGGCCCATGTGGAGTTTCTTCGGCACCAGCGGTGCCAGACTTGTCTGCGCTAATGGTGCTGTTGCAGGAACAGGCTCGTCGTCAAGAGGAGCAGGCCCGCCGCCAAGAAGAGCAGGCCCGTCGGTTGGAAGAGAAGCTTCAACAAGATAAAGAGGAGCAGGCCCGCCGCCAAGAAGAGCAGGCCCGTCGGTTGGAAGAGAAGCTTCAACAAGATAAAGAGGAGCAGGCCCGCCGCCAAGAAGAGCATGCCCGCCGCCAAGAAGAGCAGGCCCGCCGCCAAGAAGAGCAGGCCCGCCGGATGGAAGAGAAGCTTCACCAAGACAAAGAGGAGCAGGCTCGCCGCCAAGAAGAGCAGATGCTCCTCATAAAAGACCTTCATTCAACACTTGGCAAGGAGCTCCAGGTGATGAAGGAGCAGGTTCACCAGCATGAGAATCGTATTTCAGAAGCTGAAGTTCAGATTGCTGGGGTGAAGAAGGCTTTAGGTGAACTTAGGGCTGGAGACGGGGTTGTGCCTTCAGTGGTTGCTGCACCTTCGGCACGTGGATTTAAGGTGCCGCCATTCGACGGAACATCTTCATGGTCGGCCTACAAAATTCAATTTGATGCTGTTATGAAGGCGAATGGGTGGACCAAAGAGCAAGCTATGACCGCGCTAACCTTAGGCCTCCGAGACCAGGCCCTAACCATACTTGAGGCTCTTGGCAAGGATGTGACCTATGAGCAGCTGCTGGAAGCCTTAGAGTCCAGATATGGTGACGCACACTTGGAGCACGTATTTCGCGCTAAGTTAAGAGATCGTGTGCAACGTAGTGCCGAGAACCTACAGCAGTGGGCCTTGGAAGTTGAAAAGTTGGTTCGCAAGGCATACCAGTCTGCCCCTGCACTCATCAATGGCAATCTGGTACAGGCGTTCATCGACGGAATACGTGACTTGGAAGTTAGAGCCGCTGTAAGACTTGGGCATCATGAGACACTGAAGGACGCCTTGGCCCATGCCTTGGAAGTAGAGGCAGTGAGGCAAGACCATCGAACACACCGTATCAGGGAGGTTGTGGCATCACCTGTACGCGATCGTCCGCAAGGGTATAGCCCTAGGTGTTACACTTGTGGAGAAAGGGGTCATCTTCGGTCAAGCTGTCCAAAGCGAAGCACACTGAGAGAAAATCAATCCCAGCAAGATAGGGCGACTGATACGACTGCCCAGCAACAGCAGGGAAACGAGTAAACGCCAGGACTGAGGGGCGGGTGCTGGCTGGTATTGAAAGAGCCCCGAGGATCTCGATCTCACAGGCCCATGACGGAAACAGCCTGATCATCAAAGGCGAAGTCAACGGAAAACCATGCAAATTGACGTTGGATACTGGAGCTTCTCACACGGTCGTCAATTCTCATCTAGCAAGTCGGTTCCTTGGGGACTTCTTCAATAACCACGACCGTATACAATTACTGACAGCTACCGGTCAGCATATAATCGTCCGAGGCAGAAAGGAGGTGGAGTTAAAATTAGGTAACAAATTCTATCGGCATAATGTCATCGTGGCCGACATAGTGGACGATTGCATCCTGGGATTAGACTTCATGCGGAAACATCGTTGTGAGATCGACGTTGATCAAGGAGTATTGAAGTGTGGTACAGAGGAAATCTTCATGGAAGGTGTACCATCAGGAAAAGTTTTCCGCCTGAAATTTGACGTGTCAACACTTTTAGAAAACTGCGATTTAACGGAAGTAGAAATGGATACAGCTAAGAAGATGTTACTTCAGTACGCCGACTCTTTCTCTGCAAATGATGCTGACATAGGAAGAACAGGACTGGTTCAGCACAAAATTAATACTGGCAACGAGTTACCAATCCGTCAACGACCAAGAAGACTGCCGGTTGCACGTGAAAAGGAAGTGGAAATGATGATTGAGGGCATGGTAAAGGATGGTGTTATAGAGCCTTCATCGAGTCCATGGTGTTCTCCTGTGGTCCTGGTGAAGAAAAAGGACGGCAACACACGCTTTTGTGTGGACTATCGACGATTGAACGACGTCACGAAAAAGGACAGTTACCCACTGCCAAGGATCGACGACACATTGGATACACTGAGTGGAATGAGGTGGTTCACCACGCTAGACCTGAAAAGTGGCTACTGGCAAGTGGAAATAGACCCTAAGGATAAGGAGAAAACTGCATTCTCAACAGGAAAGGGGCTATGGCAGTTTAAAGTTATGCCATTCGGATTGTGCAATGCTCCTGCGACATTTGAAAGGCTAATGGAGCAAGTACTTGCTGGATTGATCGGAGACGCATGTCTTGTCTATTTAGATGACATCATTATCGTGGGCCGTACATTTGAAGATCATCTTCAAAACCTCAATCGAGTGTTGTCAAAAATCCGGACGGCAAATCTTAAGTTAAGTCCGAAAAAGTGCTCATTTTTGAGACGACAAGTAAACTTTTTAGGACACATAGTTTCGGAGGAAGGTGTCCAGACAGATCAGGAGAAAATCATCGCCGTCAAGGATTGGCCAGTTCCGAAAGACAAGACGCAGGTCAGAGCATTTCTGGGTTTGTGCTCCTACTATCGACGGTTTGTCAAAAATTTTGCAGACATTGCAAAACCTCTACACAAACTCACTGAGGAAAAGCAGCAATTCTGTTGGGACGAGAACTGTAACATCGCATTTCAGGAATTAAAGAAACGTCTGTGCAATACACCTATTCTGGGATATCCTGACACTGAAAATGACTTCATAGTTGACACAGACGCAAGTAATACTGGAATTGGAGGCGTGTTGTCTCAACGGAAAGGAAACCAAGAAGTTGTTATAGCTTACTACAGCAAATCTCTATCCAAACCGGAAAGAAATTACTGCGTTACGAGACGGGAGCTACTCGCCGTAGTAAGGACCTTGCAGCACTTCAGTAAATATTTGCTTGGACGGAAATTCCAATTGCGAACTGACCATGCTGCATTAAAGTGGTTATTGCAATTCAAGAATCCAGAAGGACAAGTGGCAAGATGGATCGAACTACTACAAGAGTTTGACTTCGTTACTGAACATCGTAGTGGGAGAACTCATGGTAACGCAGATGCACTGTCTAGAAGACCTTGCCCAGAAGATTGTAAGCACTGTACCAAGCAAGAGACTAAGGAGGCAGTGCCCGTGAGGATGCTAAGAATGGATCTCAGCAATGAATGGAAGGAAACCCTACAGCTTGCTCAGCAAAATGGGATGGACCATACCGAATCGTGACCAGGATCAACGATGTTACCTACCGAATACAGAAGGGTCCACGAGGTGCGCCTAAGATAGTCCATGTAGACCGATTGGCGCGATACTACGGGACTAATGATGCTCGGGACGAGCATGTCTAAGGAGGGGGCAGTGTTACGTCGACCGTATTACACTGGAACGTTCGAGAATGTGGTCGAAGTTTCCAGAAGTTTCCACTAGGTTCGAGAACATTCCATTGTGGTACTGTGTAGAAGTTCAAAGATGTTTCTAGAATATTCCACTATAAGATAGTTCGACAATGTTCTGGAAACTTCCATGACCGTATAAATAGGCCGGACGGCGGGCGAGTGAGTCAGTCTGATTTCGACTACGGATGCGAACGGATGCGAATACAAGCGATTACGAAGAGAATAGTGATTATTAGCGAATTAGTGTTTGTGTTTGTAAGTTGTTGAGTTAATAAAGGATATTTAGTAAATTAATTGGTGTAAAATAATTTATCCCATACCCAGCTCGTAACAGTATTATCTGCGTCCAACAATTTTTTAAGTGAAAATTTCTTTAGGCGCGTTGGATTTTTTTTTGAGATGGGAAAAACTATTGAACTCGCGCGCCACTGACACCGCTATGAGTGCTACGAGTGCTACGTCGTAGCACTCGTAGCGGATCGCGTAGCGGATTGACGTGAAAACGTCTTTAAGCGGGTTATTAGGTTATTCTTGAGATGAGAAAAAAACAAGTGAACGCGCCACCGACACCGAAACCGCTATTTGGATTGAAGTGAAAACCTCTTGAGGCGCGTTTGGCATTTTTGTTTAAGTTTTCACTTCTGTTGGCACTCCTAGAGTGCCACTCTTTTTTTTCATGAAATGTTCCAGGTAGTGGCGGTATTCTATTCTGGTACAACTTAATTTTGACAACAGATTCTTTAGATTTTTTTGTAAAACTCCATTTTTCTAGTAGTATGTTACTATGGCTACTAGTATATTGTAAATCTGTTTACGTATTCAAACTCATTCACCATCTTCTGAACCCTTCAGCGTGGAAATAACAATGCGTCTAATAATATCTCCGGCTATCCACACCCACATATTACACATCTCTATTAATACAGTTATTCAGTCCTCACTAGTTAGTGCCATATAAATCATGGCGGTATTTCTGTGCGTCCGTCACTGGGAGCGTCGCCTGATTTATTAAGCTAATTACCAGTGTGTTTGTCTTGTTTCTTCGTCTCCAAAACCCAAAAAAAAATATTAAGCGCAGATTAGTTTTATAGCTTTAATTAAGTTGAAATACTTTGACTTTGAGGTTGTTAAAACGTCTTTAAGTAAGAAAGCAATAATTTGGTTTGAATTGAGTTTGGAACTATCGACTTTTGAAATTGTGAGGCGTTACTGAGTGATGAATTACCGAAAGAGATTAAAGATTTTTTGTGATACGGCTGGAGAATGGCTTCTTTTCAGCATAGTTTGGATAGGTCTAATTCAATCATGCCTGGTCTTGACCATCTCCAAGGTTGTGGACTAACACACTACTGTATTTTATTTACTGCCTGTTCTGTTGTTCTGCCTAGCCTTTTTCCAACTACCTTGGGGTCGGCTTCCAGTCTAACCAGATGCAGCTGAATACCTGTATTTTACATGGAGCGACTGCCTATCTGACCACCACAACCCAGTTACTGGGTAATACTATACCCCTTGGTAAGACTGGTTGCCAGACTTTCGGGCTTCTGACGACCCGTAACGACTGTCAAATATCCACGATTGACAGCCGGGACTAACGGCTTAACGTGCTTTCCGAGGCATGGAGGAGTCTCGGTATGTAAAGATGGTCACCCATCCACGGACCAACCCCGGCAAGCGTAGCTTAACCTAATGGATCGACCCGTGCAGCTGTTTATTATTACTTAAGCCACGAGCTCTTCCTCCTTTTATTTACTTGCTTATATTAAGAATATTTTCTACTACGTTGTGAAATACTCCCGTTTCGCTAAATTTCCTTTGGCACAATTATCTCTTACAACGAATTTATTTACTCGTACAAAATTCTCAGCGGGTGACGCGCACTCAAATTGCAGGAAATTCCGTAGCAACGACACGGCAATTAACATTCACACTGAATTGCTCACTGTTGCTCATTATTGCCTATTGTTGCTTGCTCTGCGATGTATTGCCATGCTTTTCGACGTCTTAGTGCTAATCATAATGGTAGATTTTAATTTTAAACTATTTCATGTCTAGACTCATATCTATTCTGTGGCTAAATTAATGTTGCCATAAACGAATTTTTGTGTGCGTTTTAGTGTTAACTCTATTAAGATATTTTAGTGTTTGCACGATAGTTTGCAGTAATTAGTTTTCTTTAAGCAAAGCATACTACGAGTAGATTATGTTCCAAGATTATGAACTTAAAATCTTGCGGTCTGTTCTTTGGGATCTGAGTTTCAACTAAAAACAGAAAAAAACGTCAAGTTGACTTTATTATTTTACAAACCACTTCAGGTAACCTTCGTGTGTAGCTCAGCAGCATACTCTTAGTGTATGTATTCTTACTTTGTGATATGAGAATCACGGGAACGCCATACTAAAAATGTATAATTATTCGGTTAACCTCTTAGGCTCCGACGACAAACCCGGGTTGTCGAATTGAAGCCCGACGACAACCCGGCCAGCCGATTTTTTTTTTTTTCACATATTTAATTTTTTTTTTGTCAAACTCACAGGTGAGTTTCGGCGCCTAAGATGACCCATTTTATTCAATTGGCAACACACATATTTGTGACACACATCTCCGTCTTATGACAATCCAATTATATATTTTTGAAACTCAAATTACTGGTTATTTTTCTTTTATCGTACTGTGCCATGAGTTCTAAACCCTATAAAGAGGTCCTGCTGAAGGAGTCTCTACAGTGTTTTTCAGAACTTAAAGCTCAGCCTCAACTCAAAAATAACAAAATCGAAACCATTAATATAATTTTCAAAAGGCCGCCGTAATAAACGTATTTATAAAATCGCTTTAGATTATAAAAATATAATTGCTGCTTCATAAAATTAAAAGTTATCGCTATAGCCACTCAAATATTAATGGCTTTTTATCGATTTTCGATATTTATGCGGCTTTAGCGGAACGTCAACTGAAAGACTATACAATAAAACAATTAAGCTGTATTTAAAGCTTAATTGTTCGTGTTTGTTAAAATGATTAGTTTAGTGGTTTTTCCACTCTCACAAGCTTTTTCACTTTTTAGGGTTCCGTACCCAAAGGGTAAAACGGGACCCTATTACTAAGACTCCACTGTCCGTCTGTCACCAGGCTGTATCTCATGAACCGTGATAGTTAGACAGTTTAAATTTTCACAGATGATGTATTTCTAATGCTGATGTAGCTTATGGTGTGGAACCCTTGGTGTGCGAGTCCGACTCGCTCTTGGCCTTTTTTTTGTTTCGTTTTGACGGTTTGTTTGTTGTCATTTGCCAGTGTCGCAGCACAGATTACAAAGTATTACGCAATGTATTGTCTTTGGTTGTTGGCGGACCCTGACATTAGGCAATGAAAAGAAGACTTACATTGGTTGAATACGAGGCTTTTGGCTTTTGTATATTTATACTATTATTAAATTTTTCTGTAATGTGCGTTGTATTTGTGCAGAATTAACAATTTTCCTTTTTCTTTCTTTCAAATAATCACGGAGAGGTAATGAGAGGGTATTATGTAGTTGGAACTGAGGGATGAATTTTCAACGTGCTATGTGTACAATCAAGAGACTATCTAGGACTAACTTCTGCCAGCGCATTCGCCCGCGTGCATGTTAAAAATTATCCTAAAGGAATATACTCCCGTGGTAAAAGTAGCCTATGTGCTATTACAGACTGTAATCTATCTCTGTGTCAAATTTCATCTAAATCCGTTTAGCTCCAAAAATATGTGTACAAAGTTTCATGATGATTGGTTAAGCAGTTTTCGCGTGAAAACGTAACAAACAAACGTACATTCACATTTATAATATTAGTATGATTAGTATAGTGTAGTAGATTTTTTCCATTACC
Organism: Polia nebulosa; assembly: GCA_951329385.1. Taxonomy (NCBI): domain Eukaryota; kingdom Metazoa; phylum Arthropoda; class Insecta; order Lepidoptera; family Noctuidae; genus Polia; species Polia nebulosa. The sequence continues at coordinate 1,034,172 of OX589588.1, read as the reverse complement.
TGGTGATCCATAGTGGTTTAAAATAATATTCTCTTTTGTCGCTATAGATAACATTAGTGTCCCGCCCCGGTTTCACACGGGAGCAAAATTATTTGAAAGGCACGAAGCGCCATCTAGCGTCCTTCATCACAACCAAATGTAAAAAAAATCAAATTCATTTATTCATTCAGGTCACACCAATTGCCAATACATAAATAAACAATATATAAAAAATACCTATAGCCTGTCACTCAGGAATATTGTAGCTTTTTACTGGTGAAATTTTTTTCAAAATCGGTTCAGTAGTTTCAGAGATTATTTCCAACAAACAAACTTACAAACTTTACCTCTCTATTATATTATTATAAATAAGTGTGAAAATTGCGGCTAATCTCAGGAATGTCTGAAATTTTTATAACTTCGGGCAATTAATAACTGAGCCCAGTCTTTATCCTTTTTACTCCAATAACTATAAGATACTTTTATTCTTTTTTTTTCTTACTGTTGATAGGCATGCGTTTGGCCACCATCTCACCTGATGGTAAGTGATGATGTGGTCGAAGATGGAGCACGCTTGCCTAGAAGTTACCTATTCACTCTTGACTTAAAGACTACCAGGTTGTATCAGGAAATAGACTCCGGCAGGGAATTCCCTGGCTGTATGCACATTTAATGAACTAAAGCCCTTAGATCCTGGCAAACTATCATTCCTTGTAAATTTTTGCAATCAAAAGTAGGTAGATCTGCACTTACTGCCTCTACTGATGGTACAATTAAATAATGATTTGAATCAATTGCACCATTTTCCTTCACCCACCTTACATTCCACTTATATTTATCCACACCACAAGGTATAATTAAAGTGGTCAGTTACAAGTCCTTTTAAGGGCAGGTGTAAATCCGAGCAGGCAATTGTGAACGTAACCCGTGTGTCCATACCCTTACACCCTTCATTACAAGACCCATGAATAACCATGATCCCCCATGATCATGATCTTCCCATGATCATTAATTCGGCCGAGTGTGCTCAGGCACAGGGTGCGGTCCACACTCACTCCTAGTAGTCTATACCGCTCTGGTAATGCTTTATGGCTATTGCCTCTTTTAAACACATTAATGTAGGTGGTTATTTGTTTAAAATGGTAATTTTGTGGAGGTTTAATTTTAGTTAGTGCTATTTTTAACCGACTTCTAAAAGGAGGAGGAGTTCTCCATTCACCTGTTTTTTTTTGTGCTTATGTTACGCAATTTCTCCGCCATTTGTGAATAGGTTTCGATGATTCTTCTTTTGTTTGGTAGGCCATACTTCCAAAGTGGTCCCATATAAATTTTATCGAAATAGATTTAACACTTTTTGAAAAAGTCAACATAATCACAAATAATAAATGTATACAGTTGACGTTTTGGTTGTCAAAAATTATGTTCAAATTCCATGTTATTGGGGTTATCCATTCGGGCATAACTGTGTTATTTAGTTTTATTTTTGTTGTACTTAAACCAACTAAAAAGTCGGTGTCAAATAACAAAGAAACAAAAAACAAACACCGAGTTCCAAGATTAAAGTTATTTTGCAATTTTTAGAAGTCGGTTGTATTTTTTGTAAAAAAAACTTTTTTAGAGGTACTTACACGGTTACACCGTACGTGCGTACGTACTTACTTGTTGATGGATTGGTCTGGGAAAGTACTGTCGCAACCCATTTTAGCAGCGCCCTGATTCGGTCAGGGTACAGGTGTATATTATTACTTTTGGCACGTGATAAAATAACCAAGCATGTTGTTGACTCTAAACACAATAGATGATGGGTTAATCAGCGTCTGCAATAGATATCATTCTATTTCACTTTTTTTATTACTGTTTTACTTCTTACAAATGTGAAATATGTTTATGAAATTTGATCTTTGTTAATCATAAGCGCAGGCCGCCGGAAAAGCTAGCTTGAGCATAAAAGAAAGGACAATACTGAACTTCACTAATAACATGGAATACCTGTCACCGCCTCAATGAAGCCGTTAGTTAAACCATGGCGAGATGTAAAGCAAAGGCCGCGACTGCATAAGTAATAAGAGTAGTCAGTCAACCGCCCGCGGCCGCTCGAATTTATTACCCTTTAGCCTTGCTTACTTGCTCAACGTGCTGCTGTCGAGGTTCCCACAGCTGTGTCTGTGTCTTTGGACGTGTTACATAAACGTTAAATATCTACGCGTTCCTAATAACGACTTCTTTTTCGTCGCATCAACAATCCCAAAATTAAATGTCTTTTGACCAGAATCCAGCCACGTAAACAGCGTTAGCATTTGCCTCGTAAAGGTCTTTCAAAGTGCAGGAGTTGTTTCAGAGGGCATGATAAGAGGTGAGGCATTGTTTGGGATATTGCTCCGCAATCGCATTTTGGCTCATTGGGGTACCCCCATTCGACTAAGTTGTGCTTGCCTTCTGCGAAGCAGTAATGCTCGCAAAGAAGGAGGCGGAACGCGTGAGGGATACTCAACGGAGATGTCCTCACGCGCCTAGCAGCCACCGCGGGCGGCCAGTGCGGCGGGCGGGACGCACTGGGCGTCGGGGGTCGCAAGCCGATCTCCGGCCTCCGTAGGCGTGGGTTTGCGGAAGGCGAGTAATGGGTAGCTCGCCATCTGATTAGGACCAGGCCCGGGAGTCAACAGCGCGTAATGTTCCATGCGCGCCTCAAAGAGATGCCAGCAACAACAGATGAGGCCCACCGGGGCCGATGCCTGTCTGGCGTCGTGGATAAATTCCAAAGAGAGTCACCACGCTCCTTAGCACGGTCAACTGAAGGAACAGGGGAGGGTTTTATTCAGTAAAAGTCTGACACGCCCTCCCGCTCCACCCAGAGCGGGAGCAGTCATTACATGATTTCCCACCATCGAAAAAAAAGGGGCCACCTGGCTTTGTAATTGGTTTAGAGATTTCCATGACCACTAATCGTGAAGTATGGAAGAAGGAGACATGTAACAATCAAACAATTAATCTGCCTTTTCTTTTCCAAACAACGTTGGAGTCGGCTTGAAGTTTGATTGAAGTTAAGTACCAGTATTTTGCATGGAGCTATTGCCTATCTGTCCTTTCCGACTAATTTTATGGGTGACACGTGTCAAGACTGGTGTCAGGTTTTCAGAATTCTAGGTATCTGCAAAGAGGATCAAAGATTTACAAGACAGTCGAAACCAGCGACTTAACGAGCTTTCCGAGGCACCGAAGGGTAAGTACATAGAGCGCCAAACCCAAACGAATTGGTCTTATCACTATGTTACCTACATGTACCAAACAGAATATGTTCTGCGTTTCAAAATTAAAGACTAGTTTTGTGAGCAAGGTTTGACACTTAAATAACATTTTCGTTTGTAATATTTCTACATGAATTGACAGACGTTTGATAAATGGTTCACATACATGAGATACAATATCCAACGTCTGAACCACAAAATGAGAAATTTCTAATGAAAAATTGATTTTGTGAGACTAGTGTAGACACGTTCTACATAAATATTTAAAGCGAATCATTAGTCACAAGTTATTGGGCGTGCTATGTGTTTTCTATAAAAACTTCAAACAAACGCGTCTCTTCGGGCTCTCCGACTAATTTATTTCTGTTCACAGCAATTTGTTTAATAACGTTTTTTGTTCGAGTATATTTTTATCTAGTCCTAGGGACAGGGGTCGGCTTACTCCGGTTTTTTTTTAAACATTAAGTATTTTTCGACCGAAGGTTCGGTTTTCTGTTTTGGACAGTTTCAAACACAGTTTCGAACCAAAACGAAATATACGTATACATAGATGACGTTTTGGTTTGGTGACGTTCCATGTTTTTGGGGTTTTTAGTTCTGGGGTATAACAACTAAAAAGTGAAAAATAAAAAACTTTTTTACATAAAAAAAAAACAACCGACTTCGAAAAAGAAAATAAGGACACTAAAAATTACTTTGATTTCGGTAGTCGGTTTCAAATAACGAAGAAATAAAATACAAACACTGAATTCTGAAATTTAAGTTATTTTTTAATTCATTTATTTTTTTGGAAGTCGGTTGTTTTTTTTTTTCTAAAAAAAGTTTTTTTTTTTGTAAAAGATTTTGAGTGACATGATTTCAAAATTATTTAACTGTCATCTTCAACTCTTTATTTAGTAGCTAGCATGCCATTGTACCATAGCAAGCAAGTTCTGATTGATGGGGGTCACCATGGCATGCAAGCTACTTGCATAATTTTATCATACCAGCTTCAGATTCCACCAAAATGTCTATCACTTCACTGCATATTATAAAAAAAGGCCCCCGCCACGTCTGTTCGCGATAAACTCAAAAACTACTGAACGGATTTTCATGCGGTTTCCGCCAATGCACAGAGTGATTCATGAGGCGGGATGCTAGTTTAACTTAATATCAACACGCCAGAATTCTCAAATGGATCACTAGAGGCGTAATACCTGCCGGTCGATTCTGTTAACAGCTCACCGTGAAAACTTAGGTGGAGTGAGCGTGAAGTGAACTGTCTTTCCACCTTGATTGTATGGATTGACAGCCCACTTCACGTTCACTTCACCTAAGTTTTCACGGTGAGTATGTTACAGAATAGCACTACTGTACAGTGTACACTCATATTATTGTACCTACATGTACACACTCACATTAGGTCGTTACCTAAGAAGTTGCCGATTTAAAAAACGGGTTTCTTTGAGCTGTGATAACTTTGGATCGACTTGGAATTTAAAGTTCAAATGAACTTTCACACACAAACATACATACTCAAAAAAAAATCCAAAACAAACAAATGAATCGACAATCTTGAAATTTTCTTAAATTGCCGTTCATTTGAACTTATAATTCCTAGTCAACCCGAAGTTATCATAGCTCAAAGAGAGCAGTTTTCTACATCGGTAATTTCATAGGTCCTAATATTACTGTACCTACACAATATACACTGATATTATTGTACCTACATAATTTATACACTCATATTATTGTACCTACATAATTTATACACTCATATTATTGTACCTACATATACACTCATTTTATTGTACCTACATGTACACTCATATTTCGGCAGATAAGTTCTATCATTTACGAGTTGGTTTTACATACATATTATTCTACCCAGACCATACCCAGACACTTATATTACAGCAATATTTAAAAACTCTCATTAAACTTTGAGAAATCTGCAGTGAAACTAAATGACAGAATAATAAAATCTCCCTTATAAAATATAAATATTAAGTACCAATCTCAAAAGCTTTTCTAAAAAATTTGTGATGAATTTGATATATTATCACGTTTAACCTTGTTTGTATTCAATAATGAGATTTTCTTTTGCATTCTAGTTCGAATTTGAATACACATTATAAACACAAATTGGAAGAGTTAAATTGTATTTTTGATTTGTTGATGTATCTCGTTATGAGGGTTAGTTGTTCTGTAAATGTATTTATTTTAGCTTTGTTATCAGTTTATTTGTTTGTTCTGTTTCATGCATATTTAAAATGTGCAATAGTTAAGTAGTCTACTAGATGTATAATAATAATATAAGCCTTTTTATTACCAAGACAGTAACAAAAGATAATTAAATACATTTGGCGCAAGAAAACAATTTTTAACCGACTTCGAAAAAGGAGGAGGTTATCAATTCGGATGTTTGTATTTTTTTTTTTTTTTTTTTACGTATGTTCGGGCATAACTCCGTCATATATTGACGGATTTGCAATTTTTTTTTTATTCGAAAGGGGTTTATTCCGAAATGGTCCCATTTAAATTTCAAAAAGATCTGATGATGGGTTTCGGAGACAGACAACGGAGCTCTTCAAAAATTGACAGCAAATCAACCGCGATTGCTGCTATCGTATGTCTATGAATTGTTAACACAGTTTAATGGGGAGCTACAACTAAAAAGTGAAAAGTAAAAAACTTTTTTACAAAAAAATAGAACCGAGTTCCAAAAAAAGTGCAAAATAACTTTAATTTCGGAAGTCGGTGTCAAAAAACAAAGACACAAAACAGGAACACCGACTTCCGAAATTAAAGTTATTTTGCACTTTTTTTGGAAGTCGGTTCTATTTTTTTGTAAAAAAGCTTTTTAAAACAAAAAGTCTCTGCCATGAAACTTTACAGGTAGGCCTTCTCCAATTGCCTCCATTTTTTCTAGGTCTGCCACTTCCAACCAGTCACTTCCTGCTATTTTTAACATCTCCTCGATCCAGCAAGCTTGTGGTCTGCCTTTTGCTCTTTTAATTCCAGGGCCTATCCACTTTGTTACTCATTTAGACCATTTTTCTTGTGGATAGCGGGTGTCCGGCCCATTTTCATTTCAATTGCCGTGCGTATGTTACTGCGTCTATCACTTTTATTTTATGTTTAATTTTGTTACCAGATGTACCTACGATAAAATAAAATTGTTTTAGGTACTGCCTTCTCTAAATAGTATAAAACAAAGCATCTGCTGTTTCTCCACTTACTTCGTCAAACCACCAAGTAGTCTGTGTTTCCTGATAGCCACAACCTGGGAGTCCTTAAGTCAAGAGTGAATAATTACGTTACTCCTAGGCAAGCGTGCTCCATCTTCAACCACATTATCGTGTACCATCAGGTGAGATAGGTTAAGCACCTATCAATGATACCACAAACCGGCCAAGTGCGTGTCAGACTTCGCACAGTTAGGCTCCCGTACCGTATGAATCTCCCGTACGTATCAATATTTTGGTATTTGTTAGTAAAATATACGTAATAATAAACATTAACACCAAATTTCAAGTTCATTTAGTCAGTAAGAGTCTAACACGCACTATCGCTCCACCCAGAGCGGAAGATGTCATTGGATGATTTCCCTACGCACAAAAAAAAAAATAGATCAATGGGAAATTCAAAAATTATGCGGAACAATATTTTGTGACAGGCGATGGACAGACTGACAGATGAACACGTGAGTGACAGCAATAGGGCTCCGTTTGGGCCCTTCGGGTACGGAACCCTAAAAACCACGCAAGGGATTTTGATGCGGTTTTCACTGAAATAAAGAACGATAAACGAGAAAGGTTCATGTGTATAATTTGCAGCCGATCGGAGTCGGGGTAGGCCACTAGTTTATTAACCGACGAAAAAAAAGGAGGAAGTTCTCAATTCGACCATACATATATATTTTTTTTTGTGTATGTTCAGCCCTCACTCCGTCATTTATGAACCGATCTTGATGATTATTTTTTAACCGACTTCCAAAAAGAGGAGGTTCTCAATTCGTCTGTATGTTTTTTTTTTTGTTAGATAGGGTGCGCCGACTTAAAATTAGTTTATATAAAATTTGATATTTTATGCAACTAAGCTCATTACTCAAGACTTAAAAGGTTTATTTATTTTTTGCTTTTTAGTTTTATTTCGTCGGTTAAATTTTTTGTTAAAAAGTTTTTTTTTATAAAAGTCTCTATCTAGATTAATTTTTAGACACTGAGATCTATTACAAGAAGGTATGAGTTCTGATCAAACCATTTAGCTAGGATAACGTCAATTTAATGCAAAAGCAATTAACACCGAATAGCAATAAGTTATTCAAAATATTCAGACACATCACGACCTCTGCCTCGATTTGTGATACCAGGGCAACATAAAGACCCGGTGACACAGTCAACTCCAAAATAAATTCAAAGTAAAGCAAGCCGAGCCGAATGTTGAGCAGCATCCCCTTCCAGGCCGTTATCTCTGTCACTGGATCAAGATACCGCCGGTGAAAGCACTTTCCTCAAACTCTGGCCCCCATAATTAAAATGCTTTAGTGTTTATGTAAAATTTTGTCGTAAAAGCTGATTTAATGTTGAGAGTTATTAGCTTAGGAGCGTGGAAGCTGGCTTAACTTTTGTTGTGTGAAGGTGTAAGGAGTTTATGGGAAGGTAATAAGAATAAAAGTAGGAAATCTATTAAATAATGCGGTTTTCTTAAAACGGCTATGAGAATATGTAGTATATCTGAATACAAATTATATACGTCCAATAATTGTCACTGAGATATAGCTTTACTCTAAACATCTATGGCGTCATCATGCAAGCGTCAATCAATTCTAAAAGTCATGATTGATGGTTGCATGATGCAAAAATCAAATTATTGCGGCACATATGAACTCGGCACTCAGGCAGCACATGTGAACCCGGTGCTGCTGGCTGGATACAGTGTTCGATATTTGAATAGTAACTCAAATGATGAAGTAGAATAAGGAAACGTAAAATATTCCATTGTTTGAATAGTTATAGTCTGGAGTTGCCCGTCGAAGAGGGTACACATGTTTGTATTAAAAATATAACAGTCATACAGTGCGGTTTCCCTCTTGCTCGCCAAGTTAAAAGCTTCACAGTATCGAGATTTGTTCATGCAACCATCAGTCACTGTATTAGACGAAAGGTTAACTGTCAGTCACAACATTGACTGTAGTTAAACTGACAGAAAAACCAACCATGTAAAGGATGCCTATTAGCGCTGGTTGACACGGTAAATGTCCAACCGCAGCCAACGATAACTGACTTTTTGATTCGAATTGGCGTCTAACATTGCTCTACATAGTCTTGATCTCACATATGTTTTTAAAGATTTATACCCTTTTTAGGGTTCCGTACCCGAAGGGTCCAAACGGAGCCCTATTGTTGTCACTCACGTGTCCGTCTGTCTGTCTGTCCGTCCGATGTCTGTCACAAAATTTTGTTATAAAGAATTGTTTAACTTCCCATTGACTATGGACTTTGTAATTTGGTGATAATGTTTATTATTACATACACTTTACTAACAAATACCAATATTTGGCACGGAACCCTTTTTTTTTTGTAGGGTGTGAAATCAACCAATGACTTCTCCCGCTCTGGGCGGAGCGGGAGGGCGTATCAGACTCTTACTAACTAAAACCCACCCCTGTTTCTTCCCTGCCTGAGTGCCCAGGGGTGCGGTAACTCATTTTCAGAATTTATCCGCTACCCCTAGGCATGCAGGCACCGGCCACGATGGGCTCCGTCAGTGGTGGCTGACTACATCTCTTTGAGGCGCGCGTGTAACACTACGCTCCATCAACTCACGGGCCTGGTGCTGATCGGACGGCGAGCTACCCACTGCTCGCCGTCCGCAGGCCCGGGTCTACGGTGGCCGGAAATCGTCTCGCGACGTCCTACGCCCAGTACGCCCAGTACCTCTCGTGCGGTGGTAGCGGCCTGGGCCGTGAGGGCCACTCCGTTGAGCTTCCCTCACGCGTCCCGCCTCCGCCTTCACGAGCAATACTGCTTCGCAGAAGACGGAGACTGCCTCCCAATTCTTCTCGCTCCGTACCATGGCCTGAACCAGGGCCGTGCGTGACAGGTCGCCGCCACCTATCGCATCCACGAGGACACGGCGGTGCTCCGCCCAAGCGGGGCAGACCTCCACCGTATGCTCCACCGTGTACTCTGGGCGATCCGCGCAGTGGTAACACCCGGGCGTTTCCTCCCGCCCAATCTGATGCAGGAACCTCCCGAAACAACCGTGTTCGGTGAGGACCTGCGTCAGGTGGAAGGTGAGGACGCCGTGACGCCTCTCCGGCCACTCCTCAAAGAGGGGCACTGCCGCCGCAAAGGTGGCGTGCCCAGCGCAGGGTTGCGACAGTCGCTGCCTCCATGTCACCATGAGATCCTGCCGGAGCTCCGTCCGCCGCCACCTCGCGGCAGCAGAGTTTCGCCCCGGCGTTTGGCCTCCTCGCGCCACTCCCAGAGCAGCGCGAGGACGGCATGGAACCCTTAATGTGTAAAATCCGACAAGCACATGGCCATTTTTTTTATGTGATGATGTAATATTAAAGGCAGGTACTCATATCGTTTTTTAAGCAATAAACACTGCACCTGACATAACCGTAAATTCTCCATATTCAGTTTACAGCTTGGAATGTAATATCCGGCTCCACATGCAACATTAATATCTCACCACAAGTTTGTAAGTGTACGAGTAACTATATATTTTAAAATCAAGCAATACTTAGGGAAGTTATCTCGCGGTTAGCGTTTCCGTTAGCGAACGTAAACGTATAAGTTTATGGTGTGGTTTATAAGCCGTGGTTACGGGGTAGTTAATACTCCGTGGTTTGCAGGGTACTTGAAGACCCCGTGTTTATATCCGATCCTTTGTGTAGAGATCGATCGCTGTATGTTTAGGCTTTTGAAATGTTCATGACTTTCTGTTTGACAGGCGTTTAGGATTATCGCCGGTAGATTGCTTGAATTGAATTAAGTATTTAACAGCTTTTATTTTGGTTAGTTTGACAACACGGTTGGTGAAGTGGTCGAGCGATTTACTGCTGTGCTGCGAGTCGCGGGTTCGATTCCCGCGCGGATTAAATATTTGTACGGCCTACAGATAATAATTCCGGGTCGGGGTGTCTTGTGTATGTGAGTTAAAACTTTTTTTACAAAAAATAGAACCGACTTTTAAAAACAAGTGCAAAATAACTTTAATTTCGGAAGTCAGTGTTTCTGGTTTTGTTTTTGCGTTTTTTGACACCGACTTCCGAAATTAAAGTTATTTTGCACTTATTTTGTTTTATTTAGAAGTCAATTCTATTTTTAACCGACTTCAAAAAAGGAGGTTCTGTATTGAATCTGTATGTATGTTTGTTTGTCTGCGATTTTCTCGAAAACGCAAAAAATGTCTGATTAAACTAAAAAAAAATTCCACCAACTGTATCATGCTGCTTGAAAAGTGACTTGTTTGGAACTTTTAGTGGCTTTTTATCAGTCGGGTTTTTTAATATTTTAATTTTTTTTTTATTTCCTAAATTGTAGTGAGTTAAAATTTTGGAATCGTCTCCTTGACCTCTTGTTTGATACCCCACAAAACCAGGTCACAAAAAAATACGACTACACTTATCTATAATGGCGGTCACCATTTTTTTTTTTTTTTTTTTCAAAAAATCATATTGCCCATGTCACTTTAGCGGTCAAGACGAATCTGATAATACCTCATTTGTTAATAGAGAGCATTTGTTCTACTCATCCATCAAGTCGTTTAGGCTACAGAAATAGACATACAAATATACACACGTATATACATACTCTCTAAAAATATTACCCACCTTCTGAGTTAGTTGAGTAAAAAGAAACATGACAACACATTACACCACACCATTGCGTGTGTTTGTGCAATAAAGAAGAGAATAAGAAAGAAATTAACTTGATTTAACAACAGTACCTACATGAGACATGCGCGGTACATAGAAGTACCAATAAAAACAAAATGGTAACAGAAAGTCTCCAAACACCAAACCCAGACACAAATATTTCACAGCTGATTTTCCCCTCCTAAGACACAATTATAACACAAGGAGGTTTAACCTCGATCCCTTCTGATTGAGTCCCATATTGGGGAGTGACGTCACATTATAAAGGAGCGTTTTTATTGCCGCGTCTGTACCTTTATGAGGCACCCAGCGCCTCATGATCGAGGCACAAGTGGAAATTGACTTTTCCGGGTGAGGAGTTCAAATTAGATGCCGCGACTCGGGAAAAGATAGAATATTACGTTATTTTTATTCCTTGATGAAGTAGACAAATTACTGAGTGTAGCAGTTACAGCTGGTTCTGCTCAAAGTTGCTAGAACAGAGGGTATTGGAAAATAGTTACACAATCACTATCCTACTACATTTTGTAAAACTAAGTCCTCCACCGCGTCTGTCTATCTGTCTGTCAGTTCACTATAAAATCAAAAACTACTGAATAGATTTTCATGCGGTTTTGATTAATAGACAATGTGACTGATGAGGAAGGCTTATGTGTACAGGGTGTAACGGAAAGGTGTGATAATATTTTAGGAGCCGGTTCTGCCCAAGGAAATGAACAACTTTCTCTAAGGAAAAATAGAAAACTCCCAAAAAAAATTGGACTTTCCATACAAAGTTATCATCAGCTGATCAATATTTATACGGGGAGTGAAAAATATTTTTTAGAATTTCCTCGAATTTTCTTGAAAAAAGTTGTTCATACCGATGGGCAGATGCAGTTTTTAAAATATGACCACACCTTTCCCTTACACCCTGTATAATTTGTACCCAAGTGAAGCGGCTCGCTAAAAGCTAATAATTGAATGATTCCATTAAATTACTCCTCTTATTTTAACTCAACCAGGAACGCGTTCGCTACTGGACATTGGTCTGTCCTAAAAGCTTAAGTAGTCCTAATAAAAGTAGGCATCCCAGTGACAGTACCCTGTTATCATAAAAGATTTTGTTTACGACACGACCCTAAAAAAGGAACCCGGACTTATAAAGTATTACCTCAGCGAATCTTTATTAATCTTCGAAGCCAGGTATCAACTTCAACAAAAACAGATATCAACGATTCACGAAAGTAAATTAAATTCTATTGATGCTTAGCCACGGATACTCTCATAAGCAAAAATACAAGAAAAATCTAGCCCAAGCTGAAGCCCGGCTTTAAAAGCTCACTGTCCTTGGTTTTACGGACGCCAATTTTAGTCTCGAGGCTTTTATTTTGTGACGTAAGCACCCTTATCTCCAGTGGGATCAAGGCTCGCGTAATATCACGAGGATACCTTATCTTGTCATTTTCAGTTCCAGCTTTAATTTGAGGTTGTTTAACTCAGTTATTAAAGTCCCGGCAGACGATGATCAATCATTATCGCCATGTTATGGAGAAGTTTTTCTTTGGTGCTGAAACTTGGACAAAGATTCATTGCCCGTTGTGTGCGTAAAACGATTTTGTGATGCGATCGACGCCACAAAAGATGGGGGGAAACTTTTAAAAATTATCGTCTTGGGCACAATTTCAGGGTCCAGGTCAGAGCTGTCGTTATAAATTGCGAGTCGATCCCGGGTGCAAGCGAAATCGAATTGGATTCGATTAGCGCGACGATTTCCACGGCGATTTGTCAATTAATAACGTTTTCAATGTGTTTTATGGAATTGTGTTAAATTTATTTTTATTCCATGTTGGCTATTTATTTTTTATGTGGCTTTTCTGTAATATAGTAATGATTTTCCTTAAAAATACACTTACGACGATATTTGTTTTAAGAAATGACGTAAAATCGATTTCACTCAACTCGCAACTTTCCACCACCTCGCTAAGCATCACATCTTTCGAAGACATCGATGTCCATTAGAACTCGCAAAGTTTTGGGGGTCTCAGCCCCCGTGAGTTGTGAGCCGCGATGGGGTCTTTATAGCATCGTAATGGGCCTGTAAGGGCTGTAAGAGGTGCCTTTGTGAGAGCAAAGTTGTATGCACAGGTAATAAAAGAAAAAATTGAGATCATAAAACGCAGGATTCTAATATATTTGCGGAGAGTACGTTGTATCGATGTATTATTGAACTTTACTCGATATTTATTTTCTTTTGTACTTTTACTTTGACGTTAATGTTGTTTTGAGAGAGTACCGAGGCAATTTGGGCTCGAATTGAGTGTGTCAGCAATAATGTGTATCATTTTATGTCTTCGTTGTTTGGTTTGTAATAATGAAGCTGTGTTAGTAGTATCTTATTGAGAGATAATGTTAGGTGATGTTTATTTTGGGCTCGGACTAGACATATTGATCAGTTTGAGGGATGAGGTTAACAAGTGTTAGCTAATCCCTTGGGCACAATATAACATGTATGATCTACGTAAGTCTCAATATAAAGGACTAGCGACCAATAGGTATGTTTCCTGGGTATGAAAATAACAACTCTATTTAGTCCGTAAGTTAGGTAGATTATGAATGTCAAATTTGTGAAAATTTTAGTTACTCGGAAGTCGTTTGCAACACATTAGTAAACATATTGGTGTTGCAGGTTTTTCTCTGTAACCTTCTCAATCATGTGTGGGTGTTAACCGACCTATAAAAATATTGGTAAGTTTTAAAGAAAACCCTACTTTCTCACATTTATCAGTTACAATCCAACCGATCTCATTACCCACACGATAAATCATGGCAACAAAATTGTTAATAGGACGGAACATCGTCGATCGGAAAGTTTGTAAAAAATCGTTATCTGCTAACTAGGCGACACCTGGTTTTTATCAAAGTTATCAAAGTTTGCTCCTCCGAGTTGGCGCGTTACATTTATTAGTTTAGTCGCGAAGTGTTCTGTAAAGTTGGTACGACGCTTACAATAATTAGTTACCGTCATTTTACAGGTGTTTAATGCAATTTATAATCGACTTCAAAAAAAGGAGGAGGTTCTCAATTCAACTGTATTTTTTTTTATGAGTGTGTCGCCTCTGCACTTTTTTCTAGGTGAACCGATTTTAATGATTCTTTTTTTATTTGAAAGCTGGTGCTTCTCATGTGGTCCCATTTAAATATCAAGATCTGACCAGCAGTTTTTGAGTTATCCTTGACTTCGACGACATTGATGATGATGTTCTCATTTTATTTATTGACACTATCAATTCGGGCATAACTATACTATTTAGTTTTAGTTATGAGGTACAACAACTAAAAATAGAAAAATTAAAAAAAAACAAACGACTTCCAAAAAAAGAGAGATAACATGACAGGTGCATAAAATAAAAAAGTATTATGAGAAAAATGGATACGAAAGTATTTAGATAGATAAAATATACAAAAAACACTAAAACTTGCTTTAATTATGGATTAAAGGTTAATTATGGTTAAGCATCTATTATCCTTCCTATCTTCTTATTATCTTTCATGAATACTTAATTTCTTACTAACAGCGTAAACAAACACAAGTATTTCTCATCCACAGAGATAGGTACAAACAATCAGGTATGCCACCCACATCCAATCCTTCGACACGCAGTGCACTGAAATTAAAAAAAAACCGACCACATCCGACTCTCTTTGTTTGGCCTCGATTCTCTGACGTCACATCCGCCACATCGAAAGATTAAAAACTTTATTTTGGTGAGCAACGAAATTGTTTAATCAAAGCGTCGTTTGGAGGATGAAAGGGACGAGCGAACCCGAGTGCAGCGTATGTGTTGAGGGACACAGTGCAGCTTGCTCAGTGACTCAACTGTAGCAGGCTCACCATTTAAAACGTGCCATAAATTGTGGATTAATTAATGGCCCGATGGTAATGCAATCCAGAACTGAGGTTTGCTCTTACTCGTGCATCGTTGATGGCTATAAATGGCAATTAAGTGTTATACATTTAAATCACCTCAATTTAATGCAGATGTTTGTGACGCTCGTTTATGTATTACACATGTCAACGCGGGAAATGTGTTATTTCAACTGAATCTTAGGGCGCAATTATAGCTTGCGTGTGCTGTGCTGAGCTCACATAACGCGTCGTACGTCCACCTAGTAATAGGACTCGCCCATCAAGGGGCGCTGTCCCAAATGAGACGCATTATTCTTTTATTATACTTAGAGAACAAGTATTACACTAAAACACGTATACTAAAAAATAAAAAAATCAATTATCTTTAAAATGGTGAAGGTTTCATAAAAATACGCTTAATAGTTTTGCGTGATTCTCAATTTTATCTGTGTTAGACATAACTTTACGAATTAATTACACTATGATAGCAAACTATAATTTCAAATTTTCACTTAACGAAAAAAATTGTCTAGAGTAACACATATTTTTTCAAAGAAATAAGACTAGTCGTTTAGACGTTATGTTCAATTCAAAATCTTCTTTTGATAGCAGTTGTTAACTAATTAAAGTATCAAAAATTTCTTCGAAACCTAGAACAATTACCGAGAATCCTTTGTAGTTTTAATTGCAGAGCTTTTAACAAGTAAATCCTAACGCCTATTTTCCTAAATCAATGTTTCACTTGATGAATGGTAATTAAGCAGTGAAATAGTTTTCTCCTTGAATTTTATTTCCATCTAATGATAAATTACCGTAAAAAGTATTTTTTGTTGAAAATGACGCCGAACATTTTAGTTTCAAATTAGTAAACTCATTAATGTTGTTGTTTTTATCGAAATCTTTAATAAAGTTTTTCATGAAAACACAGTTTGTGGAAAATTTGCGTAATAGATATTTTATATTCAGACTGTGTAATTAGTTTTACTTATTATCCCATGAGATACAGAGTTTTTCTTTCAAAACTTTTTCTACGAAGAGTGAATAAACAGAATTATTAATAAATAAAGTTCCTTTAACAGTCTTACAACTCCACAATTCATTGACTTACTGTACGCCCCTCTCTATGACCTCTCAAACTAGGTATTTTGTGGAACAGATAAAAAAATTGGCTTGCGTACAGCGTGCAGCATTGCAATAAGCGCCATACATCATGCCAGGGACGAGTCGAATGTGTTCCGCTGCAAAATTCTGCACTGTGACAAAAACGACCGTTTTATTCAAACGTACATACAATTCGAATATTTAAATTTATGCCGCGCGGTTATGACTGCTCGTAAATATACATAAATATGGGAATTGTCTTTGCGTCTAGTTTGCGTATTTCGTTTATTGAGAACTATAAAACGGGGTCACGTAGTGTCTGGAATTATTCATGAGGCTATAACCTTTTTAAACTGCACATAGCACTAAATTTAGTGTGTCATAGTTACATACGTCCTTCGCTAAAGCTAATGTGTGAGGACCTAAACAAACTAACAATCTTTGCAAAAGGGAACTCTTATAATCTCAGCAATTCCACACATCCATTGATCCCGCTAATACTTGAGTTCTGTTCGAAACTAAAACTTCTCTCCCACACACAAGACATGTTCGTTACTGCTATATTTAGCTATAGGGCTAGGGTGTATGTAGTTCAGGAGTTTTTCTCGCGAACTTTATTGGGTCATAGTTTGGGAGCTCACTTGACGAAGTTTCTGCATCTTTTATAGTTTCGTAGTAATCTCATTTTTTGTTGTTTTTGTTTTGGGATAAACTGGCCCGGGCGGAGGATATTAATACTTTTTTGCCTTGTATTTCTGAGGGACAGGGTTTCTGTTATTTTGTTTGAATCAGTTACATGTTGTGTAAGAGCTTGTTGTGTCAGATCTTATCATTTATCAGTATTTGTGCTGAAAATGAGCGTCTTGTTGACCTTGGCATTGTGCCCGATAATTAGACAGAGTCTTGTCTCTTAGGGGACGATCCTTGTAGTGGATAAATAGGACACTTTATCTACCTTGACATATTGAGGTCTTGTCTCATTGCCACTCAATTTTTTGTAAAATAAATAGTGACAAAACGAACCAGCCAGCAAAATTGGGTTCCTTCACATTGTCACTCATAGGATTTTTCATTGCAATTAATTTGTTTCAAACCTTTTTCAAAAATAGGTGGAGATCCTCAATTCGACAGTATTTTTTTTTCTTCTTCTAGGTGAACAATTTGGATGACTATTTTATTATTTGAAAGCTGGTGCTTCTCATGTGGTCTCATGACAGTCTTCCAAATAAAAAAATGCAAAATAACTTTTATGTCGGAAGTCGGTGTCAAATAACGAAGAAAAAAAAACACCGGCTTCCGAAATTAAAGCTATTTTGCATTTTTTTGTGTTTTTTTTTATTTGGGGTCTATTGTATTTTTTTTTTTTTTGTTAAAAAAAATGTATTTCACCTGTTTGTCCACATCACGTTTTTAGCCCGCTACAACCACAGACCAACCCCTATACAGCTCGTACTACCCACATGCTCCACACTGGACACCCACTACTCGCTGCTCCGGATCAATATGGTTATTTTAGCGCTTGACGTCAGCGTGGCCGCCGCTGGCTGCCCCAGCTCATCGCCACTGTGTGAACTCCCAGTTTTTAAAAGCGAACACTAACGGAGATTCCAATGTCGACTGACGGAGGAAAATTAAAGTCTCTTGGGATGTGTTATTAGAAACTTTGACTGAAAGAAAGATAATCATTCCACTGAGAGCATTTGCCATTCGTTCATTTACAAAACGGAAATACGGAATCACACTATTGGCAAAACTGTCTTAAAAGAAATCCCATAAAAGTTCTACATCTCGGTATACGCACAAAACTATGTTTTCGTTACAAGAAAAAGGCTG
Source organism: Polia nebulosa (assembly GCA_951329385.1). Lineage (NCBI taxonomy): Eukaryota > Metazoa > Arthropoda > Insecta > Lepidoptera > Noctuidae > Polia > Polia nebulosa. The sequence continues at coordinate 1,016,252 of OX589588.1, read as the reverse complement.
TACCGTAATCTAGCTAATAGAGACCTCCTTGGAACACACTCGATTTACCTACAAAACTGATTTATCTATAAACTGCTTACCTTTTCTGCGAAAAAGTTTGAGTAAAGGAAAAAGCTTATTACGTCGTAGGTAGGCAAAAACTCGGTAACCTATCATCATTGGGAGGCTGCAATTTATACACATGGCTTCCTTATAGCAGAACCCTAGGCCACAGTGTAGGATTGGACAAAAGGCCAACTATCTACTCGTCTTAGGCTAGGGTTTACAATTTATATTATATGTGATCTGTGTACCTAACGCGTGAGTCATATGCCATTTGCTCCTTCCTAGATGTCTAGATACCATACCGAGACTGCTCCGTGCCTCGGAAAGCACGTGAAGTCGTTGGTCCCGGTTGTCTGAGGTTTTCTAAACAGATCTGCAATATCGGAGATAACCTATTGCAAACAAACAATTTGGCCTCTTGATATTTCTTTTATTCATTGCATTTATATTTTAAAATACCTACGCTTACCGGGGTTGATTCATGGATGGGTGACCATCTTTACATACCGAGACTCCTCCGTGCCTCGGAAAGCAAGTTAAGTCATTGGTCCCAGCTGTCAATCGTGGATCTTTGACAGTTGTTACGGGTCGTCAGAAGCCCGAAAGTCTGACAACCAGTCTTACCAGCAAGAGGTATCGTATTACCCTGTAACTGGGTTGTCGAGGTGAGATAGGCAGTCGCTCCATGTAAAATATTGGTATTCAGCTCCATCCGGATAGACTGGCAGCTGACTCCAAGATAGTTGGGAAAAAACTAGGCAGATTAAGATGTCTGGATGGAAGGTACTTGTTTAGTTTCTTTACTTACATGCCTTGTTGACACTGCGCTTGACCCAAGGGCTGGCTTTTACCTCGGACAGACGTTAAGCATTGCCATACAACGTAGCAACGCCGCCAGTCTTTTGGACACACTTCCAGTTCACATGAATGCGATGCGGAGGAATTTTTTGACGCCATATTTTAAGTTTTAATTAGTTAAGTATTTTATAAGTTTGTAATTAATGCCAAAATTAATTTCAAATTATACTCGTACTTACATGTGTATTTTGACATTTTTCTCGTTGAGTACTTTGCTGATGTCGAAAAGACGATAGAATATTTAGTATTGATTTATGCTGATGCTCGTGTTAGTTAGTTAAGTATTTTATAAGTTTGTAATTAATGCCAAAATTAATTTCAAATTATACTTACATGTGTATTTTGACATATTTTCTCGTTGAGTAGTTTGCTGATGTCGAAAAGACGATAGAAAATTTAATATTGATTATTTTATGCTGATGCTCGTGTTAGGATAACATGGTTACGGGCTAGGTTGATTATATGGATACCGATTTAGTCATTAAAATTGGAATACAACTAAACTCTGCTGAAAAACTGTGACTCGGTGAGCACCGGCAAGTGGAGGCGCCGAGCAAGCGTTCCACGTCCATATTTAAATTAGTTCCCAACGGTGCCAAAGCCAATCGAAATTGTTGCGAGCAATAAAAACTAAAACGGAACAGTTTCAGACGACTGCAGGCGCAGTTTGCACTCGCTTTTGTTTCACTTGGCGGCAATAGGTGCGGGGTTTTATTGCGCGTGTAGTGGACCTACTGTTCTCTGCTACTCTGTGTACTTCGGCAGGTACTATTTCGCCCGCTCGCAAGGGATGGGCAAAACGTGGGGTCTGGAAATGTGCAACGTTGCTACAGTTGCCTTTTTGTTTATATTAAAGTGTACAGGTGCTAGGTGAACTGCTTTTTAGAAATATTTCACATGACATGTTATAGTAGGTAAGACAATACGACACTACATCTACGAAGCAACATAACGTTTATTCAGTTTAACAGATTAACGCTGCAACGAGAAACTTTAGATTGATGGATTGATGTTTGTCACTCACTCACGCCAGAACAGCTAAACGGATCTGGAAGAAATTTGGCACAGAGATAGATTATAGGCTTTTTATCCCGGTAGTATGTTCCCTTGGGATAATTTTTGAGTTTCACGCGGGTGAAGCCGCAATCAGAAGCTAGTAAATTATATGGTTTGATTTGAATAGCAAACTTGAATGTTGAAGAAGCAGCGGGTTTAAGATTGTATAAGTTATTCTCGTGGCTAAAGTAATAACAGCCGCACGGGTCGATCCATCAGCTTAAGCTACGCTTGCCGGGGTTGGTCCATGGATGAGTAATCATCTTTACATACCGAGCCTCCTCCGTGCCTTGGAAAACACGTTAAGTCGTTGGTCCTGGCTGTCAATCGTTGATTTTTGACAGTCGTTATGCGTCGTCAGAAGCCCGAAAGTCTGACAACCAGTCTTACCAAGGGTATTACGCAGTAACTGGGTTGCGTAGGTCAGATAGGCAGTCGCTCCATGTAAAATACTGGTATTCAGCTGCATCCGGTTAAACTGGAAGCCGACCCCAAGATAGTTGGGAAATGGCTATATGCAAATTGAAGTTATTGAATTGTAGGGTTTACAGCATTTAAGTTTTTTTTCTAGGAAAAAGAAAAACTCATCGTTCGCTGGATATTACAAGATCCTTGAACCCACAGTAATGGGACTTGTTTCACAGACGATAAAACTAAACTTTAAATATACGACACCCACATTTATCTGCCGTTAGATTTTCACCTATTCCCGATACCGAGGGAAGTTTCTTCTCGTAGGTAGCACTCAGTTTTATCAGTAAAACGGGTGTTTATACCATTAGTGGCAGTTTATTGGACAACTTGCACATCCAACACTTTTATGATCGCACTGTTTGTGTCGGCGCCGTGCTTTCAGACTTTACTTTAACTTTGTGCTTTATGACAGTGTTTTATTTATTTAAGTTGGGTTTTGTACTGGCCGCTTTTTTAGGGTTCCGTACCCGAAGGGTCACCAACGGGACCCTATTACTAAGCCTCCGCTGTCCGCTCGTCAGTCTGTCTGTTAGCGGGCTGTGTCTCATGATCCGTAATAGCAGACAGAGACAGTTGAAATTTTCACAGAATATGTATTTCTGTTGCCGCTAAAACAGCAAATAAAAAAATTAAAAATTGAAGGGGGAGCCCTCTTCAATTTTACTAAAAACTTGTTTTTTGGCTTTTTTTGCTCGATCTTAATAATGGCAACAAGTAGACGTGTATAATCTTGTACGATGGTACGGAACCCTTTATGCGCGAGTCCGACTCGCACCTGGCCGATTTTCTTCTGTGGCGGTAGGGGTAAGTACATGCTTAGATCATACTGTTGTACAAAAGTTAGCTGTTCAACGAAGTTTTTTATAGGGTTTTTTATGTCTCTCTGGCTTGTGGTTTATATCCTGGTATGTGATCTATCAATATTTTATAGTGTGAGTGCCTACCTAAATTCACCATAGGTAGAGTTTTCTTTCATAACTGATAACACTAAGGCCCGATCTCTCAATCGTTAATATGTTACTTATATCTGAAGCTTTTGTGTCGAAAATATGTCAAAAAGATAAAAGTTCTAAAAGTATTGGAACATCAGTACAACTCTGAAAATAAACAATTTCAGTTATAGTTATTATTTTAGTTCCAGACCGTTTTCATAGCTAACGAGTGGAAGTTTCCTCTAGTAAGTGATAGTTCAAGAAAACAATGACAGGCGTTTAGTTCGACGAAGCTGTAAACAAAGGAATTATTTATCATTCGCGTTAGCTCAACTCAGACGCGGTTTTCTAAATGGGCTAGGTTTTTACTTATTTATATGTGTGAATATTTTCTGATGGTTGACAACATCTGTCTAAACTTTGAAACTACAAATACAAAGAGACAAGGTAGCTTGGACCCTGTTCCCGGTACCGGTAGGGTACTATTTATTTTTAGTATTTTGTACTAATTTTCAAAAGGTATTTTATAATGTAAATACAATGAATAAAAGGAATATCAAGAGGCAAAATTGTTTGTTTGAAACAGGTGATCTCTCATATTTCTGATCTGCTTACAAAAACTCAATCACTTATAGCCACACTATGGCTTAGTGTCATAGGTCTCTTTTTATCCTGAAAACTGCGCGGTGGGCCGCAAGAATGTCGTAGAAAAGATTGTTTTTTAATATTTTTTTTAAGTAATCCTACTAATATTATAAATGTGAAAGTTTGTGAGTGTGTATGTTTGTTACTTCTTCACGCTCAAACGGCTGGATCGATTTGGATGAAATTTAGTATGTAGACAGCTTATAGCCTGGATTAACGTATAGGCTACTTTTATTTCGGTCTAGGCGGGTAGGCGCAGCTATTATAAGTTTAAAATAATCCTTTTGACTATTCTAAAAACTTATACATAAAATGCTTTAGTCGCAGTATCGCATTTTATGTATAAGTTTTTAAGTAAATGGGTTTTTCCTGAATACACTTCACTAGAACTCAACAAAAAACCTTTTTTTTTTACTTTTGGTAGGCACGGGTTTGACTACTATCTCACCTGATGGTAAGAAATGATGGGGTCGAAGATGGAGCACGCTTACCTAGAAGTAACCTATTCACTCTTGACTTAAAGACTCTCAAGTTGTAGCTGTCAGGAAACACAAACACCGGCAGGGAATTCCACTACCTAGCTGTACGCACAATTAATGTGTTCTCAAAACGTTTTACTCGTGTGGGTGGGATTTCCACCATGTACCGGTGGCGCATCGCCATACTTTATGTGGTCCGATGATGGAACGGGCTTTATTAAATTAAATTAAGCAATTCCTTCGCACACTCCCGAAAATGCAGCCGATAGAAAACCGACAGGCCGTCGACGGCGTCTATGCTCAAGACTTTGCCCTTTTACCATAAAGAAGAAATTTTACAAAGAGTTAATATTTATGTTATTGGGACAATCTGCAATATCGATCACAATAAAACGACCAGCCTAGCAACAATCCCCGTTGATTGGTAGGAGTCCATCGTGAATAATAATCAGTTCATATTATTGTTTCACAAAGTTATACCTACCGCATGGTCCAGCTGTTATTTCAGTTAAATGTTAATATTCCTGCTCAGCTCTGTTGGCTTTAGTCTTCATTAATAATATAGGCATAGGATAAACACGACCTGAGAGCTATGAACTTTGAGTAAATTGTGTCTTAACAAAGTAGGTAATAATAGGCGAAAACGGTAAGTAATCTTCCAAATCATTGGAATAAGCTACTTCTAATAATTCTGCGGATAAATTGAAATTTATAATTAATTCGACCGAAAGTTCGGTTTCAACCAGTTTCGGTCACATAAAACTGGTTTCGGCTGGCATTTTTTTTGGAAATATTCGACTTGACTGAAACTAGCGTTTTTAAGCTGAAGCTTGTGGTAGAGACCTATAAGCTGACTGTCTCGTTCATCTATGTAATAATAATAATAATTAATTTAATTTTAAAAAAAAATACATTCAGGTTACACGTAACTCTGGACCCCACACTAGGATACCCTGTGTCGTGAGGTCCAGTCTCTTTCATTAGAAGGTTTGTATTATTTGTAGTTCATTCAAATACAACACACACACACAACGACAAGTGGTTAATAGGTAAATTAAAAATACAAAAAAAATAAAGGTGTGTTTATGTTAAGTAGTGTGTAGTAAACATAATGAGTGTATTATGCGAGAGTGAGGGTTTGGGTGGCTGATGGTGTGTGCGTGTGTATGTTAGTGTGTGTTTTGAATCAGCCAATAGTGATTATACTTTCAGTGTTCAAATAATCCAAACCTAGCAGCCAATTAGTTACAATTTTCTTACAAACATTTCTAGTCGAGTTTAGGATATTCACTTCATGTGTGTTATCACTGTAATCAGTTGTGTATAATCATAGTTTTGCTAAATTATTTAGTATTCTATGAAAGTTAGGGCTATTTTTGAATGGTTTGTTAACTTATTCAAGATAATTTTGGCGAGTTTCGGTTTCCACGTGAGTTTCGGTTTCGGACGAAATTGGAAGGGAAGCCGAAAATTTGGTTTCGATTTAAAAATCGTGTTTCGATCAGACACTATTTATTATCCCATACTCATCTATGGGATTATAATTTTCAGTGATATTCGAATCTTTTGACAGGTCATTGAGGATCTGTTTAAGATCAGTCAAATGGTCTGATTTTGTATCAAACGTAGCATAGCTGTGATCTGGGTGAGCAATCAAGTGGATGACAGGCTATTGATGGCCCTTGACCGTGAGACGATGTTATACAAGGGTTATTTGAGACCTGCATAATATCTATTTGTTTCATAACACCCTTGTGTTTATATTTATCACGCGAATGATTTTTGTCAGCACAACATAAGCAGATTGGCGTTAGCTCATCATCAAGACTTCAAGCAAAGACGATTTTCGTGATAGGGATAGTTAATAGCGTCGTTATTCGTCGTCATCATGTTGGGGTCTATTAACTAAAAAGTGAAAAATAAAAATCTTTTTTTACAAAAAAAACAACCGACTTCCAGTGAAAATGGAAGTCGGTGTCAAATTCGTTATTTTAGAAATAAAATACAAACACCGACGTCCGAAATTAAAGTTATTTTTAATTTTTTAGTGAATTTTCTTTTTTGAAAGTCTGTTGTATTTTTAAAAAAGTTTTTTTTTTTATATTTTAAGAACATATGGCCAAATTAAAAAGTGAACCAGTAAACTAGCAGTGAATAGCAATTCTCACATACACCGTGTAATTAAAAAAACAAAAGAACAGAAAGTATTTCACTCATAATAATTTTAAATTTCTTTCATTTCAGATCCCCGATTTCGTATCCCCAGTATAGTAGTGCGGTCTGAGTGCAGTGCGCGAGTGTAAGTGACATCGAGTGTTCGACAGTGACAGAGTGACAGTCTCGTGGCGCGGGTTGCGCGCGCGCCGGGGCGTGGCATGAGCTGGGAAGGCGCGCGGGGCCCGCCCCGCTAGCGACATGCGCGCACGCCACGCTGCGCACCTCGCCCTCTTGCTGCTGGCGCATCTAGTGCCGCCAGGTCAGTGGAACCTTTCTTTACTTATGACACCCTAGTACCTTTTTTTTTGTTATGTTAAAAGGCGCCTGGAGTTTTAGGGGAAAAAGACCGGAGACTGTGGAATTTTTAACTCACTGAAACTACACCGGTGATCATCTTCAGTACATAGAAGGGGTCCCGTGACCTCGTAAAAGACCATCCTGGAACCTTTTCTGTACAACGCCTGTTGGGGCGCATCACAGGGGGACACCCTGGTACATACCTACTAACTGATGCAGTTTGCTAGAATAGCACAAGAACTGAGATGTTGTTACTGCTGGCACACGTTGTGCCCTCTGGACAGTGATGCGAGCCTGTAGCTATAAACGTACGGAGGTCATATTGAAGTGCTAAATAAGCTTTGAGAACAAAAAGAACGCATTTTGTCTGCCCAAAAACTTCTTAAGCACAACTCCGTACAACGCTCCTCGTCTTCAAAATACCTTACATTGGTTCCATCCATTATTATGTTTGGTGTCAATGTGCGCCTTCTTCTCGTCTCGTATTATAACAAGATGGTAAGATAAGCCAGTCAGCTTTCGATTCAACGAAACAATGACTTCTTAGTATAGTCGTCTGGGACTTACCACAATCAGATTTGTAACAGTGTTGTAAATTCACACCACCTATTGGTACAGTAGTATTGAAGTTATAATTGCGTCTGCCAATCACATTGATAAATTAATTTCCAGGAAGGGCTCAAAACCAAAGCAATCATAAGCCTACCTTTTTACAGATTTCAATGTGAACATACCAAAAGGATGACCCTCAAATGGGTAATCAATTACGAGGTGGATTTTACAGACGTATCATAGAAGAGCTATTGTCCTCTTCAATATTTCTCTTGAAGAAAGCCCCAAGGGCCGCTTTTGTCAGGACGTCATCTGTGGCTTTTCATTGATTGATTTTCCTGTCTTTTGAAAATTCGCCTCTCTTTCCTTATGTGTTCATGTCTGGTTTCCTTTGGTTACTTAAAGAAATAATTCACTTAGGTTTTTTTGTGTTTATAAATAAAATGAGAAGAAACCAGCAATATGTCAGCATTACATTATCACAGTAAATCTATTCTACTTTTGTGTAGAAGAGAATTATTCGTAGTGATATATTGTGCGCGACAGTTCGCACTGAGTGGCCTTCGTGCCATCACATAATACATGAACATCCACAAAAATAAACGAACAAAAAAATATTATTCAGCCTTTTCATATTCATCGGTTTTATTTGTCGTAACGACAAAACACTCCAGCGATAAGGGTTTCATGTTCAAATTTTGCCGAGCACGGCTCTAAAACGGCCAATAAAACGCGGAATTGATGCTCAACCGGCCAAAAATTGTTTTATCTCCAAAGTTTCCTCACCGCGCCGATAGAAAGGGCGATCCTTGTTGAAATTGAAAAGCATTTGCTAGAGACGCCGCGCGGAGGGGCCGCTCTATGAATAAACTCGATAAAATTTACCTAATCGTAAAAAGTTGGGGACGTGGACCTTCAGATACGACGGGACGTCCAGCGCCCAGCGGCCCAGCGGGCCAGAGCCCCGGGGCCGTCCCAACTGCGGAATTCTACCAAACTGGGGACTATAAAACTCAACTGATTACATCGGCAAAATTCGTTATACTCTAACTTTGAGAATATCATTTTAGTATTAAATCGTAAATGTGGGTGTGACAAAGCGGCAGTAAAGGCGCTAGGTGGCGCTGATGTCGGGTGACGTCACAGGAGAGTAAGCGTTTAGCCGCGTCAGTGCACCGCTCGGGAATCTCCGCTGCTCCGAATACCGACGATGTTGATCAATTCTATGTAGAATTCTAATAAATAAGTTATAGGGAAGTTGCTCGACTGAAGCACTCGGCAGTTTGAAAGTTATTAGGGTTTTAATGATGCAGAATCCCATCAAACGCCACAACATCAAACTGCGCCACTTGTTTATTAATAGGAAAAGTTTCCGTCACCGAATACAAGCAAAGACACGGACTTTATGTGATTTCTGTGACCCTCCCCAGAGGTCCGCTGTGACCCTCTACGGAGGTCCGCCCAATGCGACCCGTATCTTTGATGTCCTGTTATTGAACACTCACTGACCGTAAACAAAACTATCGATTTAGTTTTTACTTTCGTGGACTCATTTGTAACAAGATTATTAGTTTTATCGATTAACAGTTTCAACAAAATTGTTTCGTTGAATATTTTATGTCGTCACATGAAGAAGTTGATGTGTCGTTCGTTTCTTATAGAATTACTTTGGCGCCTTTAGGTTTCCATCCAAAACTGAATTTCCTTAATTTGACGTCATTATTTTAAATACTTTTTCTTCGTCGTGGCTATTTTGATATTTATCTGCGATCAGAATCCTACTAATATTATAAAAGCAAAACCGCTGGAAGAAGATAGTATTATAAATGCGAAAATTTGGATGTATATTAAATTATTATTAATTATTAAATTATTATTAAAGGATGGATAGATGTTTGTCAGGAGCTCGTGGCTAAAGTAATAACAGCCGCACGGGTCGATCCGTCAGGTTAAGCTACGCTTGCCGGGGTTGGTCCATGCATGGGTCTTCCTTGCCTCGGAAACCCGTTGGTCCCGGCTGTCAATCGTGGAACTTTGACAGTCGTTACGGGTCGTCTGAAGCCCGAAAGTATGTCTTACCAAGGGGTATCGTATTACCCAGTAACTGGGTTGTGGAGGTCAGATAAACCCCTCGCCCGCCCCCGCAACCCCCGCCCGCCCGCCCGTCGCCCTCGGTCGCTCTATGTAAAATACTGGTATTCAGCTGCATCCGGTTAGACTGGAAGCCGACCCCAAGAAATTTGGGAAAAGGCGCGAGCAGATGATGGATGGATAGATATTTGTTACCCAATCACGCCAGAACGGCTGAACGAATCGGGGTGAAATTTAGAACAGAGATAGATTATAGTCTGGAATAGCACATAGCCTCTAATGTACATATAGTGGCGGAAGTATTCATTACTCGTGGGTCAAACCACTGGCAGGAGCTAGTCTAAAATATTTTCCCTTGTCTACAGCAAATGATGTCAATGCATTTACAGAGCTTGTAAAAGAATAAAAATTCTGTTACAAGGACAAACCGTGAATGACTTCTGCCGTTGTTAAGAGTAACATCAATCATGTTTGTCTTCATCCCCAAAATGGGAGTATATCGTGTTCCTCTCTATAATTATCTACAAGACACAGGTCACGAGGCAAGATACACAGAAGGCCAAAACCTAGAAGGTAACATTGTAAAATCAATCATTTATTCAAAGAGTAACTTGTAGTTTCTTTTTGGTTCTTCTCCGTAGAAAATGAGCAATCGGAACGTTTTATAAGTGCCCATGAAGGCATATGTGAAATGAAATACTTTGAACATACCATGAAATAGTTTTAATAGCCTTTTTTTTTATTTAGAGTGGGAACTCATCAAATAACTTCGCCCGCTCTCGGTGCGGGGCGTATCAGACTCTAACTGACTAAGGGCCGATTTCACCATTCGCTCAATAAACTAAGTTTTACTGAACTAAGCTTAGCGTAAAAATATAAACCATAAAAAAGATTATAGTGAGTTAACCTCAAAAGATAGACATATGCTGTCGCGAATTTTTTTTTAGAACTTTAAAAGGAGAACAATTTTGTCATACATAATTTTTGCGTAACTGTAACCATTTATGCAGCGCACGCAACTGAAGCTCTCAAAAGGATATTTTTTTGCCCGTTTTTGCCATGTTTTTCATTGATGCTTCGCTCCTGTCAGTCGCAGCGTGATATTATATAACCTAGCCTAGCCTAGCCTTCCTTGATAAATGGAATATTCAACACAAACATATTTTTTTAATTCGATCCTGTAGCTCCTGAGATTAGCTAACAAACAAACAAGCTTTTCAGCTTTATGACAGCGGCTGGTTTGGTGGCTTTAGCCGCTGGTGAAATCGGCTCTAAGACTCTCTCTCTCTCTTCAGTCGTGCACTCTTGGCAGAGTGGTCGTGGCTTATATGATGATGTCAGACTGTTACGGTTATCCTCTGCGAGTACGGCAGCCATCGCAATGCGTTTCCAACGGCTTCTGTTGTAGGTGTCGCGAGAGCATTGCACAATGGAGCATTTTGTGGTGCTTTTTATAAGGTCGGTCCAGCGTGTAGGTGACCTGCCGCGTGAACGTCTCCCCTCTACATGGCCTTGGACGATGAGGCGCTCCATGGATTCTTCGTTACGGATGACGTGTCCGAAAAATTTAAGTATTCGTATTTGCACAATCGACGATAATCTATCTTTGATGTTGAGCTCTTATAAGATGGAAACGTTGGTACGGCATGCTGTCCATGGTATACGGAGCATTCGCCTCCAGCACCACATCTCTAGAGCATCTATTTTTCGGCGCTCCTGTGCACGAATCGTCCATGTTTCCGCAGCATACAGAAATATTGGAAACATCAGCGTTTTCATCAGTTGAACTTTAGTGTTCTTGGTGATGTTGCGATTCGTCCAGATTTTTTCCATTCTGCTTACTGCAGACCTCGTTATGGCACATCTTCTTCGGATCTCGTCTTCACAGCTGCCGGTATTAGTGATAGTAGAATCGAGGTATACGTAGTTCGGAACTACGTCGCAGTTGGAAATTGCAGTAATTTCAGGTTTATTTTGTTCAGCTCTGTCTACTATCATCACCTTCGTCTTGTCTCTGTTAATAGCGAGACCAAACGAGAGGCTCACGGTATCTAGGCGGGTCAAAAGTTCTTCCAGGTCTTCTCTTGATCTAGCGAGTAGGGTCGTATCGTCAGCGTATCTCAAGTTCGAGACTCTCCGGCCACCGATAGGAATACCTTTATCCCACCCTTCCAAGACTATCCGCATGATGCATTCTGTATATATATTAAATAGGAGTGGTGATAGAATACACCCCTGCCTAACTCCTGCTTGCGTCTTAAACTGCACTTAGTGGACATCGTCTATTCGGACTGTCACGGTGCCATCCAGGTACAGCCGGCGTACGAGGTGAATTAGATGTTCGGGAGCACCCATTTCCACAAGTACCTCTCACAATTTGCGCCACTTGACAATGTCCCTAAGACTCACACGTGTTCCATCAATTGTCCTTTGCGTTCCAGAGCTGCGGTAACTCTTTCGAAAAGTCCCACGACCCTTTTTTTATTCGGTGGGAAATCATCAAATAACTTCTCCCGCTCTTGGTGGAGCGAGAGGGCGTGTCAGACTCTTACTGACTAAAACACACCCGAGTTCCTTTAGTTGCCTTTGCTAGGGCCACGGTGACTCCTTCCATCACTCCCGCGACCCTCAATTTGGTAGCCCATTTGACTGTTTGAAAACTCGGCCTTATCAAATGGTAATGTAACTGAAGGTCAGAGAGTTGAATAAAATTTAGATAGATCGAACATTATGTCTATGGTCAACCGTCAGGATGATGTTTTAAAATTTTCCGTATTTTACAATAATTGAAATGATTCTACTTCAAAGAACACGTTTGGTTCTCAACATTTTCTTTAGGAATTTTCCCGATTAGGATTATATTGTAGAACCCTAGAGAAGGAAGCCTGATGCTGTGAAAGCAAGCATGCGTGACCGAACGACATACGATCCATATGATGTCCACCACTCCGCGCACAGAATGTTGGTAACGTTGGAAACATATGCTTTCTGTTTTACCCGACTGCGCGACGCAAGGGAGGGTAATGTGTTTATCAGCCTATTTAAGTGTGTTTGTTCCTTTGTGACACTTTAGAGACCAAACGCGTGGGCCGATTTTGAAAATTCTTACGTCTATTGATTCATCTTAATCTTGCAAGTGCTACTAAAGTCATGAAAGTAATCAAAATACAATATGGCGTAAACACGAGGCCATATTGTAAAAAAAAAAAATTAAAAGTCGACGAACTATAGTTTTGTTAATACGAGTAAGTGCGATATCAAAATAAGGGGTTCAAGCAGGTGATTCCTACCCGGGCCTGCGGACGGCGAATAGTGGGTAGCTTGCCGTCCGATCAGCATAAGGTCCGTGAGTCGACGGCGCCTAGTGTTCCACGCGCCGTCGACTCAAAGAGATGTTTGTCAGCCACCATTGACGGGGCCCATGATGGCCAGTGCCTGCATGCCCAGAGGTAGCGGATAAATTCGTAATAGAGTTACCGCTCTCCTAAGCACTCAGGCAAGGAAGGAACAGGGGTATGTTTTAGTCAGTAAGAGTCTGACACGCACTCCCGCTTCACCCAGAGCGGGAGATTGGATGATTTTCCATAACCGGTCAAAAAACCAGCTAAACAGTTCCAAACAAGTCACTTTTCAAGCAGTTTGATGCAGTTAGTGGCATAAAATCAATTATTTTGAAGTGATTTGTGCTCCATTGCTGTAATTATTGCAAGGCGTCACGATGCGAGGATAAACGAAAAAACCAATTAATATTCACCGTTTGTGTGTTCATCATGCGGTGGCCATTGTCCATGGAGTGGTTCTTCTGTTCTTGTTACTACTCTGTGGTTTTAGGACAAGAGAGCCAGGCATGATTACGATTTACTATTTCTGCTATTTTTTCACTGAACATAAATAAGACTTTTGGGCTCAGATGAAACTAAAGAAATACTGTTATTATGACATAGAAACATGGTCCTACTCAACACAAACCAACACTCTATTCATTAGTGAAAAGGAAAATTTCATGATTCTCAGCCCTTACTTATTGACTAGTTCCTAAACCACTCTTATCACCCGTCATCCTACTATCAATACAAATTAATACTCAATACAAATCTTTAAATATAAAAACGAATGGTCACTCATTTATTCACTCACTGATTAATCACGAAATCTCGAAAACTGCTGCACCTTCGAAGATGAAATTTGTCATCGAAATACATTATGAGTAAGAGACGTAAGCTAAGAAAAGATTTCAGGAAACTCCTCCCGTAAAGGAGTGAAATAGGGACACCCCTATTTAACTCCTTTACGGGAGGAGTTTCCTCATACAAAAATACACAATTTTGTATGAAAAATTTCAAGTTTTTTGTGGGTGCAGTCGCGGGCAGTACTCTAGTAAATAAATAAAATTGAAGTGTCTGTTTGTAGTGTCAAAATAATAGTTTTTTTTTTTTTTATAAGCTCATACAGTTATTTATAATCGTATAAATAACTACTATTACCTACTATAAAAAAAATAACAACTGATTTTTAGGCATAGGTAATTTTACGGGCATGTTGCTGACTACGTATATAAGGAGTAACTTAGGCTAATACTATTCTTCGCGAGCGAAGCCGCTGGCAGAAGCTGTATAATCACACTAATATTATAAAGGTGAAAGTTTGTGAGTGTGTATGTTTGTTACCTCTTCACGCTCAAACGGCTGGACTGATTTGGATGAAATTTAGTATGTAAATAGCTTATGCCCTGGATTCACATATAGGCTACTTTTTATCCCGGTCTACGAGGGTGAAACCGCGGGGCGCAGCTAGTAATATTATAAATGCGAAAGTTTGGATGGATTGATGTTTGTTACTCATTCATGCCAGAACGGCTCAACAGATCTGGCTAAAAGTTGACTCAGATATAGATTATAGTCCGAAATAGCACATAGGATAGTTTTTATCTCAAGAACAGGTTCCTTTGGGATAACTTTCGACTTTTTCCCCCCCCTCCCCCCCACCTGACAGAAACTAGTTCAAAATATATGAAGTTGTATCTTACTTTTTTTTAATTTAGTTCTATTATACTATTTCCTTTAAAATACAAATACACCCTCCATTTCCTGAAATAATAAAAGTTGCCTTTTTCCTTCCTGCTTCGTGTCCTACCCTCAAGGGACTGGTGATTTCATGACGTGTCTCTCCAATTCGGCCTAATTTTAATAAGACAAACAGAAATAATATTTGGAAGGCAGTGACCTAATGCTGATAATTAATAACCGTTCATTTGTTTGGCTTCCACGTTTTAATTAAAATTCAAGAAGACTTTTTCGTGGTAAAATAAATCTTTCCAAAATAAGGAGTCGATTCTGTACGGGCTGAGATTGTTCGAGCCTTCGGCGAAATACATTTTAGTTTGGTTTTGTTAATTAGAGAGAAATCGATCTAATCGGTTCTGGGAAATTAGAGCTATTTAGAGACGGAAAGTCTGGAAAGTATTACTGGAAAATTCCAGTGAAAAACAAAGGATTTCAAATTAAACGTGTTTGACATGTCCAGACAAGGCTAAGATAACACAAAATATTTATTTCAAATAAACAATTTACAGGCACTTTTGAATTCTCCTATTGAAAATCGGTCAGTCAGAAAGATGAAGCTAATTACAAATTGTACATTCCAAGGTGTAGATTTCTATGGAGAAGAACGTGCAAGAAACTCCATGGACACTCCTATAAACCCTGTTATGTATTACAAAAATCCTGGTTTCATATGCTTTTATTATATGAGAACAATTTTAAATAAATAGTTATAAAAACAGATTAAAATACGCTAGTGGCAGTTAAGAGATAACCAGTCTCAGCTGACGTCACCCGTTCACGAACATAACGCGTGCATCAGAACCACTCAGCTCAACCATACTATGTTATAAGCTAGAAAAAAAGATGCTAAATTATCAAATTTATAACATCACTTATTTAATCAACACACACAGAATGCCGCCAATACGTAAAACATTGAACATCAAACAACTCCCGCCTATATCAAAGAGAATGCCGCTGAAACCACACCATTTACCCCAATTATTTGCACTGCCCTTCACAACAGGGTCCGAGGCTCTCCAACAAAATACCTGTCCGCCATTGTATGCCAGTTTGTCATTATTTGACATAAAAAGGATCGAAGAAAGTCCTTGACGGTAATAGTTAGCACACAAGGGCGATTTTCCCGTGGCTGTTATAATGAGACCGCAATGTTCAGGGTTCCTTCGAATTGACTAGGGTTTGATATGACGGGTAGGCTTTTCGGTACTTATTATACTGATGGATTGTAAATGGATATTGAGAAGATTTTGATCTTTTTGTTAAGGAAAGCTGAAGTCCGATTTTGTATAGGCTTTTGATTTACCAACTACCGAAGGTGATTCATGCCTAATAATTTACCGTTAAGTCCAAATTTATCTTAAGGGAACATATTCCCAGGATAAAAGGTATCATATGTGCTAATCCAGACAATAATCTATCTCTTAAAGATGCGACCTCTGGCGAGAGAAGTTCGGTCAACCTGATTATTTCATCTAGCCATCGGATAGCCTTTCGCCTGGGCACGCGCTGTCGTGGCCAACCTGGAAAAATTTAAATAGACTCCGTACTCATATACTCTTGGCAGAAGTAAAGACAACCTCCACAGGTGGAGGTTCTCGGATGGCTCCAATCTTTGGCGTGGCGGCGTTTCCCCGCAGACCATGGCCCACCTCTTGTCTTGCTCCGCATGCCCTGTCACCTGTATATGTGAGGACCTTATGGCTGCGTCAGTGAATGCAATTGCCGTCGCTGAATACAGGGCCAATCATAATATTTAGATATTAAATTTGCCATCGACACGCTAAGAAGAAGATCTATCTCTTTGCCAAATTTCATTCAGATCCGTTCAGCCGTTCTGATGTGATTGAGTAACAAACATCCATCACCCAAACTTTCCTATTAATCGAGTCTTAGTAATAGGGTCCCGTTGGTTACTCTTCGGGTACGGAACCCTAAAAACTACTGAATGTATTTTCATGTTGTTTTCACCGAAAGACAGTGATTCAAGAGGATGGTTTAAGTGTTGGTATAATTTGTAAAGGGCAATGGTGGCCCAGTGGTAACGGCCGTGACTTACAAGTTTTAGGTCGTAAGTTCGAACTCAGGCAGGCGCTTTACTTTGTGTAAATTATTTCATCACCACTGCTCTCAAAACGGTAAAGGAAAACTCCTGGAACCAAAAATTCAAAGACAATATGACATTCACCAACCCGCATTGGGCCCGCGTGGTGGATTACGGCCCACACCACACACACATAGAGGAGGCCTGTGCCCCAGCAGTGGGGACATTTAAAAGCTGTTGATGTTGATGATGATAATTTGTACCCCGTGCAAAGCTGGGGCGGGTCGATAGTATATCAATATAGTTTGATCTATGATACAAAGATAAGTGTCACCAAACTTAACTCATAATTTGTCAACAAATATATTTACCTTCTTTGCATGATCCTTTCAAATCTTTCGCTATAAAGAAAAAAATATCTACCCGCACTGATATCCTTAACAGCCCATCGTACAATGGGTCCCGAGTGTAGCCCTTGGGACGCACACAATACATTCTCTGGACCGGTTGAGCGGCTCGGCGGCCCGGCGGCCCGGCGGCCCGGGGCGGCCCGTCAGGCATTCACAGAGAGTTTGGGTTGACTGATTGTGAAGCTTTTCACAGAAATCTGGGAGGTTACGTAATATGTCTGTCAATATTAGATTTTTTTGTGTATGATCGTCGATTTGAGAAGAAAGGGATGCTCGTGTAGTTTGTTTTGCGTTTTCCTCAATACCTGTAGGTAGTTCTTGTGTGAAGCGTGATGTAAGCAGTCTTGAATTTTGTTCTGTTACGCTTTCCTCTTCTGTGTTCGAGTCTTACTTATCTATGTTATCGCTGGCATTGCTAGATTGCTCCTATTTGTAGTACACCTTACACATTTATGTATTTAAAACATAAACACGGCATACTCGACAAAATAAAACACACGTGTAACTAAACGACGCCATCACATTTACTATTCACCTCGAACTGTCAGTTGTCTCGGAAAAACTATTAATATTATATTATATATTAGACCCGAAAAACTTTGTCAACTCCACAGCCTTAAGAAGTACCTACCACTGTCGCTGAACTTAAACTAACAGCGGGGTCGATGGCACCGTGACGGCTAACTATTAGTTAGCGTTACACCAGTCACCGTTACCAGCACTATTAATTTTGTTAACCGGAGTTAGAATGGTGACGCGACACTTTGCAACACTAATCAATCTACTTGATAAAAGTAATATTATTTTGTCAAATATGTCAAGTGTCAAACGCTGATTAAGGTTTTGGATGCGCAGTGTAGGCGTTAATTTGGTACTTTAAGGGGGCGGTTGCACCATAAATTCTGGAGTTAATCGACGCTTTCCATAATAATTATAGCTTATAATAATTATCGACTGTTTAATAATGGGCTTCTACTGAAGATTACTTATCGACCGAATTAGAATGATTGCTATCAATCACCACTGGCCTTGAGGGTGTGGTGGAAACGAGGTCGATGGTCTTGATTCTTAAACACCAGATGTGTAGAGGTAGGCAATCTGATAAAGTGGTTCAGCAATTCAATGAGACAGCCCCTGTCGCTCAGATACAAGCTATCAGTTGATTTGCAATCGCAGAACCACGTTCAAAGGTAAACAGGTGGAATGCATTCACCCACGTCGAGCCATTGAAACTTGTAGGTTGGTACTCTCGCTGCCAACATAACCAAGCTGTAGGTAGCTCAGCCTCCGCTATTAGATCGATATCCAGTGCCATTCAACTCGCAGGTTCAGATGAAAGGGTCCAACTTGTGCCTCCGTTTGAAACATTCATACAACTTTAATGAACCATGAATGTTGAAACTAACGAACCTTTTTCACCCTTTTCACACATACTCTAGATATTCTATGAATCTTTGCGCACCATTTTCTTAAAGTAGAAATTGAAGTCCTTTACAAAATGATTTCGAAGATATTCAGCTATAATTTTCTTTGTTTTTTTGAAATAACATTGTTCACACTAGGAATTTCTCTTGTATCGTGGCTGCGTTTACAAACACCCAGACCCGCAACAACTATCTGTAGGCCATAAAAATATTTGTTCCGTGCGGGAATCGAATCCGCAGCACGCAGCGCAGCAGGCAATCGCTAACCTGCTGCGCCAACCGTGTCATCAATCTCTGATAAAAGCCCCATTTGATTTTCCTATATTCCTAACGGCCGCGGCCACAGTTAACTTAGACCTTGTCAAAAGCAAAAGATAAACTGAGATTAACCTAAATAACATCAAAAGTCAAACAAGCTCAACACTCACGTCCCTTAGCATCCATAATCAGTAAACGAGAGAATGAATTACCGATTTAATTAACAAGTTAATTGCACGACCTGCTAATGTTGCCAACTTCAAGTTGAAATAACTTTGCCAGAGGAAAAAATACCGAAAAACTTTCTACTTGGTGTTAAGTCGCTTCTTTATAGCTTGTTTGAATATCTGGCTTTCTTTAAGGCGGTGACCGTAGCGCCGCCCCCCCTCCTCCCCCCTCCTCACCTACAGGGGGAGGTGTTAATTAAAGATATTTTTCGTTCGCTTCAGACTGTTTGTTTGTCTGTGTGCCAACGGGCTGTACACACAAGATTGGTGGCCAGGACTTCTGTTGTAAATATAATTAGACGAATTAAATTATTTGTTGAGCTCGCTCCCCTGATGTTGAGTTATTTGTTGAGCTCAGGAGTTTGTTATGCGGCTGTGTTATGTTTATTACAACGGTTCGTTTCGTTAGTAAGTCAGAAGTGTGATTTGTTATTTTACGAGCTCGCTCAATGATTCACGCAGGTGTTGCTGTTAAAATATTGACAAATCTAATTTGCGATTCTCTAATACATAACAGAGTGCCAAATTTTATAGCGATCCTCTCGCTTTACAACCTGTAGCGGTAATTAAAAACTGGACCTTGAACACGCCGTAAAGGTATGCGCATGGTTTATTTATAATGTCGGCAACCCGTAAAACGGAATGCACAATCAGGTTAAGGCTCAATGGAAAACGGCTCGTTCAGCCGGCTCTTATTTCCACCCCGTGAGCAACAAACAACAAAAAAACTCGTTAATTAACGCTCTATACTTTTCCCCCTCCCCCCTCGCCCCACTACCTCAACTTTAACCCTTTAAAAACTCGCGTAAACACGGAAAAGTAAAATAAACAGAAATATTAACATCAGGCAACGGGAATAAAACCTCCTTAATGAGTGGCGCCGGGAGAGGGCGCCGCGCGGGGGGGGGAAGCAGTAGGTCGGAAACGTTCGCGCGTTTATTGCATATATTCGCACATATAGGAGGATTGTGTTACGACTGATATAAATTAGAGCGTTTTCAGTGTGGAGGTCATAAATTCAAAAAACAGCCTTATCGGAAAAAGTTATGTTCAATGAGTGTAATGTTTTTGCGATTCGACTTTCGCTTACATGCTTATGTTATAGTATCTTTAACTGTATCCGCGGGGTTATCATACTTCAGTAAAAATAATTTAAAATAAAACGGCCAAGTGCGCGTCTGGTCACGCACAGTGTAGGGTTTCGTAGTCGCCCGTTACAACATACGGATTTAGAAGGGTGCTTATGTTAATTACTATGCACATACTCGTATTAATTGAGTTCACTGTTTAACGTCCAATAACGTTTAAAAACGGGCCCAGGTACGACGGTAATTAAAAAGGAAGTTATAAAATCCGCCTTCATTGCGTTGCAGCTTTCAATGTTTGGAACACCCAAGCGCTTATGTTTGAGACATCTCTGAACACCCCCTTTGGGATAAAACTAGTGACCTAGAGACCTTATGTATGTTAAGATTTTATTTTTTCATATTTCTATACGTTTACCCGTTTCAAAAAGTAACAACTTCATCTAAGTAATACAAACTTACAAACATTATATCGGAAAACATTACGCTACTTCAAGGGCAGTAAGATTATAGCGTATCAACGATCTCTTGTATGCATTGAAAATTATAACCTCGCGTAGCTGAAAACAATGCTGTATTTTTCATTGTAATTGCAGACTCAAAATAAATTTTATTTTGTTCGCGGACATAAATAAATTGTGGAAAACAGGTATTAATATTAACTGAACATTATCAAAATTGCAATTAGCAAGATTAATTCAATACTGTAAGTAGCATTTCCGGTTTGTGTTTTCATGTTTTATATGATTTATGATGATTACATTACGTTAACATTTTTTTTATAGGATCGCGTCTGATCACTATCTCACCTGTTGAGATAAAAGCGATGATATTGTCGACGAGGGACACGCTTGCCTAGAAGTAACCTCTTTACTCGTTACTTAAAGATCCCAGGTTATAGATATCAGGCTCAACTCCGTGCCGAGAATTCCACTATACTAATATTATAAAACACGCGGACGCGGCGCGGGACTTCCGCGCCGCGTCTGTTCGCAATAAACTAAAAAACTACTGAATGGATTTTCATGCGGTTTTCACCAATAGACAAAGATATTCATGAGGAGGATTTAGGTGTAGCTAAAGCTAGTCGCTAGTCTTAGCTAAACGCACAATGAAAGTATTCTCAAAACGTTTTTCACACATTTTATTTTTCTAGTTGACTTTTAATTTTCAGGTGTTTGACCTTGAAGCCAGGTGTCAGTAGGTATCGTCTTCAGAGAGTAGTCACGTTCGGCTGTAAAACCTGAGGTTTAAACAGCGCATCTTCTGTAAAGTGCGAGGTTTAAACCGACTCTAGATTAAGAGGGTTAGGATTGAGATGACTTGGCTTTATAGGATCTAATTCAAGTTTGAAGTTTTTATTTTAGACAAGCTTTAACATTCGTGAACGTATTTACTGTGGTACGTGAGTTAGTTACAAGAGTTTCAGCTTAAGAAATAATCTATCTTCAAACAAACTTTCGACAAAAAACTCGGTGTCAGTCGGGTTTCTTGAATGTTTTTTTTTTATTTTCTTAATTTTAGCGAGTAAAATTTTTGGAATCGTCTCCTTGAGCTCTTTATTTTGATACCACACGTGACCACGTTAATAAAAAATTACGACCACACTTACTAAAAAAAAAACTTGTTGGTGACTGCCATTAGGTACCTAATGGCAGTCACCAACATTTTTTTTTTTTTTTCAAAATTCACATAACCTACTCGTATGTCACTTTGGCGATCAAGACCAATCTTATCATACGAGTACTTCATTTGTTAAAATCCATCCAGCCGTTTAGGCTGCAGAGCGAGCCAACGAAATACACACACATACATACTCTCGAAAAATACTACCCTCCTTCTGGGCAATCGGGTACGAAGTGACTTTGTCCCTATTGACTTGATCATACTGGTTTCATTAACGCCCGCTTCTGAACATAGGCCTCCCAGCAGACCGTTCCAACTTAATTCTACGAAAAATGACAAGCATTAATTTTTTGCGAAGATTTCAGAAACGTTGGCACTGCCCTAATGACGTAATAAATGCTGAAAATGCAACCGTGAAAAGTTATAACGACTTCATTTGTCTTCCTTTTCCTTTTTTTTTACTTTCTATCTCCTTTTTCAGCTTCCTTTCCTCTAAAACCTTTTCGCTAGAGTTTAATTTTGTCCTGTTCAATCAAAAACTTGTCATGAAAATTTCCATTCGTCGTCGTGGTAAAATATACAGTTATTTAACAATATTTCAGTACATACGCAAAACCAGCCAAGTGCGTGTCGTGCTTCGCGCATTTAGGATTCCGTACCAAATTTATTTTTGACTATTTGTATGGCTTAGGGTTAACAAGATGCTTATACTGTGAAATTTTTAAGACTGTAGCTTCAACCGTTTGGCTGAAAAACCTGCGTGACAGACGACGGACAGACAGACGGACAGACGGACACGTGAGTGACAGCAATAGAAGCGTATAAGCGTTTGGACCCTTTGGGTACGGAACCCCAATTAAAAATACCACCGCGGTATTCTCACCGAAAAACCATTGAAAATAACTAAAAAAGCCCACAGAGCAGCCGGGCGGCGGTTTCCGTTTATCCAGCGAGCCAAACCCAATCAAATTAGGTTTAGCGGTTATAATACTGCAGTGGATCTAACAGCTAACGGCGCTTTTTCCACGGATTTGCAACTTTTTGTTCAGTTCCGAAGTTTTGTCGGATTCAATGGAGTTCGCTTTTTGTTTCGTTGTAGGTATTTTGTAGTTCAGTGGTTTTGTATTCAGCTGTGATAAAATTATTTGGAAATTGAGCTTATAGTCTACTGGAAAACTTCAGAATCTTTATTTTTTTTGGAGAAGAGTTCATAAATGCCTTGATAAAATAGCTGTTCTTAGTGGGAGTCACTGCCCAGGGTCATTGTCATGACACATACACTTTTTTTTTGGGATGGTAAATCGTCAAATAACAACGCATGCTCTGGGTAGAGTGAGAAGGCGTGTCAGACTCTTACTGGGTAAAACGCACCAGTGGTCTTTCAGTTACCTGTACCAGGGCCACGGTGACTCTATCAAACACACGGGCAACCCTGGCTGGATCACTACATACCATTGACTTTGACAGGAAACTCACCACACACAAAAAAAAATGAACCCATGTCATTAAATAGTGACTGATTTGTTTGCCCTAGAATCGCAGAAGCCCCCGTCAAATTAGGAAAAGCTTTAACAATGAAATCTAAAACATGTCACTATCCAAGGAAAACAGAACTAATTCAGGGTCAGTTCAATGTCGCGCCGTCAATTAGTTACCGAGCGGGAGGGTTCGGGCGGCGATGTTTACTTGACATGTTCAAATGATGAGCTCTGGGGAAGGTTCGGTCCCCTGACTGGTCCTTACCTACTTGTATCATACAAATGACGTGTGGATGAGGAGGTGAGATAGCAAATACAGGAGGTAATGTTATAATTCCTTCGATATTGGATGGGTTATGCTATGTTAACATGACATGACGTCTATATTCCCTGACGGGTAAGGCAGAGTTTTTGTTTTCGGGGGTCTTTTGGGGAAAGTACCAGGGAGTATGGGATTCTTACCTCACTAAAACTACCCCGTAGATGACCATTAGCACATGGAAGCCCTTTACCTCTTAAAAGACGCTGCGGAGCCCCCACTGTGCAACGCCTGTTTGCCCCCTGATCCCTGAGCCTCGCTGTGCACGTCAGTATGCCACCGTATTCCTTAGAATAACTCGGTGTACAAACAGCCTTCCCACTGTGAGCGCCCGTGATTCCAAAGTCCCGCCTGCATTAAATGATGCAGGTGGGACCTTCTCTTCTCCAAACGGGAGCGGTAGACAGATGTATACCCTTTTTTTTGGGATTGGAAGTCATCCCATGACTTCTCCCGCTCTGGGTGGAGCCGGGAGGGCGCGTCAGACTCTTACTGACTAAAATCCACTCCTGTTCCTTCCTTGCCTGAGTATCTAGAGGCGCGTAACTGTTTTTCTGAATTTATTCGCAACCCAGGCAGATATATACCTGAAGTATGAGTATACCCATATTTCACCAGTTATGTTTCAGTCTTATGTAATACGGGGCGATCCTATTGCCATAAACTGGGCACAAATCCAAATTTTGGGCAGTAGGTACTGAGAAATTTCAGATGAAAAAAACTGAATGACACATTGCTCGACCCAGGAAACAAATCCATTATTGAAGTTTGTGTTTCATAGGGTTTTGACTGGTAGATTTGAGAAAGAGGTCGTGAAGTACAAAACCTGACTTGTTCTTGGAGTCAATCAAGATGCTCTATTTTTCTTATGAACTGAGAGTTAATTTGACAGTTAATGACATTGACATGCAGTGTTGCAAGACTAGAAATAGGTATATTAAATGTTGGGGATGCAAACGTCCAGGACTTCTCATGTATTTGTGTTTGTTTGATGTCATGAATCACTTTTCAGCGGTAAACGATCCTACTAATATGCTCTTATGGACAGATCAGATCAGCATCCAGGCTCCAGGGACTGACACTTACACAACTAATTCTATCCCTTTTCATGTTGACTTAGGTCTTGGTTAAGATAAATGAAATGGTCTAGTTTAGTGTTGCTTAACTTAAAAGTATTTTAACGAACCTTCTGAGAGTGTTTTATGCGAGGGATCAAGTATCCCTAACGTGTTACTAAACACCATTTATCAGTCTCGTAATAGTAAATAATGCTCTCAATACCAATTTGTAAAACTCGTGTAAAACACTAAGCTTTTCGGCCTCAATTTGTACAACAAATCGACGGCTTAAAGTAGGTAACATTAATCTCTATGTTTCAAAAACAATCACTTGGGCTATTGCCCTTTCAATAAATAAGAGAAAAAATTTAGCATTGACTTTAAAAGGCGGATTCATAAATCTTTTAAAATAAATAGCTCTGGTGTGCTCTGAAAACGCTGATAACTTCTTCGATCGCAAGCTTTGAACAAATGTTGGTGGCCAATGTAGCACTTGCCATTATAATAGAATAGAGTAAAATAGAACTTAATGTAGCAGCGTGACATTGACCACCAATGCTTGTAAGAAAAATACTGTTAATTCAATTATGGAAAATGTTGTCCTCTCCCGAAAAGAAAATCAGATTATTCGTGGACTAGATCGGGCAATTAGAATTGGTTTCCTCGAAACTCTCTTGATTGGGGTAATTCTTGGCTGATTTGGAACTTCTTAAAATTTGAACTATAAATAGAAAATCACTTTTTCACAATAAACCATGTTTGACCTTTCAAAGTTTAGGATAAAATTCTGAGAAAATGTATAAAATAGCTTGGCAAAAGAGTCTTCGTCATAACTTGATCTAAAAGCTTTTACGAAGATCGGAATCAAAACTGAACCGTTTGTTTTGCTCAATTTCTCGTATGGACCAACAGTACGTCTATAAATCTTGGTAAATAAATAGCTTCGCAGTTTGAGATCGCTTCAGTTGCTCAGTCGGCGTGTTGGTCTGTCCCGCACACCCACTCGCGTGCAACTTTCCTAACAAATACTTGTGTGAGTTATTGCACGTCGCCGGCCACAAGTGACACGATGACAGCGGCGTGTTAGGACTTCTGAACACGATCAATCGATTATTGTTTTGTAGTGGACTTTTATCGCTTCTTTATTTTTGTAAGCAATGATGTTTTATAAAATATGCTTTCTTGCTACTAAATGTTGTTAATTTCTAGGTAAAGACATTGCTGTTTAGCAATATTATAGACAGGACGATGATTTTAGAAATGACTAGCTGTGCCCGCGACTTCGTTCGCGTGGTTGTCAAAAACTGAAATGCGTCACTTAGATAAGAGTACTGTCAATATCCTATGTTATCCGCTGTACCTAACCGCTATAGAAAATAATAAGAGTGATGCAAGGGACTGACTGAATCACCGTTTCCATTTAAAATAAAGAATTTACGAATAAAAGTCTTGTGATGGATTTGGTGATCAAGAATAAAAAACCGGCCAAGTGCGTGTCGGATTCCGCACATTTAGGGTTCCCTAGCAAATGTATTTTGACTATTTGTACGGCTTTGGGTCAACAAGAAACTTATACTGTGAAAATTTGAAGACTCAAGCTCCAACCGTTTGGCTGTAAAGCCTGTGTGAGAAACGATGGACAGACGGACACGAAAGTGACAACAATAGGGCTTTGGACCCTTCGGGTACGGAACCCTAAAAAAGTGAATAATAGTGTTCTGTTTGAACTGGTTAGTTGCTGACTAAGGAAATACATTGATATTGACGCTAGAATCGTGTCCTGTTAATAAAAAGCTATACAGAGATATAATTAATATAGACCTAACAAAAAGAACTAGAACCATTTTCTTAAACCCTCCTGTAACTACATATTCCAAACTTAACTTCCGATTGAACTGCACGTATATGTAAATCACATAGATAAGACGGTATTTTTCTCAAAAATATTGTTAAAGTTATTCAATTTCACGTCTTTGGCTTCAAAAGACATGTGCACCCGACATGTTCTGACGTGCTTCGAGCACGCTAAGTCGACTTGCAACTTGTGTATAAGAGGCTTTGCAAAGTTTCGCGTGCAATAAGTCGTACAATATTTGTTTCGTTAGTGGCTTTGACTGCTCAACAGATTAGCAGAGGGTTTGGATAGAGGGGGTGCGTGTTGTTTGTTGGAATTTAAGGGCTATAATCATAAAAAGAAATAAACCATTTGATTCGTTTAAACATTTATTAGCAGTTTCTTATCTCGACACTTTCTACCGGGAAGAAAGGTAGATGTGGATGGTAAATTACTGAATATTTTTTTTTTAAAAAGAGGTTTTGTACTGTACGGGGTGTAACGGAAAGGTGTGGCCATATTTTAAAAACCGGTTCTGCCCATGGAAATGAACATCTTTTTCTAAGAAAAGATAGAAAATTTAAAAAAAAAAAGTTGGAATTTCCATACAAAGTTATCAGCTGATCAATATTTCTATGGGGTCATTTTTTTTCGAGAATTTCCTCAGATTTTTTTGAATAAAGTTGTTCATATCGATGGGCAGATGCAGTTCTTAAAATATGACCACACCTTTCCGTTACACCCTGTATGACACCCTGATAGATGTCTGACTGATGAGAAATACGTTATCTTGAATTTAGTATCAGTTAATCAGTACTTTTAAACCATAATTTATGATGAGCGAATTTTATAAATCAGGATCTAAGAATCTACCAGACACGGTGGAACATACGGTAGAGTTCTGCCCCGCTTGAGTGGAGCACCTCCGTGTCCTCGTGGAGGCAATCGGCGCCAGCGACCCCTCGCGCCCAGCCCTGGTCCAGGCCGTGGTACGGTGCGAGAGCGAATGGGAAGCAGTCACCTCCTTCTACCAAGCAGTAATGCTCGCGAAGGAGGAGGCCCCCAGCAGCAGCCGCCGCAGGAGACGCCCTGGGCGGCGGGGGTCGTGGGACGATCTCCGGCCACCACAGGCGTGGGCCTGCGGACGGCGAGTAGTGGTTAGCTCGGCGTCCGATCAGGGACCAGAGCCTTTCGACAAAATGCTTGTCTGTTAACGTTAACGCTAACGCTTCGTGCAAAATGTCGTTGCCATACATTTTGCACGAAGCGTTAGCGTTAACGTTAACAGAAAAGTGTTTTGACTAACCCCCCAGGTGGGAGTCGACGGCGTGTTCCACGCGCGCCTCAAAGATATTAAATTATGACAACGTAAGTACGTAAGTATATTGAATTATGTCAACTGAATTTATGCAGTGCAATGTGATTTTTGTTTATGCAATAAATTGTATTATTATTAAAGAGATGTCAGCAATACCAACACACACAGCAATGGTGGATGCCAACCTTCACAGCTTGGCTCATCGCCGCAAGGTTGCCTGCTTGTCGGTCTTCTATAGAATGTACTTATGAGAGTTTGCCCACGAACTCCACGATCCCACCCCACCAGCCCCTTTCTACAAACGGACATCTAGACGCACTGCAAGTTACCATCCCTACCTTGTTGAGCATTTCCGAACGTCTTTCATAACGCGCACAGCAAAGCAGTGGACTCTCTAACTGCGTCTGTAATTCCGAATGCATACAACTCTAATCTCTTCAAAGTTAGAGTGAACAGGCTGCTTCTGGGTAAGCTTGCTCCATCGTCGACTTCCACCTATCTCTGTCACCTCTGACCTAGACTAAAGTCAAGAGCAAATCCATCTAAAAAAAAAAAATATACCTGACGGGGCCCGTCATGGCCGATGTCTGCCCAGGGGTGGCGGATAAATTCGAAACACGAGTTACCGCACCCCTGGGCACTAAGGCAAGTGAAGGACCAGAGGTGGGTTTTAGTCAGTAAAAGTCTGACACGCCCTCCCGCTCACCCAGAGCGGGAGAAGTCATTGAATGATTACACGCCACAAAAAAAAAGGCTCTAAGAATCCGGCTGTTTATAAATATGGTGGTTTCTATTCTTGAATACTACAGGACATTAATAGCAATGTAAAATAGTATTATTGCAGACAGTATTAGATTAAAGAGCAATTATTATAATAATTGCAATTTTGTAAGTTAACTTCAATTACTCGTTATTAAGCAGGTATAACAGTTTAGTTAAAAATAAAGTACTATTTTATATGTTTAATACAAAATCAATATCTCGCCCTTGAAATTGCTCTCTATAAATATCTTTGTGAAATATTTCAAAGAAGTTTTCCAACTTTAAATACATAGCCCGCCTCCTCTCTTCCCTCGGTCCTCCCTACAAACAGAAGTTCAATTTGCCACCGCTGGACAAGTTTTGTTTATTCGAATCACTGTGACGTCACGGACGCCATTTTTCTGATGGTTTGATCAGAATCTCTTTGATGTTCCTTTGAGTTGAATGCTGAATCATAATACGAGGTATTCTTATTTATAGGTCATTGTTGTTTACGTGTTACGAGTACCATTGTTCACCGGGTAAGTAAGGTACCTAACAATTACTGGAACAGATTTTACACCAGTTCGATATCATACTTTTCCTCTTCGATCAACGACGTTTCCTATTACAATTCGAGGAATGAATATCTAAGCTCTTCAAAATCTTCATCTATTATCCTCAAAGTCCTTCATAATGAATTGACCTTAAATAAGACAAGAACCAATACAAATAATACTCATGTCTGTGGTATATCCCAGTTTCAGTCTGAAATCCTAATAAGAACATCGTCGAAGTACAGACATAGGGTACCTTTAACCACAGCCACATCTTAGCCCCTACAAGGCAGACACACGTCGGGCTAATTGGCTAAACTTTACAACACTGCTCTCCTTGGATCTGTACTGCTCAATCCTGATTGGGGAACCGAGCTCTGACGAACGATACCGACTTAATCTCTCTGTTTTAGCGTTGACGAAGTATCTGTCTTTGAAAATAGTGAGGTTAGGGGCTGAAGTCTTCATACTGAAAGTAAAAGAACTTGAATTTCACTGAAGTTTAAGAACCATTTCTACTGAATTTAATTCAGCCTAGAGCGATAAAACTATTCATTGAATAAAAATCTCTTTAGTTTATTTTTGGTTGTCTACAATAAAAAAATATATCGAGAATTCTCGACACTTATCTGGAAAAAATCTCTACCCGGAAATTCATCACAAAAATGCGAATTATGAAATTCTTCGGCACTCTAATGAGCAAATGGAAACTTCGTTCAAGGTGACTTCCATAATGAGTAAATAAACGTTACAAAAGAAAAAGAACGCTTTAACTAAAACAAAAAAAAAAGTGAAAACAAGAAAGTGTCCTTTGAGTATCGATCCCAATATTAATTTGCAAATGGATCGTTACTTTTCCAAATACATTTTCTTAATTAATCAGTATTAAATTTTGCAAAGTACTATTTGAAATAAGCCCTGAAGGAACTTAGGGTTGTCTAGATCATTACGCAAAGGGTTCATCGATAAGCTTACGTTTGTATTGAAATAACAGCAGATCTCACGGCCCGATCATTAGCCACCCTTGCCGCCCCGCCCGGGAGGGTAGATGAATTAATTCTATCGTTTTCTAACTAGACAAGTTTGTCGTGATGGCTGGGCCGGTTGACAGGTATTTGCTCTGATTAGGGTCCCCCTTCAATTTAATATTTATGGTTATTTGCTATCGATTTGTTGATGGTGCCCCTAAGGTTAGCGAAGGTCATGTCAATTTGTAGGAGATTTTTTAACCAACTTCAAAAAGGAGGAGGTTCTCAATTCGTTTGTATGTGTGTTACGCGACTTCTCCGCCACTTATAAATAGATTTTGATGATTCTTTTTTTGTTTGGTGGATCATACTTCAGAGGTGGCCTGATATAAATTTTATCTAAATTTATTCAGCACTTTTTGAAAAAATAAATATAAACAAAAAAATATCTATACACAGATGACGTTTTGGTTGTCTCTAATTATGTTCAATTTCCATGTTATTGGGGCATAACTTTAATATTTAGTTGTATGTCTGGGGCACAACTAAAAAATGAAAAATAAAAAACTTTTTTACAAAAAATACAACCGACTTCAAAAAAAGAAAGTACACTAATAATCGCAAAATAACTTTAATTTCGGAAGTCGCTATCAAATAACGAAGAAACAAAATACAAAAACCAACTTCCGAAGTTATTTTGCAATTTTAGTGAATTTTCTTTTTTGGAAGTTGACTGTATTTTTTGTAAAGAAGTTTTTTATTTTTCACTTTTTTGTCAAGAGGCTTTTCATGAAGGTCACTTTAACCTTCAAGTTTTTTACGTGGGTGTCGTTAAGAAGGCTAATGGACTTTCTAGCATCGAATTCTTATTTAGATACTATTTAATCAGCTTAGTGAAGTAGGTCACGGTTGGCAGGAGGTACGTGAAGTGCCTCGCAAGTGATCCTTTATAACAGGAGTCTATTTATACAGGCTTTATATAGCGTTTGTCGTCAACGGCCTAACCTGTGCTCACTGAGTGTGTTGGGCCCGGTACACAAGTTATAATTTACCTACTGTTTTTCCCAGCGGCTTTACCCGCATGATTGTCGATAATTATCTCATGGTAAGGTTCTTACTCATCATCATTTCAACCGAAAAACGTCCGCTGCTGGACATAGGTCTCCCCCAAATTGCCACTGCGACCGGTCCTATGCGGCTTACATCCATTGGCTACCTATAACCTTCACGCCCTGTGTCTTCCAGTACGCGGTCATCACTCCAGAACTTTTCGGCCCCATCGACCATCTATATGTACACCAAACAAAGTGTTTATACTAAGTGTCCTATGTTATAATCCAAGTTCACCAGTGTGCTATATTTAATCCACATTCGTTCAGCAGTTAAAGCGAGGTATACCACATTGGGCTCCCGTTTAAACGGCACCTGAGTAAATGGCACCTGAGGTATTCCACATACAGCACCATACAGACGTGTATCATAATCATCTAAACAGATGATGATTTGAGTTTTGATGATTTATTTTCACATTTAGAATATTATAGTGGAATGTCTATTATTTTTTACCTGTAGTGACTGTTTTCGTGTACTTCCGTTGGTGTTACTGTTTATGTCACACTAGCTTCTCCCAGCGGCTTCGCCCTCTTGGAATGAGTACTTTCCCTATTATAAATTATAGCCTACGTGCTATTCCAGACTATAATCTATCTCTGTGCATTCAGATCCGTTCGGCCAATCTGCCGTGATTGAGTACCAAACGTCCACCATACATCATTAGTAGGATTCAGACATTCGACTCGCCTATATAATACCTAGGAGCCTATTGCATCATCATCATCATCATCAGCCTTTTAATGTCCCCACTGTTGGGGCACAGGCCTCCTCTCTATGAGAGGTTGTGGGCCGTAATCCACCACGCTGGCCCAGTGCGGGTTGTTGGATTTCACATGTCTTCGAACGTTTGGTTCTAGGACATGCTGATTTCCTCACGATGTTTTCCTTCACCGTTTTGAGAGCAGTGTTGATGAAATAATTTACTCAATGTAAAGCACCTAGAGGACTGGGTTCGAAGCGTAAGTTGCAGCCGTTACCACTGGGCCACCACTGCTCTAACCCTATTGCATGTGTTAGTAATTCACCACTTACAGTTCACATCACCCAAGGTACCTAATTTGGTTCCAAATTCCAATCCAGGGACACACTCACTGATTCTCACAAGTCCACACGAAGACCCATTCAAATCGACAAGAATTATCGAGTACCTATAATAATTCCACCGTTAATATGCTCGCTCTATGATTTATGGTAAGTGCCCATGTTCGGCAGTGCCGGAAATTGAATGGGTTGATTATGGATGCTCAAATAATACCACGCAGTTTGCACTGGGTTGGTTCAGGTCTAGAAGTGTTTGAACTAATAATGATATCGGTTTTGGGAAACAACGGTTTTAAAAAAGTTTACTTGCAATAAGATAACTTATTTACTCGATAAACTTCTGGTTTACAATCTAATAGGCTATTAATAATTACATACTACTTCACCTATAAACTAAATTTACGAGTATGAGAGAATATCAATGGTTGAGATAATCCAATTAAACGAATTTCCATGCATTTTTTTTTAGGATTCTGAATGATTAAATGGGCTGAAATAAGTAATTAATTCTCATCATTTCAGTCAATTTTGATAGATGTACTTACACTTTAACTTTTTTCGACAAAGAGTTGTCTCCACTCACCAGATGGCCTTATTTATTTATTTATGCACACACAAGTACAGAGGTGGACTTAATACCTCAGGCATTTTCTATCAGTCAACCCTTGGGTGTAGCAGAGAAAAATTGAAGTATAATATAGAAAATTACGAAGACATGTGACATCCACCAACCCGCACTGGGTCCGCGTAAGGGATTACAGTCCACATCCTCTCACAGAGAGGAGGCCTGTGCCCCAGCAGTGGGGACATTAAAAGGCTGATGATGATGATCATAGAAAATTAAACGTGATTCATATTTATTCAAATACAAAGATATAAACTGTAAATAAAATATAAATATAGCTATATATGAATAAACTCAATACACAAATATAAAAAAATAGGTACAAACCACAATTGGATAACAAATCGGCGCTTTGTCGAAACTACTGCCAACTTCTTATGAATTTGCTCGCGTACTGTAACTTTAAAGGTCAGTCAGCAAACACACAAACAACACACCACAATCACACACACACACACATATGTTTCTACACACATGCACACTCACGCACGATAGTAATTTAAACAATGTTGTAATACCCACAGTAATACTTACTTTTTCACCGCACCACACTTGTAATGGCTGCTCAAGCACGGTGGAGACGGAAGTAACTGGTGCTTATAGCACAGGGACCCTCATAGTTAAAGCCCAGTTGCACATGCTTTGTATCTTGCCACTAACTAAATCTAATTTAAGGTACAATTATTGTAAATAGGTTTAAGTCTTGAACAAATAAATCTTATTTATTGTTAGTAATTCTAACATCCCGAAAACCTTGCAGTGAACATCCATGTCAAGTCAATGAGGCACATTACTGGCTGTCGGGATAATTGTAGCTAAGCTGCTCCGTGCCGCATAGGAGCCTGTCACAACTGGATTACATTAAGCACTATCTATGACGTATCAATCTCAATCGAGACCGGTGATTAGTAACCGGGTGATTCCGGTGATTAGCCGGGAGGGGGGAGGAGAGGGCGGTGTTGCTATAAGCCCCCTATTTTGCTAGTTTACGTCGAGTTTGGTTTTGATAATGAATTCACTGGAAATTGGAAACGGGAGGTGAAGTTCGTGTTTGTGTTGTGGATTCTGTTGAGTCGAATGAAGCCTGTTTGATGGTATTTCTTTGTGATAGGTCAAATTATCATTTAGCTTTTAAAAATAAAATAAAATAAAATAAAACTTTATTTCAGACGAATGTCCATAATTTGGTTAGTATTTTGGTGTTAGTAACAATAGTGCTGCCGTAGATGCGATGGGTCAACAATAGAAAAATCCCTAACTCATAACTTCAAAACACAACTCACGAGTTTCACTAGCTAATTTAACTCCTGTTAATTCGAAGTCGATTCATAAGTTTTCAAATCTCCTTACTCACGTTGGCCATTGAACTTAAATGCACTTAGCAAAATGTTACTTAATCCTTTGTTTCAAAATATTACTGACAAGAGAGAGCAGAAAGCTTCTGAATATTTTGCCGCGAAGCTAAGACAACGTATTTAAGCGCTGAATATTTTGCATATTTTGTTAAAACATAGCATGCAGTTTTGAAGAACATTGACGAACTTGAGGCTAGACAAAAATTCTACTCGTAATATTGTTGCTGGGAAGTTTCACAGTTCAATTCATTTTTAACACACTTTTTAACCGACTTCCAAAAAAGGGAGGTTATCAGTTCATCTGTTTGTTTGTTTTTTTTATGTATGTCGGGCATAACTCCGTCATATATTGACGGATTTGCAAAATTCTAATTTTGTTGGAAAGGAGTTTATTCCGAAATGGT
This sequence comes from Polia nebulosa, assembly GCA_951329385.1. Classification (NCBI taxonomy): domain Eukaryota; kingdom Metazoa; phylum Arthropoda; class Insecta; order Lepidoptera; family Noctuidae; genus Polia; species Polia nebulosa. The sequence goes on along the minus strand of OX589588.1, from coordinate 981,658 downwards.
CCCATATAAATTTCATATAGATCTGATGATCGGTTTCGGAGACAGACAACAGAACTCTTCAAAAATTGACAGCAAATCAACCGCGATTTCTGCTATCTAATGTCTATGAATTGTTAACACAATTTAATGGGGAACCACAATTAAAAAGTGAAAAATAAAAAAAGTGCAAAATAACTTTATTTCGGAAGTCGGTGTTTCTGGTTTTGTCTTCGTTTTTTGACACCGACTGCCGAAAATAAAGTTATTTTGCACTTTTTTTTGGAAGTCGGTTCTATTTTTTTTATTAGTCACACTTATAACTGTAAATAAGTTTATAGATATTTTTTTTTAAACGAGCTTATGTACCGGCTATCTCAAATGATTGCTCGGTGGGTTCTGTTGTTTTATCACAGAGATGCAGTGGCCACCTTCCAGCTTAATCAGACCCTGGATATTGTCTAGGCGTAAATGCTTCTCAAGATAAATCAATCGAGCCCAGACTCGATGGGTTTATCTTGTTTAGTTCAGAAGTTCCTATGGCCATCTTCCGTCTCCATCATCAGACCAGCTACATGGTACCTACCATATCATTGTATTGCCACTGAAGATACAATATATACGCCAAATTTGAGTCCAATCGGACATCGGGAAGTGGGTCTAATTTGAGTTGCAAGATTCCACCCTAACAAACATGGTTACATACATACATACATTGCAAGTTAAATAAAAGCTTGTAAAAAAATCTCAGATCCACTTCCCGGTTTTCGATTGAGCTGAAAGTTTGCAGTCATGTTTACTTTGCATGGTTTGCTAAGTGACGTCATTCTAAATCCTAAAGATAAACTATTAAAGATAGCGGACTAATTATTTAGTATCAAATGAAAGGGTTTCAGGAGAGGTATCAAAGGAGAAGATACGAAAAAGAAAATGACGTCACTCTAATCGTGTTTTTAGTTGTTTTTTAACTAAATTATTATTTCAGTTCAAACACTAAGAAGTCGTGAAAGATGGGAATTTTAAAAGCTAACTTTTGACCTTCAAGCACGTCAATTCTAAAACCAATTTGAATACAGTTTGTATATTTGATATTCTTACCACACAGTTAGATCTCCGGGGTAAATGTTCCAAGTTGTGTTGTCATAGCAACACTAAGAGGCTCCGTTAATTACCCCTGGTTAGGGCAGTCAAGGGTTTGATTAGTGGCGGGTCATGTTGATGTATTGAAACGCAATTAGGTAGCAACAGTGGCCGCCGACTGAGCCGCTGATTACCGCGCGTGTGTCGCTAATTACCGATAGTGTTCATTCAACGCACGGTTGATAATACTCATTATTTGGGGATAGGTACCTACGTAACTACAGAACTTAAATCATTGGTAATCTTTCAGATGGTGGCAACTATCATCATTACATCTGTATATGTAAAATTCAAAGGACTGACTGATATACGAGTATCAACGCACAGTCTAAACCGATTTGGATTGAAAGGTTACAATTGGGGAAGTACTCGTACTAGTTCCACGCCGGCGAAGCCGCTGGCAGATGCTAGCAATGATTATGTATAATATAATATAATATTATAAAAAAAAACTTTTTTACAAAAACAAAACCGACTTTCAAAAAAGAAAAACACAAAAAATTAAAAAAATAACTTGAATTTCGGAAGTCGGTTGTTTTTTTTTCATAAAAAAGTTTTTCACTTTCACGTTCCATGCTATTGGGGTTTTTAGTTCTGGGGTGTTATACCCCAGAACTAAACACACACACACACATACTCGTAATTGGAGAAAACCAAAACGTCATCTATGTATAGGTATTTTTCGTTTTTGTTCAGTTTTTCAAAAAGCGCTGAAGCAATTTCGATAAAATTTATATGGGACCACCTCGGGAGTATATTCTTCCAGAAAATAAAAGAATTTTGAAAATCTGTCCACAACTGACAGAGAAATCGGAGGACAAACATAAACACAAAAAAAAACATACATACACTCGAACATAGAACCTCCTCTTTTTTCGAAGTCGGTTAAAAAAAGTCCCCCACCATGTCTGTACGCGATAAACTCAAAAACTACTGAAGTGATTTTCATGCAGTTTTCACCAATAGACAGACTGATTCATGAGGAAGGTTAAGATGTATAGATTGTACCCGTGCGAAGCTGGGGCGGGTCGCTAGTTTTTTTTTACTAAGCCAAGAGTTGTTTGGTGCCATGGTAAAAGTACTCGTAGTTCGTACCTAGGTATTCATAAATAAGTACTTTACAAGATTTAAAAAAATCCCATTGTATCTAGACATTTTTTGGTAGCAAGGTTATTTGCTGTATGGTGTTTATCTATTCGTGTGAGAGTTTTTGGTATCTGTTTTCAGTAAAGGATAGTGCAAAATTAAAAGAGTTTTTTTTTTCAGGAATCTTAATTTATTTCTGTTGGTATCCAACAAGGAAAACATTTCTATAAGTAAGAAGGTAAATTTCGTTCCTATTGTAATTTTATTTATGTAGATGTACATTGAGAGAGAAATATTAAATCACTTAAACGAAAGATGGATTCATCTCCGGTTTTTCCGAGAAAAAACGAAAAAACAAGATAGACTAGCTTCTGTATTCTGAATATTACAGCAAATATTGTCATTATTATAACCTGCCGAAAAAACCAAGACCATATTTCTCGTATTTGACAATAGCAGAGGTTGTTATGTTAACATCGTTACCCGAAGAACAAACGTAAGTAATGACATATCATTATGATAACAATATGTTACGCGGCAGCGTGTCATTCTACCTGATTACCTGCCGTTAGCTTGATTACCGAGTAATTATGTGTTGCCATGAGGCGTCGTATTTCAAGGAGCATCGCAATTTGCTTCAAATTCCCGAAGTGATAGGCCTTTTATTTATAACCACTTCCAAAAGGAGGAGGTTCTCAATTCGTCTGCATTTTTTTTTTGTTTGTTACGTGATTTCTCCGCCACTTGTGAATAGATTTCGCCGCCACTTGTGAATAGATTTTGATGATTCTTTTTTGTTTGGTATGGTCAGAGGTGGTCCCATAAAAATATTAAAACAGATTCAGCATTTTTTGAAAAATTCGACATATACAAGAAATGAAAGACAAACACCACATTTTTTATGTAAAAAAGCTTTTTGTTTTGTAAGGTTTCATAAAATTAAAGGTAAACACCATTTGATTTAAAATAGCATCGGCAGTGATGGCCCACTGTTAATGGCCTCGACTTATTTGTTTAGCACTAGCTGTGCCCTGTGACTGATAACAAATCAATACTAGGTATAAAACTACATTTACGAGAAGATCCTGTGTAATAAGACTTACAGGCATGCATGTCACTTGCAGAGTAGAGTTAATGAGAAAAAAAAATCAATAAACATTTCTTTCAAGTTTCGGTTTTAGACATGCTGGCTTCTTCACGATGTTTCCCTTCACCGTTTTGAAAGTAGTGGTGATGAAATAATTTACATAAATTAATGAAAAAACAAAGCCAAATAAATTCGTGGCAATTGGTATCATAATATCTCTGAAGTCTTGACTGTAACACCTTTATCCTTTAACTTTACGGCTATATTCATTATGGTTACAGCCTTCAACCTGTCGAAACTCTACACAAAAGTAATGTGTTAGGCTTACTTGCTTTGTGGCCGTCCTTGGCACATGTGAAGCTCAGCGGCTTGGGGCTCGGGAACCATTAGTATAGATTCAGCAATTTATTAGAATGCTTTACTGAAACGTCATTATATTTTAGGATTGACGTCAAGGTCGTAGTTTTTTAGGGTTCCGTACCCAAAGGACCCAAACGGAGCCTTATTGTTGTCACTAACCTGGCCGTCTGTCCATCGCCTGTCAAAAAATTTTGTTCCGAAGAATTTTTTAACTTTTCATGGACCTATGAACTTGAATATTGTTGTTATTACGTATATTTTACAAACAAATACCAAAATATTGATTTACTTCAAATGGTATGGAACCGTAAATGTGCGAAGTCCGACACTCACTTGGCCGGTTTTTGGGTTACTTATATTAAGTGGTGTGAGTTGTGGCGCTTTTGAAGTTCCGACGGGGACACAGAAAAATAATGGGAATGGATATTTATATTTTGAGTGGAAAGCTCACCTGTACAGTACCATTAAAACATGAAATATTGGCAGGTGTAGTTGAAATCAATCTCAAAATGATAAAGGAAAACATCGTGAGGAAACCAGCATGTCCAAGAACCAAAAATTCGAAGACATGTGACATCCAACCGCACTGGGTCCGCGTGGGGGATAACATCTCGCACGCTCTCACAGAGAGGAGGCCTGTGCCCCAGCAGTGGGGACTTTAAAAGGCTGATGATGATGATGATGATAGCTCAAATAATCCTACTAATATTATAAATGCGAAAGTTAATGTCGATAGAAAGGATGGATGAATGTTTGTTACTCAACCACGCCAGAACGACTTAATGGATCTGGACACAGAGACAGATTATAGTCTGGAATAGCACATAGGCACATATATAATACTATATTGTATAGTGAGGGTAATACTAATTCCTCGCGGGCGAAGCCGCTGGCAGAAGCTTGTTTTACATAAATAAAATCCTTTGGAATGCAATTAGAAGTAGACCTCTTGCCATCAATGTAGGTAACATAAATAAAATCCTTTGGAATACATTTAGTAGGAGGCATCTTGCCATGAATGTAGGTAACACAAATCCATAAGCTGCTAATGAAAAGGTTTAGACCAACCAGGCAGTTGTATTTTATAATTATTTTCAAAACGTTTTGGGAACACATTCATTGTGCGCACAGCTAAGGAGTGGAATTCCCTGCTGGAGTCTGTGTTTCCTGATAGCTACAACCTGGGGGCCTTTAGGTCATGAGTAAATAGGTTACTTCTAGGGAAGCGTGCTCCATCGTCGACGACATCATTGCTTACCATCAGGTGAGATAATGGTCAAACGCGAGCCGATCAATGATTAAAAAAACTTACAAACGATTAGCTTTGTATGTATCTATGTAACGAATTCTTTGAACGTGATTTTCACCCACTTCAAAACGTCGCATTGAATTGCAACTTAGTAAACTTATCAAGGACCGATGACAATGCACGGTTAACTAAATGACGTCATTCTAAATCAAATATGGCGGACTAGTTATTTTTTTTGCATTTCCATGATATGGGTATGAAATACTTTCATTTTGGGTTGCTGAGAAGAATACGAAAAATAAAAAATAAAGCTTGTTTTTTGGTTTTTTTTAACAATAGAAAATTATTTTTAACTATAGAAAATTATTTTTAACTATAGAAAATTATTTTTAACTATAGAAAATTATCTTTAACTATAGAAAATTATTTTTAACTATATGTGACGTAGGGATGTTACGTGGGAAGAAAATGATAACACGTACCTCGGTCAACATAGAAAATATATTAGGGAAAGGGCGTGGGAAGGTTTGTAGTCACACAATTGTTTTCCCCCCTGAGATATTGCACGGTACTGTCCTGGCTCAGCCTGGTGACGGAAGACTCAGCGGGTGCCCTGGAGATGTCGGCCGGCAGGTGGTCGCACCAGCTCGGAGACGGCTCGCAGAGGCCACGCGGTTAGATAGGTACCCGGAGTGGGGCGCGCCGGTTCGTAGAGTCGTCAGGAGCCAGGAGGCGTCGGCCGGCAGGTGGTCGTGCCGGCTCGGAGACGGCTTGCAGAAGCCACGCGGGTAAATACCCGGCTTGGTGCGCGCCGGTACAGCGAGTTGCCTGGTGGTGACGGCACGAGGTTCTGCAGCAGGATGACCGCGATAGGGGACGATGTAGGTGCGTCCTCGGAGCGTAGGGCTCAACTTTCCCTCCGGATTCGGGATTCCAAATCTGGGACCCTGGAAAATAATATTCAGCGTGTCTTATCTTCTCCGCTGATTGTGGCATTCAGGTATGAGCAAAGCGGCTGTACGTGCGCTAACAAGGCAGTGTGGTTGTCACAATCAGACTGAGTTTACAACGGTGAGGTAATAAGCATGCTGACATGCACATTTGAGTGTAACAATAGGGTACACACAAGTCAAAATGCTTAGGCCTTAGAAAGTTAATCGGTACGACTTTACTTAATCTGCCGTGGAATGAAGGGATCAATCTGAGGGGTGATCGATTTGAGGGGGGGGGAGGGGATGTAGAACCTAACTTAACCATTTTATTGAAGCAACCAAAGCCACTACAAAACTAAACTAGCCACTAAATCCAATATAATTCGCTAAAAGGAAATTCCACCAGATCTAGTGGAAAATCCACTGAGTTGGCAACACTGTTAATGTGACAACACTGTCTTGTAAAATGGCGTCGTTTCACGTTTGGTTTCACTTATCGTCAATAGTCGGTAAAAGATTTTATGATAGCACTTATTTAAATCAACGAAATTTAGGTAATTTGGTGAAATATGCATAAAATCTAACTAAATCACTAGTTACAGATATTTATTTTATCATTACATGGAGTAAAACATTTTAATGCGTGGAACTTACGAAAAACAAACCATTATTATTATACTCTTTGAAACAAACTTTTAATGACGAGACAAAATGTCAAAAGTGTCAAATATTGTTGGATTTCTACGATTTTGTTTTTTTCTCCTTTTATTTATTTATTTTTTTCTTCGCCCTTTCTCGGGCAGGCTAAGGTCATAAACCGTACCGCCTCGTCTTTAGTAGTGTATTTTTACTTTTATTTCCATTAGAATGCAGATGTAACACATTCTAATGTGTTTTTTGCAGTATTTGGCAACAAATGTGTCAAGTCAGCCTGCTCGGCAAATTTCGCTGAGGTAGTCAATACTACAATAAAATTGTCAGCTCCGTTTTACCGAGATCGCGCCTTTTTCAATGATTCCACATATTTTCCAGTTGCGTAGACACTTGAGACACAAAACAACACCATTTTTACATCACAATATCTACTAGGAATCAATTAACGAATAAGTAAAACAGCCACTGAAATGCACTCGAGAAAATCCCGCCAAAAACCTCTTTTCCTTCTATATGCTCGTCCTCATTGACAGTTGCGACAACCGCCCACAGACAACGAATGTTGCCAGCTAACTAATATTGGTTTTGTTTTTCTTTAATTGACTTAGTGGCTTTTGGTTACTGTTGTTTTTTCTTAATGTTTAATTGCATTGAAACGCCACTACGTTATAAAAAGAAATTTATTTTTAACTATAGAAAATTATTTTTCCTCAAGTCTAACCGTTTCTCAAGACAATAACAATCATTTCAACCCTTTCACTAGATTAACATCAGGTACAACAGACTGAAGACATTAGCGTACACATAATGATTACGAGCTTTTGATGTCTTCATATCACGGTATTAAGTTATACTTGGCATGAGCCAGCTTTGTTTGGAGTCAATATTTACCCAAGAAGGCATTTTTAAAGAAATCAATCTTTCGACCCAGCATTAAACAAGGACATAAAACATAACATACGTAGAAATAACTGTGGAGGTTAACTGTGGAGGAGGAGGAGCTCGTGGCTAAAGTACTAACAGCCACCTGGGTCGATCCATCAGGTTAAGCTACGCCTGTCGGGATTGGTCCATGGATGGGTGACCATCTTTACATACCAATACTCCTCCGTGCCTCGGAAAGGACGTTAAGCCGTTGGTCCCGACTGTCAATCGTAGATCTTTGACATAATTCGTTACGGGTCGTCAGAAGCCCGAAATTCTGACAACCAGTCTTGCCAAGAGGTATCGTATTACCCAGTAACTGGGTTGTGGAGATCAGATAGGCAGTCGCTCCATGTAAAGTACTGTTATTAAGTTGCATCCGGTTCGACTGTTAGCCGACCCCAAGGTAGTTGTGAAATGGCTAAGCAGATTTCTATTGACCTAGAAATAACTGTAGATACTCGTACGTATTACGTTATTATTATAAATAGGTTTTTAATTACATGTATAATAAGTCTTTTAATGTTTCCACTGTTGGGATACAGGCCTCCGCTCTGCAAGTGGGAGTGGGCTGTAATCTATGACATGTCGGTTTCCTCACGATGTTTTCCTTTACCGTTTTGAGAGCAGTGATGATGAAATAATTTACACAAAGTAAAGCCCGTGGCTTTTTTTTCGAGGGTGGGAAATTACCAGATCATTTCTCCCGCTCTGAGTGGGTCTGACACGCCCTCCCACCTCCCGCCCGTGTACCTTCAGTTGCCATTTACATTCGAGGGCCACAATGACTCTTGCACACTCTCCCGCGACCTGCGCCTGACTGGGTTTGAACCCACAACTCGTTTAAAGTCGCGTCTATTACCTCTGGGCGACCAATTTTTTATACTTTTTTTTTGGGGCTGGGAAATCATCCTATGACTTCTCCCGGTCTGGGTGGAGCGGGAGGGCGTGTCAGACTCTTACTGACTAAAACCCACCCGTGCTCCTTCCCTGCCCTGAGTGCCCAGTGGCGCGGTAACTCTGTTTCGAATTTATCCACAACCCCTGGGCAGGCATCGGCCATGACGGGCCCCGTCACATATTGCTGACAACTCTTTGAGGCGCGCGTGGAATACTACACGCCGTCGACTCTCGGGCCTGGTGCTGATCAGACTGCGAGCTACCCACTATCCGCCGTCTCCAGGCCCGGGTCTACGGTGGCCGGAGATCTTATCGCGACGTCCTACGCCCAGGGCGTCTCCTGCGGCGGATGCTGCTGGGGGCGTGAGGGCGACTCTGTTGCGCCTCCCTCACCTGTTCCGCCTCCTCCTTCGCGAGCATTACTGCTTCGCAGAAGGAGGTGACTGCTTCCCATTCCCTCTTGCTCCGTACCATGGCCTTGACCAGGGCCGGGCGCGAGTCAGTGCCGCCTATCAGCTCCATGATGACACAGCGGGGCTCCGCTCAAGCGGGGCACAAGTCCACCGTATGCTCCATCGTGTCCTCTGGGCGATTTTCATAATGGTGACACCCGGGCGTTTCCCTCCGCCTTAGCCTACACAGGAACCTCCCGAAGCTTCCATGTCCAGTGAGGACCTGCATCAAGTGGAAGGTGAGGACACCGTGGCGCCTCCCCAGCCAATCCTGAAAGAGGGGCGTTACCACTTATCTTAGCTTTATAATTAGATGTAGATAATTCAATTTCAACGAATATCTCATAACTTTTAGGTGCCTAAAATCTTGAGTCGAGTCCCTTCAAGAACATTACTTCTTTTTCATTATACTGTCTTTTTCTTATTCGCCTACCTAAAGAGTTAATAATTCGATTACGTTTTCATGTCGGACCGTTCAAGCGACATAGAAGCTCAGAATAAAATTAAGATTTGAATTTGAACCTTTTTTAGGGTTCCGTACCTGAATAGGCCAAACGGAGCCCATTGCTGTCACATGTGTCCGTCTGTGTGTTCGTCGTCTGTCACAGAATTTTTTCCGAAGATTGTTTGACCTATGAACTTGAAAAGCTCCCATACATTTAAAAAACTGATTTTGAAAGTTTATGTGTAGTTACAAGGTATAGTAGAAAGACTAAAATTAAAATGTAAGCTTAGAAAATAATGTCAAATAGTCATTTGTATGATTTAAGGGTCTACTACCGGCCAAGTGGCGCCCTCATTGAATAAAAAATCGTAGCATAACATAGGAATTAAATATTAAAGAATCCTACGTTTCGTTTGTTACAAAGAGGTTATAGTATTTTGACGTTGTTAAAACAGGACTCAAAATGTTACATATCCAAAGTAGTAACCAAAAGTATAAAAAACGGCCGCTTTTGGTACTTTATTATTATTATTCTTTATTGTACTCATAAAACATATACAGAAAAACACAATGGAACAGTTAATTAGAAAGGCGAGCTTAACCCAGCGTTCGGGTTTTCTTACAGCAAACCACAAGGTGAAAAATACATAATTGCTTAGGATTATCATAAGTGCACAACAAAACTCAAAATCTAATATTGTTGCTTAAATAAACTAAACAAATATGTGATACACAAACATAATAATATACCTATAATATAAACAAAGAAATTCTATAAAAACATATTATTATGGGTCTTGGGTACTTTCAACATTGTGATGTGCGTAATTAATATACAATTGAATTAGCTGAATTTTAAGATTTATTTCGTTTCTATACTTAGTCAGGTAAAAAATATGCATTCCTTTTTTGTGATAATCTTGATTATTACGTATACTTTACTAACAAATACCAATATTTGGTACGGAACCCTAAATGTGCGAAAGCCGACACGCACTTGACCGGTTTTTTATGTTTTCTGTGAGGACTTCGTTTATTACGCGATTTCGTAATAAAATGATCGTTCTGATTCAATTAGATTCGAAGATTTCTGTTCAATCGAGTAGAAGCTACTGTTATGGCCAGGGTGTCGAACTGTGATTTGGTGCTTCATTATGAGTAGGTACTTGAGATAATTATTACGGGTTTATTAGAGCTTACGAAGATCTTAAATTATACTTTCTAAATTTGACACTGGCTAAATGCACAAACCAAGCGAAGTAATAAAAAAAAAGTGTGACGGAAAGTTGCTTTCACTTGCAAAAAAGAGGTGCCTCCTCGGAACAAAACAGCTAAAGTAGACATATTTGTCCCAGTGCCCTAAATATCACTACTAACAAACTAGAATGAAAGCGAATTGTCTCAACGGACTCCACATACACACAGTCATGTAACTCGGGCGCAGGTGTGCACGTGCAATTATGCGCACATGTCGTAAAACCTTACTACAGTACACATACATACTACTCTGCTCCGTTTGCTTTGTTTACTGCAAATTATATTGCATTACTTTAATGGGGTCGTGAACAGCAGAGTATTGTTTGGAAAGACAAGTTTTATTTAATTTATAATCTCTACAAAATGGAATATTTTATTTTTTAATTATATTACCTACGAAAAAATCTATAGTTTTAAAAATGTCCAATTTTAAAAACCGGTCAAGTTAGAGTCCGATTTCCGAACGAGTTTTACATTTTAAAAAATAAGCATATATTTTTGTAAGCTTTATTAGTTCTTATAGAATTTCCTGTAATGTACGAGTATCTATTAGTAAAGTAGGTACTACTTACTGTATTTTTTTTTTACTTAGGGCTCAGTAGTTTCTGAGATGTTCATGAATTCATTTATTTACGTTACACGCCCGTGTTTGTTTCACAGATAATCATATGCGTACCAAATTTCACCTCAATTGTTCCAGTAGATTCGGAGACTTGCTCCGAATCTACTGGAACAATTGAGGTGAAATTTAATGCTCAGCTGTGACAGAAAACCGACAAACACACGAGTAATCCAAAAAGATTTCCGTTCTTTCATTCGGTCGTTCGGAATTCCAAAAATGTGTTATATTCACAGTGTCATCACTTGTTACATAACACTAACTTTAAAAGCACTTTTCTGGACAAACAATATTTTGGCAACATGTCAATACAAAGTCCGATATTTTGGCACATACAGATAAAGTTAAAAACTCGATTTCCTGCATTATGAAGGTCACTTTTAAAGGATTATATTGTTAAATCACTTTGCCAAATATCATTTAGGTTAACGACAAACAGAGGGACAATAAAACTAAAGTATTAACAGGGTCTTAGTGTTATTTCGATTTTATGTACAAAGTTTGTACAAACGATCCTGCTGAACCCTTCAGCGAATTGGGTTCACTGACCTCTGTGTACATAACTGAGTAGATCAAATATGTACCTACCTATTTGCTTTTGGGAAACTACACGTGGCAGTGAATAACGCTACCTAAGTACTTAAATATTTTGGATACCTACATCCGACTTGGTTTTGATAAAATTAGGTCTTTTATGAAATTGCCGTTTCTTGAAATTAGGTGTTTTATGAAATTGCTGTTTCTTGAAATTAGGTCTTTTATGAAATTGCGCACTTTGTACTGTGAAAATTTCGGATTTACGTGGAACTGTAAGTTTAAATAAACTTTATATTTAAGGCTTGTTATTCTTTTATAAGGTTATGAACATCCGAATGTAAAAACTTTTTTACAAAAAGTACAACCGACTTCCAAAAAGCAAAATAACTTTAATTTCGGAAGTCGGTGTTTGTATTTTATTTCTTCATGGACACCGACTCCCGAAATTAAAGTTATTTTTCAATTTGAAGTGTATTTTCTTTTTTGGAAGTCGGTTGTATTTTTTGTATAAAGTTTTTTATTTTCAATTTTTTGTTGCTAAACCCCAGAACTAAAACTAAATATTAAAGTTACGTCCGAATTGATAACCCCAATAACATGGAATTTGAACGTACTCGTAATTGGAGGAGACCAAAACGTCATCTACGAATAAGTACACATTTATTGTTTTTGTTGATTTTTTCAAGGGCTGAAGCAATTTCGATAAAATTTATTATTTTACCTCTGGAGGTCGGATAAAAAAAAATTGAAAATCAGTCCACAACTGACAGAGAAATCGGAGAAAATACATAAAAAAAGAAAACATACTGTCGAACATAGAACCTCCTCCTTTTCACGCAGTCGGTTAAAAACGGAACCCTTATAGGATTACTCGGGCGTCTGTATGTCTGTCAGTCAGTCTGTCTCTGTAATTTACTCCAAATCTACTGGTTCGATTTAGTTGAAATATGCTACACAAGTTTATTTCTATGACCCGAATACGGGCAAGTAACGTAAATAAATTAATTTGGAATATGATGCGTCTCTTTTAGGAGGGGGGGGGGGGGGGGGGGGGGATTTAAAAGTAAAGTTGTTCAAACTGTACCGTGCGACATATCAAATGGAAAGGCGCATTATGAGGGTCACAAATATATTTTTTTACAAAATTTTAAAATGAATCGTTTTAAAGTTATTTTAGAAAATAAACGAAAATTTACTATTCCCGCCCTTTACCTCCGAAACTACGGAGCCTAAAATTTTGAAAAAAATACTGAAAATAGTTCTTTAGATAAAAATTGCAGGTAAACCTATGAAAAGTGTACAGTTCTTCAAACTTTATATTAACTTGCTTTGGTTTTGTGTGTATCCGGTTACAAATTAGTAACCCTTTTTTCAAACACTTTCTGGTCTTTGATTAAGCTGAAACTCACTTAACTTATAACATAAAGTGCCCAATGTATATAGCAGTATGAAGCTGGTCTGATGATGGAGCTAGAAGGTGGATCTAGGATCTGTGGTGGTGCCCAGGGTCTTAAAAAGATTGCATGTGGCGGATATGAGAATGTTGAGATGGATGTGTGGAGTAACGAGAATGGATAAAGTGAGAAATGTGTACATTAGAGGTAGTTTAAAAGTGGCGCCAGTGACAGAAAAGTTGAAAGGGAGCCGCTTATCTTGGTATGGTCATGTGAAGAGGAGAGATGAAACACATGTAACTAAAAGAGTAATGAATATAAATGTAGATGGATGGAGTGGGAGCGGGAGGCCAAAGAAAAGATGGATGGATTGTGTGAGGAGTGATATGAAAGAAAAAAACTTTTTACAAAAAAAATACAACCGACTTCCATAAATACTACTAAAACTATAGTTTTAGATATAGTCCAGGGTTTGATGTTGGATCTGGACTTAACAATGTAGCCCGATGAGGAAAGGCTAGTTAGATTTACGAGTATCTTGACAAGTTATAGCACACTGACAGTATAGTTTCGATTTTCTTTTCACTGTCAAGAAGTTACAGGGCAGCTGACTAGAAGAATAATGTCAGATTGCTGTTGCCCCAGGTACTGACTCCTTCGGCCTAAGAGTTGATACTCTCCCGGTGTTTGATTTTTCGAGGGCATTTGACAAGGTAAACCATGAACTATTGTTGATTAAACTTTAGGCCCTTAGTATTACCGGTGCCGAATTGGATTGGTGTAGGTCATACCTTAATAATAGGCCATCTTTAGTAATCATTGAGGGTGATGAATCAGACTCATCTTAGGTGTACCACAGGGGTACCCGGGCGGACGGCGAGTAACTCGCTGTCCGATCAGCACCAGGCCCGAGAGTCGACGGCGCGTAGTGTTTCACGCGCGCCTCAAACAGTTGTCAGCAAAACATGACGGGGCCCGTCATGACTGATGCCTGCCCAGGGGTTGTGGATAAATTCGAAAGTGAGTTACCGCGCCCCTGGGCATTCAGGGCAAGGAAGGAACAGGGGTGGATTTTAGTCGGTAATAGTCTGTCCCTTTCCCTCCACCCTAGAGCGGGAGATGTCATTGGATGATTTCCAACACCACAAAAAAAAAAATGTACTGACTCATTCTGCCCTAGAGTTGATACTCTCCCGGTGTCAGGATGAGTATTTCAAAAAATTCTAATATTAAAAAGTATAAAATAAAGTATACAGATAAAAAAAAAAAACTTTTTATTCAAAAAAAAGATAGCTTCACGTAAACTAGAAAATGTTATAGTTGTAACTATAACATTGTCTTTAAAACATACGGCGTGAACGTATCTTACACTGTTTGAAGGAGAAGCCTTAAATATTATATTAAAGTTGTATCTTAGTTTTTATTATTATTTTTAAGTTCATTCTTTTATAAGGCATTTAAAAATATGTGATTCGTTCGGAACCCTTTGCACGCGAGTCCGACTCGCGCACGGCCAGCTTTTTTTTTTAATTAGTTATTTATTTGTTTCTTTGGGTTTTGTATTTTTTGTGATAGCGTAGTATAATTATTATAATCATTGTTGTGTGAAATCAAAGAAATCAGGTGTTATTCAGGAAAACGAGTTCTACTGTTACTTATATCGATAAATGATCCATTAATAGAGTTCCGTACCCGAAGGGTAACCAACGGGACCCTATTACTATATCTCCGCTGTCCGTCCGTCTGTCAGCGGGCTGTATCTCACGATCGATAACTCTACACAGTTGAAAGTTTCACAGAATGTGCGTTTCTGTTGCCACTCTAACAATAAATAATCAAAATATAAATATATTCTAAATTAAGTTAATAATTCTTAATTTTCAATTAATAATAAATTTAAATTAAAGGTTGTTTTTTTTTGCTCGAAAATTTCAACTGTCTATCTATCGCCATTATTAAGTAATGGCGATAGATAGTCAGTTAAAATTTTCACAGAATGTGTACTTCTATTGCCGCTATAGCAAAAAATATTAAAAATAATAAATTTTGGGGGGTTCCCCTACTAGAAACGTGTTTTTTTGGCTTTGTTTGCTCGATCTTAATAATGACGATAGGTAGACAGTTGAAATTATCACAGGGTGTGTATTTTTGTTGCTGATATAACAAAAAGTAATAAAAATAAATTTAAAATTACGTTGGGCTGCCCTACTAGAAACGTGTTATTTTTTTGTTCTATCTTAATAATGGCAACAAGTAGACGGTGTACGGAACCCTTCATGTGCGAGTCCAACTCGCACTTGGCGGGTTCCATAAAAACGGCAACTTCATAATTATGTAAACCTCCCCCTCTACCTCCTCCCCTGGACCTCCACCCCGCCTCCTTCTCCTCCTCCTCCTCCTGGTCCTCTCCTGTTTGACAATGATTTCATTAATATCTATCTGCAATATACAAGGTAGAATACATCTGTACCATCGTGATTTCACAACACAGTCATGACCGTACTACATACTCTTTTCAGTTTTCAGTGCAAAATAATAAATTCGCACTGAAAAGAACTCATGCATTTTTAGTGCAAAATTCATTTAGCGTTCGCTTACGCATTGTTCAAGCATCTGACGACACAGTTGGCGCAGTGGATTGACTGCAGCGCTGTATCGCGGGTTCAGTTCCCTGACGGAATAATATTTTTATGGCCTACAGATAGTTGTTCCGGGTCTGGGTTTTTGTAAAAGCACCCACGGTACAGGATAAATTCTTAGGGTACCTACCTAGAAAAAGCAAACTTGTGAGTTGATCACATACACAGGTAGGCAAAAGAAGGTCATCTGGGACCACATTTAAGAGCCTCTTGACCTGTATTCCTAAATAAATGAAGCAGTATTTCTCCTTCATTAAATTAAGACCTACATACCTACCTACCCAGGTATTCCACGTAATGCTAGATTCTGGCCAGCGAGCATTTTATGAGGATCTCTTATGAATTATTGATCCTAGTCGGTAACTCAGGACTTGAGCCACCGTATATAATGTGTAATATACCTGTATATTATAGCGTGTTCTGTGCACAGAATAAATACACATTAAACTGGACGACCGCGGAATATGTTATAATTGTGCTTAGTACCTACTACGATGTTTTACGAGTAAGTAAGATGATGAAAGAATAAGAAAAAGATAAAGAAGATGTAAGTAAAGTAAGAAAATATTCTTAATTTCATTATTTCAATAATAATTTACATTCTCTGTCTGAAGTCTGACTGTATTACAAAAATAAAAATATTGTTAAACAAAAAAAAACTGAACACATTATTTGAAAGAAATAACATATCTCAAATTAAATTGATACTTACCTCTTTATCAGTAAACTTGCAACAAGTTCACTTTCAGGAATCATGACTGAATCGTGACTGAGTCATGAGAAACTCTCAAGCATTATTTACAACATACTTACAAGCTAATGTCTAAACGAAGACTTTCCTTTTATACTCGAAATAGCCCGCACTAAATAGCCCACACTAAATGGCGCTCACTTTCCTAACAGCTACTTCTCTTCAAGCTACATTTAAATCCGTAATATTCTTCTTTGTTTTACTTCAATACAATGCACAAACAGACTTCCCGGCTACTTTTCTGCTTACCCTATTTTTAACCTCCCTGGGGCTAGGATATAAATGTGCAATGAATGAAGTGTCAGAACTATAATTGTTCCGCTAAGCGAGGGAGATGACGATACATGGTCGTATAGCGCGGTCTCCGTCACGCACGGAACTGTGATAATATTCATGTTGACCCCTATTTTAAAATAACTCAAATATACGTACGGTAGATTGTTTAGAACTTTTCATGCAGTTTTTATTCAGGTTATTTTTATTCTCTTTCATTAATGGCCTTTAGAGGAGTGCATCAAAGCATTTTTTATGAGCTTCATAGCTTAAAGATTTCCCTCTCATAATGTTTTGTTCCGATGAAAAGCTGTTGTTTTAAGAATGACTCAGAAAAGGCATAATTTATTTTCTTAGTATTCATGCTGGTAGGTTTTAAATTCACATAGTTAGGTACTTGGTATCTCTATCGAACCAATTCCATTCAGTATTTAGTCTTAACCAAGCACTAAAACTCACACATTAACCCACCCAAACGCTTCTCCCGGGAATGCGATCTCCAATAGAACGGCAAATACAACAGAATCTCATTTAACAGCAACATTAATTGCTGTTTGAAGTTATGCCTCTTGTCCGAGCAAGTTGGCGGCCTCTTTGTCGTGCACGGTGAAATAATTAGCCAACTATGCTAGCTAGCTAACTATGCTATCGTAACGTAGTCGAGGATTGTATTCTATTGTTTTTAGCTTGCGTACATTTTGGGCCGGGTTCGGGAATGTTGAAGTTGGATGTTTGCTCTGAAACATTTTCGGGTAGCTTAACTTAAATGCTTCATCTCTGCGTTGAAAATCTTGAGTATGGTGAGACTTCCGTGTGTAGCAAACACGAATTTTGTAAGATTATATGGCTTAAGTTAATTGACGATCAAAAGGTTTTATTTGTTTAGTTCCTTATGTACCAAACAGGCTTATTGACAGTTAGCCTGATACAGTGTGGCCTTATATAATAAACAAAGAGATTTGCGTTACCAAACACAAAGAGAAAGTTGAAATGTCATTTTCATCAGGAGTTTTCAAACTGAGACACAGCAATACTGTTTGTAAAAACTGACCAAGTGTTTGGAGGACTTTGCACATTTAAGGTTCCGTACCAAATGAGGAAATTTCTAAGAAAAATCTGATTTATCTATATATCTATTGGTTAGTAAAATATACGGAATAATAAACATTATCACCAAATTTCGAGTCGGAACAAAATTTTGTGACAGACGACGGACAGACGGACACGTGAGAGACAGTAATAGGGCTCTGTTTGGACCGTTCGTTTACGGAACCCTAAAAAACAGTAGCAGGTACATAGGTAAGTATTACCATAAAGATTTTCACAAAAATGAATTATTTATGTCCCTATTCTTTTTTTATGATAGTGGCAGATTCGCAGAATCTCATTCTCGAGAACGGACAAGCGCCAACCACTCAACATGCTTAAATTCCTACTAAAAGCCCTTTATTTAGCCTGAAGCTGAACAATATAAATCCCATTTACTAGATCACATAATAATAGCCAATATTCCGTTATATACTGGACAGTTATTGTAAGTTGATAAACAGAAATAGCCAACACAAATAATCTCACGGCCAGCCTGCGGTTGGGCCTGTATTTCGACCTGAATCGACCGCACTCAAGAGATGCCTTCGTGCTATTTCAGCCAACTTATTTTTGCTAACACTGTGAGATAAATTCAAGGTCAGAATCAATACTGAAAAGTTTAAATTGTCATTGGATTCAGTTCGGTTGTAGAAGTGAATTGAAGATAAACTTGACGTTGTTTCGATCGTCTAATGTTTATATTATGATAGTATGAGTATGTTTCATAAACAACTTTTACTGTAGATACTGTAAATTGAATATACTAATTAGTAAAAACATTATCAAAGATGTTTTTCAAAACACAGTTTATATAAATTGTAGGTAATAGCCTAGTCCTGGTGACGGCCAAGCGTACAAGATAGAGAAAAACACAAGTCGCTCGTCGTAAGTTAGGTGACATAAGACGAGTGACCTTTTGTATTTTTACATAAACATAGATCATTATTTTTCTAAAGAACCAATAGTTATTTTTATACAGCCTTGAATGCGAAACTCCTAGAAGAACAAGTAGGTGCCTACTACTCTAGTGTTATATTTCAAATTAGATATTTCTAGCTTCGTAGAAGTTAAATCTGGTATGACTACATAATAATTATTATAAAACAAAGTCCAACGCAGCGTCTGTCTGTCTGTTCGCGATAAATTCAAAACTACTGAATGGATTTTCATGCGGTCTTCACCAATAAACAGAGTGGTTCATAAGAAACGTTTAGGTGCATAATTTGTTTCCATGTATAGCTAGGGCGGGTCGTTAGTGTAATAAAATTCAAACGCTTTCGATTGATTTTGATCTGGCTAGCTAACTTTATCGAATCAATTGCTTTTGAGAGTTTATATGTAAGGATTTCAGAACCAGGCACTAATCCCTTGAAAAAAGGGAAACAACACACGGTATAAAACCTATGTTTATAACTTGTTAGCTAACTATAAATGTCCCGGCCACTGTTGACAGCTTCAAGTTAACCGTCGCCGCGTCGTCTGTGTTTGTGCGACAATCTGTGATTGTTCTTACGGGCGGCTAATCCTAAGGTTACGAGGTTCAGACTTGGGATTTGCAGTTTATTTTCTTTAGAACAGTGGCTCCCAACCTGTTGTCCGGGAACCACTGATGGTTCATCATCATTTTAGCCCACATAGGCCTCCCCCAAGTGTCGCAACAACAACCGGTTCTATGCGCCTCGCATCCATCGGCTTCCTTGCTACTGGTAGTTCGCAAGAACCAAAATATGGTCTGCAAAAGGTTTATTCTAACTTTCCACCTGAAATGTAACATTTACGTAAACTCCTAAGTTTATATCAGACATGTTGTGTTTTCTTCGACAACGCTCGCTAATTTTTTTTTATGTGTCACAAGTATTAATGTATAATTTATTTTTAGATTAACACATTTTTCCTTTAGGGTTTATGGTCCCTGCTACCAACAAAGAAGCCAAAGTGGTCCCAGGTTAAAAAAAGGTTGGGAGCCACTGCTTTAGAAGAATTTATTAGGTACTCCTCTTTAGTTGTACAATGTTTTAAGATGAAAAATGATGTAGGCTCTTGTAACAAATTGTTATAGCCATGTTGCGTGATCTTGTCATGTTAAGAGGCTGCTCCTCGATCAGCCTGATCAATCGGCCGTGGTCCGTGGGGCGCCGGAGAAACGAAAATGTAACGGCCGTACAAGGTGAGGTCGTACAAGTTATTGGTAAACTAATATAAATAAATGGAAATATAATAAAAAAGCAGAATAAGTGATTCTGCTTTTTTATTATATTTCCATTTATTTATATTAGTTCATGATATGCCGTCTTTTATTAATTACCACTCATTTCTTTTTTCTTTTTTTTCTGTAATTTTTTTCTCTTTTTTTTCTCAAGTTTTGAGTTTACGGTTTTATCAAAAAAAAATATTCTTCTTTACTTTCGAACGACCGATGTATAGAATAATGTAGCATTTTTGCAGTTATAATTATATTTAGGTATTTAGGGATTTAGAGTACCTTACATTTCAAATAAAAAATTGTGTTTGTAATCGAACAAACGTTTAATCTTATTATAATTTTTACGTACTAATAATAATGTATCAAGGAGAAATTTACAGACCATTTTAAGCTTTTAAGTAGGTAGTTTGAGTAGTGGTGGCCCAGTGGTATTGGCCGCGACTTACAAGTTGTAGGTCGTGAGTTCAAACCCAGGCAGGCGCTTTACTTTGAGTAAATTTTTTCATCACCACTGCTCTCAAAACGGTGAAGGAAAACATCGCAAGGAAACCGGCATGTCCTAGAACCAAAAATTCGAAAACATGTGACATCCACCAACCCGCACTGAGCCCGCGTGGTGGATTACGGCCCACACCCTCTCACAGAGACGAGGCCTGTGCTCCAGCAGTGGGGATATTAAAAAAGGCTGATGATGATGAATAGGTAGTTTAATGGTTTTGAACGTGTTTTTTTATCTAAATAGTCCACATATATAACAAAATTATGTGGCCACTATGAACTATAGAACTATTTAAGAGATATTATTACGTTTTCATTTGATTTGCTTACTACAGAATACAGAAGTTCATTCCAAGAGCTCGAAAAATTGCCTTCGCGCATTTTACTAAAAACATGCTTCGGAATGTTTTGCTTTATTAACCCTTCTGCCCCTAAATAGGTAAGAAACAAATTGCGAAAAGTGAGATTGCTATGAACTATACTAATAATTAACTACCGCCATTCAATTAGTCAAAATTATTAAAGCTTTTCAGTTTCTTTGAATAAGATTGACAAAGTACAATGCACACTTCTCATACATTTAAAAACCTGATAATGAAAGTTTATGTATAGTTATAAGGTATAGTAGAAAGACTACCTGTCCTGTAAGCTTAGAAAATAATGTCAAATATTATTTTTTTGGAACGAAGTTCCTTATCGCGCTTGGCTGTCCATCCAAAAAGATTGTGTTGGAAAAACAATCTAATAAAAACTTCTTGTATTTTTGGTGGGTAGGTACAAAGTTTGCAAGCAGATCAAGCATTATTTTCATTTCTATTTCGCATTTGAGCTGAGCTGAGCTGAGCTGAGCTGAGCTGAGCTGAGCTGAGCTGAGCTGAGCTGAGCTGAGCTGAGCTGAGCTGAGCTGAGCTGAGCTGAGCTGAGCTGAGCTGAGCTGAGCTGAGCTGAGCTGAGCTGAGCTGAGCTGAGCTGAGCTGAGCTGAGCTGAGCTGAGCTGAGCTGAGCTGAGCTGAGCTGAGCTGAGCTGAGCTGAGCTGAGCTGAGCTGAGCTGAGCTGAGCTGAGCTGAGCTGAGCTTAGCTGAGCTGAGCTGAGCTGCGATGAGATGAGATGAGATGAGATGATGAAGTATAACTTCTTACGTGCGTGCGTGTGTGCGTAGTTAATAATAAAAAAAATATTATAAATTAAAAAAAATAAAATTATATTACAATTCCTTCACTAATTAATCGAAAGGAACTTCGTTCCATCCGGGTGTTCCTTGACACCTCTCAAGTTTTTTTTATTTAAACGCTACGAAGACCAATAAATATTAATGTTACTTTTTAGGTTAGGATTTGCCGTTACCAAATAGGTCATATAGAAATAAATGTGCTAGAACTAATTAGTAACGCTCTAAGTTTAATCTAAAATAGAAATAATTTACTTAGCTATGGTCAAAAACGTCTTTTTTACTTTTTAAATTCTTTGAAACCAACTTTACGTCACTGCTTAGAATCTTGGTAATTGTCACTATAAATATTGAGTGAAGAACTGTCAAATGTCAAAAAAATCCGTTTCAGTCGTGTGAAATCAATTACATACTGCATGATTAATTTATTTATTGATTAAGTTATTTTTAATTAATATTTATTATACTAAGAATTATTTCTTAGAAGAATTTTACGTTTTATTTAATCAGTAAGTATTTACTGATTAAATAAAACGTAAAATAATGTATAAAACTCAGAAACAGTCGAATAAAGTCAAGTAGCAGTGTGAAAGGTGAGGTGCGTTCAAAATATGGTAATACGTTTAGCTTTGACGTAGAATAAGCATATAGAAATATTAATAAAAAAAAAAATCCTGCGTTTCTTTTAATACTGTGATAAGCATAACTAATATTTAATTCAGTTAACTGAATTTTAATATTTATTTAATTTCTATACATAGTCGGGTGAAAAATTGGCATTCTTCTTTGGCCATTTAATGTAAAAATCACGATAGAACTGTCATAAGGCTCCTAAGAACGAGTAAATAATTATTATGTCAAAATTCCACAGGTTTTCCGACTAAAAATCCTCTAATTCAGACACGTCTATTACTTATTGTCTTCTGGATCTATCTACTTTTCAGGGTTCCATTCCCGAAGGGTTTAAACGGAGCCCTATTGCTGTCACTCACGTGTCCGTCTGTCCGTCGTCTGTCACACAGCTTTTACAGCCAAACGGTTGCACACATGTGCTGCAGTTTTAAAATTTTCACAGTATAAGCATCTTGTTGACCCAAAGCCATGCAAATAGTCAAAAATACATTTACTACGGAACCTTAAATGTGCGAAGTCGGACACTCACTTGGCCGTTTTTATTCCTGCTGTTAATAACTGTTTTAATAAATGTAAATCACTTACGATTAAAGGCTTTTTAATATCTGTTCACAACATACCTACCCAACGCTTGGGCCAGCCCCGTCCCGACATAGTCACAGTTTAGTTGACGGTTATCGCTTGTATGGTCACCTATCGACTAGTAATTAATGAACCAAGTTGCCGGCCGCGGCAGGTGTTCAATAACTATTGCGGCCATGTAGTTGCCAGTTCATAGTTTTATTAATTAATAATAATTTCTAAACTTATCTTTAAGTCACCAGTTGAAAATCCGTAAGATGTTAATAAACCTTGTAAGGGTGTAAACTCATCATCATCATCTTCCTGCCCTTATCCCACGATACTAGGGGTCGGCGCAACAAGTTTTTTCTTTTAGGGTGTAAACTCGATATACGTATTTTGTATAGATCATTTCAAACTCATACAAATTTGATTCTTTACAATGTATCCGACGAATAATGAAAATATGTTAAAAAAAATATGAGATTTTTCATAAACTATTAGTGTTTACAAGTATCCGGTATAAAACGAAGTCGGGTTTGTTACACCATATTTTATAACTCAGACCGATTTTTATGATCTTTGATTTGAGCCTCGAATAGCAGAATAACTGTTAAAGCATAGGAAAAATTCACAAAATACATATCAACAAACTTCATTTTTAGGGTTCCGTACTGATTCTGAGGCGGTATGAAGTTCGCCGGGTCAGCTAGTTACTATTAAAAAGATATATATCTATTTGTTTGTACATTAGTTGTGATCCCTAGATTGACTGCTTCGAGTACCAACATGCTCTGATAGAAGCCTACACTATTGTCGAGTGCCATAGGCTACTTATGTACTCGTGAATCCTGAAAAATACCCGGTACCTATGGGATAAGGAACGGGAAAAAGACAGTCCTTATTAATTATTTATTTATTTATCACATGGAAAACCAACAGCTTTACGTAAATACAAACTATCCTAAAAAAGAAACATTAAGCCATTTATGTAATAATTGTTTAACTTTATTTAAAAGTAAACTCACTAATCAGGGCCTACCTCCCGATAAGTGGCGCCCTCATTGAATAAAAAATTGTATCTTAGCATAGAAAATAAAGAATCCTATGTTGCGTTTGTTACAAATAGGATAAGGTATTTTTACGTTGTTAAAACAGGACTCAAAGTGTTTCGTATCTAAAGTAGTAAGCAAAAGTGTCAAAAACGGCCGTTTTTGGTACTTTTGGCCTACTACTTTTGATACGAAACATTTTGTGTATTGTTTGTAACACGTAAAAATACCTTATCCTCTTTGTAACAAACGCAACATAGGATTCTATAATCTTTATTTTCTACGCTTTGCTACGATTTTTATTCAATGAGGGCGCCACTTGGCGGATATACACGCCGTGGCGACTGAATATTTGCTCGATGTGAGCACGTTACAAATCGAATATTCGGCATACCTATCAGTACAGCGAGCCGAGCAGCTCGAACGAATAAACACAACGAACAAATGCTCGATGCGAATATTCACATCGAGCAAATGCTCATGTCAGTCGCCACCTTTAGAAAAGAGTGAATAGGTTATTTCTAGGCAAGCGGACTCCATCGTCGACCACATCATCGCTTACCATCAGATGAAATTATACTCAAACGGGAGCCTATCAAACTAAAAAAAAATAGTGATAAAAAGCAAAAAAATATCGTTTTTGTCATTTACACTACATATTAGCACATTTATCGACTATAAAAACAAAGCTCTGAATAGGTAAAAAAAAACTCTTCGGAATGTGTATTACTTTCCTAAAACTTTCTTTTAAAAGCACCAGAGATTTGTGTTTTCATCAAACTTAATTTCTGTGAATCAAAACAATGGTTTGTTAAAAGTTGGTCAGCCACCATAAGCCGCCATTGACAGCGCATGGCGACAAACACAGACTGTTTCAAACAAATTACTTTATTTACGACAAATTCTGCTAACGAAGGGAAGAAGCCTGATAACAAGTTGGTGAAATTGTTTCTGAAAGAATTCATCATTTGAAAGGTAGGGAATATTGCTTTTAATTGGAATTAAGGTTTCGACGGTAAAATTTTTTGAAGTAATTGAAATTAAAGATCTGAAGGTCAATTCTCGTAATTAAATAAATATATTATAGTTTAAACTAAAAAAACACGCTTTTTTATTGTTCGTATTTTTCTCAGCAAACGGGGAATGCATAAAAAATAACTAGTCCGCCATATTGGATTTAGAATGACGCTACTTAGCTAACCATGCACTGTCATCCAAACTAAACATGTATGCAAATTTCAGCTCAATCGGAAGCCGGGAAGTAGTTAACGTTTAACTTCTAAGATTTGATTGAAGATTTGATTGATTTTGATTTTGAGATTTTGATTTTGAGGTGAAGCTAGTAGAATTGTTTTAAAAACGTTTAAACTGAAGTCGCATTAGCATCTCAGCCTCAGTCAATGACAATAACTTGTGAAAATGTAGGGAAATCAGAGGTTTTTGTCAGAATGTGATTTCGATGCGAATGTGAACGTTCCTTAATAATACGAGAATTAACCCCTCGTTTTCCTCACCTCGCCTCCACGATGACATAACGGTTAAATGATAAGTGATAAATGATTTTATTTTTGTAAGTAGGTTTTAACAACACTTTTACACGTCAACAGTTTTTTTTGTCGGTTTTAGCTAGATGAGGCCGGTGTTTCCTAGCTGACTACCCTGAGAAGAAACACCGAAACAAACTCCGAGGTCAAATCCGGTTCTTCGCCCAAGCGGGGCAGAACTGTACCTTATGGTCCACCGTGTTCTCTGGGCGATTCACACAGTGGTGACACCCGTACGTCGTTTCCTCCCGTCTTATCTGACACAGAAACCTCCCGAAACAGCCGTGTCCGGTGAGGACCTGCGTCAGTCGAAAGGTGAAGACGCCGTGGTGCCTCTCCAGCCAGTTCTCTTACCACCGCAATTGTGCAGTTGCTACAGCCCAAAGATCTATGTTTACAAGATACATAAAATCCTCTCGACCAAATTTTTATCACTGTAGCTAATAGCCAATCTCAACAGAGATTAGCCAAGTACGCAACAGATATTATAGTGCACAAGCGTGTGCGCAGACACAGATGCACTCTCTATTCCTTTACTCTCATAGTCCGATGGGATGCCAATCCGACACTCGCGGGGAGAGACCAGGCGCAGTTCGCTTTACGTGCTTTCCGAGGCACGGGAGTGTCACACCACCAATTTCTAAACTTCGGGCAGCTACAGAGTAATTTCTAATGGAAAAACCCAATAGCACTTTTTACCTGACCCGGGAATCGAACCCAAGACCGCTCCTCACCTTCTTTCGACCACAATGCAGTTTACATACATAGTAGATACACAAAGGCGGACTGCATCTCAGCTGTACCCATAACTATTCAGAATTTGTGCAAGTCACTTCAATAACATCGTCCTTGGTGCGAAAGCAATATACTCGTAAATACTATACGATGGCATTAAACTGAATAATGAGCAATATTCAATTATTTTCAAAACGGAACTACACGCTCCATCAAACCCATTAAATAATTAACCACCATGCACATACCGCAGCGCATGCAATCATAAAATAACCGCCATAACCCTCCGCTGCGTACAATCACAAGTTCCCAACTCTCACAAGATTACAGCGATCTCCGCACAAGCAACACCAACTATTCGGAGATTGCAGACTTCGCAAATTAAGGGGAGGGGGGCGTCATCTCCGCATAGCAGGATATTAAAGCGAAACTGTGGCTGCGCTCAAATTTATTATCCTATAACTAATATTTACCTGTGTGCCAGTGTGGCTCTGAGCCTGTATGGCTGTGTGCCCGTGTGGCTGCGAATGGGTTTACTGCTTATTGTTTTTGGCGAGAATTCGTGCGGCTGCGGAGATTTTTGTGGCGTGGCGCATTGTGACGTAGTGCTCGGATTGTGGGGAGTGTGGCCGCAACTCATCATTGTATTTCACTGTCGAAAAATGCTGTAAAAGCGCCGTGTCTCTCGGGAGGGATTCCGGAATGATAAATGTTTGACCTAGTAATCAACGGATATATAAGGTGCACTGGTGGCTTGCTTTAACCTTCGGAATTCTGCAATTACAGGTACAGTATTTTCACTGTGTCTCGCGAGAATTCGCATTCAGTATCTACTTACCTACATACATTAAAGACAAAATCAAAGAATAGAACATCTTCATATTAAATCGGGTGTAAAAAGACAGTTTCCAAAGCCGAAAGCCACATATTTAACCCATTATTTGGCTTTTTTTTCCCACCAGACCATACTTGGGAATCCACTGGTTCTGGAGATATTCAAGGTCGAAGTTGCAATTGTTTTTTACTTTTTTACGACAGTGAATTCAAAATGTTATTACTAAACTTTTTTCCAAACAAAACTTTACCTGAATTTTCAATGTTTTTTAACAAATTACGCATTTGAAGTTACAAAAACGCAATGAATATCAAACGTAAAAGACAAGTACCTACGCGGCTTAGAGCGAAGGGGCGGGGCTTAACTAGGGTTCGCGTTACATTGCGCGCAATAAAATATAGCCTATTTTTTCATGCCGATAAATAAAAGTCGTTTCCAAGCAATTATTTTTGCGCAAAGCTACTTTGTTAGATGTACAGTATGCGTAGTGGACGGCTCTGTGATGTGGCTTTTTACACCCTGTTTAAACTACACTAACATTTTGGCATTCCACGTAATAGAGACGTCTCTATTGCCATCAATCGGAGGCAAAAATTCAGTCTCCGGGCTACTACCCCAATGACCCTTTGGGCGACCGGGCAATGGAATCCAGGACCTCATGCCCAGCAGTAGCACTTGCGACCACTAGACGACGAAAAAAACTGATAATTATGTATTAGCCTAAAGTATCCCACTGCTGGGCAAAGACCTCCCCCATATCCTTGCAGACACTCTTTTCTTGCGCCACCTCAAACCAGACTTCGTGGTGCGCGTCCCAGTCATCTTGCCACCGCTTTCTGGGTCGGCCTCAGCGACGCTGTCCGTCCTCTGGCACCTAGTGCGTTTACACTTTTGCCCAGCAGTAATGCCTGCGGCTGACATATGAGGCTGCCAGCCTTTCTGCCCACGTCTAGAACTCCGGTTTTGGTACTCTGTCTATTCTTTTTATACAGGGTGTAACAGAAAGGTGTGGTCATATTTTAAGAACTGCATCTGGCCATCGATATGAAAAACTTTATTCAAGAAAACCTGAGGAAATTCATATCCCCCATACAAATATTGATCAGCTGAAGATAACTTTGTATGGAAAGTAAATTATTTTTTTTTTGAGAATTTTCTATTTTCTCTTACAGAAAGTTTTTCATTTCCATGGGCAGAACCGATTCTTAAAATATGACAACACCTTTTCGTTCCACCCTGTATATTAAAATCAACAAAAAAATTGAGTAAGAATGTGCACACACTCGGCTACCCAACGTGTTGGCCACAGTCGCTTGCGGCCGACACTTGCCCGACAATGATCGATGAGTCGCGCGCGCCTGTTTATTTTTGTTACGTTGAGGCGCATCAGATCCGCCATGATACGAGCCGGGTAATGATGCGCGCTAATTTCACGCGAATATGTAATTACATTTAATTGAGGAAAAAGGGTTGCGATGAGATTAAAGTGTTTATGACTGAATGATACTGTAATTAATATTATTAATAAAAATATTGTATCTGGGCTATCGTCGTCAGTACGTGTTGTTGGTGTTACTTTAACATCTACCCTCAATTTTGGTCCCTTCATAGAGGCAAAGGCTCAAATGGCTGCCAAAGAGTTGGGGATCCTCGCAAAGGCAGGACGGTACTTCACGCCGGAACAGCTGCTCCAACTCTATCTAGCATAAGTTCGATCGTGTATGGAGTACTGTTCTCATCTTCGGGACGGATCTGCCAGATACCAACTTGATGCCCTTGAGTCAATTGAGAAACGAGCCAAGAGGATCATCGGCAATGATAGGCTCGTTGAGTCGAAACTCCAAAGTCTAGAACATAGACGCCGAGTTGCTAGCCTGTAGGATTTCTATCGGTTACATTTTGGGAAGTGTGCGATGGAATTGCATAATTTGATTCCGCCAAGCCCGTTTCATCAACGGACCACAAGACGTACGGCGAAGTGCCACCGGTTCATGGTGGACATCCAATCCATACGCACAAAGCGTTTTGAGAAAACATTCATTGTGCGTACAGCTAGGGAGTGGAATTCCCTACCGGAGTCTGTGTTTCCTGATAGCTACAACCTGGGAGTCTTCAAGTCAAGAGTGAATAGGTTACTTCTAGGCAAACGTGCTCCATCTTCGACCACATCGTCGCTTACCATCAGGTGAGATAGTGGTCAAACGCGTGCCTACCAACAATAAAAAAAAAACATAGCCCAGTGATTAACAGGTGGATTCAACTCTCTTTACTTATTAGTAAGTACATAGTTTGATACATGATGTTACATACAATTATTATTCCTATTACTTCCACTATAGTCTTGACTGCGGCATTACCGTGGCCAGGCAAGGGATTTCATTAAAAAAAAACATTATTTATGCCATCGACACAAAGGGCCGATTTCACCAATTCCAAACGCCCAGTTAAACGCGTGTCATAAAGCTGAAGAGTTTGTTTGTTTGGTTGAACGCGCTAATCTCAGGAACTAATGGATCGAATTGAAAAAATATTTTTGTTGTTAGACTATATATATGTTATATAACATCCCGCTCCGACCAACAGGAGCAAACCATCACTGAAAAATGTGGCAAAAACGGGAAAAAAAAATCCTTTTGAGAGCTTTAGTTGCGAGCGCTGCGTAAACGGTTAAAGTTACGCAAAAATTATGTGTATCGGAATTATTTTCCTTTTAAAGTTCTAAAAAAAAGTCAGCGACAGCATATGTCTATTTTTTAAGTTAACTCACTACAATCTTTTTATGGTTTTTATTTTTTACGCTAAGCTTAGTTCAGTAAAATTTAGTTTATAGAGCGAATGGTGAAATCGACCCTCCTTAAAAAAAAAAAAACTTCACCGTGTTTACAAAAATGCTATAGCTAAGAATTTAAACTAAAAAACATACGCCTCCATTCAAATCCGCCTTTCATCCCTTATTACGCTCTCAACAAACAGTAAACACATTCACAGACACTGAACAGATAAACGTTAACAAAAATATCCCGCGGACTCGCTCGGGGATGCCCAAATATAAATCACGCCTAAAACAACAAATACACAAGTTTTAAGTTACCCGCGCTAGTTGGACGGAGTTGGCAACACAACTGAAACAGACGCGGAATATACGGGCGTGCGGTAGCGCCGGACACGCCCACAATAATGTAGCTGCAGTTGTTGCATTTTAGTGCTTATATACAATTAGAATGCTTGTTTTGATGTCGGTTGGTGTTAAACAGTACTAGTGAAATTTTTTTAACTAGCATACATTGTACCACTGCCTAGTCCTTCCAGGAACTCTTTTCTCGTGCTTTCTCAAACCAGACCGCGAAAGAACTACTTTATTTAAGCTACCTACTATGTCCCCGAAAGAAATACTAGTGATGATACTTTTAAGTAAGTCCACCCTTTTGACAGCAAACCCAGTTTAAGTACATTTTTCATAAAAAGTCTCTTTATCTAAAAGGTTACGTACTACGCACTTGTATGACATGTTACCTACCCGAGCAGCTGAATAATTGTTATTCATTCACTTATTACGAACAGAAATACATTCACATATTATAAATTAAAACAGAGGACCGATTAGTAACGTCAATAACAGAAATTAAAAATGTCACATTGCCTAATGACTTTAAATATTTGACCCAAAAATTAACGACCTGTAGTTGTCTCGTTATTATTTTTGTAAGCTGAAATACTTCTGTCTTTACTTTATCATCCATATGTTTTCATTTAACGGAACAGATTGTAGTGAGTGTATGGTGTCAGGGGTTGCAGCGATGAGTGCTAATGACAAAAGCAAATGGAGCTTCCGTTCTTGGTGAATACGATCAGTAGAATCTATTTTAATCTTCTTTACTCTTGTGAACTTCCAGTTGACCGGTTTACTGAAAGGTTCCGAGTTAACTTGCCTACTTGACCTGTTTAGACTGAATAAAATACCTTCAAAAGGTACACGTTTAACACAAAAACATCGGCTGTAATACAGTAAAATTTTAAAAACAAAATTTCCATATGACAACTTTTAACTTCTTCTTATTTTCAAACATTATTTTTTATCCTCCCTTTACCTTCTTTATCCATGGATAATTTTATTTCACCCTATAATGCGTTACTGATCCAATCTAAAAGAGTCTACTTAGAAACCATAGCCGACTAATCAAAAAACGAGCACTAAACATTATTAATATCCAAGATAACAACATCCGCATTCTAATCTACTAAATATATTCGAATTGGGTTTTATAGTGAATGGTCTTGTGAACGTTAAGATATACTAAGACTAAAATAATTAAAACGCAACATATACCGCGTGCCAGTCCCATCTCCACATCTCTATATTTCCGAGTTACAGTAACGTGTAACATCAGGAGATAGTGATGAGTGCTAATGACGGCTGCAGGCGTTACGTCATCAACACGTGTCACGTCACCAACCCGCAGGGCAAGGCAACTATTTTTATGTTTTGTTCCCATCTTGTTCACGCGTTAAGCGCATCTGTCTTTTGTCTTATGTGACTCACTAATTTGGAGTAATCGTTTTAAAGATGTGTTTATGGGAATGTGACATAGAATTTCTCTTAGTAATTTTGTATAAACGACCATTGTGTTGCTAGAGTGCAATATCCCACTAATTTTATGTAAATGTGAGATATGGCAAGCCTTTTTTTACCTAAACGGATTTGAATGAAATTGGTAGACTTATAACCAGATCGGTGCAGTCGGAATTAGGTAGTTATTTATGTACTTGCATCGTAATTTTGATATTAATATGGATCTTCCCGGGATTTTTAATGGACAATCCCGTGTGGCCAACAATATTAAAAATAAATAATAATAAAAACCTCTACTGTTTTCTTTGTTCTCACAAGCTATGTTGTGTGAATTACAAATGTGGCAACATCGCGCGTGTGAGCATTGTAATTTTGCAACTTCTGACATCCGATGATTGATGTAAATTTGACAACGTCGCGCGTGCAGTGGTTTAAAATGTGTAAAAGTACACAGCTTTTTTATTTAATAAATCACGGGATTTTTCTGCTCTTTAAAATTAATCTCGGGATTTGAGGGATATCCACTTCATTCTTTCGCTGTATCAAATCAGTGTAAGTACATAAATAACTCTACCTAATTCCGACCTCTGCTTATAACCTTCATCAAAATGTAATATATTTTTCGGGTTCGTACGGCGATGCGCTATCGGTACACAGTGGATGTCCCACCCACACGCACAAAAGACTAAAGAGTGGAATTGTGCTGGAGTCTTTGTTTTTTTGATAGCTACAACCTGGAGGTATTTAAGTCAAGAGTGGATAGGATACTTCTAGGCAACCGAGTTTCATCATCGCTTACCATCATGTGAGAGAGTGGTAATCCGCGAGCCTATCAATGATAACAAAACATTTTGCAATATCTCTGGGAAGCTTGTATAATAATAATGTGTCGGGGGTTGAAAATTTGTATTAATCTGTAAGGGGTATCTGTTACATCTATTATCAGTATACATAACATGATCTTTGTCTTCGAACAAAGTTCCATGAAATCATTAGATCCGATATCAATAAGCCCTTTAATCCTCCCAACTAAGCCACTACCCTAGCAGTAGGTACGCTGGTATCAGAGGTTCACCTCGATAGTTTACAGAGTATTTCAAACTGGTTTTTAATTAATCTTATTATATTTTAATTGGCTTTATTATTGCCACCACTGACTGCGCAAAAGCATGTATAAGATCTCGACGCCGAGTTGCTAGACTGTCGGTTTTCTATCGGCTGCATTTTGGGGAGAGTGCAATGGAATTTCATAGTTTAATTCCTCCAAGCCCGTTTTATCATCGGATCACAAGACGTCCCACCCACACGCACAAGTTTTGGGAACACATTTATTGTGCGTACCGCTAAGTGGAATTCCCTGCCAGAGTCTGTGTTTCCTGATAGCTACAAGCTGGGAGTCTTTAAGTCGAGAGTGAATAGGTTACTTCTAGGTAAGCGTGCTCCATCTTCGACCACATCATCGCTTACCATCAGGTGAGATAGTGGTCAAACGCGTACCTATAAAAAGTACAAAAAAAAAGATTTATGTGTAACTAGCTTCTACCAGCGGCTTCGCCCGCGTGGAATAACTACTTCCTTCATTATAAATTTTACAGCGTACACTATTCCAGACTATAATCTATCTCTTCAACCGTTTATAGATCTGCTCAACCACTCCAGCTTGGTTGAGTATAAACATCCACCCAACATGCATCATCATTTGCATACTACAATCTTATCTTTTCCAATAAAATAATTCAGAGGAAAAGCAATACATCATTGTAAAACATCTACTCATACTTTTTTAATATAAATTCTAAAATAAACTACACATACAAAAAGCAAGGTTATCTCAAGGCGGGTATCCCCGGGGTGTTTCCGCGAGGCCTGCTTATCCCAGGAGTCACAACATGGACTCACACATTAAGCGCCGCATAATATCAGGATTTCTGCATCATCAAATATTTTGTTGATAGCCGTGTTTTTTTCCTCGTTTTTTTGGAAGCCTTTGGGTTGAGGGCTATTGCGGAATGTGGACGGGGCATTTAAAGAGCTGGCTATCAGAAAAGGAGGGAAATGTGATTCGAGAATGTGTGTCTATTTCTTTGGCACGCTTACATACATACACAATCTCGAAAAACATTATCCTCCTTCCAGGGTAGCAGTCTAGTAACCAAACTGAGTAAGATTCCAGTCATAAAGGGTGTTGCGGCCCTCTTTGAAGAGTGGTTCGAGAGGCGCCACGGCATCCTCACATTCCACCTGACGCAGGTCCTCACCAGACACGGCTCTTTTGGGAAGTTCTTGTGTCGTATAAGGCGGGAGGAAATGCCCGGGTGTCACCAGTCTGTGGATCGCCCAGAGGACACAGTGGAGCATACGGTAGAGTTCTGGCTCGCTTGTGCGGAGCACCGACGTGTCCTCGTGGAGGCCCTGGTCCAGGTCATGGTACGGAGCGAAAGGGGATGGGAAGTTGTCGGAGGGAGTGGGGGGAGAAGATGTGGATAGCTTATAGTAAAAATATTAGTGTACTTCTATCCGTCTTGAAAATTGATAACAGAGATATAAGCCTTCATGTTATATCGAGACCTATCCCACTACATAATAATAATAAAAATGCGAAACTTTGCATGGATGCATGTTTTTTACTCAATCACGCCAGAGTGACCGAACAGATCTGTATGTTTGGCACAGTAGTAATAGACTATAGTCTGGAATACCACATAAGCTATAATATTTTTGCCTGAGACTTTGTTGATTCCGTTAAGATAACTTCAGAAGTTCGATCAACGAAACATCTCCTCAGCTGCTTTCATCTTTACGCATACTCGCTCCTCTTTCTCTCATGAAACATATTCGCTCAACGAACTCATAACCGCACACACACAAACACAATCTCTTTCCTTCACGCACACCCTGGTTTTTCTGCAAGTTCTGTTAGTTCTCTAATTTTTTTTTACTCTTTTTCTCTTTCATAATGTCTATTGAGGTTAAGCTTCCTGATTAACCTGGTTTTTTATAATCTAAGCTGTAAAAAATATGTCATAGTGGGTTGCTGACCGCGGGTGGGACCTGGTGACCAGTAATTCAGGTTCTTTTAGAAACTTATTTCAGGCACCAGTCTCTCACAATGTCCTTGGATTGAAAAAAAAAACAATGGATTTAATGTACCTACTTTGTGATGAGAGAATAAACGTTTTAGATTATTATTATTTTATAATGGGTAAAGTACTAACTCTACGCTGGTAAAGCCACTGGTAGAAGCTAGTATTATGAATGTGAAAGTTTATGAGGATAGAATACATCCTTATTTTAATATTCGTTTATTCATTTGTATATACATATTAAATTATATTTTTAAATATTTCAACAAAAAAGATTTTAAAAAATCATTAAAAATATGTATAAAAAATACTATCCCACCGGTATCAGAAACAGGGTCCAAGCTACCGGTGGTCAGGGCTCCAGAGAGAGGAACCGCCTGATAATGCGAGTCGTGCCCAGAAGTACAGCTTTCTGAATCAAGCCGCCTAACGAGAGCTTCCTAAGGTGTTGGTCGAGGCTCGTGGCTATAAGGTATTTAATTTGCTTATCTTTCTCAGTTTTCACGAGGTTCTTGTCATGCGGGACAGTAATGTCAACGATCATTGCACGCCTCTCGATTCGGTCCACCACCACTGTATCACATCCTTTTTTATTATTATTAATATGGATTATTGTTACTTTCTCGCAAAAACTGCTGAACAAATTTTTATGAAACTTCAGAGTAATACAGCTTAAATTAAGTTTACATTAGAATAACATGGCTATAATTAACTATGGGAGAAGTATTAATTCCACGTGAGTAAAGCCGCTGGCAGAAGCTAGGATAATGTAAACCATGCTCCACAAAGATTACCTGAAGGGTGTGATCAAATCTGAGACGAATTTTACTGTCTGGACTTCACTTTCATTATAATACTCATAGCAAATAGAACGGACGTCTGGTTGTGCAAAACAAAAGGCCTATCTGCCAACGGCACTTTTGGGTTTCCATAGCAACCTATACCCTTATTCTCAAAGTAAACAGAGAGGAAACACCGACCTCATTAAGTTTATTTTCTGGCGACAAAAAGCGTTAAGCGTACAGGCTAAGGAGTGGAATTCCCTGCCGGAGTCTGTTTTTACTGATAGCTACAACCTGGGGAACTTTTAGGCGAGAGTGATTAAGTTATTTCTAAGCAAATGTGATCGATCATCGACCACATTATGGTTTACCATCAGAGCGAGCCAATCAAAGATAAAAGAAAAGTTTGTTTCAACGAATTGACAAGAATAAATAACATTAACTCAAAAGAAAGATAGGTACTAGATAAAAAGAACAAGGTATAAGTTATTGGTAGTCTTACCCAGTTAACTTCATGCTTAATTTTCCTAAGTAACAGTTTCTCTAAAAGCATCACAATAACTGTTAACACAATAGCTTCAGATATTAGCTCGATAGCAACACTTCGTCGTTCTATAAATAAAAATAGTCGCGTAGTGTGCGCCCGCTCTTACTTAGGACTGACAGCTTTATAGTCACTCTCTTAACACACTTCAGACACACGTCCCACCGCCAGCGATGAGCAAGAAGCGAGTAGAGCTAGAAACTAAAAACAAGTTGGCGAGCAGCGACTAGCGAGAGTGTAGTTTCGATTGTTTTGTCTCTGGGCTTTAAGCGAG
Organism: Polia nebulosa; assembly: GCA_951329385.1. Lineage (NCBI taxonomy): Eukaryota > Metazoa > Arthropoda > Insecta > Lepidoptera > Noctuidae > Polia > Polia nebulosa. Next base: position 945,410 of record OX589588.1, on the reverse strand, counting down.
TGTGCGAGTGCAACGGGCGATGACTCGGCGTGATGTCTGATCGCCAAGCGAGCATCACTGAGCAAGTATAGCTGAGTGAGTGACTATCTCTGACAGCACTTCTCAGCTCAGCTCAGCAACAAACTTGTGGAGCGAGTCCTCGCCGACAGTGTGAACAGTCACCGATCAACTATTAATATATATTCATCTCTTTTATTTACACGGAATGTACGTTTCTTGAGCGTCAAAATAGCCGATAGTTAGTCGCTTCCTCGCCGGCGGGGGGACAACTGCCTAAGGCAGTTAAATATCAAAGATAATATACGCTCAGCGATGCTCGCTTGGCGGTCAGAACTCACGTCGAGAAAACTAACCTCTCCGAGCGAGTGGCGCGAGTAATCGCCCGTCGCACTCGCACACTCGCTTATAGTCCAACGATAAAACTATCGGAACTACACACTCGCTACTCGCTGCTCACTAACTCGTTTTTAGTTTGAAGCTCCTCTCTCTATATACTCGCTCATCGTAGGCGGTGGAACAAGCACCTAACGCACGTGTACACGCTTACAATAGAAAAACATCAAATAAACAACACCCAGCCCGGATTAATTCCGCTATTTCTTTCTGAAAAATAAACGAAGCCGATGAAAGTCTTTGTCTCCCGTTTCCTCTACAAGCAATTAATTAAACTTCCCTTAAAAGAAGACTTAGACAAGGTCTAATAATTTCAGGTTTACTTGTAAATAAACAAACTCACGGTATCAATTAATATTATTACTTTACAAAGTTAGACAAAGGGAAGGTTTCGGACAAACTTCATGTTGCCGGAAATGTTGTTCAGAGAATTTACGTTAAATAGATGAATATAATAATATAGCAGATGATGTTACGGTACTAGCCTTCGTGAATAAAGATCTCATTTTGTTTCTCTTCAGTGTTTATTTGAATATTCTGCCAGTCTAGTGATAAGTGTTTTTCGGAATGAGATTAGCATAATCAGCATTTTCATGTTCTTTCTCTTTGTGAGAACGTGTGGCTCGCAATCATCCACGCGAGCCCAATGCGACTTGATGGATGTCACATGTCTTCGAAGTTGTAGTTCTTGGACATGCCGGTTTCCTCCCGATATTTTCCTTCACCGTTTTGAGAGCAGTGGTGATGAAATAATTTACACAAATTGAAGCGCCTGGCTGGGTTCGAATCCACTACCTACAACTTGTAATTCGCAGCCGTTACCACTTCTTTTTTTGTTTTTTCGGTGGTGGAAAACCATTCAATGACTTTTCCCGCTCCGGGTGGAGCGAGAGGGTGTGTCTGACTCTTAGTGACTAAAACCCACCGCTGTTCCTTCAGTTGCTTGTGCCAAGCCGCAGTAACTCTCTTTAGAATTTATCCGCGACCCAGATGGGCATCGGTCCTGGCGGACCCCGTCAGTTTTGCTGACATCTCTTTGAGGCGCGCGTGGAACTATACGCGCTGTGGACTGGGGCCTGGTCCTTATCGGACGGCGAGCTACCCATTACTCTCCGTCCGCAAGCCCGCGGCGCGTTCCGCCTCCAAGGGGGAGGCGAGCATTACTGCTTCGCAGAAGGAGGTGACAGCTTCCCATTCCCTCTCGTTCCGTACCATGGCCAGGACCAGGGCCGGGGGCGAGGGGTCGCTGCCACCAATCGCTCCACTCTGCTCCGTCCAAGCGGGGCATACCTCCACCGTATGCTCCACCGTGTCCTCTGGGCGATCCGCACAGTGGTGACACCCAGGCGTTTCCTCCCGCTTAATCTTGAACAGGAACCTCCCGAAACAGCCATGTTCGGTAAGGACCTGCGTCAGGCGGAAGGCGCCTCTCCAGCCACTCTTCAAAGAGGGCCTTACCACCGCAAATGTGGCGTACCCAAGCAATTGTGACGTGGCCAAGCAATTGTGGCGTGCCCAAGCAATTGTGGCGTGCCCAAGCAATTGTGACGTGGCCAAGCAATAGTGGCATGCCCAAGCAATTGTGGCGTGCCCAAGCAATTGTGGCGTTCCCAAGCCGTTATCACTGGGCCACCACTACGGAATGATTTAACTGCTGGAAATTGTAGGAAATCAGAGTGTATTGTCTCATAATCTAACCAAGCAGTACTAATGATTCCCCATAATAGTAAAGTAACAGGTGCAAATTAGTTAGTATTGTTTAGTCAAATATTGACAGTGACGGCGGCCGCTCTGTCGGTCACTTTATCATTCTCATTGGCTCGTCGGCGCCCACAATCTGTTCCTGAATTTACCGAATAATTTCACACATCAACAGCTCTTATCAACCAAACAATAGAGGTGAAATTCGCTTGCCAACATTGCATACTGTTTCCTCTTGCTTGTTGTTGAAACAATGTTTATTTTGCGGTAAATATATGCCTTATTTTAGAGGGTTAAGGTAAGTTTTTGCTTGTCAAATTTGCATGTGCTGTTATCTATTCTGTTGCTTAATTAAGGGTACATCCATCACGGCAGGCCATTGATGGCTCATTGATTAAGTTTGTGTTCCATTTTTTGGTGTAGTCCTGGGATTGATTGGTTTTGTTAGTGGCCTTTGAAAAAACGCCATTAATTAATATTTATTTATTGTGAACTACCGCTCCACATACATATTTATGTGGCTGAAACCGCACTTTTAATGAAATATAGTGTGTATTGAATTTGAACGGCGAGGGAATATTTTTATTTACTTTCGTGTATTGGCACCAATCCCATATAACAAATATTTTTTGGTATTATTTACCTTATCTTTTCCAGTTCAAAATTAAACCAATCGACAAATATGTACTAAAACTTTAGTTTATTTTACGACCGACATACAAACACTAATTCCAATTCCTAAAATTATGAAAGATAATTAAATTATAAAGTTCACAAATTCGAAAACAGAACTAATAATATTTCAAGGGTCCTCGATACTAATCAATGAACAAACCAGTGATATCCACAATTTTAACACTAGAAACAAGCACAAACTACATGCTCCTTCCCACCGTCTTCGTAAGGTTAATAGCTCGTTTGCGGGTCTCGGTATCCGCTTTTACAATAAGCTACCTCTTTCTTTTCTTGACCTGCCTTTTAATGCCTTTAAGACTAAAGTTAAATCTAGTCTCTATTCGAAGGCATACTATTCGATCAACGACTATTTGATGACAAGAATAGTTGGTCGCTGTGTTGAACGCAAGAGAATGTTACACGATGTTCTGTCTCCATAATTAGCTTATCACAGAGTATAATTAAGAGTTCATATAATAATTGTTTACTAACTTGACTGTGATGGACCTAGTTTATCACTTGTGGCTTCGAATCACAGCCCTTCGTCGTTTTTGGGGGACTGTCTTTATCTAGAACTTTGACTTTCAAAAAGTGCTGGCTCTCAGCCTAGTTTGAATAAATGACTTTTGATTTTGATTTTAATTTTGAACTACATATATTGAAGTAACATAATCGCATTACATTCTAATTCACAACAACAACACAACAATGCCATTTAACGTAATTAATGAGTGGGATCAATAATACGTGCTCCTTAATATCATTAAACCGCATATCAATCATGGAAATCACGCCGCAGCAGAGTTCCGGATCTATCCCGGAATTAGCCCGGATACGCAGTTCCATTACGACACACGGAATAAATAGCAACAGAAGGCACGCTGCCAAACCCGTAATCTTACGGTTTAGTTGGTCCATTTAATGTGCGATAATCATTCATGCTAGCCGGTGGCCATTTAATGTGTGACGGTCACTTATGCTAGCCGGTTGCCACTTAATGTGCGATGATCACTTATGCTAGCTGGTGGCCATTTAATGTGCGATGATCACTTATGCTAGCCGGTGGCCATTTAATGTGCGACGGTCACTTATGCTAGCCGGTTGCCACTTAATGTGCGATGATCACTTATGCTAGCCGGTGGCCATTTAATGTGCGATGATCACTTATGCTAGCCGGTGGCCATTTAATGTGCGACGGTCACTTATGCTAGCCGGTTGCCATTTAATGTGCGATGATCACTTATGCTAGCCGGTTGCCATTTAATGTGCGATGATCACTTATGCTAGCCGGTGGCCATTTAATGTGCGACGGTCACTTATGCTATCCGCTTGCCACTTAATGTGCGATGATCACTTATGCTAGCCGGTGGCCATTTAATGTGCGATGATCACTTATGCTAGCCGGTGGCCATTTAATGTGCAATGATCACTTGTGCTAGCCGGTGGCCATTTAATGTGCGATGATCACTTATGATAGCCGGTGGCCATTTAATATGCGATGATCACTTATGCTAGCCGGTGGCCATTTAATGTGCAATGATCACTTGTGCTAGCCGGTGGCCATTTAATGTGCAATGATCACTTGTGCTAGCTGGTGGCCATTTAATGTGCAATGATCACTTGTGCTAGCCGGTGGCCATTTAATGTGCGATGATCACTTATGCTAGCCGGTGGCCATTTAATGTGCAATGATCACTTGTGCTAGCTGGTGGCCATTTAATGTGCAATGATCACTTGTGCTAGCCGGTGGCCATTTAATGTGCGATGATCACTTATGCTAGCCGGTGGCCATTTAATGTGCGACGGTCACTTATGCTAGCCGGTTGCCATTTAATGTGCGATGATCACTTATGCTAGCCGGTGGCCATTTAATGTGCGATGATCACTTATGCTAGCCGGTGGCCATTTAATGTGCGACGGTCACTTATGCTAGCCGCTTGCCACTTAATGTGCGATGATCACTTATGCTAGCCGGTAGCCATTTAATGTGCGATGATCACTTATGCTAGCCGGTGGCCATTTAATGTGCAATGATCACTTGTGCTAGCCGGTGGCCATTTAATGTGCGATGATCACTTATGATAGCCGGTGGCCATTTAATATGCGATGATCACTTATGCTAGCCGGTGGCCATTTAATGTGCAATGATCACTTGTGCTAGCCGGTGGCCATTTAATGTGCAATGATCACTTGTGCTAGCCGGTGGCCATTTAATGTGCAATGATCACTTGTGCTAGCCGGTGGCCATTTAATGTGCAATGATCACTTGTGCTAGCCGGTGGCCATTTAATGTGCGATGATCACTTATGCTAGCCGGTGGCCATTTAATGTGCAATGATCACTTATTCTAGCCGATGGCCATTTTTAAGCTACACCGTAGCCAATTTGAACGTTGTTCGTCGTTGCACAACACAAGAGGTACCCAAAACCCTATTGATTTGTTCAAATTAGAATCTAGAGATGCTGCTCAGAGAAAAACAAGGAAAGTCACAATTCGTAACGGAGGTTTCAGAAAAAGCTAATTATAGTGCTCGGGAAAATCATTTCTAATTGTACACGTGTATAAAATTGGACACGTGTAAGATTTACCTAATTAAATCTCCGAGAGTAATTCTTAACCCTATTAGAAACTTCACTGACTTAATTAGGATGACTCATTAAAATTACAGACGTGTAAGATACCTAAAATTTTCTCGTGACAATGGCGTGAATTATTTTCATACGTTAAAGAGGCTCTAGGCAAAGTAACATTTTATCGACAAAAAATTACTGTCGAAAAGTCATTAACCGGCCAAGTGCGAGTCGGAATCGCACACGAAGGGCGGAACCCTTCATGTGCCATAAACTGAAAAAAAAACACGTTTCTAGAAACGTGTATTTTGTTGGACTGACAGACAGACGAACAGCGGAGTCTTAGTAATAACCAATGGACCCTCCATTGGTTACCCTTCGGGTACGGAACCCTGAAAATGCATGTGATAAGTACCAAATCTAAAGTCATTTATTCTAAATCGGCCGACAGTCAACAAAATTTTACAGAAATATCTACCTTTCCCGAAAACAGACTCCCACGGTTGATAAGCGCTACCTTACACTTTGTCTAGACGGTAGAAGACAGACAGACACAGAGGAGAGATAGAGACAAATAGACAGAGCATAATAGAAGATCAAGAATAAACGCGAGCCTTCTGTCTCGCGCCATCTCTGTGGTATTCAAATAGCTAGGTTAGTGTGCGCATCAATCAAGTATTTAGCCGGCGCGGCGGGGGAGCTAAGCGGAATGATTTCCTCGTTGACATCCCTGCCCGAGCCCGCCTGCCCGCTCCAGTCTCCGATGCATAACGATGCTTGTGCCTCTCTGCAATATCTGTGCTTGCTATTTGTCTTTATAGCTATTTAGGATCGTCTATTTGCACTAGAGCTTTCGAAAACCAAGTTTGCTGATAGACTGCAGATTTCCACTTTATTTTGTTTTAAAGTGTTGGCTATACTGAGGCGGATCCCGCGCGGGACGTGACTGTGCGTGTCAATATGTTTAACAATAAGAAAGTTAAGCGGTTGAAGCTCTTAAAAGACCTGGGGCTCTTGACAAAGTGACTTATATCAGCGATTGCGATTGCATCGCAATCGCAACTTGCGACTTGCAGTTTACTTAAAGAAATGAACCAATGTGACGATTTACTCAAAAATTAATTAAGTAAACTAAATAAATGTTAAACAATTTGTTTTTTTAAAAATTTAAGTTTTATTCATCATCATCATCAATCAGCCATTTAATGTCCCCACTGCTGGGGCACAGGCCCTCTCTCTGTGAGAGGGTCGTACTCCACTACGCGGGCCCAGTGCGGTTTATTATAAGTACTATGTTATTTGACACAATCGGCGGGAGCCAATTTCGACCTGCAGTTCTTAAAGTATGTAGTTCTGGCTTATCAAATAGATAGTTAGATACTTTATTCTCCCTACCCTGAAAGTATCTAGGTACTTTACATCAGGAATTTACATAAAAGAGATAAACGGTGCAAAAGGCGGTCTAATCGCTAAAAGCAATTTCTGCCAGACAAAGAATCACTTAGGAAACTTTACAGTTTGCCCTTAATGGAGAAGATTAGGAATCTTAGCTGCGTTGATATATTACCATAGTGGTGTTAAAATTAATTTATTATTTTTCTAAATTAACAATAGACTAAAAGGATTTTTAGACTCACAATGGGTTGCTTCTATAAGACTGTAATCTAAATATAGAACCTATTGTTGTCATTAAACCGTCTGGCGAAACACTACTAGTGAGGTTGCGTCATGTTGGTATCATACCTATCGTCATGTGAGGGCTCGGTACTCTCGGCAACATTGTTTTTGCTGTATAAACCCGGTACCTTTGGGTATGCAGACGACAGGACTGTTGCCGAGAGATTCGTGCCCGACGCACGAGCTAGTGGGTCTCAGGTCCGGTCTCTCCGAGAGGCTATGGTTGGGCGCTTGAACTTGTCCTTACAGTTTTCTATCGGTTACATTTTGGGGAGTGTGCGACGGAATTGCATAATTTGATTCCGCCAAGCCCGTTTCATTAACGGACCACAAGACGTACAGCGAAGTGCCACCGTTTCATGGTGGACATCCCATCCACACGCACAAAGCGTTTTGAGAACACATTCATTGTGCGTACAGTTAAGGAGTTGAATTCCCTACTGGAGTCTGTGTTTCTTGATAGCTACAACCTGTCATGAGTGAATAGGTTTCTTCTAGGCAAGCGTGCTCCATCTTCGACCACATAATCGCTTACCATCAGGTGAGATAGTGGTCAAACGCGTGCCTGTCAACAATAAAAAAAATATATATATTTGTAGACTAGGTATTGTGACATCTCAAGGAGACTGGCTGGGCAGTTATACTTTTACTTGCAAATTAAGAATAGGTTATTAAATAAAAAAGGCGCCAGCCTTAGTGCCATAACTTATATTTATGCAGGTACGTTATCTTTCACACGAACCGGCTAATTCACTTTTAATTTTTACCGGACAGTCGGCACCGGCTACTCGGCAACCGGCACGTGTGAAAAGGCACTTACAGTTTTACATCGCATAATATGATGTGTAACATTTGACATTTCACCTTTTTGTAGTAAACAACATCATTTCATCACTAAATAGTATAAAACAAAGTCGCTTTCTTTGTCCCTATATCCCTATGTATGCTTAAATCTTTAAAACTATCACTAAATAGTATAAAACAAAGTCGCTTTCTTTGTCCCTATATCCCTATGTATGCTTAAATCTTTAAAACTACGCAACGAATTTTGGTGCGGTTTTTTTTAATAGATAGAGTGATTGAAGAGGAAGGTTTATATGTATAATTTGTATCCGAGCGAAGCTGGGGCGGGTCGCTAGTCCTGAATAATATAATAACAAAACTAAACTAAATAACTTAAGTATATAAACAAAATGATAATAATAACTAATATGTACAAATGCGTATGAAAACAACTCATTGGGCATCAAAAAATTCATCCACATCGTTGTCAATGGAAGAAGTACCCCGAACGCTGCTGGCAGCATTGCCACGTTGGATAGCAGTACTGATTCGTTGGCCAAAGAAAAGCCCTCTGACACGTGAAGAGTCGACTAACTGCTTGCTGATATGCCGAAAATGCAGTAGGTTACACCGCTGTAGAGCAGTGTGGTGGCCCAGTGGCAGCGGCCGCAACTTACAAGTTGTAGGTCGTGAGTTCAAACCTAGGCAGGTGCTTTACTTTGTGTACATTATTTCATCACCACTGCTCTTAAAACGGTGAAGGAAAACATCGTGAGGAAACCGGCATGTCCTAGAACCAAAAATTCTAAGACATGTGACATCCACTAACCCACATTGGAAGCCCGCGTGGTGGATTACGGCCCACATCCTTTCACAGAAAGGAGGCCTGTGCCCCAGCAGTGGGGACATTAAATGGCTGATGATGAGCTACCGCCGCTGAGCCACGCCCCTACTTATTACAGTATCCACTCACACCACTAACAAAATCATTATCACTCATTATAAGAAGACGAAATAAAACAGTAACTAACAAACATACTTGGGCTCGGAAACGTTATTTAACGGTAAGAACAGTTCCTTGTACAAAATTTTCAACATTTTGTTCGGAACGAAAATGAAAGGAGAACGTTTTCAGAAACCGGTTTATTCCTTTCAAAACTTTTTTCAATTCAAATGAAAAAAAGCGAGCCCTGGACCATACGTGCGATACAAAAACAAATCAATTTTAATCAATAATAATCTTCTCCCATACAAAAACCTTTAAACAAAAACACGATTGAACAAAGGCGTATCATCTCCACATAGTTTAATTAACGTCGACTACAATGGGCGCCATCTTTATCTCGCACAAATAATCTCGTCACAACGGAGACGACAGATTTTATACGCTCATAAACTTTACGGATGCTGGATGGATTTATGATGATGTTACACGTGTTTCTATGGCGCTAGCTGATGAATAACACGCTCAATAACCCTTGGCTGATATTGCTTTTATCTAGAACTGTATATATTTGTGATATTTTATAGAACACATGTGTCTCCTGATACATTTCCTGTATCTGGAGAAGGCATACCTACTTACAAAATTTTAACGGCAAAAGTCTTGTTTTAGTTGGTCTCCAAAGCGATTTTTAGGGTTCCGTATCCAACGGGTCCATTACGGAGCCCTATTGCTCTTACTCACGTGTCTGTATGTCTGTCTGTCCGTCGTCTGTCACACAAGTTTTACAGCCAAACGGTTAGAGCTGTAGTCATCAAATTTTCACAGTATAAGCATCTTGTTGACCCAAAGCCATAAAAATAGTCAAAAATACATTGGTACGGAACCCTAAATGTGCGATGTCCGACACGCACTCATATTAAAAGAAACAATTTTAAACACAAGCCTATGCGATGCGTATGCCTAGGGGTAGCAGATAAATACCTAGGGGTAGCGGATAAATTCTGAAAATGAGTTACTGCACCCCTGGGCACTCAGGTAGGGAAGAAACAGGGGTGGGTTTTAGTCAGTAAGAGTCTGACACGCCCTCCCGCTCCACCCAGAACGGGAGAAGTGATTGGATGATTTCACACCCCACAAAAAAAAAGCCCATGGCGTGTATTACAACTTGACTTTGTTAACCGACTTTAAAAAGGAGGAGGTTCTCAATTCGTCTGTTTTATTTTTTGTGTGTTTGTTACGCGATTACTCCGCCACTTTTTTTTTTGGGGTGGGATATCATCCTATGACTTCTCCCGCTCTGGGTGGGAGGGCGTGTCAGACTCTTACTGACACTGACTAAAAATCACCCCTGTTCCTTCCCTGCCCTAACTGCCCTCTGTTACGGATTTATTCACGACCTGAGCAGACATCGGCCATGATGGGCCCCGTCATGCATTGCTGACCACTTTTTGAGGCACGCGTGGAACACTACGCGCCGGTGACTCTCGGGCCTGGTCCTGATCGGATGGCGAGCTACCCACTTCTCGCCATCCGCAAACCCGCGTCTACGGTGGCCGGAAATCATCTCGTGACCTCGCCTACGGCGCCTGCTGCTGGGTGCGTGAGGGCGACTCTGCTGAGCCTCCCTCACCCGTTCCGCCTCCTCCTTCGCGAGCATTAGTGCTTCGCCAAAGGAGGAGGCTTCTTCGACTTCTTCCCATTCCCTCTCGCTCCGTACCATGGCCTGGACCAGGACCTGCCGTGAGAGGTCGCTGCCGCCGATCGCCTCCACGAGGACACGGTGGGGCTCCACCCAAGCGGGTCAGATCTTTACTGTGTCCTCTGCGCGATCCTCACAGTGGTGATACCCGGCCGTTTTCCTCTGCCTTATTCTACACAGGAACCTACCGAAACTTCCGTGTCCAGTGAGGACTGCGTCAGGTGGAAGGTGAGGACGATGATCAAAAAAGGGCTTTACCGCCACAATTTTGGCGTGTACTCTTCCACTTGTAAAGTGGATTAAAAATAAATAATTAGTGGATAAAAAAATAGATTTTGACGATTCTTAGTAGGATGTTTTTAGTAGGTCTTCAGAGGTACTCGTAGTCTCATATAAATTTTATCTAAATTGTTTCAACGCTTTTTTAAAAAATCAACAAAACCAAAAATTATGTTAACAGAGATGATGTTTTGGTTTGCTCCAACTTTGTTGAAATTCCATGTTATTGAGATTGTCAATTCCAGCATAAATTTAATATTTAGTTTTAGTTCTTGGGTACAGACTGTTGTCAGCATTACCTGACCCACCCTAAAGTCAAACGACTTTGGACCCTCTGCATGTAACATTAAGGTTTATTTAATTTATATGAGCTTATCAGACAAGTGCTCGAGCACTCGATGAACAAAAATACAATAATAACACAGACACGCAAATTTGATCTTTAACACGTAACGTTAAGGTAAACCCGCCCAAAAAAGTCGGAGCCACCGGCATTATATATGTTTTTGTTAAGCTATTTTGATCATTATCTCGTTAACATTAAAGTTGAAAAGCTTTTAAGTCACACTACATAATTACAACCCAATCTTTAATTTCGCGTATTCCCAACAGGTTCTTGTGGCTTAGCGGTTTGATGCTGGATTGACGACGAACAGCATGTGGGTTCGAAAACACAGTCCACCTATACATCAGTTTCTTTTTTAATTTGTTTTCATTTCTACAAAATTGCTTGCAATATTAAAGAACGACCAATATGATTTTCGCCTAATAACTTATCTTGTAAAAGGGTGGGTAATTTAAAAAACTCTAAGTTCACAGAATTTATATTTATCAAGAATGGTTGAATACGAAGTAAAACATATTTACTTCGTGAGGTAGATCATAAATTCATCTAAGTAACAAAATTTATACTACGCCTAATAGCAGTGACTGCGCACACACATTCGTAAATCGTTTAACTCGTTAAGTATTTTTAAGCAATTTGCTGTAATATAGCATCATGTCGCAATCGCAACTTGACGACTATACCAAACATAAAATAATATTTTTACATGAGCAGAATGTTGGAATTAGAGAGATTGGTCACCGTCTTAATTAATATAGCAGTAAGTATTTTTTTATACCTATTTTATTTTATTGATTGTGATTAATGAACGCGTAGTTGGCTATTTTACCATTACATTCACTCCTTACAAGTTACATACACGGTTCCAAAAATGATTATTTTTGTTTTAGAGAAATACGGTCAGGCTATGGCTAAGACGTTATGGAGACAATGGAAATATTCAGCGGATTCGTCCAGGAGCAAAAGCCATTAAGTTTAGTCCCGAATTCGAACGCCACCGGGCTATTGTTTCAAGCCACGTTGAAAATCTATTTTTGCCCATTCGTGCAACCGCAATAAACCACAATATTTCAGTGGAAACAGTGAGAAGGCATTTACACGTTGCTGGGATAAAGAATTATAAACCGGCACAGAAAATTGCATTGACACCTGCTCATCGTGCAGAAAGGGTCTGTTTTGCCCGGGAATATTTAAATTTTAATTGGGAAGAAAATGTTGTGATCTTCACTGATGAAAAATCATTTAAATCGAACAAAGATGGACGTAAAATCTTATGGCGGAGGAAAGGAGAACGTTACAACGAGAAGTGCTTGCTACCTTGTAGAACCAGCGGTAGAATAACCCTGGGCTACTGGGGCTGGATGTCGTCCATGGGACCTGGTGAATTGGTGGAAGTTGGTGGTAGGTTTAATAGCAGTTTGTATTTGGAGATTCTGCGTGACGTCATGCTGCCGACTGTGCGAATTGCCTATCCAACGTCACATATTTATTTCATGCACGATAACTGCTCCATCCATCGTGCAGGCATTGTGCGGGAATGGTTAGCTGCTCAAGAAGGTGTGACAGTTATTAATTGGCCATCTAAAAGTCCTGATTTAAACCCTATAGAAAATCTATGAGGTCAAATGGTTTTAAAGTGGGACACAACGGAAGTGCGAAACAAACACAACTTGGCTGAGGTCGTGACATCGACTTGGGAGCACATGAGAGGCAAAGATTTGTGTTGGAACATGATGCGCGATATGCGTAGCCGCTTACAACAAGTTATAGCAGGGGACGATGCGCCACTCCGCTACTAGTTCATCTAGTAGGTATATTTAAACACATCATGTAAGTAAATGGTCAATGGATTGATTGTTCAACCATTAAAATGTTGCAGATTATGTGGTGATGTTATTGTTATAAACAGATTTTTTTCTGTTCAAATAACATGTTTATTCACTACATATAGGCAGCTATAAATTTGTAAAGCATTTCACAGATGAATTCATTTTCTCGTTAACAAACTTTTAAGCATAAGCATGCCTTTTTTAATGTGTATATGGCATACTAATATAAAAAGTATATTAATTTGGAAATATATGAGCATTTACTTACTTTATCTTACTTAAGTGTTTTAATGAAATAATAAACATTTTAAACTTGCAATTTTTTAGTTTTATTTCTATACAAACTGCCCGTTTCAAAGATAATACCCTACGTCGTCTATTAAAGAAATGTAAAAAAGTGTAATAAAATATCTAAATTTAGGTTAAACTTGGTTTCGAACGTATGACAACGATGAACATCGCACTACCTTAGTGACCACAAGACCAACACAACTCTTATAAGCCGCATTGAAATTTGATCTTAGTTGTAATGCTACACGCAATATTCAAAAAAATTTTAACCATATAGTATACTATCATAAAGTTTATTCTTGCACAGCACGAGCAGCCATCTTCTCCTCGTGCAAATTATTTTGTATTTTAAATAATCACTCCATAGTAGCATTTGAATACCAGCTTTATAATGAATACGAATATTTATTTTTCAACTACCCACTTATTACAAGTTATGTGAAAATATTATCATTTTAAAAAGTTTATGTATACCTAGTCTGTAGTTCTTTACAATAATACAAGAAATAGTTTTGGAATATAAATTTTATATTGAAAGCAAAACAATATCTTTGTCGCAGGATTTGATCTCGAAACTCGTTTTTCTCAGTCTTACACAAAGACAACGAGACCAGAATTACTTGATCTTAATCATTAAAATAAGCTATTACACTCGTCATATTATAACAAATAGTTATAAAATATTACCTAATGCTAACGTTTTAAAGATCAAATTTGCGTGTCTATATTATTATTGTATTTGTTCATCAAATCCTCGAGCCGTTGTCTGATAAGCTAATATAAATTAAATAAACCTTAATGTTACATGCAGAGGGTCCAAAGTCGTTTGATTTTAGGGTGGGTCAGGTAATGCTGACAACAGTCTGTACAATAACGAAACAGTTAAAAATAAAAATTATAATATAGTATAGGAAATACCTGTTTGTATTTAGTTTCTTCGTTATTTGACACCGACTTCCGAAAGTAAAGTTAGTTTGCAATTTTTAGTGTATTTCCTTTTTAGGAAGTCGGTTGTATTTATAGTAAAAAAGGTTTTTTTTTTAATATTAATTTTTGTTGCTGAGTTGTATTGACCCTAATTTGTACTCGTCTTTGTAAAATTTCTATTCGCTAACTTGTCGTTTCCGAGGGGATTTGTCAACACAAATCATATCATATAGGTATCGCTTACGCATGAGGGTGCTGGTGTTGTTAATAGTGGATGCAACTCTTCACAACACCCAATCTTATAGACGTACATATATGGGGCAGTGAAGGACTGTCCTTCGTTATCCAGGATGTTTTTCAACACAGGAGCGAATCAATAATGAAAAGTTGTATGGAAATCGGTTGTCGTGGTATCATGTGATGCGGAGGAATGAAGAAAATGTCGTGAGGAAAGGGTTGAGCCTACCCCAAATAAATTGGGATGAGGGCAGGAGAATGATGATGAGCGAATAAATAAAGATCAATAGTATATTTCAAGGCGATAGTTTTACCTACTGTTGTTTTTTTGGACTATGATCTTCCCCAAGGATGTGTCCTAACAAACTGAGATGTTTGAAGTCGTACGGGAAATAGGAAATAACAAGTCAGGTTGGCTGTCAATAGTATAGTGAATTAATTAAGAGTAAGAAACAAGTAAAACGATGTATGAGCAGTGGCGGCCCAGTGGTATTGGCCGCGACTTACAAGTTGTAGGTCGTGAGTTCAAGCCCAGGCAGGCGCTTTACTTTGTGTAAATTATTTCATCACCACTGCTCTTAAAACGGTGAAGGAAAACATCGTGAGGAAACCGGCATGTCCTAGAACCAAACATTGTCCTAACATTAAATGCAGATAAAACAAAATACATTTTATTTACAATGAGAAATACTAACATACCGCTTACTAATCTAAACATTTACGCTCATAATTGTAATTCGTTCGCTGACACTGCATGTACTTCCCCCACTTTAGCTAAAGCTGACCATTTAAAATATCTAGGTGTCACTATTGACTCCAATCTAAATTTCCGTAAACATATCGAGTTACTATGTACTAGAGTGCGCAAATTAATATATGTATTTAAAAATTTACGGAACATAGCCGACTATAAATAATAATTAAACAGGTTTATTTAGCTTTGTGTCAATCCATTCTAACCTATTGCATAACTTCATGGGGTGGTGCTGCAATAACAATTTTACTTCCTCTAGAGCGTGCTCAAAGAGCAATACTAAAAGTTGCTACCTTTCTCCCTTTTAGATTTCCTACGCATCAGCTCTACATTGCATGTAATGTACTAACAGTACGGCAATTATTTATTGTAAGCATAGTACTACACCAGCACACTGCACTTCTTTTGATCCAGTACCTTCCGACAAGAGAAGGAAGGACTTGGTTTGCATAAAGCCTCAAACTAAACATGCATTTGCTAGTCGATTTTATGTGTTTTTAGGACCTTTTCTGTATAATAGGCTCAACAAGTTACTAGGATTCTATAGTGTTAATTATAAAAAATGTAGTATTATGCTATCCGAGTATTTAGCGATACTAAATTACACAGGCACGGAAAAGCTTCTAGAAATTTTGGCTTAATGATAATTTATTTCCTCGTAAGTATTTACTTTTGTATATTTACATAGGTTTAGTTTAAGATAATAATGTACAAATATGCTTTTTCTCATAGTTGTTAATAGATTATTTTGTATCAGTTTACCTTAAATTTTTACTGTCCCAAATTTAAATCATACTGTAAAGTGATGGCCTGAAACACATGTTTGAATGAACCTAGTTCGGGCGGGTCGCTATCTAACATTGTAATTCCTAACCATCATCTTATTTTGAACCAGTAATGTACCATATTATAGTTTTAGTTTATTTTTAAGCACTATAATTTTATAGGAAATGTTACTCCTGTAGACTAAATGTAAACTTTTTGTATACCATAATTCAATAAATAAATATTCTATTCTATTAAATTCTATTCTATTCTATTCTATTCTATTCTATTCTATTCTATTCTATTCTATTCTATTCTATTCTATTCTATTCTATTCTATTCTATTCTATTCTATTCTATTCTATTCTATTCTATTCTATTCTATTCTATTCTATTCTATTCTATTCTATTCGAAGACATTTGACATCCACCAAGGCTGAGATGATGATGATGATTATGATGATGATGATGAAAACGATGTATAAGCTAAGTAAGTAAAACATGTGATACCTAATTATAAAGGAGCATACACGTATGATTGTTAATCTAAAGGACTTCAAAACATTGCACATCGGCTATCACCAGGGTTGTTTTACTGAGTGGCACACTCCCTGTTTGTTTTCATAACGTTAAGGCGTCTTCTGAAGGTTTTCCGCTGAAAAAAAACCCTGTGTCTTTTCAATAGATCCTGAAACTGAAATACCTCGTCTTCCCCAGGTGCATGCGACGTCGCGGGCGGGGCGGGGTCGGTGAACTCTTTGCCAGCGGGCAGCGCGGGCGCACGTCTGGCGCCGTCCTTCGACGCGGCCACCCCGCGCAACGTCACCGCGCTGGTGGGCAAGTCCGCCTACCTCAGCTGCCGGGTGCGGAACCTGGGCAATCGAACGGTGAGTTTACTTATTAAGGCATTTTTTTAAATATTTTTATCCCTAAACGCAGGATAATAAAAGATCAGAAATTGTTTTCAATTTATATAAAAAAGTGTGTCACGTTGCGCCTGTCTGCAGGAGCCTTTACTGTTAAGCCAGCAATGACTCTGTGTAACGTGATCGCGGCGATCTCTCGCTCGCAGTGGACCATCTCGCCCACATTATCTTTTACTTACTTATAACAAAGCGAAGCTAAATGCGTAGCTAAGCCGTGGGCTGCTGTGGGTTAGCCCTTGAAAGTTTTATTTTAGAAAATGAATTATTTGCCTCGTGGAATTTCGAGGTTCTTGGAAAAACGTGGGCAGTGAAAGGTCAATCATGAGTACACTAATACCCATAATACGGGTAGCTTGCCGACTGATCATTTTTCGACTTGTTTGAAAGTTATTTATAATGTATCTTTAGACAGAAGTAACATTCTCTACTTATTACATGAATGCAGTACATTGTGTACTTTCAAAGATGAATTCAACGTGCCGCGTGTAGCTATTTGTATAGAAACTTTCACAACTATTCACAAGTTCTACATTAAACTCTCAAATGTAGGTAGGTAGATGTTCAAAAATGTGCGAAAGTTTCAAACAGTTGAGGTTACCACTATATCCACCGTGTCGGTAACTTGGGTTTATGCAATCCAACACAATGTTACAATTTGTTGTGAATTATTTGGATGTAGCTGTAAATGTATGTACCTAAGTATTTTAGTATTATTTTATATCAAGAAGGCACGTCCGCTGTGTATAGACACGCGCTCTTATGTGTGTAACTGCAGGTAGCGTTATTGAATAAAATATTTTATGTAATGAAAAATAATGTTCGAATCACAACTAGACTCTGCCGCGTCAGTTTTATCGTCACTATCATCTTGCAAAATAACAACATGAGCCGTAAATCAATCAACTTCTAATTTATACTTCATAGCAGCATCCTAGGAGATTTAATAAACCATATAGTCCGTTTTCTGTTGTACTGCATCATCACAATTTGTTATCTCTTTCTCCTGTTTTTCATCGGAGACTGAAATTTTAAAGATGATGTGCCAGGGATATTTAGGGCTGGTAGGATTCTTCCTATAATATTCTCTTTACGGCTCGCTTACTAGCACCCGTCGCTCCTGCAATACATTGTGTTACACAAACATCACAGTTTGGTTCTGGATGATAAGTAACGTGAATTAAAAAAATAATACTCATTCTACAGAAAATAATGAACACATCTGCAATCATTTGACGATCCTAAAACCAACAATAAATAATGAGAATTATTATTATATGTTGCACTTACCTCACTGTACACCATTTTGGTGCGAAACAATAAACACTAGCTACCCGACCGACAGCCCGGTTTCTGAACGCGTAAGCTCGGAAGTGCTCAGTTCCACTGGGCACACAACTAAGACCAACCTGCGCCCATGAAATAGAATATTCGATCGTGTATGGAATACTGCTCTCACTTTTGGGATAGACCTGCCTGATACCAGCTTGATGTGATCAAGCCAATTGAGAAACGTGCCAAGAGTACTTATAATCCGCAATGATGCACTTCTATTCAAAGCTACAAAATCTGGAGTATCGACGCCGTGCTGCTAGCCTGTCAGTTTTCTATCGGTAACATTTTAGAGAATGTGCGTCGGAATTGCATAGTCTAATTCCGCCAAGCCCGTTCCATCATCGTACCACTAGACGTACGACCATGCACCACCGGTAAATGGTGGGCATCCCACGCAAAAAACGTGAGTGTTATCAATAGGGCTCCGTTTAGACCCTTCGGATACAGAACCCTAAAAAATATCTAGGCTATCAAATATCCTTTAATATCGCTCTCGTAGCCAGTAGTTCTGTAACAGTTTGTCCATATTGCAAGTCAATATCCTAAGATCGCCAGTTTCCCGGTCAGCTGCTCAAAGGACTGTGAGTTACGACTGGCTAGCATCTAGCTGTTTTCATAAAAATAATGGTTTATTTATGACCAACTCCATGTTGGATTGAGAGGATACTAGAGTCTGTTTATGGACTAGGAATTCTTTTGATATTGTAATGGAATTTGGACAAACGTTACCTTTGAAAATTTTTCATTTTATGCTGGAAAACCTGTATAAAAGACAGTAGAAAAAGTATGTTCCTTGTTAATTTCAAAATGTGAGGTTGCTGCTTGAGATTTATATGTTGTTCTTCAACAAAAATGTGGCTGTTAGTCTGTTTCTTTACATCTGCATTTTTTTGCGTCTTTGTTCTCAAACTCTCTCTTCATTTTAATAGCTTATCCCTATTATTTGATTTAGGTATATATTGTAATCAACATACCTTTTCTTCTAAATCCTTATTTTACCCTCACCTCAGCGATATCTATCGCAATTAAAGCGTGAGGTCGTGTAACCACGCCGTGGCGCGTCTCGCGACAACGACTAATTGTCGCGATAATTGCGCGACGGTCGCCTTCCGCTCGGAAGGCTCGCTCCGCTCTTTCCGCTCCCGACTGCGGCGGACGAAAGAAAGGATGTGTTGAGGCTGCAAAGGGCGTGGATATATATTGGTATAGCATGCTCTAGTTACCGAATTCACGTCAGTTTGTACTAAATCTATGTTGATTGTAGACTGCAGTTTTGGTTCGTGAAACAGTTTATCGAGTATCTTCTCTTTGACCTCACTTGTGCCTACTAGTTGGGGTCACATCTCTTCACTTATTTTCGCCTGATTGTTCTTTCATGGGTTGTCGGCTGCGGCAATTGGGTTAACTTGAGGTCTCTCTCGATTTTGGACCACCAGCCCCGCTAGCCATATTACTTTTCTCTTATCGTTTACGCTAATGGTTAGTACAATATGTATAGCGATGACATAACCTGCGTAGAGAAGTGTCACGTGACTTATCGCAAGTAATTTCATAGCCATACATTTTGTATTAAGCGTTAGCAAAGTGTTAGCGTAAACGATAATAGAAAAGTAATATGGCTAGGGGGCACGTCAGTGGCGGGCGGCCTCTGCCTTGTTCCTGTTCTGGTAGGCTTAGCGCTATGTTTACCAGGTCCTCGCTCCTCCTCCCTACATGTCCAGTACACAAACAGTTTCTCAAGTTTTTAACTTCTTTTTTGAAGATTTATTTACGACTATCTTGTGACAGCGGCTTCGCCCGCGTGGAATTATTACTTCCCCCGTTAAAAACTTTCAACCCCTTTTTCACCATAATAAGGGTTGAATTGCAAAAAACTCTTTCTGAGTGGATACCTACTCTTCACAAAGCACACCCTCCAAATTTCATGTCTCTAGGATCAGCGGTTTAGGCTGTGCGTTGATACATTTCTTCTTCTTCTTTTCTTCTTTTCTTTTTCTTTTCTTCTTTTTTTCGTTTCTTTGTTCGTTGTTTTATTATTGTGCGTTGGTTAGTGACCCTGACTTCTATGCCGGAGGTCGTGGGTTCGATTCCCACCCAGGACAAATGTTTGTGTGATGATCACGATCATTTGTTCTGTGTCTGGGTGTAATTTATCTATAATATGCATGTATTTAGAAATATATAAGTATGTTTATCAGTTGTCTAGTACCCATAACACAAGCTCTGCTTAACTTGGGACTAGATGGCGTTGTGTGATAGTTGTGGAATATTATTATTATTATTCCATTTATTTTATAATATATACATACAATTTACATTTTTAAATATTAAAATATCAAAATATAAAAACATTTAAAAATATAAAAAATAGTAGCCCACCGGTATCGGGATAGGGTCCAAGCTACCGGTGGTCAGGGCTCCTGAGAAAGGAATCTCCTAACAATACGCGCCGTGTCCAGGAGTACCGCTTTCTGTATCAAGCCCTTGATCCAGCCGCCTAACGAGAGCCTCCTTAGGTGTTCGTCGAGGCTCTTGGCTATTAAGCCATTGGCCGTCACGACTATCGGCACAATGACAGCTGTATCCACCTCCCACATGTCGACAACCTCGCGAGCCAGATCAAGATATTTTGTTTGTTTATCTTTCTCAGCTTTCACGAGGTTCTCGTCATGAGGGACAGCTATATCAACAATCATTGTGCGACGCTCTAGTCGATCTATCACCACTATGTCAGGCTTATTGGCAACAACAGTCCTGTCAGTGATGATAGATCGATCCCAATATAACGTGATATTGCCATTTTCGAGAACTGGGTCGGGCTCATACCTATAGTACGGTACTTCAGATTCCACAAGATTGTATTTAAGAGCAAGTTGCTGGTGGATAATCCTGGCTACAAGGTTGTGTCTATGCAAATAGTCTCCGTTAGCTAGACGAGAACAACCAGAAATAATGTGTCGGATTGATTCCCCGGGCCGGTGGCATGCCCGACAGATGTCAACCGTACCGTCCTTCACAATGTATTTCCGGTAGTTATTCGTCATCATAACTTCGTCCATAATCGCACAGACAAAACCTTCGGTTTCCCCGAAGAGGTCACCAAAACGCAGCCAGGATACGGACGCTAAGAGATCTACATCGGGCCCATGTAGGACCCGGTAAAAGCGTCCGTGAAGCTCCTTGCTCTGCCATACTTCCGTGCGGTCATTAGTATCCAGTACTATAGGTTTGCGCCAGTTCTCGTTTGCCAAGGAGAGCGGGGTGAGGCCCTTGTCCACAGCGACCACATCTCGATGCATACCCACGTCAGCTTTGAGGAAGTATTCCCTAAGGCTGCATACCTCGCGGTTGTGTAGGGTCTTAGCGTTTAAGAAGCCACGACCCCCACACTTCCGCGGGATATACAGCCTCATCACCGATGATCGTGGGTGATGCATGCGATTTGCGGTCAGCAGTGTGCGGACCCTCCTATCCAGGGCGTCAAGTTCGGTCTGAGTCCATTTGAGTATGCCGAAAGAGTACATCATTACCGGCATGACCCAACCGTTGAAGGCGCGCACCTTGTTCCCGCCTGATAAAAGACTATTTAGTACATTATTCAGGCGGCCAAAGAAGCGCTCCCTCAACGACTGTTTCACGTCAGCAGTGCTGATGCCTAACGCTTCCGACATACCCAAATACTTGTAGGTTTCGGTTGAGCAGAGGGATCTAAGGTGTATGGAATCCGAGAGTTGAGTTCCCACGGATTCCATAATCTCCCCTCGCTTTACATGCATGACTGCACATTTGTCCACACCAAATTCCATCCTGATGGCGCTACTGAAGGTTTCTGTTACCTTCAGTAGCTTCATCAGTTGCAAGTTGTTGGGGGCAAAGAGTTTCAGATCATCCATGTAAAGGAGGTGTGATATGACCTGTCCACCTCTTCTCAACCGGTAGCCTTGGCCCGAGCCCTCCAGTAGAGTACTGAGAGGGTTTAGGGCCAGACAAAACCACAGTGGACTCAGACTGTCGCCCTGGAATATGCCACGCTCGATCCTTATCGGTTCGCTGTTCTCCTGGATCTGTCGACATCCTGGATAGTGAAGGACCGTCCTCCACTGCCCCATACACGACATCAGGAAGGTGCGCAAAGTTGCATCCACTTTGTACAGCTCCAGCACCCTCATGAGCCATGTATGTGGCACTGAGTCGTAGGCCTTCTTATAATCTATCCAACACACACATGTCGACAGATCTCTTCGAGAACGACGAACCTGTTGGCTAATGGCAACATCAATAAGGAGCAGCTCCTTAGTACCGCGGGACCCGTTCCTACATCCATTCTGAGAGGCAGACAAAATACAATTTTTGTCAATATGATTGTTAATTTTGGCTCTCAGGATGGACGTAAGAACTTTATAGACCGTCGGTAAACACGTGATCGGCCTATAATTTTTCGGCTCCGCAGTACTACCTGATTTATGGAGCAGGTGGGTTACTCCTGTCGTAAGGAACTGGGGCAGCGACCCTGACTCTAGGGCAGACTGGAACTGAGCTGCCAAGCGAGCGTGCGATCTTTGAAACCATTTTATCCAGAAATTGTGCAGCCCGTCCGGCCCTGGAGATTTCCAGTTAGGCAACGGACGGACTGCACGTGCTACATCTTGGGGGCTGATGGTAATAGCTCCCATTTCTGGTATAAGATCGCACGCGCGCTCAACCTCTCGAGTCCAATCACCCTCGGTGTGCCTGACCGGTACCGACCAGATACTGCGCCAGAATGAACTCATGGCGTCATCATCAGGTAGGTGCAAATCAGACACACCTTGGTCCGGTCGCTCCCAAGCCCTATATACCCACCTTTCGTTGCTTTGGAAAGTGCGATTCTGAGTGAACCGCTCCACTCGCCGCTTGTATCGACGTATACGGTTTGCCCATGCATAGATCTTCTGCTTCAGGAAGTCGATACGCTCTGTGACGCAGGTCAAATAATCTCGAGAACTAATATCAGTCCCCGAGAACGCCCGCCTCACAAAGCGCATCACCCTAGGGCGAGTGTTGCCCTCCCTGAAGCAGATAAGCTTTCCGATGAGTGCTCTAGCCTCACCGATACGACGCTCGATCCTGCACTGCCAAGCTGGTACAGCTGGTCGTGCAGCTCTGTCACTGTTGGAGAACTTGACATGAGCTACACGACACGCCGCTGCAGCCGCGCAGTACAAGATCGAGTGGGTATCGGCAAGGTCTTTGCTGCTATCAAAACAATTTGATAGCTGCGAATCTAGAGCACACACCAGCGCCTTATTTTTTTTATGCATGGGCAAACGAGGTAGTCGAGGTCTAAGCCCAGGTGGTGTGGAGCGGTGCTCTCGGAACGCATCCTCCAAAGCGCTCCTCAATTTCTCGTTACATTGGGTACTCACGGATATAGCCACGTCATCATCATCTTCACCAACATGGTCGGGTCGCAGAGGGGCACTGGGTTCCAGTTGCACCGCGGCCGGTGGTGAAGCAGGTGAGACACGGCTACTCCGTGATTCGAGGCGTAGTCTATCAAGTACGGCATCATCCAGCATACGGTTACGCTGGATGACCCGTACCTGATCCGACAGTCGTTGGGCCGAAACGTTGACAGCTGGCTCAAGCACCTGAAACAGAGAGAGCATCCGACCACGGTACGCAGTCAGGTTAATTCCCCCCTCTGTAGCCCCAAAGTATGAGCGCATGACGTTTTCGTTAATGGTTTGCGTCCATCGCATGCGCTGCACACTTCCACCGGCAGCGGGAACCCTATCAGAGGCCGGTGGGCCTCGAGGTTCCAAGCTGGCTGGTGGTCGGCCTCTTCCCCGTCGACGCGCAGGTGGTGGTGTCGTCGGCGGAGTGGTGTATTCGTCGCTCGAGCTCGACGCAACTGCAGCGGCCGGAATCACTGGACTCACGGTTGGCGTAGGTCCCGGCGGCTGCGAGGCGGAGCTGAGCGACGAACCCGAAGATGTTGGGTGTGTGTTCGTCTTTTGTGCCCGGCTTCTAGTTATCATCTTGGTCTTCGTCCGTCATTCGTTTTTACATCGCCATATTATCGTCTTGTTTCCGGAAATAGTATATGTAGGACTTATCTTGTTTTTTTTTTTATTATTATTATTATTAGTTAGTCAGTCAGACAGTCGGTCAGGACTTGAATTTTATTAAAACAGATGTTGGTATATTTAAGGTGGAGGAACTCGTGGCTAAAGAAATAACAGCCGCACGGGTCGATCCATCAGGTTAAGTTACGCTTGCCGGGGTTGGTCCATGGACGGGTGACCATCTTTACGTACCGAGACTCCTCTGTGCCTCGGAAAGCACGTTATGCTGCTGGTCCCGGCTGTCAATCGTGGATCTTTGACAGTCGTTAAGTCTTCAGAAGCCCGAAAGTCTGACAACCAGTCTTACCAAGGGGTATCGTATCACCTAGTTACTGGGTTGTAGAGGTTAGATAGGCCGTCGCTCTATGTATAATACTGGTATTCAGCTGCATCCGGTTAGATTGGAAGCCGATCCCAAGATAGTTGGGAAAAGGCTAGGCAGATTGAGACGTAGGTATATTTGAGACACGTCTCATCGTCTAAGTATTTTTACTAGGCGAGAAATTATTAGGAAAATTTAATGTAATCTTCAATCTGTAGGTACCAGGTATCTGTCAGTCATTAATGTGTACCTAATACATTCTCGCCTAGTAAAAGTATACTCGAATAATATTGTATTTTTATTATGCGAAACAATAAATAATATTGTTTTACTGAAAATTAGACACAACTCCCTCGGAGAACTGAAATTAACTGATTGTAGTTTTATTAATTTGAGTTCACGAAACTACTCAGTGGTATTTTATTGTAATGAAGATATTGCCAAGATAAACTAAATATGAATTCATTTACAAATAGCGTCTACATAGCCATTTTTAATTTGTCAAAATTATTAAAATTATCGCCTTCAGCTCTCGTGGCATAATAAATTATAATAACATCTTATAAGAGAGAATTTTGAGCAATATTTCTGGAGTGCTGTACGTTTTGGTGAATTAATGTAAAGGAATAAGTGTGGTGTTAGTGGTTGTGCATAATTATTGAGATGTACCGCTGAGGCGCCAAGCTCCGTGGTCTGCCCGAGCCAGTGTTTCAGCGGTACACTTCGCTTTCAACGAGATCTTTATGCATGCTTGAATAAAATTTTCTTGAAGTCTTCATTATTACTAGACGAAAATATTTCTGCCTCTGTCATCACTCATCACATCACTATCACTACATATTTCTAAACTAAGTCCCCCACTGCGTCTGTCTGTTCGCGATAAACTCAAAAACTGCTGAACGGATTTTCATGCGGTTTTCACCAGTACACAGAGTGATTAATGAAGATGGTTTTAGTGTACAATTAGTACCCGGGCAAAGCTGAGGTGGGTCGAGTATCCTCATTAAAAACTAAAGTTTTGTGTTTCTTAACCCAGACATTCTTTTGTATAGGCATTTACATACCTATAAAGGTATGTTAGAAAATTAGTGTAAAATAGTCACACTTACTTTTAAATGTAGCTGTCCAAAAATAGACGAGTATTTAATCCTACATCCCATTTCCACCGCCGGACATTGACCTTTCAGTCTCGCCACGACACCCACTCTATAAAATCAAATATTCATGAACACTTCAACATTTATGCAGAAAACCCTTGTGCATCTCTTATTAACGGTTCATTAAGCATTACTAATCAGCAAAATCTTCTCCAATACCGCCATAAACACCCTTAACACCGCGACCCTGCCCTAGAAATATTTTTCCTATAGCTGTGAACAGTGGGGTACACTGGGGTACACACTGGGGAAAACAGGCACCACCCGGGGGTATTTGCTTATGATAATGATCTAATGAATATTCAAGTACTCTGAAGCTTCACTTGCGTACCGCATTATAATTATGGCTGCGCATTAATTTTGTTCTGTTTATTGTTACCGATTTATTTGTTGAGTGTGGAATCACTTGGAGAGACATGATAGTATAGGGACCTGGAGCAGCTTCTCTTAGTGCTGGTCCCTGGAGATTCCTTTTACGTTCCTGGGGGTTTGTCTTACTCGCTAGCGGTGCGAGAGTGTGGTGAATAAGAGTGACTGCTGATGTGTGTTGTGTTATAAAAGAAAGAGAACTGGCACACTAATACGTTATATTGAATAATGAAATTAATACAAGTGCCCTCTTCGAGCGGGCTAGGAGAAGTCTACATTCAAACAAAAGTCTTCCTTCTTCTTAATTTTCAATCGGCGTTCCAAACTTCTAACGTGCCAGTCTCCACCATAAGGTCGCCAACATAAGGTCGTCACATGAGCTACGCCCCTACGAATAGAAGCGCAGACGCTAGTAAGTCTTCTATTCAACTAAATATTTGAAAAGCCGATTGAGGCCTACCTAAACCTACTGCGAAGGCCCTACCTATGAGAGGTACATGTCGCAGCAGAGTCCACCAATGGATAGCCAAAAATGAACCCCGAGTAAAGTGGTCTTCTTTCTTATTATTAATTAAGCCATTCGGCGCACCACATATATGCACATGGCTTCAGTGAGGTAAAAACCTCTCTAAAAAGCCACACTGCTCTGCTAAATTTTCTGACCTAAGATGCTCTAGTTAGCATCTACCCAGAAGGGGTTTACAAAAATAAAATTCAAAACTGTAATAATTTTAACTCCATTGGACGTTTATGAAGACCAGGAGAAAAAACGACCACTGTTATGAACACCTACTCACTGTTCCTGAACTTCCCCCAGAGTGCTCCATAAATATAACTTGAAGTATACTCTCTAAATGAATAATACATAAAAATTGTCACGGGCTCGGTCACACCATACAGAATCAACTCGATCCCACTTTGCGAAGGCATTGTACCCCATAAACAAAGCTGGTATAAACCGACAAAAAACCCAGACACATCTTTCCCTAGGAGAGAGGATCGCAATTCCCTCTACCTCCTAACCGTAGTAACATCTTTATTAAAATCGCACTCTGGAGAAACTCATACCTATTTCTCACTAATAATCGCCTAACAATTTTTTTTTTCATAGTATGTGGTCACATCTCCCATCGGTCTTCAGTCACGCCCGTGCAGCTCATCATATCGATTACATGAAACACACAAAAACACAACGATTAATATCACATAAAAAACAAAACAAATGAGAACCTCCTACTTTTGAAGTCGGTTAAAATTTAAACTTTTTCCATATTGTCAACCGTAATATCGTTGACGTACCAGATATCTGACAATTATTTGTCATGTCAAATGACATCTGACACCACTGTCTATTCTCTAAAAATCTTTTTAAAAATAAAATAATTTTCAAAAAACAATTTATAAATTTTTTCTTAAATTTCCAAAACTTATATCTAATTACGGAATACTGCTTTAATAAATAGTTTACAAGCAATTCCTGACCTCTTTCGCATATTTTTATTTTTATCGAAAAATTTGGGTCATCGTAATTACTATGTCCATACCTTATATTTATGGTCGAAAACTTGTTTGTCACGTTGCTATGACTATGCATGTCAGCTAGAATAAATAAAATTGATACAAAAATAATTTTATGTTTAGCAAAGAAATGGAAATTATCCTTCTTCGTATAATACGGGAGGGCACATATCTCCTCCTCCAGCATATTCAGTGAAAAATGCCGTTCCGCTTGCTGTGAAATGTTGTGATGTTGTGAAGTGATATTTATGATGCAGTTTTCATCCCGATAGATATCCGCTGGACCATCACCTATTGGAACAATAATAGCAGGATTTTGCATGACTTCCACCGGCACGCACAGCTCTTTGGACTCCACCGCCATTTCGAAGCTCTCCTGCTCACAAACATCAGCAGAAACATACTCAACTTGAACAAAATCATCGTTACAAGAACCATGTGTCTCCGACGGAACTTCCACCTCACAGCTTTCCATGTCGACGACATCAGCCGAAACAACTCCCAAACAAATAAAATTTTCATTCGACTCGTGCTCGCCAAATGTTTCTTTTACTACAATTATCTCTTGTTTCTCTGAAATATTATTACTAGGAATAAATGTAAATAACCGACCCGATTCTGTATCTTCATTTTCACAGCTTCGGTCATCATCGTCCAGACCGCAGTCTTCACATTCCTGGACATCATTGACTAGGCCGGCATCAGCGCAGCTCTGGTCATCATCGTCCTTCTCCTTTGCTTTAACTGTTGAGCTAGAAAATAATATTACTTGATTATCTTCGCTCACATTATCCTCGGACTGTTCATCCGCCTCGGACACAACGTTCGGCCTCTCAAGATTATAAAAACACTGATTGATTCTCTGCTTGCAAGACACACACTTGCATGGGAATTCTCTCCTAAGCTCCGCGCACAGCGTGTCAAATTCCATCTCATACTGGAACGTATATTTAAAAAAATAATGCGCAGCTCCTTTTAACCAAAAAATACCAAGAATTAACGAATAATCGCTTTTTCGCCACCCCTTGGCAATGGCCATCGACACAAACTCGTCGATAAATTCTTCGAGGCACACCTCATACGTGTGTCCCGAAAATTATCGCATTTTCCTCTTTTAATATTATTTAACACTTAATAAAAATAGAACCACTCAGCTTGGAGTATACTCCTCTTATCCTGGTGGCTGTCACTGCATCAGTCCTCAGTTTGTCCACCGCACACCGTTACCGTTGCCGTCACTCTTACATACGGCGCTCTTTCCCGGCGCTCGCCGCCACTTATAGGGACCAGGAGCAGCTTCTCTTAGTGCTGGTCCCTGGAGATTCCTTTTACGTTCCTGGGGGTTTGTCTTACTCGCTAGCGGTGCGAGAGTGTGGTGAATAAGAGTGACTGCTTATGTGTGTTGTGTTATAAAAGAAAGAGAACTGGCACACTAATACGTTATATTGGATATTGAAATTAATACAAGTGCCCTCTTCGAGCGGGCTAGGAGAAGTCTACATTCAAACAAAAGTCTTCCTTCTTCTTAATTTTCAATCGGCGTTCCAAACTTCTAACGTGCCAGTCTCCACCATAAGGTCGCCAACATAAGGTCGTCACAATAGCATGTTTATGAGCTCTAGTATATCATGTTCATCATCATCATCATTTCAGCCGAAAGACGTCCACTGCTGGACATAGGCCGCCCCTAAGTGTCGCCACAATGATCGGTCCTGTGAGTCTCGCATCCATCGGCTACCTGCGACCCTCACCAGGTCATCGGTCCACCTTGTGGGAGGCCTTCCCACGCTGCTTCTTCCAGTACGCGGTCGCCATTCCAGAACTTTTCGACGCCATCGACCATCTGTTCTGCGAGCAATGTGCCCTGCCCACTGCCACTTCAGTTTGGCAATTCTTTGGGCTATGTCGGTAACCTTGGTTCTCTTGCTGATGTCATCATTTCTGATTTTATCACGCACGGAAACACCGAGCATTGCCCGCTCCTTTGGGTGACTGTAAGCCTTCTGATGAGGCCCATTGTATATCATGTAACACAGTATAAGTAACAGTTGAAAGCACATGAACTGCAAGAACATTACCAGTACACGTACTTAGCCTTTATGAGACTACTTTTAAATTGATCACTCTTAGAGATGACTATGTGCTATATGCTTGTCTAAAGACTTTGAAAAATCGTATTTATTGTGGTTAGTTCTTGAATACGCAGAAAGCACACCTGTTAATCACGGTCATGCACAAACATTGTAGAAAATTGGTACCTAGTGCCTCTAAACAAAACCATAAATAACTAAATCAATCTGCCTAGCCTTTTCTCAACTATCTTGGGGTCCGCTTTCAGTCTAACCGGATGCAGCTGA
Source organism: Polia nebulosa (assembly GCA_951329385.1). Lineage (NCBI taxonomy): Eukaryota > Metazoa > Arthropoda > Insecta > Lepidoptera > Noctuidae > Polia > Polia nebulosa. Next base: position 915,449 of record OX589588.1, on the reverse strand, counting down.
ATACCAGTATTTTACATGGAGGGACTGCCTTTCAGACCTCCACAACCCAGTTACTGGGTAATACGATATCCTTTGGTAAGACTGGTTGTCAGACTTTCGGGCTTCTGACGACTCGTTACGACTGTTAAAGATCCACGATTGGCAGCCGGGACCAACGGCTTAACATGCTTTCCGAGGCACGGAGGAGTCTGTAAAGATTGTCACCCATCTATGGACCACCCCCGGAAAGCGTAGCTTAACCTGATGGATCGACCCGTGAAAATGACTCGTATTGTATGTTTGAATTCATAGTTTGGCTTTGTGATTAATTTAATGACTGTGGTAAAAGAGTGAAGGTTACGTTTACTAGAGGTAGGCATGAGGTTCATGAGCAATGGTTGCCCATTGGTAACGGCCGCGACATACAAGTTGTAGGTCGTGAGTTCAAACCCAGGCAGGCGCTTTACTTTGTGTAAATTATTTCATTACACTGCTCTCAAAACGGTGAAGGAAAACATCGTGATGAAATTGGCATGCCCTAGAACGAAAAATTCAAAGACATGTGACATCCACCAACCCGCATTGAGCGCGCGTGGTGGATTACGGCCCACACACTCTCACAGAGAGGAGGCCTGTGCCCCAGCAGTGTGGACATTAAAAGGCTGAGGCTTTAGGTTAAAAAACTTGAAGCTGCGATGGCAGCACTTCGTAGTCTGTCGGGCAAATTCAAGGACCAATGATAGAAATAGCAATTTGTATCCCCTTTGAACTAGACCATTTCATCGAAAGCGATTTCATTTCACTTTAAACTATGCAGTCTTACTTACCTACATAGGTACCAGTCATCCTGGACTTATACAGATAGTTGTATTTCAGTACACTTTTTTTTGCTCAAACAAGTGTTCTCTAAGGGTTCAAAAATATATAATTTGAAACGCTTTGTTAAAACGAAAGCTAGGAATGTTTGGTTAGTTGTTCAAATATTTCACTGGGCTTATGCCACGACTCATTTAAAACGGCTGTGGCGAGACCGACCAGTGGTCTGCGTTAGTAAAGTACTGAGCGTACAAGGAATATTTTTTGTGGTGAACAGACAAATATATTATATGTTTTACAAATTACTAAGACGATTTTAGGGTTCCGTACCCGAAGAGTAACCAACGGGACCCTAATACTAAGCCTCCGCCGTCCGTTCTTCCGTCCATCCGTCCGTCCGTCAGTACACCCGTCCGTCCGTCCGTCCGTCCGTCTGTCTGTCAGCGGGCTGTATCTCATGATCCGTAATAGGTAGACCTCTATACCAACTTATTATGTAACTAGCTCTGCCAGTGGCTTCACTTATTATGTACTAGCTCTGCACGTGGCTTCACTTATTATGTACTAGCTCTGCACGTGGCTTCACTTATTTTGTACAGACTGTTGTCAGCATTACCTGACCCACCCTAAAATCAAACGACTTTGGACCCTCTGCATGTAACATTAAGGTTTATTTAATTTATATGAGCTTATCAGACAACTGCTCGAGGATTTGATGAACAAATACAATAATAATATAGACACGCAAATTTGATCTTTAAAACGTTAGCATTAGGTTATGTTTTATAACTATTTGTTATAATATGATAAGTGTAATAGCTTATTTTAATAATTGAGTTTAAGTAATTCTGGTCTCGTGGTCTGTGTGTAAGACTGTGAAAAACGAGGTTCGAGATCAAATTCTGCGACAAAGATATTGTTTTGCTTTCAATATAAAATTTATATTTCAAAACTATTTCTTGTATTATTGTAAAGAACTACAGATTAGACATAAACTTTTTAAAATGGTAATATTTTCACATAACTTGTAATAAGTGGGTAGTTGAAAAATAAATATTCGTATTCATTATAAAGCTGGTATTCAAATGCTACTATGGAGTGATTATTTAATATACAAAATATTTTGCACAAGGAGAAGATGGCTGCTCGTGCTGTGCAAGAATAAACTTTATGATAGTATACTATATGGTTCAAATTTTTTTGAATATTACGTCTAGCATTACAACTAAGATCAAATTTCAATGCGGCTTATAAGAGTTGTGTTGGTCTTGCTTGTGGTCACTAAGGTAGTGCGATGTTCATCGTTGTCTACGTTCGAAATCAAGTTTAACCTAAATTTAGATATTTTATTGCACTTTTGTACATTTCTTTAATAGACGACGTAGGGTATTGTCTTTTTAAACGGGCAGTTTGTATAGAAATAAAACTAAAAAATTGCAAGTTTAAAATGTTTATTGTTCCATTAAAACACCTAAGTAAGATAAAGTAAGTAAATGCTCATATATTTCCAAATTAATATACATTTTATATTAGTATGCCATATAAACATTAAAAAAGGCATGCATATGCTTCAAAGTTTGTTATCGAGAAAATGAATTCATCTGTGAAATGCTTTACAAATTTATAGCTGCCTATATGCAGTGAATAAACATGTTATTTAAACAGAAAAAATCTGTTTATAACAATAACATCACCACATAATCTGCAACATTTTAATGGTTGAACAATCAATCCATTGAGCATTTACTTGCATGGTGTGTTTAAATATACCTACTAGATGAACTAGTAGCGGAGTGGTGCACCGTGCTATAAGTTGTTGTAAGCGGCTACGCATACTGCGCACCATGTTCCAACACAAATCTTTGCCTCTCATGTGCTCCCAAGTCGATGTCACGACCTCAGCCAAGTTGTGTTTGTTTCGCACTTCCGTTGTGTCCCAATTTAAAACCATTTGACCCCATAGATTTTCTATAGTCACACCTTCTTGAGCAGCTAACCATTGCCGCACAATGCCTGCACGATGGATGGAGCAGTTATCATACATGAAATAAATATGTGACGTTGGATAGGCAATTCGCACAGTCGGCAGCATGACGTCACGCAGAATCTCCAAATACAAACTGCTATTAAACCTACCACCAACTTCCACCAATTCACCAGGTCCCATGGACGACATCCAGCCCCAGTAGCCCAGGGTTATTCTACCGCTGGTTCTACAAGGTAGCAAGCACTTCTCGTTGTAACGTTCTCCTTTCCTCCGCCATAAGATTTTACGTCCATCTTATATTATAGGTTTATAATTCTTTATCCCAGCAACGTGTAAATGCCTTCTCACTGTTTCCACTGAAATATTGTGGTTTATTGCGGTTGCACGAATGGGCAAAAATGGATTTTCAACGTGGCTTGAAACAATAGCCTGGTGACGTTCGAATTCGGGACTATACTTAATGGCTTTTGCTCCTGGACGAATCCGCTGAATATTTCCATTGTCTCCATAACGTCTTAGCCATAGCCTGACCGTATTTCTCTAAAACAAAAATAAACATTTTTGGAACCGTGTATGTAACTTGTAAGGAGTGAATGTAATGGTAAAATAGCCAACTACGCGTTCATTCATCACAATCAATAAAATAAAATAGGTATAAAAAAACACTTACTGCTATATTAAGTCGGCGACCAATCTCTCTAATTCCAACATTCTGCTCATGTAAAAATATTATTTTATGTTTGGTATCGTCGTCAAGTTGCGACATGATGCTATATTACAGCAAATTGCTTAAAAATACTTAACGAGTTAAACGATTTACAAATGTGTGTGCGCAATCACTGCTATTAGGCGTAGTGTAAATTTTGTTACTTAGATGAATTTATGATCTACCTCACAACCAACCATTCTTGGTAAATATAAATTCTGTGAACTTAAAGTTTTTTAAATTACCCACCCGTTTACAAGATAAGTTATTAGGCGAAAATCATATTGGTCGTTCTTTAATATTGCAAGCAATATTGTAGAAATGAAAACAAATTAAAAAAGAAACTGATGTATAGGTGGACTGTGTTTTCGAACCCACATGCTGTTCGTCGTCAATCCAGCATCAAACCGCTAAGCCACAAGAACTTGTTGGGAATACACGAAATTAAAGATTGGGTTGTAATTATGTAGTGTGACTTAAAAGCTTTTCAACTTTAATGTTAACGAGATAATGATTAAAATAGCTTAACAAAAACATATATAATGCCGGTGGCTCCGACTTTGTTGGGTGGGTTTACCTTAAAGTTACGTGTTAAAGATCAAATTTGCGTGTCTGTGTTATTATTGTATTTTTGTTCATCGAGTGCTCGAGCACTTGTCTGATAAGCTCATATAAATTAAATAAACCTTAATGTTACATGCAGAGGGTCCAAAGTCGTTTGATTTTAGGGTGGGTCAGGTAATGCTGACAACAGTCTGTAC